>CM039673.1:497043769-498416330 GCA_022496015.1 Hordeum marinum
AGTGACTATTGAGGAGTGACTATTGAGGTTTTTAAAGCATGGTATGGCAAAGGTGTTGCATACTGCTAATTTAGTGTCAATTTCAATCTTCGGCGGGTGGAGAAGTATGATTTTAATGTAATATTTTACTAGGCATTCTGCATCCAATTTTATTTACACTCGGCTTGCGATGGACTTTGCTAATGTTAATTTAGTTATTGCTTCAGGGAAACGAATGAAGCTGCCAACAGCTTAGCAAAATACACTTTTAGCAGTAGATCTTCTGATTTCTGGGATGCTTCGGTTCCTAACTTTATTTCTCACATTCTTGTAAATGTTATGCCTATCGTTTTAGAAAAATGAAGCCTAGTTCCTGTAAAAGAAAGCAGATCAAATAACCGGCCTAGTCACCGCTGCCAAAGGTCTCCTCCAGGCCATCGTCTAGCCCCCACGTCCCTCTCTCTCATGTCCGACGGCATAGGCGGCGGTAAAAGGAGTAGGGACCCATCCGTTTCACTTTTTTTGCTTAGGTTTTGTTCCCTAGTAGGATCGACGAGGTGGCATCGATGACGACGTGTTGGAATAAGGTGTCTTCGGCCTCTCCCTACCTTAACAAAGTCCGATCCAACACCGATGAAGGGCCTGCGAGAGTTCATGTCACCATATTTGTTGGCTCTTTGTGTCTATCAAGAAGAGCAATTGACTGGTTTGTGGTGTTGCGACATCGACATCTTCTTATGTGTTGTTCTGTGCATTCCAGATTATTGACTCTCTAGACTGGTGGTGATGGATTGCAAGGATGTAGTGGTGAGGTAATGCTCCCATCGTCTTTCTTCAGCGATTTCTAGATCTCGTCTCAAGCAGCGAGTGACTGTTGAGGAGTGACTATTTAGGTTTTTAAAGCATGGTATGGCAAAGGTGTTGCATACTGCTAATTTAGTGTCAATTTCAATCTTCGGCGGGTGGAGAAGTATGATTTTAATGTAATTTTTTACTAGGCATTCTGCATCCAATTTTATTTAACACTCAGCTTGCGATGGACTTTGCTAATGTTAATTTAGTTACTGCTTCAGGGAAACGAATGAAGCTGCCAACAGCTTAGCAAAATACACTTTTAGCAGTAGATCTTCTGATTTCTGGGATGCTTCGGTTCCTAACTTTATTTCTCACATTCTTGTAAATGTTATGCCTATCGTTTTAGAAAAATGAAGCCTAGTTCCTGTAAAAGAAAGCAGATCAAATAACCGGCCTAGTCACCGCTGCCAAAGGTCTCCTCCAGGCCGTCGTCTAGCCCCACGTCCCTCTCTCTCATGTCCGATGGCATAGGCGGCGGTAAAAGGAGTAGGGACCCATCCGTTTCAGTTTTTTGCTTAGGTTTTGTTCCCTGACAAGATCGACGAGGTGGCATCGATGACGACGTGTTGGAATAAGGTGTCTTTGGCCTCTCCCTACCTTAACAAGGCCGATCCAACACCGATGAAGGGCCTGCGAGAGTTCATGTCACCATGTTTGTTGGCTCTTTGTGTCTATCAAGAAGAGCAATTGACTGGTTTGTGGTGTTGCGACATCGACATCTTCTTATGTGTTGTTCTGTGCATTCCATATTATTGACTCTCTAGACTGGTGGTGATGGATTGCAAGGATGTAGTGGTGAGGTAATGCTCCCATCGTCTTTCTTCAGCGATTTCTAGATCTCGTCTCAAGCAGCGAGTGAATATTGAGGTTTTTAAAGCATGGTATGGCAAAGGTGTTGCATACTGCTAATTTAGTGTCAATTTCAATCTTCGGCGGGTGGAGAAGTATGATTTTAATGTAATTTTTTACTAGGCATTCTGCATCCAATTTTATTTCCATTGCATTGGCTATTGTTTCCTTGATAATTCTCAGATTTAAGACGCCCTTTGGGTGTCTTTTCTTACAAAAAGAAAGGGTCAGATAACCTATTAGAAGCTAAAGAATCTACCCGATGAAGGGGGCAAATAATGATACAAGGGGGCACAAGAAGGATTTTTTGCCGAGGGAAACAAACGTCCCCGGTGACATGGTGGACGTTGTAGGTCAAGCCTACGTGAAGTGACAGTGGCCAGATCCATGTCACGACATGACCAGCCTTTGGATGACCATGGATACGGTCTAAGGCAGGAATACATCTCTCCCATTAACTATCCCCAATCCGGCCTAGTGTGGAGTAATGGTTGGCCGACTATCGGAGGATCTGTAGTGAGGAAGATGATCAGAACACTGGTTCATGTAGGTGGTGAAAACTCTTGTTCA
The DNA here is from genome assembly GCA_022496015.1 of Hordeum marinum. Lineage (NCBI taxonomy): Eukaryota > Viridiplantae > Streptophyta > Magnoliopsida > Poales > Poaceae > Hordeum > Hordeum marinum. Next base: position 497,046,023 of record CM039673.1, read on the forward strand.
AGCCTTCATGGAACGGGTTCAACACTGACAAAATTATGGCGTTACCTTGTTGAAGATGTTGTGTCTTGGCTGATGTGATGACTTTCATTGGTTGTTCTCATCATTCCCGATGAAAAGTGTTTGACCTTATTGTTTCCTATTCGACTTAGTCATATGTTTTAAATTCATATTTTGTAATTGGTTGTCTATAATTTTCCATGTGATGTAATATGATAGTGGATGGCTTTAGCCTTGTTGCCTATCATCAAATTTAATAAATATGGCCATGTGCATCGCAATGGTCAGAGGCTAGAGGTTTTAACCTCTTTTGCATTGAAAAAAAGAAGAAAAGCCATTAGTATTTTGGTCCCATGACAATATGGATGGTCATCGTAGGGTTCATGGTTGGAATGGAGATATTACCGTGAATCTAGTTCAGTTTGGATGTGCCTCATTCTCCTTTACTTTGCAAGGCGATAGTTTGGCATGTAGATAGTGCAGACAACCATAATTTGTTTAATTCCGTGTACTGTGTTGAAATGATAATACTGATATTTAACATTATCTCACCTCTTCTCTATCCTATACCCTCCTCCCCCCAACACCAAATCTTACCGAAGTCTTTTGTTCCTAGAGCCCCCCCCCCAATTCATAAGTCCCCAGAAGCTCAGATTACACAAATACTAATTTCGATCACAAATTTTAAACTAGAGAAGTGCATAAATATACAATACCATTTCAAATACAAGGGTACCTTACTATAATACACATACTAGATTAATGCATAATTAAAGCTAAAATGAGCTCGTGCGAGATAAAGCTTCTCCTTGTCAGACGAGAACATGATGATTGGTGCTTTAATGGAGCACAAAGCCTCAACGTCAGCTCATCAATGTCGATGAGCTTCCGAACATGGATTCATGCTTGCTCTCTATAGTGACCAAGGTCTTCAATTGCTCTCGACCCACTACTCGTCCTCCATCGAATCCCGAATGGCATGGTGCTCCGCCATCGTATCGGGGTTAGCAAGGATGGCAGCGAGGGCGGCTACACACTCGATGGCGTGCTGCACCACGATGAGCTAGTGCTCCTCGTCCTCCTCAGAGAGGGAGCTCTCACAATCAGCCTCCTCCCATGAAAGGACCAACACTGCTTCGACGCCCCACCCCCAACTCGCCCTCCTCCTTTGAAGAGGAGTTCGAAATGGCCCCTGCGGTAGAGGTGGCCTCGCACGAGGTGACTATTTCCGCCACCTCCACCATGAAATGGGCGGTGAAGAGTTGTGAGGGGACCGTGTGGCGACCGTGCACCATGGCTGGAGCTCGGATTGGCTCACTGCGCCGGGGGTCCTCAAGGCACCATGACTGCTAGATTCAAAAGGGATGGTGAGGGGGCCATCGGCTAGGGTTAGGGCAGGGAAGCGGTGGTGGGATGGATATAGCCGGACCGAAGTTAATCGGGAGTCTCTGAATATAGGTAAGAGGAGGAGGGAGAGGATTTAAGTCCCTGTTTGGAACCACCCAGATTGTGATAATCTAGTTTTTATAATCTATACAGTCTCCAAAAAGGACGAATTATGTCGTAGATTATAAAAACTAGATGGACAGATTACTAAAAACTCACAATCTACTCTACCCAAGATAAAACCAGATTATGGATTGCTAATGACCCATTATCCTTGTAAATTTGGAGGTAATTACTAATTACTGCCACCACCACCCTCCTCCTTTTCCCTCCTCAGCGCGCACACAAGGCAGACATGTCATTATGCAATGTAAAAACCCGGATTACAATTTACATAATCTGACCTCCAAACATGCCCACCTAGATTATTTTTATAAACCTGATTATATTATCTATCTTCGTAATCCAGATTATCATAATCTATTGTGGTTCCAACCAGGTGTGTGTTTTGTGCTCCAATTTAAGCCGAAAGGTAAGTTTTGTAGGATAGCTCAAATAGCTAAGGAGTTGAGCGTTTGGCGTAAGGTTAGTTGTGATCTAATTTCTCCAACCAATTTTTTAGCAATTTTATATCTTTCGTAAAAGTACTAGAGATTCTCTAATGACGTACGTGGTAGTGGCCAATAATTCTAGATCTACAGACGTATTGTGCATCGGTTACGGATGCCTCTCCTTCTAAGTCTCTCCCCCCATGCCCCCGGCCCCGATTTCACCGAGATGGCCCTCCCTCTCCCTATGTAGGCGTAGCATATCTTAACTGTGCCTTTTAAAGGAGTGGTGATTTTGTTCCTAGTCGGTAGTCTCGGCCACCAGTGGTGTGGAGCGCCTTTTCCTGTTTATTTTCTCAACTAGGAGTTGATAACATTGCACGGGAGGGGCATTTTGGATCCTAGATCCAAGTAATCCTGTTATCATGGACGTCCAGCTGCCTGTTGAGATGTGTACCGACCTGTACTCAATGTCTCAGGTGAGCGTCATCAATTTGGACATACAGAGCAGCCGTACATGCTGTAGACGTCGACAGATGGGCATTGACGACCATGTTGGGGTTGGGGTTCATGGGGGATGACGTGCAAGTCATGTTCCCTTCAGGATGTGAACTGACTTTGAGCCACCAAGGCACCAACCAGCCTACTGTCTACCGAGTTTAGGATGATTTGGGTGGGGGTGAGGAGGGACTGACAGCTGGTCAGCATGGCGGGGGGGGGGGGGGCTAAGGAAGAACCTTCGGAAGTGGCAGCACATCCTCCGTGACGCATGGCGATGGAGTTTCCCTGCGACAATGAACGGCACCGTCGTTGGATCTGGTGGGGGTGCGCAATGATTTCAAATCTTGGGCTGCAGATTTTGCTAGCGGATGAGTGGGCGGTCACCCTGCAGGCGAAGGAGAGGATCTGGTCCCCACTGAAAGGACGTGGATGTCGCCTAGAGGGGAGGTGAATAGGAGCTTTAAAATAATTATGGTTTAGCCTTGAACAAATGCAGAATAAAACTATCGTTTAATTAGTCAAGCACAAAACCTAAAACAACTAGGCTCACCTTGTGCACCAACAACTTATGCTAAGCAAGATAGACAACTAAGTGATAGCAAGATATATAAAAAGAAACAATATGGCTATCACAAGGTAAAGTGCATAAGTAAAGGGGCTCGAGCAAGAGATAACCGAGGCATGCGGAGACGATGATGTATCCCGAAGTTCACACCCTTGCGGATGCTAATCTCCGTTCGGAGCGGTGTGGAGGCACAATGCTCCCCAAGAAGCCACTAGGGCCACCGTAATCTCCTCACGCCCTCGCACAATTCAAGATGTCGTGATTCCACTAAGGGACCCTTGAGGGTGGTCACCGAACCCGTACAAACAAGGTTGGGGCAATCTCCACAACTGAATTGGAGGCTCCCAACAACACCAAGAAGCTTCACCACAATTGATTGTGGCTCCGAGGTGACCTCAAATGCTCGGGGCAATCTCCACAACCTAATTGGAGAGACCCCGAAGCTTGCCCGGAGCTTTGCACCACAATGATTGAGCTTCGAGGCACCACCAACCGTCTAGGGCGCCAAAGCACCAAAGAGGAACAAGCTCTAGGGTGCTCAAACACCCAAGAATAATAAGCTTCTCAACTTCTCACTTCCACGTATCACCGTGGAGAACTCAAACCTATGCACCAAATGAAATGACAAGGGCACACGAAGTGCCCAAGTCCTTCTCTCCCAAATACCACCAAAGCAACTAATGCTAGGGAGGAAAATGAGAGGAAGAATGAAGAAGAACACGAAGAACTCCAAGATCTAGATCCAAGGGGTTCCCCTCACTTAGAGGAGAAAGTGATTGGTGGAAATGTGGATCTAGATCTCCTCTCTCTTTTCCCTCAAGAACTAGGAAGAATAATTTGAGGGATTGAGAGTTAGCAAGCTCGAAGAAGGTCAACAATGGGGGGCAAACTCGATCTCAAAGGATAAGGTTCAATGGGGAAGAAGACCCCCTTTTATAGGTGGGCAAAAATCCAACTGTTATGCTCACACCCTTCACAGAGTGGTACTACAACTCCAAGGAGCAGTACTACCGCAAAGGGTAGATATACTATTGCTTGCGAGCGGTACTAAAAAATACATCCGTGCCTACCACCGGTGGACAAAACACGAGATTTTGGTCCGAAGCGGTAGTACCGCTCTTGGAGCCGTGGTAGTACCGCTCCAGAGCGGTAGTAAAAAGTACATCCGCTCTAGCCGCGGTATTACTATTGCATCCTTTTAAGAACACCAAAACTGCCACAACTTTTGCAAACGGATTCCGAATTCAACGAAACAAAGTTTGTTTGAAAGCTAACGACATGGGATAACACAATATTGATTGAAATATCAATAATAAGCAAATTAGAAAAGTACCACAAGAAATGGTGAGAACACTTCCTTGAATAAGACCGGTAAAACCTCCAACATCGAAAATGCAATAGACGAAGCATATGAAATCCGTTTTTGATGTACTAGAGATTTTCACGAAGATAACCACAAGCTCAAGAACCCACATAGAGAAAAGCCAACCAAGAACCAAGAACGATGATGATGCCAAGAATGCAACGGTTTGAGCTCTCAATGAATGATACGATCAAGCTACTTACTTGAGAGCCCCCCTTGATAGTACGACAATCGATCCTATAACCCGGTCTCTCAACTACCACCATGAGACTGGTAAAATAGAAAACCCTATCAAGGTCAAACCTTAGCCTTGCGCATAGTCCACTTGAGCTAGATGATGACGATCTTGACTTCCTCAAGATGGACCACCTTTATTGATTGCTTTGGCTTGATGAAGGCTAGATGATTGCTCCCCCATACTCCACTATGGGTGAGCCACTCTTCGGCACATCTTCACAAGTCCATTGTCACCACAATGAACGGGGAGCCTCAAGCATGATATCTCCGTGATGCTCTTACAATCCCCCATTTTGGTAATTGATGAAAACCACTTTCAAGAGAGTTTATATAAGGAAATAAGCACAACCAAGCAGACACAAATGCAAAGCCAAGAAATAAAATAAAAACTCTCTAAGATTTCCACACTAAACTCTCTAAACTTCTCCCCCATTAGCATCGATTGCTAAAATGGGCGAAAAGCTTAGAAAGCCAATATAATAGGTGTTCCTCCCAAAGGTTTGTATTTATCAAAATACGTGTTCAAAGAAATACACAAATCCAATGATAAGTAGTTGGAGAAAGACAAATTATATTGAGAACCCAAAGATTGCAAAAAGTATCGTATGGCACAAAGACATACACCGGAGTGAAGCAAGCAATCAAAAGATACTAATTGGAACAATCAATCACATGGACCTATGAGCCACATGAATAAAAGATATTATGATATGGTCAAAAGAGTGTTTATAAAGAAACTAGAGGAGCTCCCCATGATTTGTGCACAATTAAGAATTTTTGTATTTGAATGTAAGTGCACAAAATAGGATCATGACTCCCCCAAAAATCAATATAAACACACAACAAAGTGCAAGCAAGTAGATAAGCCAATAAGCATAGTACTTGCACCAAACATATGGTTGAGCAACAGGTAGAAGAGGTAAAAGAATAGGCTCAACCAAAATTATGTGTGTGAGTCATGGCAAAGCACTTGAGAGGACTAATATAAGGATGAGCATCAAGCATCAACATAGTCTTGATGAAATGAGACATAAAGTGGAAGACATATCCTTACCACACACAAACAACTAGCTACTGGGTTCACAAGCTTACTAAGAAGAAAATTAAAAACCAAAGCTTGTGACAACCCCTGGTGAAGATAGGAAATAATAACCTTGTCAGGAGGAGGGATACCAATCGAGATGGAAAAACCCTTGTGAAGACAAGCATGAGGAAAATAATCTTTACCACCAAAGAGTACATCAAGATGCAAGGATATGAGATCCGCACTCGACACAAATTCTTTCACGAAACCACCAAGGAAATAAAAAAAGGGAATGCAACGGTGGACATGAAATAAAAGAGGATATAAACTAGAGATGTAACTTGTCTCATGTGTATAAGATTCTAGGTAGAGGACAACCATGATGATATATCCACAAAGAATGATGTACACATGAAATAGTTACAAGAAGGAATGGATAAGATATCCAAAAGGAAGTCATAAATATACCAATAAGATCTTTGCTTGAAACATAGCACATGGACTAGTATTTTCTTATTGTACAAAAATGAACTCCCGACATACGAACATCAAATACCTCACAACTAGCAACAAGAGATCATCATTGGGATGCTTGATGAATCAAGAACTTCATGCCATGATGCAACCTACAAAAGGTTGAATGCAATAAATGTATGCATTAAGTAGATACTTGTTACCGAGATAGCATTGGATGATGGAGTACAATGGTTCATCGATCATCCTAGTATGGCTCCAATAAGCACATGGTGTCAACACATTCTTTGTAAGTGAGACGAGTGTCCAATGTATCTCCAATTGTTCCTAGAACAACACCACAAAAAAAGTGGTACCCAAACTCATTGGGATAAAAAAGTTAGTGGACCAACAATACATAGGACAAAACTCCACATAAATATGTGCATATAGATATAAAATTGAATTTCATGCACACTTTAGCCAATTTATGTCATAGTGGAGTATCCCCTATATATTGGGTAAAGGAAAGAGAACATGCCAACAAAAGTACATCTAGAAAATATGCATGCTCAAGGCTTTCAAGAATCAAATCAACACACAGTTGCTAAGATACCAAAAGATAGGGTATCAAGTGAAAATAAGATACCAAACGAAAAATTATCACTTGACGGATACCAACTAAAAGATACATCAAGGAATGAGATATCCATTGACACATGCCAAATAGAAGGAAACAATATACCAATTGAAGGAAAACAAGAGGTATCAAGTTCCCAAAATAGAGCTAGGTTCCAAACAAAACAAACCCTCCGCAAATTTTCATGATGGAAAAAAGCACCATAGAGAGAAGGCTTGCCTCCCACAAACACACACTTGATGAAGATCAAAATATTTTATGATGAACACATAAAGAGAGTGTTCTAAAGATAAATAGGATAGCTCCCCCAAGAGATGTGCATTATATAGAATTTGCACTTGAATACAAAATGCACATGATGGGATCATCACTTTCCCTATATCTATAGAAACACTAGGCATGCTCAAAAAGATCCACAAGAGGCAAGGAAGACAAACGATAAATAAAGTCCTATGTAAAGATGATTATCAATCTCTACCACTTAAAAGGAATACCAATTGTAAAGGACAAGAAGTATTTGGAAATAATTCCCATTGGTAGATTGCAAATAGATCCAACATCATCTTTACTCCTAAATCACAAGCAAATGACACTTGTAGAGCTAGCATGCCACCTAGGAACAAGATAAATTGTATTATCAAATCTAAGTGGCAATATCTCAAATGCACACATTCTCTGGGCTTGTAATATGCACATAGCATATTACTCCCCCATAATGTGGTAACCAACATTAATAACAAGTGGCAAATGAAATCCAACAAGAGATAATTAATGGACCATTTAGAATTTGAATTTCTCATGAGAAGACATACCAAATAAAAGCTAGATAATCTTGTAATATCAATACTAAGTGGTATTCCTCATGAACACACATTTTTAGGGTCTTGAAGTGCATAAAGTACATCACTCCCCCAAAATGGGATAATCCATTAATCTCTCACAAAGAGCCAACTAAGATACAAACATGATGCAAAAAGGCTCTACACAAGACTCACACATACATGATGTGCAACCCATCATACATACTTGATTTCTCAAGATAAACAAATAGGAAGGACAACATATACAAACACATGCAAGGTACAAAACCACAACATGCAAAGGGGCAAGTAACTAACAATGTATTCAATTTAAGTACAAGTTACCGCAAAGAAGAAAATTGGTATATGATAGACACTTGATGATCCACATGACTTGGCTTGAGACAATATGAATGATGGAGAACCCTCAATTCTTCATAATGTAGCCACGTCACCAATGCCCTGCAACAATACATATTGATCAAGTTTGATCTTGTTGGTCCCCAACCAAGTTGGGTCCTAAGAGGTTAGTCACAATAGGCTTGGCTACCAAAATGGTTCTTTTTCTTGACACCACTTTGTGTACCAATAAACTTGGCAAACACATTGCCAACCTTATCATTCCCAAGAGAATAGATATCATTAATAATTATTGGGTTGGATCAGTTACCTTTCGTGCAAGAAGAAGCGAAGTGACCCTTCTCACAACATAAGTAGCAACATCTACCCTTTACTTTCTTCTCAGTTGATTTCTCAACTTGAGGAGAGATGACTTGGGTATTTCTTGGGAAGAGGCCTTTCTTCAACTTGTGGTTGAGCATGCGATTGAACTTGTGGCCGCTTCCCTTGTTGCTTGATACTTTGAGGCTTATTCTTCAATGGGCAAGATCTTACATGGTGCCCTTCTATTTTGCACTTGAAGCAAATAATCTTGGCCGAATTCTTGACTTGTTCTTGGTCCTTCTTATTGTACTTCATGGACATCTTCTTCTCATTGGAGTTGAATCCAAGTCCACCTTTGTCATTTGGGAATTTTTGCACACTCAAGATATTGTTGAGTGTGGACTTCCCTTCATGACTCTTTTCCAAGTCTTTCTTCAAAGAAGTGACTTGGGCCTTGAGCTCATTGATTTCCTCTACATGCTTAGAATCAAAACAAGTTCTAGAGGAAGTATACGCTTCATCGTTAGGTCAACAAGGCAAGGATAGTAATTCATCACAAGATGTACCAACATTATGAGTATATGAACTACGAGGACTAGCACATGGCAATAAAGCATTTCTACTAGATGTAGTGCTAATGTCCACATGAGGCTCACTAGATGTTACCTTAGTAGTACTAGCCTCATGAGATATCTTTAGCACATTATGCGATACTAGAAGATCGCCATGAGAGCTAGAAAGCTTTTCATGACTTTCTTCCAATTTCCCATAATTGCTAGATAGCAACTCAAGTTGAGACCTTAGCTCAACATTCTCCTTTAATATGGATGCTTCACAAGAAATAGAGTTAGTAGCACAAGCATCATTGTTAACAACACAACTAGAAGCCAACATGGCGAGCTCTTTAGCATATGAAGCTTCAAGTTGAGCATGAGACTCGGTGAGTTCAATGAGCGAACTCTTAATGACCCTTGAGCCATTTTAGAGGTGCTCAAAGTCCTCAAGGAGATTAGCATGTGCAACTTCAAGCTTATCATTTTTAGTTCTAAAATCATTAGGTAACTTGAGAGATCTTTCATGGGATTCCTTTAATCTAGATAATTTTAGAGCAAAGGTCTCCTCAATAAATTCCTTGGTGGTTTGTTCCTTTTCAAGAGCTTGAGATAGCTCTGCGATCTCATTAGCGTAATCATGCTCATGACCTTCCATTTTCTCAATGGTGGCCTCATGCTCCTCGAGATGAGATTCCAACTCCTCAATATATTTCTTGCCCTCAATGGCAATAGACATGATTTCCATGAAGTTGGAACGAGCAAGTTTATTCTTATGAAGGTCTTTAAAAATCATTTCTCCCTTAATTTTTAAGGAAGCAACATTATCACACTCTTCATGATTATCTTCATTATCATCAATATCATCATCATGAGATATATTGGGATTCAAAGTAGGAGATACCTTTCAAGCCTTAGCCATAAGGCAAAAGTGAGAAACAATAGATGATTATGTAGGATCCCTTGAAGCACCATTCTAGACCACATCTTGTTCCATGGAGTGTTGGGTTTCCTCTACATTGTTAGCACAACAACTCGAGGAAATAGAAACATTTTTATCATGGCAACAAGATATAGCAAGAATATCATCATGAGATTTAGTCAAGAAATTTGTACATGATATGAAAGGACTATCAACACAAGCATGTGAAACATTTAAAGTGCTCGAGGTGTTAAAGTCCAAAGATGAAGCATTGCAATAATATAGTGAAGAAGAATTATCAACAATAAGCCCACTATCATCATCACAATCATCATCACTACTCACCATATAATTACCTTGTGGAAATCCACATGTAGGTGAAGTAGATGAAGTTAAGAAGACAACACGACCAGACGTGGAGGGAGAACAATCATCCCTACAAATCTTGGACACACCATATTTATCTTGAAGCTCTGTCCACAACTCATGAGCATCCCGGAATGGCATGAGTTGAAATATAACTACATTGCTCAAAGCATCAAAAAGCACATTAGAAGCTTGAGAATTGAGATAAGAGTTTTTCTCATCCTCTAAAGATATGTCTTGAGAATCCCTTGGAGGAAAAAAACCCATATCTACATTTCGCTCTAAATTTGGGTCCATGACCCTAAAGAGATTAAGCATGCGAATTACCCAAACATCAAAATTTGTGCCATTGAAACTAAGAGTGTAAGAGAATCCTAGTCCCCTAGTAGACATCCTTACTCTCTAGGTTGTTAAACCTAATAATGAGAGACCTAGCTCTGATACCAATTGAAAGGATGTGGATGTCGCCTAGAGGGGGGTGAATAGGCGCTTTAAAATAATTACGGTTTAGCCTTGAACAAGTGCGGAATAAAACTATCGTTTAATTAGTCAAGCACAAAACCTAAAACAGCTAGGCTCACCTATGTGCACCAACAACTTATGCTAAGCAAGATAGAGAACTAAGTGATAGCAAGATATATAACAAGAAACAATATGGGTATCACAAAGTAAAGTGCATAAGTAAAGGGGCTCGGGTAAGAGATAACCGAGGCATGCTGAGACGACGATGTATCCCGAAGTTCACACCCTTGCGGATGCTAATCTCCGTTCGGAGCGGTGTGAAGGCACAATGCTCCCCAAGAAGCCACTAGGGCCACCGTAATCTCCTCACGCCCTCGCACAATGCAAAATGCCGTGATTCCACTAAGGGACCCTTGAGGGTGGTCACCGAACCCGTACAAACAAGGTTGGGGAAATCTCCACAACTGAATTGGAGGCTCCCAACGACACCAAGAAGCTTCACCACAATTGATTGTGGCTCCGAGGTGACCTCAAATGCTCGGGGAAATCTCCACAACCTAATTGGATACCCTGAAGCTTTCTCGGAGCTTTGCACCACAATGATTGAGCTCCGAGGCTCCACCAACCATCTAGGGCGCCAAAGCACCCAAGAGGAACAAGCTCTAGGGTGCTCAAACACCCAAGAGTAATAAGCTTCTCAACTTCTCACTTCCACGTATCACCGTGGAGAACTCAAACCTATGCATCAAATGCAATGGCAAGGGCACACGGAGTGCCCAAGTCCTTCTCTCCCAAATACCACCAAAACAACTAATGCTAGGGAGGAAATGAGAGGAATAACGAAGAAGAATACGAAGAACTCCAAGATCTAGATCCAAGGGGTTCCCCTCACTTAGAGGAGAAAATGATTGGTGGAAATGTGTATCTAGATCTCCTCTCTCTTTTCCCTCAAGAACTAGGAAGAATAATTGGAGGGATTGAGAGTTAGCAAGCTCGAAGAAGGTCAACAATGGGGGGCAAACTCGAGCTCAGAGGATAAGGTTCAATGGGGAAGAAGACCCCCTTTTATAGGTGGGGAAAAATCCAACTGTTATGCTCATAGCCCGCACAGAGCAGTACTACCACTCCAAGGAGCAGTACTACCGCAATGGGTAGCGGTACTATTGCTTGCGAGCGGTACTAAAAAAAATACATCCGTGCCTACCACCGGTGGACAAAACACGAGATTTTGGTCCGGAGCGGTAGTACCGCTCTTGGAGCCGCGGTAGTACCGCTCCAAAGCGGTAGTAAAAAATTACATCCGCTCTAGCCGCCGTATTACCGCTCTTTGAGCCGCGTTAGTACCGCTCCAGAGCGGTAGTAAAAAATTACATCCGCTCTAGCCGCGGTATTACCGCTGCAGCCTTTTAAGAACACCAAAACTGCCACAACTTTTGCAAACGGACTCCGAATTCAATGAAACAAAGTTTGTTGGAAATCTAACGACATGGGCTAACACAATATTTATTGAAATATCAATAAGAATAAAATGAGAAAAGGCCCATAAGAAAATGGTGAGAACCCTTCCTCGAATAAGACCGGTAAAACTCCAACACCGAAAATGCAATAGACGAAGCATATGAAATCCGTTTTCGATGTACTAGAGCTTGTCATGAAGATAACCACAAGCTCAAGAACCCACATGGAGAAAAGCCAACCAAGAACCAAGAAAGATGATGATGCCAAGAATGCAATGGTTTGAGCTCTCAACGAATGATACGATCAAGCTCCTCACTTGAGAGCCCCCCTAGATAGTACGACAATCGATCCTATAACCCGGTCTCTCAACTACCACCATGAGACTGGTAAAATAGAAAACCCTATCAAGGTCAAACCTTAGCCTTGCGCATAGTCCACTTGAGCTAGATTATGACGATCTTGACTTCCTCAAGATGGACCACCTTTCTTGATTGCTTTGTATTGATGATTGCTCCCCCATACTCCACTATGGGTGAGCCACTCTTCAGCACATCATCACAAGTCCATTGTCACCACAATGAACGGCGATACTCAAGCATGATCTCTCCGAGATGCTTCACTTGAGCTTGCAGATCGCAACCTTGATGATGATCTGATGTCATCTTCCATGGGATGTATGGGATCTGCCTCTTCATGCAAACCCATGGAAATATACCTAACCCCACAAAGAACTCTCAAGTAGACCATGGGTTAGTAAACAAACCGTAATGGACAATGCTTACCACACCATGGGATCACTTGATCCCTCTCGGTACATCTTGTATGCTTTGTGTGTTGATCAACTTGATTCACTTTTTGACTTAGTCTTGATCAACATTGTATCTTAGCTTCTCTCTTCATAAAGATGATGTCTTGAAGGTAAACATGAATGCTTACACAATCTTCTTCTTCAAGACATGCTTGCAATAAGCTCAACTCCCACATGACCAATCTTTGGATAAATCTTGAATACCACCTTGGTCACCATATAAACTCCTTGAAACAACAAGATGGACTTCAAGAAGTACCCACGAACAAATCCTTAGAATATAACTCAAGGAAACCATTAGTCCATAGGGATTGTCATCAATTACCCCAAACCACATATGGAGAAATGTGCTCTTACACCCGCAGAACGGGCATGAGATTAGTGGGAGTAGCTCTTGAGCCCTACTGAGCGTGAGGTGGACAAAGAGGAATCCATGGCTAGGGTGTGAGCCGAGGTCGCAGTGCAGGCAGTGACTACTAGGAAAAAGCTTATAGATAGACGCTTACTAGTAGCACGGGTTTTTACCCATCGCTACTGGTAGTTACTAGTAGCGCGGGTTTATACCCATCGCTACTACTAAGTTGATAGTAGTAGCACGGGTTTATAAACCCGCACTACTACTAGGTGGTCTTCACTGTGGCCCCTGGGACAAGCCATTCTAGTAGCGTGGGTTATAAAACCCGTGCTACTACTAAGTGGTCTTCATTGCGCGGGGTATAAAATCCCCATCTCCTCCCCCAAATCCCTCCTCTCTCATGTCACTCTCCCCTCTCTCCATAGGCTCTCTCACGGGGCTCCTGCCCATTCACGCCTCCTCCATGGTGCCGAAAGAGGCTGACGCCTCGCGTCACTGGCGTCTAGGAGCTCACCGGTCTTCCTCCGCGTCTTCATGCCACCATGCCGGAGCACCTCACCACCGGCGACCAGCCCCGGTGCTCCCTCCATATCCTTCTCATTTCTCCTTTCTATCTCTCCCTCCGGTTTGACTCACCCTCCCATGTCCATGCTCGTGCAGGTCGTCGCCATGGATGACCAGGAGCTCTTTACCTTGGTCGCGAGGAGTAGCCCCACACCACCGCCTTGATCTGCCCTGGATCCAGGCCCTATCCAACAACCGTCGTTGGATCTGGTCTATCGTTGCCAGTCCACACCACTGGCGACCCCCGCCATCGCTGGATCGAATCATTGCAACCATTGACAACACACAGGAGATCGATATTTTTTTTTTGTTTTTGAAATTAATAGTAGTAGCGCGGAAATAGAGTAGGCGCTATTAGCAGTAGCGCGTCTACAACAAACGCTACTGCTATCACAACTAGTAGTAGCGTTGGGTAAAAACGCGCTACTGCTAAAAGTTAGCTGTAGCGCCCTAATAGTAGCGCGGGACCCCGCGCTACTGGTAGGCTAAAACCCAGCACTACTAGTAGTGTTTTTCCTAATAGTGAGTGGAACTGGCTTTTGACGGGCACCTCTGTTCTAGGGCTAGCACATGTTTGCAGAGTCAGCCCATGATCGTGAACATCCGCTTGTACCATCCTCCCTACTGGCGGCATAGTCAATTTAATGGCTGCATGTGTTGAGCCAGAGTGCGGGAGCATGTGGACCTGAGAGCCAGGATGCACTTTTGACATTGCACCACCTACTCAGCTGTCTTTTCTTTCAATTTTGACCTGATTTAGCAGGGTTTTCTTACCATGTTGTACCGGCTTAGTCGTTTGCGCTGGGCAAACGCCTGTTTTAAGGTGTAGCATCTCTCGGTGGTGACAATCACAATTTCCACGACTACTACAACTTGCTCGGTTTCATGATATGGAACGATATGCTCGTAGACGTCGCCCCCATGCGACACCAAGATCCAAAACCTAGCTCCACCGCCAACCGTCGGTCACTGCGGTCTCCCTTGTCGCCTCTGCCATTGGCCTCTGTCACGGTGGTAGTGGGCCCTAGCTCCGAAGGAGGTGGGGGCTCCCCCAGGCGCGGTGCGGTAGGTGAAGGTAGGCCCGTTGCGGGCCAAAGTTGATGGGGAAAAGGAAGGAAGGGAGACGACCTTAGTGGTCTTCTTCCGTCCAACTCCTTGATCTTCCTGTTGTCAGTCGTCCTCGATTTGGTCGCCGACGAGTTTCATACTCCTTCGTTGGCTGTCTTTACGGATTGGTGCATGACATCATGGACCTCTGGATCCGATTGGATCGGATCGTGTGTGTCCAGAAACAGCAACCCATGCAGCTTCAAGGGGGCGCATCGTGAAGCCCCGCTTTCTGTCGACACCATGGGATACGTCGACATCGGCATCTATGCCACGATCTCCAAGATGTTGGCAGAGGTGGAGAATGTCAAGGTGACTACGATTGGAAGACCAGAAGGTCTTCATGGCTCAAGTCGAGTTCTAGACGGCTAAGTAATGATAGACATGGTCTTGGATCCGATGTAGACATGCTTCACAAGGTGTTATGTGGGTATGATTCTGTAGCGGGACGATGTTCCCGTCCAATCGCAGACGTGATGGCTTTTGAGCCTCGTGATTATTGATTGGTGGCAGCGGCCTTGACAGTAAGGACATCAGCATTGGATGACTTCAATTTTTATGATACTTCTCGAGTATCGAGTCTTGATTTTCAAAATGAAAACACTAGGTGTGGCCTTACGGTTGTACCTCACTCTTACGTTAAAAACAAAATACAGTACATCTTCTTTTACTGGCATTTTTCATACGCGCAGTTAACCAATACATCATCAACTCAATAGGAAGGAATCGCCCCGTGGAGCTTCACATAGTAACGGAAGGCATCGTCGTATCCCGGGGTGTTTCGTCGTATGGTAAGCCTCGGGATACATCGACGTCCCGTAATTTTTCTGAACACCTCGAAGCGCGATGCCGACGCCTTGGTGTTTCGTCGTATCCCGCCGCCCTACGTAAGCCCGAAGGGGCATTCTGCCGCTTCCCATGTCCGGCGAGTCTCTCTCAGCTGCACCGCACCGCCTGGTCGCCTCGTACCCGCACCCGCTGTGGTTGGCACGGTTTGATGTCATGGTTAGATCATCGCTGAGCTCCATAGTCCGCTCCCTTCTAAATTAGTCCGATCAAATCAGGAGGTTTATGTAGGTGACGCACCGCACCGGGGAGCTGTATAAAAACCCCGCGCGTTTCCTGTTGCTCGTCAAGCCCCGCAAAACCCCGAACCAAGCAGGCAGCAGCTAGCCACCGTTTCTCTTCTCTTCTCCCCATCGATCAGCCTCGATCGGCCGGTCAACCAATGGAGCAGCATTTCGGCATCACCTTCACACCCGGATCCTACTACCACCACCCCCGCTACGCCGCCGCCGCCGCATCGTCGTCGGACTTCGACGCGAGCGACATGGACGACATGGCCTTCCTCAGCACCCTCTTGGATTGCACGGACCATGCCTCCTGCTCTGACCCCTCTCTCTCTTCGAGCCCGTCCTCCTCCGACATGACGGGCGTGGGGGCTGCCGTGCTGCATGTGCCCGCGGGCAGCAGCTCGCCGAAGCGCCGCGGTCACCATGCCCCCGCGGTCATGCCAATTGCCAAGGACTTCATCGGGGTGCGCACGCGCCCGTGGGGCAAGTTCGCGGCCGAGATCCGGGACTCGACGCGGAACGGCGCCCGCGTGTGGCTCGGCACCTTCGGCAGCCCCGAGGCGGCCGCCATGGCCTACGACCAGGCCGCCTTCTCCGCGCGCGGCGACGCCGCCGTGCTCAACTTCCCCGTCGAGCGCGTCCGGGAGTCGCTCCGCGCGCTCGCGCTCGGCGCCGTCGTGGGCTCGCTCGTTCTCGCGCTCAAGCGCCGCCACCGCATGCGCAGGCGGTCGCCCAACAAGAAGTCCGTGAAACAGCCCCGGGTCGCCGCCGTGAAGGAGGCCGCGCGGCCGGCGACGGCGGGACTGGTGGTGCTGGAGGACCTGGGTGCCGAGTACCTGGAGGAGCTCCTCTGGGTGTCCGAGCCGCCCATGGATCATCTCCATGCAACGGCGACGGCGTCGTTCTGACATCGCAAGCTTGTCTGCTCGAATTAGTGGCTTCATGCCAGATTAAGCTCATGCGAGTTCTCCGCGTTCTCGCCGTGACGAAAATGCATGTGTTCCGGCAAAAGAAAAAAAAAGCGTGTCTAATTGTGTACACAGTATAGGTAAGTAATCGGTGTACGCCAGGAAACAGTTTTCCCTTTTTTTCCTCCTTGGCTCCTTGCCTAGCTAGCTGCATTTGTGTATGCATATTGCTGTCTTGCTGGTGTAGTGGAACTTTCCCCCTAATCCATTGCATCACATATCATGTTATCATATTAAATGGAGCCACTCCGAAGTTTAGAAACCGGTACGAACCATCCCTTTGAGTTAGTGACCATCTGAAGTGACATAAGGCTAGACAGTAAAGCCTGAAAAAAAACCACTATCTGTGATTCCGCATGACATGCAGATTCATCCCAAGGCCTACGGTGCATGTTCAAGCTTTCCAGTGCTTGCATATGCAAAGTTTGAATCTATCTGATCACCAAGACCTTTGGAGGGGTCTTTCCTATTCTCTGTCCCAAAAACATACTACTCACTTTGATTCATATTAATTATCGCTGATTTAGTATAAAAATATATTAAAGTTGGGACAATTAATATCAACCGGAGGGAGTACTACTTTTTTCTACTGCCTTCAGTTGGCTTGGGAAGTCACTTTGGAAATCTTGTTGTCAGAAGAAGAAGAAAAACACTCAATATGAGAGAAATGAACCAAAAGAAAACTTCTTACCTGCTGCCGATTACACTTGTGTCATGCGTAGAACATGTTCAATCCAGTCCATCGATGAACTTTCTTTCATCTGCCCTTCTCACCTCTTTGTCTCAAATTATGATTTCATCGGACAGTCCACCAAAAAATCGTTCATGGTCACGTCGTCCCTTCAAGAAAAGAGATGAATTGGTATTCATTCACCAAACCAATAGGGCAAAGAGGAAGCTTATTTACATATCAAAGCTTGGGTAGATAATTTCGTATGAGCATTTCTTTGTACCTTTTCACGACTCATTGGTTTCATTTCCAAACTGTTGATGACTGATGTAAGGCACAGGGCTGTTGCATAGCTTCTCTTCAAAAAAAAAAAAAAGTATTGGGTGCATGATAAGTGCTGGTGGCTTTCTTCTTGTATCATGCAACATATTCCCTCCGTTTCTAAATATAAGTCTTTTAAGAGTTTCCACTAAATACATACGGATGTATATAGACATATTTTAGAGTATAGATTTACTCATTTTACTCCGTATGTAGTCCCCTTAAAAAATTTCTTAAAAGACTTATATTTAGGAACGGAGAAAGTAAAAAATATCAAACACATATTTTTATCACATTGTAATACACCAAGTACCATCTTATTCAAAACAAGTGACCGGGACACCCGTAATGTATAATACCACCGTGGCAATAGATTTCCACATGCAGCAAGTACATCATCACCACTACCAACATGGTGATTACCGTTTACTAGATAGTTTAGTGAGTTAGTCACCACCATGGCAATATTTAGTGTTGGCCATCGGATCACTACATGACCAACAAACTTTCACCAAATGCATATCCTCGCCATAGTAAGTACATCACTAATATGGTGGTAAGATTTTCTAAACATTGTGTTATCATTCTTTTTTTTTTGTACCAAGCCGTCCGCGGCATGATAAGTACACCTATAGCCACCATTGTCATAACTGTAATGAGACAGTATGGTACCATACCATACTAGCATTACCAAATAGTGTGATCAATACATCACCTATGGCGGTAATACTTATTTTTCTATAAACTATGTGATACTATCTAGGGTTCTTGATGGGGAACGTTGCATGGGAATTTTTTTTCCTACGCACATGCAAGATCTATCCATGGTGATCAGCATCTATGAGAGGAAGAGTGGATCTATATACCCTTGTAGATCGCTAAGCGGGAATCGTTAAGAAACGAGGTTGATGTAGTCGAACGTCTTCGCGATTGTCGGGACCCCGATCCTAAGTCATATGAATCCAGACTGTAACATATCACATCACTTTACGGCCTCACACACGGTAAGCTCCACGGCTGTAGTCTTACCTTAGTCGGGACCGTTTGCGCCTTTTGGCTCACGTATGTGAACATGTCTCTGGCAATCAAACGACAGAAAACCCGGGCCGACATGACTAGTCATAGGACCCAAGTGACACATCCGTACGGAAACAGACATACGTAACCCAACAATGCAGGTGTCGGCCTCAAGCGTGTGTAGACGAGTCATAGCAAGCTACAAGGACTCCATTACGCCGTGAGACATAAATGTCATCACTGCACGTATACGAGTCGTAGCAGGCTATAGGGACTCCATTACACTGCGAGACATTTCTTCGAAGGGACAGACACAGCAGCAAACAAGGATACATGCCGGTCAATCAATGTGTCCAGAGCAGTAGCAAGCTACCATGGCTCGGTGGAAACACAAAGAGGTAGTTTCCCGTAAAGAGTACTACTAAAGGCACACGACTAGGTGTCGGATCCCATACATACCGTTGCACGTCACACGTACGCACGACATGCACAATATGCATAGATACAACCATGACATCACAACATAACCATACAACAACTTTTATTTAAGGGGCTCAGACGAGCCTTGCATAACATGTTCTTACAGATAGGGGTCACATGACCCGACACTCAAGTCATACAAACAAGTTCATACAAACCAAGCGGAAGCATAAGCTGTCTGAGTACAGACAGATGAAAGGGTAAAAAGGCACATGGCCTGACTATCTACAGCCCGCCACAGGGCATAGGGTCGTAGCTGGGATACCAGCTATTCGGCATCGTCGACATCTAGAAAGAACCCACCTGATGGGTCCTGGGTCTCATCTCCAACATTTATTAAGCAAACATGAGTACAAACGTACTCAAAAACTCTTTAAAACAGACCTAGTATATTCATGCTCATGTATCAACAAGGGAAGTGGTGGAGTTTATGTAGCAATGCCAGCTTTGACTCATGGCTAACCTACATTACACCATTTTAGCTCTTTGTTTAGATTTTAGTTATCGCACACGAGTCCACTAACTCCATGACAATACACCACCATGGATTCACTTCCCTCTCCTGGGAGAGTGCCATCCACGATACTCACACTTGTCTTGATATTTTTATGAGTATCCATTTGATTATCTATGAACAACATAAGTTATCCAAGTAGTCCATATCTGAGGACGCGACTATTCGAATAGTTTCATACCCTGCAGGGGTGTACTTCTTCACACACGCTCTCGCCACTTATCGCCGCGTGCTCTTAAAATCATGGACCTCGGCAACCTTCAAGCGGAAGCCCAGCGAGGGAGTCGGCCACGACCAACAATCACATAAGACCTCTAGTCCAGGCTATTGGCTATTTGAGACTGAACCCGCATGGAAGTCCGACCGAAGTTTCTGCTACGTCCCCAAACGATGTGCGTAGGGTTCCCAAGCCCACCATTTGGGTGACCCTTGGTACATCGTGCCACTGCCTACCGCGTCATAGCCCACCCCTAGGGTCAGCGCTACGCACGACCTCCAGCATGCTATAAACACCAGAAACTACTTGCAACTCATGGACTATGGACTAAGCGACTGATAAGTCGAGCGGGGTCATATTTTAGGGCCCAGCATGTGGTAGTATCTAGGTTTGGATCACAAACACGGAACTCAGTTCCTAAGAACGGTCCCAATGAGACAACCCGCTATGTACTCCTACATAGCCTCTCATCGCTACCTTTACCAAATCGAGTTCATCATAAGCTTATCACATCGGAAAAACAATGTTTCACTCCAGTTCATCACCCAGATGAATCAGACGTGACACAACTCTAAGCATAGGAAGCATAGCAGGCAAAGTAAGTTAAGCACATCATGGCACAAGCATCTACCAGGTATGCTAGGTTGCAAGGTTTAGCTATTTACTGTGACAATGACAGGTCATGCAAAAGAATAGGTTCTTCTACCATGTATGACATGCATATGAGCGTTTGTCCTAATGCAATAAACAAGAGCAGGAGCAAGAGAGTGGGATGTTATCGGAATGATCAAGGGGGTTGCTTGCCTTGCTGGGTAATGGGAAGGTTCTCTCCTTCGTTGGAATACTCGGGGGTATCCTCAGAAGCAGGCCTACCGCAATGCAGATAAATAGCATTCAATACACGGAAGTGCAACAATATGATGCATGATCATAACATGGTAGCATGTATGGATGAGCTAATGCAACTAGTGTCCAAGTTAATTTGAAGTGAGTTTGAATATAGGTTCAAAATCATTCTTCATTTCATATTCCATATATTAACCTATTAGTAAATATCAATGTTCATCTACATATATTGCTCTAACATGCATGATAATAACACCATTGGGTTCAATGGATTTTTCTTATAAATTTTCATATATAAATTATTTTCATCTGAGTTACACATTAATTTATATGAATTTTTAAAGTTTTAAACAATTTCTGGAATTATTTTTAAACTGGAAAATGAAATATGACGTCATCCTGACGTCACTACGACGTCAGCTGGTCGGCTGACTAGACCAGGTCAAACCTGACGTGTGAGGCCCGCACGTCAATGACACAGGCCTAATCCCCGCGCTGACCAGGGGTTTGACCCACCTCAGGGCCCACTCGTCAGTGACGGGGGCCTAACTAATCAGGGGGATTAGCCCTTGATGGTCGGCCACGTCGGCGCCCACCAGAGCGGGGCCGGCGGCGATTCGCCGGAGTTGCACCTCCTGTGACCATTTGGCGCGCGGAGGGCACCGGGAGGTAGCCCGTGCACGCGCGCGTCTAGCAGGGCAGCAGATGGGGCTCGGGGTCGCCAGAGATGACGACCACGTCGAGCTGAGCGGCGGCGACGACTCGGGCAGGAACGTCTACGGTGCTACAGGCTGCGGGAGGAGGAGCTACGGGCGGCTACGGGCTCTTGGGACGCTACGAGCATGAGCCCGTGGTCGGGAGCGAGCTTTGGCCGTTGTGGCCACGGCTACGCCATGACCGGCGGCGAGCTGCTATCAGCTTCAACGACAGGCAGGGCTAGCAGAGGGGAACGGCGTCAGGGCTAGGGGGAAATGATCCAGGGCCTCACCGGAGGGTCTTCTGGCGCCTTGGCGTGGCCAGGGACGCACGGAGGGCGGAGAATCACCGGTGGTTTCAGTCCGGCGAGGGGGAAGGCAGGGGAGAGGAGAAGAGAGAAATGGCGAGGGGGAACGGGTCTAGGCGACGGTGGAGCCTATCCTCTCGCCAGCGCGACGAGGAGGCGGCCAGCCAGGCAGGGAGGAGGTGGCCAGCGCGTGGCCACGGCTGGCTGCGGTGGAGGCACGCAGCTGCTTCTCCTCGTGGCAGGAGGAAGAAGACGCTGCTGCCCCCCATGGGCTGGTCCTCTTCTTCAGGTAAGCCTAGGTGGGGTTTTCTCCCCCCTTTTCTTTATTTGCTTTCTTTTCTAATTTCTGACATTTGTTTTATTTTATTTTCAGGCACATAAGCTATTTTAGAATATCCCAAATAGTTTATATATTGCAGTTTGAATATTTCAAACTTATCTAAAAAGTTACATGATATTTTGAAAACTAAAATAATGATAATGTTTTATTTGATATTTTCAGAAGCTTTATCATTTATTTTTAAATTTCTACAGTTGTTCAAATAATTTAAATGACCCCTTGTATAATCATGTCCATATTTATCAGACATAGGGGACATTTTAGATGGGCATTTTGGATTTGTTGAATTTTCACAAACTTTGAATTGGTTTGATTCAAATGAGGGTTTGGGGTTTCCTTTAGCCCCCATTTCATGTTGATGCAAAAATGATATATGATGCACACACACATGCTGTCCTATGACATCTAGCTAGGGATGTGACAACTCACCCCCACTCAAAAGAATCTCGTCCCGAGATTTTGAAGTCGTCGGGAAGAGCGCGGGGTACTCTAGTCGAAGACGATCTTCTCTTTCCCATGTGGCCTCCTTTGTAGAATGGTGTGACCACTGAACCTTGAGAAACTTGATGTTCCATCGCCGAGTGGTACGCTCAGCTTGATCAAGAATACGAAGAGGGTATTCTCGATATGTAAGGTTGTCTTGGAGATCAAGCGCTTCGTGGTCTACCTCACGGACAGGGTCCGAGAAGCAACGCCTGAGTTGCGAGACGTGGAAGACATCATGAACCTTGGAAAGATGCGGCGGAAGTTCCAATTAGTAGGCAACCTCCCCTCGTTTAGCAAGAATGCGAAAAGGTCTAATGTAACGAGGAGCCAACTTGCCCTTGATACCGAATCGATGGGTACCCTTTAGAGGCGTAACCCGAAGGTAAGCCTTCTCATCAACTTCATAGGTCACAACCTTATGATGGCGATCATATTGGCTCTTTTGACGAGATTGGGCTGTTGTCAACTTTTCATGAATAATGCGAACTTGCTCCTCTGCATCCTGGATCATATCCGGGCCAAAGAGTTGCCTCTCTCCGGTTTCTGACCAGTTAAGAGGTGTTCGACACCTTCGTCCATAGAGAACATCAAAAGGGGATTTGCCCAAGCTTGATTGATAACTATTGTTATATGCAAATTCGGCAAATGTAAGACATTTCTCCCAATTCATACCGAAGGATATAACACAAGCTCGGAGCATGTCTTCAAGAATTTGATTGACTCGCTCAACTTGACCACTTGATTGCGGGTGGAAAGCAGTGCTAAAGGACAGATGAGTCCCCATAGCGATTTGAAAACTTTCCCAGAATCGGGAAGTAAAGATACTTCCACGGTTTAAGTTAATCTTCAAAGGAATGCCATAAAGAGAAACTATTTGAGAAACATATAACTCCGCTAGCTGGCTAGCAGTTATACTCTCCCGAACAGGAAGAAAATGAGCCACTTTGGAAAGGCGGTCAATGACCACAAACATAGCATTATTCCCTCTCTTGGTCCTGGGAAATCCGGTAATGAAATCCATACCAACCTTATCCCATTTCCATTTGGTAATAGCTAAAGGTTGAAGGGTGCCAGCAAGCCTTTGATGTTTGGCTTTCACGCGACGACAAACGTTGCAATTAGGAACGAACTGAGCAATTTCTCTCTTCATCCTAGTCCACCAGAACCTCTGGCGTAGATCTTGATACATCTTGGTACTTCCCGGATGAATTGTGAGAGGAGAATCATGAGCCTCTTTAAGAATCAGCTGCCGAAGATGTTGGTTCCCGGGAACCACCAAACGGTTCTGAAAGAACACCACACCTTGATCATCAATAGAGAAATCCTTAGCGATACCACTAACGAGGTTCTCTTTGATCCGGGAAATACCCTTATCACGCTTTTGGCCAGCTACTATTTGATCCTTAAGATTAGGTTTCGCCACCAAGTTGGATAGGAATCCTTGAGGAACAATGTGGAGGTTTAACTTCCAAAATTCCTCATGGAGAAGTGGTTGACCTTGTTGTAACATTAGGTTGTTACAATAAGACTTATGACTTAGTGCATCAGCCATAACATTGGCTTTCCTTGGGGTGTAAGTTATCCCTAAGTCGTAGTCTGTAATCAACTCAACCCATCGTCTTTGCCTGAGATTCAAATCCGGCTGGGTGAAAATATATTTCAGATTTTGGTGATCAGTGTAAATTTCGCAACGATTACCTAGAAGGTAATGTCCCCAGGTTTTCAGTGCATGGACTACAACCGCAAGCTCAAGATCATGTGTTGGATAATTATCCTCATGTGGACGCAACTGTCAAGATGCGTATGCAATCACATGACGATCTTGCATGAGAATGCAACCTAATCCTTGTCGCGAGACGTCGCAATAGATAACAAAGTCCTTAGAGAAATCTAGTGGCAGCAGAACGGGAGCAGAGGTCAGTCGTATTTTCAACTCCCGAAAACTGTGCTCGCATTGTGGATTCCACTCGAACCTTTTATATTTCTTGAGGAGTTTAGTCAGAGGTTTCGCAACCTTGGAGAAATTCTCAACAAAGCGGCGACAATAGCTCGCTAAACCAAGGAAACTCCGAACTTGCTTAACCGATTCAGGTTGAGTCCAATCAAGGACGGCCTGAACTCTTTCAGGATTGATAGCAATACCTTTACCAGAGATCATGTGGCCTAGATAGGTCACTTCTGGCAACCAAAATTTACACTGGGAGAATTTGGCGTACAGAGGGTGCTCTCGAAGTTTCATCAATACCAGCCTTAGATGCTCGGCATGTTCCTCTTTGTTCTTTGATTAGATGAGTATATCATCGAGGTAAACCACGACGAGTTTATCCAAATACTCCATGAAGATCGAATTCATCAAGCGAGAGAAGGTGGTTGGGGCATTGGTTAAATCGAAGGACATAACGGTGTACTCGTATTAGCCATAACGAGTAACAAAAGCCGTTTTTGGAATGTCCCCGTTCCTGATTCTGATTTGATGGTATCCCAACCTCAAATCCATTTTTGAAAGGAAAGAGGATCCAGCGAGTTGATCACATAAATCGTTGATCCTGGGGAGCGGATACTTGTTCTTTATGGTGACCAGATTCACTGGCCGGTAATCCACAACCATCCGATCCGATCCATCCTTCTTCTTGATGAAGAGGACGGGACAAGCCCAAGGAGAAGAACTAGGACGGATGAAACCTTTCTTCAAAGACTCATCGAGTTGAATTTTAAGTTCGGCTAGTTCTAAGGGTGCCATCTTATAGGGTCTTCTAGCTATTGGGACAGTCCCTGGAATGAGCTCTATCACAAACTCAACATCTCTGACAGGAGGAATTCCTGGCAGTTCTTCTGGAAAGACATCCGGAAAGTCACGGACTATCGGAATATCTTCTAACTCTGGAAGAGGGCTAGCATTGAGGGAATAGAGTTGGTGCTTGGCTGTTCGAGTAGAGACATTAACTATCTCACCCTATGGATGTGTAAGTTGAACATTCCTAGTATGAGTATCAATCTTAGCATAGTGGGCTTTCATCCAATCAATGCCTAAGATGATATTGATGTCTGAAGACTTGAGGGCTATCAAAGATGCTAGGAAGACTAGCCTATCCACCAGAATCTCATTATCATGGCTCACTCTAGAAGTTTGCCACTTTGAACCAGGAGTCTGAACTACTAAGGGAGTAGGCATATCACAAAAAGACATGTTATGCAACTGTGCATAATCTTTCTGAGATGAAAGAATGAGATGCCCCAGTATCAAATAGAACAGATGTTGGATGACTATTGACAAGGAGTGTACCTAGGATAACATCAGGATCCTCAATGGCTTTCTCAGCAGAGACATAATTCACTCGTACACGAGCAGGAGCTGGCTTCACATAGAAGGCTTTTCCCGGCTTCCCACATCCAGCGGGCTTAGCATTGTTCTGAGGACACTCACGAGAGTAGTGTTTTGGTTCCCCACATTTGTAACAAACCACAGTGGCACGGGGAGCAACATTGACAGACGGACCTCCAAATGGCCTGGCTGGAGAGTTGGGCTGAGCTGGGCGAGGTGCCTGGAAGGATGGCCTCGCGGTGTATCTTGGCGGCAGAGCTGCGTTGGGCACCCACACCCGGCGTTTGTTGGAGCCTGAGCTAGATGCGGGTCTGAAGTCACGGTTGTGCTTTCTCGTGGCCTCATAGTCAGTTTGTCCATACTCGACATTGATAGCCTTGTTGATGAGAGCCTGGAAGGTTGTGCACTCATGCAGGTGCAGATCTCGACGGAGCTCAGGGTTAAGTCCCTTGCGGAACCTAGCCTGTTTCTTAGCATCGGTTGAAACTTCTTCCGGAGCATAATGAGCAAGATTGCCGAACTCACGGCTATAGGCATCCACTGACAGTCTGCCCTGGGTGAAAGCACAAAATTCCTCTCTCTTGCGATCCATCAGCCCTTCCGTGATGTGATGGGTGCAGAATGCCACGCTGAATTCTGCCCAAGTTGGTGCGGGGCCTGCGGGACGCATGGCTTCATAATTTTCCCACCACAGATTGGCGGGTCTTTCCAGAAAGTAGGTAGCAAAGGTCACCTTGTTGGCCTTGGATACATTGGCAGCCCGGATCTTGCGGAACATGCTGGTCAACCAGTCATCCGCGTCGAGTGGGTCGACCGAATGATGATACTTAGGTGGGTCCAGCTTGACGAAATCACCGAGTGACATGCCATCATTGTGATCATTGCGGGGAGCATGTGATGTGTTCTGATCAATTCATTCCAGCAGCCTGTTGTTCTCTCTCTTGTTCCTTTCAGCTTCAAGCATCACTTCTGCCAAAGAAGGCGCATGTGGCAGGTCCTCTTGCCTTGGCTGGCTTCCCTCGCCCTGCTCGGGGGCAAGCACGGGGTTATTCCTAGTTGCCACCATCCTGGGAAAACAAACCCACAGCTTATCCATAGAGGACATCAACTCAAGGACATGAGATAAGGTATGTACTGGACAACATGGCATTAAGGGTAAACACCCAAACAACATGGTAATAACAACTGCCATATGAACACCATGATTCATACACACCATGACAAAGTTCAGTACAAGCCCAAGCTGAAAACAAACTACAGAGAGATGACACAACTCATCGGAGGCATTACAAGCTTCCTATACATTATCTATCTACACCTCCGGAACTCAACTCTCAACCTCAATCATATCCCACAAGACACACAGGATTGTGGCGATATGACTACTAACATACTAGTACTAACATCCACGTACTCAAGCATCACCGTAGAATGCCTCATACAGGTTACCCCCGTGACCCGGGAGCTGAACCTGAGGATTTGGAAACACTCTAGCCTGTGATCCCTAGAAACCATAAGGACACGGATGTGGCCTTGGTCCCCTTGTTGGCAGCAACAGCTATCCTAGAAGAGGGGTGATGCCTCCAACATCGGGCCAGTCTACGTGTGCTGGCAGATGAGTCCGCAATGGGGTCAGCATCTCCAAATCTCCATAGCCTGTCTGCACGATAGGTGCCAACTGCGTCAGGGCTGTCCAAAGACATGCACGGGTGGCATAAACCTCCATGCGAAGGGCACGTGCATCACCGTCTCTGTTCTCCAACATCTGAGCGGTCACCTGCAGCCTGAGATCCTCATGGGAATGATCACAGTAGGCTGCGCTAAGATAACCTTCCTCTCCTCCCATGGAAGTAGGAACATAATAGAACTCTGTGTTCTGAAGCAGACCATGGTGAAATCTCATGATAGTCAGCATGGTGTAGGCGGCCTCCTGAACTGCCATGTCTATGGTGACACCTAATCCATAGGTCCAGTGAAGCGGCTCTGCAGCTCCAGGATATGAAGGATATATCTTAACAGTACACAGATACTGACTCTGGTTGAAATCTCGATGCTGTTCCTCCACTGTGTACTCCGGGTACCAACGGTAGCCAGCCTCCATTATAACTCTAACCAACATGGCCGTGTGACCTGGTACATTGATGCACCTAGTCAGATGGACCACCTGACTGGAAGGATATGGGGGCATTTGAAACAGAGAATGATGCAAAGATATTAGAGACTCTAGGAGAAATTGGACAACATGACGACTGTAATTGCTCAAAAAGGATTTTGAGACAACTACAAAAGATTGGAAAAGCATAACCACTCGACTTTCTAGACTCAAATCTCTTCTCCGTCTGCTTGTCACACCAACAATACTCTAGTACCGACATTCACTTGCAAACAAGCTAGCTAGTGGTCCATGGTTAGTAACTCGTCATCCTAAGCAATAGATGAGAAGCCTAGTTCTTATCCCCGTAGAAAAGATGAGAAAGACTCAGCATAGAATAACTTGGAAAGAGCAGTAAAAAGAGCCTTACGTTTCCTTTCCACAATCAATTCCCCTACTTTTCTATAGTGTTTCTAGACTCAACTTCGACCGGTTTGGCTTGGTAGTCCTACAGCCAGTTAGGCGCTGATACCAACGTTGTCGGGACCCCGCTCCTAAGTCATATGAATCCAGACTGTAACATATCACATCACTTTGTGGCCTCACGCACGGTAAGCTCCACGGCTGCAGCCTTACCTTAGCCGGGACCGTTTGCGCCTTTTGGCTCATGTATGTGAACATGTCTCTGGCAATCAAACGACAAAGAACCAGGGCTGACATGACTAGTCATAGGACCCAAGTGGCAAATCCGTACGGAAATAGGCATACGTAACCCAGCAATGCAGGTGTCGGCCTCAAGCGTGTGTAGACGAGTCATAGCAAGCTACAAGGACTCCATTACGCCGTGAGACATAAATGCCATCACTGCACGTATACGAGTCGTAGTAGGCTATAGGGACTCCATTACACTGCGAGACATTTCCCCAAAGGGACAGACACAGCAGCAAAGAAGGAAACATGCTGGTCAATCAATGTGTCCAGAGCAGTAGCAAGCTACCATGGCTTGGTGGAAGCAGAAAGAGGCAGTTTCTCGTAAAGAGTACTACTAAAGGCACACGACTAGGTGTCGGATCCCATACATACCGTTGCACATCACACGTACGCATGACATGCCCGATATGAATAGATACAACCATGGCATCACAACATAACCATACAACAACTTTTATTTAAGGGCCTCAGACGAGCCTTGCATAACATGTTCTTACAGATAGGGGTCACATGACCCGACACTCAAGTCATACAAACAAGTTCATACAAACCAAGCGGAAGCATAAGCTGTCTGAGTATAGACAGATGAAAGGGTAAAAAGGCACATGGCCTGACTATCTATAGCCCGCCACAGGGCATAGGGTTGTAGCTAGGATACCAGCTATTCGGCATCGTCGACATCTAGAAAGAACCCACCTGATGGGTCCTGGTTCTCATCTACAAAATTTATTAAGCAAACATGAGTACAAACATACTCAGCATGTCTTTGAAACATACCTAGTCTATTCATGCTCATGTATCATCAAGGGGAGTGGTGGAGTTTATGCAGCAATGTCAGCTTTGACTCATGGCTAACCTACACTACACCATTTTAGCTCTTTGTTTAGATTTTAGTTATCGCACACGAGTCCACTAACTCCATGAAAATACACCACCATGGATTCACTTCCCTCTCCTGGGAGAGTGCCATCCACGGTACTCACACTTTTCTTGATATTTTTATGAGTATCCATTTGATTATCTATGAACAACATAGGTTATCCAAGTAGTCCATATCTGAGGACGCGACTATTCGAATAGTTTCATACCCTGCAGGGGTGTACTTCTTCACACACGCTCTCGCCACTTATCGCCGTGTGCTCTTAAAACCATGCACCTCGGCAACCTTCAAGTGGAAGCCCAGCGAGGGAGTCGGCCACGACCGTCATTCACATAAGACCTCTAGTCCAGGCTATCGCCTATTTGAGACTGAACCCGCACGGAAGTCCCGCCGAAGTTTCCGCTACGTCCCCAAACTATGTGCGCAGGGTTCCCAAGCCCACCATTCGGGTGACCCTTGGTACACCGTGCCACTTCCTACCGCGTCGTAGCCCACCCCTAGGGTCAGTGCTACGCATGACCTCCAACATGCTATAAACACCAGAAACTACTTGCAACTCCTAGACTATGGACTAAGCGACTAATAAGTCGAGCGGGGTCATATTTTAGGGCCCAGCATGTGGTAGTATCTAGGCTTGGATCACAATGGAACTCAATTCCTAAGAACGGTCCCAATGAGACAACCCGCTATGTACTCCTACATAGCCTCTCGCCGCTACCTTTACCAAATCGAGTTCATCATAAGCTTATCATACCGGAACAACAATGTTTCACTCTAGTTCATCACCTAGATGAATCAGACCTGACACACTCTAAGCATAGCAAGCATAGCAGGCAAAGTAAGTTAAGCACATCATGGCACAAGCATCTACCAGGTATGCTAGGTTGCAAGGTTTAGCTATTTACTGTGACAATGACAGGTCATGCAAAAGAATAGGTTCTTCTACCGTGTATGACATACATATGAGCGTTTGTCCTAATGCAATAAACAAGAGCAGAAGCGAGAGAGTGGGATGTTATAGGAATGATCAATGGGGTTGCTTGCCTTGCTAGGTAGCGGGAAGGTTCTCTCCTTCATTGGAATACTCGGGGGTATCCTCAGAAGCAGGGCCTACCGCAATGCAGATAAATAGCATTCAATACACGCAAGTGCAACAATATGATGCATGATCATAACATGGTAGCATGTATGGATGATCTAATGAAACTAGTGTCCAAGTTAATTTGAAGTGAGTTTGAATATAGGTTCAAAATCGTTCTTCATTTCATATTCCATATATTAACCTATTAGTAAATGTCAATGTTCATCCACATAGATTGCTCTAACATGCATGATAATAACACCATTGGATTCATTGGATTTTTCTGATAAATTTTCATATATAAATTATTTTCGTCTGAGTTACAGATTAATTTATATGAATTTTTAAAGTTTTAAACAATTTCTGGAATTATTTTAAAACTGGAAAATGAAATATGACGTCAGCCTGACGTCACTATGATGTCAGCTGGTCGGCTGACCAGGCCAGGCCAAACCTGACGTGCGGGGCCCGCACGTCAGTGACACAGGCCTAATCCCTGCGCTGACTAGGGGTTTGACCCACCTCAGGGCCCACTGGTTAGTGACTGGGGCCTAACTAATCAGGGGGATTATCCCCTGATGGTCGGACACGTCGGCGCCCACCGGAGCGGGGCCGGCGGCGACCAACAGCATGGCGGCGACTTACCGGAGTTGCGCCTCCGGCAACCATTTAGAGCGCGGAGGGCACTGGGAGGTAGCCCGTGCACGCGCGCGTCGAGCAGGGCAACAGAGGGGGCTCGGCGTCGCCGGAGATGATGTCCACGTCGAGCTGAGCGGCGGTGACGGCTCAGGAAGGAACGGCTACGATGATACAGGCTGCGGGAGGAGGAGCTAGGGGCGGCTACGGTCTCCTGGGGACGCTACGAGCACGAGCCCGTGGTCGGGAGCGAGCTTTGGCCGTTGTGGCCATGGCTACGCCATGACCGACGGCGAGCTGCTCTTGGCTTCAACGACAGGCGCGGCTAGCGGGGGGGGGGGGGGACGGCGTCGGGGCTAGGGGAAACGATCGAGGGCCTCACCGGAGGGTCTTTTGGCGCCTTGGCGTGGTCGGGGACACACGGAAGGCGGCGAATCACCAGTGGTTTTAGTCCGGCGAAGGGGGAAGCAGGGGAGAGTGGAAGAGAGGAATGACGAGGGGTTATGGGTCCAGGTGGCGGCGGAGCCTATCCTCACGCCAGCGCGACGAGGAGGCGGCAAGGCAAGCAAGGAGGAGGTGGCCAGCGCGTGGCCACGGCCGACTGTGGTGGAGGCACGCAGCTGCTTCTCCTCCTGGCAGGAGGAAGAAGAGGCTGCTGCCCCCGTGGGCCGGGCCTCTTCTTCAGGTAAGCCCAAGTGGGTTGTTCTCCCCCCTTTTTCTTTATTTGCTTTCTTTTCTAATTTCTCACATTTATTTTATTTTATTTTGATGCACATAAGCTATTAGAATATCCCAAATATTTTATATATTGCAGTTTGAATATTTCAAACTTATCTAAAAAGTTACAGGATATTTTGAAAACTAAAATAATGATAATGCTTTATTTGATATTTTCAGAAGCTTTATCATTTATTTTTAAATTGCTATAGTGGTTCAAATAATTTAAATGACCCCTTGTAATCATGTTCATATTTATCAGACATAGGGGACATTTTAGATGGGCATTTTGGACTTGTTGAATTTTCACAAACTTTGAATTGGTTTGATTCAAATGAGGGTTGGGGTTTCCTTTAGTCCCCGTTTCATGTTGATACAAAAATGATATATGATGCACACACACATGCTGTCCTATGACATCTAGCGAGGGATGTGACAGCGATCCAAATCGCAAGCCGTCCTGCGATCCCATCACGATCCGTTCCACGATCCAATCACGATCCGTCCCGCGATCCAGTCATGGTCCTTCCGATCTAGCGCCGAACGGATGACACCTCCGCGTTCAGCACACGTACAACTCGATGACGATCTTCACCTTCTTGATCCAGCAAGACTACAAGAGGGAGCAGAGAGGTAGATGAGTTCTCCGGTAGCACAATAGCGTGGTGGCGGTGGTGGTAGAGCGATCTCAACAGGGCTTCGTCAAGCGCTGCCGCAGACGCGTTTTGGAGGAGAAACAGATCTAGGGAGAGAGGGAGGGATACACATATGCCTTAGGGATGTTCTGCCCTCCCTCTCCCTCTCTATTTATAGGAGGAAGGGGTAGGTAGGACGCAGCCTTGGCCCCTCCTCCAAAGAGGTCTAGCCGGCCAATATAGGGAGGAGTCCACCTCCCATAAGGGTGATGGGAGCCCTAGGGAGGTCTCCCCCCTCCAAGGCACCTTCCCACCTACCCTTTGGCACAAGGGCCCTTTGTGGTCGGTTGCCCAGCCTACTATGGGCTGGTGCGCAACCACTTAGGCCCATGTGCCCCCCGCGGTGGGTGGGCCCCTCCCGATTGACCCCCGGAACCCTTTCGTCACTCCCGATACACTACCGGTAGTGCCCGAAACTTTTCCGGAACCCAAACACCACTTTCCTATATATCAATGTTTACCTCAGACCATTCCGGAGCTCCTCGTGACGTCTGGGATCTCATCCGGGACTCCGAACAACCTTCGGTCACCAACATACATAACTCAATACTACTGAAACGTCACCGAACCTTAGGTGTGCATACCCTGCGGGTTCGAGAACTATGTAGACACGACCGAGACACCTCCACATTCAATAACCAATAGTGGGACCTGGATGCCCATATTGGTTCCTATATATTCTACAAAGATCTTTATCGATTGAACCTCTATGTCAAGGATTCAGTTAACCCGTATGTTGTTCCCTTTGTTCTTCAGTATGTTACTTGCCCGAGATTCGATTGTCGGTATCTCCATACCTAGCTCAATCTCGTTACCGGAAAGTATCTTTACTCGTTCCGTAATACAAGATCCCATGGCTAATTCTTTAGTCACATTGCTTACAAGGCTTATAGTGATATTGTATTACCAAGTGGGCCTTGAGATACCTCTCCATCACATGGAGTAACAAATCCCAGTCTTGATCCATGCCAACCCAACAGACACCCTTGGAGATACGTGTAGAGCACCTTTATAGTCACCCAGTTACGTTGCGACATTTGATACACACAAGGCACTCCTCCGGTGTTAGTGAGTTGCATGATCTCATGGTCATAGGAATAGATACTTGACATGCAGAAAACTATAGCAATAAACTGACTCGATCGTATGCTATATTATAGTCTGGGTCTTGTCCATCACATCATTCTCCTAATGATGTGATCCCATTAACAAATGAAATCTCATGTCCATGGTTAGGAAACCTTAACCATCTTTGATTAACGATCTAGTCTATTCGAGGCATACTAGGGTCATGATGTTGTCTATGTATCCATACATGTATCTGAATTTCCGATCAATACAATTCTAGCATGGATAATAAACGATTATCATGAACAAGGAAATATGATAATAACTAATTTGTATTGCCTCTAGGGCATATTTCCAATAGTCTCCCACTTGCACTAGAGTCAATAATCTAGTTCACATGACCATGTGATACACATTGTTATGAACCTAACACCCAATGAGTTTTGGGGCTCGATCATGCTTTGCATGTGACACATGTCTTTTAGTCAATGTTCTGTGACATTCAGATTCGTGTGTACTTTGCAAATCTCTATGTCACACTGTAAACACTGCTACCACACTGCACTTGGAACTATTCCAAATGGCTGCTCCACTATACGTATTCGGATTGCTACTAAGAGTCATCTGGATTGGTGTTAAACTTTGCATCGATGTAACCCTTTACGACGAACTCTTTATCACCTCCATAATTTAGAAATATTTCCTTAGTCCTCTAGTTACTAAGGATAATCCTGACCGCTGTCCTGTGATCCACTCCTGGACCACTCTTGTACCCCTTCACAAACTCATGGCAAGGCACACACACGTGCGGTACACATCATGTCATACTATACAGAGCCTATGGATAAGGCATAGGGGATAACCTCCATCCTTTCTCTTTCTTGTGCCGTGGTCGAGCTTTGAGTCTCACTCAACTCCACACCTCACAAATCAGGCAAGAACTCCTTCTTTGACTGATCCATTTTGAACTCTTTCAAAATCTTGTCTAGGTATGTACTCATCGAAAGTCTCATCAAGCATCTTGATCTATCTCTATAGATCTTGATGCCCAACAATTAGGTAGCTTTATCCAGGTCTTCCTTTGAAAAACTCTTTGCAAACAACCATTTATGCTTTCCAGAAATTCTACATTATTTCCGATCAACAAAATGTCAACCACATATACATATCAGAAAATCTATAGTGCTCCCACTCACTTTATTGTAAATACAAGTTTCTCATAAACTTTGTATAAACCCCAAAACTTTGATTACCTCATCAAAGCGTATATTCCAACTCCGAGATGCTTGCTCCATCCCATAGAAGGATTTCTGGAGCATGCACACCTTTTATCATCCTTAGGACTGACAAAACCTTCTCGTTGTACCACATACAACCTTTCCTCAAGTAAACCATCTAGGAAATGATGTTTTGACATCCATCTGCCAGATTTCATAATTGAAAAATGCAGCAACCGCTAACATAATTCCAATAGACTTTAGCATCTTAACAGTGAGAAAGTCTCATCATATTCAATTCCTTGAACTTGGTGAAAACTTCTTTGCGACAAGTCGAGCTTTATAAATGGTGACATTCACCATCAGCATCTGTCTTCATCTTAAAGGTCCATTTGTACTCAATGACCTGTTGTTCAACGAACAAGTCTACCAAAGTCCATACTTGATTTTCATACATGGATCCTTTCTCGAATTTCAAGGCCTCTAAACATTTGTTGGAATTCGGGCCCATCATCACTTCTCCATAGTTTGTAGGTTCATCGTTGTCCAACAACATGACCTCCAAGACAGGGTTGCCGTACCACTCAGCAGCAGTATTCGTCCTTGTTGTCCTACGAGGTTCGATAGAAACTTGATCCGAAGCTTCATGATCATCATCATTAACTTCCTGTTCAACTGACGTAGGTTCCACAGAAACATCTTTCTGCGCCACGCTACTCTCTGGTCGAAACAAAGCAACAACCTCATAAAGTTCTATCTCCCTCCCACTCAATTCTTTCGAGAGAAAATTTTTCTCGAGAAAGGACCCATTCTTAGCAACAAACACTTTGTGCTTGGATCTGAGATAGAAGGTATACCCAATGTTTCCTTAGGGTATTCTATGAAGATGCATTTGTCCGCTTTGGGTTCGAGCTCATTAGGTGAAAACATTTTTTCACATAAGTGTCGCAACCCCAAACATCAAGAAATGACAGCTTAGGTTTCTGCCAAACCATAATTCATACGATGTCATCTCAACTGATTTAGATGGTGCCCTATTTAAAGTGAATGTAGTTGTCTCTAATGTATAACCTCAAAACGGTAGTGGGAAAAACGATAATAGACATCACAGTACGCGCCATATCCAATAAAGCACGACTACAACGATCAGACACACCATCACACTATGGTGTTCCAGGTGGCATGAGTTGTGAAACAACTTTCACATTGTCTTAAGTTGTATACCAAACTCGTAACTCAGATATTCACCTCCACGATCATATCATAGACATTTATATCTTCTTGTCACGATGATCTTAAACTTCACTCTGAATTTGCTTGAACTTTTCAAACATTTCATACTTGTTTCATTAAGTAAATATACACTATATCTACTCAAATCATTAGTGAAGGAAAGAAAATAACGATATCCACCGCATGCTACAACACTCATTGCACTCAATACATCAACATGTATCATTTCCAATAAGTCACTTGCCCGCTCCATCACTCTGGAAAACGGGGTCTTAGTCATCTTGCCCACGAGGCATGGTCTGCAATACTCAACCGATTCAAAATCGAATGAGTCCAAAGAGCCATCAGCATGGAGTTTCTTCATGCGATTTATACCAATATGACATTTAGTGGCAATGCCACAAGTATGAGGTACTATCATTATTAACTTTGTATCTTTTGGTATCAATGTTATGAACATGTGTATTACTACGATCAAGATTCAATAAACCATTCCCATTGGGTGCATGACCATTGAAGGTATTATTCATGTAAACAGAATAACCATTATTCTCTAACTTAAATGAATAACCGTATTGCATTAAACACGATCTAATCACGTTCATGATCAACGCAAACACCAAATAACATTTATTCAGGTTTAGCACTAATCCCAAAGGTATAGTGAGCGTGTATTGGTGATCACATCATCCTTGGAAACACTTCCAACACACATCGTCACCTCACCCTTAGCTAGCCTCCATTTATTCCATAGCTTTTATTTCGAGTTACTAACATTTAGCAACTGAACTGGTATCCAATACCCTGGTGCTACTAGGAGTACTAGCAAGGTACACATCAATAACATATATATCAAATATACTTCCAACGATGTTGCCAACCTCCTTATCTACCAAGTATCTAGGGTTGTTCCACTTCAGCGACCGCTCTCCTCATAATAGAAGCACTTAGTCTCTGGTTTGGCTTCATCCT
This sequence comes from Hordeum marinum, assembly GCA_022496015.1. Classification (NCBI taxonomy): domain Eukaryota; kingdom Viridiplantae; phylum Streptophyta; class Magnoliopsida; order Poales; family Poaceae; genus Hordeum; species Hordeum marinum. The sequence goes on from CM039673.1 coordinate 497,083,352, forward strand.
TGGGTTTCTTCATTGGAGTAGCAACTGACTTGCCATCCATGAAGTTTCCCTCTTCCCCCTTGCCCTTCTTGAAACTAGTGCTTTCACTAACCATCAGCACTTGATGCTCCATCTTGATTTCTACTTTCACGGTGTCAAACATTGCAAATAGCTCAGGGATCATTGTTTCCATCCCTGGCATTTTATAGTTCATCATGAAGCTCTAGTAGTTTAGTGACAGTGACTTGGAGAACTATATCAATCACTATCTTATCTGGAAGATCAACTCCCACTCGATTCAAGCAATTGTAGTACCCAGACAATCTGAGCATATGCTCAACGATTGAGATATTCTCCTTCATCTTGTAGACAAAGAATCTTGTTGGAGGTCTCATACCTCTCAACACGGGCACGAACCTGAGATCCCAATTTCAGCTCTTAGAACATATCATATGTTTCGTGACATTCAAAATGTTTCGGAGCCTCAATTCTAAGCCGTAATGCAAGACACATTGAACTATCAAGTAGTCATCGGAACATGACTGTGAGATGTTCACAACATCCACAATCACCGTTTGGGGGGGGGGGTGGCGCATCGAGCGGTGAATCACGGACATAAGCCTTCTGTGCAGCAACTGAGGACAATCCTCTGACCACGGACCTAGTCCGCATAATTGCTACCTTTATTTTTCAACTTACTTTTCTCTAGGAATGTATCAATGAAACAGGGGAGCTACAGCGCGAGCTATCTACAACATAATTTGCAAAGACACTTTGACTATGTTCATGATAATGAGTTCAATTAATCATATTACCTAAGAACTCCCACTCAAATTCACATCCCTTCGGTCATTCGAGTGATACATGATCCAAATTCACCAACTCAAGTCTGATCATCACATGAGTTGAGGTCGTTTCAGTTGTGAACATCATCATGTTGATCATATCTATTATATGAATCATGTTCGACCTTTCGGTCTCTTGTGTTTCGAGGCCATGTCTGTACATGCTAGGCTCATCAAGTTTAACCCATGTGTTCTGCACGTGCAACACTGGCTTGCACCCATTGTATGTGAATGTAGAGTCTATCACACCCGATCATCACGTGGTGTCTCGACATGACGAACTTTCGCAATGGTGCACACTCGGGGAGAACACAATTTATCTTGAAATTTAAGTGAGGGATCACCTTATAATGCTACCGTCATCCTAAGCAAAACAAGGTGCATATAATGCTTAACATCACATGAAAATCATATTTACATGATATGGCCATGAACTTTTGCTTTTGATCTCCATCTCCAAAGCACCAACATGATCTCCATCGTCACCGACATGACACGTGGTCTCCATCTTGATCTCCATCAACGTGTCACCATCGGGGTTGTCACTCCCAACATGCTTCTACTACTATTGCTACCGCTTAGTGATAAAGTAAAGCATTACATAGCACTTAATGATTGCCACATAGGTCATACAATAATTAAAGACAACCCTATGGCTCCTGCCGGTTGCCGTACTCATTGACATGCAAGTCGTGATATTCTATACAATACATTATCATCTCATACATCACATGTATCTCATCATGTAATTGGCCATATCACATCACAACATACCCTGCACAAACAAGTTAGACGTCCTCAAATTGTTGTTGCATGTTTTACGTGGCTGCTATGGGTATCTAGCAAGAACAATTCTCACCTACGCAAAAACCACAATGGTGATACATAAATTGATTTTCAACCTTCTCAAGGACCGCCTTTTCGGAATCGGATCCAACTAAAGTAGGAGAAACAGACACCAGCCAGCCATCTTTGTGCAACAAAGTTACACGTCAGTCGATGGAACCGGTCTCTCGTAAGTGTATGAGTAAGGTTGGTCTGGGCCGCTTCATCCCACAATACCGCTGAACTAAAACACGACCAAGGGAGGAAGCAATCTAAGCATCAACACCCATAAACTCCTTTATGTTCTACTCGTGATCTCATCTACATATAGGCCTAGCTTTGATACCATTGATGGGGAAAGTTGCATGTATCGGTGTCAAAACCGGTGGATCTCGGGTAGGGGGTTCCGAACTGTGAGACTAGGATCGACGGTAACAGGAGACGAAGGGGACATGAGTTTACCCAGGTTTGGGCCCTCCTATGGAGGTAATACCCTACATCCTGCTTGATTGTATTGATGGTGTAAGGGGTTACTGAGTTGATCTACCTCGAGATCGTATGTCTAACCCTAGATGAGTTGTTCTGTCTCTGTACCCTGAAACCCTCCGGCTTATATAGATGCCGAGGAGGCCTAGGGTTTACACATGGTCGGTTACATGCCAAATAGAAAAACATGCCTATTTACTACATCCAAAGTGGAGCGCAAGCCGTGCTCCTCGAGGCTTCCATCCTGGTAACTGGGCCTTCAGATCATCCAGTGTTCAACAAGTGGCCCATGCAGTCCGGCCCGTACCCAACAGGTCAGCTATCCGAGGACCACCTAACACAGGACTCCCTCAGTAACCCCCGAACTTGCCACCAACACCAAGAGTCTTCAGCTTCAATTGCTTCGCGAATAGAGTCTTTGGCTTGCGAGGTGAGTTCCTTCTGTTGAACCGTAGTTCGGCCTCCGATGACAAATAGTTTTCTGCACTGTAGCATGTCCAAATCCTGTGAGACAAGTTGGCTTTTGAAGGCCAAGCGTCGGGAAAAAACTAATGTTTGCTAACGACCTTTCTGACAAAAGGTCACAACCCACTATGACCGATAGGCCAATTATAGGCACTCGATGCGTGGTTCGAGGCCGTTCCGTCCACATGATCTACCATTACGTAGATCGTGTACCGTTTTATATGATATGTAGTTAATCATATGCCCAAAACGGCTCTCGCGTCACAGGAAGTGGAGGGAATCACGGCGCAGCAAGGGGAGCCCGAATCGACACACCTCATAAAAGGAGAAAGAAAACCCCAGAGGCCCCTCACGCTCTCCATTCGACATCTCCGTCTCCTATTCCCATGCGCCTCCAGAGCATAGATCTAGGTTTCTTCCACCCCCGCTTCCAAGCTCAATGATGGCGGGCTCCAATGACCAGTGGGAGGTTTCCATGGTCAACAACCAAGACATCCTCGACCTTAAGAAGGCCGGCTACCTCCCCGCCGATATTCCTCATCGTGCGGCGGAGAAGCGACAATTAGTCCCAACCCCTAGGCTAGGCGAGCGGGTAGTGTTCATCCCCACTTCATCAGGGGGTTGAGCTTTCCACTCCACCCTTTTGTCAGGGGTTTAATGTTCTTCTACAGTCTCGACTTCCACAACCTTCCTCCGAACTCCATCATGCACGTCTCTGCTTTCATCCTCCACTGCGAGGCATTCCTGCACGTCGAGCCGCACTTCGGGCTCTGGCTCCAGGTTTTCAACATCAAGCCGAAGTGCATCGGTGGTAAGCATGCCGACTGCAGCAGTGCCTTCATCGGCAAACTCACACGCATCAACTGGCCGGTGGGCACCCTCATCAATACCATCAAGGGGTGGCAGAAGGAGTGGTTCTACATCACCGAACCACAGGAACAAGGTCTCCACCCTGCCGCCATATTCAGATCTGGTCCTTCGACTAGACTAGATTCATGGATCGAGAAGGGTCTCCTGTGGGGGTCGAGCAAGGAGGTGGCCGATCTACAAAAGTGGATCCGCTCCTTGGTCGAGAACATCACCAAACTAGCCGATGTGGTCCAGGTAATGTTCCGAAGATGCATCCTCCCCTGCCAGCGCCGGGACACTCCCCTGTGGGCTCGCAAACTCGACGCCGAGCCCACAGCCTAGAAACTCTTCTGCACTATGCGAGAGAAGCTGTGGAAGGCATTCTTCAAATCAATGAAGAGCTGGCCAGCCGAGGAGGAGGACAAGGGCCTACACGTCGACAAGCCGGACTCCAAGGTATGACTCATCCTTATCTTATTAGCTCTATACATAGAAGGTCCATAACCCTGTGTCCGATATGTTTATGGAGAGATGGCTCCATAAACATCCGCAGTCCGGCTCCCCAGCCCGAAGACGAGAGGACCGGGCTGCTAGCCAGGATGCTCGTGGAGAAGCCCTACGAGGCTCCCATGAAGAAGGAGAAGAAGAAGAAACCTGGTCAGTCTGGCCTCCATATCAAAGATCAGCCTGATGCTACTTCCAAAAATACTCCCGCCTTGTCGAATCAAGAGGAGCCCGAAGTGGAAGAAGAAGAAGAAGAGGAGGAGGAGGTCGAGAGCGAGAGGGGAGGTGATCCCTGTTGGGGAACGTCGCATGGGAAACAAAAAATTTCCTACGCACACGCAAACCTATCCATGGTGATGAGCATCTACGAGAGGGAGAGTGGATCTACATACCCTTGTAGATTGCTAAGCGGGAAGCATTAAGAAACGCGGTTGGTGTAGTCGAGCATCTTCGCGATCCAAATCGCCGAGCGTCCCGCGATCTCATCACGATCCGTCCCGCGATCCAATCACGATCCGTCCCGTGAACTCATCACGATCCGTCCCGCGATCTCATCATGATCCGTCTCACGATCTTGATCACGATCTGTCCCGCAAACTCATCACGATCCGTTCCGCGATCTCATCACGAACTGTCTCGCGATCTCGATCATGGTCCTTCCGATCTAGCGCCGAACGGACGGCACCTCCGCGTTCAGCACACGTGTAGCTTGATGACGATCTCCACCGTCTTGATCCAGGAATAGGAGGTGGAGAGGAGAGAGAGTTCACCGGCAGCGTGACAGCGCTCCGGTGATGGTGGTGGAGTGATTCCGACAGGGCTTCGCCTAAGCGCTGCGGAAAACCGATCTAGAGGAGAAACTGTGCACCGGTGAAACGGGTAGCACGTCGCCGGAAATTCTGTCCAAAAACCACCCAATACACTAGTATATATAGGAGGAGAGGAGAGGAGAGGCAGCCAAGGCCTTTGGGTCGGCCAAAATAGGAGGTGGGAAGCAATCCTACTTCACCTCCAATCCTAGTTGGAGTAGGATTGCCTCCTATTGGCTGATTTTCCACTTTCTACTTTACGACTTTCTCTCCTGCGCCATGGGCCTTTGTGGCTGTTTTCCCAGCCCACTAAGGGCTGGTTATTATTCTCCCACAGCCCATGGACCTCTTGGGGTCGAAATACCCCTCCCGGAGGCCTCCCGGTACACTACCGGCACTCCCGGTACACTATCGATGAGCCCGAAACTTTTCCGGAAACCAAATTGGGACTTCCTATATATGAATCTTTACCTCCGGACCATTCCGGAGCTCCTCGTGATGTCCGGGATCTCATCCGGGACTCCGAACAAACTTCGGTCACCACCATACATAACTCTACACTACCGAAACGTCACCGAACCTTAAGTGTGCAGACCGTGCGGGTTCGAGAACTATGTAGACATGACCGAGACACCTCTACGGTCAATAACCAATGGCGGGACCTGGACATCCACATTGGTTACTACATATTCTACGAAGATCTTTATCGGTCGAACCTCTATGTCAAGGATTCAGTTAATCCCGTATAACGTTCCCTTTGTTCTTCGGTATGTTACTTGCCCGAGATTCGATCGTCGGTTTCTCCATACCTAGTTCAACCTCGTTACTGGCAAGTCTCTTTACTCGTTCCGTAATACAAGATCCCATGACTAACACTTAGCCACAATGCTTGCAAGGCTTGTTGTGATGTTGTATTACCGAGTGGGCCCTGAGATACCTCTCCATCACATGGAGTAACAAATCCTAGTCTCGATCCATGCCAACTCAACAGACACCATCGGAGATACCTGTAGAGCACCTTTATAGTCACCCAGTTACGTTGCGACGTTTGATACACACAAGGCACTCCTCCGATATCCGTGAGTTGCGTGATCTCATGGTCATAGGAACATATACTTGACATGCAGAAAACAGTAGCAATAAACTGACACGATCATATGCTATGTTTGTAGTTTGGGTCTTATCCATCACATCATTCTCCTAATGATGTGATCCCGTTATCAAATGACATCTCATGTCCATGGCTAGGAAACCTTAACCATCCTTTGATCAACGAGCTAGTCCATTAGAGGCATACTAGGGACATGGTTTTGTCTATGTATCCACACATGCATTTAAGTCTCCGATCAATACAATTATAGCATGGATAATAAACGATTATTATGAACAAGGAAATATGATAATAACTAATTTATTATTGCCTCTAGGGCATATTTCCAACAATCCCCCCCCCCCCCCGCACCAAGAAGAGAATGACGTCTTCGGACGCCCCGGGGCAGACAACTTCTCATGCCCCTAAGAGGATGCGACAAGCGCGGATGGTCCTGTCCGACAATTCAGACTCGAGCTCTGCATCCGAAGATGCCGAAGAGGTTCCACGAAGGAGCCTCAGGGTCAAGCCCCCTCCATCCAGGTTAGGATCCGAAGACCCATCCATGTAGTGCTCAGAGTTGTTCATTCAACAACCCCCCGTGTGTCATCCCTACCGAGGTTATATCGGATGGGGAGACCCTGCCTGCCGAACTGGCGGAGAGCGGGGATGCCTCACACCCCACCACTCCAAGCACTACAAAGGATGCTATGGAGGTGTCGTCCCAGCACACTCCAATGGAGGCGGACACAAGGGGCGTGGAGGATACCCTCATGGCCGAAGCTAACTCTTCGATCACCGAAGAACAGGGGACGATCCCCTGCCCGGACACCGGGGAGACCGGACGGGCGTATAATTAGTCCCCTCCGAGAACGTCTCCGAAGAGCACGATGCCTCCGGAGGCATCGGTCCACTCCCCGATGGGTGATCGGGAAAACCGATCATCCCCAGCACCGCTGACCAACGAGTGGTTGACCATGGGGAAGGCTCTATCAAGCGCCTCCATCCCCGAGGAGCACCGCATCCTTATGGGTGCAGTATTACAAAGCATACAGTCCGTTGACAACGGATTGAAGGATGCCTTGAAAGGTCTCCTTGCAGGCTTTCAAGTAAGTTGCCCGTTGTTTTTGTTGCAATTTCATTTAGTCGCCCTCGATCCCTAGGTGAGTTGAACAAACTTGCCTAGGAGTTATCTCTATAGTTCAGGAAAGAGGTGCCGATGTGATATTTGTGTTCTATGTGTGATGTAGGTCTCGTCATCGGTGGCGACCAAAAACGGCGCCGAGCTGGACGAGATACAATGGAAGCTCAAGCGCTCCAAGGATGAGGTGGAAGCCCTCAACAAGAGGTTTGATGAAGCGCGGGGTAAGTTAGAATCAAATCTTAATATTCTCTCCGACTTTGGTTAGTTCACAGTCCTTTTAAATAAGGTGTTGTCATGTTGCAGCCTCGTCGAAAGAGATCGAAAACCTCCGGGCCGAGCTTTAACGTGCCAAAGATGAAGCGGCCATGGAGAAGGCGGTGGCCAAGGAGGCGGCCACCGCACTCTCCGCCATGTGAGCCACCAGTGATAAACACCAGGCTCGTGTGGCGGAGATACAAGATGAGCTGAAGGACGCCAGCAACAAGTGCGATGCCTTGGAGCAGAGGAACAAGGTGGTCTCGGCCGAACTGTCCTCCCTGAGGTCCAATCTCCAGAAGGAGCGGATGGACCAACGGTCTTCGAGGAACAAGTTCGGAAGGCCAAGGAGATACCTGATGGTAAGCCGTACTCCCTAAATTTGAATTGCTGACCTGGGTGTGGCGATCCTCAGGCGCAGCCGCCGATCTCCAGAAGAGCATGACAGACGCCAATCAGTTGCTTGCCTCGCGGGGAGAGGTAGACGAAGCTCGGATCTTGTGGACACAATTCGGAGCCACCGAGCGTCCTCCTCTTCTGGTGGACCAGCTAAAGCAGATGATGGAGATGCACCGGATGGCGGACCCGGCCATCAAGGACCTCTACATCCGTCTATGGCCCGGCGAGCCACTCCTGGGTAGCTACTTCGGCCTGGTGCAGCGGCTGATTAATGTGACGCCCCACCTTGACGCCGTCAAGCATTCCTCCTACATCGAAGGAGTCCGAATGGCCCTTGCCAAGGCCAAAGTGCACTGGTCGGGGCTCAATCTGATGAAGTTCTCCACCGATCCACCGCCGCCCGGAAAGGAGCACCGACGCCCTGAGATCTACTTCAATGGAGTGATGGAGAGTGCGCGGGTGATAGCGTCACAGTGTTCGAGTGAAAAATATATTTGAATGAGATTGTAATATGTCCGAAGACTTGTTTATAATTTTCAATGATATTAGTATCCGCACTTATATTGTTTTTCCCTTCCTTTATAACTCCTGTATGGTTGTTTGATACTGAAAGATGCGAGTCGTCGGCTTCAGCCCCCATGTAGATACTACATGGGGTGTCTAAGCCAATGCACTATGTTCCTTAGCCAAATTATAGGAACCCGAAGGCGATTTAGTGCGGTAGACTAGGCAATCGGACTATTATGCTTTATTTCTTTCACTTAACCGAAGGGGCACGAAAAGGACTGCGAGAAGCGTACGATTAGCCACCGGGGTTCTTGTGATGTTTGGACGAACTGAGGCCGAAGCCGACATCATAGTGTTTGCTCCAAGGGGAAATTCCTCGTATAACACGGAATAACCGCTTACGAAAGTTTAAGTGTAATACTACTAACTTGGGGTTCACATATTGGGTCGCGCATACTATGACAGTCCGTTTTCGGCTTTCTCCCCTGAGGTGCTTGACCGGACTATCCGGAAGCACAATCACAGGGGTGCTCCATTTGCCCTTTTAGCCGAACAAGCAGAACATAAAGGGGCAAGCACATCAGTTGGGCAACACAACTTAATGACCAAAGACATAGTTCGGAAATTGATGGATATAAAGCGAATGCCAAGACGCCGAACGCATAATGGTTAAGGCGATTTGTGTTTGAAATTGAGCCCCCGGTCTATTAGCCGGTGACCTTGAGTCATACCGAACAGGTTCACGAGAAGAGGGAGGGAAAAAGTATATGCCGAAAACAGGACGAATAAGGCGTATGTGCGCCAAGCAATTTTGCGTTCCCTCAACAACTCTTATAACTCGAATTATCGAAGCAGCTGTTTACAAGTATGTGACAAGAATAAAAGTCCTGCAGGAGTTGTTGTACCAGGGGTCTTCGATTGGTGACCAGCCGCCTCCGATATGCCCTGTTGCTAGTTGACTCCTGCTTTCGATGTACCTTGATGGGTGTTGATGTAGGTGGATTTTGCAAACAAAATCTTGAAAGGCCGCTGTGTTTAAAGGTGAGCTTTACACCATGGGTAGGCTCTTTTAGGAGCGCTTGCAGTTTGTCCAAAGACGTGTTGATGGCAACAATTTGGAACAACCGGATGCCTATCGTAAGTTCCCCACCGCTACCCATGTAATCTTAAGTGCAAAGTTGTGCCTGCGCGGCAGATACTTTTCTGGTCCTGAGGTTGTACGGTGGGGGGGGGGAGAGTCCCTATTGAGGGTTGGAGTGTTCGGTCTGAATCCGAACTCCTTCCCGGCCTTTGGTGCCTTTACGGCGAATGCCGAAGCTTGTCAGTCGTCTGTGTAGCTGAATTCGGCTGCTAGTGCCAATGCATGTTCCTTTGTTCTAAGGGACCGCTCAGTATTGCCATTTATAGTAATGACCCCCTTGGGGCCCGGCATCTTGAGCTTGAGGTGTGCGTAATGCGGTACTACGTTGAACCGAGCAAACACTGTCCGGCCAAGCAGCGCGTGATAGCCGTTGCGGAAGGGCACAATGCCGTAGATCAAGTCCTTGCTACGGAAGTTATCAGGCGAGCCGAACACAACCTCCAGGGTTACAGAGCCTGTACATCGGGCCTTAACACCTGGGATCACTCCCTTGAAGGTAGTGCTGCTGGGTTTGATCCTTGACGGATCTATACCCATCTTCTTCACCGTGTCTGAGTAAATCAGATTGAGGCTACTTTCTCCGTCCATTAGGACTTTAGTGAGGTGATACCCATATATAATGGGGGCTAGGACGAGGGCAGCCGAGCCCCATGTCGGATACTGGTCCGATGCTCGCGCCAGTCAAAGGTGATCGAATATGCTGACCATGGGTTATACTTCGGAGCTATGGGCTCCACAGCATAGACCTCTCGAAGGTCCCGCTTCCTCTCCTTCTTAGGTATGTGGGTGGCGTATATCATATTCACCGATTTGACTTTGAGAGGGAATTCCTTCTGACCGCCACCTATTGGACCCCAAGGCTCTTCTTCGTCCTCGCTGCGCGAGCTCTTGCCCTGGTCTTCGGGTTGTATTTTGCCGGCCTATTTAAACACCCAACAGTTGCGGTGTGTGTGATTGGCTGGCTTCTCCGAGTTTCGTGGATTTGGCAAGTCCTATCCATGATCTTCTCGAGCTGGGTTGGCCCGTCACGATTGCCTTTAGGGGGCTTCTTCCGCTGCCCGGGTTGGGAGTTGCAGGATCCAACATTAACCACCGTGTCATCGGCGTCGTTGCTACTGTGTCGATGTTTGTTCTTATTGCGCTTCGGCTTTGAGTTTCCATCCTGAGCTTTAGGTGCCATAGGATCTTCAGAATTGTGGCTGCACCTTGTCAGCCAGTTATCTTCGCCCACGCAAAAGCGGGTCATGAGGGAGGTGAGGGCGGACATAGTCCGAGGTTTGTCCTGGCCTAGCTGGCGGGCCAGCTACTCATCTCGAATATTGTGCCGGAAGGAGGCTATAGCCTATGCATCCGGGCAGTCGATGATTTGGTTCTTTTTAGTCAAGAACCGATTCTAGAACTGCCAGGCAGACTCGCCTGGCTTCTGGACGTCGTTGCCAAGGTCGGAAGAGTCCGGCGGGCGGACATAGGTTCCCTGGAAGTTAGAGCGAAACACGTCTTCCAAGTCTTCCCAGCATCCTATGGAGTTTTCGGGGAGGCTGTTTAACCAGTGTCGCGCTGGCCCCTTGAGCTTAAGAGGTAAGTATTGGATGGCATGGAGATCATCTCCTCGTGCCATATGGATATGGAGGAGGAATTCCTTGATCCATACAGTCAGATCAGTGGTCCTGTCATACTGTTCTATATTTACGGGTTTAAACCCTTCGGGGAACTGATGATGCCACATTACTTCATCTGTGAAGCATAGTGGGTGAGCGGCGCCTCTGACCCGAGCTATGTCTCGCCTGTATTCGACGTTTGTATGGGACCAGTTGTGTTCCCGACCTCTATGATTTTGGTCGAACCATGGTCTGTATTCTTCCCTTCTATTCGACGAGTAATCTATGGATCCGTAGATGGATCTCGTACGGCCTGCTCTATGATTTAAGTCGCCATGCAGGTCGAACCGGTTATTGGGCTTGAATGGCCCCTTACCTTGTCTTCGAGGCATCACAGGTAATATAACCAGTGTCTCTAGCCGCTCTATCGCGCACATGGGGAGGGTGGTCCGGCTCGTCATATGCGGTACGATGCGGAGACTGAGTGTCAGTGAGCTCGTCGTCGAATTGTGGCAGCAGCCGCCTCCGAGGGTAGCTTTTGGGATGGATTGACAAACTAGTGTCGTATGCTTCTTGGGCTGAGAGGAATTTCGTCCATCGATCAGTGAGGTCGGCCTGTTCGGCTTGGAGTTGCCGCTCTTTGACCTTCAGGCTGCGAGTCGTTGCTATGAGCCGCTGCCTGATTTCTTCCTGATCCTCGAGGTTATCAGGGATGTACAAGTCATCGGCTTCTTGTAAGTCTTCCGCCTCGACAGGGGGAAGGTAATCATCGCCTTCTGGGTCCTTAATGGTATCTGGGTTGTTTTGGTCCGCGGGTTCGTCCGGACCCTCGAATGGGTGCTCGAGCAAATCGGGATGATCATGATCGGCAAGGGCGTTACCATCACTCCTGTTGATAATAGTTCGTCTTCCCTTTTTGCTTTTGGACCGCTTATGCGATTTCCGGCGCCTTGATGGCGCGTCGCCCAATTTGTCGCCGTTGTTGTGAGGCATGTTGTCACCGTTGGTGGCGGGAGTATCCACCATGTAAACGTCGTATGTAGAAGTGGCGGTCCAACTCCTAGTGTTAATGGGGGTGGGAGCACAGTCCTCTTCATCCATGTATTCTGCCTCCTTGGAGGCATAGTCCAGTACGGCAGTTAAGTCTTTGATGGTGGCTATCAAGTGGGTGGTGGGTGGGTCGAAAGATCCGTCCCTGCCCGAACTATAACCGGGCCGGACATAGACCGAGGTTGGATCGTCGGCGATTCTAAACGACGAGAATTGTTCCAAGGCTTCGTCGACCGCTGAGGGCCCGATTGGATCTAGCTGTTCGAAACTCGTGGAGTCAACCCCCATGAAGCCCACCCATGGGGAGTGTTAGGTAGGAACACATGTCCGGTCATATGACTTGATGGCCAGGCCGGGGTTAGAGATCGGACTGCCGCCATGGGAGACCCCATTGGTGTGTCCGACGGAGGGGTTCGAGGTTAAGGCCTCCGAATCTTCGGGGGCTACGGGCAAAGCCGTGAGCCCGATTAGTGACAAGTCCCCTCGAGAGTCGACAGAAAACTCTAGGTTTCCAAATCTAACTTCTTGATCGGGGGCGAGGCTCTCAACACGGTCTAGATGACCGGTGGAACCAGCATGCAGCACAACGCTGCCGAAGGCGAAGATCTGTCCGGGGACGAAAACGTCCATACCGCGGACCTCTTCGTTGATGAAAAGGCGAGGCATCAATCCCATCTTGCTCACAGAGGAACTCTCAATGAAAGCACCAATGTCGGTGTCAAAACCGGCGGATCTCGAGTAGGGGGTCCCAAACTATGAGACTAGGATCGACGGTAACAGGAGACAAAGGGGACACGAGTTTACCCAGGTTCGGTCCCTCCTATGGAGGTAATACCCTATGTCCTGCTTGATTGTATTGATGGTGTAAGGGGTTATAGAGTTGATCTACCTTGAGATCGTATGTCTAATCCTAGACGAGTTGTTCTGTCTCTATACCCTAAAACCCTCCGGCTTATATAGATGCTGAGGAGGCCTAGGGTTTACACATGGTCGGTTACATGTCGAAGATAAAAACATGCCTATTTACTACATCAAACGTGGAGCGCAAGCCGCGCTCCTCGAGGCTTCCATCCTGGTAACTGGGCCTTAAAATCATCAAGTGTTCAGCAAGTGGCCCATACAGTCCGGCCCATACACAACAGGTCAGCTATCCGAGGACCCCCTAAAAAAGGACTCCCTCAGCGTGGGAACCAAAAAATTTCCTACGCACATGCAACATCTATCCATGGTGATGAGCATCTACGAGAGGGAGAGTGGATCTACATACCCTTGTAGATCGCTAAGCGGGAAGCGCTAAGAAACGAGGTTGATGTAGTCGAATGTCTTCGCGATCCAAATCGCAAGCCATCCCGCGATCCCATCACGATCCGTTCCGCGATCCAATCACGATCCATCCCGCGATCCAGTCGCGGTCCCTTCGATCTAGTGCCGAACGGACGGCACCTCCGCGTTCAGCACACGTACAGTTCGATGACGATCTCCGCCTTCTTGATCCAGCAAGAGGGAGCGGAGAGGTAGATGAGTTCCCTGGCAGCACAACGGCATGGTGACGGTGGTGGTGGGCCGATCTCAGCAGGGCTTCGCCAAGCGCTGCCACAAATGCGTTTTGGAGGAGAAACGGATCTAGGGAGAGAGGGAGGTTTGCACCTATGCCTTAGGGTTGTGCTGCCCTCCCTATCCCTCTCTATTTATAGGAGGAAGGGATAGATAGGGAGCAGCCTTGTCCCCTCCTCCAAGGAGGTCTGGTCGGCCAAGATAGGGAGGAGTCCACCTCCCATAAGGGAGGTGGGCGCCCTAGGGAGGTATCCCTCCCGTCCAAGGCACCTCCCCACCTACCCTTGGGCGCAAGGGCCCTTTGTGGTTAGTTTCCCAGCCCACTATGGGCTTCTGCGCAACCACTTAGGCCGATGTGGCCTCCCGGGGTGGCTGGGCCCCTTCCGGTGGACCCCCGGAACCCTTTCGTCACTTCTCATACACTACCGGTAGTGCCCGAAAGCTTTCCGAAACCCAAATACCACTTTCCTATATATCAATCTTTACCTCCGGACCATTCCGGAGCTCCTTGTGACCTCTGTGATCTCATCCAGGACTCCGAACAACATCCGATCACCAACATACATAACTCAATACTACCGAAACGTCACCGAACCTTAAGTGTGCAGACCCTGCGGGTTCGAGAACTATGTAGACATGACCGAGACACCTCCATAGTCAATAACCAATAGCAGGACCTGGACGCCCATATTGGTTCCTAAATATTCTACGAAGATCTTTATCGGTTGAACCTCTATGTCAAGGATTCAGTTAATCTCATATGTTGTTCCCTTTGTTCTTCGGTATGTTACTTGCCCAAGATTCGATCGTCGGTATCTCCACACCTAGTTCAATCTCATTACCAAAAAATCTCTTTAATCGTTCCGTAATACAAGATCCCGTGGCTAACTCTTTAGTCACATTGCTTGCAAGGCTTATAATGATGTTGTATTACCGAGTGGGCCCTGAGATACCTCTCCGTCACACGGAGTAACAAATCCCAGTCTTGATCCATGCCAACCCAACAGACACCCTCGGAGATACCTGTATAGCACCTTTATAGTCACCCAGTTACATTGCGATGTTTGATACACACAGGGTACTCCTCCGGTGTCAGTGAGTTGCATGATCTCGTGGTCATAGGAACATATAATTGACATGCAGAAAACTATAGCAATAAACTGACACGATCATATGCTACATTTATAGTTTGGGTCTTGTCCATCACATAATTCTCCTAATGATGTGATCCCGTTATCAAATAACATCTCATGCCCATGGCTAGGAAACCTTAACCATCTTTGATCAACGAGCTAGTCTATTAGAGGGATACTAGGAACATGGTGTTGTCTATGTATCCACACATGTATATGAGTTTCCAATCAATACAATTCTAGTATGGATAATAAACGATTATCATGAACAAGGAAATATGATAATAACAAATTTATTATTGCCTCTAGGGCATATTACCAACAATTCCCATGCTATAAAGTTCTCCCTTGGCTAATTTTATCTATGAAACTACATTGCATAATGAATCTAATAATATTTATTTGGTGTTGTGAATGTTGATACTTCTAAATATAAGTTTGGTCAAATTAGAGGTATTTGACTTTAGGCAAAACTTATATGCAGACTAAAAGGTAATGAACGGGGTAATACATAAGTTAAATTTACCAAACTTTGTATATTTTGACTTGACATAAATCTTATATGGGATCTGAAAAGCATGGGAAGGTGTACATATGTACATATATAAGTGAAGGGTTCATACTCTAGGTCAAAAATATGTATGTTAAACTCTTAAATTAACCAAGTAAATTTAATGTGGTAAATTTGGTACTAAGAAAGTGGTTATATATAAACTTTAAGTCGAAAAAAGTCAGTGGAGCATATCCATATGGTATCTACTTTTGTATCTCATGTCAAAACTAAGCCGAAGATGAAGATGGGCCGTATATTGGGTTCAATGATTGAGAGCTAAAATATTTATATTTTTGAATTTATAAGAATGTTTGCAATGTCATCAACTATTTATGTTTGTGCATATGTGCAAATCCTCTCGCTCTTGCTCCCGCTTCTTAATTTTCTTTCTTTACATTTGGATTAGCAATCTATTCTTCCCCCCATGCCATAGATGGTGTGTCATTATAGACCTCTTGACGTAAAATAATATTTGGTTTGTATTTTTATATCTCCAATCCAATTCCTTTAAAGCTTTTGTTTGCTTGGTATCCTCTTATCTCATTTTTATATCTACAATTCATATTTTGACCTAGAAATCATTTTACTGTTCCGGGATAGTTCATGATTTGTCAGTGTTTGAAAAGAAATATGTGATGCTCCAAGAGGGCAAAAGGCTTTGGGAACCAAGTTTTTTTTTCTATTCATGGTGGTCTCCTCATTTTTCTTTGTAATTTTTGCACTGATAGGAACTAGAGAAGTTTTGTACACAATTTGTTGGTTCAAACAATGAAACATCGTGAAGATTGTTTTAGTTCTCCATGTTCGAAACAATTTTTATGATAAAGCATGGGAAAATGGATAGAATTACTTCATTTTCATGAGTTCACAATCTTTTCTATGGTGATATCAATAGAAACAATGTTATGAATGATACTGAAGATTGTTTGATTTTGCCCACATTAATGATCTTGATGTGGAAGTGTGGAAAAAATGAATGGGGGCAATTAATCCATTTATTACGTGTTCACAATATTTTTACCATGGGATAATAAAAATGCATTGATTTTTCATTGAGGATGTTTGATTTGTCGGCTTCATGACTTTGATGTTCAAGCACGGAAAATATCGATGGTGATAATTACTTCGTTAACTTCTCATGGTCTTTTTACTGTACAATAAAGTTTCAAAAAATATCGTGGATATTTGTGAAGTTTTTCATGTGTGTGTGCTTCCATTACATTGATGGTGAAGTGTGGAAAAAATGACTGGCGAATATTACTTCATATTCTATGTGGTCTTGATTTTTTTCATGAAATAAATAGGAAAATACTATGAATATTTCTCAAGATTGTTCGAAGTGTCCACCATTTTTCTAAGTGAAATGTAAAATAACTTCATTCCAAGTTTCCATGATTTTTTATCTCTATGAAAATAAACAAGAAAGTTATTGTAACAAACTTTATTTTCTCAAGATTCCTTGTGGTGAACCAAAGGATCGTAGGAGGACATATAGAGGACGTGGAATAGAATGACATATGAAAATGTTTAATGTGTGCTCTGCAAAATAAGAGGGGTCTTACGATGAAATCGGCTATAGTTAAGGGTGTTTAATACAAAATAAAATCATCAATCTTATGATGGAATGCAAAGGTGTAATGTGGCCGAGAAGTTCGCATAGCTGTGGAGTTGCATTTTCCACTTTTTCATCCACTCGAGAAATATGGGCAATTCTCCTATACTTTCCCCGAGCATGACCGGGCTTCAGGTCTGGCTTAACAAAGCCTGGAGTGAAAATCCCAAGACTAGGCCTGACCCGACTCGAAACATATGAACATCACATTTTTTAACGTAAAATGATTATTTTAGGGGTATTTAAATATAGTATTATACCCATTTTTCTCACTAAAATGATTTTTAAACCTCATTTTGGGCATTGTTTGGCCTTTTGGGCTTAGCTTCGGGAAGAAACAGTCAAGCCCGAGCTTGTCCCAGATGTTGGGCTTTTGGGCTGGGCTGCGCATGAAAACTCCTAGTACCTAAGAGGGGAAGTTTAATGTTTTGCCACTAGAAGTTTCAACTGCTCAAAATTCCCATCGTTCCTTGAGATGCTCGCTTAAAATCGCCATTAGATATTTCAAGAATGTCATCATTCATTAGATGTTTGCTCAAAAATGCCATTAGACATCGTTATTGTCAGGTCAAACTTGTTGACCATGTTATATGATGAAAATACTTGTATACCCACATGGCAGGTTTCTCTATATCACAATGATAAGTGTGGATCCCACTTGTCAGAAGTAAAGCAAGCTGATAATTTTAGAGAAAAATAAAAACGTTGTTGTGATCAAGATGGACCCACACTTTATTATAGTGGGATAAAAGGAGAGCTGACATGTTGGTCTATCGGTATTTCGGTCATTATCACATGGTAAATGAGATTTGAGCTCATATTATCAGTGACATTTTTGAGTATGCACCTAATGACATGATGACCTTTTTTAGCACTTAAAATTCTTAGTGGTAAAACTGAGTAGTGAAACACAACCAGTGACATAAATGATAAAATAAAAAACCCAACCTTTTAGAATTGTTTTAGTTATTATTATTTTTGCCTTAAAAAAGTTAGTCTTTATTTCGCAGGGTGTTTCAGTTAGTCTTGGAATTAGAGTTTATTTGCTCCGATGCATATAGCAGTGCATGTACTATCTAGTCTATGCAAAATTATGAAGAAATGTGGACGATGCACCTGTACATTTCAAGTTTCAACAATCCAGCACTTGGGGACGGAAGAATTCTGCTAGTTGTATTATCCTCATTTATTTTTATTTTTTGAGAAGCTCGGTCAATCGATTTTGCTGAACACACATATGACAAGATATTTTCTGCGAAATCAGAGGTTGGCACGCAAAGCAGTCCACCGCACGGCAAGAGCGGTGTGTCATCTGAAAACCAAAGGACATGCAAAGCGGTGCTCCATATATACAGGGATATACCATCATCAGGATTATACTATCAGATTATCAGTACATCATCTGCCTTGGATTGGATCAATGGCTGGTGAAGCAGCGATCCATGGCGCAGCCACATCTGCACAAGCATTGCTTCTTCTGTTCCTCGTCCCACTAATTCTACTGCTCATCTGTGCGAGAAGATGGAGCCGGAGAAACGAGCAGCGGCTGAACCTGCCGCTCCCACCTTCCCCGCCGCGCGCGTTCCCGGTGATCGGGCACATCCACCTCGTCGGTCCCCTCCCCCACGTCTCCTTCCGCGACCTCGCCAATAAGCACGGCCGGCACCTCATGCTCCTCCGCCTCGGCGCGGTGAACACAGTGGTCGTGTCCTCGCCGCGCGCCGCTGCGGCCGTCCTGCGCACGCACGACCACGCGCTCGCGTCAAGGTCGCGCTCCGCCGTCGCCGACATCATCTTCTACAAGCGGACCGACGTCGCCTTCGCGCCCTACGGAGATCCTTGGCGACAGGCCAGGAAGGTGGTCACCACGCACATGCTCAGCGCCAGGAAGGTGCACTCGTTCCGCCACGACCGCGAGGAGGAGGCGCGCATCGCCGTGACCAAGATCCGCGCCGCGGCGGCCAGCGCGCGGACCGGGGCTCCGGTGGACATGAGCGAGCTCCTGGGCTCGTACGCGAACGACGTGGTGTGCCGGGCGGTGCTCGGGAGAAACCACCGCGACGATGGCAGGAACAAGCTGCTCCGCCAGCTGATCGACATCAACATGTCGCTCCTGGGAGGGTTCAACGTCGAGGACTACTTCCCGAGCTTGGCAGTGGCAGACGTGTTCACCGGCATGGTGGTGTGCCCCAGGGCTAGGAGGGTCCGCAAGAGGTGGGACGAGCTGCTCGACAAGCTCATCGACGAGCACGGGCGCCAGCGCGAGCAGGACGATGCCAAAGCAGACTTCATACACGTGTTGCTCGCCCAGCAGGAAGAGTACGGCCTCACCACAGAAAACGTCAAGGCGATCTTGCTGGTAAATACAGTATTTACTTCTCCAATACTTCAGCAAAACTGGCAGTTAATTCATTCAGCGGTAATTTAGTGGTATGGTAATTAACAGGACATGTTTGAAGCGGGGACAGAGACGACATATCTGGTGCTGGAATTCGCGATGGGAGAGCTGATGAATAACCCGCAGGTTATGGCCAAACTGCAAGCGGAGGTGAGGAGGAGGCGTGCGACGGCGCCGGCCATAGGCAAGGACGACGAAGGAGAATTACAAGAAGACGTGATCACGGAGGAGGAGCTTGCCGACATGGCCTACCTGAAAGCCACCGTGAAGGAGACGCTGAGGCTGCACCCGCCGGTGCCGCTGCTCCTCCCCCACCTCTCGATCGCCGACTGCGAGGTCGACGGCTACGCGATCCCTGCCGGGACGCGGCTCATGGCCAACGCATGGGCCATCGCGAGGGACCCCGTGTCCTGGGAGGCGCCGGACGAGTTCGCGCCGGAGAGGTTCCTCCACGGGGGCAGCGGGGCGGCGGTTGACAGTAAGGGGAAGGACTTCGAGTTTCTGCCGTTCGGGTCCGGGCGGAGGATCTGCCCCGGCATAAACTTTGCCAACACTGCTGTGGAGATGATGCTAAGGAACCTCGTGTACCATTTCGACTGGGAGCTTCCGGCGGGGACGAAGGAGGTCGACATGACTGAGGTGTCCAGTTTGTCGATCCGCCGTAAGGAGAAGCTCCTCCTTATTCCAACTCCAAGATCTCGCCGCGAGGAGTGAGGGCCTCGTTGGTTCGAACATTTTTATAGCTTTAAATGGATTTCATGCAATGTTTTATGTAGGACAACAACACCCTCTAGTTAGCTGTTTGTGCGGCATGAAAGGCCTTTAAGTTGGTTGTAGCACATTATGTGCAATCCTCATCAGCCGGTTTGTTCTAACTTTAATAAAGATTTTAAAGCTCACACTAAATAGATATATCAGTCTGAACTGTTTAATGTGAAATGCCTATTCCTTTTTTAACAACAATGTTATTGTTTCGAAGTTTAGGAGAAATAACTAGAGTTGGCTGTTGAACAAATCATGAAACATGGGCATGAGGTAACTCTTAATGATATGCCACCGTTTATCATAGAACTCTGTTGGGAATCCATCCGGTCTTGGTGCCCTGCTATTCTTTATTTGTGCTATCACTTAAAACACCTTTTTCTTTGTAAAATGTGCTAACAAAATCTCGTTCTCGTAAGCATCGGAATGTGGTAAATCCCTAACTACCTGTTCATCAAGTGACACAAAATTGCCCTCTCGTGCTCCAAAGAGTCTTTTATAATAATCAAAAATGTGCAATTTTAGGTTTGCGTGTCCTACAATTGTATCCTTATCATGTTCGAGCTGAACTTTCTTCTTCTTTATGTGCTTTTCATTTGCAATCAGATGAAAGAACTCTGTGTCGTTGTCTCCTTCGACGACCTGACGCACTTTTGTTTTAAGTGCCCATTTCATTCCTTCTTCTTTGAAAAGAATCCGTAACTTTTCATGGGCCTCATTCTTAGATGCCTGTTCACTCCCATCAAGTAGGTTAGATTCGACATTCAAATCTAACTCATTTATCTGGTGGATAAGCCTTTATTTTTCTGCTGTAGTCAAAGGGTGTCAGTTGGTGTTGTCTTGTCACCAGGGCATGAACATTCATGACCATGGATCACGTGTGTAAAGGATGAAAAGAATAGTTCGGGAAACTTATGTATGATGGCTTACTACGGGCAAACAAGAAGACTTTGGGTGCTATTTCTTTTGGGATTGTTTACTTTGTACATGGATCGTGTATGAAGATGGTAGTAATGCAGCATCGGCGTTGTTCGGCATGACCGTCGAATGGAAATCAAGACAGATTACATGCGTATAAGGGTCGTGGAACCTGGAGCGCGTCGTATGAGATAATGCATATACAAGGCATCAAGCAATGCACGGAGATATGCGAGGCAGATATGACGCATGATGGAGCATGGTTACAATCAGATAAGTTCAGTTGGGTTGGACTAAGAGGTCTAATGGATAGACGCGAGTCGGTCGGTATAGAGACGATGGGAAATCGGTGACAACGACATATGAGCATGAGGGTCCGAGGTGTTTGTTCTCTATGGCGTGGCAGCAAGTGGTGCGGGATGAGAGCTTGTGCACTATCGACAAGACCATGGCACATGGTTGATTCAATGTAATGTACACATAAGAGAGCTTGAAGTCGATGGTGTGTGATACGTCTTCAACGTATCGGTAATTTATGAAGTATTTATTCGTTATTCACCTATGTTTATAATATTTTTATATGATTTTGATGCACTTTATATAATTTAATTAGAACTAACCCAGACTGACTTTTTTTCACACTACTAGAAATCCCCATATTTCCGACGGTGAAATCTAATAGTTGACGGGTCGTCAGTTATTACACTATTTGCCGATGATAGTTGGAATGGCCGACGGTTAGTGCTAACTCACAATTATTACCTCTAATGCCCGACGGTATACTAAACTGCTCGGCGGTGAAAATCCACCCCTCGGGTATCTAACCTAAAGCCCGATGGTTCATTGTCAATCCCGACGGTTTTTCCTACACCCATGGGGATTACATGTAATGCCCGACGGGTTTCCCTACACCCACCACAAGAGTAAATTTGAGGGGTTTAGGAAGGAGCACAATTGGATCTCTATAAGTGGTTTGTGGCGGCTAGAGTATTTTCGGAAGTTGCTCCTTCGCCATAACATTGATGTAATGCACAATGAGAAAAATGTATCTGAGGCTTTACTAAACACATGCCTTGATATTCCTGAGAAAACTAATGATAACAACAAAACACGCCTTGATGTTGCTTTGTATTGTGATCGGCCAAAGCTGCACGTGAACAAGAATCCAAGGGGTGTGTGGAAGAAACCTAGAGCAAAATATTGTGTCAGCAAGCAAGATAACATGACCATCCTTAAGTGGTTTAAAGAAGTGAAGTTTACTGATGTTTGCTGCTAATTTGAGTAAAAAATAAACTTGAATAAAAAACCATTGGGCTGAAAAGCCATGACCATCACATCATCACGGAGCGCCTCCTACCAGTTGCCCTAGGAGGCTTCATCCCAAAACCTGCATGGAAGATCGTAGCAGAGTTATGCTTTTTTATCGGCAATTGTGTGCCAAAGAAATTGCTCCAAAACGGATGCGTGAACTTGAGGAGGAGGTTCATGTTCTATTATGCAAGCTTGAGAGAATGTTCCCACCAGGCTTCTTCAATGTAATGCAACACCTGATAGTGCATCTTCCATATGAGGCAAGGGTTGGCGGCCCTGTGGCATATTGTTGGATGTGTGTTTTTGAGAGGTATGTCAAACTATATAACATTGATCTGTATGTTGTGTTTTGATATATTTATGTCATTTATAACTGAAAATTCTAATAATTTGTTATAGGGAAGTGCACTATCTTCGTTTAAAAGTGCGAAACAAGGCAAGAGTGGAGGGTTCAATCGTTGAAGCTTGTATTATGCAGGAGATCACAAATTGTATTTCTCTTTACTTTAGAGATCATGTCCGTACTATATGGAAGAAGAATCATCGGTATAATAATGGAGGAACATGCATGCATAGTGACGGTTGTACCTTGGATGTGTTTCAGCATGAAGGGAACCTACATGGAAGGCCTACTGCCCAAGAACTTTCGCATGAAGAGTTGATTGCAACAAGGCTATACATTTGGACTATCTGCTCTATTGTTGATAGATTTCAAGAGTAAGTGATGAATAATTTGGACTTTTAGAGTTTTAGTGTGCAATATGTTTATAATCATACACGGATTTGCAGAGAATCTGAGGATGAAAAATATGCAAGGCATCCCAACTTGACATCAGAGGGCCTTGATAAAATGATGGCATCCGAATTTGTGGAATGGTTCGAGCTTGCTGTAAGCACATTTTAATTAGCAGTTTATCCTCTCCATTAAAATACCACCATGTCTCATAGACCATTTATTTTCATTTCACTGTAGTGCAAAGAAGATCCCAATTATGTTGAGGACTTGTGGAATTTAGCTAATGGATGCAACTCTAGAGCCTATTACTATAGTGCAAGAAAAAACATAGAATCTTGAAAACGGTGAACACGGAGGTTTGTTTGTCCTCCATCTCAGAGACTGAACATCTCGAGTACTATGGTGTCATTGAGGAAATTATCAAACTATCCTTCAAAACTGGTTGAAAAATTGAGATGGTACTCTTCAAATGTCGTTGGTTTGATCCTATCCAAGGTGTTAAGACAAATGCAAAATTAGGTTTGGTGGAGATAAAGTGGTATTCAAGGCTTATTAATTTTGAACCATTTGTCATGGATCACCAAGATACACAAGCTTATTACTTGAAGTACGCATCCCCAAGGAGAGATCTTCCATATTGGAGGGTTGCGTACACTATTCAGCCAAGTAGCCGCTTGAGTAACCTTGACGATTGCACAAATGGCCCATCTACTATAGATGAATATTTCCAGGAAGGTGGTGATCTCGGTAGTTTTTTTGTGGATATTGATCAGTTTGTTGATGAATCTATTGAGTCAAGAAAGGAGTCACATGATTTTGTGCTTGATCCCTCTGAAATTGAACAACTAGAAAATCAAGACAATAATGACAAGGGAGAAGAATCTTTAGAAGATGTATTAGATGAGAGTACTGCTGGGGAAGAAGAAGAATATTTACCCCAAGAGGAAGGACAAGAAGAGACATATGAGACGAAAGATGAGGATGATGCAATAGAGCATGACTCTGAATATGACGATGATGATTATTGAAAATTTATAGATTTGGCACTTGTCATTTTGTTTCTAGGTACCAATAAATATTGTATAGTGATGCAACTAGTGAATAATATAGTATGATTACTGCTGGTGTAGTACACATTATATAGTGATTTGGTGACACAACTATTGAACAATATATTATGGTTGATAGTATTTTGATTTTAGTAGTTACATAATGTTTCCTACTATTTTATTCTTCTAATTTCATGCCTTTGATTATCATTTACTACTTGTTACTTTTAAAGTAACTAATAAGCATGCATTTTTCACTATGTAAATAGGATGGGGTGCTTGAATCATAGGAGTTTCTCGATTACTAGGTCGAACAGGTCCTCTTCGAGTGCCTCCATAGTAAACAATGGATTAACTCAGTCAACTGCAAAGGCTAAAAAAGCTAGAACACCAAGAACTAGGACTTCAACCGGTCTCAGACTAGAGGAAATTGGCCGACCGCTTATAGTTCTGCTTGGCATGTAAGTATTAAATATTCCAATTTATTTACTTGAGCAATACTCATGTGCTAACTATCTTTGATATTTTATAATAACATGTTATGGGAAAGGCGCCCATTCATTGCTCGTGATCCATCGACGGTGCAAGGTTCCTTAGTGCGGCAGATGTATCCATCGCCAAGTGGTCCAAAAAATGATTAGAAACTCGTATTGTGCTAGGAGGATTACAAGTCTGGTCCAAAAGTAAGAACAATAGCTTACAAAGTTGTGGAAGAATTTTGGGTAAGTATATGCACCCACACATATTATTTACCCAATATTATTGGTCCTTTGAGAATCTTGAATCAGTTTTACTAGTACCTAGAAATCAAGGCGAACATATTATTATTTAGGTAAGAATTCTAAATCTGTTGGGTGGGAGGTATTTACAATTCCTTAGTTTTCTCAAAACCATGACAAATCTAATTAGATTATTGAAGTGTTGGAAGCTTTGATGATTGTGCATATGCTCACTTCCAAAAATGCACAAGTAACTAACAGATGTATTTTGGGATGGTTTTGGTAGTGGCATTTCAAGTGTCACCCATCAGAGCAGGAGAAGGAAGATGGTGTTTTGGAGGAGAACTTAACTAGAAAGTGAAGCATATACTACATGAGGAAAAGGCGGTTTCCATCAAAAGATTACATAAGAAGGGACAACTTCCTACAGAACTAATAGAAGTGGATGTGTATGGCAACCGCTGGCCAACTAAGGAAGCTTTAATTTATGCAAAGAGAGTTGACTTTGGAACCGATGTTGGTTGGTGTCTACTATGTGAGCACCGGAGTAGTGCTAAAGTTATAGGGTTACAAGAGGAACATACTTCCTAATGGGGATACAGTCTTCCATTGTAGTTGCGCGAGAAATGTTGTCGCCACACGTCAATTTTTGGTACTCTATTTTCCTCAAGCATCTTTGTGCGTACCATTGATTAAGAAAATATCATTTACATTGGATGATGTGTTAAACTCTTGAAATGTAGAAACTCAAAACCAGGAAAGACCCTGGAATCTATGCTGCTTGGCTTCACATGCACAAATTGCATCGTGGGACTCATTAAGAGAAAATATTCGGTAAAAAACTTTTGATCATTGGGTTATTAAAATCTTGCGACTTGGTTTATTATAATCATCATGAAACTATATACATAACACTGCAGTTTACCATTAATTTTTAATTTGAAAAGGAGGGTTTTGATAATGCAATCACAAGTGCCCATGGAGAAAATTGGGAAGAGGAGCACCCAGATTCAGATGGAAAAATCATCTATGAAGCAGCAGGTAGAATGCCACATGGGAGGCTGAGAATTGCTAATGAGTTATTTAGCAAAGCAGAGAAGGCAAAGCTTAAGTCTACAAGGATGACGGCCTCACAACCGCGTCGATCTACTAAGGAGGACTGTTTGGAAAGAGAGAACACAAATTTACAGTGAGAAATCAAGAGAGTTCGGGGCGTTGAGCTTGTTGTTCAGGAAATCTTGTCTTCTCTTATAAATTGGAGTCTAAGTGAATATATTTGTCCTCACATGTTTATGTTTATAGTCTTTGGTTGATAAAGGGGGAGTCGACCTTCATGACATAATGCAATCTACAACACATCATTTGGTAAGTTAAACCCATCTCGATGGTATGCTTCCAGCAATGGAACCATTAATTAATATTTATTTTGTCTATGATACATAGTCCACATCATATTCTGAAGGCAGATTTTAGAGAGAACGAGGTGATGTGCCTAAACACCAAACCAAAAAGGTTAGCTCATTGTCATCATGCCTACAAGTCTTGCAATGACCCCTC
Organism: Hordeum marinum; assembly: GCA_022496015.1. Taxonomy (NCBI): domain Eukaryota; kingdom Viridiplantae; phylum Streptophyta; class Magnoliopsida; order Poales; family Poaceae; genus Hordeum; species Hordeum marinum. Next base: position 497,109,600 of record CM039673.1, read on the forward strand.
CTTGTCCCTCCATTTTTGTGTTTCTCCTTGCTTTTGTCTTTGCACTCTGCTTCGATTCTGAAGACACCCTTAACTAAAATCTGAAGAGAGATTTTGTTAGGCACTTGATTGACCAGAAGTGGATTTTGGTTCTTATGTTACTGAAATATCCTATCATGTCAATGGACCAAAGGGCTTGTATTGGGGTGGGGAACGTTGCATGGGAAACAAAAAATTTCCTACAGAGACGCAAGATCTATCCATGGTGATGAGCATCTATGATGGGGGAGTGGATTTACATACCCTTGTGGATGAACATCTTCCTGATCCAAATCGCCGAGCGTCCCACGATCCAATCACGATCTGTCCCACGATCCAATCACGATCCGTCCTACGATCCAATCACGATCCGTTCCGCGATCCTGTCGAGGTCCTTCCGATCTAGCGCCGAACGAACGACACCTCCGCGTTCAGCACACGTACGGCTCGATGATGATCTCCGCCTTCTTAATCTATCAAGAGGGAGTGGAGAGGCAGATGAGTTCTCCGGCAGCACAACGGCGTGGTGGTGGTGGTGGTGAACTAATCCGACAGGGCTTCGCCTAAGCACCGCAGAACTAATCTAGAGGAGAAACGGTCTAGAGGAAGAATAGGGAAGCACATGGACTTGTGTCCTTGGGGGCTCTATTCCTCCAGTATATATAGGAGGGAGGGGAGGAGGCAGCCCTCTAGGGTTTCCCATAGAGGTTTGGCCAAAGGAGGTGGAGGTGGAGCCTCCCACCAATCCTACTCATAGTAGGATTCCTTCTTCCTACATGGAAACATTCTCCACTTGTTTTTTTTTACTTTCCCACCTTTCCTAGCCACATGGGACTTGTGAGGCTGGTTTGCCCAGCCCACTAAGGGATGGTGCAACACCCTTCAATCCCATGTGGCCTCCTGGTGTGGGTGGCCCCTCCCGATGGCCCTCAAGCACTCCCGGTACACTACCGGAAATACCCGAAACTTGTTCGGTGGCCAAAACAGGACTTCCTATATATGAATATTTACCTCTGGACCATTCCGGAGCTCCTCTAACATCCGGGATCTCATCCAGGCCTCCGAAAAACCTTCGGTCACCAACATACATAACTCAATACTACTGAAACGTCACCGAACGTTAAGTGTCCAGACCCTGCGGGTTCGAGAACTATGTAGACATGACCGAGACAGCTCTACGGTCAATAACAAATGGCGGTACCTTGATGCTCATATTGGTTCCTACATATTCCACGAAGATCTTTACCGGTTGAACCTCTATGTCAAGGATTCAGTTAATCTCGTATGTTGTTCCCTTTGTTCTTCGGTATGTTACTTGCCCCAAGATTCGATCGTCGGTATCTCTATACCTAGTTTAATCTTGTTTCCGGCAAGTCTCTTTACTCGTTCCGTAATACAATATCCCGTGGCTAACACTTTAGTCACATTGCTTGCAAGGCTTGTTGTGATGTTGTATTACTGAGTGGGCCCTGAGATACCTCTCCGTCACACGCAGTAACAAATCCCAGTCTTGATCCATGCCTACTCAACAAACACCCTCGGACATACCTGTAGAGCATCTTTATAGTCACCCACTTATGTTGCGATGTTTGATACACACAAGGTACTCCTCCGTTGTTAGTGAGTTGCATGATGTCATGGTCATTGGAACAGATACTTGACAAGTTGACATGCAGAAAACTATAGCAATAAACTGACATGACCATATGCTACTTTCATAGTTTGGGTCTTGTCCATCACATCATTCTCCTAATGATGTGACCCTGTTATCAAATGACATCTGATGTCCATGCCTAGGAAACTGCTACCTCTTAAGCATGCGTTGGTTTTCCCTTGAAGATTAAAGGGTCATGCAACGAAGTAGATAAGTATTTCGCTCAGTTTTTGAGAACCAAGGTATCAATCCAGTAGGAGGAACAAGCAAGTCACCAATGGATGCACCTACACAAATAATCAAACTCTTGCACCCAACGCTATAAAAGGGTTGTCAGTCCCTTCACGGTTATTTGCAAGGATTAGATCCGATAGACATAGATGTAACGAGTGCGGAAAGTAAAAGGTAAATAAATTGCACCAAGTATAGATCTGAAAATATATGATGGAAAGTAGACCCGAGGCCATAGGTTTCACTAGAGGCTTCTCTCTTGAAGGCAAATATCATGATGGGTCAAATTACTATCAAGCAATTGATAGAAAAGCGAATAATCATGTAGTTATCCAAGGCAATGATCATGCATATAGGCATCAAGTCCGTGACAAGTAGACCGAAACGATTCTGCATCTACTACTATTACTCCACACATCGACCAACTCCTGCCTGGATCTACAGTATTAAGTTCATGAAGAACAGAGTAACGCATTAAGAAAGTTGACATGATGTAGAGGGATAAACTCAAGCAATATGATGAAAACCCCATCTTGTTACCCTTGATGGAAACAATATAATACATGCCTCACTACCCCTACTTTGTCACTGGGTGAGGACACCGCAAGATTGAACCCAAAACCAAGCACTTCTCCCATTGCAATAATTACCAATGTAGTTGTCCAAACCAAACCAATAACTCGAAGAGACTTGCAAGCATATGAAATCTTGCATATAAGAAGTCAGGGGATATTCGAATAAGATTCATGGATAATCTGAAGATAAACTCACAATTCATCGGATCTTGACAAACACACCACAAAAGAGGATTACATCGGATAGATCTCCATGAAGATCATGAAGAACATGGTATTGAAGATCAAAGATAGAGAAGAAAGCCATCTAGCTACTAGCTATGGACCCGTAGGTCTGTGGTGGAGTACTCATGCATCATCAGAGGGGCAATGGAGTTGATGTAGATGCCCTCCGTGATCGAAACCCCCTTTGGTAGATTACCGGAAAAAGGCTCCAAGATTGGATCTCTCGGGAATGGAGGTTTCTGATGGCGGAAAAGTATTTGTGTGGCCTCTTCGATGTTGGTAGAATATTTGGGTATTTATAGGCCAAGAATTAGTGTTAGAAGACCTGCCAGGAGGCGACAAGCCCGCAAGGCGTGGCTAGGGGGGCACGCCTAGCAGGCTTTTGGCGCCCTGGCACCTCCCCTGACGTGCACTCCTGTTGGGGAACATTGCATGGGAAACAAAAAAAATTCCTATGCACTCGCAATATCTATCTATGGTGATGAGCATCTATGAGAGGGAGAGTGGATCTACATACCCTTGTAGATCGCTAAGCGGGAAGCGTTAAGAAATGCGGTGGGTGTAGTCGAACGTCTTCGCAATCCAAATCGCTGAGCGTCCCGCGATCTCATCATGATATGTCTCGCGATCCAATCAAGATCCGTCCCGTGAACTCATCACGATCCGTCCCACGAACTCATCATGATCCGTCTCGCGATCTTGATCACGGTCCTTCCGATCTAGCGCTGAACGGACTACACCTCCGCGTTCAACACACATACAGCTCGATGACGATCTCTGCCTTCTTGATCCAGCAACAGGGAGCGGAGAGGTAGATGAGTTCTCCGGCAGCATGACGGCGTTGCTGCGATGGTGGTGGAGCTATTCTGGCAGGGCTTCGCCTAAGCACTGCAGAAAACCGATCTAGAGGAGAAACTATGCACTAGAGGAGAGGGTAGCACGTGGCTAAAAATCGTTGCAAAACTTCTAAAACCTCTAGTATATATAAGAGGAATAGAGGAGGAGCCTTGGCGCAAGGGCCAAGCCCTCTAGGCTTTGGCCGAAGTGGGAGGAGAGGAGGAATCCTCCTCCAATCCTAGTAGGACTAGGACTCCTTCCTATTTTGCCTTTTTCCACCTATTCTCTTTGGGTTTTTCTTTCCCAGCTGCATGGGCCTTGTGTGGGACTTCCACCAGCCCACTAAGGGCTGGTATTCACTCTCCCACAGCCCATGTAGCCTCTTGGGTCGAAATACCCCCCCCCCCCGATGGTCTCCCGGTACACTACCGACACTCCCGGTACACTACCGATGAGCCCGAAACTTTTCCGGTGACCAAAATAGGACTTACTATATATCAGTCTTTACCTCTAGACCATTCTGGAGCTCCTCATTATGTTCAGGATCTCATCCGAGACTCCGAACAACCTTCCATCACCACCATGCATAACTCAATACTTGAAACGTCACCAAACCTTAAGTGTGTAGACCCTGCGGGTTCGAGAACTATGTAGACATGACCAAGACACCTCTACGGTCAATAACCAATAGCGGGACCTGGATGCCCATATTGGTTCCTACATATTCTACGAAGATCTTTATTGGTTGAACCTCTATGTGAAGGATTCAGTTAATCCCGTATACTGTTCCTTTTGTCCTTCAGTATGTTACTTGCCCGAGATTCGATCGTCGGTATCTTCATACCTAGTTCAACCTCGTTACCGGCAAGTCTCTTTACTTGTTCCGTAATACAAGATCCCATGACTAACACTTAGTCACATTGCTTGAAAGGCTTGTTGTGATGTTGTATTACCGAGTGGGCCCTGAGATACCTCTCCGTCACACGGAGTAACAAATCCCAGTCTTGATCCATGCCAATCCAACAGACACCCTCAGAGATACATGTAGAGTACCTTTATAGTCGCCCAGTTACGTTTCGACGTTTGATACACACAAGGCACTCCTCCGGTAGTGAGTTGCATGATCTCATGGTCATAGGAACAGATACTTGACATGCAGAAAACAGTAGCAATAAACTCACACAATCATATGCTACGTTTGTAGTTTGGGTCTTGTCCATCACATCATTCTCCTAATGATGTGAACCCGTTATCAAATGACATTTCATGTCCATGGCTAGGAAACCTTAACCATCTTTGATCAATGAGCTAGTCTATTAGAGACATACTAGGGACATGGTTTTGTCTATGTATCCACACATGCATCTAAGTCTCCGATCAATACAATTATAGCATGGATAATAAACGATTATCATGAACACGGAAATATGATAATAACTAATTTATTATTGCCTCTAGGGCATATTTCCAACATTGTCCCACTTGCACTAGAGTCAGTAATCTAGTTCACATCACCATGTGATTCGCATTGTTATGAATCTAACACCCAATGAGTTCTGGGGCTCGATCATGCTTTGCATGTGTGAGAGGTCTTATAGTCAATGGGTCTGCGACATTCAGATCTGAGTGTACTTTGCAAATCTCTATGTCAAACTATAAACACTGCTACCACACTCCACTTGGTACTATTCCAAATGGCTGCTCCACTATACGTATCCGGATTGCTACTAAGAGTCATCCGGATTAGTTTTAAAGCTTGCATCGACGTAACTCTTTACGATGAACTCTTTATCACCTCCATAATCGAGAAACATTTGCTTATTATTTTAGTCACTAAGGATAATATTGACCGCTATCCAGTGATCCACTCCTGGATCACTCTTGTACACCTTGACAGACTCATGGCAAGGCACACACAGGTGCGGTACACAGCATGGCATACTATACAAATCCTATGGCTAAGGCATAGGGGACGACGTTCGTCCTTTCTCTTTCTTCTGTCGTTGTCGAGCTTTGAGTCTCACTCAACTTCACACCTTACAAATCAGGCGAGAACTCTTTCTCTGACTGATCCATTTTGAACTCTTTAAAAATCTTGTCAAGGTATGTACTCATTGAAAGTCTCATCAAGCATCTTGATCTATCTCTATAGATCTTGATGCTCAACAATTAGGTAGCTTTATCCAGGTCTTACTTTGAAAATCACTTTTCAAACAACAGTTTATGCTTTCCAGAAATTCTACATTATTTCTGAACAACAATATGTCATCCACATATACTTATCAGAAATTCTATAGTGCTCCCACTCACTTTATTGTAAATACAAATTTCTCGTAAACTTTGTATAAACTAAAAAACTTTGATTACCTCATTAAAGTGTATATTCCAACTCCGAGATGCTTGCTCTAGCCCTTAGATGGATTGCTGGAGCTCGCACACCTTTTAGCATCCTTAGGACTGACAAAAGCTTCTGGTTGTATCACATACAACCTTTCCTCAAGTAAATTGTTAAGGAAACGATGCTTTGTCATCCATCTGCCAGATTTCATAATTGAAAAATGCAGCAACTGCTAACATAATTCCAACAAACTTTAGCATCGCTACGAGTGAGAAGGTCTCATCGCAGTCAACTCCTTGAAATTTGTCACAAACTTCTTTGTGACAAGTCGAGCTTTATAAATGGTGACATTTACCATGAGTGTCTGTCTTCATTTTTAAGGTCCATTTGTACTCGACGACCTGCTGTCCAACGAGCAAGTCTACCAAAGTCTATACTTGGTTTTCATACATGGATCCGTTCTCGGATTTCATGGCCTCCAACCATTTGTCAGAATCCGGGCCCATCATCGCTGCTCCATATCTCGTAGGTTCATCGTTGTCCAACAACATGACCTCCAAGACAGGGTTGTCGTACCACTCAGGAGCAGTATGCATCCTTGTCGACCTACGAGGTTCGATAGTAACTTGATCCGAAGCTTCATGATCATCATCATTTACTTCCTCCTCAACTGACGTAGGTTCCACAGAAACATTTTTCTGCGCTGCGCTACTCTCTGGTTGAAACAAAGGTTCAACAACCTCATCAAGTTCTATCTTCCTCCCACTCAATTCTTTCGAGAGAAACTTTTTCCCGGGAAAGGACCAGTTTTAGCAACAAACACTTCGCACTTGGATCTGAGATAGAAGGTATACCTAACTGTTCTTAGGGTATTCTATGAAGATGCATTTGTTCGCTTTGGGTTCGAGCTCATTAGGTGAAAACCTTTTTCCACATAAGCGTCGTGGCCCCAAACAATAAGAAATGATAGCTTAGGTTTGTATCAAACCATAGTTCAGACGGTGTCATCTCAACAGATTTAGATGGTGCCCTATTTAAAGTGAATGTAGTTGTCTCTAACGCATAACCCCAAAACTATAGTAGCAAAACGATAAGAGACATCATCGCATGCACCATATCCAATAGAGCACGACTATGACATTCGGACACACCATCACACTATGGTGTTCCAGGTAGCGTGAGTTGTGAAACAATTTTCATATTCTCTAAAGTTGTATGCCAAACTTGCAACTCAGATATTCATCTCGACGATCATATCGTAGACATTTTTATCTTCCTGTCATGATGATCTTAAACATCACTCTGAATTTGCTTGAAGCTTTCAAACGATCCAGACTTGTGTTTCATTAAGTAAATATACACTATCTCTACTCAAATCATCAGTGAAGGTAAGAAAATAATGATATCCACCGCATGCTACAAGACTCATTGGATTGCATACATCAACATGTATCTTTTCCAATAAATCACTTGCCCGCTCCATCCATCTGGAAAACGTGGTCCTTAGTCATCTTGCACAAGAGGCATGGTTCGCATGTCTCAACCGATTCGAAATCGAGTGAGTCCAAAGATCCATAAGCATGGTGTTTCTTCATGCGCTTTATACCAATATGACATTTAGTGGCAGTGCCACAAGTATGTGGTACTATCATTATTAACTTTGTATCTTTTGGCATCAATGTTATGAACATGTGTATTACTACGATCAAGATTCAACAAACCATTCTCACTGGGTGCATGACCATTGAAGGTATCATTCATGTAAACCGAATAACCATTATTCTCTAACTTAAGTGAATAACCATGTTGCAATAAACACGATCTAATCATGTTCATGCTCAACGCAAAACACCAAATAACATATATTTAGGTTTGTCACTAATCCCGAAGGTAGAGAGGGCGTGCAATGTTGATCACATCAACCTTAGAAACATTTCCAACACACATCGTCACCTCACCCTTAGCTAGTTCTCCGTTTATTCTGTAGCTTTTATTTCGAGTTACTAACATTTAGCAACCGAACCAGTATCCAATACCCAGGTGCTACTAGGAGTACTCGCAAGGTACACATTATTAACACGTATATCAAATATACTTCTGTCGACGTTGCCAGCCTTCTTATTTACCAAGTATCTAGGGTTGTTCCGCTTCAGCGACCGCTCTCCTCATAATCGAAGCACTTAGTCTCGGGTTTAGGTTCAACTTTGGGTTGCTTCACTGGAGCAGCAACTGACTTGCTATCCATGAAGTTTCCCTCCTTGTTCTTGCCCTTCTCGAAACTAGTGGTTTGACTAACCATCAACACTTGACGCTCCTTCTTGATTTCTACCTTCACGGTGTCAAACATCGCGAACATCTCAGGGATCATTATTTCTATCCCTGGCATTTTATAGTTCATCACCAGGTTCTAGTAGCTTAGTGACATTGACTTGGAGAACTATATCAATCACTATCTTATCTGGAAGATCAACTCCCACTCGATTCAAGCGTTTGTCGCACCCAAACAATCTGAGCGCATGCTCAACGATTGAGCTTTTCTCTTTCATCTTGCAGGCAAAGAATTTTATTGGAGATCTCATATCTCGCAACACGGGCACGAGCCTGAGATCCTAATTTCAGCTCTTAGAACATCTCATATGTTCCGTGACGTTCAAAATATTTCGGAGCCTCAATTCTAAGCCGTAATGCATGACGCACTAAACTATCTAGTAGTCATCAGAACGTACCTGTCAGATGTTCACAACATCTACAGACGACCCTAGAGGGGTTGGCGCAGCGAGCGATGCATTAAGGACATAAGCCTTTTGTGCAGCAATGAGGACAATCCTCAGATCACGGACCCAGTCCGCAATATTGCTACCATCATCTTTCAACTCTATTTCTCTAGGAACATATAAAAATTCAAGGGAGCTACAACGCGAGCAAGTAATCTACAACATAATTTACAAAGACACTACTGACTATGTTCATGATAATGAGTTCAATTAATCATATTACTGAAGAACTCCCACTCAAATTGACATCCCTCCGGTCATTCGAGTGATACATGATCCAAATTCACCAACTCAAGTCTGATCATCACGTGAGTTGAGGTGGTTAAAATGGTGAACATCATCATGTTGATCATATCTACTATATGACTCATGTTCGACCTTTCGGTCTCTTGTGTTCCGAGGTCATGTCTGTACATGCTAGGCTCGTCAAGTTTAACTTGAGTGTTCTACATGTGCAACACTGGCTTGCACCCGTTGTGCGTGAATGTAGAATCTATCACACCCGATCATCACGTGGTGTCTCGACATGACGAACTTTCGCAACGGTGCACACTCAGGGAGAACACAATTTTTCTTGAAATTAAGTGAGGTATCACCTTATAATGCTACCGTCGTCCTCAGCAAAACAAGGTGCATAAAAGGATTAACATCACATGCAAATCATAAGTGACATGATATGGCCATGAACTTGTGCTTTTGATCTCCATCTTGAAAGCACTAGCATGATTTCCATCGTCACCATCACGACACCATGATATCCATCATCTTGATATCCATCAACGTGTCGCCATCGGGGTTGTCATGCCCATCATGCTTCTACTACTATTGCTACCGTTTAGCGATAAAGTAAAGCATTACATAGCGCTTAATGATTGACATGCAGGTCATACAATAATTAAAGGCAAACCTATGGCTCCTTCCGGTTGCCGCACTCATCGACATGCAAGTCATGATATTCTATACAACACATGATCATCTCATACATCACATATATCACATCTTGTAATTGGCCATATCACATCTCAACATACCGTGCAAAAACAAGTTAGACGTCCTTTAATTGTTGTTGCATGTTTTACGTGGCTGCTACGGGTATCTAGCAAGAACAATTCTCACCTACGCATAAACCACAACGGTGATACATAAGTTTCTTTTCAACCTTCTCAAGGACCGCCTTTGTCAAATCCGATCCAACTAAAGTAGGAGAAACATGCACCCGCCAGCCATCTTGGTGCAATGAGGTTACACGTCAGTTGAGGGTACCGGTCTCTCATAAGCGTACGAGTAAGGTTGGTCCAGTCCGCTTCATCCCACAATACCGCTGAACCAAAACACAACCAAGGGAGGAAGCAATCTAAGCATCAACGCCCACAAACTCTTTGTTTTCTACTCGAGATATCATCTACACATAGACCTAGCTCATGATGCCACTATTGGGGAATGTTGCATGGGAAACAAAAAATGTCCTACGCACATGCAAGATCTATCCATGGTAATGAGCATCTACGAGTGGGAGAGTGGATCTACATACCCTTGTAGATTGCTAAGCGGGAAGCGTTAAGAAACACAGTTGGTGTAGTCGAACGTCTTCGCAATCCAAATCGCCGAGCATCCCACGATCTCATCACGATCCGTCCCGCAATCCAATCACGATCTGTCCCGCGAACTCATCACGATCCGTCCCGCGAACTCATCACGATCCGTCTCGCGATCTTCATCACGGTCCTTCTGATCTAGCGCCGAACGGACGACACCTCCTTGTTCAGCACACGTACAGCTCAATGACGATCTGCGCCTTCTTGATCCAGCAAGAGGGAGCGGAGAGGTAGACGAGTTCTCCGTCAGCACGACGGCATTGCGGCGATGGTGGTGGAGCTATTCCAGCAGGGCTTCGCCTAAGCACTGCAGAAAACCGATCTAGAGGAGAAACTATGCACTAGATGAGAGGGTAGCACGTGGCTGGAAATCTGTGCGAAGACCCTAAAACCTCTAGTATATCTAAGAGGAATAGAGGAGCAAGCTTGGAACAAGGGCCAAGCCCTCTAGGCTTCAGCCAAAGTGGGAGGAGAGGAGGAATCCTCCTCCAATCCTAGTAGGACTAGGACTCCTTCCTATTTTGCCTTTTTCCACCTATTCTTGTTGGGATTTTCTTTCCCAGCTGCATGGGCCTTGTGTGGGAATTCCACCATCCCACTAAGGTCTTGTATTCACTCTCCCACAGCCCATGTAGCCTCTTGGGTCGAAATACCCCCCCCCCCCCCGATGGTCTCCCGGTACACTCCCGGCACTCCCGCTACACTACCGATGAGCCCGAAACTTTTCCGGTGACCAAAATAGGACTTACTATATATCACTCTTTACCTCTAGACCATTCCGGAGCTCCTCATTATGTTCGGGATCTCATTCGAGACTGCGAACAACTTTCCATCACCACCATGCATAACTCAATACTACTGAAACGTCACCAAACCATAAGTGTGTAGACCCTGCGGGTTCGAGAACTATGTAGACATGACCAAGACACCTCTACGGTCAATAACCAATAGCGGGACCTGGATGCCCGTATTGGTTCCTACATATTCTACAAAGATCATTATTGGTCGAACCTCTATGTCAAGGATTCAGTTAATCCCGTATGATGTTCCTTTTGTTCTTCGGTATGTTACTTGCCCGAGATTCGATCGTCGGTATCTCCATACCTAGTTCAACCTTGTTACCGGCAAGTCTCTTTACTCGTTCCGTAATACAAGATCCCGTGACTAACACTTAGTCACATTGCTTGCAAGGCTTGTTTTGATGTTGTATTACTGAGTGGGCCCTGAGATACCTCTCCGTCACACGGAGTAACAAATCCCAGTCTTGATCCATGCCAATCCAATAGACACCCTCAGAGATACCTGTAGAGTACCTTTATAGTTGCCCAGTTACGTTGCGACGTTTGATGCACACAAGGCACTCCTCCGGTGTCAGTGAGTTGCATGATCTCATGGTCATAGGAACAGATACTTGACATGCAGAAAACAGTAGCAATAAACTGACACGATCATATGCCACGTTTGTAGTTTGGGTCTTGTCCATCACATCATTCTCCTAATGATGTGATCCCGTTATCAAATGACATCTCATGTCCATGGCTAGGAAACCTTAACCATCTTTGATCAACGAGCTAGTCTAATAGAGGCATACTAGGGACATGGTTTTGTCTATGTATCCACACATGCATCTAAGTCTCCGATCAATACAACTATAGCATGGATAATAAATGATTATCATGAACAAGGAAATATGATAATAACTAATTTATTCTTGCCTCTGGGGCATATTTCCAACAACTCCAAGCTTTGATGACTTGTTTCCTTCCAGAAAAATTCCTTCCGCAGGTTTTATTCCGTTTGGACTCCGTTTAATATTCCATATCTGCAAAACTCAAAAACAAGGCAAAACAGAAACTGGCACTTGGCTCTAGATTAATGAGTTAGTCCCAAAAATAATATAAATTAGCATATTAATGAATATAAAACATCCAAAACAGATAATATAATAGCACGCCATCATAAAAACTTATAGATACGTTGGAGACGTATCAGCATCCCCAAGCTTAATTCCTGCTTGTTCTTGAGTAGGTAAATGATAAAAACAGAATTTTTGATGTGGAGTGCTACCTAACATCTTTATCCAATTAATATTCTTTATTGTGGCATGAATATTCAGATCCATAAGATTCAGAACAAAAGCTTAATATTGATATAGAAACAATAACATTTCAAGCATACTAGCAAAGCAATTGTATCTCTTCAAAATATAATGGCAAAAGAAAGTTATCCCTACAATATCATATGGTCTGGCTATGCTCCATCTTCCCCACACAAAGTATTTACATCATGCACAAGACCGATGAAAAGTCAAGCAACTGATTTCACACCTTTATTTTCTCAAACTTTTTCAACTCTCACGCAATACATGAGCGCTAGCCATGGATATAGAATATGGTGGTGGTTGTCAAGGAAAGGGAGAAGATAGTCTCACACCAACTAGGCGTATCAACGGGCTATGGAGATGCCTATAAATAGATATCAATGTGAGTGAGTACGGATTGCCATGCAAGGGATGCACTAGAGCTATAAGTGTATGAAAGCTCAAAAAGAAACTAAGTGGGTGTGCATCATGAAGAAAAATTCCACTAGCTATATGAAAGTGATAAAATAGGAGACTCTCTATCATGAAGATCATGGTGCTACTTTGAAGCACAAGTGTGGCAAAAGGTAGTAGCAATGTCCCTTCGCTCCTTTCTCTCATTTTTTTTGTTTTTTTTTCGGCATCTAAGGCCTCTTTTATTCATTTTTTTATTTGGGCTTTACTGGCCTCTTTTATTTTTCACAAAGTCCGGACTCCCATCCCTACTACTAAGGGAATCATAGCTTCCATCATCCTTTCCTCACATGGGACATGATCTATAATAAAAATCATCACACTTTTATTTACTTAGAACTCAAAAGGAAAATTACAACTCGATACCTATGACAAAATATGACTCAATATGCAATATGGAAGTGATGGTGCTTGTCATAAAAGGAAACGGTGGAAGTTGCATGGCAATATATCTCGGAATAGCTGTGGAAATGCCATAATAGGTAGGTATGATGTCTGTTTTGAGGAAATATATATGGTGGCTATTTTTAGGATGGTATATGGTGGCTTTTTTTAGGAAGGTGTTTGTTGCACCAGCGAAAGTTGCACGCTACTAGAAAGGCTAGCAAAAGTGGAAGGGTGAGTGTGCGTATGATCCATGGACTCAACATTAGTCATAATGAACTCACATACTTATTGCAAAAGTCTATTAGTCATTGAAGCAAACCATCAAATGGATGCTCCTAGGGGGAGGTTGGTAGGAGTTAACCATCGCGCGGCCCCGACCCTCACACAAAGGTCGACAATCTACAAACAAGTCATGCTTCGACTTCCTTACATAGCGGTTCACCATATGTGCATGCTACGGGCATCAAAAACCCTTACACAAGTATTTTTACCAAATCACAATTCACTTCCTAACATGTCTCTTAACATTACCATCTTTATATGTCAAAACTTTATGCAAGGAACCAAACTTCTCATAAATACTCAATGCACTTAATATGGAAGTTTTTATTATATCCCTTTTGGATGCCTATCATATTAGGACTAAATTCATAACCTAGACCAATTACCATGCTGTTTTTAGAAAATCTCAAAATAATATAAGTGAGGTACGAGAGTTCAAGTATTTCTATAAAACGCAAACACCACCGTGCTCTAAAACATATAAGTGAAGCACATAGATCAAAATTGCCCAACTCAAAAGATATAAGTGAAGCACAAAGATTGTTCTAATAAATACATGATTCAGCATGTCTCTATCAAAATATGTGTGCAGCAAGGATGATTGTGGCAAACTAACAAGCAAAGACTCATATCATAAGAGACGCTCCAAGCAAAACACATATCATGTGGTGAATAAAAATATAGCCTCAAGTAAATTTACCAATGGATTGAAGACGAAAGAGGGGATGCCTTCCGTGGCATCCCCAAGCTTAGGCTCTTTGGAATGCTTGAATATGATTTGGTGTGCCTTGGTCATCCCTAAGCTTAGGCTCTTGCCACTCCTTATTCCATAGTCCATCCAATCTTTACCCAAAACTTGAAAACTTCACAACATAAAACTTAACAGAAAACTCGTGAGATCCGTTATTATAAGAAAATAAATCACCACTTTAGGTACTGTTTTGAACACATTCTTTATTTATATTGGTGTTATACCTACTGTAATCTAACTTCTCCATGTATCATACCACATGATACAACCCATAGATTTATCAAAATAGGCAAACAACTCAAAGAAAACAGAATCTGTCAAAAACAGAACAGTCTGTAGCAATTTGGAAACTTCGTATACTTATGTAACTCAAAATATTCTAAATATTAGGAAAACCTGTTAAATGTATATATAAATCTTATGTACAAATTTCAGATCAATTAGACTCTCTGAAAAAATTAGAAAATTGCTGGACTGAGCGCAAAAGTTTCTGTTTTTCAGGAAGATCAAATCAACAACTACCATAGATCACCCCAAAGGTTTTCTTGGCTCAAACACTAATTAAAACACCAAAACACAATTACTACAGAATTAATAATGTGGGAAACATTCAAAAACATAATCAAAAACAGAACACAAAAATAAAATTGAGTTGCCTCCCAACAAGCGCTATTGTGTAATGCCCTTAGCTAGGCATGATGATTTCAGTGATGCTCACATAAAAAGTAGTAATTGAAACATGCAAGAGAGCATAATGAATCTCATGACAATCACATTAAAGTATAACCCACTTCCTAATCATAGGGATTTTGTGAGCAAATAATTTGTGGGAGCAAGAATCAACTAGCATAGGAAGGCAAAACAAGCATAATTTCAAAACTTTGAACACATAGGGAGGAAACTTCATATTATTGAAATTCCTACAAGCATATGTTCCTCCCTTGTAATAATTTTCAGTAGCATCATGAAGTAATTTCACAATATAACTATCAAATAAAGCATTATTTCCATCATCAATTATAGCATACGTGTCATCATCACAACTTGGGGAACAAAGAATATCATATTCATCAAGCATAGCATCCCCAAGCTTGTGGTTCTGCATATCATTAACATAATTGACATTAATAGTATTTATAATAAAATCATTGCAATCATTCTTTTCAATCAAGGATCTATCATGAATCACCTCATAAATTTCTTTTTTCAACACTTCATCATAATTTTCAGATTCATGATTTTCAAACAATACTTCATAAATATAATCAAGTGCACTCAACTCACTAGCAATTGGTTCATCATAATTTGGTCTTTTTAAAAGATTAGCAAGTGGATGAGGATCCATATCAATAGAGTTTTAGCAAGCAAAGATGCAAGAAAATAGAAGGCACATGGCAACACAAGTAAACATAGCAAACAAGAGATCTGACAAGAAAAAGGCAAATGGAAAAGAGAGGACGAATAAAATGGAAAATTTGTGAAGTGGGGGAGACTAAAACGAGAGGCAAATGGCAAATAAAGTAAATGCAAGAGATGAGTTTGTTGGGGAACGTAGTAGTAATTCAAAATTTTCCTACATATCACCAAGATCAATCTATGTGAAGCCAGCAACGAGTAAGGGGTTTGAACATCTTCATACCTTTGAAGATCGCTAAGCGGAAGCGTTACTATGAACGCGGTTGGTGGAGTTGTACTTGCAGCGATTCAGATCGTGGTGGATTCCGATCTAAGCACCAAACAACGGCGCCTCCACGTTCAACACACGTGCAGACCGGTGACGTCTCCCGCGCCTTGATCCAGCAAGGAGGAGGAGGGAGAGGCTGGGGAAGACAACTCCAACAGCAGCACGATAGCGTGGTGGTGGTGGAGCAGCGCGGTACTCTGACAGGGCTTCGCCAAGCACCACGAAGTATGAGGAGGTGGAGAGGTAGGGTTGCACAGAGAGAGAGAGAGAGAGAGAGAGTTCTATCTCCACAGCCCCAAAACCCTCCACTATATATAGGAGGAGAGGGAGGAGGGTGCGCACCCCTAGGGTTCTTCCCTAGGGGTGGCGGCAACCCTAGGTGGCTAGGAGGGCCGGCAGCCAAGGTGGGGAGGAGGGGCGGCGCCCTAGGGTGGGCCTAGGGCCCCTCCACACCTAGGGTTTTGCCCCCTCCACCCTTTGTTGTGCCTTGGGATGAGGTGGGAGGCGCACTAGCCCACCTAGGGGCTCGTTCCCTCCCACTTTTGGCCCATGTAGCCTTCCGGGACCAATGGCCCCTCCCGGTAGACCCCCGGAACCCTTCCGATGGTCCCGGTACATTACCGGTGATGCCCGGAACACTTCCGACGACCAATTCCTCAATTCCTATATATGATGCTCTACCTCCGGACCATTCCAGAACTCCTCATTACGTATGGGATCTCATCCGAGACTCTGAACAACCTTCGATAACCACGTACACTATTCCCATATAACCCTAGCATCATCGAACCTTAAGTGTGTAGACCCTACGGGTTCGAGAGGCATGTAGACATGACCGGGACACCTCTCCGGTCAATAACCAACATCGGGATCTGGATACCCATGTTGGCTCCCACATGCTCCATGATGATCTCATCGGATGAACCACGATGTCGGGGATTCATTTAATCCCGTATACAATTCCCTCTGTCCATCACTATGTTACTTGCCCGGGATTCGATCGTCGGTATCCCTATACCTTGTTAAATCTCGTTACTAGCAAGTCTCTTTACTCGTTCCATAACACATCATCCCGTGGTTACTCCTTAGTCACATTGATCTCATTATGATGATGTCTTACCGAGTGGGCCTAGAGATACCTCTCCGTCACACGGAGTGACAAATCCCAGTCTCGATTCGTGCCAACCCAACAGATACTTTCAGGGATACCCGTAGTGTACCTTTATAGCCACCCAGTTATGTTTTGACATTTGGCACACCCAAAGTATTCCTACAGTGTCCGGGAGTTGCACAATCTCATGGTCTAAGGATATGATACTTGACAATAGAAAACCTTTAGCAGACGAACTACATGATATTGTGCTATGCTTAGGATTGGGTTGTCCATCACATCATTCTCCTAATGATGTGATCCCATTATCAACGACGTGCAATGTCCATGGTCATGAAACCGTGACCATCTATTGATCAACGAGATGGCAACTAGAGGCCCACTAGGGACATGTTGTGGTCTGTGTATTCACACATGTATTACGGTTTCCGGTTAATACAATTATAGCATGAACAATTGACAATTATCATGAACAAGGAAATATAATAATAATCACTATTATTGCCTCTAGGGAATATTTCCAACAGTCTCCCACTTGCACTAGACTCAATAATCTAGTTACATTGTGATGTATCGAACACCCATAGAGTTCTGGTGTTGATCATGTTTTGTTCGTGAGAGAGGTTTAGTCAACAGATCTGTGAAATTCAAATCCATATGTACTTTACAAATGTCTATCTCCATCCTAGACAGATCCACGAATGGAGTTGAAGCGGCGCTTGATGTGTCTTGTCTTCTTGTGAAACCTGGGCTCCATGGCAAGGGCAATTGCTCCAGTGTTGTCACATAATAGAGTCATCGGGCCCGACGCATTGGGAATCACTCCTAGGTTGGTGATGAACTCCTTCATCCAGACTCCTTCCTGTGCTGCTTCCGAAGCAGCTATGTACTCCGCTTCAGATGTAGATGCCGCCACGACGCTTTGCTTGCTACTGCACCAGCTGACTGCCCCTCCGTTCAAAATATACAAGTATCCGATTTGTGACTTGGAGTCACCCGGATTTGTGTCGAAGCTAGCATCGACATAACCCTTTACGACGAGCTCTTCGGCACCTCCATATACGAGAAACACGTCCTTGGTCCTTCTTAGGTACTTCAGGATATTTTTGACCGCTATCTAGTGTTCCGCTCCTGGATCACTTTGGTACCTCCCTACCAAACTTATGGCAAGGTTCACATCAGGTCTGGTACACAGCATGGCATACATAATAGAGCCTATGGCTGAAGCATAGGGCATGGCACTCATCTTTTCTCTATCATCTGTCGTTGTCGGGCATTGAGTCGTACTCAATCTCACACCCTGTAACACAGGCAAGAACCCCTTCTTGGACTGATCCATATTGAACTTCTTCAATATCTTGTCAAGGTATGTGCCTTGTGAAGACCTATGAGGCGTCTCGATCTATCTCTATAGATCTTGATGCCTAATATGTAAGAAGCTTCTCCAAGGCCCTTCATTGAAAAACACTTATTCAAGTAGTCCTTTATGCGTTCCAAAAGTTCTATATCCTTTCCCATAGACAATATGTCATCCACATATAATATGAGAAATGCTACAGAGCTCCCTGTAGGACCAGAAGTATGTCTAGAGGGGCGGTGATTAGACTACTTGACCGATTAAAAGTTTTGCCTACACCAAGTTTTAGGGTTGACAGTTTTTAGCATTTCATGGCAAGTCAAGTACACCCTACACATGCAAGTCTAAGAGTATATAGCAGCAGAAAGTAACAACAAGCATGTTGTTGGAAATATGCCCTAGAGGCAATAATAAATTAGTTATTATCATATTTCCTTGTTCATGATAATCGTTTATTATCCATGCTATAATTGTATTGATCGGAGACTTAGATGCATGTGTGGATACATAGACAAAACCATGTCCCTAGTATGCCTCTAATAGACTAGATCGTCGATCAAAAGATGGTTAAGGTTTCCTAGCCATGGACATGAGATGTCATTTGATAATGGGATCACATCATTAGGAGAATGATGTGATGGACAAGACCCAAACTACAAACGTAGCTTATGATCGTGTCAGTTTATTGCTACTGTTTTCTACATGTCAAGTATATGTTCCTATGACCATGAGATCATGCAACTCACTGACATCGGTAGAGTACCTTGTGTGTATCAAACGTCGCAACGTAATTGGGTGACTATAAAGGTGCTCTACAGATATCTCCGAGGGTGTCTGTTGAGTTGGCATGGATCAAGACTGGGATTTGTTACTCTGTGTGACTAAGAGGTATCTTAGGGCCCACTCGGTAATACAACATCACAATAAAGCCTTGCAAGCAATGTGACTAAGTGTTAGTCACGGGATCTTGTATTACGGAACGAGTAAAGAGACTTGCCGGTAACGAGGTTGAACTAGCTATGGAGATACCGAAGATCGAATCTTGGGCAAGTAACATACCGAAGAACAAAGGGAACATCATACGGGATTAACTGAATCCTTGACATAGAGGTTCGACCGATGAAGATCTTCGTAGAATATGTAGGAACCAATGTGAACATCCAGGTCCCGCCATTGGTTATTGACCGTGGAGGTGTCTCGGTCATGTCTACATAGTTCTCGAACCCGCAGGGTCTGCACACTTAAGGTTCGGTGACTTTTTGGTGGTATAGAGTTATGTATGGTGGTGACCGAAGGTTGTTCGGAGACCGGATGAGTTACCGGACGTCACATGGAGCTCCGGAATGGTCCGGAGGTAAAGATTGATATATAGGAAGTCCCATTTTGGTCGCGGAAAAGTTTCGGGCTAATCGGTAATGTACCGGGAGTGCCAGTAGTGTACCGGGAGACCACCGGGAGGGGTATTTAGACCCAAGAGGCTTCATGGGATGTGGGATAGTAAATACCAGCCTTTTGTGGGCTGCTGGAAGTCCCACACAAGGCCCATGCGGCTGGGAGAAAAAGCCCAAAGGGAAAAAGGTGGAAAAAGGCCAAAAAAGGAGGAATCCTAGTCCTACTTGGATTGGAGGAGGAGTCCTCCTCTCCTCCCCACTTTGGTCGACCCAAGAGCTGGATTTTTGGCAGCCAAGACTCCTCCTGCTCTCGTCCTATATATACTAGAGGATTTTAGGGTTTTGGGACAGATTTTCAGCCACGTGCTATCCGTTCCTTTAGTGCATAGTTTCTCCTCTACATCGGTTTTCTGCAGTGCTTAGGCGAAGCCCTGCCGGAATTGCTCCACGACCATCACCGGAGCGCCGTCATGCTGCCGGTGATTTCTTCTCCCTCTCCACTTACTCTTGCTGGATCAAGATGGTGGAGATCGTCATCAAGCTGCACGTGTGCTGAACGCGGGCGTGCCGTCCGTTCGGCGCTAGATCGGAAGGACCGTGAACAAGTTCACGGAACGGATCATGATGAGTTCACGGGACGGATCGTGATGAGATCGCGGGACGGATTGTGATAAGATCGCGGGACGGATCATGATGAGTACGCGGGACGGATCGTGATGTGATCGCTGGACGCTCGGCGATTTGGATCGCGAAGATGTTCGACTACACCAACCGCGTTTCTTAACACTTCCCGCTTAGCGATCTACGAGGGTACGTAGATCCACTCTCCCTCACTTAGATGCTCATCACCATGGATAGATCTGCATGTGCGTAGGAAATTTTTTGTTTCCCATGCGACGTTCCCCAACACATGTATAGAAGGGATAGGGTAGGAAGATCAAACGTTGTTGTAGACACGATGATTTTTCCCGTGCTTCCGATAGGTAGTGCTATCGTACATCCATGTTTATGGAGTCTTCAACCCACGGAGGGTAATGGTCACAAGAGTCCACAAAGGGCTCCACCCAAAAGGGTCCACGAGGTAGCAACCTTGACTATTCCATAACGGCTTCCGTCCACGAAGGACTAGCTTCACTATGGGTAGATCTTCACGAAGTAGGCAATCTCCTTGCCCTTACAAACTTGTTGGTTCACTCCACAACACGAAGTAGGAGGCTCCCAAGCGACACCTAACCAATCTATGAGGCACCACCCTCCAAAAGGTAATAGGCTCGGTAATGACGATGAACTCCTTGCTCTTGTGCTTCAAGATGATAGACTTCTCAACACCCAATCACTCTCTCACAGATTTGGCATGGTGGAAGAGATGGGATTGGTGGAAACCTACTTGGGGAGGCTAGATATCAAGATCCATATGATTGGAGTGGAATATCTTGACCTCAACACAAGGGTAGGTGGTTCTCTCTCAGAAAATCTGATAGGATAGGTATGGAATAGTTCTGAGTGCTTCTCTTTCGACTAGGTGGCGGTGAAGGGGTATATATAGGCATCCCCAAAAATCCAACCGTTACACACAAAATGACCAACTCGGTGACACAGATGTGTTAATCTCGGTGGTACCAAAGTGACCAAAAGGTGGCAACTTTTGAATCTCGGTGAGACCGATATAGGAAACTCGGTTGCACCGATAAGGTGACCAACAGTCAGATTTCCAATTTCGGTGACGCCGATCGAACATTCTCGATGGAACCGAAAATGTGAATTTGCGTAACATAAAGTTGGCAACCTAAACTCGGTGGCGCCGATATGGAATCGGTTGCACCCAAGTGGCTAGGGTTTGGAGAGTCTGTCTAGGTTCTGGAATCGATGGCACCGGTATGGGAAAGTTGGTTGCACCAATTTTGAGTGTTAGGTATAGAACAGACTTTGGTGGGAGAGTTTGTGGATGTTTTTGGCAACTATCACTTGTGCACGTTTGAGCATATTGTTCACCAACAAAACCTTACCCCCATTTAATAGTATTGGCTTTCCTATGGACTCAAACTGATTTCTCACAAATATAAAATGTAGAGTCCTCCTGCTTGAAGCTTGGCCAACCTATTTCCTTGCATTTTGGGGTATGTCCACAATCTCCTTTTGCCAATCCTATCATTGAACATTTCCTCAAATATACTTGGTGGAAACATTAGTTCA
This sequence comes from Hordeum marinum, assembly GCA_022496015.1. Lineage (NCBI taxonomy): Eukaryota > Viridiplantae > Streptophyta > Magnoliopsida > Poales > Poaceae > Hordeum > Hordeum marinum. The sequence goes on from CM039673.1 coordinate 497,131,557, forward strand.
ATGACTTATATGTTGTTATTAATTACCAAAACCACCAAGGGAGCAAATGTGCTTTTAATCTCCCCCTTTTTGGTAATTGATGACAACATATAGATCAAAGCTTCGACATATGATAAAATCAATGAATATAATCGTCGCTTTGAGAGGTATGTGATAAGCAAGAGCTCCCCCTAAATTTGTGCATTATTTTGAATTTGCGTTTGAATGCAAATGCACAATCGATTAGGTATATGGGGTACTTCTTTCATGTCACATACAACTTGGTGGTGTGCGAGAATAATCAGAATGAATAACAAATCACAACACAATTAAGCAAAGGTGAAAGATCATCACATGAGCATTAAGATGATAGGAAATAGTAGCATCACACATAACAACGTATGATCACACATAAACACAAAAGTATCTCATGTCAAACCAAAAGAACCAAATGTTTTGAAAAGCAAGAAACACCAAAACATTTTGAAAAGCAACAAACACCAAAACGCTCTCTCGCTCGAAGCCTCAAGATCTATATACACTTCTTCCCTTTTGGCAACAAGTTACCAAAAAGTTCAAAGGCATACATCTAAACGTTCTTGGGCTGATCTCCTCCGGTTGTTGATGAAGGAGTCGAGATAATAGCATTGGCGAAGATCTTTGCAGATGTCGTGGATGGAGTTGGAGTGACAACTGGAGGAACTGGAGCAGGAGCTGTGCTGACAGTAGCAGGAGCTGATGAAGATGGCCTCAATTATTGTGTAGGCATTGTGGCTGATATGGCCTGAGTGGTGAACTGAGTGCTCGGCCTTGGAGGTGATTCAGCCTCATCATCATCATCGTCGTCATCTGAAGTAGAAGAGACCCGAGGGATGTGCATGGAGTCAACTTCATGCTGAAACTCTGTGACTGTCTTAGTCAGCCTGTCCACCTTATCATTAAGGGTATTGATCCAAGTTTCAAAGATCCTGACAAGACTGTTCTGGTTGTCCAGAATCCCCTTAATGTCCTTCTGCATGCCCTGAACTGATGCTATCAACAAATCCATTTGCTCATTCCTGGATCGAGGGGCTTGAGCACTAGTGGCTCTAACTGCCTCTGCCTCTGCCTGAGCTGCAGCTGAAGTGGGATGATCAACATCCATCACCACAACATTGTCCTTGAGATCTGGCTGCAGGGGTAAATGAGGATGATCTAGAGCAAAGATGTGCTTCTCCAATTTTGAATTGATAAGCATCTGGATGTAGGGTGCATAATAGCAGGAGCGCTTCTGTTCAGCAGCAACCCTCTTGATTGTCTCAACAATCATATCCATGACTTTGATCCTGGTATGTCTGTCAAGGTGGATCAACATATTTATGGAGTGGCCTCAGATCATCTTGTCATCTCCTGACTTGGGCATCAAAGTATGCCTCAGAATGGTGTTCATCATGCGGAGGCCAGCCTGAAGAAAGTAGATAGATCCTAGCCTGTGAGACTTCACGTTGGCAGTAGGGATCTCCTTGTACATATTTTCCATAGCATTGTGGCTAGCCTTGGATTCTGAGTATACATCCAAGTCACCATCCTGTGCTTCAGGAACTCCTAAGATAGTAGCCCATTCTTCAACAGTTGATTCATACCTTGCACCTTTAGTCATCCATACAATTCTACCATCTCCATAGAAATGTGAAGTGGAGTAGAATTGCATGATCATCTCATCATTCCAAGCTATGAATTCTCTGCCAACAAACTCATCCAAATCTATGCAATGGAAATTGTCTTGGACACTTGGAAAGTAGTCCTCATTCTCCTTGATGAATTTCCAATCAACATACCACATATCACTCACAGCTGGACTCTTATCAAAGAGCACAGTCTCATAGAAATCCTGTTGCTCCTTGGTATAAAATCTGTAGTCCACAGTTGTCTTCTTCCTCTGGGCATAAGGATCTATAGCTCTCCAAGCTCTCAATCATGAATCCTTCCTCTTCTTCATATCTTCAGCTAGTAGGTAGCTGGCATTGTGTACTGGAAGATGTGGTCTGAGCTTCATTAAGGTTGCCAAGTCATCATCAACTTCAGCTCTCGAGGCAGTCCTTTTGTTCTTCTCAGAAGCTAGAATCTTCCTGGATGTCCTCTTAGGCTTCTCACCAGCAGCCTTCTTGGATGTACCAGTCTTTGGCATAGCATTAGCCATGAGCTTCTTGGCCTTCTTCTTGGGAGGAGCCTTTGTAGCTGGCTCATCCTCCTCTTCCTCAACACCAGCACCAGTTGCTTCCTCTGGATCTTAATACATGGAAGTAGGCCTGCCAGTCACATGAATAATCTTCTTCCTAGACTTTTTCTCCCCTGCCTTCTTAGGCATAGCTTTCTTGGGGACTTCAACTAAGATAGTTGCTCTGGCAATCTCATGAGCCTTGAATGTTGAAGCAGGTGCGTAGATCATGCTGACAACCCTCCTGGAAGAAGTGGCTTCAGTAGCAGACTTCTTGGCAGCTTTCTCTTGCTTCTTAGCAAGAATCTCCTCAGGAATGAAATCTGAGTCTTCTTCATATGAGTTCAACTTCTTCCTGGTTCTGTTGGCAGCCTTGGGCAACCCATGATAGCTGGGGGTGCCTGGATCTGAGAAAGAACTGGCTTCTGGGCTTGTTCCAGAACTCATATCAACTCCCTGCTCTGGCAAATTCTAACTGTCTTCTGAGCCTGACATACTGTCCCTGTGAATAGAGTATAGGAGAGCAGAAGAAGATGAGTCATCACAAAATGAGGCTGGTTTTTTGAAATTTGAGCAATGAGTTTTCAAAAAGTTTTGCAATCTGTCAAATAGATATCGATGCAGCCGAAAAGAAATTTTTGGTGGGGGCGAGACAAACTAACTATTTAACAGGAACTTGACAGCCTTTTTAGTAGGACCGAAAAGAGGTACTCGGTTCCACCGAGTAAGTTCTCAACCTCACTGAAAAGCATATCGGTGAGACTGATATTTTCGTTTCGGTTCCACCAAGATTTATCGGGCGGACGGCAAAACCCTAGAAAATCCATCTAACTCGAGATTTTGGAGTTTTAAGTGGATGGATATATGAGCAAGGGGTTTATAGATGATTAACAAGTATCTAATGCGCAAGAATCGGGTGGGGAGCGCACTAGAGACCGAATCCATACCCTAGCTTGGCGCGGATCCTCTACGGCGGCGACGATGGAGCATATTACATCGACGATAGCGATTCCTAGCGGCGGAGAAGCGCAGGAAGACAAGGGCGATGACTAGGGGTCTCGAGGCGGCAGCTTAGGGTTATGAGGCGCGACATTTCAAGATAGAAATTTCAACGCGCCGGGGTCCACAACATATATACCCTCCACTGTCAGTGATATCGATTTTATGTTTTCGGTGTCACCGAGTTCCACAACGGTTAGTTGACAGGGAAACTCGGTGTAACCGAGAATATGAAATCGGTGTTACCGAGATTGAAAACCAAATCAACCCTAGGCATTCGGTGAGACCGAGATTGTTGGGTTGGTTCCACCGAGATGCACTTGGGAGGTTTTAGTGGTTAGTCCTTGTCAATACGGAACTCCGAGTGCTCCAGACACAGAGGGATCGAAAAGCACTTGTTCAAACTTTGTGATGCAACATGAATGGATAGCTAAACAGTGGTCCTAGGCATTCTTGTCCATCCAATTGGCAAAAGAGAAAATCAATAACCAAATAGCAACAATTGGATGTCCTCGAATGAGAAAATAAATGCAGACCAACATGCTCACACAATAAGATGTCAAAAGAAATCATGATAAACATGCACAACCACACTAGCATCTAACAATCACTTGGGCGATGACGAAGCCATCTATATATGAGTATTTGACTTAGGAGCCAAGTAAGAGTACTTGATCATAGGTCATACTCATCGTTTAAGCACAAGTGGGGTTACCACTTTTACATAAAGCATTTAATGTTGTCACATACTAAGAGATGCTTTGGCTCAAGTCTTAGAGTAAAGCTCCCTCTTGATGTGAGATCCCCCCATAAGAGGGATAAAATAACCTTGGGTTTTGTCTAAGAAGACTTCATGTCTGTGAGGTAGTTGTGGATGCTCAATGTTGATGAAGATCACCAAGAGTTGGGAGCATCCTTGTTGTTTTCTTACTCCTCTCACCTACATGGGCTAGTTCCAACACACAAGAGAAAAATACAAGGATATCTATGGACATGGAGTGCAAAGCATATGTTATGATGTGCATTGATTAGTTGATTACCTTGTCCGTTGCTTACCTTTGAGGGAATGTGTGAATCCTTGAACTATTGCATTGAGTTGATGTTGAGTGCAAAAAGTCCTTGCCAATAATGAATGTGAGTGAATTTCATTGGCGGAGTCACCCCTCAAAAACTTACTAGTTCTTCTTCTTGGGGACCCACATCAAGTTGATGGGGATCCTTGGTGTTGAAATAATCTTTGTAGTAGTTGAGCTTGAAGTATCCTTGGGAACCCACTTCACCAAAGCTAGGGGTTCATCTTCATATGAGTCAATGTCCTCTTGAAGCTTGTTCTTGCCCTTGAGCTTGTGGTCTTGTGGTGGAAGGTCGTCTTGAGTGTTTATCCCCTTGGGAAGAGTATTTTCAAACTTCTCCTTTTAAGGAACAAACTTGGGCTTGGGATATTGACCTTCTTCCGACTCAACTCCATTAGTGTTGAAGTAGCCAACATCACGATTTTTCCGGTATCCTCCGTGCTTGCGTACAATTTCCTCAAATTGCTTACATCCGGCAAGACTCTTGTAGATAGCATTTTCTATAATTACTTTCAATAAAGCATTTTCTTGCTCAAGTGTAACTTGGCTAAGAGAATCATCATTAGTGGAATCAATAGAACTACTAGAAGCAACATCATTGGGTTTAGCATTTTTATTGTTGCTACTAGATGAAGAACCTTTCTTGCCTTTGTTACTAGATTGTTAGTTTTAACTTGAGGCATGAAAGTAGACAAAAGTAGTCATTTGGCTAGATAAGATGAAGTCTTATTACAGAGATCGTCATTGATAGCTTTGAGAAACTCATGCACTTGCTCCAAGTTGAGCTTCTCTAAGCGTAGCTTCTCATGAGTTCTCACAAGCTCTCTATGATCTTCGAGAGTAGATTCATGAGCTAACTTAAGAGTGCTTAGTTCTTTAGTTAGTTGTTCTATTTTCATCTTATCATCATCAAATGACTTATATTGACTAGCATGAGAATTATCAAGTTCATTTCGATCAATATTACTAGTTTTATCACAAAGCAAGTCATCATCACAAAGTAAATCATATTCATGTTGGAAATATGCCCTAGAGGTAATAATAAAATGGTTATTATTGTATTTCCTTGTTCATGATAATTGTCTATTGTTCATGCTATAATTGTGTTAACCGGAAACCATAATACATGTGTGAATACATAGACCACAACATGTCCCTAGTGAGCCTCTAGTTGACTAGCTCGTTGATCAATAGATGGTCACGGTTTCATGACCATGGACATTGGATGTCGTTGATGATGGGATCACATCATTAGGAGAATGATGTGATAGACAAGACCCAATCCTAAGCATAGCACTAGATCGTGTAGTTCGTTTGCTAAAGCTTTTCAATGTCAAGTATCGTTTCCTTAGACCACAAGATTGTGCAACTCCCGGATACCGTAGGAATGCTTTGGGTGTGCCAAACGTCACAACGTAACTGGGTGGATATAAAGGTGCAATACGGGTATCTCCAAAAGTGTCTGTTGGGTTGGCACGAATCGAGACTGGGATTTGTCACTCCGTGTGACGGAGAGGTATCTCTGGCCCACTCGGTAAGACATCATCATAATGAGCTCAATGTGACCAAGGAGTTAATCACGGGATGATGTATTACAGAACGAGTGAAGAGACTTGCCGGTAATGAGATTGAACAAGGTATAGAGATACCGACGATCGAATCTCGGGCAAGTATCATACCGATAGACAAAGGGAATTGTATACGGGGTTGATTGAATCCCCGACATCGTGGTTTATCCGATGAGATCACCGTGGAGCATGTGGGAGACAACATGGGTATCCAGATCCCGCTGTTGGTTATTGGCCGGAGAAGTGTCTCGGTCATGTCCACGTGTCTCCCGAACCCGTACGGTCTACACACTTAAGGTTCGGTGACGCTAGGGTTATAGGGAAATGGTATACGTGATTACCGAAAGTTGTTTGGAATCCCGGATGAGATCCCGGACGTCACGAGGAGCTCCGGAATGGTCCGGCGGTAAAGATTGATATATAGGAAGTCCAGTTTTGGTCACTGGAAATTTTTCGGGCTCATCGGTAGTGTACCCGGAGTGCCGGGAGGGTGCCGGAGGACCCCCGGGAGGGGTGTGACGACCATAGAACTTTGTGGGCCCTTAGAGGAGGTGTGCCAGCCCTTATTGGGCTGGCCAAGACCTTCTAGAAAGGCCCATGTGGCTGGAGATCTAGAGATAAAGGGCAAAGGGTTTTAAAAGGAGGCGATCCACCTCCCTTATGGGAGGTGGACTCTATCCCCACTTCGGCCGAAGCTCCTCTTTGGAGGAGGGGCCAAGGTAGCCCTCCCTCTCCCTCCTCCTATATATACTTGAGGTTTTGGAATTTTGAGAACAGTTCTGAACTCTCTCTCTCTCTCTCACGGCAAAGCCCTACCTCTCTTCTTCCTCTCTTACGTGACACTGGTTCCACCGCCTGACATGCACTTGTTGCATAAGGTGGCTAGCGGGTGTCTGTCTCTCCCACCTTAGTCAGATTGGATTCGATGAAAAGGGTCCTTATGAAGGGTAAATAGCAATTGGCATATCACGTTGTGGTTTTGACGTAGGTAAAAACGTTCTTGCTAGTAACCTATAACAGCCACGTAAAAACTTGCAACTACAAATTAGAGGACGCCTAACTTGTTTTTGTAGCATATGCCTTGTGATGTGATATGGCCAAAGGATGTGATGTGATGCATTGTGATGTATGAGATTGATCATGTTCTTGTAATAGGATTCACGACTTGCATGTCGATGAGTATGACAACCGGCAGGACCCATAGGAGTTGTCTTATTTTATTGTATGACCTGCGTGTCAATCATAAACGCCATGTAATTACTTTACTTTATTGCTAAACGTTAGCCATAGTAGTGGAAGTAATAGTTGGCGAGACAACTTCATGAAGACACAGTGATGGAGATCATGATGATGGAGATCATGGTGTCGTGCCGGTGACAGTGATGATCATGGTGCCCCAAAGATGGAGATCAAAGAAGCAAGATGATAATGGCCATATCATGTCACTATATTGATTGCATGTGATGTTTATCATGTTTACATCTTATTTGCCTAGAACGACGGTAGTAAATAAGATGATCTCTCAATAAAATTTCAAGAAAAGTGTTCACCCTAACTGTGCACCATTGCTAAGGATCGTTGTTCCGAAGCACCACATGATGATCGGGTGTGATAGGCTCTAACGTTCGCATACAACGGGTGTAAGCCAGTTTTACACACGCAGAACACTTAGGTTGACTTGACGAGCCTAGCATGTACATACATGGCCTCGGAACACAGAAGACCGAAAGGTCGAACATGAGTCGTATAGAAGATACGATCAACATGGAGATGTTCACCATGGATGACTAGTCCGTCTCACGCGATGATCGGACATGGGCTAGTTGACATGGATCATGTGTCACTTGGATGACTAGAGAGATGTCTATCTAAGTGGGAGTTCATTAAATAATTTGATTATGTGAACTTAATTATCATGAACTTAGTCTAAAATTATCTTTACAATCCATATTGTAGATCCAATGGCCAACGCGAATGTCACCCTCAATTTCAACGCGTTCCTAGAGAAAACCAAGCTGAAAGATGATGGAAGCAACTATGCGGACTGGGTCCGTGGCTTGAGGATCATCCTCATAGCTTCCAAGAAATTGTATGTCCTTGATGCACCACTAGGTGACCCACCCCTTCTCCCAGCAGAGCAAGACGTTGCGAACGCTTGGCATTCTCGCTGCGATGATTACTCCATTGTTCAGTGCAGCATGCTTTACAGTTTAGAACCGGGTCTCCAAAAGCGTTTTGAGCAACACGGAACATATGAGATGTTCCAAGAGCTGAAACTGGTTTTCCAAGCTCATGCCCGGGTCAAGAGATATGACGTCTCCGACAAGTTCTTCAGCTGTAAGATGGAGGAGAATAGTTCTGTCAGTGAGCACATCCTCAAGATGTCTCGGCTACACAACCGCTTGACTCAGCTGGAGAAGTGTCTCGGTCATGTCCACGTGTCTCCCGAACCCGTAGGGTCTACACACTTAAGGTTCGGTGACGCTAGGGTTATAGGGAAATGGTATACGTGATTACCGAAAGTTGTTCGGAGTCCCGGATGAGATCCCGGACGTCACGAGGAGCTCCGGAATGGTCCGGCGGTAAAGATTGATATATAGGAAGTCCAGTTTTGGTCACCGGAAAGTTTTCGGGCTCATCGGTAGTGTACCGGGAGTGCCGGGAGGGTGTCGGAGGACCCCCGGGAGGGGTGTGACGACCATAGCACTTTGTGGGCCCTTAGAGGAGGTGTGCCAGCCCTTATTGGGCTGTCCAAGACCTTCTAGAAAGTCCCATGCGGCTGGAGATCTAGAGATAAAGGGCAAATGGTTTTAAAAGGAGGAGATCCACCTCCCTTGTGGGAGGTGGACTCTATCAACACTTCGGCTGAAGCCCTCCTCTTTGGAGGAGGGGCCAAGGCAGCCCTCCCTCTCCCTCCTGTTGGAAATATGCCCTAGAGGCAATAATGAAATGGTTATTATTGTATTTCCTTGTTCATGATAATTGTCTATTGTTCATGCTATAATTGTGTTAACCGGAAACCATAATACATGTGTGAATACATAGACCACAACATGTCCCTAGTGAGCCTCTAGTTGACTAGCTCGTTGATCAATAGATGGTCACGGTTTCATGGCCATGGACATTGGATGTCGTTGATAACGGGATCACATCATTAGGAGAATGATGTGATGGACAAGACCCAATCCCAAGCATAGCACAAGATCGTGTAGTTCATTTGCTAAAGCTTTTCAATGTCAAGTATCGTTTCCTTAGACCATGAGATTGTGCAACTCCCGGATACCGTAGGAATGCTTTGGGTGTGCCAAACGTCACAACGTAACTGGGTGGCTATAAAGGTGCACTACGGGTATCTCTGAAAGTATCTGTTGGGTTGGCACGAATCGAGACTGGGATTTGTCACTCCGTGTGACGGAGAGGTATCTCTGGGCCCACTCGGTAAGACATCATCATAATGAGCTCAATGTGACTAAGGAGTTAGCCACGGGATGATGTATTACGGAACGAGTAAAGAGACTTGCCAGTAACGAGATTGAACAAGGTATGGGGATACCGACGATCGAATCTCGGGCAAGTATCATACCGATAGACAAAGGGAATTGAATACGGGATTGATTGAATCCCCGACATCGTGGTTCATCCGATGAGATCATCGTGGAGTACGTGGGATCCAACATGGGTATCCAGATCCCGCTGTTGGTTATTGGCCGGAGAAGTGTCTCGGTCATGTCTACGTGTCTCCCGAACCCGTAGGGTCTACACACTTAAGGTTCGATGACGCTAGGGTTATAGGGAAATGGTATACGTGATTACCGAAGGTTGTTCGGAGTCCCGGATGAGATCCCGGACGTCACGAGGAGCTCCGGAATGGTCCGGAGGTAAAGATTGATATATAGGAAGTCCAGTTTTGGTCACCGGAAAGTTTTCGGGCTCATCGGTAGTGTACCGGGAGTGCCGGGAGGGTGCCGGAGGACCCCCGAGAGGGGTGTGACGACCAAAGGACCTCATGGGCCCTTAGAGGAGGTGTGCCAGCCCATATTGGGTCGGCCAAGACCATCTATGTGGGCCCATGTGGCTGGAGATAAGGAGATAAGGCAAAAGGGATTTAAAAGGAGGAGATCCACCTCCCTTGTGGGAGGTGGACTCTCCCTTTAATTCGGCCGGCCCTCTCCTCTTTGGAATAGAGGCCAAGCCAGCCCTCCACGTCCCTCCTCCTATATATACTTGAGGTTTTGGATGTTTTGAGAGAAGATTTGATCTCTCTCTCTCTCACGGCGAAGCCCTACCTCTCTTCTTCCTCCTCCGCAGCGCTTAGGCGAAGCCCTGTCGGAATACCTTGCTACTCCACCACCACCACGCCGTCGTGCTGCTGTTGGAGCCCTTCCCCAACCTCTCCTTCCTCCTTGCTGGATCAAGGTGTTGGAGACGTCACCGGGCTGCACGTGTGTTGAACGCGGAGGTGCCGTCCGTTCGGCACTTGATCGGATCTACCGCGATCTGAATCGCTGCGAGTACGACTCCATCAACCGCGTTCTTGTAACGCTTCCGCTTAGCGATCTTCAAAGGTATGAAGATCCAATCTCTCCCCACTCGTTTGCTGGTTTCTCCATAGATAGATCTTGGTGACACGTAGGAATTTTTTTGATTTACTACTACGTCTCCCAACAGTGGCATCATGAGCTAGGTCTATGCATAGAATCTATGCACGAGTAGAACACAAAGTAGTTGTGGGCGTCGATTTTGTTAATATGCTTGCCGTTACTAGTCTTATCTTGATTCGACGGTATTGTGGGATGAAGCGGCCCGGACCAACCTTACACGTACGCTTACGTGAGACCGGTTCCACCGCCTGACATGCACTAGTTGCATAAGGTGGCTAGCGGGTGTCTGTCTCTCCCACCTTAGTCGGATTGGATTCGATGAAAAGGGTCCTTATGAAGGGTAAATAGCAATTGGCATATCACGTTGTGGTTTTGACGTAGGTAAGAAACGTTCTTGCTAGAAACCTATAGCAACCACGTAAAAACTTGCAACTACAAATTAGAGGACGTCTAACTTGTTTTTGCAGCATATGCCGTGTGATGTGATATGGCCAAAAGGATGTGATGTGATGCATTGTGATGTATGAGATTGATCATGTTCTTGTAATAGGGTTCACGACTTGCATGTCGATGACTATGACAACCGGCAGGAGCCATAGGAGTTGTCTTATATTATTGTATGACCTGCGTGTCAATCATAAACGCCATGTAATTACTTTACTTTATTGCTAAACGTTAGCTGTAGTAGTAGAAGTAATAGTTGGTGAGACAACTTCATGAAGACACAATGATGGAGATCATGATGATGGAGATCATGGTGTCGTGCCGGTGACAGTGATGATCATGGTGCCCCGAAGATGGAGATCGAAGGAGCAAGATGATATTGGCCATATCATGTCACTATATTGATTGCATGTGATGTTTATCATGTTTACATCTTATTTGCATAGAACGACGGTAGTAAATAAGATGATCTCTCAATAAAATTTCAAGAAAGGTGTTCACCCTAACTGTGCACCGTTGCTAAGGATCGTCGTTCCGAAGCACCACGTGATGATCGGGTGTGATAGGTTCTAACGTTCGCATACAACGGGTGTAAGCCAGATTTACACATGCGAAACACTTAGGTTGACTTGACGAGCCTAGCATGTACAGACATGGCCTCGGAACACGGAAGACCGAAAGGTCGAGCATGAGTCGTATAGAAGATACGATCAACATACAGATGTTCACCATGGATGACTAGTCCGTCTCACGTGATGATCGGACACGGGCTAGTTGACATGGATCATGTATCACTTGGAAGACTAGAGAGATGTCTATCTAAGTGGGAGTTCATTAATAATTTGATTAAGTGAACTTAATTATCATGAACTTAGTCTAAAAATGTCCTTGCAAATTATGTCGTAGATAGCTCGCGCTGTAGCTCCACAGTTTTATTGATACAATCCTAGAGAAAAGTAAGTTGAAAGTTGATGGTAGCAATAATGCGGACTGGGTCCGTGATCTGAGGATTGTCCTCATTGCTGCACAGAAAGCTTATGTTTTTTATGTACCGCTAACTGCACCACTCCCTCAAGTGTTGTCTGTAGATGTTGTGAACATATGACAGGCACTTTTTGGTGACTACGTGATAGTTCAATGCGTCATGCATTGCGGCTTAGAATTGAGGCTCCAAAACGTTTTGAACGTCACGGAACATATGAGATGTTCTAGGAGCTGAGATTGTGATCTCAGGCTCGTGCCTATGTTGAGAGGTATGAGACCTCCAACAAGATTCTTTGTCTGCAAGATAAAGGAGAATAGCTTAATCGGTGAGCGTGTGCTCAGATTGTCTGGGTGCTACAATCACTTGAATCAAGTGGGAGTTAATCTTCCAGATGAGATAGTGATTAATGCAGTTCTCCAAGTCACTGCCACCAAGCTACTAGAGCTTCGTGATGAACTATAACATGCCAGGGATGGATAAGATGATCCCTGAGTTGTTCGTGATGTTTGACACCACGAAGGTAGAAATCAAGAAGGAGCATCAAGTGTTGATGGTTAAGTTAAACCACTAGTTTCAAAAGGGGCAAGGGCAAGAAGGGAAAACTTCAGGAATGGCAAGCCAGTTGTTGCTCTAGTGAAGAAACCCAAGGTTGAGCCCGAACCCGAGACTAAGTGCTTCTGTTATGAGGAGAATGTTCGCTGAAGCGGAAAAACCCTAGATGCTTGGTAGATAAGAAGGCTGGTAATGTCAATGGAGGTATATTTGATATACGTGTTAGTGATGTGTACCTTGCTGGTACTCCTAGTAGCACCTGGGTATTGGATACCGGTTCGGTTGCTAAGTGCTAGCAACTTGAAATAAAAGCTACGGAATAAACGGAGACTAGCTAGGTGAAAGGTGACGATGTGTGTTGGAAGTGTTTCCAAGATTGATGTGATCACCATCGCACGCTCTCTCTACCTTCGAGATTTGTGATAAACCTAAATAAATGTTATTTGGTGTTTGCGTTGAGCATGAACGTGATTAGATCATGATTAGTGCAATACGGTTATTCATATAAGTTAGAGAATAATGGTTATTCTATTTACATGGATAATGCCTTCAATGGTCATGCACCCACTCGGAATGGTTTATCGAATCATGATCGTAGTAGTACACATGTTCATAACGTTGGTACCAAAAATATATAAAGGTAATAATGATAGTACCACATACTTGTGGCACTGCCGCTAAATGTCATATTGGTATAAATCGCATGAAGAAACTCCATGATGATGGATTTTTGACTCACTCGATTTCGAATCGGTTGAGACATGCGAGCCATGCCTCTTGGGCAAGATGACTGAGACCCCGTCATCCAATATGATGGAGCGGGCAAGTGGCTTATTGGAAATAATACATGTTGATGTATGTGGTCCAATGAGTGTTGAAACACACAGTGGATATCGTTGTTTTTCTTTACCTTCACTGATGATTTGAGTAAATATGGGGATATTTACTTAATGAAACACGAATCTGAAATGTTTGAAAGGTTCAAGGAGTTTCAGAGTGAAGTTAAAGATCATCGTGACAAGAAGATAAATGTCTATGATATGATCATGGAGGTGAATATCTAAGTTACGAGTTTGGTATGCAATTTTAGACAATGTGGAAATTGTTTCACAGCTCACGCCTCCTGGAACACCATAGTGTGATGGTGTGTTCGAACGTCGTAGTCGTGCTCTATTGGATATAGTGAGTACTATGATGTCTCTTATCGTTTTACCACTATCATTATGGGGTTATGCATTAAAGACAAATCCATTCACTTTAATAGGGCACCATCTAAGTCTGTTGAGATGACACCGTGAGAATTATGGTTTGACAGAAGCCTAAGCTGTCATTTCTTAATGTTTGGGGCTGCGACGCTTATGTGAAAATGGGTTTTTCAGCTAGCGAGCTCGAACCCAAAGCAGACAAATGTATCTTCATAGAATACCCTAATGAGACATTGGGTATACCTTCTATTTCAGATCCAAGCGCAAAAGGTGTTTGTTGCTAAGAATGGGTCCTTTCTTGAGAAAAAGTTTCTCTCGAAAGAATTGAGTGGGAGGAAGATAGAACTTGATAACATTGTTGAACCTTTGTTTCAGCCAGAGAATAGCGCAACACAGAAAGATGTTTCTGTAGAGCCTACTCAGTTGAAAAGGAAGTTAATGATGATGATCATGAAGCTTCGGATCAAGTCACTATTGAACCTCGTAGGTCGACAAGGACGCGTACTGCTCCTGAGTAGTACGACAACCCTGTCTTGGAAATCATGTTGTTGGACAACGATGAACCTACGAACTATGGAGAAGCGATGGTGGGCCCGGATTCCAACAAATGGCTAGGAGCCATGAAATCCGAGAAAGGATCCATGTATGAAAACCAAGTATGGACTTTGGTAGACTTGCCTGTTGAATGGCGGGTCATTGAGTACAAATGGACCTTTGAGATAATCATAGACGCTAATGGTGAAATGTCACCGTTTATAAAGCTCGACTTGTCGCAAAGAAGTTTCCGCCAAGTTCAAGGAGTTGAATGTGATGAGATTGTCTCATCTGTAGCGATGCTAAAAGTCTATTAAAATTTTGTTAGCAGTTGCTGCATTTTTCGATTATGAAATCTGGCAGATGGATGACAAAACAAGGTTTCCGTAATGGTTTCTGTGAGGAAGAGTTGTATGTGATACAACCAGAAGGTTTTGTCAATCCTAAGGATGCTAATAATATGCAAACTCCAGCGATCCTTCTATGGACTGGAGCAAGCATGTCGGAGTTGGAATATATGCTTTGATGAGGTGATCAAAGTGTTTAAGTTTATACAAAGTTTATGAGAAACTTGTATTTGCAAGAAAGTGAGTGGGAGCACTATAGAATTTCTTATAAGAATATGTAGTTGACATATTATTGATCGGAAATGATGTAGAATTTCTGGAAGAGCATGAAGGGTTGTTTGAAAAGGGTTTTTTTAAAGGAAGACCCAGATAAAGCTACTATTTTATTGAGCATCAAGATCTATAGGGATAGATCAATTCGCTTGATAAGTTTTTTCGATGAAGACATACCTTGACAAGTTTTTGAAGGAGTTCAAAATAGATGGGTCAAAGAAGGAGTTCTTGACTGTATTGTAAGGTGTGAAATTGAGTAAGACTCAATACCTGACCACGGCAGAAGATAAAGAAAAGATGAGTGTCATCTCCTATGCTTTAGCCATAGGCTCTATATAGTATGCCATGGTGTGTACCGCACCTGTGTGTGCCTTGCCATGAGTCTGTCAAGGGGTACAAGAGTAATCCAAGAGTGGATCATTGGACAATGGTCAAAGTTATCCTTAGTAACTTGAGAACTAAGGAAATATTTCTCGATTATGGAGGTGATAAAGAGTTCATCGTAAAGGGTTACGATGATGCAAGCTTTAACTCCAATCCGGATGACTCTTAGTAGAAATCTGGCTACGTATAGTGGAGCAGCCATTTGGAATAGCTCCAAGTGGAGCGTGGGAGCAGTATCTACAAATATGACATGGAAAGTTTGTAAGGTACACACGGATCTGAATGTCGCAGACCCGTTGACTAAAACCTCTTTCACGAGAAGGACATGAACAAACCCCAGAACTTATTGGGTGTTAATCACATGATGATATGATCACATGGTGATGTAAGTGTTAATCACATGGTGATGTGAACTAGATTCTTGACTCTAGTGCAAGTGGGAGACTGTTGGAAATATGCCCTAGAGGCAATAATAAAATGGTTATTATTGTATTTCCTTGTTCATGATAATTGTCTATTGTTCATGCTATAATTGTGTTAACCGGAAACCATAATACATGTGTGAATACATAGACCACAACATGTCCCTAGTGAGCCTCTAGTTGACTAGCTCGTTGATCAATAGATGGTCACGGTTTCATGGCCATGGACATTGGATGTCGTTGATAACGGGATCACATCATTAGGAGAATGATGTGATGGACAAGACCCAATCCCAAGCATAGCACAAGATCGTGTAGTTCATTTGCTAAAGCTTTTCAATGTCAAGTATCGTTTCCTTAGACCATGAGATTGTGCAACTCCCGGATACTGTAGGAATGCTTTGGGTGTGCCAAACGTCACAACGTAACTGGGTGGCTATAAAGGTGCACTACGGGTATCTCTGAAAGTATCTGTTGGGTTGGCACGAATCGAGACTGGGATTTGTCACTCCGTGTGACGGAGAGGTATCTCTGGGCCCACTCGGTAAGACATCATCATAATGAGCTCAATGTGACTAAGGAGTTAGCCACGGGATGATGTATTACAGAACGAGTAAAGAGACTTGCCAGTAACGAGATTGAACAAGGTATGGGGATACCGACGATCGAATCTCGGGCAAGTATCATACCGATAGACAAAGGGAATTGAATACGGGATTGATTGAATCCCCGACATCGTGGTTCATCCGATGAGATCATCGTGGAGTACGTGGGATCCAACATGGGTATCCAGATCCCGCTGTTGGTTATTGGCCGGAGAAGTGTCTCGGTCATGTCTACGTGTCTCCCGAACCCGTAGGGTCTACACACTTAAGGTTCGATGACGCTAGGGTTATAGGGAAATGGTATACGTGATTACCGAAGGTTGTTCGGAGTCCCGGATGAGATCCCGGACATCACGAGGAGCTCCGGAATGGTCCGGAGGTAAAGATTGATATATAGGAAGTCCAGTTTTGGTCACCGGAAAGTTTTCGGGCTCATCGGTAGTGTACCGGGAGTGCCGGGAGGGTGCCGGAGGACCCCCGAGAGGGGTGTGACGACCAAAGGACCTCATGGGCCCTTAGAGGAGGTGTGCCAGCCCATATTGGGTCGGCCAAGACCATCTATGTGGGCCCATGTGGCTGGAGATAAGGAGATAAGGCAAAAGGGATTTAAAAGGAGGAGATCCACCTCCCTTGTGGGAGGTGGACTCTCCCTTTAATTCGGCCGGCCCTCTCCTCTTTGGAGTAGAGGCCAAGCCAGCCCTCCACGTCCCTCCTCCTATATATACTTGAGGTTTTGGATGTTTTGAGAGAAGATTTGATCTCTCTCTCTCTCTCACGGCGAAGCCCTACCTCTCTTCTTCCTCCTCCGCAGCGCTTAGGCGAAGCCCTGTCAGAATACCTTGCTACTCCACCACCACCACGCCGTCGTGCTGCTGTTGGAGCCCTTCCCCAACCTCTCCTTCCTCCTTGCTGGATCAAGGTGTTGGAGACGTCACCGGGCTGCACGTGTGTTGAACGCGGAGGTGCCATCCGTTCGGCACTTGATCGGATCTACCGCGATCTGAATCGCTGCGAGTACGACTCCATCAACCGCGTTCTTGTAACGCTTCCGCTTAGCGATCTTCAAAGGTATGAAGATCCAATCTCTCCCCACTCGTTTGCTGGTTTCTCCATAGATAGATCTTGGTGACACGTAGGAAAATTTTTGATTTACTACTACGTCTCCCAACACCTCCTCCTATATATACTTGAGGTTTTGGCATTTTGAGAACAGTTCTGAACTCTCTCTCTCTCTCACGGCAAAGTCCTACCTCTCTTCTTCCTCCTTCGCAGCGCTTAGGCGAAGCCTTGCCGGAATACCTTGCTACTCCACCACCACCACGCCGTCGTGCTGCTGTTGGAGCCCTTCCCTAACCTCTCCTTCCTCCTTGCTGGATCAAGGCGTAGGAGACGTCACTGGGCTGCATGTGTGTTGAACGTGGAGGCGCCGTTGTTCGGTGCTTAGATCGGAATCCACCGCGATCTGAATCGCTGCGAGTACGACTCCATCAACCGCGTTCTTGTAACGCTTCCGCTTAGCGATCTTCGAAGGTATGAAGATGCAATATCTCCCCAGTTGTTGCTGGTTTCTCCATAGATAGATCTTGGTGACACGTAGGAAAAATTTGATTTACTACTACGTTTCCCAACAGTGGTATCAGAGCCGAGTTTTATGCGTAGAATCTATGCACGAGTAGAACACAAAGCAGTTGTGGGCGTCGATTTTGTTAATTTTCTTACCACTACTAGTCTTATCTTGATTCAGCGGAATTGTGGGATGAAGCGGCCCAGACCGACTTTACACGTACGCTTACGTGACACTGGTTCCACCGCCTGACATGCACTTGTTGCATAAGGTGGCTAGCGGGTGTCTGTCTCTCCCACCTTAGTCAGATTGGATTCGATGAAAAGGGTCCTTATGAAGGGTAAATAGCAATTGGCATATCACGTTGTGGTTTTGACGTAGGTAAAAACGTTCTTGCTAGTAACCTATAACAGCCACGTAAAAACTTGCAACTACAAATTAGAGGACGCCTAACTTGTTTTTGCAGCATATGCCTTGTGATGTGATATGGCCAAAGGATGTGATGTGATGCATTGTGATGTATGAGATTGATCATGTTCTTGTAATAGGATTCACGACTTGCATGTCGATGAGTATGACAACCGGTAGGACCCATAGGAGTTGTCTTATTTTATTGTATGACCTGCGTGTCAATCATAAACGCCATGTAATTACTTTACTTTATTGCTAAACGCGGAGGCGCCGTTGTTCGGCGCTTAGATCGGAATCCACCGCGATCTGAATCGCTGCGAGTATGACTCCATCAACCGCATTTTTGTAATGCTTCCGCTTAGCGATCTTCAAAGGTATGAAGATGCAATCTCTCCCCACTCGTTGCTGGTTTATCCATAGATAGATCTTGGTGAGACGTAGGAAAATTTTAATTTACTACTATGTTTCCAACCACTTCATCACTATCAAAATCAAGATACTGAGGGTGTGATACCTTGGGGCCTTTATCCATGAATCAACTTCCACTCCCTTCGTTTGGTGAATCAAATAGATCGTAGGAGTTGGTAGTCACTAGAGAAATTCCAACAACACCATCATCTTGACTATAGTCGGAGTCGGAGTGATAGCTTTTCTCAGAGTTGTTGTCAAAGTCGGAGCCGGAAACGCATTCACCAACATGAGCTTGATGTTTTGTTCTTGTGTAGCTCTTGGTGTACTTGGCCTTCTTCTCCTAATCCCTACTTCTCCTTGAGTGTCTTCGTTCATAACGATCATCTCTACTCCTTCTCTCTCTTTGTGGTGATTCATTCCTTGAGCTTCATCTTCGAGGTGACTCTTCTATTCTTTTGTAGGGAGCCGTGCACTCATTTGAGTAGTGTCCGGGCTTCCCACAATTGTAGCAATTGCGGTCACGACTTGACGAACGCTTCTCTTCATATCTTGAGTTAGAGTTTCTTTCTTTGCCTCTATTCTTGTAGAACTTGTTGAATTTCTTGACCATGAGGCTTATCTCTTCATTGGTGACAAGGTTGTTGCTTGAAGTTGCGGGAGCATCACTTGTGGCTTTGTAAGCACCGCTAGAATTGTTATGAAGTTCTTCTTTATCTTTAAGTGTCATCTCATGATCAACAATCAATCTTTGTAGTTTGGCATCATTTGGATCAATGTGCACACGGTGTCGTATCTCTCATCCAAAGCTCTGAGTATCTTCTTGATGATGAATTTTCCGGTCATTTCTTCGCCTCCTAAGCCGGCAATCTCATTTGTGATGAGATCTAGCCTAGAGTACATCTCTGTGACTCCTTTAACATCCTTCATCTTGACCTTGTCAAGCTGACCTTGAAGAACATATAACTTGGATTATCTCAAGGACTCGGTTCCTTCATGCATATCAACCAAAGTATCCCAAATCTCTTTTGCATTGTCAAGACGGCTGATTTTGTTAAATTCTTCGGGGCATAAGCAGTTGAAGAGAATGTCACATGCTTGAGCATTGAGTTGCAACATCTTCAACTCATCCGCGATCGCTTCACGATCTGGTTCCCGTCCATCCACAGAGAACTCACCTTGCAAGCCAACATGAACAACAGCCCAAACAGCAGGGTTATGACCAAGAATATGCATTTTCATTTTGTGCTTCCAACTAGCAAAATTAGTGCCATCAAAGTACGGACCTCTACAGTGATAACTTCCCTCACTAGACGCCATACTCTCCTAGGTTGTGAGACCTAAGCAATGGAGACCAAAGCTCTGATACCACTTGTAGGACCGGAAGTATGTCTAGAGGGGGGTGATTAGACTACTTGACCGATTAAAAGTTTTGCCTACACCAAGTTTTAGGGTTGAAAGGTTTTAGCATTTCATGGCAAGTCAAGTACACACTACAGATGCAAGTCTAAGAGTATATAGCAGCGGAAAGTAACAACAAGCATGTATAGAAGGGATGGGGTAGGAAGATCAAACATAGTTGTAGACACGATGATTTTTCCCGTGGTTCCGATAGGTGGCGCTATCGTACATCCACGTTTATGGAGTCTTCAACCCACGGAGGGTAATGGTCGCGAGAGTCCGCGAAGGGCTCCACCCAAAAGTGTCCACGAAGTAGCAACCTTGACTATTCCATAACGGCTTCCATCCACGAAGGACTAGCCTCACCATGGGTAGATCTTCACGAAGTAGGAGATCTCCTTGCCCTTACAAACTTGTTGGTTCACTCCACAACACGAAGTAGAAGGCTCCCAAGCGACACCTAACCAATCTAGGAGGCACCACCCTCCAAAAGGTAATAGGCTCGGTAATGACGATGAACTCCTTGCGCTTGTGCTTCAAGATGATAGACTCCTTAGCACCCGATCACTCTCTAACAGATTTGGCATGGTGGAAGAGATGGGATTGGTGGAAAGCTACTTGGGGAGGCTAGATATCAAGATCCATATGATTGGAGTGGAATATCTTGACCTCAACACAAGGGTAGGTGGTTCTCTCTCAGAAAATCTGATAGGATAGGTATGGAATAGTTCTGAGTGCTTCTCTTTCGAGTAGGTGGTGGTGAAGGGGTATACATAGGCATCCCCAAAAATCCAACCGTTACACACAAAATGACCAACTCGGTGACACCGATGTGTTAATCTTGGTGGCACCGAAGTGACCAAAAGGTGGCAACTTTTGAATCTCGGTGAGACCGATATAGGAAACTCGGTTGCACCGATAAGGTGACCAACGGTCAGATTTCCAATTTCGGTGACGCCGATCCAACATTTTCGGTGGGACCAAAAATGTGAATTTGCGTAACAAAAAGTTGGCAACTTAAACTCGGTGGCACCGATATGGAATCGGTTGCACCAAAGTGGCTAGGGTTTGGCAGAGTTTGTCTAGGTTCTGGAATCGGTGGCACCGGTATGGGAAAGTTGGTTGCACCGATTTTGAGTGTTAGGTATAGAACAGACTTTGGTGGGAGAGTTTGTGGATGTTTTTGGTAACTATCACTTGTGCACGTTTGAGCATATTGTTCACCAACAAAACCTTAGCCCCTTTTTGTAGTATTGGCTTTCCCATGGACTCAAAGTGATTTCTCACAAATATAAAATGTAGAGTCCTCTTGTTTGAAGCTTGGTCAACCTATTTCCTTGCATTTTGGGGTATGTCCACAATCTCCTTTTGCCAATCCTATCATTGAACATTTCCTGAAATATAGTTGGTGGAAACATTAGTTCAATGACTTATATGTTGTTTTTAATTCCCAAAACCACCAAGGGAGCAAATGTGCTTTCACTCCCACTCACTTTCTTGTAAATACAGGGTTCTCCATAAATCTTTATAAATCCAAACGCTTTACTCACCTCATTAAAGCGAATGTTCCAACTCCGAGATGCTTGCACCAGCCCATAGATGGAGCGCTGACGCTTGCATACTTTGTTAGCATCTTTAGGATCGGCAAAACCTTCCGGCTGCATCATATATAGTTCTTCCTCAAGGAAACCATTAAGGAATGCCGTTTTGATGTCCATTTTCCAGATCTCATAATCATAAAATGCGGCAATTGCTAACTTGATTCGGACGGACTTCAGCACCGCTATGGGTGAGAAAGTCTCATCGTAGTCAACTCCTTGAACTTGTCGATAACCCTTAGCGACAAGCCGAGCCTTATAGACCGTCACATTACCATCCGCGTCAGTCTTTTTCTTAAAGATCCATTTATTTTCTATGGCACGCCAATCATCGGGCAAGTCCATGAAAGTCCATACTTTGTTCTCATACATGGATCCTATCTCGGATTTCATGGCTTCAAGCCATTTGTTGGAATTTGGCCCGTCATGGCTTCTTCATAGTTCGAAGGTTCACCGTTGTCCAACAACATGATTTCTAGGACAGGGTTGTCGTACCACTCTGGTGCGGAACGTGTCCTTGTGGACCTTTGAGGTTAAATAGCAACTTGATCTGAAGTTTCATGATCATCATCATTAACTTCCTCACGAGCTAGTGCAGGCTCCACAGAAACAACTTCCTATGCTGCGCTACTCTCCGTTTTGAGTGGAGGTACAATTACCACACCAAGTTCTATTTTCCTCCGACTTACTTCTTTCAAGAGAAACTCTTTCTCTAGAAAGGATCCATTCTTGGCAACAAAGACTTTGCCTTCGGATCTGTGGTAGAAGGTATACCCAACAGTTTCTTTGGGGTATCCTATGAAGACACACTTTTCCACTTTGGGTTCGAGCTTCTCAGGTTGAAGTTTCTTCACATAAGCATCGTATCCCCAAACTTTCAGAAATGACGGCTTAGGTTTCTTTCCAAACCATAATTCATACGGTGTCGTCTCAATGCACTTAGTCGGTGCCCTATTTAAAGTGAATGTGGCAGTCTCTAATGCATATCCCCAAAATGATAGCGGTAAGTCGGTAAGAGACATCATAGATCGCACCATATCCAATAGAGTGCGATATGGCATTCAGACACACCATTTCGCTGAGGTGTGCTAGGCAGCGTGAGTTGTGAAACAATTCCACATTTCCATAGGTGCGTGCCAAACTCGTGACTCAAATATTCTCCGCCACGATCCGATCGTAGGCACTTAATTTTCCTATCACGTTGATACTCTACCTCACTATGAAATTCCTTGAACTTTTCAAAGGTTCAGACTTGTGTTTCATTAAGTAGACATACCCATATCTTCTTAAGTCATCAGTGAGGGTGAGAACATAACGGTAGCCACCGCGAGCCTCAACTCGCTCCATTGCTCCGAAGAACGGAGTCTTGGTAATCTTGCCCATGAGGCATGGTTCGCACGTGTCAAATGATTCAAAATCAAGAGACTCCAAAAGTCCATCAGCATGGAGTTTCTTCATGCGTTTGACACCAATATGACCAAGGCGACAGTGCCACATGTAAGTGGGACTATCTTTATCAACCTTATATCTTTTGGTACTCACACTATGAACAAGTGTAACATCACGTTCGAGATTCATGAAAAATAAACCATTGACCAGCGGGGCATGACCATAAAACATTTCTCTCATATAAATAGAACAACCATTATTCTCAGATTTAAGTGTGTAGCCATCTCGCATCAAGCGAGATCTAGATACAATGTTCATGCTCAAAGCTGGTACTAAATAATAATTATTAAGGTTTAACACTAATCCCAAAGGTAGATGTAGAGGTAGCATGCCGACGGCGATCACATCGACCTTGGAACCATTCCCGACGCGCATCGTCACCTTGTCCTTTGCCAGCCTCCACTTATTCCGTAGCTCCTGCTTGGATTTACAAATGTGAGCAACTGCACCGGTATCAAATACCCAGGAGCTACTACGAGCGCTGGTAAGGTACACATCAATGACAAGTATATCACATATACCTTTAACGTTGCTGACCTTCTTATCCGCTAAGTACTTGGGGAAGTTCCGCTTCCAGTAACCGGTACCCTTGCAATAAAAGCACTCAGTCTCAGGCTTGGGTCCATTCTTGTGCAACCCCCAGCTGAGATTAACCCCCAGCTGAGACAGGCGGTTGTGCAACCCAGACATTTTGAGTATGTGCTCGTTGACAGAACTATTTTCCTCCATCTTACAACTGAAGAACTTGTCGGAGACTTCATATTTGTCGACCCAGGCATGAGCTTGGAAAACCATTCTCAGCTCTTGGAACATCTCATATGCTCCGTGTTGCTCAAAACGCTTTTGGAGCCCCGGTTCTAAGCCATAAAGCATGCCGCACTGAACCAGGGGGTAATCATCACTACGCGACTGCCAGGCGTTCATAACGTCTTGGGACATATAATTTCTTGGAAGCTATGAGGATGATCCTCAGGTTACGGACCGAGTCGGTATAGTTGCTTCCATCGTCTTTCAGCTTGGTTTTCTCTAGGAACGCGTTGAAGTTGAGGGTGACATTAGCGTGAGCCATTGGATCTACAAGATAGATTGTAAAGACATTTTAGACTAAGTTGATGATAATTAAGTTCACACAATCAAATTATTTAACGAACTCCCACTTAGATAGACATCTCTCTAGTCATAAAAGTGACACATGATCCACATCAACTAGCCCGTGTCCGATCATCACGTGAGACGGACTAGTCATCAATGGTGAACATCTCCATGTTGATCGTATCTTCTATACGACTCACGATTGACCTTTCGGTCTCCCGTGTGCCGAGGCCATGTCTATACATGCTAGCCTCGTCAAGTCAACCTAAGTGTATTGCGTGTGTAAATCTAGCTCACACCTGTTGTATGCGAACGTTAGAACCTATCACACCCGATCATCACGTGGTGCTTCACAACAACGAAACTTAGCAACGGTGCACAGTTAGGGGGGAACACATTTATTGAAATTTTAGTGAGAGATCATCTTATTTAAGCTACCGTCGTTCTAAGCAAATGCGATGTAAAACATGATAAACATCACATGCAATCATATAGTGACATGATATGGCCAATATCATCTTGCTCCTTTGATCTCCATCTTTGGGGCACCATGATCATCATTCTCACCGGCATGACACCATGATCTCCATCATCATGATCTCCATCATTGTGTCTTCATGAAGTTGTCTCGCCAACTATTACTTCTACTACTATGGCTAATGGTTAGCAATAAAGTAAAGTAATTACATGGCATTTTTGATTGACGCACAAGTCATACAATAAATTAAGACAACTCCTATGGCTCCTGTCGGTTGTCATACTCATCAACATGCAAGTCGTGATTCCTATTACAAGAACATGATCAATCTCATACATCATATATATTTCGTCACATCCTTTTGGCCATATCATATCACATAGCATACCCTGCAAAAACAAGTTAGACGTCCTCTAATTGTTGTTGCAAGTTTTACGTGGCTGCTATGGGTTTCTAGCAAGAACGTTTCTTACCTACTTAAGAGCCACAATGGTGATATGCCAATTGCTATTTACCCTTCATAAGGACCCTCTTCATTGAATCCGATCCGACTAAAGTGCATGTCAGGCAGTGGAACCAGTCTCACGTAAGCGTACGTGTAAAGTCGGTCTGGGCCGCTTCATCCCACAATGCCGCCGAATCATGATAAGACTAGTAACGGAAAGCAAATTGACCAAATCATCGCCCATAACTACTTGTGTTCTACTCGTGCATAGAATCTATGCATATACCTAGCTCATGATGCCACTGTTGGGAACGTAGTAGTAATTCAAAATTTTCCTACGTATCACCAAGGTCAATATATGTGAAGCCAGCAACGAGTAAGGGGTTTGAGCATCTTCATACCTTTGAAGATCGTTAAGTGGAAGCGTTACTATGAACGTGGTTGGTGAAGTCATACTCGCAGCGATTCAGATCGTGGTAGATTCCGATCTAAGCACCGAACAACGGCGCCTCCGCGTTCAACACACGTGCAGCCCGGTGACGTCTCCCGCGCCTTGATCCAACTAGGAGGAGGGTGAGGTTGGGGAAGACAAATCCAATAGCAGCATGACGGCATGGTGGTGGTGGAGCAGCGCGGTACTCCGACAGGGCTTCACCAAGCACTACGGAGGACGAGAAGGTGGAGAGGTAGGGCTGCGCCGAGAGAGAGAGAGAGAGAGATAGTTCTATGTCCACAACCCCAAAACCCTCCACTATATATAGTAGGAGAGGGAGGAGGGTGCGGAGCCCTAGATGGCCAGGAGGGCTGGTGGCCAAGGTGGGGAGGAGGGGCGGCGCCCTAGGGTGGGCCTAGGGCCCCTCCATGCCTAGGGTTTGGCTCCCTCCACCCTTTTATGTGCCTTGGGCTGAGGTGGGAGGCACACCAGCCCACCTAGGGGATGGTTCCCTCCCACTCTTGGCCCATGTAGCCTTCCGGGGCCGATGGCCCCTCCCCGTGGACTCCCAGAACCCTTCCGGTGATGCTCGGAACACTTTCGGTGACCAATTCCTCAATTCCTATATATGATTCTTTACCTCCGGACCATTACGGAACTTCTCGTTACATCGAGGATCTCATCCAGGACTCCAAAAAACCTTCGGTAACCACATACACTATTCCCATATAACCCTAGCGTCATCGAACCTTAAGTGTGTAGACCCTACGGGTTCGGGAGACATGTAGACATGACCGTGACACCTCTCCGGTCAATAACAAACAACAGGATCTGGATACCCATGTTGGCTCCCACATGCTCCACGATGATCTCATCATATGAACCACGATGTCGGGGATTCAATTAATCCCATATAAAATTCCCTTTGTCCATCGGTATGTTACTTGCCTGAGATTCGATCATCGGTATCCCGATACCTTGTTCAATCTTGTTACCAGAAAGTCTCTTTACTCATTCTGTAACACATCATCCCATGGCTAACTCCTTAGTCACATTGAGCTCATTATGATGATGTCTTACCGAGTGGGCCCAGAGATACCTCTCCATCACACGGAGTGACAAATCCCAGTCTCGATTCGTGCCAACCCAACAGATACTTTCGGGGATACCCGTAGTGTACCTTTATAGCCACCCAGTTACATTGTTATGTTTGGCACACCCAAAGTATTCCTACGGTGTCTGGGAGTTGCACAATCTCATGGTCTAAGGAAATGATACTTGACATTAGAAAAGCTTTAGCAAACGAATGACACGATCTTGTGCTATGCTTAGGATTGGGTCTTGTCCATCACATAACTCTCCTAATGATGTGATGCCATTATCAAAGACATCCAATGTCCATGGTCATGAAACCGTGACCATCTATCGATCAATGAGCTAGCCAACTAGAGGCTCACTAGGGACATGTTTTGGTATATGTATTCACACATGTATTATGGTTTCCGGTTAATACAATTATAGCATGAACAATAGACAATTATCATGAACAAGGAAATATAATAATAATCACTTTATTATTGCCTCTAGGGCATATTTCCAACAGACTTTGTGATGGGTACTAGGTAGGCTTGATGTGTATCCTCCCCGGCAATGGCGCCAGAAATCCTTCTTGCTACCTCTTGAGCATGCGTTGGTTTTCCCTTGAAGAGGAAAGGGTGATGCAGCAAAGTAGAAAAGTATTTCCCTCAGTTTTTGAGAACCAAGGTATCAATCCAGTAGGTGGAACAAGCCAGTCACCAATGGATGCACCCACACAAATAATCAAACTCTTGCACCCAACGCTATAAAGGGGTTGTCAATAAATTGCAGAGAGAGATGTAATGAGTGCGGAAAGTAAAGTGTAAATAAATTGTAGCAAGTATAGATCTGAAAATAGATGATGGAAAATAGACCCTGGGGTCATAGGTTTCACTAGAGGCTTCTCTCTTGAAGGAAAATATCATGGTGGGTAAACAAATTACTTTCAAGCAATTGATAGAAAAGTGAATAATAATGTAGTTCTCCAAGGCAATGATCACGCAAATAGGCATCATGTCCATGACAAGTAGACCGTAATGATTTTGCATCTACTACTATTACTCCACACATCGACCGACTCCTGCCTGCATCTAGAGTATTAAGTTCATGAAGAACAAAGTTACGCATTAAGAATGATGACATGATGTACAAGGATAAACTCAAGGAATATGATGAAAACCCCATATTGTTACCCTTGATGAAAACAATACAATACATGCCTCACTACCCCTACTTTGTAATTGGGTGAGGACACCACAAGATTGAACCCAAAACCAAGCACTTCTTCCATTGCAAGAATTACCAATCTAGTTGGCCAAACCAAACCAATAACTCGAAGAGACTTGCAAGGATATTAAATCATGCATATAAGAAATCAGAGGAGATTCAAATAAGATTCATGGATAATCTCAACATAAACTCACAATTCATCGAATCTTGACAAACACACCACAAAAGAGGATTACATTGGATAGATCTCCATGAAGATCATGAAGAACATGGTATTAAAGATCAAAGAGAGAAAATAAGCCATCTAGCTACTAGCTATGGACCCGTAGGTCTGTGGTGGACTACTCACGCATCATCGGAGGGGCAATGGATTTGATGTAGATGCCCTCCGTGATCGAAACCCCCTTCGGCAGATTACCGAAAAAGGCTCCAAGATTGGATCTCTCGGGAACGGAGGCTTCCGGCGGCGGAAAAGTATTTGCGTGGCTCTCTTTGATGTTGGGGGGAATATTTGGGTATTTATAGGATAAGAATTAGGGTTAGGAGACCTGCCAGGAGGCGACAAGCCTGCTAGGCGTGGCCAGGGGGCCCGCGCCTAGCAGGCTTGTGGTGCCCTCGCACCTCCCGTGACGTGCACTCCAAGCTTGAATGACTTGTTTCCTTCAAGAATAATTCCTTCTGCAGGTTTTATTCCGTTTGGACTCCGTTTAATATTCCATATCTGCAAAACTCAAAAACAAGAAAAAAACAAAAACTGGTACTTGGCTCTAGATTAATAGGTTACTTCCAAAAATAATACAAAATAGCATATTAATGCATATAAAACATCCAAAACAGATAATATAATTGTTGGGAGACGTAGTAGTAAATCAAAAAAATTCCTATGATCAGCAAGATCCATCTATGGAGAAACCAGCAACGAGTAAGGGGAGAGTGCATCTTCATACCTTTGAAGATCGCAAAGCGGAAGCGTTACTAGAATGCGGTTGGCGGAGTCGTACTCCCAGCGATTCAGATCGCGGTGGAATCCGACGCCGAACAATGGCGCCTCCGCGTTCAACACACGTGCAGCCAGGTGATGTCTCCTACGCCTTGATCCAACAAGGAGGAAGGTGAGGTTGAGGGAGAGCTCCAGCAGCACGACAGCGTGGTGATGGTGGAGCTATGTGGTTCTCCGGCAGAGCTTCGCTAAGCACTACGGAGGACGAGGAGAGGGAGGAGTAGGGCTGCGCCGTGTGAGAGAGATGCGTGTGCCCGGTAGCCCCAAGGGCTCCTCTATTTATAGGAGGAGGAGGAGGGAGGACTGCGCCCTAGGGTTCCCATCCTAGGGTGGTGTAGCAGCCCCCAGATCCCATCTGGCCGGCGGCCACTGAGGGAGAGGGGTGCGGCTGCCCTAGGGTGGGCCTTAGGGCCCATCTTCCCTAGGGTTTGCCCCCTCCCACCTTCAGCTGCGCCTTGGGCTCTTGTGGGGGGCACACCAGCCCACCTAGGGGCTGGTTTCCTCCCACTTGCGGCCCATGCAGCCCTCTGGTGCTCGTGGCCCCACTTGGTGGACCCCCGGAACCCTTCCGGTGGTCCCGGTACGTTACCGGTAATCCCCGAAACACTTCTGGTGACCAAAACCTCACTTCCTATATATGAATCTTTACCTTCGGACCATTCCGTACCTCCTCGTGACGTCCGAGATTTCAACCAGGACTCCGAACAACCTTCGGTAACCATGTACACTATTTCTCTATAACCCTAGCGTCATCGAACCTTAAGTGTGTAGAACCCTACGGGTTCGGGAGACACGTAGACATGACCGGGACACCTCTCCGGTCAATAACCAACATCAGGATCTGGATACCCATGTTGGCTCCCACATGCTCTGCGATGATCTCATCGGATCAACCACGATGTCGGGGATTCAATCAATCTCGTATGCAATTCCCTTTGTCTACCGGTATGATACTTGCCCGAGATTCGATCGTCGGTATCCCTATACCTTGTTCAATTTCGTTACCGGCAAGTCTCTTTACTCGTTCTGTAACACATCATCCTATGGCTAACTCCTTAGTCACATTGAGCTCATTATGATGATGTCTTACCGAGTGGGCCTAGAGATACCTCTCCGTCACATGGAGTGACAAATCCCAGTCTCGATTTGTGCCAACCCAACAGACACTTTTGGAGATATCCATAGTGTACCTTTATAGCCACCCAGTTACGTTGTGACGTTGGAACACCCAAAGCATTCCTATGGTATCCGGGAGTTGCACAATCTCATGGTCTAAGGAAACAATACTTGACATTGGAAAAGCTTTAGCAGACGAACTACACGATCTTGTGCTATGCTTAGGATTGGGTCTTGTCCATCACATCATTCTCCTAATGATGTGATCCTGTTATCAATGACATCCAATGTCCATGGTCATGAAACCATGACCATCTATTGATCAATGAGCTAGCCAACTAGAGGCTCAGTAGGGACTTGTTGTGGTCTATGTATTCACACATGCATTACAGTTTCCGGTTAATACAATCATAGCATGAACAATAGACAATTATCATGAACAAAGAAATACAATAATAACCATTTTATTATTGCCTCTAGGGCATATTTCCAACAGTCTCCCACTTGCACTAGAGTCAATAATCTAGTTACATTGTGATGAATCGAACACCCATAGAGTTCTGGTGTTGATCATGTTTCGCTCGTGAGAGAGGTTTAGTCAACGGATCAGCGACATTCAGATCCGTATGTACTGTACAAATATCTATATCTCCCTCCTGAATGTAATCACGGATGGAGTTGAAGCGACACTTGCTGTGTCTTGTCTTCTTGTGAAACCTAGGCTCCTTGGCAAGGGCAATAGCTCCAGTGTTGTCACAGAATAGAGTCATCGGGCCCGATGCATTGGGAATTACTCCTAGGTCGGTGATGAACTCCTTCATCTAGACTCCTTCCTTTGCTGCTTCCGAAGCAGCTATATACTCCGCTTCACATGTAGATGCCGCCACGATGCTTTGCTTGCTGCTGCACCAGCTGATTGCCCCTCCGTTCAAAATATACACGTATCCAGTTTGTGACTTGGAGTCATCCGGATCTGTGTCGAAGCTAGCATCGATGTAACCCTTTACGACGAGCTCTTCGACACCTTCATATACGAGAAACATGTCCTTTGTCCTTTTCAGGTACTTCAGGATATTCTTGACCGTTGTCCAGTGTTCCGCTCCGGGATCACTTTGGTACCTTCCTACAAAACTTATGGCAAGGTTCACATCAGGTCTGGTACACATCATGGCATACATAATAGAGCCTATGAATGAAACAGAGGGGAAGACACTCATCTCTTTTCTATCCTTTGTCGTGGTCGGGCTTTGAGTTGTACTCAATCTCACACCCTGTAACACAAGCAAGAACCCCTTCTTGGACTGATCCATATTGAACTTCTTCAATATCTTGTCAAGGTATGTGCATTGTGAAAGACCTGTGAGGTGTCTCGATCTATCTGATCTTGATGCCTAATATGTAAGCAGCTTCTCCAAGGTCCTTCATTGAAAAACATTTATTCAAGTAGGCCTTTACACTTTTCAAGAGTTTTATATCATTTCCCATCAACAATATGTCGTCTACATATAATATGAGAAATGATACGGAGCTCCCACTCACTTTCTTGTAAATACACGGTTCTCCATAAACCTGTATAAATCCAAACGCTTTAATCACCTCATTACATCGAATGTTTCAACTCCGAAATGCTTGCACCAGCCCATAGATGGAGCGCTGGAGCTTGCATACCTTGTTAGCATCTTTAGGACCGACAAAACCTTCCGGCTGCATCATATGCAGTTCTTCCTTAAGGAAACCATTAACCATCTTTTGACATCCATTTTCCAGATCTCATAATCATAAAATGCGGCAATTGCTAACATGATTCGGACAGACTTCAGCATCGCTACGGGTGAGAAAGTCTTCACTACTACAAATACTAGCATTAACGACGGTGACCAGAAACTCTTGGTCGTTGAAGACCCGAGTGGAGTCCCGCGTGGTGGAAACCAGTGTACGTAGTACCTTCAACAACCACCGGTTTGCCCCGTCGCTGTGTGAGCGGTCGTTACTGTTATTGATATGGGTTTGCACGTACGTACAGCTCTAACAAACCCCCTCTCCTTGTGTTCAATAAAAGAAATCTCCTCTCTTTATCTCTCCCCGCAAACCTCCCAACAAATCTTGGCAGGTTCTCCCAATATTGGCGCTAAATCTTTCCAATCCCAAAAAATCTAATCTGCTCCTAATCCTATAAGTTACTTCTGATCCTCGCACAACCTCTCGATGGAAGCCTCCATGGCCGTCGTACACAGGACGGTTCATGTCCCTCCATCTCCACCCAGTGCCTCTGATGAACCACAGAATTCCCCCGGCCACTGCGACTCCTCCCCATTGGGTGTACAATTTTGTCTGGGTGAGTGTTTGCTCTTTCCATTGTGATTCTAATTATAGTGATATCATTTTATTTTTTTCATGTGATGCTTTGTTAGTTCCCTTGATGGTTGATTCTGTTCCATTATTCTGTAGGCTGCAAAGATGGCATTGCTGCATGCTCAGTACAGATACACTTGATGGAGCAGGTGGATTCCATGGTTGACATTTTTTCCCATACTTTGGATGGTGAGGTACATGATTTATCTTTCATTCTTCTCCGTATTCAATATAATTCAATATATCCTGAGGTAAAAGTGAACTTGTTGGTTGATTCTGCTACTGATTAGATGGACAATAAGGTGCAAGGAGACACCATGGTTCAGTTTGTTCCCGATACAATTAATCAAGAGGCAGAAGAGTCTCCTGATGAAGAACGGACCAGCGATGTCTCGACAACCGATGTCGATGAAGACTCTATTGAGTACCTGCGACGGCAAGTTGTCGAAGATTCCGAGGAGGAAAACAACCAAGATGAAATATACCAGAAGATCAGGAAGGAATTTAATGAAAGAAGCGCTAGTGATGCTGCATTGAGGAGGGAAGCAAGAGCGAGGAATGCACCTAGGCATAAGAGGAATCTGAACGAAATACGTAGAGACTTCATACAAATTCATATCCCTCACTACTACAAGATCATGGAAAAATAAATATTGTTTTATAAGGACCAATATTATTGTTTTTTTAGTTAGGGCCATTGGCAGTAGAATTCAAGATTAGTGCCTTTTATTTGTAACATTTGTTATTGTTCAATATATCAATATCAATTTATTTGTAACATTTGTTATTGTTATTCCTATGTCAGCGTATAAACAAGTGATTGAGTTTCAAATATTTTCCTTTTATCCGTAAATGGATCTTCATATCCCCTGACATTGTATTTTTGGATATACGAATGGGTTTAGAAATAGGCACTGTATTTTGGCGATATCATGAACAGGTGATTCACCGATGAATTTGATCTACAGCGGCACCTTCAGATCACCAGGCATTTTGGACGGCAAAGCATTACCATATTACTTGAACCTGATTGTGGTGAAACAATTGTTATTGCAATGTAAACTGATTGTATTAATTATAGGATGTGCAAATTACTGCAAGTTCAGTGCAGGTGTGCCATGAGTGTACATGTTGGCTAAGCTAAGTTCAGTCCTTTGCCTGCATTTGTTGCAGCAAAGGCAAGTCGGTTGCTTGCCGTGCTAAGAAACCTGTACAAATAGGAGTTGTACCATTCATTGCTTGGATCAGTCGATGTATTTTGTTAGTTAAAAGGGAAAAGAGAAAAAGAAATCCATTGTGTCAAAATTGTCTGCTTCTGTATCTGAAACTGAACCTGCCAATTTTTCCTCTGTTTCATGTGTGTCCTAGTACACTGAAACCACTAGGCATGCGTTTTTCTTTTTCAACCCATGAATAGACAAGTACAGGTAGGTA
The DNA here is from genome assembly GCA_022496015.1 of Hordeum marinum. NCBI lineage: Eukaryota > Viridiplantae > Streptophyta > Magnoliopsida > Poales > Poaceae > Hordeum > Hordeum marinum. The sequence goes on from CM039673.1 coordinate 497,165,213, forward strand.
GAGGCCACCGTGCACTTCAAAAGTTGAGATTCGCAGGTTTTTCTATAGACCAAATCCTCAGGTTTTGTAGCAGAAACATAGACAATAAATATTTTTGGTTCTCGACTAGAGAGAGTGGGACGGCTGAATATTTTGGCGCAAAGTGCTGGCAATTTCCACCAGATAACCCTCCGTAACAGCAAATAACTATTTAATCTATTAGGATCTCATCTCCCTGCGCCTCTTTCTCCTCTCCTCCCCTGCCTCGCTCAATCCGCCACACCTCATAATCCATAGATCGCATCTCCCTTCTGCTCTACGCCTATCCGCACTGCAGCCCGCACCTGGCCAGTCGCCTCGACCCCAGGGCGTAAGCGATGCTGCCTATGTTGGAATATTCAGTATATATGTGTGTGGCTTACAACATTTATTATACTGCTATTTTTATTTTCTGGAAATTGTTGATATGGAATTGAGAGCATCATATACATGTACGTGTACATGAAAACTTTGACGGAAATTTGTCGAAGGAAGCCGATACTTCATGCTGGAAATACAGTACATGTTTAGTAGAAATTAAACATTGTTTATATAACCCGGACACAACATGATAGGAATGACCAGGTTGTCCATAATTTGACAATATGGATTGTTTAAAAGCCTGCGGATTTGAATTGGAATTTATTCAAATCCGACGCATGACTCACATTATAGATTAATTTATATTTGAAATGAAAATGCGTGATGAGACCTTATTATAGATTAATTTAAGACTCCTATTTGATTACTAATGATCGTGGTTGGTTATGCTAATCTAGAGTCTTTGTTCAAACAGATTATTTATCTGGAAATCTATTTACACGGTTGAAACTAAACCGGAATAATTCTATATATATTGGTCTCTATCCTTTGGCCTCAATACCATTGTGAGCGACACCACGGATTAGGATGAGGAACAGAGGGTAAACCGAAACTACAACATTGGTATCAGAGCCGATTAAGGGTTAGCGATGTTTTGTCGTTAATTCCGAATTCCATCTATATTCCAATCCGCTGCGTACCTCTGTGTATCTAACCCAACCTCGTACGTCCTAGTCAACTACTAGCACAGGAGAGACTTGCTCGTGGACCAAGCCAACCCGCAGATCCAATCAATTTCTGCCTCCACACTCACGCCTAACCCAAAGCCTCCGGCCGCTGCTCGCATAGATCGATCCGCCGGCGTCCACGAGCATCCCCTGACGACCTCGCGGAGCCGGCGTCTAGCTGCAGCGCCCCGTCAAGCCGCTCCAGTACTGCTCCTCTCGCTCCACCGTCCGTCTTCCCCAAGCCGCCGTCCGCCACCACTCGGCAAGCACGCTCCTTTCCGTCTTGCGTGCTGCTGGTCGCGAGGAACCTCGTTACGCTCCTGCTCCTACTGTGATCCACCTGCACGCGATTCCGTCGCGGAACATGCCTCGTCCTCCGCTCGAGTCGGCTGCTTGGAAATTGTTCGGTTGCTTCCTTGTTGTTGTTCGCGTGCTGCCATCGGACCAAGTCAAGGACAACTTCTCTAAACAGGAACTGGTATCTGTCTCTTCACCTGGCAATGGCTTCCAATAGCGTATTTGCTGAGTTACTGAGGAATTGCAAGTTGGATGGATCCAATTTCACTGTTTGGAAAAGGAAGATCAATTTTTTACTCACTGCTGAAAATATTGATTATGTCATTGCTACTGTTGAACCCGATGAACCTGCTGCTGATGCATCAGATGAGGAAAAGGAAAATTTTGCAGAAGAGATGAAGGACTGGACAAAAGATAATAAGAAAGCTAGAGTTTTTATTCTTGGATCAATGTCTGATTCTTTAGTTGGGGAATATGAGTCAGATAAAACAGCTTACAAAATAATGAGAAGGCTGGAACATGATTTTGGTGAGGTCTTGCTTATTAAAGTGCTTAGCTTAGTCAACAGATTTTTGACTGCAAAGATGTCTGACGGTAGCTCAGTGAATGAACATATGACCAAACTTTCTGTTCTAAGTGAGGAATTAAAGATTGCTGGATATCCTTTTCATGAGGATGTTTTGGTGATGGTGGCCTTAAACTCACTACCAAACTCATGGGAACAATTTAAAATTTCTTTTTGCCATACTAAGCGTACTCTGAACATGCGCACCTTGAGACACCATCTTCTTATGGAAGAAGATCGGAAGAAATCTCAAGGGAAGGAAAGGAATTCATATGCAGTTGAACTTCACCTTGGTGAGTACAAGAACCAAGGGAATAAAAGGAATTTTCAGAGGAAGAAGGATGGCACTGATTTGAGAGAGAAGATTAATAGGAAAAGAGATAGGGACCACAGGACGGAAAGTGATGGCAGGCGTGACAAGGGTGATCGCTGGAATGATCAATCAAAACGGAAATTTGACAAGAAGAATTATAAATGCCATAGTTGCGGAGAATTTGGACATTTCCGGTCTGAATGCAACAAGAGGAAGAAGCCAAATGACAGGAAGGATAATTCTAATGACCAAGACAGCCGCAAGGGGAACCAATCCCCTGAAGGTATACCTAATGCTTATGTTTGTACAGAAGGTTTATTTACTAGTACTACTTTTCAGCACAGTTGGGTGGTTGATTCAGGGGCAACATCACACATAGCTAGAGATTGTAAATCATTCTTGGATTTAAAAACTATTCCCAACGGAACTAGACATGTCTACTTAGGAACTACAGCTAAGGCAGACATACTTGGGATAGGAAATTACATTCTCAAACTCCGTGATGGAGGAATGCTAATACTATATGATACCCTGTATTCACCCAATATGAGGAGGAACCTAGTTTCGGTGTCTAAACTAGAAACCATCGGATATTAAACATTGTTTGGTGATGGGAAAGTAAAATTGCTACTGAATGGAAAATTAGCTAATTCAGGAATTGGTCATGAAGGATTATATTTTCTTGATGATGTCACTGAAGTTAACTCTCCTAATTGTTTAGTGGGAGAGGAACCAAACTCCACCGTGAGGAATATTAGTGGTACTAATAACTGCTCAGAATCATACTTATGGCACCTTAGGCTTGGTCATATCTCCAAGAACAGAATTAAAAGATTGATTAGTTCTGGAATATTAAATTTTAAGTGGGAGGATTATGGTGTCTGTGAATCTTGCATTATGGGAAAGATGACTAGGTCCCCTTTTCCGAAGGCTAAGCGGTCCATTGAGCCGCTTGCAATAGTACACTCTCCTATTTGTGGAGAATTCTCAACTCCTACATTGGGAGGACAGAAGATTTATTTCATCACATTTATAGATGACTACTCTCGCTTTGGATATGTTTATCTTCTTAAACACAAGTCGAAAGGATTTGATATGTTTAAGACTTATAAAGCCGAAGTGGAAAATCAACTAAATAGGAAAATCAAAATACTTAGAACTGATCGTCGTGGAGAGTACACTTCAGGAATTCTTGATGAATTTTGCAAAGAGCATGGAATTATCCACCACTATACCTTGCCTTATACTCCACAACAAAATGGGGTGGCGGAAAGAAGGAATAGGACGTTAATGGACATGGTTAGATCAATGATGGCTTATTCAGATTTGCCATTATCTTTTTGGGGAGAAGCTTTACATACAGCAGTCTATTTACTTAATCACTCTCCATCTAAGGCAGTTAAGGTAACACCTTATGAACTGTGGAAAGGGAGGAAAGCCTCGCTGCGCGATTTGGCAATTTGGGGGTGTAATGCACAAATAAGGGTGCCCAGTCAACTCCGCACCGAACTGCAACCTAAAAGCAATGCAGGAATTTTTATTGGATATTCTTCAGGATCAAATGGATACCGGTTTTATGACCTTGAGAAGAGGAAATTGATTGAAAGTGGTGATGCTATTTTCTTAGACCAGAACACTCCTCGTCGTGCTAAACATGCTAGAGTGGAATTATTAGTGGAACCCCTAGACACTAACTCAACTGAACCTGATCTTGAGCATGAGCATCCGGTTCAGGAAAATATAGACACTAGCATGGACCAAATAGACACTCCCTCAACTAGTATAACTAGGAACAGTGGGAGGAATACTAGGTTGCCTTCGCATTTAAATGATTATTATGTGTTTCTAGGGGAAGTGCACTCTATGGTTTCGATCCTAGAGGAAGAACCTAGAACATATAAGGATGCGATAGTATGTTCTGAATCCAAATTTTGGATAGATGCCATGAAGGAGGAATTAGATTCTATGAGGAAAAATGGTGTTTGGGAATTGGTTGATCCACCAAATAACCGGAAGGCTATAGGGTCTAAATGGATTTTTAAAAGGAAACTAAATGCGTCTAGACTAGTAGAAAAATACAAAGCCAGGCTGGTTGCCAAGGGCTACACACAAAAGGAAGGAGTCGATTTTGTGGAAACATTTTCACCCGTAACTAAATTTACATCCATACGGATCATTAGTGCCTTAACTGCTTACTATGATCTGGAATTGCATGAAATGGATGTTAAAACAACATTCCTAAACAGAAATATGGAAGAAGAAATCTATATGTGTCAACCAGATGGTTTTATAGAAAAAGGAAATGAAGGGAAAGTTTGTAAACTAAAAAGATCCATTTATGGTCTTAGACAGGCATCACGTGAGTGGTATATTCTGTTTGGTAATGCAATAACGTCATATGGATTCACTATGACGGAAGGAGATCATTGCATTTACTGGAAACTCATAGGAGATAAATTTGTGCTCTTGTCTCTTAATTTAGATGATATTCTGATAGCATCTAACAATAAATTTACACTGATGGAAGTTAAGGCCTGGTTATCTTCTAAGTTTGATATGAAAGATATGGGGGAAGCTTCTTATGTGTTAGGAGTGGAAATACATAGAGATCGGAAAAGGAAAGTACTTGGTTTAACTCAGAGGTCATATCTGAAAACTGTACTTAAAAGATTCTCTATGGAACATTGCAAACCCATGAAAGTACCTATACTTAAGGGAATTAAACTCAGCGAGGAAATGTGCCCTAAAACTCCCGAGGAAAAGCAGAAAATGAGTGAAATTCCATATGCATCTGCTTTGGGTTCTTTAATGTATGCTATGCTCTTTATTAGGCCTGATTTATGCCATGCCGTGGGAATTTTGAGTAGATACCAAAGGAATCCAGTAGAAGAACATTGGAAGCAAATAAGAAATACTTTGTGTTATGTCAAAGGAACGACGGATTATTTCTTATGTTTTAATGGTCACAATCTCTAGCTGCAGGGCTTTACTAATGCCGATTGGCAAGGTGATCCCGATGACCGTAAATCGACGTCTGGCTATCTGTTTACATTGGCTGGAGGTGCTGTTTCATGGAGGAGAAAGAAGCAGGAATCTGTGGCCCTCTCTTCAATGGAGGCTGAGTATATAGCAGCTTCAGACGCAGTGAAAGAAGTGGTATGGCTGAGGGAGTTTCTTGCTTCACTCAAGTTCATGGAAAGGGCATTTGATCAAGTCACTATTTATTGTGATAACCAGGCAGCGATCAAGGTAGCAAAGGATCCTAAATTTCATAGTAAGACTAAGCATATAGAAGGTAGATATCACTATATACGTGATGTTAGAAATCGTTTGAAGACAGTACGGTTAGATTATTTACCCAACATTAATATGGTTGCTAATCCACTGACTAAAGCTCTTAGTCAGGAATTTTGTTGTAAACATGTCAAGAACATGGGTCTTCGTTTTTGGAACTAAATGTTTTAGCCAAGTGGGAGATGTTGGAATATTCAGTATATGTGTGTGTGGCTTACAACATTTATTATACTGCTATTTTTATCTTTTGGAAATTGTTGATATGGAATTGAGAGCATCATATACATGTACGTGTACATGGAAACTTTGATGGAAATTTGTCGAAGGAAGCCGATACTTCATGCTGGAAATACAGTACATGTTTATTAGAAATTAATCATTGTTTATATAACCCGGGCACATCATGATAGGAATGACCAGGTTGTTCATAATTTGGCCATATGGATTGTTTAAAAGCCTACGAATTTGAATTGGAATTTATTCAAATCCGACGCATGACTCACACATGTGTGATGAGACCTTATTACAGATTAATTTAAGACTCCTATTTGATTACTAATGATCATGGTTGGTTATGCAAATATGGAGTCTTTGTTCAAACAGATTATTTATCTGGAAATCTATCTGTACACAGTTGAAACTAAACCGGAATAATTCTATATATATTGGTCTCTACCCTCTGGCCTCAATACCATTGTGAACGGCACCACAGATTAGGATGAGGAACAGAGGGTAGACCGTAACTACAACAGCCTGCACCTCGCCGGTAGCCTCGACCGGGTACTCCATTGCTGCCGCCATCACATCGCCTGTCGCCTTGACCCTAACACACGCCCGGACTGCGAACTTCACGTCGCCGTTTAGCCTGGAACCCGGTGCGCCCGCGCTGCCGTCTGCACATCACCGGTCTCCCAAAGCAACTCCACTGTAGGTTTGTTCGTTTTCCTCCTTGCTCTGTTTTTTCTATTGCGGGATCTTCATCGATCTGGCAGTAAACCCTTTAAACAGATAATTTGGGACATGGTACATACTTTAAGTTCTCTTGCTTTTTATTCCCAATAATATAGGATCAGTCTGACTTGCCTTGCCATTTTATTTCAACGAATAATAGTAACTTGCATATGTTGGAACAGAGAGGCAAGGAAAACAACCCACCAAGTATGGATAAACTTTTTTCAGAGACACACAAGAAGGGTACATCCTTTGCTGATTCTACAACCTCCGCCAAACATGTAAGACTTAATTTAACCATAGTAACTTCCATGATGAACAAAAAGTGTACAATTCATACTTAGAGATAGACATTGATGCAAATAACTTACTGTTGGCACTTCAGGCACAAAATAAGACCATAATTCAGTTGGATCCTGGTCTTTCAAATGATGAAGTCATGCAGAAATGTGATACATCTAAGAGGCGTGACCGCGTAGTTGGCTTTGCAGGTGGAATTAGAGCACGAGATTTGCGAGGACCAGCATTGAGTAAGGCTGAATTGGTTTCTAAACTTCAAACTTCAGAGCAAGAGAAAAAAGCACTTGAAGAAAAGGTCAATGGCATGGCGCAAGAAGTATCACAAATTAAACGTCTTCTGTTTGGTAGATCTCCAAGTGATAGTTCTGATTGTGAACGCCAAGATGATCAAGTAAGTTGTTTTCATACATAGAATTTATATGTCATTAAACTTCGAGACCATTTATTCACATGGACTGACTTTCATAAACGTACTCAACATCTTGTAGGACTAATGGTTCACTATAATATATAGAAGCATAAGGAGGCATTGTAATCGCTGATGACAGATGATATCCATTCAATCAACGATGGCGTCCCTCTATTCAAGATTAATAAATATTATCTTTTCTAGTTGTCTCTTTTCCGAGATAACTAAGATCAAGTATATTGGTGATATAATGAGTGCTTTCGACTCAAAGTTTTTACTTGATATTTGAATTTCAGAATTGTATGACACGATATTGGTATTCAATAAAAGAGGGGCCAATCCTTTCAATTCAGAATATTTTGCTTCTACATGTGGATGTTAATACTGTAATTATGGATACTGCATAAAGTAATTGTTGAACGGAATGTTATAAAAAATATAAGTGGTTTGGAAGGACATCAAAGTGTGAAGAGAGTGGTCGTTAATGATACTTTGGTACCATGATAACATTATTAGTGATGACAAAAGTGGTCGTTACTGGTACTTTCGTAGCATGATAACACTATTAGCAACGACAAAGGGGTCATTAATATCACAATTGTGGTCATTATTGCTTTGGGACCAACGACGACGCACCATCTCGTCGTTCTAAGAATAACGACCACAAAAGGTATGTGGTCATTATACTTTTAACAACGGAGCCTACTACGACCAGCAGATTGTGGTCGTTAATGACCTTTAACGACCATATATACCATCGTTAAAAACCGTTTTCATAGTAGATGATAGTCAACTCCTTGAACTTGTTGATAATCCTTCTTGAAGTTCTTCTTACCCTTGCCTTTGTTGAAACTAGTGATCTTATTCACCATCAACACTTGATGCTCCGTTTTGATCTCGACCTCCACTGATTTCAGCATCAATTACAACTCAGGAATGGACTTCTCCATACCCTGCATGTCGTAGTTCATCACAAAGATCTTGTAGCTAGGTGGAAGCGACTGGAGGATTCTATCAATGACCAAGTCATCCGGGAGATTAACTCCCAGCTGAGTCAAGCGGTTGTGCAACTCAGACATTCTGAGTATGTGCTCACTGACAGAACTATTCTCCTCCATCTTATAGCTGAAGAACTTGTCGGAGATGTTGTATCTCTCGACCCGGGCATGAGCTTGGAAAACCAGTTTCAGCTCTTGAAACATGTCATATGCTCTGTGTTGCTCAAAACGCTTTTGGAGCCCCGGTTCTAAAATGTAAAGCATGCCGCACTGAACCAGGGAGTAATCATCACAGCATGACTGCCAAGCGTTCGTAATGTCTTGGTCCGCTGGGAAATGGGTGGGTCACCTAGCGGTGCATCAAGGACATATAATCTCTTGGAAGCTATGAGGATGATCCTCAAGCTACGGACCCAGTCCGCATAGTTGCTTCCATCGTGTTTCAGCTTGGTTTTCTGTAGGAACGCGTTCAAGTTGAGGGTGACATTAGCGTTGGCCATTGGATCTACAATGTAGATTGTAAAGACAATTTTAGACTAAGTTCATGATAATTAAGTTCACATAATCAAATTATTTAATGAACTCCCACTTAGATAGACATCTCTCTACTCATCCAAGTGACACATGATCCATGTCAACTAGCCCGTGTCCGATCATCACGTGAGACGGACTAGTCATCCATGGTGTACATCTCCATGTTGATCGTATCTTCTATACGACTCATGTTCGACCTTTCGGTCTTGCGTGTTCCGAGGCCATGTCTGTACATGCTAGGCTCGTCAAGTCAACCTAAGTGTATTGCGTGTGTAAATCTGGCTTACACCCGTTGTATGCAAACGTTAGAACCTATCACACCCGATCATCACGTGGTGCTTCGGAGCAACGATCCTTAGCAACGGTGCACAGTTAGGGTGAACACATTTCTTGAAATTTTAGTGAGAGATCATCTTATTTAGCTACCGTCGTTCTAAGAAAATAAGATGTAAACATGATAAAAATCACATGCAATCAATATAGTGACATGATATGGCCAATATCATCTTGCTCCTTTGATCTCCATCTTTGGGGCACCATGATCATCAATGTCACCGGCACGACACCATGATCTCCATCATCCTGATCACCATCATCATGTCTTCATGAAGTTGTCTCGCCAACTATTACTTCTACTACTATGGCTAACGAGTAGCAATAAAGTAAAGTAATTACATGGCGTTTCTGATTGACATGCAGGTCATACAATAAATTAAGACAACTCCTATGGCTCTTGCCAGTTGTCATACTCATCGACATGCAAGTCATGAATCCTATTACAAGAACATGATCAATCTCATACATCACAATGCATCACATCATATCCTTTGGCCATATCACATCACAAGGCATATGCTGCAAAAACAAGTTAGACGTCCTCGAATTTGTTGTTGCAAGTTTTTACGTGGCTGCTATAGGTTTCTAGCAAGAACGTTTCTTACCTACGCCAAAACCACAACTTGATATGCCAATTGCTATTTACCCTTCATAAGGACCCTTTTCATCGAATCCGATCCGACTAAGGTTGGAGAGACAGACACCCACTTGCGACCTTATGCAACAAGTGCATGTCAGGCGGTGGAACCGGTCTCACGTAAGCGTACGTGTAAAGTTGGTCTGGGCCGCTTCATCCCACAATACCGCCGAATCAAGATAAGACTAGTAACGGTAAGCAAATTAACAAGATCGATGCCCACAACAACTTGTGTTCTACTCATGCATAGATTCTACGCATACACCTAGGTCATGATGCCACTTTTGGGAGACGTAGTAGTAAATCAAAAAATTCCTAAGATCACCAAGATCCATCTATGGGGAAACCAGCAACGAGTAAGGGGAGAGTGCATCTTCATACCTTTGAAGATCGCAAAGCAGAAGTGTTACTAGAACGCGGTTGGTGGAGTCGTACTCGCAGCGATTCAGATCGCGGTGGAATCCAATCTAAGCGCCGAACAACGATGCCTCCGTGTTCAACACACGTGAAGCCCGATGACGTATCCTACGCCTTGATCTAGCAAGGAGGAAGGAGAGGTTGAGGGAGAGCTCCGGCAGCACGACGGCGTGGTGACGCTGGAGCTGCGTGGTTCTTCGGCAGAGCTTTGCTAAGCACTACGGAGGACGAGGAGAGGGATGAGTAGGGCTGCGCCGTGGGAGAGAGAGATGCGTGTGCCCGGCAGCCCCAAGGGCTCCTCTATTTATAGGAGGAGGAGGACGGAGGTCTGCACCCCAGGGTTCACACCCTAGGGTGGTGTGGTAACCCCCAGATCCCATCTGGCCCGCGGCCACAGACGGAGAGGGGTGCGCCTGCCGTAGGGTGGGCCTTAGGGCCCATCTGCCCTAGGGTTTGCCCCCCTCCCACCTTCAGTTGTGCCTTGGGCCATTGTGGGGGGCGCACCAGCCCTCCTAGGGGCTGGTTCCCTCCCACTTGAGGCCCATGCAGCCCTCTGGTGCTGGTGGCCCCACTTGGTGGACCCTCGGAACCCTTCTGGTGGTCTCGGTACGTTACTAGTAATCCCCGAAACACTTCCGGTGACCAAAACCTCACTTCCTATATATGAATCTTTACCTTCGGACCATTCCAGAGCTCCTCGTGATGTCCGGGATCTCATCCGGGACTCCGAACAACCTTCGGTAACCACGTACACTATTTCCCTATAACCCTAGCATCATCGAACCTTAAGTGTGTAGACCCTATGGGTTCGGGAGACACGTAGACATGACCGAGACACCTCTTCGGTCCATAACCAATAGCAGGATCTGGATACCTATGTTGGCTCCCACATGCTCCGCGATGATCTCATCGGATGAACCACGATGTTTGGGATTTAATCAATCCCGTATACAATTCCCTTTGTCTACCGGTATGATACTTGCTCGAGATTCGATCGTCGGTATCCCTATATCTTGTTCAATCTCGTTACCGGCAAGTTTTTTTACTCGTTCCATAACACATCATCCCATGGCTAAATCCTTAGTCACATTGAGCTCATTATGATGATGTCTTACCGAGTGGGCCCAGAGATATCTCTCCGTCACACGGAGTGACAAATCCTAGTCTCGATTCGTGCCAACCCAATAGACACTTTCGAAGATACCCGTAGTGTACCTTTATAGCCACCCAGTTACGTTGTGACGTTTGGAACACCCAAAGTATTCCTACGGTATCCGGGAGTTGCACAATCTCATGGTCTAAGGAAACGATACTTGACATTGGAAAAGCTTTAGCGAACGAACTACACGATCTTGTGCTATGCTTAGGATTGGGTCTTGTCCATCACATCATTCTCCTAATGATGTGACCCCGTTATCAATGACATCCAATGTCCATGGTCATGAAACTGTGACCATCTATTGATCAATGAGCTAGACAACTAGAGGCTCACTAGGGACTTGTTGTGGTCTATGTATTCAAAATGCATTACGGTTTCTGGTTAATACAATTATAGCATGAACAATAGACAATTATCATGAACAAGGAAATACGATAATAACCATTTTATTATTGCCTCTAGGGCATATTTCCAACAATAATAGCATGGCATCATCAAAAATTATAGATATGTTCGAGACGTATCAGAAACCTTGACCATCTTTGATCAACGAGCTAGTCTACTCGAGGCATACTAGGGACACAATGTTGTCTATGTATCCACACATGCAATTGAGTTTCCAATTAATACAATTATAGCATGGATAATAAATGATTATCATGAACAAGAAAATATAGTAATAACTACTTTATTATTGCCTCTAGGGCATATTTCCAATAGTCTCCCACTGGAACTAGAGTCAATAATATAGTTCACGGCACTATGTTATTTGAATTGTAATGAATCTAACACCCATACAGCTCTGGTGTTGTTCATGTTTAGCCCTTGGAATAGGTTTATTTAATGGGTCTGCGACATTCAGATCCATGTGCACTTTGCAAATATTTATGTCCTCCTCCTTCAGGTAATCACGGATGGAATTGAAGCGTCGCTTTATGTGTATGGTCCTCTTATGAAACCTTGGTTCCTTGTCCAGAACAACGACAATAGTGTTGTCGTAGAACAGAGCCCTTGGATTCAATGCACTGGGCACTACTCCAAGATCCATCATGAAGTCCTTCATCCAGACATCTTCCTTTGCAGGCTCCGAGGCTGTGATGTACTCCACTTCACATGTAGAATCGGCTACCATGCTTTGCTTGGGACTGCACCAGCTTATCGCTCCCCCATTGAGAATAAATACGTATCCGGTTTGCGACTTAGAGTCATCCGGATCAGTGTCAAAGCTTGCATTGACGTAACCCTTTATGATGACCTCTTGATCACCTCCATAAACGATAAACATTTCCATAGTCCTTTTCAGGCACATAAGGATATTCTTGACCACCGCCCAGTGCTCCATTCACGTATCACTTTGAAACCTTCCGGCCATACTTATGGCAAGGCTGACATCGGGTCTTGTGCACAACATTGCATACATGATAGAGCCTATGGCTGAAGGATAGGGGATGACACTCATCTTCTCTCTATCTTCTGAAATCACTAGGCATTGAGTCTTACTCAACTTCACACCTTGCAATACAGGCAAGAACTCCTTCTTAGACTGATCCATTTTGAACTTCTTCAAAACTTTGTCAAGGTATGTGCTCTGTGAAAGTCCTATTAAGCGTCTTGATCTACCTCTATAGATCTTGATGCCTAATATGAATGCAACTTCTTCTAGGTCCTTAATTGAAAAACACTTTTTTAAATATTCGTTCACGCTTTCCAGCATTTCTATATTGTTTCCAATCAGCAATATGTCATCCACATATAACACTAGAAACGCTATAGAGCTCCCACTCACTGTAAATACATGCTTCTCTGTAAACTTGTATAAACCCGAATGCATTGATCACCTCATCAAAGTGAAGATTCCAACTCCTAGGTTCTTGCACCAGTCCATAAATGGATCGCTGGATTTTGCAAACTTTGTTAGCATTCTCTAGATCAACAAAACCTTCTAGTTGTATCATATACAACTCTACCTCAAGGAAACCGTTAAGGAACGTTGTTTTGACATCCATCAGCCAAATTTTATAATCGAAAAATGCAGCTATTGCTAACATTATTTTGGCGGAGTTAAGCATCGCTACTGGTGAGAAGGGCTCATCGTAGTCAAATCCTTGAGCTTGTGAAAATCCCTTTGCCACAAGTCGAGCTTTATACATGATAACATTACCATCCGCGTCTGTCTTCCTCTTAAAGATCCATTTGTTCTGAATGGCCTTTCGCCCTTCATGTAATATTTTCAAAGTCCATACTTTGTTTTCATACATGGATCCCATCTCGGATTTCATGGCCTCTAACCATTTATCGGAATCCGAGCCCATCATCACTTCTCGATGGCTCGTAGGTTCATCGTTGTCCAACAACATGACCTCTAAGACAGGGTTGCCGTACCACTCAGGAGCAGTACGCGCCCTTGTAGACCTACGAGGTTTAATAGCAACTTGATCCGAAGCTTCATGATCATTATCATTAACTTCCTCTTCAACTGGTGCAGGCTCCACAGAAACATCTTTCTCCATTATGCTATTCTCTAGTTGAAACAAAGGTTCAACAACCTCATCAAGTTCAATCTTCCTCCCACTCAATTCTTTCGACAGAAACTCTATCTCAAGGAATGTTCTGTTTTTAGCGACAAACACTTTGCCATCGGATCTGAGATAGAAAGTATACCCAAATGTCTCTTTTGGGTATCCTATGAAGACACATTTCTTCACTTTGGGTTCCAGCTTTTCAGGCTGTAGCTTTTTGACATAAGCATCACATCCCCAAACTTCAAGAAACGACAACTTTGGCTTCTTGCCAAACCATAGTTCATATGGCGCCATCTCAATAGATTTCGATGGTGCCCTATTTAAAGTGAATGTAGTTGTCTCTAATGCATAACCCCAAAACGATAGTGGCAAATCGGCAAGAGACATCATAGAACACACCATATCCAATAAGGTGCGATTACGATGTTCGGACACACCATTATGCTGTGGTGTTCCAGGCAGTGTCAATTGTGAAACAATTCCACACTGTCTTAAGTGGCTGCAAAACTCATAACTCAGATATTCTCCTCCTCGATCAGATCGTAGGAATTTAATCTTGTTGTTATGATGATTCTCAACTTCACTCCAATTTTTTTTGAACTTTTCAAACGTTTTAGACTTGTGCTTCATTAAGTAAATATACCCATATCAACTTAAGTCATCAGTGAAGGTGAGAAAATAACAATATCCACCCCTCGCCTTAATGCTCATTGGACCGCCCACATAAGTATGTATGATTTCTGACAAGTCACTTGCCCATCCATTGTTCCAGAGAACGCGGTTTTAGCCATCTTGCCCATAAGGCATGGTTCACATGTGTTAAGTGATTCAAAATCAAGTGACTCCAAAAGTCCATCGACATGGAGCTTCTTCATGCGTTTTACACCAATATGACCTAAATGATAGTGACACAAGAAAGTGGTACTAGCATTATCAACTCTACATCTTTTGGCATCAATGTCATGAACATGTGTATGATCAACATCGAAATTCAATAGGAATAAACCTCTGACATTGGGTGCATGACCATAAAATATATTACTCATATAAATAGAACAACCATTATTCTTTGATTTAAATGAGTAATCATTTTGCAATAAACAAGATCCAGATATAATGTTCATGCTAAACACAGGCACTAAATATCAATTATTCAGGTTCATCACTAATCCCAGTGGTAGTTAAAGAGCGAGCGTGCCGACGGCGATCACATCAACCTTGGAATCATTTCCCACGCACATTGTCACTTCGTCCTTAGCTAGCGTACATCTATTTCGTAGGTCCTGTTTTGAGTTGCAAATGTGGGCAACTGAACTAGTATCAAATACCCAGGCACTACAACGAGAGCTAGTAATGTACACATCAATAACATATATATCATATATACCTTCTTTGGTGTTGGCCGCCTTCCTGTTAGCCAGATACTTAGGGCAATTCCGCTTCTAGTGACCAGTTCCCTTGCAATGAAAGACTCAGTTTCTGGCTTGGATCCAGCCTTGGGTTTCTTTACGAAGGGGCAACTCCTTTGCCACTCTTCTTGGAGTTACCCTTCTTTACTTTGCCATTATTCTTGAAACTAGTGGTTTTATTGACCATCAACACTTGATGCTCCTTCTGGATTACAGACTTAGCAATTTTCACCATCACAAATAGCTCGGCGACTGACTTGTTCATCCCATGCATGTTATAGTTCATCACGAAGCTCTTGTAGCTAGGTGGCAATGATTGAAGAACTCTGTCAGTGATCGCCTCTGGTGGAAGGGGCATTCCTAACTCAGCCAGATGGGTCGAATACCCAGACATTCTCAATATATGTTCCTTAACAGACCCGTTCTCCTCCATCTTGCAAGCATAGAACTTATCGGAGGTCTCATACCTCTCGATCCAGGTGTTTTTCTCAAAGATAAACTTCAACTCCTGGAACATCTCATATGCTCCATGATGTTCAAAACTTCTTTGAAGTCCCAGTTCTAAGCCATACAACATTGCACACTGAACTATTGAGTAATCTCCAGAACATGCCTCCCAAGCGTTCCTAACGTCTTCGGATGACACATGAGCGGGTTGATCACCAAACGGTGCATCAAGGACATAAGCCTTCTAGGAATCCATGAGTATAATCCTCAAATTACGGGCCCAGTCCACAAAGTTACTTCCATCATCTTTCAACATGGGTTTCTCTAGGAACGCATTAAAATTAAGTGGAAAATACAGCGAGAGCCATTGATCTACAACATAAATATGCAAAGGTTACTTAGACTATTGTTCAAGATAATGAGTTTAGTTAAACAAATTACTTAAAAACTCCCACTCAAATTAACATCCCTCTGGTCATCCGAGTGATATATGATCCAAATTCACCAACCCAAGTCCGATCATCATGTGAGATGAGGTGGTTTCAATGGTGAACATCTCCATGTTGATCATGTCTTTTGTATGACCCATCTTTGACCTTTCGGTCTCTTGTGTACCGAAGCCATGTCTGTACATGCTAGGCTTGTCAAGTTTAACTCGAGTGTTCTGCATGTGCAACTCTGGCTTGCACCCATTGTATGTGAACGTAGAGTCTATCACACCCGATCATCACATGGTGTCTCGAAACGACGAACTTTCGCAATGATGCACACTCGGGGAGAACACAATTTATCTTGAAATTTTAGTGAGGAATCACCTTATAATGCTACCGTCATCCTAAGCAAAACAAGGTGCATAAAAGGATTAACATCACATGCAAATCATAAGTGACATGATATGGCGATGAATTTGTGCTTTTGATCTTCATTTGCAAAGCACCGGCATGATCTCCATCGCCGCTGGCCTAATACCATGATCTCCATCATCTTGATCTCCATCAACGTGTCGCCATGAGGTTGTCGCGCCCATTGTTGCTTCCACGACGATTGATAACTCATAACAATAAAGTAAATCAAAAAACGGTGAAAATAATTAAACAAAACCCTATGGCTCCTGCCGGTTACCGTACTCATCGACATGCAAGTCGTGATATTCTATACAAAACATGATCATCTCATACATCACATATATCTCATCATGTAATTGGCCATATCACATCACAACATACCTTGCAAAAACAAGTTAGACGTCCTCTAATTGTTGTTGCATGTTTTACGTGGTTGCTACAGGTATCTAGCAAGAACGATTCTTACCTACGCATAACCACAAAGGTGATACATAAATTGCTATTCAACCTTATCAAGGACCGCCTTTGTCGAATGCGATCCAACTAGAGTAGGAGAGACAGACACCCGGCAGCCATCTTCATGCAACAGGGTCACATGTCAGTCGATTGAACCGGTCTCCCGTAAGCGTACGAGTAAGGTTGGTCCGGGCTAGTTCATCCCACAATACCGCCGAATCAAGAAAAGCCAAGGTAGGAAGCAATGTAAGCATCAATGCCCAGAAACTTCCTTGTGTTCTACTCGTGATCCCATCTACACATATATCTAGCTCATGATGCCACTATTGGGGAACGTTGCATGGGAAACAAAACTTTTCCTACACACATGCAAGATTTATCCATGCTGATAAGCATCTATGAGGTGGGGGAGTGGATCAAGATACCCTTGTAGATCGCTAAGTGCGAAGCATTAAGAAACACAGTTGATGTAGTCAAACGTCTTCGCGATCCAAATCGCCGAGCATCCCACAATCCAATCACGATCCGTCACGCAATCCAATCATGATCCATAACGCGATACAATCACGATCCATCCCGTGATCCTGTCGCAGTCCTTCCGATCTAGCACCGAACGGACAACACCTCTGTGTTTAGCACACTTATGGCTCAATGAAGATCTCTGCCTTCTTGATCCAGCAAGAGTAACCGGAGAGGTAGATGAGTTCTCCGATAGCACAACGGCATGGTGGCGGTGGTGGTGAACTAATCCGGCAGGGCTTCGCCTAAGCACCGCAGAACTAATCTAGAGGAGAAACGATATAGAGGAAGAATAGAGCAGCACATGGACTTGTGTCCTTGGGGGCTCTATTCCTCCAGTATATATAGGAGGGAGGGGAGGAGGCAGCCCTCTAGGGTTTTCCCTAGAGGTTCGACCGAAGGAGGTGGAGGTGGAGCCTCCCACCAATCGTACTCCTAGTAGGATTTCTTCTTCCTACTTGGAAACCTTCTCCACTTGGGTTTTTTCCTTTCCCACCTTTCTTAGCCGCATGGGCCTTGTGGGGACGGTTTGCCCAGCTGACTAAGGGATGGTGCAACACCCCTCAGGACCATGTGGCCTCCCGGTGTGGGTGGCACCTCCCGATGGCCCTCCGACACTCCCGGTACACTACCGGAAATACCCGAAACTTTTCCGGTGGACAAAACGGGACTTCCTATATATTAATCTTGACCTCCGAACCATTATAGAGCTCATCGTGACGTCCGCGATCTCATCCGGGACTCTGTACAACCTTCAGTCACCACCATACATAACTCAATACACGAAACATCACCGAACGTTAAGTGTGCAGACTATGTGGGTTTGAGAACTATGTAGAGATGACCGAGACACCTCTATGGTCAATAACCAATAGCGGAACCTGAATGCCCATATTGGTTCCTCAATATTCCACGAATATATTTATCGGTTGAACCACTATGTCAAAGATTCAGTTAATCTCGTAAGTTGTTCCCTTTGTTCTTCGGTATGTTACTTGCCCGAGATTCGATCGTCGGTGTCTCTATACCTAGTTCAATCTCGTTACCGACAAGTCTCTTTACTTGTTCCGTAATACAAGATCCCATGGCTAACACTTTAGTCACATTGCTTGCAAGTCTTGTTGTGATGTTGTATTACCGACTGGGCCCTGAGATACCTCTCCGTCACACGGATTAACAAATCCCAGTCTTGATCCATGCCTACTCAACAGACACCCTCGGAGATACCTGTAGAGCACCTTTATAGTCACCTAGTTACGTTGTGATGTTTGATACACACAAGGTACTCCTCCGGTGTCAGTGAGTTGCATGATCTCATGGTCATAGGAACATATACTTGACATGGAGACAACTATAGCAATAAACTCACACAGTCATATGCTACGTTCATACTTTGGTTCTTTTCCATCATATCATTCTCCTAATGTTGTGACCCCATTATCAAATGACATCTCAAGTCCATGGCTAGGAAATCTTGACCATCTTTGATCAACGAGCTAGTCTACAAGAGGCATACTAGGGACACAATGTTGTCTATGTATCCACACATGCAATTGAGTTTCCAATCAATAAAATTATAGCATGGATAATAAACGATTATCATGAACAAGGAAATATAATAATAACCACTTTATTATTGCCTCTAGGGCATATTTTCAACAGATTGGTCCATTATTTAGATTTTAAATGCTTCGCTTTGACGAATTTGAACCTAGCAAAATTGACTCTAAAACCTTCACGTACTTCTACCCCTCGATTGTGATGGATATATCTTGTTGTAGTGGTGTGCTAAGCAATCACATAATGTTGCACGATTTCTGTAGAGTTGACGCAACCTGTAATATTGTAATCATTTTTCTATGTATGCGTGATTTATCTCAAATTTCACGTGGAATATCAGTCTCAGGTGGTGTCGGTGTCACTATTTAATTCAAATTGGCTGATCTATTTGTGTTATACACATAGGATTTTGATCTTTTGGCCCGTTGAAGGGTCAAGGTTGCATGTGAGTGTTAGACTATCATGCATGAATGCTGAAACAATCTTGAATATCTTTCTTTTATCTTAGTATCTTCAGCAAGTCGAATTGGGCAACAAATAAAGTGATTCATAGTTAACTAGCTCATTTTTCTTTGACTATGGTCACGATATCTTCAAATAGTAGGAATGTATCAAAAGTAAAGGTTTTCAACTGAGTGCCCATAAGTTGCCTTAAGCTTACATGTGGCTATGTTGAAATATAGACCATTTATCTAACTGCACATTAATGTTTGCTTTAGCAAAGAGGAAGAAATGTGTTTTATAATTTGGGAAATATATGTTTCGCAGTGCAGAACTAAGTAGTGTTGCCCTGGCATAGAACTCATGTTTGCGCTTTAACTGTTTCCATAATTAATTGTTTGCCTTCCATCACGTGATATTTAATACTGATAGAGCATGTAGAAGCACCTCATTAGTCCCTTGACGGGTGCTTAAGAAAAATAGGAGAGTTCATATGGTTGTTTGTTCTGCTTCTCTATTTCCCTAAGAATTAATGTGTTTGATTCCTCACAGAGTGATTTAAAGACCATGTATATTTAATAAAACTTGAGACCATGTTAATATTTTCTAGTTCATCGTCGTTATGTAGATGTAGCCTTCCCACTATTGTTCTTGCGTATCAATTGTACTTTAGACACTAACTTGTAAAGTTAGATAGCAGCTAGCAACTAACCCATAGATTAGCTCACTTAAATTTTAGCTACATTATATTTTTTGTCTCACTTACAACTATTACAATCATTTCTCAGGGAATAAGAAGTACGACAGGAGGCATTCCAAGTCATGGAAATGATGATGATGATGACGGCGATGATGACACCTATGACAAGGAGGGAGAAGATAACCATGGTGCGGGTGATCTGTATGGTGACGATGATTACTATGGTGATGATTCATGTGATAACTATGGTGATGAGCCGATAACTACTATGCTGATGATGGTGATGATTGCTAGTGAGCAATATGATAACTATGTTAATGATCTGATATAAATTTGATGATGTTCAAGTCATGTCAAATTGATGTTCAGCTAGATATTTGAAACACTATAGCTTATGACTTTTTATCTTAGTGGGCAATTTATCTTATGTAAAAAGTGACCCTTCTATGTTCTGCATTTGATATTTCCTAGATAAATGATTCTGGTTAATGTGATTTTGATGCAACTCAACACTTTGTGGGGATAAGCTAAATATAATATATGAACAATGGCATGTGCCTGTGTTTGGGATTTATTTGGTATATGCTAGTATTATGAGGTTCTTTGGGGTAACACAACTTGCGGATTCATGTGGCAACAATGGGGTAATCTATGCATATGGGCTGATACACATTCTTGTCCTACCTTGTTCGATAGAAATATTGGGGGTACTCTTTGAAGTTCTTTCGCATGGATTGAATATGATGAATCTGAAATTGTTTGATGCATATCCTATAATTGACTCATGGATACTTGTGGTTACATTGGAGTATCTAGGTGACATTAGAGTTTATTGATGCATATCATATGGTGTTATTTTTGTACGAACTCTAGGGCTGTTTGTGACACTTATAGGAATAGCTCAATAGATTGATCAGAAACGATAAGTTTGAGGTGGCTCTACTACCTATAACAATTTATTCTTATGTTCTCCACTAGATATGAACTTTCAAGTGATTCTTCGTCGCACATTGAGGGATGATCATATGACTATATTATGTTAGCATTGTTGAGAAACCACACTAGTGAAAGTATGAACCCTAGGCCTTATTTCCACCCATTAATTTACCATTTTACTCATTGTTTATTACTTGTCACCTTGTTGTTTTTATTTATTCGGATTATAAAAACCTAGTTTTACTATCCATACTACACTTGTATCACCATCTCTTCGCTGAACTAATGCACCTACACAACTTGCCATTGTATTGGGTGTGGGGGACACATGACATTACTTATATTTGATTACATGGTTTTTTGGGGAGACCATATTCAACCTACACCTCCCATAGATTGATAAAACTTAGGTCATCCACTTGAGGGAAAATTGGTGTTGTCCTACAAAACTATGCGCTTGGAGGCCCAACAGAGTCTACAAGAATAAAGCTGCGTAGTAGAAATCAAGCTCTTTCCAGGCGTCGTTGCCGGAGAGGTGATGCTTGAAGGTATATCTTTAGATCTTGCAATTGTATCTTTTAGTTTATTATTTTTCACTTGTTTGTTTATAAAATAAAACTACAAAAAAACTAATTAAGGTGGCCTCAAATGCTTCGTCTTTATAATGTCTTTCGTGAAAACGATGGATTAGAAAATTGTGCCAAAGTATTAGGAGAAGAGTTCACTAAAATAGTTAGCATTAAATCCTTGAATTATTAGCATGATAGAAATTTTATTAGTATGAATTCCTTGAAGATCCATGATACTAATGAGGATTGCACTTGTCATGATAAAAATAATTCCTATAAGTATGTCAATTTTTGTGGAGTGAATAAAATTTGTGTAGACATACCTTATACGGATGATAGATTTTGTAAGATGCATAAATATGATATAACCAATTCGTGGCTTAAAGGGAAAGATAAATTTGGTACAAAATTATGCTCTCTTCATCCCATTAGTTGTGAACTTTGCAATAGGGTTGGTCATCTTAATTTTCAATGCACACTCTTTCATGATCAAAACATGACCAAATACTGTAATAGCCCGATCACCCTTGAACTTTATAATTAACTTTGTTTATTTTGGAGGTTTGAAGAATTGTTAGAAAAAACTATTTGGTTTGAAGCTTTCTTAGTCACAGACAATTTTGAAACTAGTTTAGAGGAACTCTATATGTTTTGCATAGTAAATTGCAATGAGAATTCTTATATTTCCAATTATAAAAAGACATGAAAACTAATAGAATATAAAAGTAATACTAATGAAAGGGTAAATATTTCCATTTCCCTCCTATTGTCTCTCGTAATAAAATTGGTCACGAGAAGGAGTTTCCTATCCAACCAATCAGATTAATAAGAAGCTCAGAAAAATTGATTAAACCCACACATGATGTGGTGGAGAAGAAGAAAAGAATAAAATATAGAGGTAAAAAGGTATATCTCCCAAGTAATATTGCGCCTATCATTATTGAGAATGAATCCTATAGTATTGAGGATGATGATACACTTGATGATGTTGTTATGCCTATTACTTGTCATGATATTTATGGTTGGGAAGATAATTATACTTCTTATTATCTTGAAAATCTTTTTGGCACCAACTTGGAAAATTATGATGATAAAGTTGTTATACTATTGGTGCCATTCTTACTATTGATCATAAGAGCGATTATGCTAATGATAAGCAAACTCACAAGCTTGGGGAAGCCATGTTTGATGAGAACGACATTTTTGAGAATATAATTGCCACAATGAATGTTTCTCCCAAGCTTGGGGATTCTATGCTTGATTAGAATGACATTTTTGAGAATATATTCACTTCAATTGATATTTGTTCGAAGCTTGGGGATGCTATGCTTAATGAAGATGATATTTTTGGTCCCCTTACTTTGAATGATAAAATTGATTATGTTATAAAAAGTAGTGATGATTATTATTATAAAATTGTCGTAATTATGAATATCCTTTTTCCGAACATTACCCTTTTAATGCCGAAACAATTTATAGTATTCGAGTTTCATATGATACTCCCACTACTATGTATGAGAAGTTTGCTTAGGGGAATAGTAATAAATTTTCTATGTTGGGGGATCATGAAGATAATGCTTTATGTGATAGCTATATCGTTGAATTCCTGCATCATCCTACTGAAAATTATTATGAGGGGGGGGGACCATATGCTTGTAGGTATTGCAATAATGTCAAGTTTCATCCCTATGTGTTGAAAATTTTGAGGTTATGCTTGTTTTGCCTTCCTATGCTAGTTTATTTATATTCCAATGAATTAATTGATTCCAAAATCCCTATTCATACAAAGTGGGTTTGACATAAATGTGCTTTCCATACGATTCATGATTCTCCCTTGCATGCTTCAATTACTATTCTTATGAGAGCATCATTGAAATCATCATGCCTAGCTAAAAGTCATTAAAGAAAAGCACTTGTTGGGAGACAACCCAACACTTATACTTTCTGTTTTTATGTTTTAACATGATTAAGCTACCAAATTAATCATGTTTTGTGCCTTTCATTTCAATAATGTACCAAGTAAATCCTTTGCGATAGTGTGGATACTTGTTGATTTGATTATGGGCAAAAGCAAAAACTTTTGCAGCCAGTATATGAATTATGTGGTTTTTCTAGAGAGTCAAAAATTCTTAAATTTTGACACTGGTTTAATATGAAAATTATCAGTGTTTTCCTAATTTTTAAGAATTTTGAGAGGCAGGGGAGTATGGTTTTCGTTCAGATCTTCACAAACTATTCTATTTTTGATAGATTCTCCTTTTGCATGCATAGTTTGCTTGTTTTAGTGTTTCATAGCTTATATTCAGTGATATAAGTTATGGGAATGATAGAATAAAGTAGGCATTATGTTTGAACAATTACGAACCTTTTATTGACATTACCTAAGTGAATGATCTATTTTTATTATACTAACCCATCTCACAAAGTTCCTTAAGTTTTGTGAGATTGAAGTTTTAATGTTTTGGGTAAGACACCGGTATGAGGAAAGTAAGGAGTGGTAAGACCCTATGCTTGGGGATTATTAAATCACCCCCAGGTAATATGGAAGGAATACTCAAGCATCTATTCTTGGGGATGCCCCAGAAAGCATCCCCTCTTTCATCAACATAATTGGTATATCTTACTTGGAGCTATATTTTCTTCTTCATATAATATGTGTTTTGCTTGGAGAGTCATTTTATTTTGTAAGTATTTGCTTTATGTTATTTATAATATTTTTTAATAAAAAAATTCCAAGAATTACCATTAGGAAGCTTAAATTGCATGTTTGATGTGTGTCGTGCAAAAACAAATTTGCTTGCTCTAGTATTTGATTTTATTTTATCGTATTGGAACGTGGAGTGTTTCTGAAGTTTTTTACACAACATGGTCATAATTTTTTTATCATTTCCTAAATTTTCATAATTTTTGGAGATGCAAAAGTATACCTTTTGAATTAATTGCTGCAAATTGTCCTGTTTAGACAAATTGTTGTTGTAGTTTTGTTACCTACTTCCCTATAGTTTTCATGACTTATATTGGTAGATATAAATTTTGGAAATGATCACACAAATTTTAGAAGTGTTGTTTTATTCTTATGTGCGCTAATCTATCTCAGTAATTCTTGTCAAGTTTTGTGTGGATGATGTTTTTGAGACTTAGGAGAAACCGGGATATGTGAGAAATAAACAAGAAACAAAAGCTCAGGCTTGGGGATACCCAAGGCTCCCCAAGTCAATATTACAAGAAGTCGCAAGGATATAAGGTTGGGGATTCTACACATCCCACCTCTCTTCATCAACAACTATCAGTTAGCCTATGTTGATCCTAAGTTTTTATTCGTTCAGATGATATGTGCTATTCTTGGAGAGTATTTCTGTTTTACTTGCTGTTTGAAATAAATCTCATATTTTAAAGTATTTATTGAGAGAGATTTCTCACATAGCTACTTAATTTTTTAAACTACTAATTTATCTTCACTTATATCCATTGTTGAGGAAATCGGTAATTGGTAGCTGCTCGGTTGGCTGATGAGTAGGGAATTAATAGGCTGATAGGGAAGTTGATCGGCCATTTAATCAATTAATCGGACAATTTATAAGTATGATCAGCTACTCGGTGACCCTATGAGTAGGGATAAATCGTCAAGTTAACTGATTAATCACGCAAATTCTTGTACAAGGTTTATATCTATTTGAGAGTAGTTTGATGTTCACTATTGTGCTTCACTAATATCCTGCGAGAAAATGTTGAATGAATTGAATGTCATAAATATGAAATTATGTGTGCTTTGAATGCTTGTACCATGGTCAGTAGTGAATTTACATTTAAGATATAAGCGATAAAATTTATCGGAAGTTACAAAACATAGCATTGGTGACTTGAATAATTCATGAAAGAATATTGAAGGAAGAGAGATTTCACATATAAATATACTATCTTGGACATTTATTATGGTTGTGAGCCCCCATTAATTATATTCAGACAAGATCAAGTAGTTGATGTTGGACAAGGAAGACAACATAATGTTTTTGTTTGTTTATATGCACATAGAAGTTATATAGTCATGGATCCTCTAACATGTGGTGCATGCTTAGGATCTTTTGCTAGCAAAAAATTCGTATTAAGTAGAGATACTACTTGTGCATCCAAAAACCCCTAAAACCTAGTTTCTTGTCCATGAGAGTCCACCATATCGACATATGGATTGAATAATATCCTTCAAGTAAGTTGTCATCTATCCAAACAACAATAATAATTGCTACGAAATATGTAATATCATTTATTGGAAGGGAAAATAAGTTTTCTACGAACTTGTGATGGTGAAGAAATAAAATCAATGGACTGCATAATACAAGTTGTTATTCCAAAGTTGAATATAAAGTGACTTTCCTTTCCATTAAGATTTTGCACATCCAAAACAAAAGGCGCATGAAAACCTGTGCTTCCCTCTACGAAGAGCCTATCTTTTACTTTTATGTATTTATGTTTTATATTTACTTTTATGCAATAGTAATAATTTTCATCCCTATTCCAATCTATTAATTCATGTGGTCAGGAAAGATCCAGCCACATATTCTATATAGGGGATCATGATTCATTATTGTTGACATTATCCGTGAGATAAATAAATTGGGAGGTGAAACATTAAGCCCCTACCTTCCAATGGGTTTGACTAAAAGTGTTTGTTCTAAAATATGATTTTGGTGTCAGCAATCATGGAAGACTAAATGATAGTTGTGTATGTGGAATTTGCTAAATCAAAGCTCTTACATTGACCCTTCCTAAAAATAAGATGAATTATAATTCTTTGATGACTGAAAACAAAGTTTGTTGGTTTTCAAGAAATTTTATGGTCTATACTGTAACATGTGAATAGCTTTCTACTTGATCACGAGAAGTTGTATGAGAAATGAGCTACTTCTTATGATATATATAAAAATTCTCGAAAATGTGATTGAAATTATCATTTATAAAACTTTGGAGCTATGCTAGCAATTAAGCTTGAGAATTGAGCTTAATTATGTCTTTTATCATTTACCTACTCGAGGACGAGTAGGAAATAAGCTTGGGAATGTTGATACCTCTCCAAAGTATCAATAATGTATGAAGTATTCATGCCGTATTCACTTATGTTCACAATATTTTTATATTTTTTATGCACTTTATATGATTTAATTGGAACTAACCCGGACTGACCTTGTTTTCAATAGAATTACCGTGATGGTGTTTTTGTGAAAAAATAAAAGTTCTCAGAATTGCCCGTAAATTTTTGACAATTTTTTCCTGAAGGAAAGAGGCCCAGGATGCTTCAAGGTAGTTCCAGGGAACCCACGAGGAGGTTCTCAGGCAACGAGGCATTGATAACCCACAAGTATTGTCGTGATTTTGTCACAATACAAGCCAGGGGGTGGCTAATCGAGGTGAGAACAAGACTGCCATGGAAGATCCTGGACGGGATTGGGTAGTAGCATGCTGTGGTTTACCTAGGTTCGGGGCTCTCGTGTGGAGATAACACCCCTAATCCTGCATGTCTGGTGTATATGCGGTGTATCTCGTGGCAGTACAGAGTTTCTCCTCAAGCTGTATTTGGGGAGGAAGAAGGGAGTTGTGAGAGCTCTTCCCCTTGCCTCATATGTGAGAGAGTGGGAGGGGAATGAGAGAATGAGAGGAGAGCCTCTCCCGGGTGAGATCCCTGGGTCACCTTATAAAGGGGTGCCCAGGGGACAAGGGGTAGCCCACATGGCCTAACTACACTATTGGACATGACATGTGAGGCATGCAATAGTGCACCCCTATTGGTATGGTCATGCGAGGTGACGCATGACACACTCTATAGTGCACCACTATTGGGGCGCAGTGAATTGACAGATGATGCAGGTTATGGTGTCTTGATGTCGTGTTCGATGGGACGTGGTGGTTGACCTCGCATAGCAGGCCGGCTGGAGCAGCCGGACTGGGGGTCGATCAGAGCAGTCGGCTGGTGCAGCCGGGTAGGGAGCCAGCTTGACTTAGGAGCCAGCCAGAACGGGGTGCTAGCTAGAGCGGCCAGACAAAGGGGCATTGGCCGCCCTGTTGTTTCAAAATGTTGAGTCACGTCCTTGAGCCTACCCCGTGGTAATCCTCCCGACAGTAGACTCCGAGCCTTTGGGTGACTTGGGGAGTCGGGCGGAGGGTTTTCGTTGTTGTCGTTGTTGTTGCAGAAGTTGTTGATGACGGTCAATTGTGGGCCGGGGACGACACGGCTTGCTTCCAGCAGGGGTGCGCCAGCACAGCCGCTGGGTGTAGGCTCCGAGCCTCCAGGCGACTCGAATAGTCGGGCGAAGGGTCTTTGTTATTGCTAGAGTAGACTGTGGCGTCGAGTTGGTGGGGCGCAGACACGGGGTCTGCTGATCGATGGGCGTGGAGCTCTGTCAAGGGCGGACGTGGGGTCTGCCGGCCGATGGGCCCGGAGCCCCGCTGGCTGGTGGGCATGCGGCCGTGCCTGGAGTGGACACGGAGTCCACTGATTGGCTATTTCCAGTGGGGATGTGCCAGCGCACCCAATGGGTCCAGCCTCTAGGCAACTTGAAGAGTCGGACGGAGGGTCTTTGCTATTGCTAGAGTAGATGGGGGCATTGAGGACGTTGGGTGATGATGCTAGGTCCGTCGACTGATGGACGCGGGGCCCTGCCAGGCACGAACGCGGGGTCCACCGGTTGATGGGCCCGTAGCCCCGCTAGGTGCGACACGGGGTCCGTCGGCTGGTGGGCGTGGGGCCCTGCCAGGCATGGACGTGGAGTCCATCGACTGGCTGTTTCCAGCAGGGTCGCGCTAGCGCACCTGCTGGGTGTTGCCTTCGGGCGACTCGAAGAGTCGGGCGGAGGGTCTTTGCTGTTGCTGACGCAGATGGCGGCGTCGAGGACATCGGGTGCGGACACAGGGTCCGCCGACCGATGGGCATGGGGCTCTACCGGGCGCGGACGCAGGGTTCACCGGCTGATGGGCCCGAAGCACCGCCGGGTGCGATGCGGGGTCCGCCGGCTGGTGGGTGTGGGGCCCTGTCGGGCGTGGACACGGAGTCCACCGGCTGGCTGTTTCCAGTAGGGACACGCCAGCGCACCCACTAGGTGTAGCCTCCGAGCCTCTAGGCAACTCGAAGAGTCGGGCGGAGTGTCTTTGCTATTGCTGAAGCAGATGCTGGCGTCGAGGACGCCGGGTGTGGACACAGGGTCCACCGACCGATGGGTGCGAGGCCTTGCTGGCCGCGGACACGGAGTCCTCCTGCTGATGGGCGCTGATCCCTGTCGAGGGCGGACACGTGGTCCGCTGGCTGTTGAGCCGTGAAGGGATGTGGGGTCTGCCGGCTAGTGGGCACAAGGCCCTGCTGGGAGCGGACGCGGGGTCCGCCAGCTGATGGGCGCGGACCCTAGCCGGGGGCGGACGTGGGGTCCGCCGACTGATGAGCGCGAGGCGCTGCCGAGGGCAGGCACAGGGTCTGCCGGTGGGCGAGCGTGAGGTCATGCCGGGTGTGGACACGGGGTCCGTCGGGAGTGACTTCCAAGCCTACGAGCGAGTGGGTTACTAACGGAAATGATTGTGCAAAAGACAAGTTTAGTTGATGCAGATGTGTCAAATATTTAGTTTGGTTAGTGCAAGCTTTATGCAAAGGGTGCCGACTCGGTTCCGTCCGAGCCCCCTTCACTCGTTTTCATGTGTTTTCCGCTCTTTGGTTTTTGCTCTTGCTAGCCGGACAACCGGGAGCCGGTCTGTGTCTAAGGCGAAGAGTGGGCCGCGGAGTGGAGCGTACAGTACTCGGACTTTGGGAGCAGACTCAACCAATCAAATACTCAAAAATGAAATGACCAGGTTGGCCAAGGCGTTTTCTCTCAGGACGCTTTCCGCGTGGGGTGACCTCTAGCTTGTTCTCTCGCTAGCCGGATAGTCGCGGTGCGATCAGTAGGTGAGACAAAGAGTGGGCCTTTGGTATCATACATGCTACTAAGCCGTCTCGTGGGAATGAACGTATCGGGCAAAGCGACCAGCCCCGGGCCAAGACTAGCTGGCGCCGGGGTGAAGAGTAAAGTAGCTAAAACAAATGTGGGGATGGCCGTCGAGGGTCGCTCGGGGTATCCGTGTTGTTGTGTTTAGCACAAGGATGTGCGGGTGAAAAGCTCACATTGGTTTTTGATGCCGACGAGGCGGTTGTTGTCGATACAGCCGATGCGGCTTTTTGCCAGCGAAGTGTGTCAGCACACCTGCTGGGTGTAGCCACCGAGCTCCTGGCGGTCGGCGGGTGCGCCAGCCAGACCAGACCCGATCGGGCCCGGCGTCGAGGTGGATGGGTAGCCGGGTAGCCGGCCCGTTGTCGATGTAGGCGGGCAGGCTAGCCGGGCAGGCAAGGACAATGGTAAGTGGACCGAGTCAGCCGAGTGGCGACGTGGGCGGACAGGCTAGCACGTGGATAGGCAGATTAGCTGGGCCCCTTTTTATTTTTATTTTCAGCCAGCCGCCACTCTCTCTCTCTTTTAGCCGGATGGGCAGCCAGCCATACAACAGCAGCATGGGCAATGGGGGAGCCAGCCCGAGTGCGCGACCGACTGGAGCAGCGAGCGGGCGCGCGGGCAGTGGAGTCGGCCGAACGCGGCACAGTGGGCGCGTGGAGCCGGCCCAAGGATGAGGCAGAGCACGGTGGCCCGTGGTGGCGAGTCCCTGCATAGGGGAAGACGCAAGCGGGCATAGGAGCTCGAAGGCGAGGAAGGGTACAGTGCGCTAGAGGCCGAGCCGGCCACGGGAGCACGGAAAGGCGAAGTGTCGAAGGGCAGCAGGCGGCCGCTTGCTCCTTTCTGGGTTGGCCACAGGGGCGAGGCAGGGCGCCAGAGTCGGAGCCAGCCGCACCTGCGGGGAGCCGGCCGTGGGAGCGCGGGGAGGTGAAGCAGGGGAACGTCGGTGTAGGACGGAGGAGGTGCAGGAGGAGCAGCGGCTGGGGCGCGCGCATGGGCCTCCGCGCAAACGGGCGTAGGCAGACGGAGAAGGCGCCACGACAAGGATCCGCCGGTGGATGTGGAGCTGGCGGGGCGGTGAAGCTGAAGCCGATGGGACCAAGGCTGCGTGGAGAGACAGTGTTGCCTTCGGGGCCACGGAGCAAGGGCCGGAGCAGGGCAGAGCCGGACAAGATTGGAACCGGACGCGGCCGGACATGGCTGGCCGCCGGGCTGGGCAGCCAGCCAAGCAGTCGGCCAAGGCGGGCGGGCTGCCGGCCAAGGCTGGCCAACCATCTGGCCATGCGTGCGCAAATGGCCACGAACACGGCCAACATGCATGTGGCCGTTGTGCGCACGTGTGTGGCCAGACTATGGCAATAGCCAGCCAGTGTTGCGACCTATGCAGCACGCTAGGCCGACACGCCATTATCTGGTCATGGTCTGGGTAGTGTCCGTCATGCATCTGGCTAGTGTATGAAAAGTGTATGGGTGGTATATGATCACTTCATGAGTAGTGTATGTGCAGTGTATTCTCTTGTGCGTGGAAGGTAGGCGAGTGTGAGCGTGGGCGTGCGGACGCATGCCGAGCAGTAGCAACAATGAGCAGATGAGCGATGGGGCGCTACGGCCGCACGACCTGAGTGGTGAAGTGGCACGAGGATCGAGAGGAGATACCAGGTTTCACGTGTGCCCCGAGGGCGGACAGCACGGGCAACACACGACAACGCCCGGTCACGGGCAGAGCGGTAGCCGCAGTGGGCGGACGCGGGCGGAGCAGCAGCCGCAATGCGCAGACGCGGGCGACGGGGTGCCATGGGCGCACGGCTGGAGCGGCCACAGGGATGTGTGGACGATCCACCGGAGCGAGACGCGGCGCAAGGGCGCACGGTCCTGGCGACGAACATGGGCAGGGGGACGCGGACGAAGCCGCGATGGTGGGGATGAAGAGGGTCCTACCCGGACCGTGATTCCAACAGCGGCTACCCCCATGATGGGCGCCAACTGTCATTTTTTTGTCACAACAGACGCCAAGGGGTGACTAATCAAGGTAAGAGCAATGATGTCGTCGAAGATCTGGGACGAGATTGAGTAGTAGCAACCTGTGGTTTACCCAAGTTTGGGGATCTCGTGTGGAGATAACACCCCTAATCCTGCATGTTTTGTGTATATGCGGGGTATCCAGTGGCAATACAAAGTTGTCCCTGGAGCTGTATTTGGGGAGGAAGAAGGGAGCTGTGAGAGCTCTTCCCCTCGCCTCATACGTGAGAGAGTGGGAGGGGAATGAGAGAATGAGAGGAGAGCCTCTCCTGGGTGAGCTCCCTAGGTCTCCTTATAAAGGGGTGCCCAGGGGACAAGGGATGGCCCACATGGCCTAACTACACTATTCGGGATGACATGTGAGGCAGGCAATAGTGCACCACTATTGTTATGGTCATGCGAGGTGATGCATGACGCAGGCTATAGTGCATCACTATTGGGGCGCAGTGAAGTGACGCGTGACGGAGGCTATAGTGTCTTCATGTCATGTCCGATGGGACGTGGTGGTTGACCTCACGTAGCAGGCCGGCTGGAGCAGCCGGACGGGGGACGGTCGGAGCAGCCGGCTGGTGTAGCAGTGCAGGGAGCTGGCTGGACTTAGGAGCCAACCAGAACGGGGTGCTAGCCGGAGCGGCTAGACAGAGTGGCGTTGGCCGCCCCATTGTTTGAAAATGTTGAGTCGCCTCCTTGAGCCTACCCAGGGGTAATCCCCACGACAAGTATAGGGGGTCGTAACAGTCTTCAAGGGAAATATTTTAGCCAAATTTGTTGATTTGACACAAGGGGAGCCAAAGAATATTTATTGGTCTTGGCAGTTGATTTGTTAGTTCAACCACACATAGGATATGTTTTTGTAGCAAAAGTTTTAGTAGCACAACAAAATAGTAGTAGTAACGGTAATGGTAACAACAACAATTTTGTAGTGATTGTAATATTAGTAGCAGTAAAAGTAACTTACCAAGATTCAACATGTAAAAGCGGAGTACATGGATTGGTGATGAATAATGATTTTGATGATATCAATTATGTAAAAGTTATACACTGGAGCGACACAGAACTAGCTCCAATTCATACATATAATGTAGGAATGTATTTCGTATAGAGTCATGCGTGCTTGCGATAAGAACATGCATGCCATCTTTTGTCCTACCCTCCCGCGGCAGTAGGGTCCATAAGGAAATCTAAGGGATATTAAGGAGAACCAGGACAAAAAATTAAAACTTGGTGAATACATGAACTCCTCAAACTATGGAAATCACCGGAAAGAATCCCAATTATTGTCACTTTGGGGTATGCGGATAACTTAGTAGGTGCATACAACCTACAAGATAGGATCTAAAACACTCTTATATTCATGAAGACATAATAAGTTCAGATGTGAAATCATGGCACTCGGGCTCTTGTGACAAGCATTAAGCATAGCAAAGTCATAGCAACATCAATCTTAGAACATATTGGATACTAGGGATCAAGCCCTATCAAAATAACTCGATTACATGATCAATCTCATCAAATCCCATCACCGTCCAGCAATCCTAGAAAGGAATTACTCACTGCTGATAGTGAGCATCATGGTGGTGTTGATGAAGAATTGTTTTTGATGACGACGACAAAGAATCGCCTCTCCGGATCCCCAAATGGACTCCAGATCAGCCCTCCCGAGGAAGAACAGGATGTGGCGGCGGGTTCGGCTCGTGAAACGCGATGAAAACTTCTCTCCTATTTTTTCTCTGGCATTAGGAATTTATAGGACTGGAATTAGGGTATGCAGAGCCACAATGTGGGCCCAACCAATAGGGTGCGCCTGGGAGTGGGGAAGGGTGGTTGCGTCCTATTGCCTTGGCACCAATAGGAGGGGCCCCTCTAGTAGGTCTTCGATCCAATATTTTTTATATATTCCAGAAAAAATCTCCAAAAAGTTTCCTCCAATTCAGTGAACTTTTATTTCTATACAAAAACAACACCATGGGTAGTTCTGCTGAAAACAACATCAGTCCGGTTTAGTTTCATTCAAATCATGGAAATTAGAGTCCAAAACGAGAGCAAGAGTGTATGGAAAATTAGAGAGGCTTGAGATGTATCAACTCCCCAAGCTTAACTCATTTCTTGTCCTCAAGCAATTCAGTTGATAAGCTGGAAGTGATAAAGAAAGCTTTTAAAAACTCTTTTATCCTCGTTGCCATATATATGCTTATCTAGTGTTCAGGTTTTTAGCATAGATCATAACTAACCACATCAATGATAAAACTTGACTATTATATTCACTCATGTCAATAACATAATGAACTAGAAAGCAATAATAAAATATCTCACATGCCAACAATATTTGAAAACAATAATGATATAATATGATGATCTGTTATCTCGCTAGCCCTTTCTAAGACCGCAAAACATAAATACAGAGCACCTCCGAGGTTGCAACAACTAAACATTGTAATTCAGGGTAGAACAGATCCTGTCATGCTCACATGCATCCAACATTAACAAGACTCAATGAATAAAAAAGACAATAGTGCTCTTCGGTCTAGTGCTTTAGAAAGAAGATGATGACTCAAGAATAAAAGTAAATAACATAAAAGTAAATAGAAAGGCCCTTCGAAGAGGGAAGCATTGATTTGTAGAGGTGCCAAAGCTAATGGCTTAGAACTTAGATGAAATTGTAATATTTGCTGGTGTGCTTTTCCTATCAACGTCATGATTGAGTTTTCAATATCTTCCATGCTAAACACATTTTTGGTGGTTCCCAAGCGATAATATAAAGTTTAGTCCCATCCATCATACATACAAAACTCATGGTTGACCGAATCCACGAGTGGCCTCCCACATATCAATTGTCTCGGGATTTTTCTTTAGTTTAATTTTTATTATGCGGGATAGGGCATCATTTTTACCAACCTCTCTCGGGCAATGACAAGCGAATAAACGCCCATCTTGAGAATAACCCGCTTAGCATGGAAGATACTAATCACCCTGTCGCTCCATGAGCGGCACGAGCACAAAAATTGGGTGTTTATTTGAATGTTTAGAGGTGGCACAAGCAAATTTACTTGGAGCAACAGGGTAATACTGCATATAGGCAGATATGGTGGACTCATTCGGAACAACTTGGTTTTAAGTATTTTGGATGCACAAGCAGTATTCCCGCTTAGTACAAGTGAATGCTAGAAATAGATTATGAAGCAACTAGCTAGAGAGCAAAAACTGTCATAGCTATGCATTGCCAATAATTAACATTGAACATTAGCATGAGTAGGATATAAACACTCTGAACATAAATATCATGAAGGCCAAGTTGGATTAGAATCAACTACATGTTTGGACATGTGCCAAGTCAAGCTGTTCGAATTACTAAAAGAAGGATAATGTACTACCATGCCACATCACAATCATTTTAATGCATGTTCACACATAAGATAAATCATTATTCACTCCTAGATATTTAAGCATGGCATTGAAACTATAATCTCTAATTATCATCATAAGCATGTTTACTCATACTATGTTGAATCAAGATCAAATGAGCTAAACATATTTACAAAAAACGAAAAACAAGAAGAGTTCATACTAGCTTCCTTTACCATGATCAGTTCATGAAATATCGTCGTTATTGCCATTCACTTGCATGACCGAATGATGTGAAAATGATAATATTGCAAGCGTGTAGTGGACTAAGTTGGACTCTGCGAAACAATTTATACAAAGGAGAATACAAGGTAATATTGTCACTTCATCAAGTAAACAATAATGCATATGAGAGCCACTCAACATTTTCATCGTTGTCTTCTCCTTTTAGCGACTCAATAAAAAAGAAACAAATTCAGAGAAACACACTGAAATGTTTTTGGAATTTTTGTTTATTCTCTAAGAAAGCAAACAAACGAAGGAAAACAAAAGGAAAGATAAACTAATTACACGGAAAGCTCTCAAGAAGCAAAATAAATATTTTTGGGTTTTCTTTTAGTACTGCAAATTAATTAAACAAGAAATAAAAACTAAAAAGAAGCGACAAATATTTTTGGGTTTTCAAAGTTTTCGAACACACAAGGAGAAAGCTGAAAAACAAAACTAATATGGACATATACAGTGAAATAGGATGAACACCGACAGTCGATATGAAATGTGTGAACATGAATGTAATGATGGTGAAAAAATACGTACTCCCCCAAGCTTAGGCTTTTGGCCTAGCTTGGTGATCACCACCACTCGTCTGGATAATAATCAAAGTGGTAGCTCGTAGAGGCGTTCTGTGTTGGCTCCTTAACCAAGCGAGTAGCCTCCATTGCGACGTTGTACTCGTGCGCTTCATTCTCGTAAATGAAATATATTTGTTTGTTTTGAAAATCAAAAAGAGCATATGCAGGCAAGATAATAGAGAGAGTGTAATATTTATAAAATGTTAAATTGTAATCGTAAACCTGAGCCCTGTCTTTAATAAAGTTGTGGCGCTGAATTGCCTCAAAGTCTAAGTATCTAATAGGTCAAATAGGATCATCTGGTTGAGGCGAGACCCTAAGCCTTACGGCTACGCGGGAGGCATGAATTCCCCCATACAAGTCACCATTCCCCACGTTAAGATGCAGCCTATGGACAACAATTGGCCCCATATTATACTGTTTATCGCTAGTCAAAGTAGTGTAAATAATGCTCAAGTCAGGAGCGCATAGTGCTCTACAATCTTGCTTGCCCACAATACACTTACCATTAAACAATGCAAAGTAGCAGACAGAGGAAAATTGAAAACATTTTATTCTATCCTGAGTAACTCCTCTATCCTCACCACTTCATAGACTCTCAAGGAATAAATTATAATCAGATTTTTGTAGTTTGCTAAGTGATCCCAAAAATGGAAGTTTGCATGCATCGCAAAATTCTACTAGAGTCATACTATAGGATTTATCATAGAGATGAATCTGAACTCTAGAAGTATGAGAGTGATACTCAAACCTTTGTGTGAATCAATGGGTAAGACTATACTGTTGGGCGCACTTATTTGTGAGGAAGTCAGTGAGCTCGGTGTTATAAATGTAATGATTAAATTCTTGTGTAATACCGGCACCCACCATGAACTCATCAGATGACCAGCGACATGATTTAGCGTCAGCCATTCCCACGAAACTTGCCCTTGGTTCAAAGTAAGCTTGTCGTACCGAACTTTCACCTGGCGATTCTCCTAGGGATTTTCTCCTTGAAGATCTCCTCCTAAAGAAGTTTATTTTCCTAAGAGAAAATTTCTGAAATTTTTGGACCACAAAATTATGTAAACAAAAATTTATAAGATTGATAGCAACTACTCATATAGATGCCTAGAGGCCATATCAAGCATTCAATATACTTGGAACTCAAAGAATTCAACATGCAAGCTCATTTGCAATAGCATGAAGTGCAGTCAAATATGCAAAATACAAACCACTAAAGAAAAAACTAATTGGAGGAATGGGAGAGTGACATAGCAAGGAGCAATCCCTCAAAACAGTTTCGGAAACAGAGTTCCGACCAAAGAGATCGAAAATCTCTGGTTTGGGAGATAGAACACAAGAGAGAGAGAGAGCAACCGGGTATTTTTTTGTAGAGGAAGGAGTGGGCCGAAAGGATAATTGAGGGGGTGCCTATGAGCCCCCCAAGCAATCAGGGCGCGCCCAGGGGGTGGGCACGCCCTATTGGCTTGACATACACATGTGCACCCCCCTTGAGGTGTTTTTAGCTCAATTTTTTAAATATTCCAAAAAAATCATGTAGAAATTTTGTGGCAGTCAGAGAACTTTTATTTTTGGGTCATTTTTATTGCACGGGTAATTCCAAAATCAGGCTAATCATGGCATTTTATTCTACTAAACTAAAAATAAGAGAGAGTAAACTATAATTACAGACGGTTGTGCTTACTTAATTCATCGACCACATGCCTCTAAAAAGGATCCATAAATAAGGTTGATCAAGTCTTATTACCAAACTGTTTCCAATTAACATCAAACCGAAGAATCTTTGAATAACACTAGGTTACCTCAACGGGACTTTGCATCTACCCAACCATAATAATATCATATTTATTATTTTCAGTAGGAAGATGAAATTTAAACTCCCCAAAAGTGATTGTGGAAACTTGCTCAATGGCATTATTATTATTCACTGAAGCTTGTTTCTTCAGGAAGTGCATTGTATGTTGTTTACCATTGACATGAAAAGTGACCTTGCTTTTGTTGCAAGCAATAACATCTTGTGCAGTATTTAGAAAATGGCTTCCAAGGATAGTCGACATGTTGTTGTCCTCGGGCATCACAAGAATAACAAAGTTCATTAAGATGGTAACATGTGCAACCACGATAGGAATATGCTCACAAATTTTAATAGGCCTAGCAATGGATATATCAGCCATTTGTAAAGATATTTTAGTAGGTCTTATCTTATTCAAATCAAGTATTTAATATAAGGATAAAGGCATAACACTAACACCGGATCATAGATCACATAAAGGAGTTTTAACATAACTTCATTTAATGGAGCAAGGTATTGTGGGTATACCTGGATCTCCCAACTTCCTAGGCACTCCTCCATCAAAATAATAATTAGCAAGCATGGTGGAAATATCATTTTCAGGTATCATTCTTTTATTAGTGATAATATCTTTCACGTATTTAGCATACAGAGGCAATTTCAAGATATTAGCCAAGTGAGCGTGCAAAAAGACAAGTCTAATCATTTTAGCTAACCCTCAAAATCCTCCTCATACTTATTCTTAGAAGGATTATGAGGAAAAGGCATGGGTTTCTAGACCCGTGGTTCTCTTTCTTTCCCATGTTTCCTTCCAACAAAGTCTCTCTTATTGTAATGTTTATTCTTAGGAGGTGGGTTATCGAGATCAACAAGAGGTTATATTTCCATATCAGCATTATTTTCCTTATGTTTATCTGGTGGCATATCACCTTGAACATTATCATTATCATTATCACTAGATGGATTATCATCACCAAATTGTGTTTCAGCATCACAAACAGAAACATCATTATGACTCTTAATAAGTTTTTCAATAACAAGTTGACTAGAAGCATGCAAAGTCCTATGATATTTGTTTTCTTTTTCTTTTTAGTTGGACTAGGTGCATATTCATTTATTCTCTGGGAATCCTATTCCATTCTTTAAGGATGACCTTCAGGATAAAGAGGTTCCTGAGTCATTCTACCTTGTCTAGTCATTACTCTAACAACATGTCATTCATGTCATCATTTATTTCAGTAAGCAAGTCGTTTTTGACTTAGCAACTTGATCTAATTGAGTATGAATCATGGAAGCATGTTTACCTAGACCTTTAACATCAATAGCAATCCTAAATATTAAGGCACTGAAGCGATCTATCATCATAGAATTGCGTTGTAATTGATCCCTCACATAATTATTAAAATGTTCATGCTTAACAATGTAATTATCAAATTCATCCATGCATTGACTAGGAGCCTTAGTATAAGGTATATCACTTTCATCAAATCTATGGAGAGAATTTACCAGTTACTACTTGTGTAGAGATATCAAGTCCATTTATTTCTTCAACAGGTGGTAAATTCTTCACATCTACAGATTTAATACCTTTTTCTTTCATAGTTCTTCGCGCTTCTTGCATATATTTTGGGCTGAGGAATAGAATACCTCTCTTCTTTTGGATAGGCCCCGGAGGTGATTCATGAAGTGTCCGTTAATTAGCATTTTTTAAAATATTATCCAATAGTTCTTCAGCCTACCCAATAGTTTTTTTCCTTGAAAACAAAACCAACACAACTATCTAGGTAGTCCCTAGAAGCATCGGTTAGTCCATTATTAAAGATATCAAGTATTTGATTTTCTTGAGAGGATGATCAGCCAAATCTCTAAGTGGTTGGAGAAGCCTCCCCAAGCTTGAGGGAGTTTCTCTTCTTCAATTTGCACAAGTTAAATATTTCATGTAAAGCATCTTGTTTGCTATGAGCAAGAAAATATTTTTCAGTAAAGTAATAGATCATATCCTGGGGGCTACGCACACACCCAAAGGCAAGTGAAAGAAACCAATTTGTAGTATCACCTTTTAGTGAAAAAGGGAAAAGGTTTAGGAATGTAAAAGTAGTGAATCTTTTCCTCATGAGCAAAAAAGGTGGCAATATCATGCAATTTGGTAATGTGTGCCAGAACAGTTCCAATTTCATAACCATGGAAAGGATCAAATTCTACTATAGTGATTAACTCAGGATCAACAAAGAATTCATAATCCTTATCAGTAGCACATATAGGAAAAGTAGCAAATTTAGGATCACGTTTCACCTTGTCCATTATAGATTTTTCTTTTAGTTTGCATAGCAGTTTCTCCATCATAGGTTTTTCTCTAGCTATCTCCCCATCCATAACATAAGACTTTGGTACATCAGGCATACCATATCTATTAGGATATCTAGGCGTAATAGGTGAATCAAAGTGTTCATCAATTTCAAAATTCTCAAGCTGTCTAGCTTTAGCAATATGAGCATCAAGTAATTCATTTAGTGGCACAATTTCAGTTTCATCAAGCATAGCAATTGTATCATCATTAATTCCCGAAGTAGCCTCATCAAGCACTTGTGACATATCAGAATGAGTAGCAATTGGTGGTGTCATAAGCTGATTCAAAACAGTAGGTGAATCAAAAGAAGAGCTAGATGGAAGTTCCTTACTTCCCCTTGTCTTAGAGGATACGATATTGGTTGTAGTTATTTTAGATTCTTCATGGTGACAATTGGATATACTTGGTGAACATAATAAATAAAGCTATGCTCCCCAGCAACAGCGCCAAAAAATAGTCTTGATAACCCACAAGTATAGGGGATCGTAACAGTCTTTGAGGGGAGTATTTTACCCAAATTTTTTGATTCCACACAAGGGGAGCCAAAGAATATTTATTATTCTTGGCAGTTGAGTTGTAAGTTCAACCACACTTAGGATATCTTTCTGTAGCAAAAAATTTACTAGCACAACAAAATAATAGTTGTAACGGTAACGATAACAACAGGGGTTTTGTAGCAATTGTAACAACAGTAGCAGCAATAGTAACTTAGTAAGATTCAATATGTAAAATCGTACGACATGGTTCTGTGATGAATAATGATTTTGATGGCATCAATCATGTAACAGTTACACACTAGAGTGACACAAAACTAGCTTCAGTTCAGCAATATAATACAGCCATGTATTTCGTATATAGTCATACATGCTTGTAATAAGAACTTGCATGGCATCTTTTGTGCTACCCTCCCGTGGAAGCGGGGTCCATAAGGAAATCTTAGGGATATTAAGGCATCCTTTTAAAAGGGAATCAAAAAAAGAATTAACACATGGTGAATACATGAACTCCTCAAACTATGACATCACCGGAAAGAATCCCAATTATTGTCACCTTCAGGTATGTAGATCATGACACGTAATAGGTGGATACAACTTGCAAGATATGATCTAAAACACTCTTATATTCATGAAAACATAATAGTTTCAGATCTGAAATCATGGCACTTGGGCCCAAGTGACAAGCATTAAGCATAGCAAAGTCATAGCAACATCAATCTCAGAACATAGTGGATACTAGGCATCAAGCCCTATCATAATAACTCAATTACGTGGTCAATCTCATCAACTCCCATCACCGTCCAGCAGCCTCCAAAGGAGTTACTCACTCCCGATGGTGAGCATCATGGTAGTGTTGTTGAAAAAGGGTTGTTCATGATGACAACAACGAATCCCCCTCGCTAGAGCCCCAAACGGACTCTAGGTCAGGCCTCCCAAGGAAGAACGGGAGGTGGCGGCACCTCCGTCTCGTGAAACATGATGAAAACGTCTTTCCTCTTTTTTCTCGGGAATTAGGTATTTATAGGACTCGAATTAGGGTCTGCGAAGCTACCACGTGGCCCCAAGCCAACAGGACATGCCTAGGGGGGGTGGCCCCACCCTGTTGGCTTGGCACCAACATGTGGCCCCTTTCCGGTCAGTCTTCGCTTCAATATTTTTTATATATTCTAGAGAAATCTTGTAAGTACATCTAGTGCCCCTTAGTGATTTTGGTGTATTGAAGACTTATAGGTTAAGGAACTAATGTGTTTGTGAGTGTACACAGGCTCTATAAGTCGATGATGAGTTTGATATATTCGGAGATTATCGACCCCTAAAAATGTCTGCCTTCGGCTGAAGACTTTGCTGAAGACTTTGAAAATGAAGAAGTTGGTGTGACCTTGAAGATATGAACGAGGACTATGAAGCGTGAAGACTTTTCTTTTCGCAGTTTCATTTCCTTTCTTTGAGTCATAGGAAACACTGTACTGTTAAAGCGGGCCGAGGTAATACTAAGGAAAATTTCCAACTGATGCTCAACTCCAAAATCCTCAACCTATCCAATCCTTTGAGTGAAGCCTTTTGGAAATCTCTTACAGTTCAGTCAAGTTCTTCAGTGACAAGGACAAAGTTCTTCTGGTCTCTGAGGAAATTGGTCTGACTGAGGAGTTAGGATTTTGCCAGTGCAAATTGCCTACAAGTGAGGAACGTGATAAGCCTGAGGACTTTCATAGTTCAAAATTCCGACCGTTGTTGTTCTTAGCGCTAGCTGCCCCCAATCATCTTATCCACATAATGG
The DNA here is from genome assembly GCA_022496015.1 of Hordeum marinum. Classification (NCBI taxonomy): domain Eukaryota; kingdom Viridiplantae; phylum Streptophyta; class Magnoliopsida; order Poales; family Poaceae; genus Hordeum; species Hordeum marinum. The sequence goes on from CM039673.1 coordinate 497,207,483, forward strand.
TCATATCATCGGGGGAATTTATGTCTTATCAAGTTAGGTTGCACCCTGGCTATAAATAGCCACCCCGAACAACCACTAGTTGGTTCGCTGCTCCGAGAGAGAACTGACACTTGTCATTTGAGAGCAACCCATCCTCCAAGGACTTTGAGAGAAAATCATGAGTGAGGAAAAACACAAATCCAAACCACCAAACCCAAAGTGATTGAGCATCACTTAAGAGATTGTTCCTGGGTGGAACCGACGCTTGTTACCTTTGAAGACTATGTATCTTCCAGACGGTTAGGCGTCATGGTCCAGTGCATCCTGTAGTCAATTGGGGATAACGCAGTGACCTTGGTCTAGAGCATCTAGTAGTCAATTGTGGATCACCGGGTGACCAGTTTGTGAGGGTTTTGGGAGTCTCTCGTGAAGACTTACCGCGAGTGTTAGGCGAGGACTTTGTGACCTTAGCTCAAAGATAATACCGTAAGGATTGTGTGTCCTTGGACTATGTGTCCTCTGGTTTAAATACCAGGCCGCTCCAAACCAGACGTACGAATGACACAACATTTGGAAATGGGTCATCAAACCATTGTCTTGATCAAGCTACATGGTTCTATTTCCTCAAACCTTTCATTTCCTCATATACTTGTTGATGAAATTGATCTTTACTTTTTGAAGAATTTGACTGAAGACTTTCACAATTTCCTTACCTTAAATTCTGAAAGTTACCTTGTTCCTCACCTGCTTATCCTGTATCATGCTACATGTAATCTGTGCATGCTTTATTTCATCATCATGACTATGTTATTGCTATTTTTCTCATGCACTTGAGTACTTATTCTGCTGCTAGTTATTCATCACATTTCAAATTCCCAAGTTGAAATTCCTCAAGTGATGAGTGAGTAAAAATCGCACTTACAAATCACTAAAAAGTTTGGTCCAATTTCGTGAACTTTTATTTGTGCACAAAAACAACATCGAGGGTAGTTCTGCTGAAAACTTTGTCAGTTCGTGTTTGCTTCATTCAAATCATGAAAATTAGAGTCCAAAACAAGAGCAAAAGTGTTTGAAAAAGTAGATACGTTGGAGACGTATCAGGTGTGCCTCTGGGGGTGGACGCGCCCTGTTACCTTGGGACCACCTCTTGGCTCTGGTTTGTGGGATTCCAACCATGAAAAATCCTATAAATAGAGAAACCCCAAGAAATAACACAGAAATCTCATCTAGGAACCAGTTCTGGTACACCACGGATGGGGGAAATCATCATCGGAGGCCATATTAATCATCCCAACGGTCTCCATGAAAATGAGGGAGTAGTTCACCCTCGGGGATGAGGGTATGTACCAGTAACTATGTAATTCATCTCTCTCTCATGTTCTTAAGATGCCCTTTAAGGTTTTGTTATGTCAGACTGGATATTATATTTCAGATCGTTGATGTACGTCTTGAATGTGGATACCCCTGGTGACAATGGGGTGTACTATTGATTCACTTGATATATGTTTTGGTACTCAACTTACAGATTGCCATGGTGACAATTAGGTGATCTATGCATGTGGGTTGAGACACATTCTTGTCCTACTTTCTCCGATAGAAATCTCGGGGCACTCTTTGAAGTTCTTTTGCGTGCATTCAATATAATGAATATGAAATTGCTTGATGCATATAATATAACTGACTCACGGATACTTGTGGTGACATTGGAGTATCTAGGTGACATTGGAGTTGATTGATGTGTATCATATGAATCTAGGGCTGTTTCGGACACTTGTAGGAATAGCTCGATAGATTAATCAGAAACGATAACTTTGAGGTGGTTCTACTACCTACAAAAAGTTCAGCTTATGTTCTCTGCTAGATATTAACTTTGGATTGTTTTTTGTCGCACGTTAAGGGATGATCATATGTATTATATTACGTTAGCATTGTTGAGAGAGTGCACTAGTGAGAGTATGAACCCTAGGCCTTATTTCCAAACATTAATATACCATTATGTGTTGGGGAACGTTACATGGGAAACAAAAAAATTCCTACGCACACGCAAGATCTATCCATGGTGATGAGCATCTACGAGAGGGGGAGTGGATCTACATACCCTTGTAGATCGCTAAGCGGCAAGCGTTAAGAAATGCGGTTGATGTAGTCAAACGTCTTCGTGATCCAAATCGCCGAGCGTCCCGCGATCTAATCATGATCTGTCCTGATCTAGCGCCGAAAGGACGACACCTCTAAGTTCAGCACACGTACAGCTTGATAACGATCTCCGCCTTCTTCATCCAGCAAGAGGGAGCAGAGAGGTCGATGAGTTCTCCGGCAGCGCGCTGGCACGGCAGCAACAGTGGTGGAACTATTCCGGCAGGGCTTCGCCTAAGCACCTCCACAACTAAACTAGAGGAGAAAACGATCTAGAAGGAGATGAGGATAAGACACGGCAATTATGTTGGGGAACGTCGCATGGGAAACAAAAAATTTCCTACGCACACGCAGATCTATCCATGGTGATGAGCATCTACGAGAGGGAGAGTAGATCTACGTATACTTGTAGATCGCTAAGCGGGATGCGTTAAGAAACGCGGTTGGTGTAGTCGAACATCTTCGCGATCCAAATCGCCGAGCGTCCCGTGATCACATCACGATCCGTCCCGCGATTCAATCACGATCCATCCCGCGAACTCATCATGATCCGTCACGTGATCTCATCATGATCCGTCCCGCGATCTCATCACGATCCGTCCCGTGAACTCATCACGATCCGTTCCGTGAACTTGTTCACGGTCCTTCTGATCTAGCGCCGAACGGACGGCACCTCCGCGTTCAGCACACGTGCAGCTTGATGACGATCTCCACCGTCTTGATCCAGCAAGAGGAAGTGGAGAGGGAGAAGAGTTCACCGGCAGCATGACGGCGCTCCGGTGATGGTGGTGGAGCAATTCCAGCAGGGCTTCGCCTAAGCACTGCAGAAAACGAATCTAGAGGAGAAACTATGCACTAGAGGAACGGGTAGCATGTGGCTGAAAATTCTGTCCCAAAACCCTAAAATCCTCTAGTATATATAGGAGGAGAGGAGGAGGAGTCTTGGCTGCCAAAAATCCAGCCCTTAGTTCGACCAAAGTGGGGAGGAGAGGAGGACTCCTCCTCCAATCCTAGTAGGACTAGGATTCCTCCTTTTTTTGGCCTTTTTCCACCTTTTTCCCTTTGTGCTTTTTCTCCCAGCCGCATGGGACTTGTGTGGGACTTCCACCAGCCCACAAAAGGCTGGTATTTACTCTCCCACAGCCCATGAAGCCTCTTGGGTCGAAATACCCCTCCCGATGGTCTCCCGGTACACTACAGGCACTCCCGGTACATTACCGATTAGCCCGAAACTTTTCCAGCGACCAAAACGGGACTTCCTATATATCAATCTTTACCTCTGGACCATTCTGGAGCTCCTCGTGATGTACGGGATCTCATCCGGGACTCCAAACAACCTTCGGTCACCACCATACATAACTCTATACTACCGAAACGTCACCGAACCTTAAGTGTGCAGACCCTGCGGATTCGAGAACTATGTAGACATGACCGAGACACCTCTACGGTCAATAACCAATGGCGGGACCTAGATGTCCACATTGGTTCCTACATATTCTATGAAGATCTTTATCGGTCGAACCTCTATGTCAAGGATTCAGTTAATCCCGTATGATGTTCCCTTTGTTCTTCGGTATGTTACTTGCCCGAGATTCGATCGTCGGTATCTCCATACCTAGTTCAACCTTGTTACCGGCAAGTCTCTTTACTTGTTACGTAATACAAGATCCCGTGACTAACACTTAGTCACATTGCTTGCAAGTCTTTATTGTGATGTTGTATTATCGAGTGGGCCCTGAGATACCTCTCCGTCACACGGAGTAACACATCCCAGTCTTGATCCATGCCAACTCAACAGACACCCTCTGAGATACCTGTAGAGCACCTTTATAGTCACCCAGTTACGTTGCAACGTTTGATACACACAAGGCACTCTTCCGTTGTCCGTGAGTTGCATGATCTCATGGTCATAGGAACATATACTTGACATGCAGAAAACAGTAGCAATAAACTGTCACGATCATATGCTACGTTTGTAGTTTGGGTCTTGTCCATCACATCATTATCCTAATGATGTGATCCCGTTATCAAATGACATCTCATGTCCATGGCTAGGAAACCTTAACCATCTTTGATCAACGAGCTAGTCCATTAGAGGCATACTAGGGACATGGTTTTGTCTATGTATCCACACATGCATCTAAGTCTCCGATCAATACAATTTATAGCATGGATAATAAACGATTATCATGAACAAGGAAATATGATAATAACTAATTTATTATTGCCTCTAGGGCGTATTTCCAATAGTCTCCCACTTGCACTAGAGTCAATAATCTAGTTCACATCACCATGTCATTCGCATTGTTATGAATCTAACACCCAATGAGTCCTGGGGCTCGATCATGCTTTGCATGTGAGAGAGGTCTTATAGTCAACTGGTCTGCAACATTCAGATCCGTGTGTACTTTGCAAATTTCTATGTCAAACCGTAAACACTGCTACCACACTCCACTTGGTACTATTCCAAATGGCTGCTCCGCTATACGTATCCAGATTGCTACTACGAGTCATTCAGATTGGTGTTAAAGCTTGCATCGATGTAACTCTTTACGACGAACTCTTTATCACCTCCATAATCGAGAAATATCTCCTTAGTCTTTTAGTTACTAAGGGTAATCTTGACCGCTGTCCAGTGCTCCATTGCAGGATTACTTTGAAACCTTATGGCCATACTTATGGCAAGGCTGACATCGGGTCTTGTGCACAGCATTGCATACATGATAGAGCCTATGGCTGAAGCATAGGGGATGACACTCATCTCTTCTCTATCTTCTGCAGTCACTGGGCATTGAGTCTTACTCAACTGTATACCTTACAAATCAGGCGAGAACTCTTTCTCTGACTGATCCATTTCGAACTCTTTCAAAATCTTGTCAAGGTATGTACTCATTGAAAGTCTCATCAAGTATCTTGATCTATCTCTATAGATCTTGATGCTTAACAATTAGGTAGCTTTATCTAGGTCTTCCTTTGAAAAACTCTTTTTAGACACCCTTTTATGCTCTCCAAAATTCTACATCATTTCCGAATAGCAATATGTCATCCACATATACTTATGAGAAACTCCATAATGCTCCCACTCACTTTATTGCAAATACAAGTTTCTCTTAAACTTTGTATAGACTCAAAAACTTTGATCACCTCATCAAAGTGTATATTCCAACTCCAAGATGCTTGCTTCAGTTCATAGAAGAATCACTGAAGCTCACACACCTTTTAGCATCCTTAGGACTGACAAAACCTTCTGGTTGCATCTCATACAACCTTTCCTTAAGGAAGGAAACGATGTTTTGGCATCCATCTGCCAGATTTCATAATTGAAAAATGCAGCAACTGCTAACATAATTCCAACAGACTTTAGCATCGCTACGAGTGAGAAAGTCTCATCGCAGTCAACTCCTTGAACTTGTCGAAAACTACTTTGCAACAAGTCGAGCTTTACAAATGGTAACATTTACCATCAGCGTCTGTCTTCATTTCAAAGATCCATTTGTACTTAACGACCTGCCGTCCAACGAGCAAGTCCACCAAAGTCTATACTTGGTTTTCATACATGGATCCTTTCTCGGATTTCATGGCCTCTAACCATTTGTTGGTTTCCGGGCCCATCATCGCTTCTCCATAGTTTGTAGGTTCATCGTTGTCCAACAACATGACCTCCAAGACAGGGTTGTCGTACCGCTCAAGAGCAGTATACATCCTTGTCGCCCTACGAGGTTTGATAGTAACTTGATCCGAAGCTTCATGATCATCATCATTAACTTCCTCTTCAACTAACATAGGCTTCACAGAAACAACTTCCTGCGCTGCGCTACTCTCTGGTTGAAGTAAAGGTATAATAACCTCATCAAGCTCTAATTTCCTCGTAGGTCAATAGTAACTTGATCCGAAGCTTTCATGATCATGATCATTAACTTCCTCTTCAACTGACGTAGGCTTCACAGAAACATCTTTCTGTGCTATGCTACTTTCTGGTTGAAGCAGAGGTTTCAACAACCTCATCAAGTTCTATCCTCCTCCCACTCAACTCTTTCAAGAGAAACCCTTTCTCGAGAAAGGACCCAGTTTTAGCTTGGATCTGAGATAGAAGGTTCACCCAACTGTTCTTAGGGTATTCTATGAAGATGCATTTGTCCGCTTTGGGTTCGAGCTCATTAGGTGAAAACTTTTTCCGCACAAGCGTCACAGCCCCAAACATTAAGAAATGACAGCTTATGTTTCTATCAAACCATAGTTCACACGGTGTCATCTCAATGGCTTTAGATGGTGCCCTATTTAAAGTGAATGTAGTTGTCTCTAATGCACAACCCCAAAATTATAGTAGCAAATTGATAAGAGACATCATAACATGCACCATATCCAATAGAGCATGACTATGACGTTCGGACATACCATCAAACTATGGTGTTCCAGGTGGCGTGTGTTGTGAAACAACTTTCACATTGTCTAAAGTTGTATGCCAAACTCGTAACTCAGATATTCACCTCCACGATCATATCGCAGATACTTTTATCTTCTTGTCACGATGATCTTAAACTTCACTCTGAATTTGCTTGAGCTTTTCAAACGATTCAGACTTTTGTTTCATTAAGTAAATATACACTATATCTACTTAAATCATCAGTGAAGGTAAGAAAATAACGATATCCACTGCATGCTACAAGACTCACTAGATTGCATACATCAACATGTATTATTTCCAATGAATCACTTGCCCGCTCCATCCAACAGGGTTTTTTTAGTCATCTTGCCCAAGAGGCATGGTTCGCATGTCTCAACCGATTCGAAATCGAATGAGTCCAAAGATCCATCAGCATGGAGTTTCTTCATGCGCTTTATTCCAATATGACATTTAGCGGCAGTGCCACAAGTATGTGGTACTATCATTATTAACTTTTTATCTTTTGACATCAATGTTATGAACATGTGGATTACTACGATCAAGATTTCAACAAACCATTCTCACTGGGTGCATGACCACTGAATGTATTATTCAGGTAAACAGAATAACCATTATTCTCTAACTTAAATGAATAACCGTATTGCAATAAACATGATCTAATCATGTTCATGCTCAACGCAAAACACCAAATAACATTTATTTAGGTTCGTCACTAATCCTGAAGGTAGAAAGAGTGTGCGATGTTGATCTCATCAACCATGGAAACATTTCCAACACACATCATCACCTCACCCTTAGCTTAGTGCTCCGTTTTATTCCGTAGATTTTATTTCGAGATACTAACATTTAGCAACCAAACCGGTATCCAATACCCAGGTGCTACTTGGAGTACTAGCAAGGTACACATAAATAACACATATATCAAATATACTTCTGTCGACGTTGCCAGCCTTCTTATCTACCAAGTATTTAGGGTTGTTCCGCTTCAGCGACCTTTCTCCTCATAATTGAAGCACATAGTCTAGGGTTTGGGTTCAACTTTGGGTTGCTTCACTGGAGCAGCAACTGACTTGCCATCCATGAAGTTTCCCTCCTTGCCCTTGCCCTTCTCGAAACTAGTGGTTATACTAACCATCAACACTTGACGCTCCTTCTTGATTTCTACCTTCGCGGTGTCAAACATCGCGAACAGCTCAGGGATCATTAATTCTATCCCTGGCATTCAATAGTTCATCACCAAGTTCAAGTAGCTTAGTGAAAGTGACTTGGAGAACTATATCAATCACTATCTTATCTGGAAGATGAACTCCCACTCGATTCAAGCGATTGTAGCACCCAGACAATCTAAGCACATGCTCAACGATTGAGCTATTCTCGTTCATCTTGCAAACAAAGAATCTTGTTGGAGATCTCATATCTCGCAACACGGGCACGAGCCTGAGATCCTAATTTCAGCTCTTAGAGCATCTCATATGTTCCGTGATGTTCAAAACGTTTCGAAGCCTCAATTCTAAGCCATAATGCATGACGCACTAAACTATCAAGTAGTCATCAGCACGTACCTGTCAGATGCTCACAACATCTATAGACGATGCTAGAGGGGTTGGCGCACCGAGCGGTGCATTAAGGACATAAGCCTTCTGTTCAGCAACGAGGACAATCCTCAGATCACGGATCCAATCAGCAATATTGCTACCATCATCTTTCAACTCTATTTCTCTAGGAACATATAAAAATTCAAGGGAGCTACAGCGCGAGCAAGTAATCTACAACATAATTTGCAAAGACACTACTGACTGTGTTCATGATAATGAGTTCAATTAATCATATTACTTAAGAACTCCCACTCAAATTGACATCCCTCCGGTCATTCGAGTGATACATGATCCAAATTCACCAACTCAAGTCTGATCATCACGTGAGTTGAGGTGGTTACAATAGTGAACACCATCATGTTGATCATATCTACTATATGACTCATGTTTGACCTTTCGGTCTCTTGTGTTCCGAGGCCATGTTTGTAAATGCTAGGCTCGTCAAGTTTAACCCGAGTGTTCTGCGCATGCAATACTGGCTTGCACCCGTTGTATGTGAACATAGAGTCTATCACACCCGATCATCACGTGGTGTCTCAACAGGACGAACTTTCGCAACGGTACACACTCGGGGAGAACATAATTTATCTTGAAATTTAAGTGAGGGATCACCTTATAATGCTAATGTCGTACTAAGCAAAACAAGGTGCATAAAAGGATTAACATCACATGCAATTCATAAGTGACATGATATGGCCATGAACTTGTGCTTTAGATCTCCATCTTGAAAGCACCGACATGATCTCCATCATCACCGGCATGACACCATGATCTCCATCATCTTGATCTCCATCAACGTGTCACCATCGGGGTTGTAACGCCCTGCATGCTTCTACTACTATTGCTACCGTTTAGCGATAAAGTAAAGCATTACATAGCGCTTAATGATTGACACGCAGGTCATACAATAATTAAAGACAACCCTATGGCTCCTGCCGGTTTCCGTTCTCATCGACATGCAAGTCGTGAAATTCTATACATCACATGATCATCTCATACATCACATATAGCACATCATGTAATTGGCCATATCACATCACAACATACCCTCCAAAAACAAGTTAGACGTCCTCTAATTGTTGTTGCATGTTTTACGTGGCTGCTACGGGTATCTAGCAAGAACGATTCTCACCTACGCATAAACCACAACGGTGATACATAATTTGCTTTTCAACCTTCTCAAGGACCGCCTTTGTCGAATCCGATCTAACTAAAGTGAGAGAAACTGCCACCCGCAAGCCATCTAGGCAACAAGTTGCATCGAGGGAACCGGTCTCTCGTAAGCGTATGAGTAATGTTGGTTCGGGCCGCTTCATCTCACAATACCGCTGAACCAAAATCCGACCAAGGGAGGAAGCAATCTAAGCATCAACGCCCACAAACCTTTTGTGTTCTACTCGAGATCTCATCTACACATAGACCTAGCTCTGATACCACTGTTGGGGAACGTCGCATGGGAAACAAAAAATTTCCTACACGCACGCGGATCTATCCATGGTGATGAGCATCTACGAGAAGGAGAGTGGATCTACGTACCCTTGTAGATCGCTAAGCGGGAAGCGTTAAGCAACGCGGTTGGTGTAGTCGAACATCTTCTCCCAGCCGCATGGGCCTTGTGTGGGACTTCCACCAGCACACAAAAGGCTGGTATTTACTCTCCCACAGCCCATGAAGCCTCTTGGGTCGAAATACCCCTCCCGGTGGTCTCCCGGTAAACTACCAGCACTCCCTGTACATTACCGATTAGCCCGAAACTTTTCCGGCGACCAAAATGGGACTTCCTATATATGAATCTTTACCTCTGGACCATTCCGGAGCTCCTCGTGATGTCCGGGATCTCATCCATGACTCCGAACAACCTTCGGTCACCACCATACATAACTCTATACTACCGAAACTTCACCGAACCTTAAGTGTGCAGACCCCGCGGGTTCGAGAACTATGTAGACATGACCGAGACACCTCTACGGTCAATAACCAATGGCGGGACCTGGATGTCCACATTGGTTCCTACATATTCTACGAAGATCTTTATCGGTCGAACCTCTGTGTCAAGGATTCAGTTAATCTTGTATGATGTTCCCTTTGTTCTTCGGTATTTTACTTGCCCGAGATTCGATCGTCGGTATCTCCATACCTAGTTCAACCTCGTTACCGGCAAGTCTCTTTACTCGTTCCGTAATACAAGATCCCATGACTAACACTTAGTCACATTGCTTTCCAGGCTTTATTGTGATGTTGTATTACCGAGTGGGCCCTGAGATACTTCTCCGTCACACGGAGTAACAAATCCCAGTCTTGATCCATGCCAACTCAACAGACACCCTCGGAGATACCTGTAGAGCACCTTTATTGTCACCCATTTACGTTGCGACATTTGATACACACAAGGCACTCCTCCGATGGCCATGAGTTGCATGATCTCATGGTCATAGGAACCTATACTTGACATGCAGAAAACAGTAGCAATAAACTGTCACGATCATATGCTACGTTTGTAGTTTGGGTCTTGTCCATCACATCATTCTCCTAATGATGTGATCCCGTTATGAAATGACATCTCATGTCCATGGCTAGTAAACCTTACCAATCTTTGATCAACGAGCTAGTCCATTAGAGGCATACTAGGGACATGGTTTTGTCTATGTATCCACACATGCATCTAAGTCTACAATCAATACTATTTATAGCATGGATAATAAATGATTATCATGAACAAGGAAATATGATAATAACTAATTTCTTATTGCCTCTAGGGCATATTTCCAAGAAATTAGGGTTAGGGATGCCCTCAAATCCTCCAGTATATATAGGAGGGAGGGGAGGGAGGCCGGCGCCCCAAGGGTTGCCCCTTTGGTGCAGCCAAAGTGGGAGGTCGAGTCCTACTCCAATCCTACTAGGAGTAGGATTCCTCCTCTCCACTTGGAAACTCTTTCCACCTTTGGGTTTTTGCTTCCCCAGTCGCATGGGATTTAGTGGGGCCTTCGGCCAGCCCACCAGGGGCTGGTTTGTCTCCTCCCACAGCCCATGAGGACCTTTGGGGCGTGAGGCCCCTCCCGATGGTCCCCCGGTACCCTCCCGACACTCCCGGTACACTACCAAATTGCCCGAAACTTTTCTCGTGACCAAAACGGGACTTCCTATATATCAATATTTACCTACGGACCATTAAGTAGCTCCTAGTGACATCCGGGGTCTCATACGGGACTCTGAACAACCTTCAGTCAGCACCATACATAATTCTATACTATAGAAACGTCACTGAACGTTAAGTGTGCAGACCCTGCGGGTTCGAGAACTATGTAGACATCATCGAGACACCTCTACGGTCAATAACCAGTAGAGGGACATGGATGTCCATATTGGTTCCTACATATTCTATGAAGATCTTTATCGGTTGAACCTCTATGTCAATGATTCAATAAATCTCGTATGTTGTTCCCTTTGTTCTTCGGTATTTTACTTGCCCGAGATTCGATCGTCGGTATCTCCATACCTAGTTCAACCTCGTTACCGGCAAGTCTCTTTACTCGTTCCGTAATACAAGATCCCATGACTAACACTTAGTCACATTGCTTTCCAGGCTTTATTGTGATGTTGTATTACCGAGTGGGCCCTGAGATACTTCTCCGTCACACGGAGTAACAAATCCCAGTCTTGATCCATGCCAACTCAACAGACACCCTCGGAGATACCTGTAGAGCACCTTTATTGTCACCCATTTACGTTGCGACATTTGATACACACAAGGCACTCCTCCGATGGCCATGAGTTGCATGATCTCATGGTCATAGGAACCTATACTTGACATGCAGAAAACAGTAGCAATAAACTGTCACGATCATATGCTACGTTTGTAGTTTGGGTCTTGTCCATCACATCATTCTCCTAATGATGTGATCCCGTTATGAAATGACATCTCATGTCCATGGCTAGTAAACCTTACCAATCTTTGATCAACGAGCTAGTCCATTAGAGGCATACTAGGGACATGGTTTTGTCTATGTATCCACACATGCATCTAAGTCTACAATCAATACTATTTATAGCATGGATAATAAATGATTATCATGAACAAGGAAATATGATAATAACTAATTTCTTATTGCCTCTAGGGCATATTTCCAAGAAATTAGGGTTAGGGATGCCCTCAAATCCTCCAGTATATATAGGAGGGAGGGGAGGGAGGCCGGCGCCCCAAGGGTTGCCCCTTTGGTGCAGCCAAAGTGGGAGGTCGAGTCCTACTCCAATCCTACTAGGAGTAGGATTCCTCCTCTCCACTTGGAAACTCTTTCCACCTTTGGGTTTTTGCTTCCCCAGTCGCATGGGATTTAGTGGGGCCTTCGGCCAGCCCACCAGGGGCTGGTTTGTCTCCTCCCACAGCCCATGAGGACCTTTGGGGCGTGAGGCCCCTCCCGATGGTCCCCCGGTACCCTCCCGACACTCCCGGTACACTACCAAATTGCCCGAAACTTTTCTCGTGACCAAAACGGGACTTCCTATATATCAATATTTACCTACGGACCATTAAGTAGCTCCTAGTGACATCCGGGGTCTCATACGGGACTCTGAACAACCTTCAGTCAGCACCATACATAATTCTATACTATAGAAACGTCACTGAACGTTAAGTGTGCAGACCCTGCGGGTTCGAGAACTATGTAGACATCATCGAGACACCTCTACGGTCAATAACCAGTAGAGGGACATGGATGTCCATATTGGTTCCTACATATTCTATGAAGATCTTTATCGGTTGAACCTCTATGTCAATGATTCAATAAATCTCGTATGTTGTTCCCTTTGTTCTTCGGTATGTTACTTGCCCGAGATTTGATCGTCGGTATCTCTATACCTGGTTCAGTCTCGTTACCGGCAAGTCTATTTACCCATTCTGTAATACAAGATACCGTGGCTAACACTTTAGTCACATTGCTTGCAAGGCTTGTTGTGATGTTGTATTACCGAGTGGGCCCTGAGATACCTCTCTGTCACATGGAGTAACAAATCCCAGTCTTGATCTATGCCCACCCAACAGACACCCTCGGAGATACCTATAGAGTATGTTTATAGTCACCCAATTACGTTGCGACATTTGATACACACAAGGTATTCCTCTGGTGTCAGTGAGTTGCATGATCTCATGGTCATACGAACATACACTTGACATGCGGAAAACTATAGCACTAAACTGACACGATCATATGCTACGTTCATAGTTCGGGTCTTTTCCATCACATCATTCTCCCAATGATGTGATCCCGTTATCAAATGACATCTCAAGTCTATGGTTAGGAAACCTTGACCATATTTGATCAACGTGCTAGTCTACAAGTGGCATACTAGGGACATAATGTTGTCTATGTATCCACACATGCAATTGAGTTTCCAATCAATACAATTATAGCATGGATAATAAACAATTATCATGAACAAGGTAATATAATAATAACCACTTTATTATTGCCTATAGGGCATATTTCCAACATTATGCTCGTTGTTTACTAATTTTCACCTTGATATTTTTATTTATTCAGATTATAAAAACCTATTTCAACTATCCATACGACCCTTGTGTCACCATCTCTTCGCTGTACTAGTGCACCTATACGATTTTCCATTGTATTGGGTGTGTTGGGGACACAAGAGATTTATTTTATTTGATTGCAGGGTTGTTTGAGAGAGGCTATCTAAATTCTACACCTCCCATGGATTGATAAACCTTAGGTCCTCCACTTGAGGGAAAATTGCTATTGTCCTACAAAACTCTGCTCTTGGAGGCCCAACAAAGTCTACCAGAATAAACTTTTGTAGTAGACATTAGGGCACGGGGTCACATACAACCACCATGGAGTCATGTTGAAGGCGGAGCCAGAATCTGATGGAAGACTCACTTTGTGTTCATGGAGGGGCTACAATGTAAATCAACGGAGATTCAAAGCCAATTTAAGTAGGAAAGTGAGAGGCATATGGATCGAACTAGGGCCCAGAGGTCTGATGGAGAAGAGGTACTCTACACCGGTCGATGATGATCAGTGGTTCTCAATAGTGGGGGTTGAGTAAGTGTGGGTTGGCTACCAGGAGACTCGGCCAAGAAAACAGAGTCTCAACACGGTGATAGCGGCGAGGTGTGTAGTAAGTACGAGACATGATGACATACCAAGGAACATTTGGTCAGACATATGGTCAGACAAAGTGTCCATAGGTTGATGAAGCAGTATTGGGGAGTACTAGGTTCAAGTTGGTGACTAGGTATATCAGTATCAGGAGATGGATAAGAGTTGACCATGTGTAATACCAGACATGACAAAGATTCTGAAACTGTTAAAAAATGGAAGATTATATGGTTGTATATTTTGTGGTGTTAAATGCACATGGCAAAGTGTGAATGTCATGTACAGAAATATGTTGAGTACTATAGTAGTGGGATGATAACCCACAAGTATAGCGGATCGTTTTGTAGCCTTTCGATAAGTAAGAGTGTCAAACCCACTGAGGAGCTAAAGGTATAATTAATATTCTCTCAACTTCTATCGACCACTGATACAACTCTATGCACGCTAACGCTTACTTTACCAAGAACAAGTATGAAACTACTTTGCGGGAAGGAAACTAGAAGTACTTAGTAGGAGTAATAAATAGTTTTGCTAGAAAATAAAGAAGAAGTAAACACTCCCTCCGTCCCAAGATTATTGTCTTTGATTTTTCTAAATATGAATGTATCTAATCATGTTTTAGTGTTAAATACATTCATTTCTAGACAAATCTTAGACATGAATTTTGGGACGAAGGTAGTATAAGTTACGGGATGTTTTAGATAAAGATTAATAAAGTTAATTATTTAGTAGAAATCTTTTTCGTATAACAAGAGAAAGATCTGTCCCTAGGAAATCAATAACTAGATCAGTAATCATTATTCCAGTTTAATATGAGGGAGAGGCATACGCTAAATCCTTTCCATACTTGTATCATATGAACTTATGATTCGACCTCTAGCAAGTATCCGCAACTACTATATATCATTAAGGTAAACCCAACCATAGCATCAACACTTCAAGTCCCCTTTACTCCCATATGCAACAACCCCTTACTCGAGTGTAAGCTTATGTCACTCTAGCACCCACTATAAGCGAGTCATGAACATATTGCAACACCCTACAACAAGAATCCTTCATGTGTGCGCGGCATGGAAGGAACCATATGACATCACCAAAATAAAACATACAACTCAAACCAATCACAATCATTAGTCAACCCATAGGACAAAAGAAATCTACTCAAACATCATTGGATAATAATATACAACATTAAGCACCATGTTTAAGTATAGATTAGAGTGGGTAAGAGAGGGTTTCCAACACTGCATTGAGGGGGAGAGAGTTGGTGGTGACAACGGTGAAGTTGTTGGTGTAGATCGCCCTCACGATGGTTGCCCTGGCAGAGTTCCGGAGCCATCGTGAGAGAGGGGGGTGAGTCCCCCCTCCTTATTATGCTTCCTTGGTATCCCCCCTAGATGGTAGGATATTTTCCCCTCTAGTCCGTGGCTGCCATGGCTCTCGGAGGGCAGCAGGCCTCCGAGATTTGATCTCTCTCTCTATTTCTCTATTGTTTTTGCGACTGTTTTCTGGCCCTTCACCATTTCTTCAATATCCGGAGATCCATAACTCTAACCAGGCTGAAATTTTGAGGGTAGTTTTTCTTTGGAAATTATTATCCTTGTGGAAAAATAAGGGCCCAACTGACTTATGGGTTGGCCCTAAGCCATCAGGGAATCACTACTAGGGAAAACCTTAGCCACAGAGGATTATCAGTAGTGCTGGTCAAATATGGCGCTACTACTATCTAATAGTAGCGCGGGGAGACGAAGATCGCTACTGCTATGAAAATAGCAGTAGCGTGTCTTAGAAAAAAAGCCCTACTACTATAACTGCCACACTGTTGCCAACAGGCTAGGTATAGTAGTAGCGCCCTATTTTGACAAGCGCTACTGCTAAGAAAATAGCAGTAGCGCATCCCAGAAAAAAAAGCGCTACTACTATAACTGCCACACCGTTTCCAATAGGCTAGGTATAGTAGTAGCGCCCTATTTTGACAAGCGCTACTGCTAAGAAAATATCAGTTGCGCATTTTCCTTACAAGTGCTACCGCTAAGTTTGACTTGCTCCTTCCTGGTTATCCCTCCTTCCCCAATTCCACATTCTTCTTGTGCCCCTCTCCCCTTTCCGCCCCTGCTCCCTCTCGCCGCCCCTGCTCCCTCGCCGCCACTGCCTCCGTCGCCGTCACCGGGGCTGCCACCGGAGCCGCGCGTTGTCGCCGCCACCGGAGCCATGCGCCCTCGACGCCCTTGGGAGCCACCCTCGTCCCCTCCTCACCACCCTGCCTCCCTCCATGGCCCTGCCTCCCTCGCCCGCCCTGCCTCCCTCCACGGCCCTGCCACCCTCGATGCCCTCCTCGCCACCGTCTCCCCCGAGCACCTCCCACTAGCACCCTCTCTGTAAGACCCCACCCCTCCTCTCTAGGTTAATTTACATAGTTGAATTTAGTTATGAGCCCTAGCTAGGTTTAAGCAGAGTAGTAGTGGTACAGTAGGTGAATACTTTGCAAGAAGGCAGTAGGTTAATTTCCTTAGGTGAATTTAGGTATGAACCCTAGGTTTAAGTATGAACCCTAGGTTTTGGTAGGAACCCTAGGTAGCTAGGTTTTGGTATAAACCCTAGGTAGCTATTTTGATATATATGAATTTATCTAGATATCAAATTAGGACAAAAATATTATTCTAGGGCAGTACTGAATTTTTTTGCTCATATATATTTGGACATGTGGTTGCTCGTGTATATTTGGACATGTGTTGCGGTGTCAAAGATGGATATTTGATTTTTTTTGCAGGAACTGATTCCTAGTGGCCTATATTTTGCCAGAATGTTGATTCATTTCCGTTCCGGCAAATTTCAGGCGCTCTATTTGTCCAGTTTGTAGCAAAGGTCATGCCGAAATTTTCCGTGAATTTCGGCATCACTTGTGCTACAAACTAGGACATGTCGAGTGCCCGGGATTTGCCGCAACGGGAATGAATCAACATTCTTGCAAAATATTGACCTTTTTATGTCATTATTCATTATATTAGGTCTAGAATTAATTGACTAGATTTAATCATAGGAAACATGGCAAGCAACGATGACGGACATGGTTATGGTGATTGCAATGTCTACGCAGCGGCAGACGCCTATTTGAACCTTCTTGATGAGCAACGGTTGTTGCAGGGCCCATCTGTCACATCCGAGACTGAGACCAACATCGAGACCGACGCTAAGACTGACATCGGCGCTGAGACCGGTGCTGTGACTGACACCGGCACCGAGACTGGCACCGAGACTAGCGAAGCCGGTATAGAAATGAAACCAAAGAGGCAACGGTGCCCAAACCAACTCATCACTACTAGACTGGTGGTCACACAGGTGGACGATGGCAATTTTGAGCCAAAAGAGCCTGCCAAAGCGCACGCGTGCTTCCGCAATCCAATAGGCTGCATCCTATGGGAAACTGCTACCATCAATGATTCGAAACTATGGAAGATACCAGATATGAAGCAGTCCCTCCTAACAAAGCTGCACCAGGTGTTCTTCTTCCCGGGCTGCGATGAAAGCAAATATAAAAATCCAGATAAAGACCCGGCAATCATTTCATTTGCACGCATGGAGGCTAATTTGAGGTGTACTTATATTGCGCAACGACGGGCGCATCGTCCTCATCATCCTTTACCCCCGAGTCTCCCACGCTCTTTACTTGGACTCGTCGAAAAACATGAAGAAAAAGGATTACACCCAAATCAAGTCTGTTCTCAACAGTGCTATCTTAACGTACGGCGTACGGGGTGGAGATATCTCGCTCAGGAAGACAAGGAACCGTGTGCCTTGCTTCGGCCATAAGACTGACTTCTGCTACATCCAACAACCGAGTGGTACTACCAGTGATGGATTCTATGTCCTCCACCACATGCAGGAGTTCAGACGGGATCAGAAGAACCTTCGCATGCCACCTAGATCCGGCGATTCCCATATTCTGCAATGGGCAAAGAACCTAGGATATATCTCGGATCATCGACTCCGAGCTGAGTTCTATCACATCCAGCGTGAACTTGAAAAAACAAGGACGTTCTACGAAGAAGGGCAAATGTCGCGGGAAGACGTCCGAACACGCGTAGCCGCTCAACATCTCAATCTGAAGCCTTTCACTGTGCTAAGGGACTATCTCCCTGACTTGCATGGATGGCACAACATGTTGGAGTGATTGACGATATATGACAATGTGTCCATTTAGTCCATACTTTCTCTATGATGAAACTTTGAGTTATGCACGACGAAACTTTATTTGTGATGTAATTAAATCGTCCTCCTCAACTAGCAAAGATCACTCTAGTTAGGGCATTTTGGGTACGATGAACTTTGTATGCTTATGATATGTTGCTTCTATTTTTGCCAAGTCTGTCTGTTTCTGTTGCTCAACTATATATTTTGCACATCATCAACTCATGTGACGATTAAGGTGCATAGATCATCGATGGCGAAGAGTGCTATGCGAGGAGTATACGACGAGTGGCCAGAGTGTTAGGCCCAGGTGTACCGGTTTCCGGTTTCCGAGTGATAGCCAGTAGTTATTTTAGGTTCACACTAGTGCGAGAGAGGGATACAAACTGACACCCCAAGAAGTACTCCATTATGTATGATGAGACATGTCATGTAACTTGTATAGCTATATCGTGATTATGACGTGACGACATGATTTGTGTTGGATGATATGATGAGTCTATTATGTGTATGATATGATGAGCATATTGCATGTCTATGATATAATTAGAATACTATATGAAACCTGTACATAAACATCGCAAATACGTAGCAAAAAATGATATGAGAAAATATAGTAGTGGCGCTTTTTAGCGCTGGACAGGAAAGCGCTGCTGCTAAGTAGGTATAATAGTAGCGCGTGTCAAAACACGCTACTGATACACTTAGCAGTAGCGCCGGTACAGATAGCGCTACTGCTAAGTAGGTATAGCAGCAACGCGTGTCAAAACGTGCTACTAATAAACTTTAGTTGTAGCGTCGTATTAGTAGTGCGGTTACCCGTGCTACTGATGCACCAAAGACCTGTGCTACTACCAGGGTTTTCCCTAGTAGTGCATGACCACACCCCTGGTCACGCCTTGTTGGCTTGTGGGCACCTTGGGAACCGTGTTGCGTTGGTTCTTCTTCCCAAGATTCGCATATATTCCAAAAAAGATCTCCATAAATTTTTATCGGGTTTGGACTTCATTTGATATGGATTTTCTACAAAACAAAAAACACACAAAAAACAGGAACTATCACTGGGCACTGGATAAGTAAGTTATTCCCAAAAGGTAAGTTATTGCCAAAAGTATATGAAAGTTGTAGGATATTTGCATGAAACAACAAAGAATTATAGATACGACGGAGACATATCAGCATCCCCAAGCTTAATTTTTGCGCATCCTCAACTAGGTAAATGATAAAAAGATCTTTTTATGTGGAATGCTACCTATCATAATCTTGAACAAATGTCTAATCATGGCATGAATACCAAGATACATGTGATTCAAGGCAATAGTCTATCCTTTGTCATAAAGACATCAATACTCAGGTTTAGTCACAAATGATCATCTCCTTTCAAAATAACAATGCTAAAGAATTTTATCCCTACAATATCATATAGCTTGTTATGCTTAGTCTTCCTAGCATAAAGTATAAATCATGAGTACCCTAGTGTCAAATCAAGCAATTGGATCATACTTTTTAACGCGCTTTAGCATTTTATACCTCATTCAGTACATGAGTGTGAACCATGGACATAACATATAGGTGGAATAGAGTATGGTGGTAGATATAAAAGGAGTGAAAGACGAAAGGAAGTCTCGCATCAACTATACGGATCATCGGACTATGGAGATGCCCATCAATCGATATCAATACGAGGAGTAGGGATTTTCATGCAACGGATGCACTAAGAGCTATAAGTGTATGAAAGCTCAAATGAAACTAAGTGGGTGTATATCCATCCTGCTTGCTCATAAAGACCTCGGACATTTGAGGAAATCCATTATCGGAATATACCAGCCAAGTTCTATAATGAAAAATTACCACTAGTATATGAAAATTCCAAATTGGGAGACTCTCTATATGAAGAACATGGTGCTACTTTGAAGCACAAGTGTGGTAGAGGATAGTAGCAAAGTCACTTCTCTCTTTTTGTCTCATTCATCCTTTTTTCTTTTTTCTTTGTTTCTTTATTTATTTTTCTCTTTTTTTCTTGGTGGGCTCATTCGGCCTCCCCCATTTTTCTCATCCGGTGTCTCATCCCGACTTGTGGGGGAATCATAGTCTTCATCATACTTTCCTCACTCAGACAATGCTCTAGTAATGATGATCATCACACTTTTATTTTGTTACAACATAATGTAAGGAGAAATCTATACAAGATGACTCTATATGAATGCCCTTGGTAGTGTACCAGGATGTGCAATGATCTAGCGAAGCAAAGCTATAAAGACCCGGAAAAGACAAGGAAATATCATGCTAGCTCTCTTATGATCATGCAAACCAATATGACAATGAATTCTCAAGTCATGTATATGATGATGATGCAAGTTGCATGGCAATATATTTCAGAATGGATATGGAAATGCCATGATAGGTAGGTATGGTGGCTATTTCAAGGAAGATATAAGGTGGCTTATATGTGATAGAGCATATCATATCACGGGGTTTGGATGCACTGGTGAAGGTTGCAGTAATCCTCGAGGTGAGAATCGGCAATGCATGGTACTAAAGAGGCTAGCAAATATGTGGAAAGGTGAGTGTGCGTACATCCACGGATTCACATTAGTCATAAAGCACTCACATATTTATTGCAAAGCTTTATTATCTCTCTCAAAGCAAGTACAACTCGCATGGACCTAGGGAGGAGGTTGGTAGGAGTTAACTATCGCACGCCCCCGATTATAACAGCACAAAGGATTTCAATCAATGCTAAATTATGGTCCAACTTTATCGCATAACTAGAGACTATATGTGCATGCTTTGGGAATCACAAACCTTAACACCGATATTACTAATAATCCATAATCATCCACTAGTGCCCCCACATATCACTATCTTAATTTCTCAAAACTATTGCAATGAATCAAACATATCATATTCAGTGATCTACAAGTTTTATGTAGGATTTTATGACTAACCATGTGAATGACCAATTCCTGTTAACTCTCTAAATAGGTATAAGTGAAGCATGAGACTTTATTTTCTTTGTACAAAAGACCACACTCTAAATGAAGAAAATGACCATTCTAGAAATAACGGTTTCCTATATGTAGAAAAACATGCATCCAACTTCAAATGATATAAGTGAAGCACATGAAGCATTCTATAAAGCCCTACTCAAAAGATATAAGTTAAGTGCAAAGAGCATTCTATAAATTAACCATGAACTTTCCCATACCAGCATGGTGCATTTCTTAAAGAAAAGTAAAAAGGCACACAATGCTCCAAGAAATTACGCATATCATGTGAACAAAACAAAAACCGAGACATACTGATAATTGTTCAAGAAGAAAGATGGGATGCAATTCGGGGCATCCCCAAGTTTAAACGCTTGAGCATCCTTGGATATTTACTTGGGGTGCCTTCAGCATCCCCAAGCTTGAACTCTTATATCTCCTTATTCTTCTCATATCGATGCCTCCTCGAGCTTCAAACACTTCATCCACACAAAACTTCATAGAACTTTTATTAGAAAGGTTAGTACATATAACATCACATCTCATCATGTCGTACCATAACATTATAGTAAAATTATAATACAACATTACCTACTTTATTTTTTCACAATTCTATGGCTCCCAAGGAAATGGGGCTCAACAAGAGTTCAAACATAAGTAGATAAATCAACTATAACAGCAATCTGTGAAAAACAGGACAATATGTAAGAGAGATGCAGATGAAACCTATACTTATGTAACACAACAAATTCTGAAAAATAGGAAGTAATAAAAAAATTGCATAACAGTACCATGTAAAAAATTCAGAATTTTTCACGCTCCAGTAAAATTTGAAAATTCAAACACTACAGAAAATGTTTCTGTTTTTACACAACATATCAAACAAGCAATTTAAACATCCTAAAGTTAAATCTTGGCACATTATTTTTATAATTCAATGGATTTGTACAAGGGGATAATTATTTTTGTTGAAAATTTTCTGTAATCAAGATTCACAAATTTTCATGGGCATGAACAAAAGTTCAAAGACATCCCCCACTTTAACGGTGCTCATCTTTCTCATTTTCACTTTTCTTTATGAAAAGATTTTAGGTTCCTCACTTTATTTTTTGTGCTTAGTTATGTTAAAAGCACACAATAGAATAAAATGACTCTCTAAACTTTCTGGATTGTCTCCCCGGCAGCGCTTTCTTTAAAGGCATTATGCTAGGCATATAGTGCTCATGTAATTGATCGACATGGATCTCATGGTATATCAAAGCCAATTTAAATTGACAATGATTTTTAATTAAGTAGTGATCACAAAGTGATGTATATCGTTTGAAAATGAAGTCTAAATCTCTTCCTATGCATTGGCATGTCATGAAAGAACAATTCATTCACACAAAGTAAAAGCCAATACATAGCATAAGTAGTTTCTTGCAATTTTCTCATACTGGAAACATAGAGGGGTGAAGATTTGGTTCCTCTCTCATAATAATTGCAAGTAGGCACAGCAAACACATCGATATTATATTCATCAAAATCATCATGTGTAATGGTAAAACGTAGCCCATCAATATAATCCTTAATAAGTGAAAAGTTGTCCGATATGGCATAGTTCGGAGAATTCAAAAAGATAATAGGACTATCATGTGTGGATGCAATAGCAACAATTTCATTCTTAACATAAGGAACAATAGCAAGTTCATCTCCATAAGCTTAATTCGTATTGGCATCATGGCCATAAGCATAGCAAGCATCAAGTTCATCAAAAAGGGATATTTGAAACGAATCCAAGGGATCATAGCATTCATCCATAGGTAAGAACAAAGGGAAATTAAACAATTTATGAGTTGAAGAGTTAATCTTGTTAGATGGTGGGCACGGATGATCAATCGCTGTTCCTCCTTTTGTTCTTCGCTCTCCTCCTCATCTTTTTCATCTAGTGATCTCACATTTCCACCAATTTCTTCTTCCATAGATTCCTGTAAAATATTAGTATCTTCCAAGGCAGCAAACATTATTTCAATAAATTCTTTAACATAAGCATTATAAGTATAGTTTTCATAGAAAATGTTAAGTATGGCAAAATTTTCAGATTTGTAAAGAATATCATACTTCCCAATCAAAGAAGCAATATCATATGCACCCTTAAAAGAAAAAAATATTCAATTTGTTAAATATCATAACAACTATGGACATCCTTGTAATATGAAGATAGTATATTATTATCATTAACCACACATTGATAGTGAAGGTGTTTTTTAGTGTCTTCGGAAGAACAAGTAAACTCATGTATTTCGCATAAATTCCAAGCATAGCAACACAAACAATTAATTTGATGCTTCAAGAGTTTCCCTTTTTTAGAAAATTGGTGTAGCACAAAATGATCATATTCATCTAAGGATTCCGTCAACTAAGCTAGTTGGGTTTTCAGCTCGAGCACAAAGGGGTCGAAGATGATCCAAGTAAAAAGCTTCAGAAGTATGGTAGATTTTTGGTGGTTCCTTAACCACTGGGTTAGCAAGTACAACTTTTTGGTATTTTGCATTTACTACCCATAAATAAAGATAGAAAATAACTTAGAGTAGAAAGTAAAATTACTTAGTGATAAAGCAAACAAGCATACACAAGAATATTAACCGCTACGCTATTGCTCCCTCACAACGGTGCCTGAAAGAGGCTTGATAACCCACAAGTGTAGGGGATTGTTTGTAGCCTTTCTTGATAAGTAAGCGTGTCGAACCCAAATAGAAGATAAAGGTAGAATTAATATTCTCTGAAGTTCTATCGACCACCGATACAACTCTACCACCGCTAACACTTACTTTACCTAGAACAAGTATGAAACTACTTTGCGGGAAGGAAACTAGAATTAGTTAGTATTAATAATAGATAGTTTTGAAAGAAAATAAAGAAAAAGTAAATAAAATCTAAGGGATGGTTTATACAAATATTAATGAAGTTAGTTGTTTAGTAGAAATATTTTTGTAACACAAGAGAAAGATTTGTCCCTAGGCAATCGATAACTAGATCGGTAATCATAATTGCAGTTTTATTTGAGGGAGAGGCATACTCTAACATACTTTCCATACTTGGATCATATGAACTTATTATTTGTCCTATAGAAAGCATGTGCAATGATTAGAGATCATGAAGGTAAACACAACCATAGAATTAACACTTCAAGTCCCCTTTACTCGCATACGCAACAACCCCCTTACTCGGGTGTAAGCTTCTGTCACTCTAGCCGCTCACTATAAGTGAGTCATCAACATATTGCAACACCCTACAGTGGAATCCTCCATGTGTGCGCTGCATGGAAGGCACCATAGGACATCACCAAAATATAACATACAACTCAAACCAATCACGATCATCAACCAACCTGTAGGACAAAACATCATAGGATAGCCACACATCATTGGATAATAATATATAGCATTAAGCACCATGTTTACGTAGAGGTTAGAGCAGGGAAGAGAGGTTTTACACCACTGCATAGAGGGGTGAAGAGTTGGTGGTGACGGTCGCGAAGTTGTTTGAGTAGATCGTCGTCACAATGGTTGCCCCGTCATCACCAGGAGAGAGGGTACAGAGCCACCCTCCTCCTTCTTCTTCCTTGGTCTCCCCCTAGATGGGAGGAGAGTTTCCTCTCTGGTCCATGGCTGCCATGGCTCCCGGAGGGCAGCATCCGCTCCAAGATTGGATCTCTCCCTCTCTCTCTCTCTGTCCTGTTTTCTAGCCCTTCACCATTTCTTAAATATATGGATATCCGTAACTCCGATCGGTCTGAAATTTTGAGGGGATCTTCCTTTAGAAATTATCTTTCTAGCGGCGGAAGAAGGGCCCCAACCGACTTACGAGGTGACCACAATCCATTAGGGTGCAACCATTGCCTGGTCGTGCCCTATTGGCTTGTGGGCACCTCGGGCACCGTGTTGTGTTGATTCTTATTCCCAAAATTCACATATATTCCAAAAAATCTCTCTATATTTCTATTGTGTTGGGACTTCATTTGATATGAACTTTCTGTGAAACAAAAAACACACAAAATACAGGAATTGGCACTCGGCACTGGATAGCTAAGTTAGTCCCAAAAATAATATACAAATGTTGCCAAAAGTATATAAAGTTGTAGAATATTGGCATGAAAATATCAAAAATTATAGATATGACAGAGACTCATCATGGGACATGTTAGATACTATCCGGAAAATGGTTATTATTGTATTTCCTTGTTCATGATAATTGTCTATTGTTCATGCTATAAATGTGTTAACCGGAAACCATAATACATGTGTGAATACATAGACCACAATATGTCCCTAGTGAGCCTCTAGTTGACTAGCTCGTTGATCAATAGATGGTCACGGTTTCATGGCCATGGACATTGGATGTCATTGATAACGGGATCACATCATTAGGAGAATGATGTGATGGACAAGACCCAATTCTAAGCATAGCACAAGATCGTGTAGTTCGTTTGCTAAAGCTTTTCAATGTCAAGTATCGTTTCCTTAGACCATGAGATTGTGCAACTCCCGGATACCGTAGGAATGCTTTGGGTGTGCCAAACGTCACAACGTAACTGGGTGGCTATAAAGGTGCACTACGGGTATCTCCGAAAGTATCTGTTGGGTTGGCATGAATCGAGACTGGGATTTGTCACTCCGTGTGACGGAGAGGTATCTCTGGGCCCACTCGGTAAGACATCATCATTATGAGCTCAATGTGACTAAGGAGTTAGTCACGGGATGATGTATTACGGAACGAGTAAAGAGACTTGCCGGTAACGAGATTGAACAAGGTATGGGGATACCGACGATCGAATCTCGGGCAAGTATCATACCGATAGACAAAGGGAATTGTATACGGGATTGATTGAATCCTTGACATCGTGGTTCATCCGATGAGATCATCGTGGAGTACGTGGGAGCCAACATGGGTATCCAGATCCCGCTGTTGGTTATTGACCGGAGAGGTGTCTCGGTCATGTCTACGTGTCTCCCGAACCCGTAGGGTCTACACACTTAAGGTTCGATGACGCTAGGGTTATAGGGAAAAGGTATACGTGATTACCGAAGGTTGTTCGGAGTCCCGGATGAGATCCCGGACGTCACGAGGAGCTCCGGAATGGTCCGGAGGTAAAGATTGATATATAGGAAGTCCAGTTTTGGTCACCGGAAAGTTTTCGGGCTCATCGATAGTGTACCGGGAGTGCCGGGAGGGTGCCGGATAACCCCCGGGAGGGGTGTGACGACCAAAGGACCACATGGGCTGTTAGATAAAGTGTGCCAGCCCTTATTGGGCTGGGCAAGACTTTTGCTAAAGGCCCATGCGGCTGGAGATAAGGAGATAAGGCAAAAAGGATTTAAAAGGAGGAGATCCACCTCCCTTGTGGGAGGTGGACTCTCCCTTTAATTCGGCCGGCCATCTCCTCTTTGGAGTAGAGGCCAAGCCAGCCCTCCACGTCCCTCCTCCTATATATACTTGAGGTTTTGGATGTTTTGAGACAGGATTTGATCTCTCTCTCTCACGGCGAAGCCCTACCTCTCTTCTTCCTCCTCCGCAGCGCTTAGGCGAAGCCCTGTCGGAATACCTTGCTACTCCACCACCACCACGCTGTCGTGCTGCTGTTGGAGCCCTTCCCCAACCTCTCCTTCCTCCTTGCTGGATCAAGGTGTTGGAGACGTCACCGGGCTTCACGTGTGTTGAACGCGGAGGTGCCGTCCGTTCGGCACTTGATCGGATCTACCGCGATCTGAATCGCTGCGAGTACGACTCCATCAACCGCGTTCTTGTAACGCTTCCGCTTAGCGATCTTCAAAGGTATGAAGATGCAATCTCTCCCCTCTCGTTGCTGGTTTCTCCATAGATAGATCTTGGTGAACGTAGGAAAATTTTGATTTACTACTACGTCTCCCAACAGTGGCATCATGAGCTAGGTCTATGCGTAGAATCTATGCACGAGTAGAACACAAAGCAGTTGTGGGCGTCGAGTTTGTTAATTTTCTTGCCGCTACTAGTCTTATCTTGATTCGGCGGTATTGTGGGATGAAGCGGCCCGGACCAACTTTACACGTACGCTTACGTGAGACCGGTTCCACCGCCTGACATGCACTAGATGCATAAGGTGGCTAGCGGGTGTCTGTCTCTCCTACCTTAGTCGGATCGGATTCGATGAAAAGGGTCCTTATGAAGGGTAAATAGCAATTGGCAAATCACGTTGTGGTGTTGACGTAGGTAAGAAACGTTCTTGCTAGTAACCTATAGCAGCCACGTAAAAACTTGCAACTACAAATTAGAGGACGTCTAACTTGTTTTTGCAGCATGTGCCTTGTGATGTGATATGGCCAAAGGATGTGATGTGATGCATTGTGATGTATGAATTGATCATGTTCTTGTAATAGGATTCACGACTTGCATGTCGATGATTATGACAACCGGCAGGAGCCATAGGAGTTGTCTTATTTATTGTATGACCTGCGTGTCAATCATAAACGCCATGTAATTACTTTACTTTATTGCTAAGCGTTAGCCATAGTAGTAGAAGTAATAGTTGGCGAGACAACTTCATGAAGACACAATGATGGAGATCATGATGATGGAGATCATGGTGTCGTGCCGGTGACAGTGATGATCATGGTGCCCCGAAGATGGAGATCATAGGAGCAAAATGATATTGGCCATATCATGTCACTATATTGATTGCATGTGATGTTTATCATGTTTACATCTTATTTGCATAGAACGACGGTAGTAAATAAGATGATCTCTCAATAAAATTTCAAGAAAGGTGTTCACCCTAACTGTGCACCGTTGCTAAGGATCGTCGTTCCGAAGCACCACGTGATGATCGGGTGTGATAGGTTCTAACGTTCGCATACAACGGGTGTAAGCCAGATTTACACATGCGAAACACTTAGGTTGACTTGACGAGCCTAGCATGTACAGACATGGCCTCGGAACACGGAAGACCGAAAGGTCGAACATGAGTCGTATAGAAGATACGATCAACATAGAGATGTTCACCATGGATGACTAGTCCGTCTCACGTGATGATCGGACACGGGCTAGTTGACATGGATCATGTATCACTTGGAAGACTAGAGAGATGTCTATCTAAGTGGGAGTTCATTAATAATTTGATTAAATGAACTTAATTATCATGAACTTAGTCTAAAAATGTCCTTGCAAATTATGTTGTAGATAGCTCGCGCTGTAGCTCCCCAGTTTTATTGATACAATCCTAGAGAAAAGTAAGTTGAAAGTTGATGGTAGCAATAATGCAGACTGGGTCCGTGATCTGAGGATTGTCCTCATTGCTGCACAGAAAGCTTATGTTTTTGATGTACCGCTAACTGCATCACTCCCTCAAGCGTTGTCTGTAGATGTTGTGAACATATGACAGGCACTTTTTGATGACTACGTGATAGTTCAGTGCGTCATGCATTACGGCTTAGAATTGAGGCTTCAAAATGTTTTGAACGTCACAGAACATATGAGATGTTCTAGGAGCTGAGATTGTGATCTCAAGCTCGTGCCTATGTTGAGAGGTATGAGACCTCCAACAAGATTCTTTGCCTGCAAGATAAAGGAGAATAGCTTAATCGGTGAGCGTGTTCTCAGATTGTCTGGGTGCTACAATCACTTGAATCAAGTGGGAGTTAATCTTCCAGATGAGATAGTGATTAATGCAGTTCTCCAAGTCACTGCCACCAAGCTACTAGAGCTTCGTGATGAACTATAACATGCCAGGGATGGATAAGATGATCCCTGAGTTGTTCGTGATGTTTGACACCACGAAGGTAGAAATCAATAAGGAGCATCAAGTGTTGATGGTTAAGTGAAAACCACTAGTTTCAAAAGGGGCAAGGGCAAGAAGGGAAAAACTTCAGGAATGGCAAGCCAGTTGTTGCTCTAGTGAAGAAACCCAAGGTTGAGCCCGAACCCGAGACTAAGTGCTTCTGTTATGAGGAGAATGTTCGCTGAAGCGGAAAAACCCTAGATGATTGGTAGATAAGAAGGCTGGTAATGTCAATGGAAGTATATTTGATATACGTGTTAGTGATGTGTACCTTGCTGGTACTCCTAGTAGCACCTGGGTATTAGATACCGGTTCGGTTGCTAAGTGTTAGCAACTCGAAATAAAAGGTACGGAGTAAATGGAGACTAGCTAGGTGAAAGGTGACGATGTGTGTTGGAAGTATTTCCAAGATTGATGTGATCACCATCGCACGCTCTCTCTACCTTCAGGATTTGTGATAAACCTAAATAAATGTTATTTGGTGTTTGCGTTGAGCATAAACGTGATTAGATCATGATTAGTGCGATACGGTTATTCATATAAGTTAGAGAATAATGGTTATTCTGTTTACATGGATAATGCCTTCAATGGTCATGCACCCACTCGAAATGGTTTATCGAATCATGATCGTAGTAGTACACATATTCATAACATTGGTACCAAAAGATACAAAGTTAATAATGATAGTACCACATGCTTGTGGCACTGCCACGTAATGTCATATTGGTATAAATCGCATGAAGAAACTCCATGATGATGGATGTTTTTTGACTCACTCGATTTCGAATCGGTTGAGACATGCGAGCCATGCCTCTTGAGCAAGATGACTGAGACCCCGTCATCCAATATGATGGAGCGGGCAAGTGGCTTATTGGAATTAATACATGTTGATGTATGTGGTCCAATGAGTGTTGAAACACACAGTGGATATCGTTGTTTTTCTTTACCTTCACTGATGATTTGAGTAAATATGGGGATATTTACTTAATGAAACACGAATCTGAAATGTTTGAAAGGTTCAAGGAGTTTCAGAGTGAAGTTAAAGATCATCGTGACAAGAAGATAAATGTCTATGATATGATCATGGAGGTGAATATCTAAGTTACGAGTTTGGTATGCAATTTTAGACAATGTGGAAATTGTTTCACAGCTCACGCCTCCTGGAACACCATAGTGTGATGGTGTGTTCGAACGTCGTAGTCGTGCTCTATTGGATATAGTGAGTACTATGATGTCTCTTATCGTTTTACCACTATCGTTATGGGGTTATGCATTAAAGACAAATCCATTCACTTTAACAGGGCACCATCTAAGTCTGTTGAGATGACACCGTGAGAATTATGGTTTGACAGAAGCCTAAGCTGTCATTTCTTAATGTTTGGGGCTGCGACGCTTATGTGAAAATGGGTTTTTCACCTAGCGAGCTCGAACTCAAAGCAGACAAATGCATCTTCATAGAATACCCTAATGAGACATTGGGTATACCTTCTATCTCAGATCCAAGCGCAAAAGGTGTTTGTTGCTAAGAACGGGTCCTTTTTTGAGAAAGAGTTTCTCTCGAAAGAATTGAGTGGGAGGAAGATAGAACTTGATAAGGTTGTTGAACCTTTGTTTCAACCAGAGAATAGCGCAACACAGAAAGATGTTTCTGTAGAGCCTACTTAGTTGAAAAGGAAGTTAATGATGATGATCATGAAGCTTCGGATCAAGTCACTATCGAACCTCGTAGGTCGACAAGGACGCGTACTGCTCCTGAGTAGTACGACAACCCTGTCTTGGAAATCATGTTGTTGGACAACGATGAACCTACGAACTATGGAGAAGCGAAGGTGGGCCCGGATTCCAACAAATGGCTAGGAGCCATGAAATCCGAGAAAGGATCCATGTATGAAAACCAAGTATGGACTTTGGTAGACTTGCCTGTTGAATGGCGGGTCATTGAGTACAAATGGACCTTTGAGATAAACATAGACGCTAATGGTGAAATGTCACCGTTTATAAAGCTCGACTTGTCGCAAAGAAGTTTCCGCCAAGTTCAAGGAGTTGACTGCAATGAGATTGTCTCATCTGTAGCGATGCTAAAAGTCTATTAAAATTTTGTTAGCAGTTGCTGCATTTTTCGATTATGAAATCTGGCAGATGGATGACAAAACAAGGTTTCCGTAATGGTTTCTGTGAGGAAGAGTTGTATGTGATACAACCAGAAGGTTTTGTCAATCCTAAGGATGCTAATAATATGCAAACTCCAGCGATCCTTCTATGGACTGGAGCAAGCATCTCGGAGTTGGAATATATGCTTTGATGAGGTGATCAAAGTGTTTAAGTTTATACAAAGTTTATGAGAAACTTGTATTTGCAAGAAGGTGAGTGGGAGCACTATGGAATTTCTTATAAGAATATGTAGTTGACATATTATTGATCGGAAATGATGTAGAATTTCTGGAAGAGCATGAAGGGTTGTTTGAAAAGTTTTGTTTTTCAAAGGAAGACCCAGATAAAGCTACTATTTTATTGAGCATCAAGATCTATAGGGATAGATCTATTCGCTTGATAAGTTTTTTTCGACGAAGACATACCTTGACAAGTTTTTGAAGGAGTTCAAAATAGATGGGTCAAAGAAGGAGTTCTTGACTGTATTGTAAGGTGTGAAATTGAGTAAGACTCAATACCCGACCACGGCAGAAGATAAAGAAGAGATGAGTGTCATCTCCTATGCTTTAGCCATAGGCTCTATATAGTATGCCATGCTGTGTACCGCACCTGTGTGTGCCTTGCCATGAGTCTGTCAAGGGGTACAAGAGTAATCCAAGAGTGGATCACTAGACAGCGGTCAAAGTTAGCCTTAGTAACTTGAGAACTAAGGAAATATTTCTCGATTATGGAGGTGATAAAGAGTTCATCGTAAAGTGTTACGATGATGCAAGCTTTAAAACCAATCCGGATGACTCTTAGTAGAAATCCAGCTACGTATAGTGGAGCAGCCATTTGGAATAGCTCCAAGTGGAGCATGGGAGTAGTATCTACAAATATGACATGGAAAGTTTGTAAGGTACACACGGATCTGAATGTCGCAGACCCGTTGACTAAAACCTCTTTCACGAGCAGGACATGAACAAACCCCAGAACTTATTGGGTGTTAATCACATGAT
The DNA here is from genome assembly GCA_022496015.1 of Hordeum marinum. Lineage (NCBI taxonomy): Eukaryota > Viridiplantae > Streptophyta > Magnoliopsida > Poales > Poaceae > Hordeum > Hordeum marinum. Next base: position 497,239,830 of record CM039673.1, read on the forward strand.
GATATGATCACATGGTGATGTAAGTGTTAATCACATGGTGATGTGAACTAGATTATTGACTCTAGTGCAAGTGGGAGACTGTTGGAAATATGCCCTAGAGGCAATAATAAAATGGTTATTATTGTATTTCCTTGTTCATGATAATTGTCTATTGTTCATGCTATAAATGTGTTAACCGGAAACCATAATACATGTGTGAATACATAGACCACAATATGTCCCTAGTGAGCCTCTAGTTGACTAGCTCGTTGATCAATAGATGGTCACGGTTTCATGGCCATGGACATTGGATGTCATTGATAACGGGATCACATCATTAGGAGAATGATGTGATGGACAAGACCCAATTCTAAGCATAGCACAAGATCGTGTAGTTCGTTTGCTAAAGCTTTTCAATGTCAAGTATCGTTTCCTTAGACCATGAGATTGTGCAACTCCCGGATACCGTAGGAATGCTTTGGGTGTGCCAAACGTCACAACGTAACTGGGTGGCTATAAAGGTGCACTACGGGTATCTCCGAAAGTATCTGTTGGGTTGGCATGAATCGAGACTGGGATTTGTCACTCCGTGTGACGGAGAGGTATCTCTGGGCCCACTCGGTAAGACATCATCATTATGATCTCAATGTGACTAAGGAGTTAGTCACGGGATGATGTATTACGGAACGAGTAAAGAGACTTGCCGGTAACGAGATTGAACAAGGTATGGGGATACCGACGATCGAATCTCGGGCAAGTATCATACCGATAGACAAAGGGAATTGTATACGGGATTGATTGAATCCTTGACATCGTGGTTCATCCGATGAGATCATCGTGGAGTACGTGGGAGCCAACATGGGTATCCAGATCCCGCTGTTGGTTATTGACCGGAGAGGTGTCTCGGTCATGTCTACGTGTCTCCCGAACCCGTAGGGTCTACACACTTAAGGTTCGATGACGCTAGGGTTATAGGGAAAAGGTATACGTGATTACCGAAGGTTGTTCGGAGTCCCGGATGAGATCCCGGACGTCACGAGGAGCTCCGAAATGGTCCGGAGGTAAAGATTGATATATAGGAAGTCCAGTTTTGGTCACCGGAAAGTTTTCGGGCTCATCGGTAGTGTACCGGGAGTGCCGGGAGGGTGCCGGATAACCCCCGGGAGGGGTGTGACGACCAAAGGACCACATGGGCTGTTAGATAAAGTGTGCCAGCCCTTATTGGTCTGGGCAAGACTTTTGCTAAAGGCCCATGCGGCTGGAGATAAGGAGATAAGGCAAAAAGGATTTAAAAGGAGGAGATCCACCTCCCTTGTGGGAGGTGGACTCTCCCTTTAATTCGGCCGGCCATCTCCTCTTTGGAGTAGAGGCCAAGCCAGCCCTCCACGTCCCTCCTCCTATATATACTTGAGGTTTTGGATGTTTTGAGACAGGATTTGATCTCTCTCTCTCACGGCGAAGCCCTACCTCTCTTCTTCCTCCTCCGCAGCGCTTAGGCGAAGCCCTGTCGGAATACCTTGCTACTCCACCACCACCACGCCGTCGTGCTGCTGTTGGAGCCCTTCCCCAACCTCTCCTTCCTCCTTGCTGGATCAAGGTGTTGGAGACGTCACCGGGCTGCACGTGTGTTGAACGCGGAGGTGCCGTCCGTTCGGCACTTGATCGGATCTACCGCGATCTGAATCGCTGCGAGTACGACTCCATCAACCGCGTTCTTGTAACGCTTCCGCTTAGCGATCTTCAAAGGTATGAAGATGCAATCTCTCCCCTCTCGTTGCTGGTTTCTCCATAGATAGATCTTGGTGAACGTAGGAAAATTTTGATTTACTACTACGTCTCCCAACAGAAACATAATGACCTATCTCCTCGTAGTTTAGTTCAGCCCCGGGACAGTAGTAGGTATTGTCTACCAAGCACTAGACATGTTTGATTGAATGGAAATAAGCTGTCAGTAGAAATTAGTTGTGAACTATTTTTAAATAAACAATATAAATTACTTAATAAATATGGTTGAGAAACTCACATAATGGTAGAACTGGAGGCGTCTGCACATTGACCCAGATGTCGATATTACCTTCAATTTCATCTTCCAGATGAATATCAAAGGTGATAAGCATATTAGGTTCAAATGCATAAGCCTTGCATAGTGCTCTTCAACTTTTGCATTCAAAATAGGAGTAGGTGTCTGCATTGTACAATTTTACGGCAAAGGTATAACCATTCTCTATCCTCAAATGAACTCTCTTTACCCCCATACTTTTTTTAGTATCGAAACCAATCTTATCCAAGACATAAATTCTTGCATGGCAGGGGATACGTTAGTCGAATAGTAAAAAAATAAGATTATAAGTTGAAGCAAAAGAAGCAGAAGACATGATTAATTACGAATAAAGACTTGTCGTTGTGACTTACTGTATCCACTTCGAAGCTCTCATCCAGCATGATGCTGAAGCGCCTACCATCAACTAGGTAAGGCTTGTCGCACAGGCCGCGCTCTGCTTCGTAGTATTCGCACATAAAGAATTCCCTTTCGTTGTTAGACATTTCCTATGTTCATAGTTGAAACATTTAAAATCGATCGAAGGCAACTATCAGGAAACTGATTAACACACAGATCACTATTACTCAATATGCAACGGGTTGACTCTAGGTCTGTCGAGTCTTTCCTTCCTAAACTCTCATCTCATGTATATGGTGGGCACTCCCTCTGATATTGCGACCGTCGGTGATGGTGGCTCCTCCATTCGTCCCCGAGTGCATTACACCAAAATGTCTAGCACACGGGAATGAAGGAGAAGCGACCCCCACGACAACAGTCGGGATTCTTCCTCTCTTATATTTTGACCGTCGGTGATGGTCGCTACTTATCCTTTCACTAGTGCATTACAAATATCTAGCACAAGGAAAAGAAGCAGAAGCGACCCCCAGGACAATAGTCGGGATTCTTCCTCTCTCATATTTCGACCGTCGGTGATGGTCGCTACTCCTCCTTTCCCTAGTGCATTACAAATATCTAGCACAAGGGAAAGAATGAGAAGCGACCCCCACGACAACAGTCGGGATTCTTCCTCTCTCATATATATATATGGTGGACACTCTCCCTCACTGAAAGACACACAAGAAGCCAAAATAGACCTAAAGTCAACCCGTTCCATATATTGAGCAATGACATAGAAAAAATGCCCTATGTTTTTCCGTAATCACAAGCACTCGATATGTCCTACATTGTAGCACAAGTCATGCTAAAATTCATGAAAAAAAGTCGGCATGACCTTTACTAAAAACAGGACATATCGAGCGCCTGAAATATGCCGAAACGGAATCGAATCAACATTCCGGAAAAACATAGGCCACTCAGAGGTACATTGCAAACAAGAACACCAAGACATCCTCTATATTCAGAATATGACATGTTCATTCTAGCAAATGAGTAAAGTTGTGTTCATGATTCAAAAATTACGGCACGGCCTTGAATATATTGCAAAGAAGAGAAGAAGAGAAGGCTACCGATAAAATATCACTAATACATTTATAATGAACTCGTATATAATATCACTAATACATCATCCTGAATAATCCAATTAATGCATCTTGAATATTATCATATATGATCACTAATACAGATCGAATATCCTAGAATCCAAAGTGGAGGATGGTGAACTCGGTTCACTAGCGGTCTCTCAGTCGTTGGCGGTGGACACCCAAAGATAAGGAACCATCACGGGATCATAACTCAGGTGAGATCCTTGAAGAATCTGCCAGGTATTGTTGAACTTGGCATCCAACACCGCCATGTAGCGACGGATGTGCTCGTCCTCCTCCCTGACACGACGACATACCACCTCCGCGGGGGCCCGCTCCCTCCACACCGAAAGTGGCCCACGTGACCGCCACCAAAGAAGCTCCGGGTCGACGACGAGACCTGGATTCCTCACCAGGCTCCGAGCCCGGGAAGGTAGCACCTCCCAGTGCCAGCCCGATGGAGCCTAGTCCCGGACATGGCGCCTATCAAGCAGGCTCTCGCCGACCACTAGACCATGAGGATGCGGGCCGAGCATCGTCGGTGCCGAGTCCTATGAGAAAATTTTCTTATCGTTTAATGTTTATTTTCTAGTTATCATTTGTACAACAATCATCTCATTTCAATTTAGCTAGCGTCCACTAACCTATTTTTCTCAACATGCAAGTATGACACCTCATCAAGCAAATATATAGAAAATAATAAAACATAAATATATAGCAAATAATGTTTTACTTTCTAGTCGGTGTCGGGGTCGGCCGGGGTCGAGGTCAAGGTTGGGGTCGGGGTCGGGGGCGAGGTCATCGACGAGGAGTGAGGGGCGGCGGCGGCACAGGGAGAGGGAGGGAGTGAGGGGCGAGGCGGCGATGCAGGGAGAGGGAGGGAGTGAGGGGCGGAGGCAGAGGCGCAGGGACGGGGAGGGACTGAGGAGGGAGAGAGGGGCGGCGGCGCAGGAACAGGAAGGGAGTGAGGGGCGAGGTGGCAGCATAGGGAGAGGGAGGGAGTGAGGGACGGCGGCGCGAGGAGAGGGAGGAAGGAAGGAGAGAGGGAGAGAGTGAGAGAGATGGGTCGTGCGGGGCAAAGAGGATAAATGCACGGCTCACTTAGCAGTAGCACTGGTGGGTAACATGTGCTACTGATAAGAGGCGTAGCAGTAGCGCTTTCCTTAAGAAAGCGCTGCTACTATAAATACTGTCGGCGGGATCGTCGGGCCCCCCTTAGCAGCAATGCTTTTCGAAGTTCCAGCGCTACTGCTAAGACCTTACTTGTAGCGCTGCCTGAATACATCGCTACTAGTACTTAGCAACAGCGTTTGTATTGTTCCAGTGCTACTAGTAGGCTCCTGCCTATAATGTTTCTCCTAGTAGTGTCCGGAAGCTGTGAGCACAAACTGGAGTAAGAGTAACTTAATTTTGCTCGAGAGTTGACTTTCAAGAAGACAAGAAGGGACTACAATTGCATGTGGAGTTATGTGGAGTCTGGGAGTAACAATGGTGCTCGTGGTATAATCTCAAGTCCAATGTACGTGACGGTTCAACGCATGGATGAATCCAATATGGTGGAGAATATTCATCAATGTGAAGTTTGTTAGAATTGTGTTGAATATTATGTACAAAGGTAGCTTACAACTGTACTCTGAGTTGTATGGTGTGAAGATAGGATACAGAGTGGTGTCCTAATAGGACACTTGTATGCTAGGATTCTTACATAATATAGGATAGACACACGATGTAACCTATGCCGGCATAATAGCATATGCACATAGGGGGGGTCGACATCGTGTGCCAACGCTCGGGGTGCGGTATTGTAGCGATGTCATGGGGAAGAACGTCCAAATGTAGCCTCGAGGATGTAACCATGTCGGTGAACCTCGTTAACGTATCTCGGTGTCGTGTCTCATGTGGTTGCTTGATCCTTGGTAGATCAACTAGTGCCTGAGATAATTCTAACAATTCAAGTGGCCTTATTAAATTCAAATAGGGGGAGATGGATGCACTTGCATTTTTTTGGAGAAGGAGGTTAACTCCTGGCCGCTGCATCAATGTGATGCGCACATCCATTTTTATTAAGTATTGAATGAAGTGTAGAATAAATGTAACTACAATTGAACCATTACAAAATGTAAAAAAAACGCATATATGTATGTCAACTTTTTCCGTGGCAAGACCTTCAAGAAGGAATAAGCGTCCTTGCACCACCGCCATCATGTCCGGCCGAATACAACCAAGAAAAAGATTTTCATCCATTTTTTAGAATGGATGCACTTCTCTGGCCTTAAACAAAGGCCCTTACAAAATACATAAGTGGGTAACTAAAGCAGAGTTCAAGACAATTACATAGTAGACTAAAACAAAGATAGTATGATACAAGCCGAAAAGCTAACAACAACGACACAACGTTGGTCGCAGGCATATGAAGAAGTTGACGATGCCCAAGTATAGGTGGCTCCCCGCCCATGATGTTCCTATCTTGCTCGCCGGAGACCAGTGCACTTTGCTTGCACCTATGCGATGAACAACTCGATGCTCCTTTTGTTTCTTGTCCTTGTTAGAAGCTTCCATAGTCGTAAAAAGATACCAATTTATACAAAAGACCAGCAGGGTGGTGGATAAATTGCCCATCAATCAAAGCTTTGTTCCTAGTAGTCCAGAGAGCCCATGCTATCGCACCAAATCCCAGCCACGCCAACCTATGCTCCATTCCTGGTGTACCATGTGTAAGGCGGTAAATGTCCGAGAACCCACTTGGTTCCAAGATGACCCCGTCACTTCCCTAAGCGCACTCCACACAAATCAGGCCATAATAGATCAACAAATCAAATGGCCCATATCTTCATTTCCCCCTACCACACACATTTGCCATCCCCGGGGCCTTGACGTTTTTGCACTAGGTCCCCACTAGTTACTCGTTTCCGTGCCACTTGCCATAAGTATATTTTAATTTTGCCGACAGTCGGACTTGCCATATACCGGACAGATCATAACATGTGGTAGCGCAATCCAGTTGTGAAGGACCCCAATTGATCTAGGCGCCCAAAGACCTCATCCCGTCCCTGCGAAATAGTACGAAGTTGTAATTTTGCACGGAGATGCTCCCATTCAAAATTTCAAGAGCCCTAGAGACCTTCCAAACCGTGGTTCCCATCGATCGTTTGCCCAAATCTTGGCCACTTTAGTACTCGGTTTGGTTGAAATAGCAAACAAGGTAGGGTAGATCTCACTCAATGGCCGATCCCCGAACCAAACATCTAGCCAAAATGATGTCTCTTGACCAATACGCACCACAAATTTCGTTCCTAGCCTCAAAAGGTGTTGAACCTTTTTAATACCCTTCGCAAATTGTGATAATTCAACATTAGGTTTGAAGTCTGCTCCCCCTTCCTTGAGGTATTTTGGGAGAATGTAGTGAGCCATAACCCCCCTTGGACGATGAGAGTCTTCCACACCCATTTAGTAATAAGACACTAATTCATAATTTTGGTGCTTAACACCCCCAAGCCTCCAACTTCCTTTGGTGAGCAAATGTGCTCCCAACTCACCATATGGTACCTTTGTTTGCCACCTTCTTTGGCCCAAAAGAATCTTGATCGTAGTTTATTTAATCTCGACACCAATCATCAAAGACAACACCTTAAAAAAGGTACCGATGCAAGTTCGTTGCTGCCGAGCCCAACCAATTAAGGCTAGAACTTAAGTTTTCACCCGGACATGAGCGGTGTCACGATCTTCATCTTGAAGATGGATCTTCTGGAAGTCACACAAGTTTGTACTCCACGCAAAGCCAGAAGGGCACTAGCGGATGGGTGAGACATTGTACCACCATAGACCACCACCCCGACCATCGGGAGTCATCCATGACACGGTGTTGATCTAGCCGCAGCCACACCACACATGCGCAAACCGACCTGAAGCATCCGTCATGACCCCAGGGGCGCTGCCCAACATCCTCCACGTCTCCAGGTGAGCCACCACCATGGCGTCGCACATGACCCACACTTGTCCGTTGAAATTTCCATAGGCCGCCGCCTCGACGACCAAGACGCGAAACCCACTAACACGGTCTAACTCCAAACTCCACTTGGCCGCCCCGCCATGAGAAGTCGCATCATGACCTTGATACCTTCTTCTTCCTTGCCACCGATGCCGTTATGCACCGGCCCACTGATATACAACAACGTCAATGCTGGCGTGTTCATCCAGTTGATCAGTGTGTCGACGCATGGCTCCCACTGCTACAAGATTGCTCCAGAGACGTTTGTGTGCAGCTCCTTCTGCACGTGTGGGCGAATTAGATGGTTGATGGCGTCGGTCCTTGCACGTAAATCTAAAAATAGTTTTTTAAAAACTGGTTTAAATGGTTTGGTTTTTACTCTACGCTGGATTGGTTTGAGCTTTTTTTGGTTCAAGTTTGGTTTGGGTCTTGAAAAACCAGTTCGGGTATAGTTACGGGCTTAAAGAGTTTGGGTATAACAGGTGAAATCTATGGGCTCCAACCCGGTTCCTCGCCCCGGAGCACGATTGAGAAAACATAAAGAAAAAGGCCCATCGCCGGCCGCCAACCACCAAACCATCTCCCTCACACCTCGCTGTCGGCCTACACCCCTCCCCCTCCCCTCCCATCCCCTCCCTTCATAGCTCAGCGCCTCCCCCTCCTCCTCCCGCTCCCCTTCCTCGCCCCTTTCCTCGTTGGTGACGACGGGCGTCAACCGGCTGCCGCGCGTCGGGGCCTACATCCGCGTCTCCTACATCAAGTTCGTTGAGACCAGCGGTGCCCGCACCATCCCACGAAGATGCTTGTAGGAAGAGTTTTCTGTTGACCATGAAAAAACACCATCTGAAGTCCTGTTTGTGTTTGATCAAAAAGTTTGCCATGATCTCATGGTCCAGTTTTGCATCCACGCTTAGCTCCCCTTTCACGGCAAACACATGGTTCCTTGGGTTGTAAGCAGCCATGGATTGACTCAATGCAACCAGCATTTCAAGTCAAGGGTCATCACACGATTCACGATGATGCAATGAAGATGTACTAGGGAATGAAGAAAGATATCAAAATCAAGCTACAAAATTTAGATTCTCGCATTTACTTAACATCTGATATGTGGACATGAGCACAAAACTTGGGCTATATGTTCATCATGGCTCAATATATGAATGCAGAATTCAGCTACAAGAAAACAAGTTTCGCAGAAGTGAAGTATCCCCACACAGGCTATGCGATAGGAAAGGAAACTGTTGGTTGCCTAACAGAATGGGGCATAATGCAGATGAGTTTGGTTGAAATATGGTTCAGGTGTCAAACTATTCTCAGATTTACCCGCACGGCTGTTACATAGCAGAGCCATTAGAAAATCCGCCTTGGTATGTTCTCCCATAGCAGAGCCAACGTTTTGTCGGGGATAAAATAGAGCGCATAAACCGAAGAACGTTTTGTCGGAGAATTCCTCTCGTGACCAGACGTCTATAAATAAGCTTGCTCTGACCAACCGAGCCAACCGAGGAATAACAGCACTCCATGGCTGCTTACAACGCAAGGAACCATGTGTTATCCTGTGCTTTCTACCTCGCATCTCACGCCGCCGCATTCAACTGCAGCGCCTGGGATCAGTCCGATGTGATCTCTTGCGATGATGCCACACTTGCAATGGAGACCATGGGCAGAATCAAATTCAGCGACTATGTGTGGTGCATTATAAGTGAGCAGACCAACGATTCTCGCTTCAGGCCGCCAGTTAACTGCAGAGCCAGGTTTTTATCTGATCTCTCTTCCGCGTTCGAAGAATACAAACTTGCACATAGGCTTTCTGAGAGCATGAGTGGAGGAGTGCCCCATCCAACCCGTTACATCTCCCCAGCCAACCTAGCGAGCCAAGATATGGCCGGAGAGCGATGACCACGACGAAGAAACAGCCAGTTGCGATTCCGATCTTCGGGAAGATCGCGCCTCGGTGGTTGAACCAAGCAGCCGTGGTATGCTCGGCTTTGCTGGGCTTGATTTGCACCGTGCCAGCCCTTCTGCTCTGCATACGCGGAAAAAGGCTGAGGCAGAGCACATCGGTTATCGAACTCCGGCGACGATTGGGACCTAGGCAGTTTCGCTACAGTGAGCTTGCCGCCGCGACGGACAATTTCGCCGAGGACAGAAAGATCGGCAAGGGGGGTTCGGTCCGGTGTACAGAGGCTACTTGGATGACCAGGATTGTCAATTTTTGTCCAAAAGGATCACCTGTCCAGTGGATTTGTCAAAAAGACCACCTACGGATGTATTTGTCAGATCAGACCCCTCCTCGTCTGGCGGCACGCGCGTCACGTGACGCGTGACACCTGCCGCCAGCGTAAGAGGCGGCAGGCAGGCCCCACCGCTCTAGGCGGCCTGTGGTCGATGTCGTTCCCCCTTTCCCGGCACGGAACGAAGCTGCAGGTGCGGGCCCTGCCGCCACCAGCCGAGGCGGCAGCACGGGCTTGGTCGCCAGCAGCCGAGGCGGTCTGTCCGTGCCAGCGCAGGCACCCAGCGGTTGTGACGGCTATGATTTTAAGGCTGGCGGCGCTGATTTTGAGGCAAACAGCGTTGAGATCGTCACACCAACAACGAAGTACTTCCACCCTCCGAGGCAAAGTCGCACTCTTTATTTTCGTAGGCCTAATGCTTTGATCCGAGCAAGACAAACTTATAATGACTAGCGTGTTCGTGTTTTGAAGCAGCGGCTGAATGATGGACAAGAGAGTGAGAAAGAGCAAGCAGTGTGAACAGAAGCAAAGAAAATAGCGTGAGAGAGCAGGCAACGGCATGTCGTATATAAAGATGAGGAGCACTGTATTGTCGGTAAAAGAAAATAAATCACGCGCGTCCGCGCGCAGCAACAACACTGCATCGCACCGCTGTCTTCAGCGTTTCAGACAAAGCAGACAACAGGAATCAACTGTTTCCCGCACTCGGCCTAATCTTTGCCTAAAAATAGCACCGTCATCAACGCTGTCACGCGTGCACTGCCCTAGACAGCAGGAATCAGCATCTACTAAAAAAAGAAAGAAAGAATTGTCGATTTCAACCGTTTCCATGCGGCTCGGGAATCGTTGCCTCAAAATCAACACCGTCAGCCTTAAAATCAGAGCCGTCACAATCGTTGGGTGCCTACGCTGGTACGGACAGGCCGCCTCGGCTGCTGGCGGCCGGGCCTGCTCTGCCACCTCGGCTGGTGGCGGCAGGGCCCGCACCTGCAGCTCCATTTCGTGTCAGGAACAGGGGAACGGTATTGGCCACAGGCCGCCTGGAGCGGTGGCGGCAGGCCCCTGCCGCCTCTGACGCTGGCGACAGATGCCACGCGTCACCTGACGCGCGTGCCGCCGGACGAGGAGGGGGTTTGATCCGATAAATGCATCCGTAGGCGTTTTTTTTTTGGCAAATCCAGTGGACAGTGGTCCTTTTAAAAAAAAATCCAGGATTGTTATGTGGCCATCAAGGCGCTCTCGCAGGATCAGACGACCGCGCAGGGGCGCAAGGAGTTTGAGGCAGAGGTCACCATCATGGGCCGGCTTAGGCACCGCAACATAGTCCAGCTCGTCGGCTGGTACCGTGGCCGGGAACGACTGGCGCTTGTCTACGAGCTCGTGCCCGGAGGCAGCCTCGATACCCATCTCTACAGTCCTGACACACTCTTAACGTGGCCACAGAGGTAATAAGTAGTTCTCCTTCTGCATCCACCAAGCTCTGTCCTGTACTGACCACTACCACTGCAGGTATAACATCGCTCTCGGCCTGGGTTCCGCCTTGCGGTACCTCCACACGGACTGCGATCAGTGCATCGTGCACGGCGACATCAAGCCCGCAAATGTGATGCTCGACGCGTCGCGAAACTCCAAGCTCGGCGACTTCGGCCTTGCCAGGCTCCTCAACCACGGAGCCGAGCCACGGACAACGCAGGTCGTCGCGGGGACCCTCGGGTACATCGACCTGGAGTTCGTCAGCAGCCGCAGGCCGAGCACCGAGTCCGACGTGTACAGCTTCGGCGTCGTGCTCCTCGAGATCGCCTGCGGCAGGCGGCCGACGGCGAGGCGGCCCGATCAAGCCTCGGCCGCGCTGCTAGCGTCGGTCCGTGTCATGTACCACCGGAACCGGATCGTCGACGCGGCAGACCGGAGGCTGAATGGCGAGTTTGACAGGCTGCAGATGGAGCGTCTGCTTGTGACAGGGCTGTGGTGCGCGCACCACGACCTGATGCAGCGGCCGTCCGTTGTCCAGGCCATGGATGTGCTACGATCTGTAGACGCAAAGTTGCCTGTGCTTGCAGAGATGCATGGACGCATGGTGCTGGGGACATTCGGTCTTTGGAGGCACAGGCTTATGGCGATGTGTCTGTCGAGAACTCTGCTTATTTAACAACTGAAAGTGCGTCCCTTATGACCGATGATTCCGGGCACTCCCAATGCATCATATCTTAAGCTATAATGTTCTAACTTTTTTTTTCGATTTGGATGTTTTTTTAGAAAAGGAGGATTACCTTCGACCTCTGCATCAGCATGATGCATACGGCCCTTTTATTTAGAAGAAAAATCAAACAATCGGCGGTTCACAAATTCTCCGACATGACAAAGCAAAAGCAAAAGGTGCCACAATCGGCAAAATAGGCCTAGATGCCTAACCATCTATCCTATTACTGGACTGCCATCCAAACTGGTTGTAGATATTCCGCGCTACCATCTCCCATCGGGTAGACCCAGTAACCAAATGCTCCCTGGTTTCCACAGGAGTGAGTAATGACCATGTACGGATCAACGTCGTAGCCCTGTGTAGTACCTGCAATATATATATATATATATATATATATATATATATATATATGTGCGTGTGCATGTCTGTTAAAAAACACATTATTCCTACAGTTCCATATAGCCCAAACAAGTGCACATACTCCTATTCGAATGTGTCGGGCAAGAGTCGTGTCCACTCCATCTAGCCACGTTCCAAACAAGGTGTCAATGCTATCTGGAGGCATAATATTGAAGGCTATACGAACCTCCTGCCAAAGAATTTTTGCCAGTGGACATTGGAGAAAGAGGTGCTGAATGTTTTCCTCATTATCATAGAAGCTACATCGCGTAATTCCATCCCAGTTATGTTTAGCCAAATTATCCTTAGTTAGAATCACCTTCTTGTGCATAAACCACATGAAGACCTTGATCTTTAAGGGTACCTTGACTTTCCAAATATGAATCGATTTTGGAATGATTGTTGTATTAATAAGACTGAGATACATCGATTTCACCGTAAACAATCCGCTAGACGTAAGCTTCCATTGAAGCCTATCAGACTCTTCTGTTAGCTGGACATCCACGAGTCTCCTCACGAGATGTAGCCAATCCTCCCATCGATGTCCTATCAATGCTCGTCTGAATTGAATATTTAGAGGATTCGACTGTAAAATTGTGGCCACGTACGTATCCTTACGTTACACAATATTATAGAGAGCTGGATACTGAATGGCCAGAGGCGTCTCCCCTAACCACGTATCCTCCCAAAATCTCGTTCCCTCACCATTTCCAATAATAAATTTCGTTCTATGGAAAAAGGCTGACCTTACTCTCATCATCCCTTTCCAGAATGGTGAATCATTGGGTCTGACATTTACCTGGGCTAAGGTTTTAGATTGTAGGTACTTATTACGCAGAATTTGTACCCACATGCCTTCTGTCTCTACAGATAATCTGAACAACCACTTGCTCTGCAGACATCTATTCTTTACCTCTAAATTCTCAATCCCCTGACCTCCTTGGTCTTTGGGCCTACAAATAATATCCCATTTAGCCAGCCTGTATTTTTGCCTATCATCATCACTCTGCCAAAAGAATATGGATCGATAGAAATCCAACATTTTGCATACCCCTACTGGTACCTCAAAGAAGGATAGAAGGAACATATGCATACTCGTAAGCATCGAGTTTATCAGAATTAACCTACCTCCATATGATAGCAGCTTACCCTTCCAGCAGCTTAGCTTTTTCTCAAATCGATCCTCAATGCATTTCCACTCGCTATTGGAAAGCTTCCGATGATGAATAGGTATGCCTAAGTAACTGAACGGTAGGCTCCCCAGTTCACATCCGAACAATTGTTTATAAGCGTTTTGTTCATCCCCAGTTCGATTTGGATGTATATTGGCACATTTTAGTCTTTATTCACTCATTGCAGTTCGTTTGTAGTTCATATTAGAATATTCAAAACATCTTACATTTGTGAACAAAGGGAGCTTTACATACATCTTCTTCAACGCCTTAGTTCTGTGATGTTGTATTCCCTCCAATCCAAAATATTGCACTAAGATTAGTTCAACTTTAATTCAAAATTGCAACCCTTATTATGTATCGGAGGGAGCATATCTTAGACATACCTTTCATTGACTTACTAATTATAGCTAAAACTATAACAAAAATCTCATATGTTGAGTATCATGTTGTTTGCATAGAGTTTTTCAGCAAACAAGGCCTTTAGAGTGTGTTTTGTAAATTCAGAGTTAACTTTATCAAATTACACACTATAATTACAAATAACTAGACGAATTTCGAGACAGGAATGTTTCTGAATTTCTACCACTCCGAGAGAATTCGAGTGTACTTTGCTTCAGTGGCTATCCTCGGTCACACTACTATGGAAAACATTAGTACTAGTGGCAGTATCGTAGGTCTGACCATCACTACTGCTAACACACTTATCAATAGCGCTGGTTCGGGCTGCACTACTGCTATTTAGTAGCAGCCCTCTATTCTGCCCCCCCCCCCGCTACTACTATGCTTCTGTATTTCATTTCTTCTATTTTCTCCTATATTTATACAATTATATAAATTTTGTTATAGTAGAAATTAAGAGATTATTATATCATTATGATTATGATGAGTTATTACATCAGTGGGTGGAAAAATCATGGATTAGATTCAAGTGGATGGATCCAAGGTGACCAAGAATATAATAACTTATCATGATCCATCCACTATAAGTGCCAAATGATAGGCACACTTGTGTGACGTTCCAACATCATTATCATAACTCATCATCATATTGTTATAACCCATCATCTAGCATATCACATGTTACCAACATTAACTAATAGTTATCATACTAATTACATAACTCATCATCATTCGAGCACATGATGAGTGCAAGTTACAACCTACTACTCTCTACTAGGTAAAATAACATAAGAAATGTAAACTCCTCAATCTCCCTATGAAGAATACAGATCAACCTATCTCTCACTTGTGGGCTGCGCAAATCCTTATAGTCTTCGTCAAGTGGTCGCCTGTGTGCTTTTACTATGTTGCTCAATCCTTTGATTTTTCAGGGTTTCCTCCCTTCGAGGTATCGTGTATCTACCTGGGTAACTCAACGACCGTGGTCGTAAGCTAACCATATGCAAATCACCTTCGGTAAACATCATAATAGGCACAGTCTCTCGCAGGAGCACATGTTGAAAAACATAATTAATAATAACATAGGTAGTAAACTAGTTTTGCTTAAGAAGAATGTATGCAAAAGATGGACTAGTGACACAATAGTAAAAAAATCATACAAAGATGTTTGAAGTGATGTTAACATGGTTCAACCCGTGCACTAGTGGCACATATCGAGTAGAATTGTCGTCAATTAGGTAATTGGTCTTAAAATGTTCAACATCATGAATAAATGAGAATGGATGATTTTTCTCCAACTAAGTAAGCTCGGAGCCATAACTGTAGTAGGTTTGGTTTGTTATCTGTTGCGTATTTTTTGAAGAAGATAAATAAGCTAACAATTAAAAATAAACAAGTTTACTTCGGATGAGTACCAAATATTTTTCAATATACAATATATATTGGGTTTTCGATTTTTGTGCCCATCGTTGCTTCGTTGTGCTTAGTTTTGCCCAAATGATCAAACTTTGCTCACTTTTGCCCTCCCCCCTCCACCGCCTTCTCACAAAAGCCCGAATGTTGCACTGTCGTCCGGTCAAATCCTTTGATCGTTAACTCCCGACTGGTTTTTTTTGTTTCCTCCTTAATATTCGGGTCGCCTGTTATCCAGATTAATGGGCAAAGGCAATTTACTATATGTGGGTCCTAGGCAGGTGGATGGCTCTCTCTCTCCCTTACCACATTTCCAGCCCACCCAACCCACCAGCGTCGCCCAATCAACAGGAACCCTCGCCCACGATGCATTGATTCGCCATGTTACGTTCCACAGGCTTGTACTGGCTCGAGGGCATCTGGAGGGTGGAGCTGCATAGGCTTGCGCACTGTCAAGGAACACCAACCTCCATCCCATCGAGCGTGGGGAGGATTGGGTCAAACTAGGAGCATCAAAGAGCTCATGATTTTTCGGATGGGTAAGCCTCGCACCCCTTGAAATGTGTGATCTAACTCGTTAATATGCCTTGTATTTGACCAATGGGCGCATGAATAGTTGCTTGCTTGACTGATTTATTGCATGTCTAACTGTAAGGTTGATCAAGCGCTTACCTTTCGGCTTGAAGTTAGAATGGAAAATAGCTTCCTACGGGGTACAAAACCGCATCATTCCTCTGGATTTTTCTATCCAAAGGTGGTAGAAACAATAATTTCGTTTAAATATTTATGCAAATCCTTGTGTTTTGAATATCCCTGAAGCCAATCTGATGTTGTTGATCTAAGCTATTTCAATAGTTGTGAGAAAAAATTTGTGCCACTAACTTACGAAGAGCGTCTAGAAACCCTTTTTTGTTTGAACCTTGGGAATCATTTCAGTAAAATTGAAAAACATGTGCCATAGCCGCAAAAAGAATGGTATAAGGGAAAGGATCCGCACCTGTTAACTATGCCCCACACTCCTCATAGGTCCGGACCGGCTAAACCTACTAGTAGTGAGAGTGAGGCCAGCAATGCGTTGGTTCAATAAGATGATGCACAGCTTGAGGAGCCAGTGCCTCGAAATGATGATGAGGATGACATGTGTTGGGAGACGTAGTAGTAAATCAAAAAAATTCCTACGTGTTCACCAAGATCCATCTATGGAGAAACCAACACTGAGTAAGGGGAGAGTGCATATTCATACCTTTGAAGATCGCAAAGCGGAAGCGTTACAAGAACGCGGTTGGTGGAGTCGTACTCGCAGCGATTCAGATCACGATGGATTCCGGTCTTAGCGCCGAAAAATGGCGCCTCTGCGTTCGACACACGTGCAGCCCGGTAACGTCTCCTATGCCTTGATCCAACAAGGAGGAAGGATAGGTTGAGGGAGAGCTCCGGTAGCACGACAATGTGGTGATGGTGGAGCTACGTGGTCTCCGACAGGGCTTCGCCAAGCACCGCAGAGAACGAGGAAGAGGAAGGGTAGGGTTGCGCCGAGAGAGAGAGAACTCGTGTCTCAAATCAGCCCCAGTACCTCGAGTATATATAGGAGGAGGGAGAGGGAGGGCCGCCTTGTCCCCTCCTCCAAGGAGGAGAGGTTCGGCCGAGATAAGGGAGGAGTCCACCTCCCACAAGGGAGGTGGATCTTTTCCTTTTGAATCTCCTTTTGCCTTATCTGTTTATCCCTAGCCGCATGGGCCTTTAGGGATGGACTTGGCCAGCCCAATAAGGGCTGATTCAGCTACTCTAACAGCCCATGAGGTCCTTTGGTCATCACACCCCTCCCGGGGGTCCTCTGGCACCCTCCCGGTACTCCCGGTACACTACCGATGAGCCCAAAAATTTCCAGTGACCAAAACTGGACTTCCTATATATCAATCTTTACCTACGGACCATTCCGGAGCACCTCGAGACATCAGGGATCTCATTCAGGACTCTGAACAACCTTCGGTAACCACGTACAACATCTCCCTATAACCCTAGCGTCATCGAACCTTAAGTGTGTAGACCCTACGGGTTCGAGAGGCACGTAGACATGACCGAGACACCTCTCCGGTCAATAACCAACAACGGGATCTGGATACCCATGTTGGCTCCCAAATGCTCCACGATGATCTCATCGGATGAACCATGATGTCGGGGATTTAATCAATCTCGTATACAATTCCCTTTGTCTACCGGTATGACACTTGCCCGAGATTCGATCGTCGGTATCCCTATACCTTGTTCAATCTCGCTATCGGCAAGTCTCTTTTCGTTCCGTAACACATCATCCCATGGCTAACTCCTTAGTCACATTGATCTCATTATGATGATGTCTTACCGAGTGGGCCTAGAGATACCTCTCTGTCACACGGAGTGACAAATCCCAGTCTCGATTCGTGCCAACCCAACAGACACTTTTGGAGATACCTGTAGTGTACCTTTATAGCCACCCAGTTACGTTGTGACGTTTGGCACACCCAAATTATTCCTACGGTGTCCGGGAGTTGCACAATCTCATGGTCTAAGGAAATGATACTTGACATTGGAAAAGCTTTAGCAGACGAACTACACGATCTTGTGCTATGCTTAGGATTGGGTCTTGTCATCACATCATTCTCCTAATGATGTGATCCCATTATCAACGACATCCAATGTCCATGGTCATGAAACCGTGACCATCTATTGATCAACGAGCTAGCCAACTAGAGGCTCACTAGGGACACGTTGTGGTCTATGTATTCGCACATGCATTACGGTTTCCGGTTAACACAATTATAGCATGAACAAGGAAATACGATAATAACCATTTTATTATTGGCTCTAGGGCATATTTCCAACAGTCTCCCACTTCCACTAGAGTTAATAATCTAGGTACATTGTGATGAATCGAACACCCATAGCATTCTGGTGTTGATCATGTTTTGCTCGTGAGAGAGGTTTAGTCAACGGATATGCGATATTCAGATCCGTATGTACTTTACAAATATCTATATATCCTTCGTGAATGTAATCACGAATGGAGTTGAAGTGGCGCTTGATGTTTCTTGTCTTCTTGTGAAACCTGGGCTCCTTCACAAGGGCAATAGCTCCAGTGTTGTCACAGAATAGAGTCATCGGGCCGGACGCATTGGGAATCACTCCTAGGTCGGTGATGAACTCCTTCATCCAGACTCCTTCCTTTGCTGCTTCCGAAGCAGCTATGTACTCTGCTTCACATGTAGATGTCGCCACGACGCTTTGCTTGCTGCTGCACCAGCTAACTGCCCCTCCGTTCAAAATATACACGTATCCGGTTTGCGACTTGGAGTTGTCCGGATCTATGTCGAAGCTAGCAACGACGTAACCCTTTACGACGAGCTCTTCGGCACCTCCATATACGAGAAACGTGTCCTTTGTCCTTTTCAGGTACTTCGGGGTATTCTTGACCGCAGTCTAGTGTTCCGCTCTAGGATCACTTTGGTACCTCCCTACCAAACTTATGGCAAGGTTCACATCAAGTTTGGTACATAGCATGGTATAAATAATAGAGCCTATGGCTGAAGCATAGGGGATGACACTCATCTCTTCTCTATCCTTTGTCGTCGTTGCGCATTGAGTCGTACTCAATCACACACCTTCTTGGACTAATCCATATTGAACTTCTTCAATATCTTGTCAAGGTAGGTGCTTTGTGAAAGACCTATGAGGCGTCTCGATCTATCTCTATAGATCTTGATGCCTAATATGTAAGCAGCTTCTCCAAGGTCCTTCATTGAAAAACATGTATTCAAGTAGGCCTTTACACTTTCCAAAAGTTCTATATAATTTCCCATCAACAATATGACATCCACATATAATATGAGAACTGCTATAGAGCTCCCAGTCACTTTCTTGTAAATACAGGGTTCTCCATAAACATGTATAAACCCAAACGCTTTAATCACCTCATTAAAGCGAATGTTCCAACTCCGAGATGCTTGCACGAGCCCATAGATGGAGCGCTGGAGCTTGCCTACTTTGTTAGCATCTTTAGGATCGACAAAACCTTTCGGCTGCATCATATACAGTTTTTCCTTAAGGAAGCCATTAAGGAATGCCGTTTTGACATCCATTTGCCACATCTCATAATCATAAAATGCGGCAATTGCTAACATGATTCAAACGGACTTCAACATCGCTACGGGTGAGAAAGTCTCATCATAGTCAACTCCTTGAACTTATCGATAACCCTTAGCGACAAGCCGAGACTTATAGACGGTCACATTACCATCCGTGTCAGTCTTCTTCTTAAAGATCCATTTATTTTCAATGGCTCGCTTATCATCAGGCAAGTCCACCAAAGTCCATACTTTGTTCTCATGCATGGATCCTATCTCGGAATTCATGGCTTCAAGCCATTTGTTGGAATCCGGGCCCGCCATCGCTTCTTCATAGTTCGAAGGTTCATCGTTGTCCAACAACATGATCTCCAGGATAGGGTTGCCGTACCACTCTGGTGCGGAACGTGCCCTAGTGGATCTTCGACATTAAATAGTAACTTGATCTAAAGTTTCATGATCATCATCATTAACTTCCTCTCCAACCGGTGTAGGCTCCACGGAAACAACTTCCCGTGTTGCGCTACTCTCTAGTTCGAGTGGAGGTACGATTACCTCATCAAGTTCTATTTTCCTCCCACTTACTTCTTTCGAGAGAAACTCTTTCTCGAGAAAGGATCCATTCTTGGCAACAAAGACTTTGCCTTCGGATCTGAGGTAGAAGGTATACCCAATAGTCTCTTTGGGATATCCTATGAAGACGCACTTTTCCGCTTTGGGTTCGAGCTTCTCAGGTTGAAGTTTCTTCACATAAGCATCGCATCCCCAAAGTTTTAGAAATGACAGCTTAGGTTTATTTCCAACCCATAATTCATACGATGTCGTCTCAACGGACTTTGGCGGTGCCCTATTTAAAGTGAATGCGGCAGTCTCTAATGCATATCCGCAAAATGATAGCGGTAAGTCGGCAAGAGACATCATAGATCGCACCATATGTAATAGAGTGCGATTATGATGTTCAGACACACCATTTCGCTGAGGTGTGCCAGGCGGCATGAGTTGTGAAACAATTCCACATTTCCTTAGGTGCGTGCCAAACTCGTGACTTCAATATTCTCCGCCACGATCAGATCGTAGGCACTTTATTTTCCTGTCACGTTGATTATCTACCTCACTCTGAAATTCGTTGAACCTTTCAAAGGTTTCAGACTTGTGTTTCATTAAGTAGACATACCCATATCTGCTCAAGTCATCAGTGAGGGTGAGAACATAACGGTAGCCACCGCGAGCCTCGACGCTCATTGGACCGCATACATCGGTATGTATTATCTCCAACAAGTCAGTTGCTCGCTCCATTGTTCCGGAGAACGGAGTCTTGGTCATCTTGCCCATGAGGCATGGTTCGCACGTGTCAAATGATTCGAAATCAAGAGACTCCAAAAGTCCATCAGCATGGAGCTTCTTCATGCGTTTGACATCAATATGACCAAGGCGGCAGTGCCACATGTAAGTGGGACTATCGTTATCAACCTTACATATTTTGGTACTCACACTATGGACATGTGTAACATCACGTTCGAGATTCATTAAAAATAAACATTTGACCAGCGGGGCATGACCATAAAACATTTCTCTCATATAAATAGAACAACTATTATTCTCAGATTTAAATGAGTAGCCATCCCGCATCAAACGAGATCTAGATACAATGTTCATGCTCAAAGCTGGTACTAAATAACAATTATTGAGGTTTAAAACTAATCCTGAAGCTAGATGTAGAGGTAGAATGCCGACAGCGATCACATCGACCTTGGAACCATTTCCGATGTGCACCTTCACCTCATCCTTTGCCATTCCCCGCTTATTCTGTAACTCCTGTTTGGAGTTACTAATGTGAGCAACTACACCGGTATCAAATACCCAGGAGCTACTACGAGCGCTGGTTAGGTACACATCAATAACAAGTATATCACATATACCTTTAATGTTGCCGGCCTTCTTATCCACTAAGTACTTGGGGCAGTTCCGCTTCTAGTGACCGGTACCCTTGCAATAAAAGCACTCAGTCTCAGGCTTGGGTCCATGCTTGTTCTTCTTCCCGGCAACTTGCTTACCGGGTGTGGCAGCAGCTTTGCCGTCCTTCTTGAAGTTCTTCTTAACCTTGCCTTTCTTGAAACTAGTGGTCTTATTCACCATCAACACTTGATGCTCCTTTTTGATCTCGACCTCCACTGATTTTAGCATTGAGTACAACTAAGGAATGGACTTCTCCATACCCTGCATGTTGTAGTTCATCACAAAGCTCTTGTAGCTAGGTGGAAGCGACTAGAGGATTCTGTCAATGACCGAGTCATCCGAGAGATTAACTCCCAGTTGAGTCAAGCGGTTGTGCAACCCAGACATTTTGTGTATGTGCTCAGTGACCAAACTATTCTCCTCCATCTTATAGCTGAAGAACTTATCGGAGACGTCATATCTCTCGACCCGGGCATGAGCTTGGAAAACCAGTTTCAGCTCTTGGAACATCTCATATGCTCCGTGTTGCTCAAAACACTTTTGGAGCCCCGGTTCTCAACTATAAAGCATGCCGCACTGAACTAGGGAGTAATCATCACAACGTGACTGCCAAGTGTTCGTAACGTCTTGGTCTACTGGGCAAATGGGTGGGTCACCTAGCGGTGCATCAAGGACATGCAATCTCTTGGAAGCTATGAGGATGATCCTCAAGCTACGGACCGAGTCCGCATAGTTGCTTCCAGCGTCTTTCAGCTTGGTTTTCTCTACGAATGCGTTGAACTTGAGGGTGACATTAGCGTTGGCCATTGGATCTACAATATAGATTGTAAAGACAATTTTAGACTAAGTTCATGATAATTAAGTTCACATAATCAAATTATTTAATGAACTCCCACTTAGATAGACATCTCTCTCGTCATCCAAGTGACACATGATCCACGTTGACTAGCCCGTGTCCGATCATCACATGAGACAAACTAGTCATACATGGTGAACATCTCCATGTTGATCGTATCTTCTATATGACTCATGTTTGACCTTTCGGTCTTCCGTGTTTCAAGGCCATGTCTGTACATGCTAGGCTCGTCAAGTCAACCTAAGTGTATCGCATGTGTAAATCTGGCTTACACCCATTCTATGGGAACGTTAGAACCTATCAAACCCGATCATCATGTCGTGCTTCGAAACAACGATCCTTAGCACCGGTGCATAGTTAGGGTGAACACATTTCTTGAAATTTTAGTGAGAGATCATCTTATTGACTACCGTCGTTCTTAGAAAATAAGATGTAAACATGATAAACATCGCATGCAATCAATATAGTGACATGATATGGCCAATATCATCTTGCTCCTTTGATCTCCATCTTCGGGGCACCATGATCATCACTGTCACCGACACGACACCATGATCTCCATCATCGTGTCTTCATGAAGTTGTCTCGCCAACTATTACTTCTACTACTATGGCTAATGTTTAGCAATAAAGTAAAGTAATTACATGGCGATCTTGATTGACACGCAGGTCATACAATAAAATAAGACAACTCCTATGGCTCCTGCTGGTTGTCATACTCATCGACATGCAAGTCGTGAATCCTATTAGAAGAACATGATCAATCTCATACATCGCAATGCATCACATCACATCCTTTGGCCATATCACATCACAAGGCATATGCTGCAAAAACAAGTTAGAAGTCCTCTAATTTGTAGTTGCAAGTTTTTACATGGCTGCTATAGGTTTCTAGCAAGAACGTTTCTTACCTACGCCAAAACCACAACGTGATATGCCAATTGCTATTTACCCTTCATAAGGACCCTTTTCATCGAATCCAATCCGACTAAGGTGGGAAAGACAGACACCCGCTAGCCACCTTATTCAACAAGTGCATGTCAGGCGGTGGAACCGGTCTCACGTAAGCGTACCTATAAAGTTGGTTCGGGCCGCTTCATCCCACAATACCATCGAATCAAGATAAGAATAGTAACGGCAAGAAAATTAACAAGATCGACGCCCACAACAACTTGTGTTCTACTCGCGCATAGATTCTACGCATAAACCTGGCTCTGATACCACTATTAGGAGACGTAGTAGTAAATCAAAAAAATTCCTACGTGTTCACCAAGATACATCTATGGAGAAACCAGAGACGAGTAAGGGGAGAGTGCATCTTCATACCTTTGAAGATTGCAAAGCGGAAGCGTTACAAGAACGCGGTTGGTGGAGTCGTACTCGCAGCGATTCAGATCGCGGTGGGTTCCGATCTTAGCGCTGAACAACGGCGCCTCCGCGTTTAACACACGTGCAGCCCGGTGACGTCTCCTACACCTTGATCCAGCAAGGAGGAAGGAGAGGTTGAGGGAGAGCTCTAGCAGCACGAAGGCATGGTGACAGTGGAGCTGCGTTCTCCGGCAGGCCTTCGCCAAGCACCGCGGAGAACGAGGAAGTGGAAGGGTAGGGTTGCGCCGAGAGAGAGAGAACTCATGTCTCAAATCAGCCCCAATACCTCGAGTATATATAGGAGGAGGGAGAGGGAGGGCCGCCTTGGCCCCTCCTCCAAGGAGGAGAGGTTCGGCCAAGATAAGGGAGGAGTCCACCTCCCACAAGGGAGGTGGATCTCTTCCTTTTGAATCTCCTTTTTCGTTATCTCTTTATCCCAAGCCGCATTGGCCTTTAGGGAAGGACTTGGCCAGACCAATAAGGGCTGATCCACCTCCTCGAACAGCCCATGAAGTCCTTTTGTCATCACACCCCTCCCGGGGGCCCTCCGGCACCCTCCAGGCACTCCCGGTACACTACCTACGAGCCCAAAAACTTTCAAGTGACCAAAACTGGACTTCCCATATATCAATCTTTACCTCCGGACCATTCCAGAGCTCCTCGTGACATCCGGGATCTCATCCGGGACTCTAAACAACATTCAGTAACCACGTACAACATTTCCCTATAACCCTAGCATCATCGAACCTTAAGTGTGTAGACCCTACGGGTTTGGGAGGCACGTAGATATGACTGAGATACCTCTTCGGTCAATAACCAACAATAGTATCTGGATACCCATGTTGGCTCCCACATGCTCCATGATGATCTCATCGGATGAACCACAATGTCAGGGATTCAATCAATCCCGTATACAATTCCCTTTGTCTACCGGTATGATACTTTCCCGAGATTCGATCGTCGGTATCCCTATACCTTGTTCAATCTCGTTACCGGCAAGTCTCTTTACTCGTTCCGTAACACATCATCCCATTGCTAACTCCTTAGTCACATTGAGCTCATTATGATGATGTCTTACCGAGTGGGCCTAGAGATACCTCTCCGTCACACGGAGTGACAAATCCCAGTCTCGATCTGCGCCAACCCAACAGTCACTTTTGGAGATACCTATAGTGTACCTTTATAGCCACCCAATTACGTTGTGACGTTTGGCACACCCAAAGTATTCCTATGGTGTCCGGGAGTTGCACAATCTCATGGTCTAAGGAAATGATACTTGACATTGGAAAAGCTTTAGCAGACGAACTACATGATCTTGTGCTATGCTTAGGATTGGGTCTTGTCCATCACATCATTCTCCTAATGATGTGATCCCGTTATCAACGACATCCAATGTCCATGGTCATGATACCATGCCCATCTATTGATCAACGAGCTAGCCAACTAGAGGCTCACTAGGGACACGTTGTGGTCTATGTATTCACACATGCATTACGGTTTCCGGTTAAGTCAATTATAGCATGAACAGTAGACAATTATCATGAAGAAGGAAATACAATAATAACGATTTTATTATTGCCTCTAGGGCATATTTCCAACAACATGATGTACCCTAAATTGATTGATGAATTCAGCAAATGAGCAATGCAGGATGACTACCCGGAGGATCCAATTGGCCCTCCTACATTTGATGACACTGATGATGAAGAGAAGGAGGAGAACATTGACATGTTGGTTCCAAATGAATATACTGGTGAGGACATGACAACCATTGAGTGGAACAAGAACGATCCTAAGCTTACTCCTGGAACAGTATTTGAATCACTAATGCAATGTGTGAATGCACTCACTACATATTGCAAACTCAACATGATTTTCTGATTGACAAGAGTGAACCTAGAAGGTTGACGGATCACTGTCCATATGAGAGGTGGAGGTGGAGGTTTCTTGCCTGCTTTTGGGGATATGACCCCATGATATGACCCGCCCCGAAGGCTCTGAGTCATGTTGCTGGCTCGTGAGCCGGCCCAAAGGTGAGCCGTAAGACTGGCGGCCCAGGAGGATAGGCGGCTCAAGGTGTGGGCCGTACAAACGGCCCGGACAGAGAAGACCCAGGCGTGCAAGCCGACTCATAGACATCTTGGACAAGAAGATAGAGAGAGACTCGGTTAGCAATTGTAACAACCCGGTGGTCCTGACCTCTTATATAAAGGCAGACCTGGGGCGACTTAGAGGACAGGTGATCGAGAACTAGGTCAAGCTTCTAGCTCCTTGTAATCGATACACAAGAAATACAAACACAAGCAGGACATAGGCTATTACCTCGACTTGAGGGGCCGAACCTGGGTAAATCCGTGTCTTTCGTCCCAAGTAAGCCCTTTGAGTCCACCCCGTTAGAGATGGCTTCGAATCTAAGTCCGTTCACCCGGACATCTGCCGTGATAAAACCATGACAGTTGGCGCCCACCGTGGGGCTAGCGCTTGGTGGGGTTGAGTTCTCAAAGGGCTCTCTCCCAGGGCTCGAAGGATACGTGGTTGGAAGGATGAGCAAGAGTCGTCGTGGCCGGCTCTACATCGACGATGCCGGCTGGGGGCTTGATGCTGGTTCTATGGAGTATGGATTCCGGGTTCCTTTCGGCGGGATCCAGGTTTTCATCGGAAAGGTTGATGGATCTACACCCGGGCCGGACATCTGCACCACCATCGTTGAGCCGGCTCGGTGTCTCCAATCTACGAGTGTTGTGCGGCCTGCCCGTGCCCATCCAGGTCAAAAGCATGTTCCCGTGGGCTTCACTCAAGGCATGGACCTGGAAGCGTCCGGGTCACAGGGAACTCTCGTTTGCTCGGAAGATGAGTCCTCGAGTGGGGAGACAGAATCAGTGTATCGTCTCAGTAACGGTGGCCTTGGGGGCTACTACGACACCTATTCTGAGGTAGAGGGCTTTGAGTTGGATGCTCCGAGACCCCCGGTTCATGCGGCGGTCTTCATGGCAGGATCAGCTTCAGCCGCCGGTGACACAACTGCGGGAGCCGCCGCAGCGGGTGATAGCCCGCCGCCGCCGGCTCAGGTTCTAGTGGAATTGATGGACAAACTTACAGCTCTCATGGCCACGAAAGTAACACCGGATAATCAAGCAGCCAGGAATCTAGAGGTGGCACGGATCAAGGGCCGGATGGCAGAGGAACGACAAAGGATGGCCGAGCTAAAGACCCGGATGGAGGAAGAAGCGGAGCGTATCAAGGGCGATGCTCTCCATTTGGAGCTGGAGCAAAGGTCAGCGGCCACGGTGCACCGGAGGAGGCATCAATCCCGTCTGCCAGAACATTACGAAGCGAGGAACCTTTTTAACACTCCTGGTGCGGGGCGGGTTACGGGCGCATCGGAAAGCCGCCCGATGGAACGCCCGGCGACTCATCCACCCCAGCATAACCAAATCTCACCTAGGGCTTTTCCAACACTGGCAGGTCATTACTCTAACCCGGCCGAGAACATGGTGGCAGCGGCCGCCCGGCTTGGGACGATTCCCATCCCAGATGAAGCACCCTTTGCGGAGGATGTGCGAAACACCATTGGATATTTACAGACGGCCATGGCCCAATAAGAGAGGTATGCTCACAGCCGGAGCCGGGTTCACTCCACCCCCCTCCCTAGTCGAAGTTTCAGCCGGCGCTATGAGTCGCCAGCATGTTCTAGCAGTCATCCACGCCATGGATCACCGGAGGACGAGCGGACGGCTCTAGATGCACAAGCCCTCGCGGACCAGGCGAGAGACAGGCGAGAGGCGGAGATAGCGGGAACCCGTCCAGAGCCGGCGCTTTCCGTCTCAATGGGAGTAGTTAGTACCAGAGCCGTAGGGGTGCCATGTTTAACTCCGGCTCTGAGAAGTGAACGACTACCGAAAGATTTCAAGGGGCCTCGAAAGGTTCCAAATTACACAGCTGATCTACCCCCTGAGGTGTGGGTTGAAAGTTATGAGCTGGCCATGGAGATGCTGGATGTCAGTGAGGCGGTATTCGCAAAATATTTCATCATGATGCTTGAGGGTTCGGCTTGTACATGGCTGAAAGGTCTGCCGCCTAACACGATAAGCTCATGGGCGGGTCTGAGAGCAAAGTTTATTAAGAATTTCTAGGGGACCTGTAAGCAGCCTCTGACCATTGTTGACTTGGACCATTGTGTTCAACGGGAGAATGAGTCGGCCCATCATTGGGTCCGGCGGGTGTCGACCATTATTCACTCTTCAGAGCAGATCACGGCGGCTCAAGCGGTGCTTATTTTAGAAAAGAACTGTCATTTTGTTCCATTGAAATAGAAGCTCGGCCGGCTCAAGCGCACGTGTCAGGATATGGGAGAGCTCATGACGGCCTTGACAAAGTATGCCGACTCAGACAACACCAAGGATCCAGGCTCGGATGATGAGAAAGACAATCAAGGGAAGAAAAACAATCAAGGAAAAGGTTTTGTGAACAATGGGAATCAGAATAAGTGGAAGAGCGCTGATAGCGGGTCAGAGCTAGTGGCAAATACCAACACAGGACAGAACCATCCCAAGGGGAATGGAAAATTCAGGCTGTTTCATCAAAGGAACAGAGGCCCTTTTAATTTAGAAGAAGCGCTTAGGAAGCCTTGTCTGGAGCACAGCACGCCTGACAAGCCGGCGTTGCATGCGTGGGGTGATTGTTTTATCATGCAGAGATTCAAAAACCAGCAATTGGGCGGTTGGCGCACCTGGCGGCTCAGGGCACGGCGGATCAAGGGCTGCATTCGGCGCCGGCGGTTCAGGAAATAGGCATCCGGGTCAGAATAACCAAGGGGGGCACCAACAGCATCCTGGCAACAACAGCAATAACGACAATCAGCAGCAGCGCAATCAGTCCGGGTTTCAGAGTAACCCGAAGCAGCTCAGTTCTGGACAGTATCACGTATTCACGACCGGTCATAGTAAACGAGACGAGAAGTTGTGGAGGCGAGCAGTTAATGCGGTTGCTCCGGCTCTCTCGCGATATTTATCGTGGTCTAAGTATAACATCATGTGGAGCCGGGAGGATCACCCGCCACGGGTAGATGACCCGAGCCGGCTGGCTCTAGTTGTGGCCCCTCAGGTGAATGGCTATATGGTGAATAAAGTGCTTATGGACGGAGGTAGCAGCATCAACATCCTTTACTATGACACTTTCCGGCGGATAAAGTTGCTTGACAAAGACCTTAAACCTTCCTCCATCGTCTTTCATGGTGTGGTCCCGTGTAAATCGGCATACCCGGTGGGCCGAATTTCATTGGAAGTAGCTTTTGGCGATGAGTATAATTACAGGGTGGAGTCCTTGTGGTTCGAGGTGGTCAAATCAAAAGTCCCTATAATGCACTATTTGGGAGGCCGGCTTATGCCAAATTTGTGGCTAGGCCTTGCTATGTTTATTTGCAACTCAAAATGCCCAGCTTAAATGGTACAATTACTGTTCACGGTAATAGGAAAACGGCTCTCGAGTGTGAGGAAGGAGATGCGGCGTATGCAGAGTCTAGTTGTGCTCAGGAGGAGCTGAAATTCTACAAGGAGAACGTTGACCCGGAGGATATGACCCCGCTGAAGAAGCCTACGACAGAAGTTGAGCCGCCACTCAAGTTTTCATCCGTGAGAAGTTGAGCCGCCACTCATTGGGGCTCACATGGATCCCAAATAGGAAAGTGCGCTCATCGAATTCATCCGTGAGAATCAGGACATCTTTGCATGGAAGCCTTCTGACATGCCGGGTGTACCGAGCGAGTTCGTTGAGCACAATCTTAATGTCGATCCAAAGTTTAAGCCGATCAAACAGTTTCTACGATGGTTCAACGAAGAGGGACGTAAAGCTATTGGGGAGGAAGTTGCCTGGCTCTTGGCCGCAGGCTTTATAGTGGAAGTTTTTCACACGAAGTGGTTGGCTAACCCAGTGCTAGTGCTAAAAAGATCGGCACTTGGCGTATGTGTATAGATTACACGGACCTTAACAAGGCTTGCCCGGCTGACCCTTTTGCACTCCCTCGTATCGATCAGATTATTGATGCTACAGCCGGATGTGAAAGTTTACGCTTCCTGGATGCATATTCAGGATATCATCAGATTAAGATGGCAACGAAAGATCAGGAGAAGACGGTGTTTATTACACCTTTTGGGGCGTTCTGTTACGTCTCCATGCCTTTCGGGCTCAAGAGTGCCCAGGCGACTTACCAACGATGTGTGCAGAACTACCTCCACAGTCAGATTGGCCGAAATGTTCATGCTTACGTAGACAACATCGTGGTTAAAGCCAGAAAGAAGGAAACTCTCCTAGAGGATTTGAAATAAACCTTTGACAATCTCCGGTTCTACAAGATGATGCTTAACCCGACGAAGTGTGTCTTTGGTGTTCCAGCAGGAAAGCTTTTGGGTTTCTTGGTCTCTGAGCGGGGCATCGAGGCTAACCCAGATAAGATTAAGGCTATCACTTCTTTAGGAGAGCCGACGTGCATTAATGACGTTCAGCGCCTTGCAGGACGGATTGCTGCGTTGAGCCGCTTCATAAGCCAGCTTGGGGAGAAAGCCATTCCCTTATACCAGATGATGAAAAAGACAGACAAGTTTAAGTGGAGCAAAGCAGCAGCCGAAGCACTTGAAGCTCTTAAAAAACAGTTGACTGAGCCGCGAGTGTTAGCTGCTCTGGTTGAGAAAGAACCATTACTCCTTTATTTGGCGGCTAACAACAGAGCGGTCAGCGTAGCAATTGTGGTTGAGCGTAAGGAGGCAGGGAAGGAGTATCCTGTGCAAAGGCCGGTTTATTACATTAGTGAAGTTTTGGCAGAGTCTAAGCAGAGGTATCCGCATTGGCAGAAGTTAGTATATGGAGTTTTCATGGCCAACCGCAAGTTAAAACACTACTTTTTGGGGCACAAGATAACAGTGGTCAGTTCCACCCCGTTGAGAGATATCATTCAAAATAGAGAAGCTACAGGGAGGATTGCCAAGTGGGCCTTAGAGCTAGGTCCTCTTAACATCAAGTATGTTCCTCGTACAGCAGTTAAGTCTCAAGCTTTGGTGGATTTCATAAATGATTGGACCGAATGTCAAGCCCCCGAAGAGAAGCCGGATAACACGTATTGTACTATACACTTTGATGGGTCCAAGCAGCTAGAGGGGTCCGGTGCAGGAGTTGTTCTCACCTCCCCCAAGGGTGACAAGTTTTGTTATGTGCTCCGGTTAATGTTCCCTTGTACTAATAATGCAGCTGAGTATGAGGCACTGCTCCATGGTCTCAGAGTCGCTAAAGAGATGAATTTAAGCCGGGTCAGATGTTTAAGCGACTCAGATCTGGTGGCTCAGCAAGTTTCAGGTACTTGGGACTCCAAGGATCCGCGGATGGCGGCTTATCGACAGGCGGTTGATATCATTGCCAGTCACTTCAAGGGGTACCAGGTGGATCATATTGATCGTCGTAGGAATGAGGCGGCTGATGCTTTGTCACGGTTAGGTTCTCAATGAAAGCCGGTACCACCTAATGTTTTTCTGGATGTATTGCATCATCCGACTGTCAAGATACCCTGTGAGGAGGATCTGGCTATTCCTGACCCGGAAGCGGAATTGGCGGCGGCTCTACATGCCATCCCAGACTAGACTATGCCTTATTTGGCGTATCTGACATGTGGCGAGTTACCTCAGGAGGAGGATCTGGCCAGGGAGATCACCCGTCATTCTAAGTCTATGACAATTATCAATGGTGAGTTACATAAGTGTAGTGTGACGGGTGTCTTTCAGCGCTGCGTCTCACCAGAGGAGGGCCGGCAGATCTTGAGTGAAATTCATGCTGACGACTGTTGACATCATGCCGGGTCAAAATCTTTAGTGGCCAAGGCTTTTTGACATGGATTTTTCTGGTTGACAACTCACAAGGATGCAAAAGACTTAGTCCGTAAGTGTGACGGCTGTCAGAAGTTTGGCCGGCGTGCTCATGTTCCGGCTCAAGAGTTGAGGATGATACCAATCACTTGGCCGTTTGCGGTCTGGGGGCTTGATATGGTAGGACCCTTCAAGAGATCCAAGTATAAGAAAACACAC
Organism: Hordeum marinum; assembly: GCA_022496015.1. NCBI lineage: Eukaryota > Viridiplantae > Streptophyta > Magnoliopsida > Poales > Poaceae > Hordeum > Hordeum marinum. The sequence goes on from CM039673.1 coordinate 497,271,484, forward strand.
CTTCTGGTGGCAATTGATAAATTTACTAAGAGGGTAGAGGCAGAGCCGGTCGGTAAATGTGACGCGGCTACAGCGGTTCAATTTATTAAGAAGCTGATTTATCGCTTTGGTTACCCGCACAGTATCATCACGGACAATGGAACAAATCTATCCAAAGGAGCTATGAAAACGTTCTGTGAAAAGGAGCATATCTGGCTTGATGTTTCAGCCGTGGCACATCCACAGTCTAATGGTCACGCAGAGCGAGCCAATCAGTAAATTTTAAGAGGTGTCAAACCACGGCTCATGGTTCCTTTGAAGCGAACACCCGGATGTTGGATTGAGGAGTTGCCTTCCATCTTATGGAGCATCAGAACTACCCCTAACAGATCTATAGGTTTCACGCCTTTCTTCATGGTGTATGGTGCTGAGGCGGTTCTACCCAGTGATATCCGGCACGACTCACCAAGGGTGGCGGCTTATGTTGAGACGGACAATGAGGTAGCGTGCCAAGATGCGTTGGACGCCTTGGATGAAGCACGAGAGTTAGCAGTAGCCAGGTCGGTAGTTTATCAACAAGACCTGCGACGCTATCATAGCCGCAGGGTGAAGACCCAGACGTTCCAGGAGGGTGACCTGGTGCTCTGGCTGATTCAACACCAATCTGGAATGCATAAGTTATCTTCACCATGGGAGGGGCCTTTTGTGATCAGCAGAAACCTTAACAATGGGTCATATTACCTCATTGATATCTGAGATGAGTCGGAAACCGCGGGTCAAGAGACGTTGCGGCCATGGAATGTCGCACATTTGCGACCATACTTTACTTAGCAGGCATTGAAAGCCGCTATCATTGTATATATCATTCTCACATGAGTAAAAGCTAGCATCCCCGCGAAGACTGGGCCTCTGCTCTTATGTATACCTTTGTGCAATCAAGATGAAATTTTTCCGGCTCAAAAATTTAAGTTAAAGTGGTTTGTTTGCCGTCAAAATGGCTAATCCGGCTTTATGCCTTATCAAGCGCTGTAGCAGGGAGGCTTCTTGCCTTCGGGTATAGCTCACATCTCCCCTGCATAGTCTGCTTTTACGTTGTTGCAAGGAGGCTTCTTGCCTTCGGGTATAGCTCACATCTCCCTTGCACAGCCGGCGTTATGCCCAATTAAGCACTATTACAAAGAGGCTTCTTGCCTTCGGGTATAGCCCACATCTCCTTTGCATAGCCAGCTGTTATTAAACTGTTGCAAGAAGGCTTCTTGCCTCCGAATATAGCTTACATCTCCCTTGCATAGTTGGCTTTATGCCTAGTTTGGTTACATTAAGCGCTGTTGTTGATGGAGGCTTCTTACCTTTGGTATAGTTTACATGACCCTAAGACAACAGCGTGTACACCAAATTCCAGTTGCTTATCAACTACGGCCATCGAAGGGGGCTTCTTACCGACGGGTATCACTTATCTCACCCTAATGGCCGGCTTTATGCCACTTCCGGTTACTTATTAACCACGGTTGTCGAAGGGGGATTCTTACCGACGGGTTCGCTTATCTCACCCAAACAACCGGCGTTTACGCCAAACCTCAGTTGCTTATCAACTGTAGCAGTTGAAAGAGGCTTCTTGCCTTCGGGTATAGCTTACATCTCCTTTCAAACAGCCGGCTTTATGCCGTCTCAGGCTGATTATTAGCCGCGGCTGTCGATGGAGGCTTCTTGCCTTAAGGTATAGCTTACATCTCCCATCAACAGCCGGCATTCGCACATACAACATTTGCTATTAAAAGGAAGCTTCTTACCGTCAGGTATAGCTTACATTACCCTTCATACAGCCGTCTTTAAGCCGCTTCCGGTTCATCAATAGCTGCAGTTGTCGATAGAGGCTTCTTACCATCAGGTATAGATTACATTATCCTACGACAACCGGCTCCTTAATGGATTCATCTGAGAAGAATCGGAGCCATGTTGCTCCGGTTGACAAAATTTGAGTTTTCAAAGAGATTATCCGGCTCTAATATTCTGGAGAAGGAACGGCGTCTTCAAAGACAGACACCCCTCATCAGAAAAGCCCAAGGTATATCCATGGAGATCCGGCAACGCATTAAATTGAAACACAAAGAGAAGGAAAGTGCACACAGAGAGGTGAAAATATATACAACCACCAAACGGTAGGGTCATGCTTACTCTATTACAAAAACTACTCTCAGAAGGAGCAAAAGGCATTGTCAACCGCTCACGGCGTGTCATTACATGAGTTTGTTCTCAAAAAGGTTAAAAGAACAAAGTTCAGTTATTGGCCGGCTCATCCTGCTCTAGGTCTTCTACTGGCTTTATCTATAGATTTCCCAATTCCCAATTACAGTCAGCCAGAGCAGCGAAAGACCCTTCAAGGAAAGGGGACGCATCAGGCTCACAAGGGAAGAGATCCTTACTGCGGGCGGGTGTCAGATCCTTCCACTCGTAGAGAGGCCCGCGGATCCTCTTCTCCTCTGCGTCATAAGCCGCATGATAAGTGCTCAAGTCAGCTTTATCCGCCAGTACAGAGGCCAGATAACGTGACTCTTTGACACACCGGATGTAATCTTCTTCGGTGAATTCTGAGCCGTCATCTTTTTTGGATGGGTAACCATCCATCATTTCAGTCGGCGTTATCTCGGGGGCGAAGGCGAGAGCCCGGCTCAATCCAGTGACGGCTCCTTGGTGGAAGGCGAACTTCTTCAGCTCTTCTATCTTCTTGGGCATTGTGGAGAAGAGTTCCAAGACACCTTTCAGGGCGGTGGGGATCTTCTCCTTGTATTGAACCGTCTTAATCGTGAAAATAGCGCCGCATTAAAGCTGTTCTGCAAAGGTGTAAATAGCCTTCAGGGGTAAAAGGCTATCTGTAGCCAATTGTCGGCTTCTGGGGCCTGTAAAGTTCAAAACAAAGCAAGATGAGTCGCCATCACAACAGATGAATGAGACATGCTGGAAACATGAAGTGAGTAAGAACTTACCAAAGAGAGCGGCGGCCATCTTGGTTATATGATACTTTAGGCCTTGAAGCTCATCCGCCACGGCTGTCAGCCGCTGGTCGGCATCATCCGCTCATTTGGTCAATGCGGCTTTCTCCAAATCAGTAGATTCTTTCAAAGAAGCAAGCTCCGCCTTAATATGAACCAGCTCTTCAGACAGCAGCCGGCACTTTTCGTTAGAGACGCTGCGGGCCTCTTATTGAGCCGCTAAATTCGCCTTCAGATCAGACAATTGAGAGCCGACTTTGTTTAAAGCTTCCTATAAGACATCAAAATACAGGATAAGTCGCCAAAATACAGGATGAGTATTAAAAGCAAATTTATGCAAGTCTCAAACATATTGCAAGCAATATATTTGACACTTGGGGGCTAATGCATGTTTGATCTTTCAGTATGCAGTGCAATTTTGGCTCATCGTCTTCGAAGTTAAACCGGAACTTGGGGGCTACACTATAGCTCTTTGATTTACTCCTAAATAGAAGATCCGACTCAACTTCATCAAGCTTGAGCCGGCCCTTGGGGGCTACGAATGGCAGTTTAAGTTATCTAAAGGAAGATCTGACTCAACTTTGGCTAATTAAGATCGATTCTAGGGGACAATGACTATGAATTTGTTCTAACAGAAAGTTAAACGAAGACCCGATTCAACGATTGAGTACGTTAAACCGGCTCTTGGGGACTAAGTAAGGACATGGTAAGAAGGAAAGGTACCTCATCTTTTGTCTTCATTAAAGAAACCAACCGAAGTTCCAGATCCCGGCTGGTGGTAACCCGGTTTATATACCCGGCGTGGAGCTCTTCGACTGTCATCTTCTCGCACGAAGAGTCAAAGTTCAGCTTCTTCGAGGCTTCAGCTGGCTCTGTATGCTTGGTCAACACATGAGCCGGAGGCGTTTGATGACCAGACCCGGTGATAACAACATCTAGAGTTTCAGGGGTCTTGGCAGGAGTCGCCGGTTTTGAAGGAGCCCTTGGAGGGCTCTCCATGATGATATCAGCAGCAGTCGGCTCTGTGGAGGTAGCTGGTGGATTTTCTTCTACTTCAGCCTCCTTCGGTTGTTCGGGCTCCGGCTATTGGATAACTGGGCCGGAGGAGGGCTTGTTGGTCTTGCAACGTTTAGCTTGAGCACTGCAAAATAGAAGGATCAGCAGTTGAAGATGTTGCTATCATATTAACAGCCGGATATCCAGATATCATAGTAAGGAATGCTTACAACGGATTGATCTTGGGCGGTGGTAGAAGTGACGCCAAAGAGTCGCCGGAGGAAGGAGATTTCTAAAAAGAATAAAACAGAAAGGTGAAGAAAGTATCAAGTTTACAAAGGAAAGTCAAAGGAAAAGAAGAGACTTAAACCTCGGCGGAGCGTTTCTTTGGAGCCGGAGAGTTTGGTAGCCCAGACATGAGCTCAGTAGAGCCGGTGCTTCGAGTCTGTCGACGCTCGACTTGTTGTTGCTTTTTTAAGAGAAAATCGGGAGCCAGATAAGCAAGAGGGTGAGAAAGAGGAACTTTTCTGATAACCCGTCGCGGCTTTCGGGGGACGAAACATTCTGAGCCGGAAGAAACGTAATTTACCTTAGGAGCATTGGCACGGCTGGTTTCCACTTCATTCTACGAGTAAAACAAGCATTAATAAAGCAGGAAGGTAAAAGATCAAACAAAGTAGTTAAAATTTTACCTCCGAGCTGGATGATGGTGGCGGGTCAAGCAAATTATCTTGTGGGGCATCTTTTTTAGCCCTCTTGGTCACGACCTTCTTCCTGGATTTCTTTGGAGGGGCAACATATTCCTTCTTCCAGAAGTCTGAGTCGGCCAATAGGAATGACCCGGAGAATGAATACCAAATCAACAAAGTACAAACAACATCTAAGAGACGGATGGGAAGAGATTAACTTACATCGGGAGCCGGATTATTGACGCAAAAAGGCGCCAGGCCGATGGCACTGCATGAGCCGGAGGCCTCGTGGACAAGGCTCCGGATGGTAGTGGTAATATCATCCTCTGATAGTGTTGATTCGCTGAAGCACAATGAGCTGTCATATTTGCCTTCATACTCGCACATAAGCCGACCTCTGCGGCTTAAAGGCATGATCCGCCAGGAAATCCAGCAGCGGATCAAATCCAATCCTATTAAGCCATTGGCCAAGAGAGCTTTGCTCTTGGCGTGGAACGGCTCATATCTGGCACGCTCCGAGGCAGAGAGCCGGCTGGGAAGCTTTGTGTCTGTCCTAAGCTGGGAGGGGCGGTAACCCGCTAATGAGTGCTCTTTCTCGGGAGAGGTCTCTAGGCAATAGAACCATGTCTTATTCCAATCTTTTGGGTGACTCGGCATTGGAGTAGCAGGAAAGATGATGTCTCGGCGGTGTTGAATAGAAATGTCGCCCAGCTCCAGACTCGGGCCACCCTTCATTTCAGTTTGGCGGTTGGTGTAGAAGAATTCTCGAAAGAACCCCACAGATGGCTTACTTAGCAGATAAACTTCGCAGAGAACTTGGAAGTTGCAGATGTTGGAAACAGAGTTGGGCGCCAAGTCTTGAGGATGCAGCTTATAAAAATGAAGGACGTCCCGGAAAAACTTAGAGCCGGGCGACACGAACCCTCGCTCGATGTGATCAGCAAAGACTACTATCTCTCCTTTTTGGGGAGAAGGCCGGGTCTCGTTGCCTGGAACCCGCCAATTGAGAACCTCTTTGGGAGGAAGAGTACCCGCTTCAATGTAGCCTGCTAAGTACTCCTCCGTAACGCAAGAACCAACCCAGTTGCATGAGTTGGACGCACGAGACATATTGGTGGCTTAAGTGTTGTGCAAGATAAAAGGCGCGATGAGTCAAAGCGCAAGCAAATATTTTTGACGGCTTAAAGGTTTAAAGGCTCTACGGATAAAGTGGAAAGACCCGGTTGACGAGAGCCGGAGAAGCTTAGCGACTCAACGGAGGAAAGGAAGATTCAAAAATCGGCTAAGTCCTAAAAACAGATTCCGCAAACTATCACTATGGCTACGGATCTACGAAAGCGGCGAAAAAGGATTTAAATCCAGACCTAGCGATGAACAGCAGAAAGAAAGAAAATGGAGCGGGGCTATCACGGTCCACGCATTACGCGCGGCCAGCCCGCGTGCGGCGGCAGGGCGAGAGCGCGATCTAAAACTACCAACGGCGTCGAGATATACTCGTGGTGGCGGTGCCGGAGCCTGAGCGGCGGCGGAACCCTGCTACGGCGGAACCCTGCTACGGCGGAACCCTACTACGGCGGTGAGCGATCCAAAGAAAAAGGAGAACTCACTGGAGATGTTGCAGCGGCGACGGAAGAAATCTGGTCCGTATCATGGTGATGCAACGGCCCGGTCGGTGCAGATGCGAAGACGACGCTGGATGACAAGGACGTTGGAGCGGCGGTGACAGGAAGAAGAAGAAGAGGCACGAGCGGGAGGATGGAAAACTCCAACCCGCACGGGTCATATTGAAAAAGGGATTAAGGAAGGCGCGAAAATCCAGGCGACGACACCGTTTGACCGAGGCGGACGCCTCGATTCTCGGGATGACAGTTAATGAAAGATTCGGTGGTACGTCAGCAGATCTCATGACGTCACGTCGGGTCATTTCCAGGCGACTCGCCAAAAAACGGAAGAGAAGGATGAAGTGAGCAAGCTCAATTCAACCTGGGGCCTAATGTTGGGGATATGACCCCACGATATGACCCGCCCCGGAGGCTCTGAGTCATGTTGCTGGCTCGTGAGCCGGCCCAAAGGTGAGCCATAAGACTGGTGGCCCAGGAGGATAGGCGGCTCAAGGTGTGGGCCATACAAATGGACCGGACGGAGAAGACCCGGGCGTGCAAGCCGACTCATAGACAGCTTGGACAAGAAGATAGAGAGAGACTCGGTTAGCAATTGTAACAACCCGGTGGTCCTGACCTCTTATATAAAGGCAGACCCGGGGCGACTTAGAGGACAAGTGATTGAGAACTAGGTCAAGCTTCTAGCTCCTTGTAATCGATACACAAGCAATACCAACACAAGCAGGACGTAGGCTATTACCTTGACTTGAGGGGCCGAACCTGGGTAAATCCGTGTCTTTCGTCCCAACTAACCCCTTTGAGTCCACCCCGTTAGTGATGGCTTTGAATCTAAGTCCGTTCACCCAACATCTGCCGTGATAAAACCACGACACCTGTCGTATGCGTAAAGTAAATATATTCAAGTATATATTTTTGCAGGCAATTTTAGTTTCAATGATTTTTGAGCCCTTCTATTTGATACACTTGTTTCAATCAATTTAGGGTTAAACTGAACCCACATGAGCACATTTGCCCTCCTGGAGCGGGGAAGACCCTAACAACAAAATAATAAAAAAGTAGGTGGCTGGCAGATACACACATGGATTGGCTTAGAGAGACACCAACACTTGGTCGTACAACACTGCACAAGAAATTGTTTGAGAAGTATAATTTGAGCACATCATACATGCGGATTTTTTATGCAAAAGTGAAAGGACGTGGATGTCGCCTAGAGGGGGTGAATAGGCGCTTTAGAATAATTACGGTTTAGGCTTGAACAAATGCGGAATAAAACTAAAGTTTAATTTGTCGAGCACAAAACCTAAAACAACTAGGCTCACCTATGTGCACCAACAACTTATGCTAATCAAGATAAACAACTAAGTGATAGCAAGATATATAGCTATCACAAAGTAAAGTGCATAAGTAAAGGGCTCGGGTAAGAGATAACGGAGGCACGAGGAGACGATAATGTATCCCGAAGTTCACACCCTTGCGGATGCTAATCTCCGTTTGGAGCGGTGTGAAGGCGCAATGCTCCCCAAGAAGCCACTGGGCCACCATAATCTCCTCACACCCTCGCACAATGCAAAATACCGTGATTCCACTAAGGGACCCTTGAGGATGCTCACCGAACCCGTACAAACAAGGTTGGGGCAATCTCCACAACTTAATTGGAGGCTCCCTATGACACCACGAAGCTTCACCACAATGGATTATGGCTCCGAGGTGACCTAAAATGCTCGAGGCAATCTCCACAACCTAATTGGAGACCCCGAAGCTTGCCCAGACCTTTGCACCACCATGATCGAGCTCCTAGGCACCATCAACTGTCTAGGGCACCAAAGCACCCAAGAGGAACAAGCTCAAGCGTGATCAAACATCCAAGATTAATAAACTTCTCAACTTCTCACTTCCACATATCACCGTGGAAAACTCAAACCCATGCACCAAATGCAATGGCAAGGGCACACGGAGTTCCCAAGTCCTTCTCTCTCAAATCCCACCACAACAACAAATGTTCTAGAGGAAATGAGAGGAAGAAAGAAGAAGAACACGAAGAACTCCATATCAAGACCCAAGGGGTTCCCCTCACAAAGAGGAGAAAGTGATTGGTGGAAATGTGGATCTATATCTCCTCTCTCTTTTTCCTCAAGAACTGGCAAGAATCATTGGAGGGATTGAGAGTTAGCAAGCTCAAAAAGGTCAACAATGGGGGAAGAACACGAGCTCAAGAGATACCATTGGGGAAGAAGACCCCCTTTTATAGGGCCCCCCAAATCCAACTGCTATGTGCACAGGTCGTGCACAAGCGGTACTACTGCTCGGCTGAGCGATACTACAGTTTAGCACGGTAGTTCCAAGAGAAGCACGCAAAACGGCAAAAAAACTCGTGGCGGTAGTACCGCCCGGTACATAAGCGGCACTTAAGGGCGATAGTATCGCTCAGAACTTCCGCTTAAAGAAATAAGCGATAGTTCGAGCGGCTCTCTAGGGCAGTAGTACCGTTGGAGCGGTACTACCGCTCTCGGGAGAGCGGTACTTCCACTGAAAATGGCCAGAGACCCCTGTAGGCACCAAAAGGCAAATATAAGTGGTAGTGACAGCGGTAGCACATAGCGGAAGTACCGCCCAAGCGGTACTACCGTGCTACCGAGCAGTACTACCACTTGTTCAGAGAAAAACATCACTGACACTGGAACTACCATAACTTTTGCAAATGAACTCCAAATTGAGCAAACTCAAGCTTGTTTTCTTAAGAAGAGGCAGTATGAAAATGCCAATGATATAGAGATGTGAAATCTCTATGAATGAAGAACCAGCAAAAATGGCAACATAGAAAACATCATAGAAGATGCATATGGACTCCGTTTTCGATGAACTTGAGCTAGTCATGAAGCTGACCATAAGCTCAAGAACTCACAAAGAGAAACACCAAACAAGAACGAAGAAACATGATGATGAAAGCATGCAAATGGTTTGAGCTCTCAATGAACGACACGATCAAGCTACTCACTTGAGAGCCCCCCTTGATAGTACGGCTCTCTATCATGTAACCCAGTCTCCCAACTACCACTATGAGACCAGTAACATAGAAAACCCTATCAAGGTCAAACATTTGCCTTGCTCATAGTCCACTTGAGCTAGGTGATGAAGATTTTGACTTCCTCAAGATGGACCAGCTTTCTTGACTGTGTCGGCTTGCTCTTCGGCACATCTTCACAAGTCCATTGTCACCACAATGAACAGCAAGCTTCAAGCATGATCTCTCTGTGATGCTTCACTTGAGCTTGCACACTGCAACCTTGATGATGATCACCACTTGACGTCATCCTCCATGGATTGTATGGGATCTTCTTATTGATGCTAGCCCATGGAAACATACCTAACCCCACAAAGAACACTCATAGGGAACATGGGTTAGTACACAAAGCGTAATGGACAATGCTTACCATACCATGGGATCACTTGATCCCTCTTAGTACATATGGTACGCTTTGTGTGTTGATCAACTTGATTCACTCTTTGACTTAGTCTTGATCAACCTCGCATCTTATCTTCTCTATGAGCAATCTTTGGATAAAACCTTGAATACCACCTTGGTCACCATATAAACTCCTTGAAACCAACAGATGGACTTCAAGAAGTGCCTATGGACAAATACTTTGAATATAACTTAAGGCAACCATTAGTCCATAGGGATTGTCATCAATTACCCAAAACCACACATGGAGAAATGTGCTCTTACAAAAGGCAATGGCTCAAGACAAAATTAATGGTCCATGGAATGATAGTTTTGCTTTGTTGTACACCTACAAACTGAAGTGGAGATGGCAAATCCATGCAGTGGTGTAGAGCTTGACAAGCCTACTATGGAGTACAAAACAAGGGGGGAGACATTTCAGAAGGAATGTTTCATGAGAGGTTTTGTTTGTTTCAAGTTTTGTTGGAAGGGGTTTCTGGACGGTTAGGCCTTATTTGGCTCTGGATGCAACAACTTTGAACGAAAAAATTAGGGGACAACTAGTAGTTGCTTTTGCACTTGATGCACACAACTGGATATTCCCAGTGGCATATGGTGTGTTGTAGATGGAGTCAGAGGAAAGTTGGGTGTGATTTTTTAAGAATTTTCATTACATTGTACGACAGCCACCAGGATTGGCTACACACATAAATGCTTGCAAGAGTTTAAAGACTGCGATAGGTGTAGTTTTCCCCAGAGTTGAGCATAGGGAATGCATGAGGCACCTAGCTACTAATTTTATAAACAAATTCAGGGGTAAAGCGTATGATGAGAACCTATGGCTAGCATCATCCACTAGAAGTCTAAGGAAACATGAGCACCACTTGAGACTTGTGTATGCTGAAAATGCTAATGTGCGGGAATACATGGAAGCGCATCATGGAATGGTGTGGTGAAGAAGCAAATTCAATGAAATATGCAAAGTAGACTATGTGACCAGTAACCTTGCCGAGTGTTTCAATTCAAAAATTAAGGCGGTGAAAGGGCTTATGTTGTCGCAAGCATTTGACAAGATTAGGCAGATGATCATGATAAGGATGGATTTGCATAGAAGAATTGCAGATACACAATATGTTGGCCATGTCATAATCTCGTTTGTGATAATGGCATTGCATGCTAGGGCAAGAGGATTGAGAATGAAATACATTAGAAGATCAACATATGAGGTTGTGGTAACATATACTGACTCTAAAAATAGGGAATGGAGGTACTAGTGGATCTAAGTAATAAGACATGCAGTTCAAGATAATGGCAGATCCTTGGGCAGCCATGCATGCATGCCCTGTTTTCATGACCAGCATCACTGGTGAAGCTGGAGAGGTTGATTAGTATGTATCTCAATACTTATCTATTGCAAAGTTTAAGGTGAAAGTGCGTTATATCGACTAGAGGGGGTGAATTGGATATTTTACAAATTTTTCATTGAGGAATTTCTACTAGAGGAATTTGCTAAGTGACGAAAATCAGGCGGCGGGATAAGTACTCAAGTTCATGCAAAACATAGCAGTATCATAATCATCATGATGAAATGAAAACATACACAGAGCACAAGTAGCGTGAAATCAGGATAGGCAGGCGAAGAACAAGGTGACTGAAGATTTTGGGATGAGGAGATTGAGAAAGTCTTCAGTGAAATTCTTCAAACAGTAACGATCACATTCATCAGCAAATACTTGAGTAAATGGAAGGGTTGAAGAAATGGAACCAGGAGCTCTGTGAAGACATTGGTTTGATGGACCAGTTCTAACTGTTGTGATAGTCGTGCGTCTGGTTTGGAGCGGCTTGGTATTTAAACCAAAGGATACACGGTCCCAGGACACATGGTCCTTACCATATTCTCCTTGAGCTAAGGTCACATATACCTCTCCCAACACTCGTGGTAAGTCTTCAGGGAAGACTTTTAAACCCTCACAAACTCGGTCACCTGACGATCCATAGTTTCCTCTTGGATGCTCTAGAGCATGACGCCTAACCGTCTAGAAGATACACAGTCTTCAAAGGTAACAAGCATCGGTTCCACACAGGAACAATCTCTTCAGTGATGCTCAATCACTTTGGGTTTTAGGTGTTTGGGTTTTGGGTTTTCCCTCACTGATGATTTTCACTCGAAGTCCTCGGAGGCTGGGTTGCTCTCAAATGAGACTTGGCAAGTTCTCTCTCAGAGCAAACAACCAACTAGTGGTTGTGAAGGGGGCTATTTATAGCGAGGGTGCCATGTGACATGATAAGACATAAGTGCCCCCGATAATCCGACCGTTGTGTGGATAAGATATATGGACAACTAGCGCAAGGCCCATCAACTATCGGGGATTAGCTATGAAATTCTGAGGGGCTATCATGTTCCTCACGGTAGGCAATTTGCACTGGAAAACTCCTAACTCCTCAGTCACACCAACTTCCCTAGAGACCAGAAGAACTTCATCTCTGTCACTGAAGAACTTGACTGAGGTGCAAGAGATTTCCAAAGGCTTCACTCGAAGGATTGGGTATATTGAGGCTTTTGAGTTGAGCATCACTTGGAAACTTTTCCTTAGTTTTACCTCAACCCCCTTTAATAGTACGGTGTTCCTATGACTCGAAAGAAAGGAAAGGAAACAACAAAAATTTAAGTCTTCATGCTTCAAAGTCCTCACGTCAATTACTTCATGGACACACCATTTCCTCATTTTTCAAAGTCATCAAGAAAAGATTCAAAGTCTTCATTCAAGACATACATTTTTAGGGGTCAGCATTCATCGGATATATCAAACTTCTCAGCGACTTATAGAACCTATGTACAGTCACAAACACATCAGTCTCTTATCTTTAATACACCAAAATCACTAAGGGGCAGTAGATGCACTAGCAATCTCCCCCTTTTGCTGATTGATGACAAATACGTTATGTTTTCAACAGGGATAAACATATGGAGTGTAAGTACAAAATTTGAGGAATTTGATTCCAAGATATAGAACTCCCCATGAAGATGTGCATATTTGAGGAATTTGCTTTGGACTGCAAATGCACATGGTAGGTTAAAATTATGGAGATCTCCCCCTATATCTTCTAATCGATACACACATTTAATATATAACATGAGGAAATTGAAATGCATGATGGAAAATGGTGTCTGGCAAAATTCAGCATGAGTTCATTAAGGAACTTGAGGAAATAGGCATGCAGAAAGGAATTCAAATGTATCAGACCACCAACGGACTTAAGTTTACAACTCAATCAACAAACACTTTAGAAGAGCAAGAGTTGTTACTTAAACAAAAACAGCCCATATAGACCCGATTGAAGACTAACTCAAATTTCTCCCCCTTTGTCATCGAGTGACGAAAAGGGACGAAACTAAGAACTAACACCCATGAAGAATATCATCATGAAGGTGGTGGAGGGGCGCCAAAATTGTCAGGGTCATTGGCTGAGGAAGGGTCTTCAATAGTGTCATCATGGGCCTCAGCTTCATCCGTCTTGTGCAATGAATAAAATGAGCTTGTAACAAGCTGAGGAACTTGAACTTTTCTAAACTTCTTCTCAGGAGGATGAGAACAGTGAAAGTTTTGCTTGAATTCCATCTCATGAAATTCTTTAGGTGTCTTGTGATGTGCTAGAATGGCCCAAGTGTGATCGAACATTTCATGCACATATTAATGGTTCATCCTTATAGAGTTCTTGTGTGGCAATTGATACGTCTCCATCGTATCTAGAATGGCCCATGTTATGAAGAATTGATTTGAATTGATGCATGACCCATTTGTGATAGCGATCAACCTTTTCATAAAGGCCTAGAAGAAGCTCACGATCGGTCATCACGCGAGGAGCAGAAGCTTGAGGATTTTTCCAGTGGCCTTTGCTGCAGAATCTTGTGTGGAAATTGATACGTCTCCATCGTATCTACTTTTCCTAACGCTTCTGCTCTTGTTTTGGACTCTAATTCTCATGATTTGAATGAAACTAACTCGGACTGACGTTGTTTTGAACAGAACTACCATGGTGTTGTTTTTTGGTAGAAATAAAAGTTCTCGAAATTGGACAAAACTTTTTGGATAATTATTTTACATAAATAAAAAATACTAGAGCAAACAACCACCGGAGGGGGTGCCCTGGGTGCCCACAAGAAACCAGGGCACACCACCCCCTCTAAGAGCACCCTGGTGGGTTGTGGGGCCCTCGGGGCTCCGTTGACCCTAATTCTAGCACTATAACTTCCTATTTTTGGAGAAAAAAATAGGAGAGGAATTTCATTGCGTTTTACGATACTGAGCCATCATAGCCTCATGTTCTTTATCGGGAGGCCAGATCTGGAGACCGTTTGGGGCTCTAGAGAGGGGAATCTTCAGTCTTCGTAATTACCAACCCTCCTTCATCGCCAATTCCATGATGCTCCCCATTGGGAGTGAGTAATTTCTTTGTAGGCTCGCTGGTTGGTGAAGAATTGGATAAGATTCATGATGTAATTGAGTTAGTTCTTTTAGGGCTTGATCCATAGTATCCACTATGTCCTGAGATTGATGTTGCTATGACTTTGACATGCTTAATGCTTGTCACTAGGGCGTGAGTGCCATGATTTCAGATCTGAAACATTTATGTTTTCACCATTATATCTATGTTCTTGATCCGATCTTGCAAGTAATATGCATCTATTACGTGTTATGATCCATCAACCCCAAAGTGACAATAGTTGGGATACTTTCCGGTGATGACCGTAGTTTGAGGAGTTCAAGTATTCGCTATGTGTTAATGCTTTGTTCCGGTTCTCTACTAAAAGGAGGCCTTAATATCCCTTAGTTTCCTTATGGACCCCGCTGCCAGGGGAGGGTAGGACAAAATATGTCATGCAAGTTATTTTCCATAAGCACATATGACTATTTATGGAATACATGCCTACATTATATTTATGAATTGGAGCTAGTTCTGTGTCTCCCTAGGTTTTGACTATTATATGATGAATATAATCCAATGAATTCATCAATCAAATTCCTACTACTTTTTCACATATTGTTCTTCCTAAGTTACTATTACTGTTGTCACTGTCACACTTGCACCAAAACATTTACTATCACTGTTACCGTTACTACTATTGTTACCACTTCTACAAACTATCATGTTACTGTGCTACTAATCACTTTGCTGCAGATATTTAATCTCCAGGTGTGGTTGAATTGACAACTCAACTTCTAATACTTGAAAATATTCCTTGGCTCCCCTTGTGTCGAATCTCTAAATTTGGGTAGAATACTCTACACTCAAAAACTGTTGCAATCCCGTATACTTGTGGGTTATCAGCAATGTCATCATTCATGGAATATGAGGCAGCACGACGAAATTGGCCATCAAGAGGAAGAGTGCCTTCATCAACAACAACTTTGCCTTTTCCATCAACTGAGGAAAATGCCTTTTGATGACTTCCATCAAAGGCAGGAAGCTAAAGTGATTTCGAAAGTCAGCCTTGTAGGGAATTGAAGTCCTTGATCTTATGAATTTCATGATCCAGTGAGCATCAGGCTTCAACTCAAATGGCAACAGAGCTATATTGGCCAAAGTCCTCATGAAGAAATCGTGAAAATTGATGGGAATCCCATGAATAATATTGAACAAAAAATTCTTCATGATTCCGACAATGTCTTCTTCTTCAGAGTTGTGTCCTTTGACGGGACTGAGGGTTTTCATCAATATGCGGTATATGGTCCTCGACACGTATAGCAAATCCTTCACTAGGAATGTTGTCCTTGGAGGTTGGCCAGGCGCCAAAGGCTTCATTAGCACTTGCATCATGTTATTTGGAAGTTCAGGTTCATCATAGATGCATCGTGCTCCTTCTGAGGGAATTCCAACTGGCACAGTCCAAAGCAATTCAGTTGCAAGAGTAGTGAAGTGTGTATCCCATGTCATCCACTCAAGGATCCATGTGTTGACATCGGTGGCTTCTCCAGATATGTGCAAGGTTGCGTAGAATTGAAGTATTAGCTCTTCATTCCAGTCATAGATGTCGGAACAGAAGGGCAGGAGTCCTGCTTCATGAAGAACATTCAGCATTGGGGTAAAGCAGGGGATAGACTCCATATCCACATGAGGAATTTGGCGATGCTGGAAGACTTTGTTCTTGTCAAATAGCACAGCAGCATAGAAATTCATCTATGTGGCAGTCCAGAACCTCTTGCACCCGAGACTTGCAAAATCATAAGGATTTTCTCTAGTGAAGAAATGATGCTCATCGAAAAAATCCGCCTTGTTGAATTTGGGCCGCTTTGAGCCATTGATGGGCATAAATGGCTTGGGCCAAAGATTTGGCATGTAGCATCCCACGATATCGCTTGACACAATAGCTCTTTCTTCAGACTGAGGAATAGCTGTAACATATTCTTCAATGGCAGTCTGAGTGTAGATTTCTTCAGCTGATGCAGCTGGAATATCTTCAGGAATTAACTGAAGTCGAGTGGGACATCCTTCAGACCCTGTTAAAATTTCTTTAGTTTCTGCACGTGACTGAGGATTTTGAGTAAGAGGGATGGTCATTGGCATATTGGGGTGAGCAGATTCCCAATATTCATCACTGATGAGAGGAGTTGTATTGCCAATGTCCACATCTCATCAACTTCTTCAACTCTAGCCTCTTCAACAATAATCTGAGGCTGGGGCAACGATAATAGAGGGGTTGAAGTAATTTCTTCGACCTATATTTCTTCATCAATCTACTCTATGGAAGCAGCAAAATGAGTTTGTAAATCATCATTGTCCTCAGGAATGACATATTCCTCTCCAAAAGGGACAATCTCATATGATGGCTCAGAAGAAATAGGAATAGCATCAATTGGTCTAGTTGAGGAACTTGATAAAGTCCTCAATTTCTTGGGAGCTGAGGATTTTGCAAAAGTTGATGCTTTCCTTTACTTTGTGGCTTCCTTCTCCGCAACCTTGGTTTTCGTCATTTCTAATGCAGAAGGAAGTGTAAGTTTCTTCACCTTTGAGGATTTTGTGGGCGGAGCAGATGGTCAAGGTGGTACAATTTCTTCAGTCACAACTAATGCAGTCGTTCTTTAAGATTCTTCAGGCATAGCAGATTCTTCAGTTGGTCGTGGTTGTTCTTCGGGCGTAACATGAAAAGTTGCCCTGGTAGTTTCTTCAATGGCTAGAATTTTTTCATCAGCCCTTGTAGGTTCATCACATGCTGGTATTTCTTCATCAGCCCTGGCAGTTTCATTAGCTAGCTGAGTAGAAGACCTAGCCTGAGGGATTTGTGGTTGCGATGGAAGTGCAACCCTTGTGTTGTGGTCAGTGATGACTTTGTTTGCCACATTAACGAACCTAACCTTGGCACCTTGCCAAACAGCATAATATTTGTCATATTCATCACTGAGGCTTTGAATTTCAGCCTAAGTAGTGACAAGCTGGTCTGGATTCATTTTTAGAACATTGTTCTTCAAAAACCTCTCCTTCTTGTATTGATAATTCTTGTCCCATCTGGCCTTCTCATATTTCCATTTTTCTTCAACAAAAAATGTTGTGAGGACATGGCTTGGACAAGGTGGCAGCTTCAAGTCATCAATGGGAGTATGAGAATCCTTGTACCAGATATAAATAAAATACATCATAGTTCTTGGGTCTAGCATAAGAGAAATTTGAATCCTCTTTGCTTGAGACACTCTCTCTTGTTTGTTTCGGATAATAGTAGCAAGTTCTTCATCATTTGCTTCATCCTCCTCGGATTCTGAGGGAACACGAAAGACCACCTTCTTAGGATGAGGATTTGGTCTTTTTCCTCGTCCAGCATTGATTTGATTTTCAGCAGTGTGGGACTGCTTCAAGAATGTGCTTGGGCAGAGAAAATTGATGATGCCCCCGAATCAATTGAAAATCAAGTTGTCCGCTGGCAAGTTGCAAGATGCACGAGTGTTGAGGAATTTTGCAGCGGCGGCTGAAGACTGTGCAGCCACAGTAGGAGTTGGTGCAGCCCTTGAAGAAACTGCTTGAGGATTTGGTTGTGATTGCATTGAACTTGAAGGCTTTGGTTTGATTGTAGATTTATTCTTAATAGACCTTTTAGGAGCAGCTCCACTAGTAGAGGCCCCAGCTGCAGTGGCGGTTGCAGTAGCAGCAGAGACTTCATTGAATTTCTTCACTGCTTCCTTAGCAGCCCGTGCCAACTTGGCTTGATGCTTTGCCCACTCCTTAGGAAAGTCATCACCTCTTCTGGTGCTTGAGGGATCTGCAACATGGCCTTCAGCCAAAGGTGGTCTTGGGCATGGAGGATTAACATCGAATTTCTTCATGTATTTTGGAGTGACGAATATGTACTCCTTCCACTCCTTGGCCCATCTGCGTTCAATTTGTTGTATGCGCAACTTGCGCTAATCCTTTGTCTCCTTGCCAGGTATTTCCTCATCAGAAGCGCAGTATTCATCATATACATCATCTGGACTGTCAAGATTAGTGTTTGGTTCTCTCTTCCTTCCGCCTTTCCGAGGCCTTTTTCCATCAGCAATTTTCTTGAGTTTAGGATTTTGCACTTTTGAAGATTCTGAAGATGTATGCAAATTTTCTTTGAGGAACGCTGCGAATGAGTTAAGTTGATGAGAACCTAGAGATTCATCAGCAGACATTTATACCAGTGAACAGAGTATAGGTGTGAAGAATTTGAAGAGCTCATATGTGTTCTTTGAAAATTTTGAAGAACATCAAGTTGAGGAATTTAACCATGGATATCTTGAAGAATTTCACTAAGTGTTCTTGACTTAGGTTCCAGAGTTGTGCAGATTTGACACTCCACACAATTGAGGAATCATTGAAGAAAATCATAGCTTAGAATAATAAATCAAGGGGAAAGCAGCATTTCGGTGTTTGGGAGATGAATTACTAAAGTATAAACACCTTTTGATGATTTTGTGGAAATCATTAAGATCAAATAGGGTAGTAAAATTTATTTTAATTACCATTAATGAAGAACACGATGAACTGGGAGTAGCGGCAAAGAAGTTCGTCTATCCAAATTTACATCGCCCTAACTTGGTGGCGAAAGACATCTACTACGACAGTGGAGTGAGGATTTCCGCGAGCGGTGCGAGTATGACAGCGAGAAGGCTGAGGCAGTGAAGCTATCCCTCTCCAGTGACGATGAAGTTCAGTGGTGGCGCTAGGTTCAGCTGAAGAATGAAGGAGGGAGGTCGAACGGAGTAACTTTGGCTGTGAAAGGGGAGTCAGTATTTATAGGCATAGTGAAAAACTGAAAACCGAAGAATTTGGACATTTCTGCACCTGGCCCTTGCTATCCTATCGACATGGGGCACCCATCTAACGAGTAGTTGAGATAGTGGGGGGCATGGGTTATCCAGTCGTGGGAAGTGGGATCGGTTTGAGCGGCAACCGCCAAAAATTTGACATGAATATTTTGATTTTTCATTCTCAGATTCTTCAGCTGATGGGGACAAAGTGAAGGCTTTGAATGGGTTTCAAATAGAACGCATATGAAGAATTTTCTGAATAGATAGGAATGAGTTTAGCATAGAGGGGGTAGGGTCTGATCACATTCACTTAGAATAAAATCAACTTGAAGTCAGTGAAGAATACCAACTGTAAAGTTTGAAGACTTTGATCGTTTTGAGGAATTTGCAATATGATGAAAAACTCAATTTTGAAGATTTTCAACTATGGTTGGTGGCGTGACCCTCTGTACGTGACCCACCCTGTCACGCCCAAGATGCGGTCCTATCCTTATTTCGGCACGTGGGCCTCGACAAGGATAGAAGCGCATCTCGATGCGTTCGCAAGAATGGATATCATTACAAGTACATGTACATAAGAGATGAGTATATGAAATTGGCTTACACTCGCCACATGCTACATTAGAGTCACATCAATACAATAACATCTCAAACATCATACATAAGAGCAGGGTCCGACTACAGACAAAATCAGACGATAAAATGACATCCACCCTTGCTATCCCAGGCTGCCTCCTGGAACCCATCCACGATTGAAGAAGAAGAAGAAGAAGAACTCCATGTCAAATCAAGCAACATGCTCTCGTCAATTCATCGCATTACCTGAACCTGCAACTGTTGTTGTAGTAAACTGTGAGCCACAGGGACTCAGCAATCTCATTTCCAAGGGTATCAAGACTATTAAAGCTTAATAGGTGAGCTATGGTTATGTGGTGAGGCTGTGGCAAGCGACTAAGCATTTATTTGAGTGGCTAACTTACGAGTACATAACTTAAAGTATGGTGGTCTACGCATAACGGACGTGAACTAGAAATGATCACTAACTGATCCTGAACACCTACTTACGTCAAACATAACTCCACCGTGTTCTCTTCTGAATAAGAACTCACGAGAAGAGACAGTCACCTGTTACGCATATAGTTGGTGTATTTTATTAGAGTTTACTTCAAGTTTGCTATGACGGGTGTTAAACAAATTATCCAAGTTTGCCACATAACCACTGGCACGGCTTCTCGAAAAGATTTAACCCTGCAGGGGTGCTCCAACTCATCCATCATAAATTAACCACACGCAGTGGGAATAACCTCAACCACGGATCTCGCGATCTTCCTAGGTAATTCCAAAGGAAATCCAACACCTCGAGATAGCCCAAAGAATAATCAGAATTCCTCACTCAAGACGTTCGAGAAAGGTAAAACAAATCCAGCAAGGCCGCCCGACGTGACGACAATCCCGATAGGAGCCGCGTATCTCGTTCTCAGGGCACAACCGGATGAGCGATGGTTACCACGCTAAACACCGAGTTGCCCCGGGTAGCGTTAATAAGCTGCTCTGCTTTGGACCAACACTCACGCGGAGCACTGGCCCAGGGTTGATTAAATTATCCACGGAGTTCGGAAAATCCCCTATGCAAGTTCATTAATTATTAGGCAAATGTAGTACCAATGTTGGGCCTTGCCAGACAAGTTTTATCCCAAAAGGAAAATCAAGCGGGTCCCCATAACAACCCCGAGCATGCTAGGACCGCTCATTTATGGAACATAACACCGGTTCACAAGTAACTAGGGGCGGCAAGATTGGAACAAAACACTGAGAAAAATGCCAAGATACACCACAACATATGCATGACATGATGCACAAACCAATATGATACATGTCCAGTTTAAATATGCAAGGCATGACAATTCACAACATTCAAATACTACACATTAAGTGAAGCTCAATATGCAACGAGTTGCATGTTGACGAAACTCCACATTCATATTATTTAGTTCACTCCCATTAGTTACACGACAATATTAAATGTTGTTAAACATTACAAGAGGTGAAGCATGAACAACTATATCATCTAGGCAATTTAAATGGGGCTGGAAGCAACATATAGCATTTCCGAAATGACCCGATATGTTAATTTCGAAATTGGTCCAGATCTGAACTATTCATATTTTATATTCGTTAAACAATAGAATAAAGCATACCATGTTATTCTACACGTCGTTCTAGTCGATTCATATATATAGAACATCTCAATTGGAGCTACGATCCAAAAGATATGAGCAACACAAGATGCACATGTCATGAATGCAAATGCATGGAAAAACAATCACAAACATCTCAAATCATGAATGCTGCAAGTTATAATGAAACTACATGATATTATAAGCAAGTCTCATGTATGGAATGTCGAAAATGGAGCTACGGTTCACCCACAATCAACAAAACAAGTTTTAGTTGAAATCTGCCAAAAACAGCAACATGGCATTTTGCACACATGAAAACAACAAGTTCCAATATCCCAAAATGTACAAACTAAGCATGGGGCAATATCATATAGCATCCACTTCATTTCATCTTCACAATTCATAATCAAAACATGCATGTATCACATGGTAGGAAGCTCACAAGATGGCTACTTGATAACAGTTTCAGACTTGGTGAAAATAGCAGTTTTTGACAGTACAGTTTTTATCACGAAGGCATATTGACAGTAGTGAAACTATATGCTACAAGTTATATTATGACATGAAACTTAACAGCATACTAAAGGACAATATCAACAACAAATAACTCCATTACACCTATCACAAAAGACTTCTAGATCACTAGCAAATCACATGGCAAGATAGCAACAAAATATAAAATATTCCAGACTTAGAAATATTTGGACCCTCAAAACAACAGAATTTTTATAGCATGTTGACCACAACAAAATAACACCTAGACATGCATTTCTACGACAAGCAAAATGTCCAGAGACTATGACACATATCAAAGGACATTTTTCATGTTCAAATTTAATTCATAACATGGATGGATTAAATCACACGAAAATGACAAATGGGCATCACGAAAAAATGGCATGCACACAAACATGCTCAAATGACAAAACTAAATGCACAGTTAAATCACATGGATTTTTCTACCCCGAAAACATATATAATATGAATAGGTTCATGTGGAAAATTAATCACGATTAAATATGCGAGTATTAGGCCTAACCACGTTATAGCAATCCATTAATGCAAAATTAAATGCAACCAACATTCCAAAAAATTTATCATGCATGAAAGTGCGGTGCAAATGAGATGAACATTTTTAATATGTGATTGGATTAATTTCGATGCATGGTTAAATAATTATGATAATGAAATATCATGAACAATATGCAAAATGATGCAATCAACAAGTTAAAATATTTTGCCATGGATGAATATGACATGTAATTAATCTACGCAATTATCTAACATTTTTTCATATTCAAAATATTTTGATACGGGGCAGGAATAATTAATTATAGGCATTTAAAATGCAATGGGCCTAAAAATTAAAAAAACAAAAAAGGGGGGCTGCTCACCCTTGGGCCGACCCAATTGGCAGGCTGGGGAGGCAGGGGCAGCTGGGCTTGGGGAGGCTACTGCTAGGCCTGGCTCGACCCTCCTGCAGGCGCTAGGCGCGTTCAATGGCTCGGGGGCGCTCGCGCTCATCCTTCTCCTCCCGAGTGGAGGGAGCAAGGCAGCGGCGGCGGCACGGGCTGCATCGGCGGCTAGGCGACAAAGGGAGGCCGGGGACAGGGAAATCCGGCGACGGGGCGGCGGATCTGGCCGGCGGCGGCGGCGAGCACCCTGCGGGAGAGAGAAGGAGCAGGGGGTGAGAGGAGGAAGAAGGTGAAAGAAGGAAAGAGAGGAGAGGTAGCGGCCTCTGGCGAGGTCCCGGCACTGGGCTGGCCGGCGACGAGGACCGGCTAGACGGCGCGAGAGGGAGCTGCGAGGCCATGGCTCGGGGAGCTCGGGAGGAGCTCGGGAGAGCTCCGGTTGGGCCCGGATGGGCTTTCCCGGGCCTCCAAATGGGCTTGGAGGGCTGGCGGCTGGAGGAGGGGGAAGGCTAGGGTTTGCACGGGGAACGAGGGGACTAGCGGCTATATATAGGTTTCGGGGCTAGGGTCTATGGTCGTTGTCCGTTTTCGGACTGTCAGCTGTCGATTTGACGTTCAGAAACGGAGGGGGGTTACGGTGACTGTGCAGAGGGTCTAGGAGGGGAAGAGAGGGAAGTTTGCGACCCGTGACACGAAGTTTTAAAACACCGACAACGTCCGATAAACCGATGACCGCACTGCTACGACTGACCGATGGGGTATCAAACGAACTCAGAACGCGATGAAATTCGACAGGCGGTCTACCTACGATATAACAAGACCGCACGCCAAGTTTCACTCAATCCGAGAATATTTTTGCGCGCACTTAAAAATGGTTTTATTTTAACGGTGCCGCGGGCGCGTGCGTGTGTGGTTGGCTTGAAATGGGCAACGGCAAGAACGGAGAGAATCGGCAACTACGAACATATGCAAGTTTCGAAAACGGGTGACGATGCAATGCAGAAGATGAGAATGATGCGATGATGAATGCAACACATAAATGAAACACACGACGAGAACGGAAATAAAAAGGGGAATCTTGTGGAATCTTGTGGAACGTCGGTCTCGGGGTGTCACAACTCTCCTCCACTACACGAGGATCTCGTCCCGAGATCTAGAATGAAAAGGGGGAAGAGAAAGAGTCAGAGGTAAAACTTGGTTGCTTCTTGACAAATGAGTGAAACCAATGAATCTTGAAGGACGCAAGAGATGAAGAATGACATGAGGAACAGGCAAGAATTCATACGAAATTTTGTCAGCACTTCGGTAGGAAAGAGAGGAAAAATTGATATGATGGAATGAAATTGAAAGAAAGGCACCAAACTTTGATTGGACTAACATCAACTTCATAAGATGGAAGGATCAAGAAAAGATTTGACAGCACTCCGGTTAAATGAATAAGCAAGAAAGAACATGATCTTGACCAAACTAAAAGCGAGAAGAAACAAGCAACACCACAACACCTCCGGAACAAAAGAATAGAAGGTAGATCCTTGGGAAGAAGAGAACTGAGAAGAAAATAACAACTTCCAACACAAATGGATTTGAGAAGCATAGATTGAACGGAGTTGTTGGAACACCAACAACGAAAAGAACAAGCTTATTGTGGACTTATGGAAAAATTCTCAGAATTATGAGGTGACAACCTGCCACAACAGAAACAATTACTTGCTTGAGAGCAACAAGATATGCAAAACTTGTTTCACCAAGAGGAGGAGGAGAAAGCATGAATCATTTATGACACCATAATAGCAACAATCCTTAGGAAATGCTTTAGGTGAAATCCAATTCAAGATAACTCCGAGAAAGGAATGATGGGTTTACTTATCTCATTCTTGACAATATCTCCTTCGAGACTCCTCATAATCAAGAATTTAATAACACCATCTCAAAAGACAAGGAGAAGGAATTGAACTTAGAATCCAAGATAAGGAACACTTGAGCACCCCCAACAAGAATCTTGAAGAACAATTGAAAATGAAAGAAATCTTGATGAACCACCATGAAGAACCTCCGGAAGAACTCTGAAACGAAAGGATGATAGAAAGAATTGAAGGATGCAAAAAGAGCAAGATTGGGCCTTTCTATGAATTAGATGAATCTTAGCGACAAGATACTTGAGAAAAACTAGGAACTCAGGAAAAGAAAGCTGACCACTTGGGATAAGGAATTTGATATCATGAACAACTCCGGAAAAAGGATTGAGATCACTTGGACGAAACAAGAATAAGAATTATGTTATGATTATCCTTCATCAAGTTAAATTGATGACAATCAATGGATTTCACACACCACTTATTCTTGTTGCAAAGAATTGAAGAGAAAGAGAGAGAGATCACAACCTTGAAGAAGTCTTGCATTAGAACACCGGTAAGAATTGACAAATGAATGAGGATAAGCGAAAGGATGATATAACATGAGAACGAAGAGAGCATGATCCACCTAATAGAAAACTTCACAAGGCACCAGAATAATTGAGATACGAACGAAGGAACAACAATTGAGAAGAATTTGAGCACGACAGCTGAAAGCTGAGAACGAAGAATCTTTTGAAATGATGGCCTTCGGGAGGATCGAGAAATGAAAACAATGATGAGATGCACCGGATAGATATAGGAGGAATGACTCATGATCAAAACAGTTGAGATGAAAGCAACAACCGAAACCCTGAGTCTCTGGAAGAACGAACAATGATTTAAGAGAAACTCTCCTTCGGTCTTCAATGAAGAGAATGATGACGAGAAACAACACCACGAATTACTGAGACACTCCGGAACAATGGATAAGGAAAGGTTGAGCTAACAATGAAAATGATTCGAAGCGATCTTCAAGAACGCATATGACTGATGAAATTCATTCCTGCGTCATATTTGAAGAGAACTTTAGAACATCTCCAGAAAGAATAGAAGAATCAAGTAGGATCCTGGGAAAAGACGCGTGGGTTATGGGCCCACTCAAAAGAAATCACCGTTGAAACAATTGCTTAGAAAGAGAGATTGCACCAGTAGAAATAAGAACTTCATGAAAAGAGACCCTTGAAATAATTTAAGAGGACAGGAATGAAAATGAATGTCTTCTGAGATATCTTCAACACTCCGGATGAAAGAGAGGAACGAATAAACAAGAGAAGCTTCGATAAGAATTTCCAACATGGGAAAGCAAATAGAGAATGAAACTGATATGATGAACACCAAGAACTTGAATTGAATCCACCGGAAAAGAAAACACAGATGAATACTAACAAATGATAACTTGAGCACTGAGCATCTTCATAAAGAATCACTGGAGAAGAATAACAACGAGAACAAGGAAGATGAAGATAGATCTTAAACTGAAACTCCTGAGAATAATCACAAAGAATCACCAGAAACAAGATAGATGAAAAGATAGCGGAAGCATACATGAATAGAAAAAACACTTGGATGAGAATTTAGTCATTGAAGAAAAAGGGCGGGACGGCGGGAAAAACAAAGAAAACATGGAACAAATGAGACAACTCCAGGAAAGAATAAGAGGATTGATCTTGCAATATTGAAGAGGATAGACTTATCTTGAAGAGAAGCACACCGGTAGGAAAAGAATTGATATGATAACTTGATTGACCACAAGAGTTAGCATTCCCACAGAAATATGAGAACACTATTTAGCAAGATATGAATTCACCACTTGACATCGAAGCAACTCGAATTACCATATTCAAAACAAAACGAAGGATGAGGCTTACGAAACAAGCCAGAACAAATACATACCCACTATGCACTTGTTGGAAAGATAATCCTAGGTACCTACTTGAATTCCCACCTAAGAACTTCCGAAAACTTTCTTGTTTATGTGATTCGGGTTGCGGACCCAGGAACCTACCCTAGGTAATCAGCTGCGACTGCACCCGCAACCTTCCACACCATAATTCAAGAAACTCCGCAAACTCGTCTAATCTCAAATCCTCGAACTCACAATGATACTAAACCATGGTGGTATCCCGGACACATCCCCAGTACTGGGTGACTCCGACCTTATATCACCACGATAAGTATTGAAGCAATTTTGAACATCCTCCGTCCTGAGATATCAAGGAAACGGAATGATAATGATGTTTCAAGAATCCCTCGGAGCTCAACTCCCCGAAAGAAATCAAGTCAGACAGGTGGCACCAAGACAGAACTCCATCACATCGGCATCATATAGTTTCCAAAATACCCGCGTGATCCTAAAAAAATTTTGAGCGAGAAGAGGAGTAGAATCAAAATTCCTAAGTCGAATACCTCACCAGAGCATAGAAGAGGAGTAAAAAGAATCCTACTCTCCGATATAACTAGACTCAAAACAGTTTTTCACTAGACACGACTCAGCCAAGTTTGATCAATCAAGGGGGATCCTAGGTCGGTACATGCTCTGATACCAACTTGTCACGCCCAAGATGCGGTCCTATCCTTATTTTGGCACGTGGGCCTCGACTGGGATAGAAGCGCATCTCGATGCGTTCGCAAGAATGGATATCATTACAAGTACATGTACAGTAAAGATGAGTATATGGAATTGGCTTACACTCGCCACAAGCTACATCAAAGTCACATAAATAATAACATCTCAAACATCATACATCAGAGTAGGGTCCGACTACAGACGAAATCAAACTATAAAATGACATCCACCCTTGCTATCCCAGGCTATCGCCTGGAACCCATCCAAGATTGAAGAAGAAGAAGAAGAAGAAGAAGAAGAAGAAGAAGAAGAAGAAGAAGAAGAAGAACTCCAAGTCAAATCAAGCAACGCGCTCATGTCAATTCATCGCATTACCTGAACCTGCAACTGTTGTTGTAGTAAACTGTGAGCCACAGGGACTCAGCAATCTCATTTCCAAGGGTATCAAGACTATTAAAGCTTAATAAGTGAGGTATGGTTAAGTGGTGAGGCTGCGGCAAGCGACTAAGCATTTATTTCAGTGGCTAACTTACGAGTATATAACTTAAAGTATGGTGGTCTACGCATAATGGACGTGAACTAGAAATGATCACTAACTAATCCTGAACACCTACTTATGTCAGACATAACCCCATCGTGTTCTCTTCCAGATAAGAACTCATGAGAAGAGACAGTCACGGTTACGCACACAGTTGGTGTATTTTATTAGAGTTTACTTCAAGTTTGCTATGATCGGGTGTTAAACAAATTATCCAATTTTTCCACATAACCGCGGGCATGGCTTCTCGAAAAGATTTAACCCTGCAGGGGTGCTCCAACTCATCCATCATAAATTAACCACACACAGTGGGAATAACCTCAACCACGGATCTCGCGATCTTCCTAGGAAATTCCAAAGGAAATCCAACACCTCGAGATAGCCCAAAGAATAATCAGAATTCCTCACTCAAGACGTTCGAGAAAGGTAAAACAAATCCAGCAAGGCCGGCCGACAATCCCGATAGGAGCCGCGTATGTCGTTCTCAAGGCACAACCGGATAAGCGATGGTTACCACGCCAAACACCGAGTTGCCCCGGGTAGCGTCAATAAGTTGCTCTGGCTTGGACCAACACTCATGCGGAGCATTGGCCTGGGGTTGATTAAATTATCCACGGGGTCCGGAAAATCCCCTATGCAAGTTCATTAATTATTAGGCAAATGTAGTACCAATGTTGGGCCATGCCAGACAAGTTTTATCCCAAAACGAAAATCAAGGGGGTCCCCATAACAACCCCGAGCATGTTAGGAGCGCTCATTTATGGAACATAACACCGGTTCACAAGTAACTAGGGGCGGCAAGAGTGGAGCAAAACACTGAGCAAAAGGACAAGCCTTCCACCTTTACCAAGTATAAATATGTGCATTAATTAAATAGCAGCAATATTGTGATATAACAAAAGAATGTCCATGTTGAAACATGAAACCAATTGCACCTGCAACTAGAAACGCTATAAGAAGGGCTGAGCAAGCGGTAACATAGCCAAACAAAGGTTTGCTGGGATGTGGAGGGGTTAGAGGCTTTTCATGGCAATGTTGGGATGCTTGTCAAACAAGTGGTAGGTAGCGAGACATAGCAATAGTAACAAGACATCTAGCATAGAAATGATAGTAATGGTATCTAGGGAAATGTGTCATTTTGCCTGAGATCCCGCTCAAAGAATATTGACTCCATGAAGAAGACGAACCAACGTAGTCGAACGAATCCTCACACTCCGAACGCTTTCGGAATTCTATCGAGAAGAAGCAATCCGAAACAAACAATCAACACAAGATACACCACAACATATGCATGACACGATGCACAAACCAATATGATGCATGTCCGGTTTAAATATGCAAGGCATGACAATTCACAACATTCAAATACTACACATTAAGTGAAGCTCAATATGCAATGAGTTGCATATTGACGAAACTCCACATTCAGATTATTTAGTTCACTCCCATTAGTTACACGACAATATTAAATGTTGTTAAACATTACAAGAGGTGAATCATGAACAACTATATCATCTAGGCAATTTAAATGGGGCCGGAAGCAACATATAGCATTTCCGAAATGACCCCATATGTTAATTTCGAAATTGGTCCAGATCTGAACTATTCATATTTTATATTCGTTAAACAACAGAATAAATCATACCATGTTATTCTACACGTCGTTCTAGTCGATTTACATATATAGAACATCTCAATCGGAGCTACGATCCAAAAGATATGAGCAACACAAGATGCACATGTCATGAATGCAAATGCATGGGAAAAACAATCACAAACATCTCAAATCATGAATGCTGCAAGTTATAATGAAACTACATGAGATTCTAAGCAAGTCTCATGTATGGAATGTCCAAAACGGAGCTACGGTTCACCCACAATCAACAAAACAAGTTTTAGTTGAAATCTGCCAAAAACAGCAACATGGCATTTTGCACACATGAAAACAACAAGTTCCAATATCCCAAAATGCACAAGCTAAGCATGGGGAAATATCATATAACATCCACTTCATTTCATCTTCACAATTCATAATCAAAACATGCATGGATCACATGGTAGGAAGCTCACAAGAAGGCTACTTGATAACAGTTTCAGACTTAGTGAAAATAGCAGTTTTTGACAGTACAGTTTTTATCATGAAGGCATATTGACAGCAGTGAAACTATATTCTACAAGTTATATTATGACATGAAACTTAACAGCATACTAAAGGGCAATATCAACAACAAATAACTCCATTACACCTACCACAAAAGACTTCTAGATCACTAGCAAATCACATGGCAAGATAGCAACAAAATATAAAATATTCCAGACTTAGAAATATTTGGACCCTCAAAACAACATAATTTTTATAGCATGTTGACCACAACAAAATAACACCTAAACATGCATTTCTACGACAAGCAAAATGTCCAGAGGCTATGACACATATCAAAGGACATTTTTCATGTTCAAGCTTAATTCATAACATGGATGGATTAAATCACACGAAAATGACAAATGGGCATCACGACAAAATGGCATGCACACAAACATGCTCAAATGACAAAACTACATGCATAGTTAAATCACATGGATTTTTCTACCCCAAAAACATATATAATATGAATAGGTTCATGTGGAAAATTAATCACGATTAAATATGCGAGTATTAGGCCTAACCACGTTATAGCAATCCATTAATGCAAAATTAAATGCAACCAACATTCCAACATTTTTATCATGCATCAAAGTGCGGTGCAAATGAGATGAACGTTTTTAATATGTGATTGGATTAATTTCGATGTACAGTTAAATAATTATGATAATGCAATATCATGACCAATATGCAAAATGATGCAATCAACAAGTTAAAATATTTTGACATGGATGAATATGACATGTAATTAATCTACGCAATTATCTAACCATGTTTTCATATTCAAAATATTTTGATATGGGGCACGGATAATTAATTATAGGCATTTAAAATGCAATGGGCCTAATAATTAAAAAACACAAAAAAAGGGGGGCTGCTCACCCTTGGGCCGGCCCAATTGGCAGGCTGGGGAGGCAGGGGCAGCTGGTCTTGGGGGAGGCTATTGTTGGGCCTGGCTCGACCCTCCTGCAGGCGCTGGGTGCGGTTAATGGCTCGGGGGCGCTCGCGCTCATCCTCCTCCTCCCAAGCGGAGGGAGCGAGGCAGCGGCGGCGGCGCAGGCTGCACCGGCGGCTGGGCGACGAAGGGAGGCCGAGTACGGGTGGATCCGGCAGCAGGGCAGCGGATCTGGCCAACGGCGGCGGTGAGCACCCTGTGGGAGAGAGAAGGAGCAGGGGGTGAGAGGAGGAACAAGGTGAAAGGAGGAAAGATAGGAGAGGCGGCGGCCTCCGGCGAGGTTCCAACACTGGGCTGCCGGCGACGAGGACCGGCTAGACGACGCGGGAGGGAGCTGCGAGGCCATGGCTCAGGGAGCTCGGGAGGACCTCGGGAGATCTCCAGTTGGGCCCGGATGGGCTTTCCCGGGCCTCCAGATGGGCTTCGCGGGCTGGTGGCTAGAGGAGGGGGAAGGCTAGGGTTTGCACGGGGAACGAGGGGACTAGGGGCTCTATATAGGTTTCGGGGCTAGGGTCTACGGTCGCTATCCGTTTTTGGACTGTCGGCTGTCGATTCGACATCCGGAAATGGAGGGGGGTTACGGTGGCTGTGCAGAGGGGCTAGGAGGGTAAGAGGGGGAAGTTTGCGACCCATGACACGAAGTTTTAAAACACCGACAACGTCCGATAAACCGATGACCGCACTGCTACGACTGACCGACGGGGTATCAAACAAACTCAGAACGCGACGAAATCCGACAGGCGGTCTACCTACGATATAACAAGACCGCACGCCAAGTTTCACTCAATCCGAGAATATTTTTGCGCGCACTTAAAAACGGTTTTATTTTAACGGTGCCGCGGGCGCGGGCATGTGTGCTTGGCTCGAAACGGGCAATGGCAAGAACGGAGAGAATCGGCAACTACGAACGGATGCAAGTTTCGAAAACGGGTGACGATGCAATGGAGATGATGCGAATGATGCAATGATGAATGCAACACATAAACGAAACACATGAAGAGAACGGAAATAAAAAGGGGAATCTTCTGGAATCTCTGGAACGTCGGTCTCGGGTTGTCACACACCCTATAAGAATGATGATTTCAGACACCGCGTACAATTGCCGTAGGGTTCTAAGAATAAAATTCTTCATTCATTTCTTCACACTTCGACGGTTAGTATTCATCGATTGAAGAAAAACGTTACTTCGCGTGTTGCAAATATAAGTTATCAATTTTACATAAGGGTTAGGATGTGTGTCCTTTCAAAGAACATTCAAAGATTCTAAGATATTCAGCTCACATCGCAACTTGCAAAATCTTTTTCATACAAGGGCTTAGTGAAGATATCTGCCAGTTGTTCTTCAGTGTTCACATGGTCGATGGAGATCTTTCCCTTCAACACATGATCTCGCAGAAATGATGATGAATCTCGATGTGCTTGGTCTTGAAATGTTGAACTAGGTTGTGGGCAGTCTTGATGGTGCTCTCGTTGTCATAGTAGAGAGGCACATTCTTCACCTTGATGACATAGTCCTTGAGGGTTTGCTTCATTCACATGAACCGAGCGCAACAGGAACCAACAGCAATGTACTCAGCTTCAACAGTAGATAATGACACACAGTTCTACTTCTTTGAGGACCAGCACACTAAGGATCGGCCAAGGAAATGACATGTGCCTCATGTTGACTTGCGATCCACTCGATCACCAGCATAGTTAGAGTCAGAGTATCCAATGAGGTGAATATTTGAGCCCTTGGGATACCATAATCGAAGCGTTGGTGTATGAGCTAGATATCGAAGAATATGCCTCACAGCCTTATGGTGTGATTCCTTTGATGTTGCTTGGAAGCGGGTGAGGGATTCCTGGATTAAGGGGTCCTCGGGTAGCCGACCTGTTTCTCATGGGCTGGACTATGTGGGTCGTTGGATGAGCATTGGATGACCAAGGGCCCCCTCTCCGGGATGGAAGTTTCAAGGAGTCGTGGCGTGTCCTCCAAATTGTTGACAGTAGATAGGCATGTTTATCCCTTCGACGTGTAACCGACCATGTGTAAATCCTAGGTAACCTCGGCGTCTATATAGGCCGGAGGGTTTTAGGTTGTAGACAGAGGACAACTCATCTAGGGTTTAGCTATTCGATCTCGAGGTAGATCAACTCTGTAACCTACATATAACAATACAATCAAATAGGACGTAGGGTATTACCTCCATAGGAGGGCCCGAACCTGGGTAAACATCGCCTCCTTCGTCTCCTGTTACCATTGATCCTAGTCTCACAGCTCAGGACCCCCTACCCGGGATCTGCCTGTTTTGACACCGACATTGGTGCTTTCATTGAGAGTTCCACTATGATCGCCAAAGGGATCGATGGCTCGCCTTGTCACAAGCAACGAGATCTGCAGCCAGGGTATTCTATCCCTGATCAGATTCTCACGAGCGGTGACATCTCGTCACACACTGACCCGATCGGCCACCTTTGCCAGATCGGAAACTTTTCTCCTGATCAAGGAATCAAATTCAAAACCCTAGAGTTGATCGCTAATTCATGGGGAGAACTTGTCTTGATAGAACCCTTGACTCTCATGAAGGAGCACGCAGATCCCGACGCCTCAATGCCAAAGACACCAGGCCCTGCTTCTGATGAAGTCATCACCCCCGGGCTGTCTAGAACGCCCAATCCAGCCGTTGTGACTGGATCCACCATGGCTAAGCAGGACCCGGATTTGCTTTGGTGCGGCTACGGAACTGCGATGCCGCATATTGACTCCACTCGCTTTAGCGACACGCATCCTAGCATCGTCTCGTTTTTAAACGAGCTATTCGATCGGATTGAAACCATGCGTATGTCTGATGACTAGGTTCCGGTCTATGACTGTCTCGAGCTTAAACCCGACGATAGGGAGATTCACATCCCCAAAATCAGCCACCTAGTCACCACTATCGAGTGACTGGCCAGGGGCTCGTCCCCCAGCGACCGGAATTAAAAACGGTTTATACCCCGGTCTCCAATCACCGATACCTTGCTTGCAACCGAGACACCAGAGTTCGCTCCAGAGACAGACCAGTATAGGTCCTTGATCCAGCACACAATTCGGAGCCCATGACTCCGAACTCACACTGTGGCATGGACTCAAAAAAATTCCCACCCACCACCCAAGTTGATCACTCAAGCATCACAACAGAGCCCAAGTCTCCGGACTTACGAGACTTTAAGCAGCTACCAAGAGAGTCGGTTCATCATTATTGGGCTAGACTCCTCCTCGCTAGAAACAAAGCATGGAGCCATAGTGATCAAGAAATTTTGACAACATTCAATCGCCATTGCCATGACGAAGGGATTCTCAATGCCCTGGCGCGTCAACATATTCGTGACATCACCGAGTTGTCAGATTTGGTACAAAAATACGGTGCCATGGAAAGCGATTGGCAAGTCGAACGACTGTTTTCAGAACCAACCTTTACCTCATACCCTAGGGGAGATCGGAAAAAGAGGATACCTCCGAAGAGGCCAACCAGACTCGAACCCACCGAAAAGAGAAATAGGCCCCTTACAGGGGTCAGTGTTGTCCTTGATGGGCTATTGAACAAACCATGCCCTATACATTCCGTATTGCTGAACACAAGCCCGACTCAGAGCCTTAGAGTTTCCTGGGTCATCAGGCGGGTCATGAAAAGCGGTGAAGCCATTCTTGAGGCACTACTGCCGAATAGGCGCTCCACATTGCCACCTGAATACAACGCCAACGTCCTGACGATCTACGAAACGTTCCCCTTAGGGAGCAGGAGGAAAAGAGCTCTTAAAGAACTCAAATAGGTCTATCATGTGGCAGTAACATGTGCATGGGAAAACATACCCATTACCTTCAGAGATACTGACCGATTAGCCATTCTTCCCGGTCATTCACCGGCCACACTAGTCCTGAACCCCGTCATCGATGGCTTCAGGTTACACAAGGTGCTAATGGACGGCGGCAGTTGTTTAAACTTGATCTATGAAGATACCCTACAAAAAATGGAGTTCGACCGATCTCGCCTCGAGCATAGCAACACGAATTTTTGGGGAATCATTTTGGGGAAAGAGGAGCGTTGTTTAGGACGTATCGTCCTAGACATAGTGTTCGGCATGCCCAAAATCTACCGATCCGAAGAAATCCTCTTCCATATCGTGCCCTTCCCTAGCAGCTACCACGCCCTATTGGGACGTGATGCCTTCACAAAATTCCAGGCTATACCACATTATGGGTATATGAAACTCAAGATGCCAGGACCAAACGGAGTAATCACAATCGCTAGTGATCCGAATATAGCCCTTCGAGCCGAAAACAAAACACCAGCGCTCGCCCTCGAGGTACTAGCTAAGACCTTCGCTGTAGAAGCACTGACCACACTTCGGTCAACAGTTGACAAGGACGATCTGATCCTTAGCAAAAGGCCCAAACCTACGTCCTTTAACTTGTAGATGAAATCGTTAAATTCTAGGTGCACCCGACGGACCCCAACAAGACAGCGTCCATTGGAGCTCAGCTCGATCCCATAGTGGACGAGGCAGTGTGGACATTTTTACAGGAAAATTGGGACATCTTTTCTTGGCATCCTTCTGATATGCCTGCAATCCCGCGGCGGCTAGGAGAACATACTCTGAACATCATTGCAGGATTCAAGCCCGTTAAGCGGAATCTGCGCCGCTTTTTCGAGCCCAAACGACAGGCTATGGGTGAAGAATTAGCTAAACTGCTAGAGGCCGGATTCATTCGGGAGATTAAGCACCCCGAATGGTTGTCAAACCTGGTGATGGTACCAAAGAAAGACAAATCCTGGCGGTTGTGTGTCGACTTTAAAGACCTCGACAAGGCCTGCCCTAAGGACGCTTTCCCCTTACCGTGCATAGACCAGATTATTGACGCCATAGCCGAACACGACTAGTTGTGTTTCCTCAACGCTTATTCAATATACCATTAGATTAAAATGAAGGAATCCGATCAAGCTGCAACCGCATTCATCACCCCGTATGGGTTACTCTACTTCAACATGATGCCCTTTAGGCTAAGAAACATTGGGGCTACATACCAGCGCATGATCCAGACTTGTCTCGCGAAACAAGTTAGTGAAACAGTCGAGGCATACATGGACGATGTGGTAATCAGAACCAAACACGTTAGCCAGTTGATCGACGACCTACGACAAACCTTTGCCAGCCTACGCAAGTATGACATACGACTCAACCCGTAGAAATGCGTATTCGGAGTTCCCGCTGGTAAACTTCTCAGATTCATCATCTCCCATAGAGGAATAGAAGTGAATCGTCTAAGATCCACGCTCTATCAGAACTTGCAATCCCCACAGAGCTAAAGAATGTCCATAGGTTGCCTGGTTGAATAGCGGCGCTAAACCGCTTTATCTCCCGCCTCGGGGAAAAGGCTTTACCGCTCTATAGACAATTGAAACGGACCAACAATTTCAAGTGGACTAACGAAGCAGTGGCTGCGTTAGAAGAAATTAAAGCACTGCTCGCAAGCAATCTCATACTCACAGCACCAGGCGCTGGTGAACCCATGTTATTATACATATCGGCTACCAACCAAGTCGTTAGCGTAGTGCTCGTCGTTGAACGAGAGGAGGAGGGACTTAAATTCCATACACATAAACCGGTCTATTACGTGTCAGAAGTACTAACGCAGTGCAATTCCAGATAGCTGCACTACCATAAGATAGCCTATACAGCATTTATGTCATCACGCAAACTCAGACACTACTTCCAAGAGTGTTCGGTTACTGTAGCATCCGAAGTACCCCTGAACGATATAATCAACAACAGGGACACCACTAGCCGCATAGGCAAGTGGTCTATTGATATCCTTCCCTTTGAAAAACCTACAAGACACGACAAGGTATAAAATCTTAGGTACTGGCAGATTTCCTTACTGAGTGGACAGAGGCCGAGCTCCTCAGGGAATATAGTACATACTCCCATTGGACGATGTACTTAGATGGATCTAAAACTTTGGCCGGACTGGGGGCTGAAGTTATCCTCACATCCCCCATAGGTTACAACGTTCGATACGTATTGCAGATCATGTATGCCGATTCCAACAATGCAGCCGAATATGAAGCACTCTTACACGGTCTTCGGATGGCAGTATCAATGGGATTACGACGACTGGAGGTATGGGGAGACTCCAACTTGTCCATCTCCCTAACCAACGGCGAATTCGATGCCAAAAACCCGAAGATGGAGGCATACATAAACGATGTCCTCAAGATATCCGCATGGTTCGAGGGGCTGGAATTTCACCACGTCGCTCGAGACAACAACTAACCCGCTAACGTACTAGCCTACATGGGGGATAAACATGACCCTGTCCCACAAAACACTTTCCTGGAATGGCTCTTTAAGCCATCCATGGTTTGGCACGACGATCATAAGGGCACTGGTCTAAATACCGCGGAAGAGGTTGTTCCCCCTATAAATGAACCAGACGACCAAATCATTGGCGACTCCGTAATGGATGAAATGCCTTTGGCTCATGAGGTCATGGCAGTAATCGCGCCATGGATTGAGCCCTTCCTCGCCTACCTTCTTCGCAAAGAACTCCTCAACGATCAGACGGAGGCGGGCGCATAATTCAGCGATCCAAAGCCTACAAAGTACACGAGGATGATTTATACAAGAAAAGCACCACCGGAATATTACAGCGGTGCATATCTGAGGAAGAAGGATGGCAGTTCTTGGCTGAGGTCCACGTAGGGATGAGCGGCCACCATGGCGCAGCAAGAGCCTTAGTTAGCAAGGCCTTCCGAGCTGGCTTCTTTTGGCCCACTGCTCGGGCGGGTGCCCATTCACTTGTCCAACACTGCGTGGGGTGTCAACTTTTCAGAAATCAAAGCCACATGCCCCCAACAGCTCTTCGGACTATACCGATCACCTGGTCTTTCGCGGTCGGGGGGCTGGATATGGTCGGACCACTTAAAGGGGGGACCAAGAAGAATAAATACGTATTGGTCATGGTTGACAAGTTCACCAAATGGATAGAGGTAAAACCTGTCAATCAGCCAAGTCCAAACCAGTAATCGACTTTATATCCGGCGTGGTCATCGTTGTGGCGTCCCGCACAGTATAATAATGGACAACAGATCCAACTTCACGGCCCAAGAGGTCAAAGACTGGTGTGCAAAAATGGGCATCAAGCTTGATTATGCATCGGTGTATCATCCACGGACCAATGCACAAGTCGAACAAGCAAACGGGCTCATCATGAACGGCACTAAGCCATGTTTGGTCTGATCTCTTCATGAGTCCGTCTGTCATTGGGTGGAGGAGCTCGACTCCGTTCTATGGGGCCTGCACACCACCCCGAAAAGATCAACGGGATACACACCATTCTTCATGGTCTATGGGGCAGAAGCAGTCCACCCCTATGATATTATTCACGACGCACCAAGGGTGCGCATGTATGAGGAAAAGGAAGCTGAGTTAGATCGACGGGACGACCTTGGCACTTTAGAAGGAGAGCGCGACATAGCTCGGGCTCTCTCTACTTTTTATCAATAGCAGGCCAGACGTTACTACAGTATGGAGGTCAGTGCAAAAGCATATAACATGGGCGAACTCGTCTTACGGCTCCCGGAGAAGCGCAAGCATAAACTCAACCCCAAATGGGAGGGCCCCTTCAAAATCGACGAAGTACTCACGGGAGGATCTTATCGTCTTCGAAACCCGTCGGACAACCGCCTTGAACCAAACCCATGGAACGCAGCTCGTCTTCGGCGCTTCTACGGATAAACCGGTGTCGTCACATTCTTTACCCTTTACCTCATTTTTCTTTCCTTTTTATTTACTTTTCCTTCCCATCCCACCTTGTTGTTTGGGAGATTTGAATTTCTTTCCTTTTCTTCCCAAATTTATGTTCGGTTCAACCGATCTTGTACTAAGATTTTCGGCTTACACCCTTAAGTGTCAAATCCAAACACAGCACCTGGGGGCTTCTTTCCGAAGCCAATGATTTTATATTATCAGCATTTTTCACATTTATTTTGTACGAATGTTTCCCTTATCGTGTTTATGCCATCATATGCATCAATTCCAACTAAGACTTTGCCAAGCTGGGTTGCCTCGCTCCTGTGCTTACCCTCTATGTTCCCGATTGTTCAGCTCGAGTGTAAAGGGAGCACCTGTGCAATTGTTACGACCGGGTTATCTGGATACGTACCTCAGACGGGTGAAGCCAAAAGCTAGCTATCTTCAGCAGACAATTGATCGGCTGCGACGGAAGCAACTAATAAGACTATGGTCGTTATAACCATTACTCAGGCTTCTTTTGTCACAAAAGCCATCTGCCGCATACTAGCAGTATACGACCTTACTACCTACGATTTACATAGCACCCTAAAGAAAGGTATCGATAGAGGTACTATTTTCTTTGGAAGATGTTTCTTACACTAGGTTGTAATATAATATATCTCCCTATGTGCTTTCTGTCCCTTCGCACCGAATGGCCGAATTGCCTGGTTCCCCAAACATAATTCACTCTTCTAGGGTGACAATTTATGAGGAACACTCTCGAGCCCTTAGCACGGGAGGTAGAAGCCGATGGCCGGTTAAGGCAAAGTTTACAACACAGACCGAGCAATTCTTCGATTATTAGTACATAGTTACATAGAATCATACATCTAGCTGCTGATCGAGGTTGTCAATTATAGTGTCCAAGGAGCAATTTTCTTGTGAGAGATGGGCGGCAGGCATCACTTGGTCATATACCAGGTGGAGCGGCACTTCTTGTCCATCTCACCCTACTGGCCCAACTCAAGCCATACGCTCGGGGTCAAGTCTGGTATGACGGGTAATGATCATCGCCCACGCCTCTCATGCTCCCTCTCGACTGTTGGGGAACGTTGCATGGGAAACAAAAAAATTCCTACGCACACGCAAGATCTATCCATGGTGATGAGCATCTACGAGAGGGAGAGTGGATCTACATACCCTTGTAGATCGCTAAGCGGGAAGCGTTAAGAAACGTGGTTGGTGTAGTCGAACGTCTTCGCGATCCAAATCGCCGAGCGTCCTGTGATCTCATCACGATCCGTCCCACGATCCAATCACGATCCGTCCCGCGAACTCATCACGATCCATCCCCCAATATCATCACGGTGTCCGTGAGTTGCATGATCTCATGGTCAAAGGAACATATACTTGACATGGAGTAAATAGTAGCAATAAACTGACACGATCAAATGCTACGTTTGTAGTTTGGGTCTTGTCCATCACCATTCTCCTAATCATGTGATACCGTTATCAAATGACATCTCATGTCCATGGCTAGGAAACCTTAACCATCTTTGATCAACGAGCTAGTCTATTAGAGGCATACTAAGGACATGGTTTTGTCTATGTATCCACACATGCATCTAAGTCTCCGATCAATACAATTATAGCATGGATAATAAAAGATTATCATGAATAAGGAAATATGATAATAACTAATTTATTATTGCCTCTAGGGCATATTTCCAACATCGACAAGCTGATGTCTTCCACAACTCGAACCTACTTCGGGCTCCCTTGAATCGATTGACCAGTTCGGTCATCTCGTCCAGAGGTTGATCGGCAGGCCATAACGCCTTTACCATGCTCTTCATGGCCTTCTGAGCCTACTCATGAAGGGCGGACAGCTCCTTCATAAGGCTTCCCCGGTAGGATCCGATCTCTTCTTCAAGTCGCCCAGATAGGAGACCTGTACATGAGTCAAGGCATGCCCATTATGCTTCATTTATAAGAAGTACTTTCTAGTGTCGGAATCACACTTACCGAACATGCCCCTATGTAATTTCTGGTTATCTCCTTGGGCCTAGGCCAATTGAGCCTTTAAGCTCTCAATTTCTTCGGCCTGTTTTTTGTTCTCTATCTAGAGGCGGTTCTTCTCTTCAAGATGTCGTTGCAAAACACGACATCCGACCTAATGCTGGGACTCGGCGTATCGCTGAGATTCTCGGGTTGCATCCAAATCTTTTGCATTTGCCCTATTTATTCAGATGCTACAAAGTACCCCTGCGTCAGCATGGGAATATGTACTAAAGACCAATAGAACAGATATACTCACAATGTGCTTGGTGGGTAAAACTCTAAACATTTTCCAATTCGGTCTTGAAAGATTCCACCTGTGTTCGGCTGGCCTCCAGTTCCTTGGCCATTTGCTCGTTCTGCTGTTCGAGGCCTGCATTAGCAGTAAAGCAATACAAAGACCCTTAATTCGGTCGTTTCGACCAACTTAAGGCTCGGGGGCTACTGAGTTTATACGAATGTTTGGACTCTAATAACCAATTACTCACCTGCAGGCTAGATTATATCAATTTCATGGCCTCCTCGAACCCAGCTCGGGCAGCTCCGATGTGCGCGTCCGCCGAGCGTAGAGCATTGAACTCTTGTTCGGAACGCTGGGTGGCATAGGGCTTCTCATCGCTGCCGATGATTCATGGCCCTCTCCACCTCGGACTTGGTAGCTGACATCGCCTCACCAGAGTCTTCGGGGGTCGGATTGACCGTAGGGACCTCCGTAGCGGATTCGTGTAGGATCGAAAGTAGGTCTAGAGGGGGGTGATTAGACTACTTGACCAAATAAAAATCAACTTTTTCCCATTTTAATTCTTGGCAGA
Organism: Hordeum marinum; assembly: GCA_022496015.1. Classification (NCBI taxonomy): domain Eukaryota; kingdom Viridiplantae; phylum Streptophyta; class Magnoliopsida; order Poales; family Poaceae; genus Hordeum; species Hordeum marinum. Next base: position 497,312,782 of record CM039673.1, read on the forward strand.
TTTTAGCATTCATAGTATGTCAAGTACACCCTAAACATGCATGTCTAAGAGTATTGGAGTAGAAAGTAAAGACATTGCACATGTAAGTAAAAAGAGGCTAAGGAAAGCAAACACAATTGGTGACACGATGATTTTTCCCGTGGTTCCGACAGGTGGTGATATCGTACATCCACGTTCAAGGAGTCTTCAACCGACGAAGGGTAACGGTCGCGAGAGTCCACGGAGGCCTCTAACCATGGAGGGTTCCATGAAGAAGTAACCTTGACTATACCATGATGGCCTATGTCCACGGAGGACTAGCCTAACTCAGGGTAGATCTTCATGAATTAGGCGATCTCCTTGCCCTTACAAACTTCTTGGTTCACTCCACAACATGAAGTAGGAGGCTCCCAAGCAACACCTAACCAATCTAGGAGGCACCGCCCTCCAAAAGGTAATAGGCTCAATAATGTCGACGAACTCCTTGTTCTCGTGCTTCAAGATGATAGACTCCTCAACACACAATCACTCTCTCACAGATATGGCTTGGAAGAAGAGATGGGATTGGTGGAAAGCAACTTAGGGAGGCTAGAAATCAAGATCCATATGGTTGGAGTGGAAGATCTTGACCTCAAGACAAGGGTAGATGGTTCTCTCTCAAAAAACTGATAAGATAGGTATGGAATGGTTCTTAGTGCTTCACTTTCGAGTAGGTGGTGGTGAAGGGGTATATATAGGCATCCCCAAAATTCCAACCGTTACACACAAAATGACCAACTCGGTAACACCGATGTGTTAATCTCGGTCGTACCGAAGTGACCAAAAGGAGGTAACTTTTGAATCTCGATGAGACCGATATAGGAACCTCGGTTGCACCCATAAGGTGACCAACAGTCAGAATGCCCATTCTCGGTGACGCCTATTCAACAATCTTGAAGGGACCAAAACTATGAACTTGCGTAGTAGAAAGTTGGTAGCCTGAACTCGGTGGCACCGATATGGAATCGGTTGTATCGAAGTGGCTAGGGTTTGGCTGAGTCTGTCTAGGGTTTGGAATCGGTGGCACCGGGATGGAAATGTTGGTTGCTCCGATTTTGAGTGTTTGTCTTAGGACATACTTTGGTGGGAAAGTTTGTGGGTGTCTTTGGTGACTATCACTTGTGCACGTATGAGCATATTGTTCACCAACAAAACTTTACCCTTTTAATAGTATTCGCTTTCCTATGGACTCAAGGTGATTTCCCACAAATATAAAATGTAGAGTCCTCTTGCTTGAAGCTTTGCCAACCTATTTCCTTGCATCTTGGGGTGTTCCACAATCTCTTTTTGCCAACCCATCATTGAACTTTTCTGAAACATACTTGATGAAAACATTAGTTCAATGACTTATATGTTGTTATGAATTACCAAAACCACCAAGGGAGCAAATGTGCTTTCAATTCGGCATGGGCCGAAGCTCTGGAATTTTGAGCGCCGCTGGACACCCTGGCAACCTCCTCGGTAGAATATGGTTGAACTCTTTGCCTGAGTGTTTCGACATAAGGTCTCTTGTGCGGCTCGATCAGCCGCAATAATAAATTAAAAAAAGTCGAACATAATACCTTTGAGTTGAGTGAATGGGAGGGCTTTCCCCCATGACCGGCTCGTTTGACGAATCCCTGCTACTTTCTGGTCCAGGCATTGACGCCGTGGTCATTGCATGCCGCGCAGACCGCTGACACTTGGAAGGAGGAGCTGGTGCATTTGGATCGTTGGAGGAAACTTACCTTTTGCGGGACAAGTTTTTCTTCTTCTTTCTTATCGCGGGGGAAGGAAATGATCCGGGATAATCAGCTATAATAGCTATCTTGGAGCGATCGAGGCTCTCCTGGTAGAAAACCCCGTCTTAGAGCTTGATTGTCAGATCTGGGTCATCATGTAAACCCGGATCGTCCTCACGGGAATAGTCCTCGGGCTGAGGGGCCAGACAGTTAACTATCTCGATGAATCTCCTCCATTCCTGTTCACATAAAGTTAAAGGCTTTGATCAAAAAGGGACAAATTAAAAACCCGAATTATGGTCATGGAGTTGAAAGGCTCACACATTCGATGGGATTGTGGCTTGAATATCCCTCCTTGTTCGGCCACCGAATAAAATCCTCTTGCTCCCCTTTGTACAGGTCGTCAAGTGCGGCAGCTAATGTTGTTTGATCGGCAGGGCCTAGTCTTCGGGAGCGAGTGGTGTTGCTTGTCCCGTTGTAATGCCACGAGGGGTGTATCCTCTGCTGAAGAGGCTGAACGCACCAGGTGATGGCAGCGGCCATGACGTCTATCATGGTCAACTTGTGATGGGCTAGTACCCTCACCTAGGTTGCCAAACATTGCACTTCAATATTGTATTCTTGGGAGGAGCTCTTTGGTCGCCAGTTGTACCTTTTCTTTAAAGGGGCATCGGAGTATTCGGGCAAAACCCACCGAGCTGGATCAAATAGGGGGACGTCCTCGATGTAAACCCATTCGAAAGACCATTCTTCAAACTCCTTTGGAGTTCCCACTAGATACCCCGTCCCTACTATACGGCATACTTTGGCACCTCCGACCTCCAAAATTATCTTGTCCCGAGTGCGAGGGACGAGGCAGAAGTACTTCCTCCACAATTGGAAATGCGCCTCGCAGCCCAGGAACATCTCGCAAAGGGCGACGAAGCCCGAGACATGCAAAATAGACCCTGGGGTGAGGTGGTGGAGCTGGATCCCATAGAACTCCAATAACCCCCTCAAGAATGGATGAATGGGGAAGCCAAGACCTCGCAGGAGGAACGGCACGAAGCATGCATGCTCCCCCTTTTGAGGGTTGGGGAAATTCTCCACAAATGCTTCATCGTTGAATGAAGACAAACCAGAGCGGGTAACTGCCAAATCCGAGAAAGGAAGGTACCCCTAGGTCTCGAGATTACGTAGTCGAAGGAGCGATACGGACCAGCTTGTCCAATCGTCAAGACGGGAACCGTAGGGGCGCGAGGAAGAGCTAGGGGCGCTCGCCATGTTTTTCGTGGTGATCTTCCGCTGAAAGTTTTTTACGATGAGAAGAAAGAGGAGGATGTGGCCTAAACCACAATTCAGTTTGTTTAAATAGGTGGTGCCTCCTTTGAGGGAGTGGTAGTTTTGTAAAAGGTCGTTGGACCGCTCATGTCCCCACAACATGCAAAAATCGAGAAACACTAACGGTTGTTGTAATGGACCCTGTAAGCCCGTGACGCTTGGGATTTCGCCGATGACAGGACGGTTGCCGAACAAGAAGGAGTAGAGGGACTCGCCTCGCAAGCCGAAGACTATGACACACAAAGATTATCTGGATATACCTCGGTGTTGGAGGCTAGTCTGGGGGCTACTCAGGGAGTCCTGGTTAAGGGGTCCTCGGATAGCCGACCTGTTTCTCATGGGCCGGACTATGTGGGCCGTTGGATGAGCATTGGATGATCAAGAGCCCCGTCGCCAGGATGGAAGTTTCAAGGAGTCGTGGCGTGTCCTCCAAGTTGTCGACAGTAGATAGGCATGTTTATCCCTTCAACGTGTAACTGACCATGTGTAAACCCTAGGTACCCTTGGCGTCTATATAAGCCGGATGGTTTTAGGTTGTAGATAGAGGACAACTCATATAGGATTTAGCTATTCGATCTCAAGGTAGATCAACTATGTAACCTACATATCATCAATACGATCAAGCAGGACATAGGGTATTACCTATAGAGGAGGGCCCGAACCTGGGTAAACATTGTCTCCTTCGTCTCTTGTTACCATCGATCCTAGTCTCATAGGTTGGGACCCCCTACCCAGATCCGCCGATTTTGACACCAACAGCAGGCACACCTGCAAACACTAAGCATAAAATCTGGCCTAGATGCACATAGGTACAATAAAAAGCCAATCATGGAGTGATATACCTAACGATCAAAATCTTTACCATATTTGTCAGTGTAGAGGTGACCCTTGGTAAGCATAGGTATTTTGATGCCTTTGCAGTCTTGCATGACGAATTTCTTCAGGATATCCTTGAGGCATTTCTCTTGAGAGATGAATATGTCATTGCGTTGCTCGCGACTTTGAAGACCTAAGAATAATTTAAACTCCCCCATTAGAGATATCTGATATTCTTCACTCATCATATAGGCAAATTCGTCACTGTAACGTTTGTCAGTACAACCAAAGATCATATTGTCTACATATATTTGGCACATGAATAATTCATCGTCGTAGGATTTTGTAAAAAGAGTTGGGTCAAGTGAACCGGGTTTGAAGCCTTTATTCATGAGAAATTCCTTCGGAGTGTCATACCACACCCGAGGGCCCTGCTTGAGGCCATAAAGGGCATTGTTGTGTCTGAAGACTTTGTCAAGATTCTTAGCGTATTCAGAACCTGGTGGTTAAGCAACATATACTTCTTTCTCCAGCTTACCATTGAGGAATGCACTTTTCACATCTATTTGATATAAGATGATACTGTGATGGTTAGCATAAGCAAGCAATATGCGAATAGCTTCAAGTCTAGCAACGGGTGCAAAAGTTTCATCAAAGTTAATTCACTCAACCCCAGTGTAGTCATGAGCTACAAGATGGGCCTTATTCCTCACCACTTTTCCATTTTCATCTTGCTTTCTGTGGTAGATCCACTTGGTACCTATGACATTGTGCTTGCGGGGAACTGGTCGCTTGACAAGTTCCCACGCATTGTTAAGTGTGAATTGATGCAATTCCTCTTGCAAAACTTGAATCCACTCAGGCTCCATAAATGCTTCATCAACTTTGGTGGGCTCTATGATAGAGACAAAAGCAAAGTACCCACAAAAGTTAGACAAATGTGAAGCTTTTGATGTGAGGGGATTTGGTGCATTTTTCGTCGAGGATTTGTCAATCTGCACTTCATTTGCCACTCTTGGATGAGCAGGTTGACAACTTTATTGACACTGGGTGACGGTGTCCTAGACTAGGGGGTACTCACCACGCGCCTCCCGACCTATGGGTCAGGCCGAGGACCCCCATGACGATTCACTAATGGTCCAGTTCGGACAGCCCATGATGCATACGTGGAAGATTCCACAAGACTTGGCGCACAAGACAAGGAGTCCTCTAAACCCTAGGACTACAGTATATATAAACCGAGGCCAGGCTAGTCAATAGATGATTACATTACATATCATATTCATTACTACAATCTCTTGATAGATACCTGTACTATGTACTATCCTCATATCAATACAATCAAAAGCAGGACGTAGGGTATTATCTCCTAGAGAGAGCCCGAACCTGGGTAAAATCATGTGTCCATGTTACCATCGCTCCAAGACGCCTAGCTTAGAACCCCTACTACGAGATATGTGGGTTTGACACCGACATTGGTGCTTTCATTGAGAGCCTGCTGGGTAGACACCACGCTGCGATGGGAATTCAGATCGGCTCCATCGCGATCTACACATCGGAATTGAGCTACATCGTCAATGTCGGCATCTTCGTCGCCGACTTGACGGGTCACCTCAACTATGCTGACGATTATGCTCCACATTGGATCATATAGATCGAACGGGTGTCTTCATCAACATCAACTCCAATCTCAACCAAGACCATGGAAGAATCATCCATAGTGCTCGGGGGCTCAACGTCAACATTGCCCTCGTGAGACCCTGCAATTTTTCTGGACGGCGAATTCGTGTTCATCGTCCCCGCCTCCTCGAGTGTTTCTTTGACGATTGCTTCAATGAAATTGTGCAAAATTGATTCTAGAACAACCCTGCAAAATTTCGTCGCGTTCCGGTGGAAGAATCTCTGACGATCTACAATATACCGGAGCCCTATCGAATCTGGACGAGCTTAGGGCGAGGACTCCAGCTTCTAGGTCGGATGTCCGTTGGAAAATCCCACTGTTCATCGCCTGCAGAATTCCTCTACCGATCACCTCTAAAAATTTCAGCTTGTTCCGATCGTCCAAACTCCGGGAAACATCCGATTAGTACAACAAATTTTGGATATATTTTCTGCGTGAAAACGAATCCGACCCGAGATCATATTTTTCATGAACGGGTTGTCGGACGTCCCTTTTAAAGGAAATTTCTCATCATCTCGGTCTTCCGACCAAGAGTTCAGCATCGTGAGGGCCGAATAATCAGCAAGCGAACCTTGTCATCCACGGGTTGTATGGGTTGAGCGCTCCGTTGCTTCATCAAGCCAGCATCGACCTTGTCAAAAAATTTGACCTGCGTCGGCATCGCCGCGCCATTACTTTTTCAAGCTGACGTCCACCATGTCGACCTGCTTTGACATGTCGGCTGGCATGGGGCTCTAGCGTCACCTTACCGATCTGCTCCGTTACCTCGGCTAGACTGGGGGCTTCGTCATCTCCTCATCAACCTGCTTCGGAGACTGCAGCTTCACCAGCCGACCTGCTTCAACACCTCGGCTAGTCTCAGACTTTGGCATCCCTTCATCAACCTGCTCCGGGGACTTCGGTGTCACTGGTCGTCCTACTTCAACACCTCAGCTAGCATGAGACTTCGGCGTCACCAGCCGACCTGTATGAGACTTCGGCGTCCGCCGATCACAGCTTCGCCATGTTAACTGGACCGAGGACTTCATCTCGCCATGTAGCATCGCCACTTCATCAAGCCAAACTCTTCGTTCGGGCACCTCGGTGCCTAGGCCATATTCCTTTACATATTTGCTTCACTTAAATTAACTAAGTAGAAAGATTTTAAAAAAATATTATTATCTTTCTTTGTTATTACTTTTGGCTTGCACTATTTTATGAGTGCAGGAAATCGACTTCGACCGCCGTCATGTGGTCATCCTGGCATCACCTTGCCGACCTACTCCACCACCTCGCCTGGACCAAGGGCTTCGCCTCGCCAGATCGGCTGAACCGTGACACTACTTCGGATTGCCAAACTCCTCGTTCGGTCACTCGGGACGGGCTTGGGGGCTAGGACCTCGGTCAGCCGAAGACTACACACCAGATCTATCAAAGTTCGATGGGCATCCTCATCCCGCCACAAGCCCGGATCACGTCATCGACACCGAGTACATTAAACAGCTAAGTCGCTTTCATGCTCAAAAACTTCCATTTTTTAATTTTGTTTGGTCCGACCAAGCATTATACTTTTTAACAAAAAGTTGTTTGCGAAAAACTTTCTTTGTCAAACCTTCGTTTATTACAAACAAATTCAAATACCCCATTTACTTGGGGGCTTCCTTTATGAAACCATTCCTCTTGCATATGATTATTAATGTATCGCACCCATCCTTGTCCGTGCTTACGCCAATATATGCATCATGTTGACTTAAGTGTTCCGCAAAGCCGGGCTGCCTTGCTCCTGTGCTTACCCCTTCATAAAGGGAGCACCTCTGCGATTGTTATGATCAGGTCATCCGAACTCGTACCTCAGACGGGTGAAGCCGAAAGCTAGCGCTCTTACTGTTTTCAACTATGGTCGGCCACGACGGAAGACAACCATATATAAATCTATTGCACACCCCTCATGGTAATCATGAGAACCCAAAGAAAGGAACCGTTGGCATAACTATTTTCTTTGAAGATGCTTCTTACGTTAAATAGTAATATAGCATAAGTTCTCTCGGCGCGCTTTGTTTGTTATAGCCTACTGGCCTGATTGTCTGGTTATTCGAAACACCTCCGATATCCTTGGGTGGCGCAGTCGATAACACTTTTCGGCCCTTACTCGAAGAGGGAGAAGTCGATGGTCGGTTAAGATGTGTTTAAAGTTTGGGCGAACACATGTATGATATAAATACTTCGTTACATATATTCATTATACATAAAATTCTTTTACCCAAGTCACTTGGGGGGCTCTTAAATTTATATGAGTTGTTTTATAATAAATGTGTTTTCTTCTTGGTCGTTGCCAAGTCATTTTCTACTACTCCTTTTTGTTGGAAATATGCCCTAGAGGCAATAAATAAAGTGGTTATTAGTATATTTCCTTGTTCATGATAATTCTTTATTATCCATGCTATAATTGTATTGATTGGAAACACATTACATGTGTGGATAAATAGACAACACTTTGTCCCTAGTATGCCTCTACTAAACTAGCTCGTTGATCAAACATGGTCAAGGTTTCCTAGCCATTGACATGTGATGTCATTTGATAACGGGATCACATCATTAGGAGAATGATGTGATGGACAAGACCCAAACTACAATCGTAGCTTATGATCGTGTCAGTTTATTGCTACTGTTTTCTGCACGTCAAGTATATGTTCCTATGACCATGAGATCAAGCAACTCACGAACACCGGAGGAGTGCCTTGTGTGTATCAAACGTCGCAACGTAACTGGGTAACTATAAAGGTGCTCTACAGGTATCTCCGAGGGTGTCTATTGGGTTGGCATGGATCAAGACTGGGATTTGTTACTCCGTGTGACGGAGAGGTATCTCAGGGCCCACTCGGTAATACAACATCACAATAAGCCTTGCAAGCAATGTGACTAAGTTTTAGTCACGGGACCTTGTGTTACGGAATGAGTAAATAGACTTGCCGGTAACAAGGTTGAACTAGGTATGGAGATACCGACGATCGAATCTCGGGCAAGTAACATACCGAAGAATAAAGGTAAGTTCATGCGGGATTAAGTGAATCCTTGACATAGAGGTTCGACCGATAAAGATCTTCGTAGAATACGTAGGAACCAATATGGATATCCAGGTCCCGCTATTAGTTATTGACTGTATAGCTGTCTGGGTCATGTCTACATAGTTCTCAAACCCGCAGGGTCTGGACACTTAAGGTTTGGAGTTATGCATGGTGGTGACTGAAGGTTGTTTGGAGTCCCATATGAGATCCCAGACGTCACGAGGAGCTCCGAAATGGTCCGTAGGTAAATATTTATATATAGGAAGTCCTATTTTGGTCGCCGAAAAAGTTTCGGGCTCATCGGTACTGTACCGGGAGTGTCGGTAGTGTACCGGGAGACCATCGGGAGGGGTATTTCGACCCAAGAGGCTACATGGGCTGTGGGAGAGTGAATACCAGCCCTTAGTGGGCTGGTAGAAGTCCCACACAAGGCTCATGCAGCTGGAAAGAAAAGCCCAAAGAGAAAAAAGTGGAAAAAGGAAAAAAGACCAACATAAGGAGGAGTCCTAGTCCTTCTAGGATTGGAGGAGGATTCCTCCTCTCCTCCCACTTCGGCCGAAGCCTAGAGGGATTGGCCCTTGCACCAAGTCTCCTCCTCTCTTCCTCTTATATATACTAGAGATTTTAGGGTTTTTGCACTTGATTTTCAGCCACGTGCTACCCGTTCCTCTAGTGCATAGTTTCTCCTCTAGATCGGTTTTCTGTAGTGCTTAGGCGAAGCCCTGCAGGAATTGCTTCACCACCATCATCGTGGCGCTGTCATGCTGCCAGAGAACTCATCTACCTCTCCGCTCCCTCTTGCTGGATCAAGAAGGCGGAGATTGTCATCAAGCTGCACGTGTGCTGAACGTGGAGGTGACATCCGTTCGGTGCTTGATCGGGTAGGATCGTGATTGGATCGCGGGACGCTCAGCGATTTGGATCGCGAAGACGTTCGACTACACCAACCGCGTTTCTTAACGCTTCCCTCTTAGCGATCTACAAGGGTATGTAGATCCACTCTCCCTCTCGTACATGCTCATCACCACGGATAGATCTTGCGTGTGCGTAGGAAAAAATTTGTTTCCCATGCAACGTTTGAAAGGATCGATATGGTTGACTAGAGGGGGGTGAATAGGCAACTAACACTTTTTTACTTTTCTTTAACAATTAACGTTTAGCATCAAATAAATTAGCTAGATGTGCAACTAGGTGAACAACCTATATGATGCTAACCACTACTAGCACACAAGCAAGCATGGAGTATGACACAATAACCGCTTGCAATAAGTAAAGATGCGAGATAACCAAAAGTGGAGCCGGTGGAGACGAGGATGTGTTATCAAAGTTCCTTACCTTGTGGGGAAGTACGTCTCCGTTGGAGCGGTGTGGAGGCACAATGCTCCCCAAGAAGCCACAAGGGCCATAGTATTCTCCTCACGCCCTCACACAATGCGAGATGCCGTGATTCCACTATTGGTGCCCTTGAAGGCGGCGACCGAACCTTTACAAACAAGGTTGGGGCAATCTCCACAACTGAATTGGAGGCTCCCAACGATACCAAGAAGCTTCACCACAATGGAATGTAGCTCTAAGGTGACCTCAACCGTCTAGGGTGCTCAAACACCCAAGAGTAACAAGATCCGCAAGGGATTAGTGGGGGGAATCAAATTTCTCTTGGTGGAAGTGTAGATCGGGGCCTTCTCAACCTATCCCTAGGAAATCAACAAGATTGATTGGCTACGGAGAGAGATCGGGCAAAAATGGAGCTTGGTGCAACAATGGAGTTTTTGGAAAGAGGAGGTAAGCTTCTTGGAGAAGAAGACCTCCCTTTTATAGTGGGGGACAAGATCCAACCGTTATCCACTCACTTAGCCCTACGCATCACGGTACTACCGCAAAATTCACGGTACTACCGCGATGGCTTGCGGTACTATTGCAGCCTTGTGCGGTACTACCGCTAGCACGGGAGTAGCTGGCCCTGCCTGTTAGCAAGCGGTAGAACCGCCGGAGCAGTACTACAACGAGCCCGTGCGGTACTACCGCACGGTTGGCGGAGGCAGCCACTGGAGGTGCACGGAAGTAAAAAATTACTTCCGTGCCAACCTCCGCACAGGGAAACTATGCGAAAAAAGTCCTCACGGTAGTACCGAACGCGAATCGCGGTACTACCGTAGTAGGGCGGAAGTGAAAAATTACATCCGCGCCTACTACCGCAGGTGTAGAGGCCAGGGCAGGAGACAGCGGTACTAGCGCTCCACGGAGAGGTACTACCACTGGCACCTGCGGTACTACCGCTCCCTGGAGCGGTAGTACCGCAGGCCACTGAACCTAAACACTTCGCAGGCGTTCCTTTTGCACAGAAAAGGAAAATAGGTTGGGGCTCCATTGAAGAGAGGGGAGGGTGGTGCAAGGGAATAGATGTGCACGTGTTGATTCCACCTAGACCTTTCCGATGCAGACCCCCTCTTGATTGTACGACTTTCCTACGAATCAAATTCATCGAAAAGAAATGCAGAGAACAACCGTCTTCGAGAGCTTTTGAGGGGCACTGTATCGTCTTGTGCCTAGACCTGAGATATCTGAAATGCTCAATGCACACGATTAGTCCGCAAAGGCATTGTCATCAATCACCAAAACCACTTAGGGGAGAAATATGCGCTTACAATCTCCCCCTTTTTGGTGGATTGATGACAACACGGGATTTGCACATGAGGATATAAAATAAGCATATGCAACCTCAAGACCTACAAAATATAGGGTAGCTCCCCCTAGATGTGTGCATACTCTAGATATGCTTTGGACTGCAGGGCACACACACTAGGATCAACACTCCCCCTATATTTTATACGCAATGCAATCTAAGCTATGTATCATACTAGACGATAATAAAGTAGTAGTGATATCATATGTCTCACACCATATGATAGAGGAAGTCTCGAGGTCACACACACACAAACGACAGAAACCAAGGTTCAACGAAAGCAAAGAGACGACAACAAGGCAAACACAAGATGAAAAGGCAAACACAAATACGCGCAAATCCTACACTCTCTCCCCCTTTGGCATCGAGACGCCAAAAAGGCAGAGAGGACACCTAACACCTAGGTGGTAGCTCGCATGCAGAAAGATCAGTCATCGGACTCCTCGGAAGCATCGGGGACGGACTCCGCATCAGAATCATCCGAGTGGAAATGCTGCTTAGCCATCCAAGTGGCCCCAGGGGTGATGTCCTTCTCAGATCCACTCGAGATGGTCTCTCCAAGCTTCCTCAGAATGCACTTGTCATGCTGGCGACTCTCCTTCTGAGCAACGTGAACCTTATACTGACCCTTGGCCTGCATGCAGAACAAAGTCTTCATCTTGTGAGAGAGCTTCTTGGCCCAAGATGGCTCAGAAGACGGAGGTACATAGGACTCAAAATTGTTGTCATCCTCCTCTTTGATCTCATCCTCATCTACCTCCATACGAGCAGACGAAGGCTTAGTGGTGGTGTTGGCCCACTTTTCCTTCATACGCAGACGAATGGGCTCATGAAGAAACGTGTGCTCCGACATGTCTTGACCTGGAAACTTCTTGTCCCAAGTAGTACGAATCAGATAGAACAAGTATGGCCCATAAATGGGGACCTTCCGATGAAACACAGCAGTGCGAAGCTCAGACCACATAACATGAGACACATCATGGATGCCAATGTCTTCATTTCTTCCTTTCTCACATAGCAGCAACATATCCACCAGATAGGAGTGTACCTTGTCCTTGTCTCCCATGCGAGGAAACAAAGTGTTGCGGAAGATCCGGTGCATGACATCAAGGAAAGGGTTGAGCACAGGAATTTGCTCACCACATCATAAGGTCTTCAGAATATGGAAAGGTATGAGCTGATCCTTACCAGCTGGGCGAGGGTTGCCGTGAGGGCGCAGACCAAGTGGCACATCAAGTCCGGAGTCAGGAACATGCAGCAAGTCCATGAAGTCCTTCCAGGTGGTAGTCAGTTGCTCGCCATGGGTCATCCAGGTCATGGTTCACTCCGCATCAGAGTGAAAGTGAACAAAGGCAAAGAACTGACCCAAGAGTTCTGGATCAAAGTCAAGTTAGAAGGTGATGATGTCTGTGATAGCCAACTGCTGCACCAACTCCAGAGCCTCACCAAAGTATTGCGGGTGCTTCCTCATGTGTTCCAGATCAATGGATTGGACAGGAACATAGTGATTTTTCTTGCCCTTGATCACATCCAGGTGAATAAGATACTGCTGCTTGGTCCGGAACAAGTCATATGCCTTAGACACTTCCCGTGGCTTGTCGTAGGGATTGATCAAACTTCGAGCCAGAAACTCAGCTTGTGGCATGACATCAAAGTTCTCAAATGGTTGCTTCAGCTTGGATGCGAGCCTCTTGAAATGGCGGGGTCGAGCATTGGAGCCCTCGGGAGCATCTGGATTGCGAAGCCGCTTGGAACTTGTGTCACGAGACGGATTGGAACGGCGTGGAGCACAGCTAGAACCAGAGCCATCACCTAGGGCACACAACGCAAACACAAAGGACAAACAAGAAAATAAGGCAAGGATGAAAGCAGACACAAAAACCATGTAGAAGAGAGAATGGACAGGACAAAACGAGGTAGTTGTGGATCGAGAAAAGTACCAATATGTTCTTGTGGAAGTAAAAAGTTACTACCGCTCCAGATGCGGTAGTACCGCTGGAGCGGTAGTACCGTGGCTGGAGAGGAAGTAATTTTTTACTACCGCCCCGACCGCGGAAGTAAAAAATTAGTACCGCTTCAAACGCGGTAGTACCGCTCGAGCGGTAGTACCGCTCGAGCGGTAGCACTATGGCTAGAGCGGAAGTAATTGTTTACTACCGCCCCGATAGCGGAAGTAAAAAATTAGTACCGCTTCAGACGCGGTAGTACCGCTGGAGCGGTAGTACCGTGGCTGGAGCGGAAGTAATTTTTTACTACCACCCCGATAGCAGAAGTAAAAAATTAGTACCACGCACGACGCGGTAGTATCGCGGGAGCGGTAGTACCGTGGTGCCTGCGGAAGTAATTTTTTACTTCCTCCCTACGAGCGGTAGTACCGCACGGGGCGGAACTTCGCAAGAACACAGATCAGATCGTATTGGTACTACTCTAGATCAAAAAATACCCCGTTTAATCCTATCAATATGCACTTCTAAGGCACTAACACTCACAAAACATCTCCTTATGCATAGATCGGATCCAAACAAGGCTAGACCATCTCATATTTCCCCAAAATCCTAGATTCAAAAGGAGAGAGGCAAAACAAGAGGGGATTGCGGAAATACTAGGGTCCAATGCAAGAGGACGATGTGGAGAACGATCCCACTAGAGCAAATAAGAATCGGGTGGCCGGAGAAGGAGATCCGGCGGCAGTTGAGAGGAGGAGGGAGAGAGAGACGTGAGGGGAAGAGAGAAAATGGGGTATGGGGGAGATGGGAAACCCCCCCTGCCCGCTCTTAATCCCCACGCGCGTTCATCGTTGTGGTAGTACCGCGGGTCATCGCGATAGTACCACTCAACGGTAGTACTGCAGTCATTGCAGTAGTACCGCTCAACGGGCGGAAGTAATTTTTTACTTCCGCGCGGTAAGCGTTAGTACCGCGCTCCTTCACGGTAGTACCGTGCTGCCTTCTTGGTGAATAAACGCGACAATAAAACAGAATAAGAAATAGGGAGATCACCAAAATCCATACAAAACACGAGACAAGAAAAACTATGATCTAGGATAAAAACACGAGCATGGTCCATCAGAGAAGAGAATAAAAGAGGACCAACCGATGGGCCTCGACTTCTCATGAAGAGAGGGCGGTGGCCCTAGAGCCACCTATGTTTGAGTCAGATGGTATGGCACCGCAAAGAATTATCCTTGGGCCCATGACCAAGACTCGTCTTATAAGCACAGTAACCATCACAAATGGCAAGTGATAGACTTTGATTAGTTTATGCATAATAGGAGGAGGAATAGTTCATTAAGAGAACTAGACTCCCCCTAAATCCATGCCTACACCTAGACAAGACATAATGATGAGTGTGGGGAGGCGTGCACTAAGTCAATCCACATTGCTTGAATCAATGATATTTAGATCATGCCTTAACTCACGAAATCTTGCTTCATCTAAAGGCTTCGTAAAAATGTATGCAAGTTGCTCGTTAGTGCTTAGATGAATAAGATTGATGTCTCCCCGCCTGACGTGCTCCCGAAGAAAGTGATGACGAATATCAATATGCTTCGTCTTGCAATGTTGAACTAGGTTGCTAGAGATCATAATGGCACTTTCATTATCACAGTAAAGAGGCACTTTGTCACAATGGACATCGTAATCCTTTAAAGTTTGCCTCATCCATAGAATCTGAGCACAACAACTAGCAGCAGCAACATACTCGGCCTCGGTGGACGAGAGAGAAACACAATTTTGTTTCTTTGAAGACCAACTTACCAAAGACCAACCAAGAAATTGGCAGCCTCCAGAAGTGGACTTTCTATCCACACGGTCTCCCGCCCAATCCGAGTCAATATAGCCAACGAGATCAAGCGAAGCCCCCTTGGGATACCATAAGCCAAAGTTTGGGGTATGAGTCAAATATCGAAAGATTCGCTTGACAGCCACAAGGTGACTCTCCTTAGGTGCGGATTGAAATCTTGCATAAATACCCACACTTAACATGATATCCGGTCTAGATGCACAAAGGTAAAGCAAGGATCCTATCATGGAGCAATATACCTTTTGATCTACGACTTTACCATTGGGATCGCTGTCAAGATGGCATTTGAGTGGCATGGGAGTGTTGGCCTTGGGAGGATTGAGCTCATCTATCTTGAACCTCTTGAGCATGTCTTGAGTGTATTTGGCTTGATTGATGAAGGTACCATGACTTTGTTACTTGACTTCGAAGCCAAGGAAGTACTTCAACTCTCCCATCATGGACATCTCAAACTTGTTTGTCATCAAAGTGGCGAACTCTTCATTGAAAGCTTTGTTAGGAGAACCAAAAATAATATAATCAACATATAGTTGGCATATGAACAAGTTCCCGTTGACCCTCTTTGTAAAAAGAGTGGTGTCGACTTTCCCAATTTCAAACCCACAATCTTGCAACATTTCGGTAAGTTGCTCATACCACGCATGTGGGGCTTGTTTAAGGCCATAGAGAGCCTTATTGAGAACATATACATGATTGGGGAACTTGGGATCCTCAAACCCCGGGGGTTGCTTGACATATATCAACTCCTTAAGAGTACCATTAAGAAAATCACTCTTGACATCCATTTGATATAATTTAAAATTATGATGAGAGGCATATGCAAGTAACATGCGAATAGATTCAAGGCGAGCAACAGGAGCAAAGGTTTCACCGTAGTCGATACCCTCGACTTGGGAGTATCCTTGTGCCACCAGTCATACCTTGTTGCGAATGACAATACCGTTTGCATCTTGCTTGTTTTTGAAGATCCATTTTGTTCCAATAACATTGTGATTCTCCTTAGGTCTTGGCACCAGTCGCCACACTTGGTTGCGCTCGAAGTTGTTGAGTTCATCGTGCATAGCTTCAACCCACTCCATATCCTTGAGCGCATCTTGAACCTTAAGGAGCTCAATGCAAGAAACAAACGCGTGTTATTCACAAAAGTTTGTTAACTGTTTACGAGTGGTTACCCCTTTTCTCAACACATGCTGTCTAATTCTGAGCTTGTTGGCATTCTTGGCAGCTTTCTTGGCGGCTTGACTCTCTGAGATTTCTTCCATGGAAGGTTGAGGGCATGCATTCTGTGAGACATCCTCTTGATTATCTTGAGCGCCTTCTTGAGCTTTCTCTTGATCTTGAAGAAGATCTTGATCTTGAGATTGCTCAGAGACAGGAACTTGATCTTTGGCATCACTTGGTGAGACACCATCATCAGTGAGTTGATCTTGCCCTTGATCTTGTTCATGTGGCACAGGACCTTCAGTTTGTTCTTTGGAAGCATGTGGGTCTTGCATCGGTGATGGTTCCACTTGAGTGGAACATTGTCCTTCTCCTTCGGCCACAAGGGGTTCCTCAACGGGTAGGAAGTATCCCAAACCCATTCTTCTTATGGCTTGAGGAGGAATTTCATCACCTACATCACAAAGACCACTTTGCTCCACTTGGGAGCCATTATTTTCATCAAACTCTATGTTACTCGTCTCCTCAATGAGTCCAGTGGACTTGTTGAGGACATGGTAAGCATGAGAGTTTGCAGCATAACCAACAAATATGCCCTCATGGGCTCTAGATTCAAATTTAGACAAACGAGTACCTTTCTTGAGAATGAAACACTTACAAACGAACACCCGAAAGTATGTGAGGTTGGGCTTGTTCCTGGTAAGAATCTCATACGGGGTCTTGTTCAACCCTTTGCGAAGATAGAGCCGGTTAGACGCATGGCATGCTGTGTTGATGGCTTCGGCCCAAAATTTGTACGGAGATTTAAACTCCGCCATCATGGTTCTTGCCGCATCAATCAACGTCCTGTTCTTCCTCTTAGCAACACCATTTTGTTGAGGGGTGTAAGGTGTCGAATATTGGTGCTTGATCCCTTCGTCACTGAGAAACTCATTCAGGGTGTAGTTCTTGAACTCGGTGCCATTGTCACTTCTAATCATCAAAATCTTTGCATCATGTTGGCATTGGACTTCATTTGCAAAGTCGATGATGGTCTGTTAGGTCTCACTCTTCTTCTTGAAGAAATACACCCAAGTATATCTCGAGTAATCATCTACAATCACCAAGCAATATTTTCTTCCACCAAGACTGTCAAAACATGGAGGACCAAAGAGATCCATGTGAAGGAGCTCTAAGGTCCTCTTAGAGTATATTGTAGTGGTTGGACGATGAGCCTTCTCATGTAGCTTTCCTTCAATACAAGCACTGCAAGCACGATCTTTGGCAAAACTCACATTTGTTAGTCCAAGGATGTGATCCCCTTTGAGGAGACTTCGCAAAGATCTCATATTAACATGGGCTGGCTGGCGATGCAAAGCCATCCCACATCAACTTTAGCCATTAAGCAAGTCACAGTCTTAGTGGGTTGCTCCGAGAAGTTCACCACATAGAGACCGTTCTCGACATGCCCAACAAAAGCTACTTTAAGAGTCTTGCTCCACAGAAGGGTCACAGAGTCAATACCAAAGAAAGTACTAAAACCCATGGTTGCAAGTTGATAAACTGATAGTAAATTGTATGCGAGGGTCTCAACAAGCATGACCTTCTTTATGGTGAGTTTCGGAGAGATTACCACCTTGACAAGACCCAATACCTTTGAAATTGCATCATCACCAAACGAGACTTGAGTGGCCATAGATGTGTCAGGATGAACGTCCACCACCAAATCCTTGCTTCCGATCATATGATTTGTCGATCCACTATCGAGCAACCATGATGTTCCTCCGGAAGCAAACCCCTACAAGAGATCAATGTTTGACTTTAGGTACCCATTCTTTAATGGGTCCTTTCATGTTAGAAACAAGGGTCTTAGGAACCCAAATACACCATTCAATGTACTCATAAGAAGAACCAACAAATTTGGCATAAACATGCCCACAATTGCACAGCATAACACATAAGAGGGGTTAAAGTCGCCGGTCTTGTTGGGTTGGATGTTCTTGCTCTTGTGCTTCTTGGCATTTTCCAACATAACTTGGTTTTTCTTCTTCCCATGAGGACCTTCAACAGCTCTTACAAAGGTCTGTTTGAGCGATGGGGCTTCCTTGGCGTCAACCTTCTTCTTCTCATTAGTTTCGGGTACAAACCCCACTCCTTCTTTTGCCACAACTTCCTTCTGAGAAGTCAAAAGGTCATTGAGTGTCTTCTCACCTTGGATACACGTCACCAAACCCTTTTTAAGCTGCTCTTTGAGCTTGGCATTTTCGTCCACAAGGTGTGCATGCTCACAACATGGGTTAGTAGCAGATGCATTATCAATTAGAACAAAAGGAGGACATGTGGCAATTTGCTTAGTGAGTTTCACTTGGAGTTGATCATGTGACTCCTTAAGAGAGGTATGAGCACACGTCAATGCCTTGTGATCATTGACAAGTGTGTCAAGCTCAACTTTGAGATGATCACGATCCACCCCAAGTGCAACCTTCTCAAACTTGAGAGCATGGTTAAGAACAATAGCATGATCATAATATTTACGTAATTTAGTAAGGTCAACATTTTGTGACTCCTCAAGAGTCATACGAAGACCTTGCTATTCCTCAAGAGCAATAGATAGATCCGCTATCTCGTCGGCATAATCACGACTATGACCTCTTAGTTCCTCAAGACACTCTTCTTGAGACTCAAGTGTCATGGGCCTCACCAAGTTGTTCCAAGAGATCAACGAAGTGCTTCTTGGTCTCTCCCTTGAGTTTGGCCATGAATTTGTCAAACTCATTCTTGTCCTCTTTTGCTTCCTCAAGTTCATTCACACTATCTAAGGATGAATTGGAAGAAATGGAAGCCTTAATGTTTGAGGTTATGATGTTGGAGGTTACCTTAGAGATACCTTTAGCCATGAGACACCTCGCGACGATGTTCTCATTGGGGGCGTCGAAGAGCGATGCCTTTATTAGGGTAGAAGAGGCAATTGCCACGGATGTCGTTGCCATTCCTTCACCGCTTGTGTCTTCATCATCAACATCATCATCTGGGGCATACCCTTCTTGATCTACCAATACTTTGTGGGGAGCCTTCTTGACAAAGTTGGTTTTGTTTGGGAAGGACTTGGCTTTATCTTTGCGAATGAACTTGCCACCATTGTCTTCCCTCTTCTCATATGGATAATCCACCACAAAGTGACTTACATTACCACAATTGTAGCAAGTTCTCACATGTTGCTTTCCCTTTGACCCATTTGAGTTGTTCTTGGAGAAGTTGGGTCTTGAGTTTCTCTTGTTCCCCAAAATTGTCTCGACGCAAGAGCCATGTGCTCATGATAAGCATATTTGGTGTCCTTGGGGCAAACCTCTTCTTCTTCTTCTTCCTGTTGACTGACCTTGGCCTTCAATGCAAGATTGGGAGAGGACTTCCTTGACCGTTGAACACGAGCAAGAGCATTTTTGGCTGTCGTGTTGAGGATGTTCATTGCAATGAATTCATCCAACACATCACCAGACGATAAGGTATGAAAGTCTGGCCTTTGACGAATGACAGTGGACATGGCCTTGTACGGCATGATAGCCTTCAGGAACTTACGCTTGATCCAAGTATCATCCACATCCTTGCTGCCATGATCCTTGAGGGAAACACCGAGAGCGGTCACCCTTCTGTAGAGCTCACGTGGTTCCTCATCCTCTATCATCACGAACTCATCTGACTGATCAAGAACAACTTCATAGTTTGACCATTGAATACTTGAGCTGCCCTTGTACATGGAGATGATGTGTTCCCAACATTCTTTAGCAACAATGAAGGGCCACAGGTGAGGTAGATCTTCAGGGGGAATTGCAGCTTGGAGTATGAACAAGGCGGAAGAATTTAGATGTTTATCCGCTTGTTCTCTTGGAGTAAGATTGCGTGGATCATGAGGATAGTATCCTTCCTCAATGACTCTCATGAGATGAATTGAGCTATGATCTAGATGAGACTTGATACTAAAAACCCAGTTAGCAAAATCATTCTTAACAAGTTTAGGAGGAGGACCGAGATTGACTATATGAGGTGGGTGCACCGGTCCTCCATAGACCACGGGAGGGGGAACTGAGGCAAAGCTCCCTGACCCGTTAACTCTTTGAGCATGGTTATCTTTGTTGGCACTAGCCCCCTCCTTATCGGAGTTGGCATCCGATGACGAGTTAGTGGGTTTGACCACTTGCCCCGCATCGGTAGACATTTTAAGAGTATTAAGGAAATCTTTAAACATGGATTGAACCTCGGTATCCATGCAGGATTTGAGTAAGGTCAAATCCTTGTTCAAATCCTCGCGTGAGACCGTGTTCACACCCATGGCCTCAGGAAGTTCACCCACACAAGCCTCTTCGCCAGCCATACTCTTCGGGTGGTGAAACCCTTAATAAAGAGACGTGGCTCTGATACCTATTGAAAGGATCGATATGGTTGACTAGAGGGGGGTGAATAGGCAACTAACACTTTTTTACTTTTCTTTAACAATTAAGGTTTAGCATCAAATAAATTAGCTAGATGTGCAACTAGGTGAACAACCTATATGATGCTAACCACTACTAGCACACAAGCAAGCATGGGATATGACAGAGTAAACGCTTGCAATAAGTAAAGATGTGAGATAACCAAAAGTGGAGCCGGTGGAGACGAGGATGTGTTACCGAAGTTCCTTCCCTTTTGGGGAAGTACGTCTCTGTTGGAGCGGTGTGGAGGCACAATGCTCCCCAAGAAGCCACTAGGGCCACCGTATTCTCCTCATGCCCTCACACAATGCGAGATGCCGTGATTCCACTATTGGTGTCCTTGAAGGTGGCGACCGAACCTTTACAAACAAGGTTGGGGCAATCTCCACAACTGAATTGGAGGCTCACAACGATACCACGAAGCTTCACCACAATGGAATGTGGCTCTGAGGTGACCTCAACCATCTAGGGTGCTCAAACACCCAAGAGTAACAAGATCCGCAAGGGATTAGTGGGGGGAATCAAATTTCTCTTGGTGGAAATGTAGATTGGGGCCTTCTCAACCTATCCCTAGGAAATCAAAAAGATTGATTGGCTAGGGAGAGAGATCAGGCAAAAATGGAGCTTGGAGCAACAATGGAGTTTTTGGAAAGAGGAGGTAAGCTTCTTGGAGAAGAAGACCTCCCTTTTATAGTGGGGGACAAGATCCAACCGTTATCGACTCACTCAGCCCCGCGCATCACGGTACTACCGCAAAAGTCATGGTACTACCACGATGGCTTGCGGTACTACCGCAGCCTTGTGCGGTACTACCGCTAGCACGGGAGTAGCTGGCCTTGCCTATTAGCAAGCGGTAGAACCGCCGGAGTGGTACTACCGCGAGCCCGTGCGGTACTACCGCACGGTTGGCGGAGGCAGCCACTGGAGGTGCACGGGGGTAAAAAATTACTTCCATGCCAACCTCCGCAGAGGGAAACTATGCGAAAAAAGTCCCCACGGTAGTACCGAACATGAATCGTGGTACTACCGTAGTAGGGCGGAAGTAAAAAATTACATCCGCGCCTACTACCGCAAGTGTAGAGGCCAGGGCAGGAGACAGCGGTACTACCGCTCCACGGAATGGTACTACCTCTGGCACCTGCGGTACTACCGCTCCCTGGGGCGGTACTACCGTAGGCCACTGAACTCAAACACTTCGCAGGCGTTCCTTTTGCACAGAGAAGGAAAACAGGTTGGGGCTCCATTTAAGAGAGGGAAGGGTGGTGCAAGGGAATAGATGTGCATGTGTTGATTCCACCTAGACCTTTCCGATGCAGACCCCCTCTTGATAGTATGGCTTTCCTGCGAATCAAATCCACCAAAAAGAAATGTAGAGAACAACCGTCTTCGTGAGCTTCCGAGGGGCACTGAATCGTCTTGTACCTAGACCTGAGATATCTGAAATGCTCAATGCACATGATTAGTCCGCAAAGGCATTGTCATCAATCACCAAAACCACTTAGGGAGAAATATGCCCTTACAACGTTCCCCAACACTTTTTCCAACACGAGTGTGTGGTCAATAGTCGGGTAGCCTAGTTTCTCTCTAAATCCACTTGAGTTTAGTTCGCTAAACAGGCCTCAAAGAAACACTTCGCCCTCGGGATATGGAGGTTGAAGCCAAAGGCAGAGCCGCTTGAAGTCTGAGAGATCGGATGTATCATGTTAAAGCACGACCGAAGCACATATTAGTTTTAAGACCAGTTTCGGATTGGCACAATTTTCTTTTATCTAAACAAAAAGTTTTTTGCATATTTTTTTGTTTTTTCCAAGCATAACTCTCATAGTACACTTTTACAACATCGGCAATATCGATGGGGGGCAGCGACTAGAGCCGAACCCACCAAAAGCCAAGGTACTCCGAGGAGTCCTCGGCAAAATGTTCTCGGATATTGCTCTATATTCATCAGTTTTGAATTGTGTCCTTGGTTAATAGTTGGGTTGCCCTGCTCCTGTGATTGCCTCCTACGTTCCGCTTTGTTCGGCTAGGAGTGCAAAGGGAGAACCATTGCGATTGTACTTCCGGTTTAACTCGTCAAGTACCTCAGTGGAGAAAGCCAAAAATTGACTGTCACAATGAGCGTAAACTGGTCGGCGATCCGATGACCGCATTAAACAATGGGTCTTTCATAAAAATTGGTCAGAGTGTTAACGGCTTGACCTCGTCTGACGCCAAACACTAACCGGGGGCTAGTAATTGGCATCCCAAACATGTGCTCCTATGACTAAGCGAAAGTTATAAAGCCCGGATATCTGATTGCCTTGTTTCCGCTAACACAACTGCCTTCGGGCACCGATACGTCGGCTAAGGGTTGTCTTGTTATTGCGGAAACACCTTGCGTAGCATCTACAAAGGGGTGGAAGCTGATGATGAGCCACTCTCAAATGATAAACGGTCACAAAGGAGTCAAAATAGCATACAGCATAAAAGCATTTGTATTCAATATGCGAGTGATGCCTTCCATAATTATCATTGTAAAGCCATAAATATGCATCAATTTGATTTAAGATTTTGGCCAAGTTGGGTTGCCTGGCTCATGTGCTTATCCCCTACGTTCCCGACTGTTCGGCTAGGGGGTAAAGGAAGCACCTCTATGATTGTTACTTCCGGGTCATCCGGGTTAGTACCTCAGACTGGGTGAAGCCGAAAGCTATCCATCTTAAAAATATAATTGCTCGGAAACGATAGAAGTGGAAATTTTGGTTCATTAAAGACCACAAAGTTCAGGAACATTCGCCGAACTAAGTCCTCAATATTTTTCCTCCCACATTGATCAGAGTTGAGGGTTCACGATCATGGTCAACATGACATCCTGGGAAAAGGAACTTATAGAGGAACCATTTTTCCCACAAGATGTTTCTTACGTTAATAGTAATATAACATATCTCTCCGCGTACCTTTGTTTATAAAATCGTATAACCGGATTGCCTTGTTTGTTGTAAATCTTTGCCATTCTAAAGGCATTATAAAATATGACAAACACTCCTAGGCTACTGGCCAAGGAGGTTGAAGCTGATGGTCAGCCAACAAAGTCTTCTACAATGCAAATCCGAGCATTAATGATGTAAAGTACTTGGATACGTAGAATCATTACACATAAATTGTGTCGAACGTAACAAAGTTCGTGTTAAACAAATATCGATCCTTAATTCGACCACATGTGCCCAAATTAAGGCTCGGGGGCTACTGCATTGCCTATTCAATGCAGCAAAGTCAAAGCGCAATACGGTCTCTAAGGAGATTCGATTCTTAGGTTGGTCCGCCACACGCAACCTGAGTCTCGAAAACTATTGCGTACCACATTTCCATCCCTAACGTGTGCCGCCAAGCAAGAGCTTTATCCTCGGGACGATTTTGCAAATCGACCTAAGTCTCAGGGGCTACTGGGATCAGTGGTTTTATTTATTATTTTTTCCTTCATGTGCATCTCGGGTTATAGACCGACACACACCTTGAGGGCTATTGGCTATATATCTCGGTAGAGAATAAATTGCAATGATCGGAAATTATTTCCACAAAAAATCAGCCCGCTGCCAAGGTGGTGCACCACCTCGAAAGCAGTCTGGTATAAAGCTCGGGCGCAAGTGGCTGGCTCCATAGAGAGTATTTCCGACATAAAGCTCGGATGAATTCCCTTAATTTTTTAAGGTCCAAGATAGTTTATGATACCTCAGACGTTGATCATCATTGGAGCTCGGATGCAATCCGGCGTTGGAGCGTGGAAGTAGTCCGACATAAAGCTCAAGATTGGAGACGCCTTAGAAGCAGTCCGGCATAAAGCTCGGATGTGAATGGCTGGCTCCATAAAAGACTATTCTGGCATTTAAGCTCGGATGAAGTCTTTTCAAATACCGAGGTAATTTATGACACCTCGGGTGCCGACCGACGTTGGGGCTCGGACACAATCCAGGGTTGGAGCTCAGACGCAGCCTGTCATTGGCGCTCAGATGTCGATCAGCGTTGGAGCTCGGCTGCAAAAAAGTACCTCAGATGCAATTCGGCGTTGGAGCTTGGGTGCAAGAGGACACCGCCGCATGGGAAACACTTCGACCCCGAAGTATGGCGTAAACATTACAAGGCATTGATAAAGGCCGAGAACTTAAAGGGGCTCCTCGGATGCCCGACGTGTGAACTCTTCGGATACACCTCGGCGATCCTCAAGATCGAAGATGGGAAGATTTGTTGAACCAGTTTTCAAGACCGAGGCTGAAGATGAAGAACAGTTCGCAAGAACCGAGGAGCGTCCCCAACTTGAAGACCAGTTCAAGGGGCTACTGACGGTGTCCTGGACTAGGGGGTACTCACCATGTCGCCTCCCGACCTATCGGTCAGGCCGAGGACCCCCATGATGATTTACTAATGGGCCAGTTCGGACAGCCCATGATGCATACCAGGAAGATTCCACAAGACTTGGCGCACAAGACAAGGAGTCCTCTAAACCCTAGGCCTATGATATAAATAAACCGAGGCCAGGCTAGTCAATAGATGATTACATTACATCTCATATTCATTACTACAATCTCATGGTAGATACATGTACTATGTAGTATCCTCATATCAATACAATCAAAAGCGGGACGTAAGGTATTATCTCCTTGAGAGAGCTCGAACCTGGGTGAAATCTTGTGTCCATGTTGCCATCGCTCCAAGATGCCTAGCTTAGGACCCCTACTATGAGATATGCCGGATTTGACACCGACACTGGGGGTTTTCTTCAGCATTTCCTCTGGTGCACCAGCATGAATGTCTTCATTGTTTGGGATGACATCCTCATCGGGTAGTGGTTCTTCAGTGGGTATGATATCTTTAGTTGCCTTCACCCTAATGGACTCCTCAGGCGGCATTTCATCTAGCACAGGAGGCGGGTGCTCTCTTTTCGAGTCGTTAGTTTCATCAAACCGCACATCTACAGTTTCAACAACCTTGTTGTGGTAGGTGTTAAAGACTATGTAGGTGTGTGAGTCTTTTCCGTAACCAAGCATAAAACCTTCATGTGGTTTCGGTGCAAATTTAGAAGTGTGGTGTGGATCTCTAATCCAACATTTTGCACCCAAGACTTTGAAATAACTCACATTCGGTTTCTTGTTTGTGATGAGTTCATATGAAGTCTTCTTGAGGAATTTGTGAAGATATACCATGTTGATGATGTGGCAGGAAGTATTGATTGCCTCGGGCCAGAAGCGGCGCGGCGTCTTGTATTCTTCAAGCATAGTGTGAGCCATCTCAACATGAGTCCCATTCTTACGCTCCACGGCGCCATTCTGTTGAGGATTATAAGGAGCAGATAGCTCATGAGTAATACCAAGTTCATCAATACCATTGTTCTTGAACTCGGTCCCATTATCACTCTTGATGTGCTTGATCTTGACGTCAAAATTCGTCATGGCCCTTGAGGAAAATTCTGAAGAGTTCCTGCACTTCAGTTTTGTACCAGATAATATGCGCCCAAGTATAACGATAATAGTCATCAACAATGACAAAGCCATATAAAGATGCAGGATTAGTTAGTGTGGCATAGTGAGGGGGGCAAAGAGGTCCGTGTGAAGTAATTCAAAGGGACGTGTGGTGGTCATGATAGTCTTCGGGGATGCTTAGATTTGGTCATCTTTCTGGACTCATAAGCTCCCCAGAGATGATCCTTGAGGAATTTGACACCCTCAATACCAATGACGTGATTTTTCTTCACGAGTGTGTGCAAGTTTCTCATGCCAGCATGTCCAAGTCCTCGATGCCACAGCTGGCCTTCTGAAGATTTTGCAAGTACGCACGTGGCAGGCTAAGGATCTGTAGAGAAATCAACAATATACAAGTCTCCTCTCCTAAAGCCTTCGAAGACTTTGGATCTGTCAAATTCCATGACAACAACACAACGATATTTGCCAAAGATGACAACCATATCAAGATCACAAAGCATTGAGACAGACATGAGGTTGAATCCAAGGGATTCGACAAGCGTTACTTTGTCCATGTGTCGATCCTTCGAGATTGCAATCTTACCTAGACCAAATACCTTACTTTTTTCCTTTGTTATCATAGGTGGTATTCTTCAGATGAGATGGAGTGAGAGCAGAGTCCATCAGTAAGTTCTTGTCACCAGTCATGTGATTAGTGAATCCACTGTCAAGGACCCACTCGGTAACTTTTCGAGATTCATCCTGCACATGAATAAGTACAACTTCCGAACACATATACTTCAGGTGAAGACTATGATATCAAATTCGTCAGATAGAATATTACCAAATGAGTATAGTAAGCAATGTATCATGAGGACCTTAGAAATGAATGTTTCATTTCTTCATGATTATCTTGCGTCCTTTCAAGATTTTCTTCAGGCCTCCAGCAAATTCATCAGGCATTCAAGTTCATTTGGAGACCTCACCCTGCATAAGAGGTTATTTCAATTTCTTCACCACCCACATCTGGAGGGGTGGCAAAGAATTCATCATTCCGCAAGTTATATATGAGAAGGGGGCATTGAAGCTAGTGCACTTCGTTTCACATGAGAGGGGTTAGAGTACTCATATGAATAAGCAGAGACATTCTTCGAGGATTTATGAACAAAATGATTTGAAGAATAATGCACATATCCATAACAGTTGGATTTTCCCTGTGAAACAGAAGCATTGGCACGAGAATGATATGACTTTTGACCATTTGAGGATTTGGTCCAAGTGAAGACTTTGGTCCATATGAGAAATTTGATCTCGGGTTCCTTTTCTTCATGGGTGGTGTCATGAGGACATTCACCGAATATTTTCCAAGCAGCTCTTGGAAACCCAGGTTTTCCTCATAGGGGGGTGTTCCTACAGTTAGTTCCAACCTATCTGGCAAATACTTCACCATTTTGATTTTTGAACAGTTTATAGTTGGAGTCAAATGACTCATCAGAGGAATGTGAAGTTTCACAAGTAAAGCGAGACAAAGTGGATGGATCTATAGGAGGTCCTTTTGCAGCAACCCATGAGGTTTTGGGATACTGCTCAGGTTTCCAGTAGTATCCATTAGCATTGAGTCTCCTCTCAAATGCAATACTCTCTTTCCTAGGGATCCTATTCAGAATTTTCTTTTTGAGCACATCGCAAAGGGTTTGATGCCCTTTGAGACTTTGTATATGCCTGCCACATACAATTCCTTCAACCATGCATTTTCGTCAATGACACTTGTGGAGTCCTTACATGAGGAATTCGTGACCATAGTAATAGTTGGAGAACTTGCGAGAATAGAAGCATTTGAACTTTCAGGTGAAGAGTTTGCAGTTTCACGTTCGATGAATTTCAAATAAGGTGGAACAAAATCTTCCTGAGCGGTACTGATCTGTTGAGCAAGTAAAGAATCGTTTTCCCTTTGAAAATCCTCATGAGACACTCTAAGTTTCTCAAGATCTTATTTCCTTTGAAGAAATTCATCTTCCGAAAAAGATGGGTTTTGAAGACGGGTTCAACGCTGGAGCATGGCCCGGGATTGATCCCCTGAACCCCGATCGTTGCCTAGCAATATGGTCATTGATGACCAATGTAGCAACAACAAGCTCCTCATCGTCCCACGAAGAATTGTCCAATGAATAAATGAAATTGTTGAAAAAAATACTCATCCCCGTTATCGATGGTACCTTGTGAGCAAAGTTTCTAATGCCTTGTGGTTGTGGTGGAGACACAGCAGATGAAGAGCACCCCGGCCTCCCCGTGCAGACAGTTGACATGTAGAAGCGTAGATGAGGGCGGACGACATCCTTCCTGCATGAGGCAGATTGTGCTGGGGCTGAAGGACAGCTCTGATGGTCGTGGTTTCTCTAGTACCAGGGCGACGAGAAATGGAGAAAGGCCACTAATGGCGGCAAGAACTCCTCCGAAAGCGGCGGTCGGGGTCGGATGTTGGTGGGCGACAAGCTTGGCAGTGATGGAGCGGCCACAAAATGTGCGGTGGCCGCAATGGTAGGCGGGGGGTGTAGACCGTGTAGCAGAGGGGGAAAAGAATGTTTGTTTCATCGACAAACGGGCAGGGGAAGAACAAAAAAAAGCTCCCGCGTGCGTTTACGCGAAAGCAAACCATGCCCAAATTTAGAATGAAAATAGGTTACGGGCGCAAAAAAACGAACACTCAACCGTTTGGATCACCGATTTATATCTTGTTATTATATAACCCAAATCTATACTACTATTAAACAAGCAAACACATTCATCGCTAAGTACACCCAGACTAATGTACACAAAACAACCTCAACCAATGAGAGCCACATGATTAGACCCACCCATTTAGATCTAACGATCAACATAATAACCACCCCTCATCAAAAGTGCGTTTAGGAATTTCATCAATGAGCGGACGAAAACTCTGCCAATGGCCACGTAAAAAAACTCTGTCAGCGGCAACCCCTTCAATCACGCATGAAAAAAAGAAACTGACTCTGATCGGATCACTCACCCTCAAGGCCTCAACCAGGCACTGGAAGATCTCCCAATGGCGTGCGCCTCCTCCCCCTCCTCACCTAATTCGTCTTCTCCATCTAAGGCCTTCAAGGGGGATGTCGTTGACTCCAGTACTCCTCCGGTGGTGGTTGTGGGGTCGTCTAGAGACACGACAGCGATGGGGAGCAGCGGCGCGTCGGCAGCGGCACCGACTGCAGGGCAACGACGGATGAGAAGCAGCGCGAAGCAGGCGCAAGTAGCAGTTCTGATCAGAAGGAGACGAAGGCAAAGCTCGTCTACGAGTGTGAGACGCAGAGGCTGTTGCTGCTAGCTGATGCCCAACGGTGGTTCTCGTGGTGCTGCACAGACGTCACGACCGCAAGGGGAGCTACCGACGGCACGCATGGCCGTGGGGGTATGGTGAGTGGGTCGGGGCGCAGTGGGTCCAGGCTGTCTTCCTTCGTGAAGATGGATTGGTGGGTCGATGCCACCAACACGTGCTTAGAGGCGAGATCTGAGAATTTCCTCTTCTCTTAAAATTTCCATTTGGGGACTCACTTGCATTGGCCACATCTGCTTGAACTAATTCGTTTTCTGCGTACCCTCGACAAGTATATTTTGACCACGATGTCCGACGGCACCTACGCGTTAGAGGTCTTGGACATGATTGGCTTCCTGCAGCGGCTTGCGACCCAAGGTCCTGTACACTGATGAGGCTTCATGGCTGGTAAGGTTCTAACCTCATGATTGAGA
The DNA here is from genome assembly GCA_022496015.1 of Hordeum marinum. Taxonomy (NCBI): domain Eukaryota; kingdom Viridiplantae; phylum Streptophyta; class Magnoliopsida; order Poales; family Poaceae; genus Hordeum; species Hordeum marinum. Next base: position 497,342,669 of record CM039673.1, read on the forward strand.
TTTTTGTTTATGTAGTTAAAATTATACTTTTCGAGTTTTGAATCATGTGCTATTCAGTCAGTCGGCTGGGAAGTGTCTTTTGTTTTCTACATGAATGAAGGACCGTTTCAGTAATAGAATAAAGTCCCAAGCACTCACCTGTTAACTCTGTTCATGATGCACATTGTCACTACACGTAGATTACAGTTAAAGAATTACACAAGGTTAATTAATTCTCGGTCTCATTGTACACATACTCTCCTCTATCCTTGCTTCTTAGGTTACACAAGTAGAATATCCACAAGTAGAGATTCATATGCATACTTGCTATGCTGCCAGTACTTGACCCTGTGTGTCTGTCTTGGAATCGTTTGCAGTTATGCCAAACAGTGCCTCTGCTTTGACTTCGCTGTAGAGGAAGTACCAAAGAAGACCTACAAATGTAGTGATGAATGACTGCAAAGTAAGTTAATGTTTATTAAATTCCATCTTGTAGACATTGAGTTGAGAGATGCAATAGGCAATAACATGTTTATAGACTTGTTGGTAGCAGAATATGCATAGAATTGTAACAATTTTCTCAAGGAGAAAGTCTTAACTATGGTGCTTGGCACATAATCTTGTTTTATGTGTACTTCAGAAGGGGTTGTGCAAGATGTCAAGATTATCGTGAAGATGAAAAACTTCTACCCAAGGCAAGAGCTTTATAGTTTTGGGATTCGCCAGCTGGCTTCCATGAAATGTCGTCTTTTGTTGAGGTATGCAGTCCTTCACATATGTACATATTCCTGCAGTTTCTTAACATATATAGACTTTCCTCAGATATATACAGACGAGTTACATATGTATCTGTTGTGCATAATGGTGCTACAACCCGACACTGTTGTTTTTCATATTAGTTAGTATAGTATGAACTATACACATATTTGTTTCCTTGGAACCAAGTAGGGACCTGGAGTTTTATTGTTTCGGATGTGTAACCTACTCTGAAGTCTGAACATGTAATTCAATCACACATGTTTGCAGCAAAGCATTTTTTCATGTCTACGCCGCAATTTTGGTACAATTTTGAGATTTTTGTTCTATCTAGTTTACCATTGCATGTTTATCTTATAGATACTTACAACTGGGTTTTGATATGTCTTTCTATTTTGTAATTTATCATGTGTTCATGATATTCACACTGAAAGTTTGTACGACCACCTAATTCAATGACATGTTTGATGTGTCTTTTTAGATTCGACTGCATGTCATATGCAGAGCATACAATGCTTATATATGGTATTTGTATAGAACCAGTTCTTTGGATATGTGGCTAAACTCGATGCGACTTGATCTTAGTGTGATTCTTTTACCAAGGATAATAAACCTCTGTTGTTCTTGTACTGTTGCAGGGGAATCATGTACCGACATAATAAATTATCCCAAGTGATATTTCACTGACATGCCACTTATAAATTGAAGTCAAGTTAGGTATATACTATGCTGCATATGTGATCTTATATTAATGTTCTCATGATATTTCTTGTTTGTAGCCTCTATTGCAGTCTGCACCCCTACAAGAATGAAATTAATTTATGTTCTAAATACTTACTTAAAGCATTTGGATGAGGATCTTATTATGCTTCCAAATATTTATTTTCGCTGCTCGTGTGTGGATTAGTATAGTGTCGCTCCATTATCTTGGGGGGGGGGGGGGGCTATGTCCTTCGATACATATTTCGTTATTGTTGGGCATTACTATTCTATTCCATCTCTGATGGATAAAAAAGATTGAGGCTACTATAGGTATATGTGAAATATGCAAATATTTATTCCTTGTTTTCTTACTAGCTAATGTATTGACAGTTTTCTTTCAGGTTTACCTCTCTTGTTTGTGCAGAAAGCTCAAGGTCTGACCATGTTGAAGGCAACTTCCAGTTCTTCTACTTTCATTTTCATTTCGTTAATGTATTTTTTCTACCTTATAAGCACTTGAGGTGATTTGTGGGTTGTAGCGCATGAGGAGCTTCATGATTGTTGTGGTTATTTTATTGTCTGGGTGAACAAAGTCATGGTACCAAAATTGTATGTATAGCTTGTGATACATGGTGATGCATCTTTGCGAGGTTAATTATGTGCCCCATTTATTGATGATTTGGTAGTTTCTGATTTAATGGTTTATAGTGAAGGTGCATATCATTAGTGAAGATATGATTAGGCTTAAGATATAGGAGAAATAATGATTATATATGATAGTTAAATGAACACAGTTTGTTGCTTTCATAAAGAATGGAGTTACAAGAAGAAATGAAATACGTATGGTCAATGTCTAACTTGGTTTCACATTTTGGTGCATATGTGTCGAGAGCCGATGAAGTTGTTGCCTATGTGTGTTACTTAACTGAGAAGAAATGAAATATGTATGCTCAATGTCTAACTTGGTTTCACATTGTGTTGCATATGGCTCCATAGCTACTTATGCTCAATGTTTAACTTGGTTTCACATTTTGGTGTATATGTCTCTAGAGCCGATGAAGTTGTTGCCTATGTGTGTGTTACTTGTCAATCGGGGAAGAACTTGACTAACATACTATCGTATGTAATGTTTCTTTTGTAAAACATATATTTTGGGAAACTACTCGACACCCTAAATGGGGTGTGGCTATCTCATTATATAGAGGTACCAAAGGATACAATACACGGTGTATACAAAGTCTACGTATATATAGTCTAACACCCTCCCTCAATCTTAACTATGGCCTAAAGTACAAAGCAAGTTAAGATTGCGCCTACAGCCTACAAACTATGGTTGTGGAAGAGGCTTCGTGAAGATGTCAGCAAGTTGATCTTTTGATGAGATGAACTTGATACAGAGTAGCTTCTGTGCAACGCGTTCCCGAACAAAGTGATAGTCAACCTCGATGTGTTTTGTCCAAGCATGGAACACCGAATTAGATGAAAGATATGTAGCACCGATGTTGTCGCACCAAAGAACTGGAGGATGAGCTGGAGAGACTCTCAACTCTCTCAAAAAGGACTGTACCCATATGATGTCAACAGTCGCATCAGCAACTGCCTTGTACTCAGCTTCAGTACTGCTACAAGACACTATAGCTTGCTTGCGAGCATTCCAGGCGATCAAGTTAGGACCAAGGAATACTGCATAACCCCCTGTGGATCGCCTATCATCAGGACTACCGGCCCAATCCGCATCTGAAAAACTTGAGAGCTCACAAGACAGCGCAGGCTGAAGAAGCAAACCATAGGAGGCAGTGTGACAGATATAACGCAGAATACGCTTCATAGCTGACCAATGAGATGTCCTGGATGCATGAAGATACTAACACACACGGCTGACTGCATAAGAGACATCTGGTCTGGTGATAGTAAGATATAGCAGACCACCAATGAGACTGTGATACTCAGTAGCATCATCAGGTGAAAGAGGGTCTCCATCAAGGGCAGACAGCCGATCAGTTGCATACATCGGAGTGATAGCATGTTTGCATTTCAGCATTCCAGCACGACGCAACAAGTCCAAAGAATACTTCTTCTAAGTAAGAGTCAACCCAGCAGAAGATCGTGAGACCTCCAGACCAAGAAAGAAGTGCAGAGCACCTAAATCCTTGACAGCAAAATCACTACTCAATGCAGTCACAAGACGATTAGTAGCAGCATCTAAGGAACTGATGAGGATGATATCATCAACATACACCAGGAGATACATCGTAACCTCGGGACGTTGAAGGAGAAACAGGGATGTGTCAGCAGTGGAGGGAATAAACCCAAGAGCCCGGAGAACAGAGCCGAGGCATGCATGCCACGCACGGGGAGCCTATTTAAGTCTATACAGTGCCTTAACAAGACGACAGAGATGATGAGGACGTGCAGGATCAACAAAACCCGGTGGCTGAGGCATATAAACCTCCTCTTCCAAGATTCCATGTAGGAAAGCGTTCTGCACATCGAGTTGACGAAGGAACCAACCTCGAGTAACCGCAAGAGACAGCAGCAAACGAATGGTAGTAGGCTTGATAACTGGACTGAACGTGTCTTCATAATCAAGACCGTACCTCTGTTTGAAGACCTTGGCAACTAGTCGTGCCTTGTAGCGTTCAATAGAACCGTCAGCATGTCTCTTGACTTTAAAAACCCACTTGGAATCAATGACGTTGATGCCAGACACGGGAGGAACAAGTTGCCAAGTGTCATTCTTCAGTAAAGCCTGAAACTCATGTTCCATTGCAGCACGCCAGTGAGGAATGCCCATTGCAGCCTCAAAATGATGAGGCTCAGCAGTGGGATAGGCAACAGTATGAGCCATGCAAGCAGCGAGCCATGCAACAGTCCCGTCTTTGCGTTCCTTTGGACGAAAAATACTAGATTGGTTACGTGTTTGAGGACAAAGAGCAGTCGCAGTAGGCTGTGCTGGCAACGCCGAGCTTGGCGCAGGCGATAGCGGCAAAGCCAAGTCACCCGAAGAGCTTGCACTAGAGCTCCATGGTGTCAGGGAGGCAGGTGGCTTCGGGCCGGGCGAGACCGGCCCACTAGGAGCCGAGGCGGGGCCTATCGGTGCAGGCGAACCGGCCTCTGGGCCAGGTGAGGTGGCAAACGGCCCAGGCGAAGCAACCACCAGGCCAGGCGAGGCCGGCATTGGACCAGGCGAGGCTGGCGTCCGCGAGGCAGCTGCGGGTGCAGCCTCCACGGGCGTATCAGCGGCGGGCTGACGGGCGCCACCCGTCATGCATGGCCCATGCACAGGTTCGACGTCCCGATCCTGAGCTTCGTGCGTCGCCTGTTCATCGAGGAGCTCAAGGCGAGCACCTCGTCCAATACCTGCAGCATGATTAGGAAGCAACACAGGAGCATTTGCAACATCCACAAATTGATCAGGTGAAGGTATGGTTGAGTGAACAGGTGGCGTAGGAGTGGTAGAGTTGTTCAGAAGTGCATGAAAGGGGAACACATTCTCATCAAACACAACATCACGAGATATGTAGACACGATTGGTGGGAACATGTAGGCACTTGTACCCTTTGTGAAGGGAACTATACCCAAGAAAAAAACACTTTTTAGACCGAAACTCTAGCTTATGCTTGTTATATGGATGCAGGTGAGGCCAACATGCACACCCAAACACTTTGAGGAATGTGTAGTCTGGAATTTCATTGAGCAGGAGTTCAAGCGGGGTTTTCATTTTCAGAAGTCATGAGGGAAGCCTATGTTGGGGAACGTCGCATGGGAAACAAAAAATTTCCTACGTTCACACAAGACCTATCCATGGTGACGAGCATCTACGAGAGGGAGAGTGGATCTATGTACCCTTGTAGATCACTAAGCGGGAAGCGTTAAGAAACGCGGTTGGTGTAGTCGAACGTCTTCGTGATCCAAATCGCCGAGCGTCCCGCGATCCAATCACGATCCGTCCCGATCAAGCACCAAACGGACGGCACCTCCGCGTTCAGCACACGTACAGCTTGATGACGATCTCCGCCTTCTTGACCCAGCAAAAGGGAGCGGAGAGGTAGAAGAGTTCTCTGGCAGGAACTAGAGGAGAAACTATGCACTGGAGGAACGGGTAGCACGTGGCTGAAAATATTGTGCCAAAACCCTAAAAACCTCTAGTATATATAGGAGGAGAGGAGGAGGAGGCTTGTCCCTCAAGGAGCCAGCCCTAGGCTTCGGCCGAACCAAGAGGGAGGAGTCCTCCTCCTCCACTCCTAGTAGGATTAGGACTCCTTCCTTATCTTAGACTTTTTGCCATTTTCCACCTTTTTCCTTTTGGGCTTTTCTTCCCAGACGCATGGGACTTGTGTGGGACTTCCACCAGCCCAAAAAAGGATGGTATTCATTCTCCCACAGCCCATGTAGCCTCTTGGGTCGAAATATCCCTCCCGATGGTTTCCCGATACACTACCGGCACTCCCGGTACACTACCGATGAGCGCGAAACTTTTCTGGCGACCAAAATAGGACTTCCTATATATCAATCTTTACCTCCAATCCATTTCGGAGCTCCTCGTGATGTCTAGGATCTCATCTGGGACTCCGAACAACCTTCGCTCACCATCATACATAACTCTATACTACCGAAACGTCACCAAACCTTAAGTGTGCAGACCCTGTGGGTTCAAGAACTATGTAGACATGACCGAGACACCTCTATGGTCAATAACCAATAGCGGGACCTAGATGTCCATATCGGTTCCTACATATTCTATGAAGATCTTTATCGGTCGAACCTCTATGTCAAGGATTCAGTTAATCCCGTATGATGTTCCCTTTGTTCTTTGGTATGTTACTTGCCCGAGATACGATCGTCGGTATCTCCATACCTAGTTCAACCTCGTTACCAGCAAGTCAATTTACTCATTCCGTAATACAAGATCTTGTGACTAACACTTAGTCACATTGCTTGCAAGGCTTATTGTAATGTTGTATTACCGAGTGGGCCCTAAGATACCTCTCCGTCACACGGAGTAACAAATCCCAGTCTTGATCCATGCCAACCCAACAGACACCCTCGGAGATACCTGTAGAGCACCTGTATAGTTACCCAGTTATGTTGCGACGTTTGATACACACAAGGCACTCTTCTGGTGTCCGTGAGTTGCATGATCTCATGGTCATAGAAACATATACTTTACATGCAGAAAACAGTAGCAATAAACGGACACGATCATATGCTACGTTTGTAGTTTGGGTCTTGTCCATCACATCATTCTCCTAATGATGTGATCCCGTTATCAAATGACATCACCTGTCAATGGCTAGGAAACCTTGACCATCTTTGACCAATGAGCTAGTTCACTAGAGGCATACTAAGGACAAAGTGTTGTCTATTTATCCACACATGTAATGTGTTTCCAATCAATACAATTATAGCATGGATAATAAACGATTATCATGAACAAGGAAATATAATAATAAACACTTTATTTATTGCCTCTAGGGCATATTTCCAACAGCCTATTTATCAAAAAATAGGTTGTGGAAAAAGCATCACTCCAGAACCGAAACAGAACGGAGGCATGAGCTAGCAAGGTGAGGCGAGTTTCTAGAAGATGATGATGCTTACGTTCAGCAGTTCCATTCTGCTGATGTGTATGAGGACAAGACACACGGTGCGAAATCCCAAGTTTGTTAAAAACGAACTGAGGTTGTGATATTCACCACCACCACCACCCCCAAGTCGGTTTGAACATGAATAATTTTCTGCTTAAGGAGACACTCAACATGTGCTTGAAACTGAATGAAAACGTCGAACACATCAGACTTTCGCTTAATAAGATATAGTCAAGTAAACCGACTATAAGCATCAGTAAAGATGACATAATAATTGTGGCCACTAACAGACGTTTGGGCATGACCCCATATATCAGAAGACACAAGCTCAAGAGGATGTTTCACAACACGACTAGACTCTGAAAACGGAAGTTGGTGACTCTTGCCCTGTTGACAGGCATTACAGATAGTTTCAGCAGTTTTATTGGACACAATTAGTAGTTCATGACGATGCAACACATGACGAACTATAGGAGCAGCAGGGTGACCAAGGCGCGCATGCCAGTGCATAGGCGACACACGAACACCGCTGAACGCCTGAGGAGAATACTGCGTAGGAGGTGTGGGCGGTGCGTCAAGTGCATATAGGCCATGGCAAAGACGACCGCTAAGCAGAACGGCCCTCGTGTCCCGATCCTTGATAAAGAAACGAAAAGGATGAAACTCAGCAAGGACATTATTATCACGAGTAAGTTGAGGAATAGACAACAAACTACGCGTAGCAGAGGGAACTCGAAGAACATTGGAAAGATGCAGTTTTCGAAAGTTGTGTGCAAGAAGTGAGGCCTGACCAACATGGGAGATGCGCATACCTGCTCCATTGGTGGTGTGCACCTGATCATGACCACGATATGGTTCCTAAGTGGAGAGATTACCCATCTCGGTGAGGTGGTTTGTAGCTCTCGTGGTACATATACCACGTAGGATCAATGGAGTAGGACGGAGTGTGCCCGTGCTCATGACTCGTCACCGTAGCGGCAGCCTGCTTATCATTCCCTTTGCCATTATTGCCCAGGCCAAGGAAATCTTGCTTCAAGCATCGGTGACAGCGGGAGGCAATGTGGCGCTCGATACCACACAGCTGGCAGGCCTGCTAAGCGCCGCAGCAGGGACAGCAAGCAACCGGCCGACTATCGCCGGTGATGGATGGCGCGGCGCCCCGTAGAGCCTGCTGAGGTGGGGCCGCCGTTTTTCCACCAAGCAGCGACGAATTCTAGGGTTTGCCACGGGTCGCGGCATTGGCGGAGACAAAACTCGGGGAAGCACGGCGCGCCTTGATGCGCTATTCGCGGCCAAGGAGGGGCGCGTAGAGCTCACGTGGCGGAAGTGGAGCCTCGCGACCATGGACATTCTCGATGATATTATCATAGTCGTCATCAAGGCCGTTGAGCACGTGGGTGGTGAAGTCTTCATCACCAAGCGGCTAACCGATCAAGGCCAAAGTGTCGGCGAGACCAGTCATTTTGTTGAAGTAGTCTATGATACTGAGGTCGTCAAGCTTGGTCTCCCCCAACTCGGTGCGTATAGAGTGAGCACGCGCGTGAGATTGAGAGGCAAAGCTGCTGTCAAGTGCCGACCAAGCCTCCCGAGACGTCGCGTCGAAGATGACCAGCGACGACACGCTCGGAGTGAGCGACGACTGGATGGCAGAGAGGATTGCCTGATCCTGGGCCACCCACATGCGATAAGCCGGATGATACGGCTGTTGGAAATATGCCCTAGAGGCAATAATAAATTAGTTATTATCATATTTCCTTGTTCATGATAATCGTTTATTATCCATGCTATAATTGTATTGATCGGAGACTTAAATGCATGTGTGGATACATAGACAAAACCATGTCCCTAGCATGCCTCTAATAGACTAGCTCGTTGACCAAAATATGGTTAAGGTTTCCTAGCCATGGACATGATATGTCATTTGATAATGGGATCACATCACTAGGAGAATGATGTGATGGACAAGACCCAAACTACAAAACATAGCATATGATCGTGTCAGTTTATTGCTGTTGTTTTTTGCATGTCAAGTATGTGTTCCTATCACCATGAGATCATGCAACTCACGGACATCGGAGGAGTGCCTTGTGTGTATCAAACGTCGCAACGTAACTGGGTGACTATAAAGGTGCTCTACAGGTATCTCCGAGGGTGTCTGTTGAGTTGGCATGGATCGAGACTGGGATTTGTTACTCCGTGTGACGGATAGGTATCTCGGGGCCCACTCGGTAATACAACATCACAATGAGCCTTGCAAGCAATGTGACTAATTGTTAGTTGCGGGATCTTGTATTACGGAACGAGTAAAGAGACTTGCCGGTAACGAGGTTGAACTAGGTATGGAGATACCGACGATCGAATCTCGGGCAAGTAACATACCGAAGAACAAGGGGAACATCATACGGGATTAACTAAATCCTTGACATAGAGGTTCGACCGATAAAGATCTTCGTAGAATATGTAGGAACCAATGTGGACATCCAGGTCCCGCCATTGGTTATTGACCGTAGAGGTGTCTCGGTCATGTCTACATAGTTCTCGAACCCGCAGGGTCTGCACACTTAAGGTTTGGTGATGTTTCGGTAGTATAGAGTTATGTATGGTGGTGACCGAAGTTTGTTCGGAGTCCCGGATGAGATCCCGGACGTCACGAGGAGCTCCGAAATGGTCCGGAGGTAAAGATTCATATATAGGAAGTCCTGTTTTGGTCGTCGGAAAAGTTCCAGGCTCATCGGTAGTGTACCGGGAGTGCCGGGAGTGTACCGGAGACCACCGGGAGGATTATTTCAACCCAAGAGGCTTCATGGGCTGTGGGAGAGTAAATACCAGCCCTTAGTGGGCTGGTGGAAGTACCACACAAGGCCCATGAGGTTTGAGAAGGAAAAAATCCAAAGGTGGAGAGGTGGAAAGAGTTTCCAAGTGGAAAGGAGGAATCCTACCCCTCATAGGATTGGAGTAGGACTCCTCCACCTCCAATTTCGGCCAGATCTTGAGGGTTTGAGGCTGCCTCCTCTCCTCCCTCCCTCCTATATACTAGAGGATTTAGAGGGAAAAGCTAACCCTAATTGCCACGTGCTGCCCTCTTCTTCTCTAGATCGTAGTTTCTCCTCTAGATTGGTTTTGGCGGTGCTTAGGCGAAGCCCTGCCGGAATTGCTCCACCACCATCACCGGAGCGCCGTCACGCTGCTGGTGAACTCTTCTACCTCTCCGCTCTCTCTTGCTGGATCAAGACGGCGGAGATCGTCATCAAGCTGCACGTGTGTTGAATGCGGAGGTGTCGTTCGTTCGGCGCTAGATCGGGAGGACCGTGATCAAGATCACGAGACGGTTCGTGATGATATCGAGGAACGGATCGTGATGAGTTCACGGGACAGATCGTGATCAAGATCGTGAGACGGATCGTGATGAGATCGCGGGACGGATCGTGATGAGTTCACGGGACGGATCGTGATTGGATCGCGGGACGGATCGTGATGAGATCGCGGGACGCTCGGCGATTTGGATCGCGAAGATGTTCGACTACACCAACCGCGTTTCTTAACGCTTCCCGCTTAGCGATCTACAAGGGTATGTAGATCCACTCTCCCTCTTGTAGATGCTCATCACCATGGATAGATCTGCGTGTGTGTAGGAAATTTTTTGTTTCCCATGCGACGTTCCCCAACAACGGCGGCAGGCACGGGATGGAGCCGTCAACGTACCCCTCCAAGTAGTGGCTTCGGAGGAGAGGCAGCACCTGAGCCCGCCACGACAAGTAATTGTCCGGCGTGAGCTTCACCGAAAGAAGGTGCGAGAAGTGAAACGGCGATGGTGCCGCAGCATGCTCCTATGTCGGTGGCGCGTAGAGACCCATCGATGGATCCATCTCCGTGTGCGGGGCGATCGCCAGAGAGACGCCATAGCCAGGCACAGCACCAGCGTACGGCGACGACGGGTAGGCACCAGGAGCAGCTAGGGCATCACCGGTAGTCGCGACCGGGGCCCCAGGTGACGAAGGAGGTGCAGCCCCGTAGGGCAGTGAAGGCGGCGGCGGCGCATAGGGTTGAGGGCGCGACGGCGCCGTGTAGGGCTGCGAGGGCGGCGCGCCATAGGGAGGCGCCGGCCAGGCAGACGGCGGCGGTGGCACGACGCCGTAGGCTGATGCAGGGGCGCCATGCCACGAAGCGCCGTAGGCCGGCGCCGAGACGCCGTCCGGGTGCGGGGCGCCATAGGTCGATGCAGGAACGGCGTTGTATGCAGGCGTAGGACCACGGTAGGGCGACGGTGCAACGACGTTGGTCGAGGAAGATGGGCCGCCGGAGGAGACCGGCGAAGACAGATTGCCTTGCCCACCCGATCCGATCTGGGAACTCGGAGGGGCTCCACCAGGGTTCTGGGCTTGCCACCAGGCCGCAGCTAGGGGCCGAGAGGCAAGGAAAGGCGATGAGGGGGCGACGGCAGAGGCCGGCGCATGAGCCGGCGCAACGGCGACGACGGGGGCAGCGGAACCCTAAACTGATACCATGTAAAACATATATTTTAGAAAACTGCTTGACACCCTAAACGGGATATGACTATCTCATTATATAGAGGTACCAAAGGATACAATACATGAGTATACGAGTATATACAATCTAACATCTTTAAGTCTCTATGGTTGAAAAGTCTATTCTGCGTGCATGTTCGATACGATGCTCATATGGAAAGAACTATAACTGCAAAGCTATATTAACCTTGAATTAAAAATTTAGCTACATTGTTCTTTTTCTACGATCATACGTGCGTGCACGTGCATACTTATTACTAGTAGACAGAAACGAACCAAATACGGCCGTGCTTTGGAGTAGGCCTACGGGCGATTCCAATGGGGACCCGGCGGGCGGAGGCCGTGAGCTGTGCAACAGACAATGCGTCGACTGGACCCATGGAGCTGCCGGTCCAGCCCTTCCCCCGCACGCTTCCTCCTAGATCCGTCCGTCCGCGCCACAGCCCAGACGCGGACCCGGACCCGGAGGGCACCGAGAATTCACAAGCAGTAGGAACACATGCGCTTTGGTCGGCGCTGATTCAGGCTTCACCCACCGCCTGCTCTCCCGTTCCCACTGCGTTACTACTCGTCGAGGACCGCGCCTCAGGTGACCACGGAGACTGCACGCCGCAGCCCAGGTGACAGACAGGTCTGCCACAGCTCTGCGACTGCGAGCTCCGTCTCCGTTTTTGTCGCCTCCGCACCCCACGGGCGGCGGAGCAGTACTGCTTGCAGCCCTGGCTCCGCACTGCAGCCATGTTCCAGGGCCGGAAAACGCCGTCCCACAATTGTCACGTTCCCACTGCCCACGTCACAAACTTACAAATGCTACTCGCTCTAACATATAATTGATTCCAATATACCATCCTTCAGTCGGCTTAGGTAGTTAGGTTTCTCCAACGATTAAGCATTAGCGGAGTGGGTATGGTACTCATGAACCAAACCACAACTCCACAAGTCATAAGAACAACAAAAATGCTGATGAATTCCTAGTGAAATACTCCATGTTCAAGGTCTAAACATCACAGTAACATGCATGCTAATGAAGCGTTATTTATGTTACAGCGCGCCGCTCCGTAGCTCCCCAAATCTCCATCACACACACACACACACACAAACAGCGGAAGAACGGAAGAAAACATTCATCAAACTAAACACGCAATTAACTAAACGCAAACCACGACGCTAACGAACTGACGAGCGACCCCCTAACCAAACCAAGCCGGCTCGTGGCCGGCTTAGCCGAGATGGACCTCGGCGGCGCGCCTCTCGCCACGCCTGGCGCGCACCACGAAGGCAACGGCGACGGCCACGCCAACGACCGCCAGGGCCGCGATGCCGCAGGCCACGCCGGCGGCGACGGCCACGGATCTGCGCGGCGGGGAAGCACGCGTGTTGGTGTTGGCCGTGGTGGGCATCGCCGAGGCCGCCTCCGGCTTGGCGGCCTTGGAGTTGTCCAGCGCCTCCGGCAGCACGGCGGCCTCGGGCTTGGCGCCGAAGAAGGAGGCCATCTCCGGCGTCGCCTCCGTCTTCCCCTCGCTGCCGAAGTCCTCCAACCCATGCGACTCCGACCGGACGGCCAGGAGAGCCGCCACGCAGAGCGCCACGAGCAGATCTCGCCGGATGGACGCCATTGCTTCGGTCGCCGATCGAGCTGCCGTTGCGAGAATCAACAGTTAGAAACAGCTAGCTTAAATAGCAAACTGTTGCTGCGATCTTGAACTGCTCTCTAGACCGAACGAACTGCACGGTGCTGGTACATATATATCTCGAGAAATGCAGAACGATCATGTGTGTCGATTCACGAAATGGCCGGACAAAAAGAGCTAAAAGCAACCAGAGAAGTAGAAGAAAAAGTCACATGTACCGACAGATCTCAGTGTCAATCAACTACGACCAGGAGCAGCTAGACCATGTTCTTTCTGCAGCAGCGGCAGACCATACTAAACAAAACAAGTGCGGAATTCCACAAAGGAAAAGCTCAACGCGAGGAGATTTCCTCGCTAGCTTTGCGCGGCACCAAGGAACGAGCGTACCTCGGGAGCTTCACGAAAGGATAGTGTGTGTGCGACGGAGAGGGCAGGGCAGGGCAGCGTATTACTTGTGAGTTGTGAGAGCTCTTGAAGATTCCCGGTATATATAAGAGCTCCTTTGGTTAGCACGAGTATCGGAGTATGTGGAGAGCGAGAGGCTCGTGACGTGAGTGAGTGAGTGAGAACCCTATCTAATCAACCGATCCCTCACTCACTCACTCACCGTGCATTCATGCATGATGCATGTAGATGTGATGTAGGGCTCGTCGTTATTTGGGTGGTGGAGTGAGTGTGAAGCTATTATGATTTTTGACCATTGCCCCGTGCCTGCGGAAAACAAAGGTGGAGAGGATGGCGAAGAGAGAGAGAGAGGGGCTGGCCGGCCTCCCCACCATTAGGTAGGCATGTGAGCCTTTACTTGGTTTACTAACCTCTCTGTCGGCTTGCTTCCATCCACTATTAGCAGAGCAGAGTGCTAGTCTCGTACACCACTACTACTAATCAAAATCCACCCGTGTCCAGATTCTGTGCTGCATGCGGTTACTGTACCCCGTTGTACTCTTCCTGGGTCGCCTTCTCCCCGGTTTATTCCATCCCGCTTCACGAGCCGCGCTTCACGGGCAAGCGATCGACCCTCGTGCAGCGAGCGCGGTGTCCGGTAACCATAATTAGCTCATGCGTCGTCCGCTCCATCACAGTACTAGTACTACATCTTGGCAGGCCATCACGGCCTCGAGATCAAATCACGCAACTTATTTTCAGTCGTTGGCCTGCTGGTTGTTGATCACCATTGGCCGGTGACCTGATCAATCAGAGTGTTGTTTTAGCGGGTGGTAATTAGCGTTGGATCGGCACGGCCAGGCGGAGAATCTGATGAATAGTGTAGTAAGTAGGCCTGGTCCAGTGTCGAGTGCTGGCTAGCTAGAGGTACCGTAGCACGTAGTGGTACAGTACTACGTAGTCGATGGATCCAGCGTGCCTGGCAGGACATATGGCGCCGACTTCATTGGCCGGGCACGCCCTGCATGGGCATGCTGGGGCAGAGCGGTTAGTTGGCAACCCTTGTACACTACTCCCACCTAACCCAATAAAACCATAAAGGTCGTCATCTCATCACCAACAAAAGGAGCCTCATCATATGATGCACGATGGGTGAACCAGGACAATTGGGCACACCTACAGCCAGTGGGCGTGGTAAGTGAAACAATGCACTAGTATTATCCATCTCGTTATTTGAGTGAACAGGCCAGATCATTCATGTACAGTAGTGGTACACATGACAGTGTAGATGATCGTCAGATATTTGGGTTCTTGTCTGTAAGAAAATGGAGGAAATTTGCAGGCTTCTAAAATGCTCTTGGACTGAAGATCAACTCTCAGAAACTAACACTGGACGGTAGATAGATGGAGGAGAAGGCAGCACCGTTCGCGCGCGTGTTGTTATTCTGTCTCATCACAAGCGACGAGGACCGACGGACCACGAAGTTTCGTCATCGATCATCAACCAGCAATCTAAATCTAATCTACCCCTAACACACTCGCGAGCAAGTGCGCTGTATAAACCTTGGGCTTTGGCCGTGCGTGCATGCTCCTTTGGCGGCGAGGCAACACCTGTCTCTGTCGGTACGGGAATTTGGACGCGGTCGGGTTGGTGTGCAAGCGCAAGGAACGGGTTGCAGGTCCCGTCCCCGGCCGGCCTCCTCCGTCCGTGCCGGGTGTCGAGTGCTATGCTTCTCGCGCGTGGAGGTGGTGTCAGATCTTCAACCAGTGCGATGCGGTGCTCAACAGTGAAGGAAAAACTAACGCTCTAGGTGAACAAATTTGACCTAAAGATGTAACTAATTCACAAAGTGAAGATGAAAGTTTTTCACTCACTTGACCCTTTTGTGTGGCGTCCAACAGCCGGACGTCACACTACACTATGTAACGCCTGACATACGGGTGCTACACCTTTGGCCAGTGTGGCATCCCGGAACCCATTCCTGGTTCTGTGACGCCTAGCTCAAAGGAACCACACTATATTGTGTGGCGCCTAGCTGAAAGAAGCCACACTTTCTTATTAAAATCGTTTTAACTTTTAATCTGTGCATCCGATGAAAACGTATCTTATATGAAATTATTTTTCCGTATTTTATGCAATGGTGGCATTTTCATCTATGTTAGGATCAATTTTCTTGATAAAAAATCTTGTGCAAAAATGCATCATAATATAACTGGTCGAATTTGTTAAGGCTTACAAACTTGACATGATGATAGTCATTGACATATATCTCTTATGCATTTTATCCTACATGAGTTTTGCATTAAATAATTTGTATGTTCACGTCATGCCTATGCTTGCCATGTTAATCATCTTTAACATGTTTATGTCTTGCATCTAAGTGACTAACATGTTATAAATGAAGTTCTGTTACAGAAAGTTACATTTTGTAGAATCCATAGTAAATAATCTAGCATCATATGAATATTATATAATTATGAAAGTTGGAAAATTTTATGTCTACTTTAAATCCATGTTATTTTCATACCCACTAAATATATGCATCACTATATTTGGAGACACCAAAGTATGTAAGCAATGTTCTGCGATATTGACACTTGTTAATTTCATCAGGTCCTTGCATGTCAACAGAACTTCATAATGTTTACGTTCATGCCATGCCTATGCTTGTCATGTTAATCATCATGTAAGTAGACATGAAGATGCACAAAATTCATATATAAAGTTATCCCATATGAAGCATGGTTGATTTACTATGCACTTTACAAAATGCAAAGTTCTGTTGACGTCCAGCGACTTGGTGAAATTAACAAGTGTCAATCTCACAGAACATTGCCTTAGATACTTTAGTGTCTCAAAACATAGTATGCCGATATTTAATGGGTATGAAAATGACATGGATTTAAAGTAGATATAAAATTTCCCAACCTTCATAATTATATCATATTCATATGATGCCAATGATTATTTACTATGGACCTACAAAATGCAACTTTATGTAACCAAATTTCATTTATAACATGTTAGGCACTTATATGCAAGACATAAATATGTTAAAGATGATTAACATGGCAAGTATAGGCATAGCATGAACGTACACATTATGTAGTTAAAAACTCATGTAGGATGCAAATGCATAAGAGCTATAGGTCAATGGATATCATCATGCCGAGCTTTCGCCTTAACAAACTCGGCCAGATATAATATGATGCACTTTTGTATAAGAGTTTTCATTAAGAAAATTGATCCTAACATAGATGAAAAGGCTGTCATTGCGTAAAACACGGAAAAATACACAACTTTCATATAAGACACGTTTTGATTGGATGCACGGATTAAAAGTTATAATGATTTTAATATAAGATAGTATGGTTTCTTTCAGTTAGACGTCACACAATATAGTGTTGCTACTTTGAGCTAGACGCCACACAACCAGAAATGAGCCCCGGGATGCCATGCTGGCCAAGGATGTAGCACCCTTATGTCAGGGGCTACTTAGTGCAGTGTGACGTCCGGCTGTTGGACGCCACACAAAAGAGTTATGTGAGTGAAAAACTTTCATCCACAGTTCATTTTATGAATTAGTTACGCCTTTAGATCAGATATGTCGATTTTGCCGTAGGGCACCATGTTCAGCTAGCCCTTCGGACAACCTCGGCCCGTTTCAGCAAGAAGACGCCGAATTTACTGCGAATCCACCGATCTTGACAGTAGATTCAGAAGAAGCGACCTCGATCGATCGGTGTCTGGTGATGTAAACGCCCCGTTGAATTGTCGGCTGTTCGAACAGCCGCGCGGTCTATTCTTGTATAATTATATTCTGTCCAGAAGTGAAGCGGCCATGGAGTTTTCTTCTTCTCCACTCGCGGCCGCCCGGCAACCCACCCGTGACGGGACTGCCGACCAGTTTCTATGCGCTCTTTTTGGTGATGAAACAACACCTGTCTGTACGGGAATCCGGACGTGGTACGTGAGCTTCTTTTGCTTTTCTTTCTTTTTGATTTGATTGAGTGGGAAAAAGACACGGGCGTAAGTGAGGCAACGGCGCAGCAGCAGCGCTGAGTGGGTTGGTCCCGGCCGTCCGTGAGTGTTGTGCGTGGAGCTGTATGTCAGTGTGCGCCGATGTGCGGTGCCGAATGTTCAGCATTTTACGTACTGCATGCTGAGATCTACTCCTTCTTGCTCGCAATTATTTGTCATAAGAATGATTAAAAATAAATATATTTAAAACTAAAATACATTTAGATACATCCTTCTTTGACAAGTATTTTTGAACGAATGAAGTACTTTACTAGGTACTTTAATAATAAGGCATCTCCGCCCTCAAATCACCCGCAATCGTTCGGACTTGGACATCCGGACGTATCTGCCGTTCAACGCGGTCTTATAGCAGTCCGCTTGGCGCGGCGGTTGAGAGAGTCGCTTGCGCCGCGTCCTCACTTTCCAAGTTTGTTCAATGCTGCTGACATTTGTTCACGGGTAGAAAACAGGGAACAAGTCCTGGTTTTAGAGGGCCTTTAGTCCCAGTTATGGAACCAGAACAAAACAAAACAACCGGTTCCAGAGGGCCCTTAGTACTTTACTAAATACTTCAATAATAAGGCACCTCCACCCTCAAATCACCAGCAATCGTCCAGACCTGGACACCCGAACGTATCTACCGTTTAACGCGGTTCTGTATCAGTCGACTCGGCGCGTCGGCCGGGAGAGTCGCCTGCGCCGCGTCCTTGCTTTCCGTGCCTGTTCAATGCTGGCAACATTTGTTGTATGGATGTAAGGATATCTACCACGCATGTTCAATGCCCCGTTCGTCCGTATGTCGCCATTAAACATGCTCTCCAACTGAGGAACTAACTCCGACGTTGCGCATTGATGCAACCAGACGCTCGGCCTCACCAGGATCCGATATTTTAAGGCTGCCACAACCGGCTAATGCGCATTCCGCTCCACATCTTCCTCCTACGGTCCACATCCGCCATGACCACGGGCGGGAACGCTCGGTAGCAGGGGCGGATCCAGGCCTGGGGCGTGAGGCCCAATCCCAGTATAGACTATAGCAGATTACTGTATGCATCTGCTACAATGCACAAAGCCAGCCCGGGGCGGCTCGCTGGGCTGGCTCTGCCCCTGCTCGGTAGGATAGTCTTTCGTCGGACATGAAGCATGAGGTGGGCATTCTTGTAGCCTCCTATCAATCCCATCGCACCAGGAAGATCCAGTAGGGCATGCAGACTAGCTCGTTCAAGGTATCCGACGACGATCCCACGATGAAGACGGGCTCAGACGACGAGACTGTGCCGGAGCCGCGTCGATGCATGTCGGTCGGACCATAGAGCAGTGGTAGGCGCACTACAACGTTGCCATGGCGGAGGAGGAGCAACATGTGCAGGATCATATGTCGGCGTTCCGACGGGACCAGAGCAGCATCGGCTGGGGGAGGGCCAGATGTACGACGAGCACGCAAGCGAGGGGTTGTGGCCTTCATGGTCACGATGAACCCAAACTTTGTTGCGGAGCAGCGGGAGCTCTACAAGGCCATGTGTGCTCAACGCACCGCTCACAACAAACAGCCATTGTAGGTGGACGCGGAGGCGACAACACGTGCGCACGCACTTGTGGCGCACGTGGCCGAGGACGAGACATCGCGAGTTGCGTGCCGTACGTGCCGCCACCCAACTTTCGCGGGCACATATGTCAGGTGGACAGTGATGAATCATCTATGTCCATCATCCAGTTCACATACACCGGCACCGGTGACGGACAGGTCAGACACTCCTTCGAGGATGAGTAGGGCCTGGGAGGCAGCATGGCGTGGCGTCCCATGTGGGCCGGTTGGTTCGTCCATATCCTGCTCTTCCTCGCCGGAGAACGCACCTTCACTTTACTGGTCTTAAACCCCGCAAGCGCTCATGAAGACGACAGAGAAGGATTTGCTCGCCCATGCGGAATACAAAGGAAGTGGATGCCGACCCCGTCATTAGATAGGTTTTGAGTTGGTTTTCTTTCTTATTTGCCCTAAAAATGCAAAATGTAATGAAAATCCGTCGTGTTTGCATAAATCTCGTTCGCTTTATATGAAAAGTTATCGTGTTTGCATGAATTTCGTCCGACTAGTTCAAACCGTGTTTAAAATATATGCGGGCATGATTGTGTGGCCAGCTCACACATCCGTGTTCGCGGCCTGGTCCACGCTGTCCGTCGACGGATGCAGGAGCAAATATGCAGATGAGCGTTGGACAACCAGGTCATATGCATGGGACAACATGGGGCAAGGGGTTCAGTTTTGTGCCTTTTTTCTCGTCGGAACAGTGACAGGGATGTCCCCCCAGACGTTTGGTGGATTTAGGTGGTCCGGCTGTAGATGCTCCATCTACAACCCGATTAGCAAACTTGCGCTCTAAACATCCACGAACATGTCCAGGTACGTCCGTGGACAACGTCAGACAGACGAACCTTCATAACTGTTGGCGAATAGCCACACCCTTTAGATTAAAATCCTTAAACCCATGGAATTTATACACATGGATCATATAGCCCGAACTCATCACAATTTAACAATGCAACAAAGCAAAATATATCATAGTTTAACCAGTCAGACATGTCAAAATGAAATTTAAGTTTGAACCACGTCTGACCAATGTGATGGATCACTTATTAAAATCAAGTTTCGGAACAACCTCTTTCAGTAAAGTCAGGAATTCTTGCTATTTATCTAGAAACTAGCATCAACACATCTTTTAAAGGAGAGTTTAAGAGTGAGACCATCCTAGACCTGAGCTACAAAACAATCTTCTTCTTGACATATTTCAAAAATATCAAAAAATCAGGTTTGGACAGAACTATCTCCCACTCAAATATCATTCCAGAAACTGATGTTACAATCATTATCAATAATTCATTTATATAGAGGTCTAACTGCAACAAAAGCCCAGGTATTCCCTTTCCAAAAAGGATACCACACATTCTGCTTAGACCAAAGTACCGAAGAAAATATGCCTTAGAGGCAAAAATAAAAGTTATCATTTATTTTCATGTTTGTAGTTAATGTCTATCCTTTATGCTATGTGTTATACTGCAATGGTTCTTGAGTCTGTAATAACAAGGAGGATAAAATAAAAAGTCATACGCATGTGCAAAATAATAAATGAAAATAATATGGTCTGACTGCAATGGTTCTTGAGTCTGTAATAACAAGGAAAATAATAAATGAATACAATGGTTCAAGAGATGGGCTTCTGGGCCACTTTTTTTCTACTTTATTTTGTTGGCCGGTGGTGCTCGTGACTCGTTACGGAGAGCAACTAGTTAGCGAGTGTTCTTTTGGAAGCCTACGTTGCCATTTGGTGCGTTCTCGGGCATCGCCATGTGTCGTTCTCTGAGTGTTTTCTCCGAATTTTGGTTTTTTATTTTATTTTTTCGCATGTGTTTTCGGCTTTTAGGTGTGGGTTTTTTTTTGGGGGGGGGTCGGTGTTCCGGTTTTCCATCGGTCTTTTTAACTTTTGGACGGAAAAAATTCAAAAAATTGAACAAATGTGTTTTCTTTTTTCTCTTTCTCGAAAATTATGGACTTTCTTTCACGAGAGGCACAATTTTGCTTTCGCAAGCGTGCCTCTCGGAAATGAATAAAACGAGTTTGTTTGTTTTTTTTCCTTCCGCGAGAGGCACAATTTTGCTCCTGCGAGAGGCACGGCCATGCCTCTCGAAAACAGAAAAAAATTTATGTTTTTTGTTTTTTTTCTTCTGCGAGAGGCACGGTTTTCTTTCCACGAGAGCCACGGTTTTTCTTTCGCGAGAGGCACGGCCATGCCTCTTGTAATCGGAAAAAAGAAACAAGTTTTTTCTTTTTTTCTTTCGCGAGAGGCAAGTTTTGCTTCCGCGAGAGGCACAAGTTTGCTTCCATGACAGACACGATCATGCCTCTCGAAAACGAAAGAATATGTTTTTTTTTCTTCCGCGAGAGGAATGGTTTTTTTGTCCTGGTTTCTTGTGAAAAAAAGTTCGTCAAAACCTAGCAACATGGAATCTAATTTTGATGATCTCGACGCGAGGAATCTAACGATGAAAACGATTCGAGATTTGGACACACAATTTAAGAGATAAAACGTGTTGAAAATACAAATCTACGAATAAAGGAAAAACTCACAGGTTACGACAAGTGGCACATATGCAATGCGCCACTTGTTACTGTTGGAAATATGCCCTAGAGGCAATAATAAATTAGTTATTATTATATTTCCTTGTTCGTGATAATCGTTTATTGTCCATGCTATAATTATATTGATTGAAAACTAAATACATGTGTGGGTATATAAACAACACTGTGTTCCTACTATGCCTCTAATAGACTAGCTCGTTGATCAGAGATGGATAAGGTTTCCTAGCCATGAACATTAGATGTTATTTGATAATGGGATCACATCATTAGGAGAATGATGTGATGGACAAGACCCAATCTATAAACGGAGCATATGATCGTGTCAGTTTATTGCTACAGTTTACTGCATGTCAAGTATCTGTTCCTATGACTATGAGATCACGCAACTCACTGACACCGGAGGAGTACCTTGTGTGTATCAAACATCGCAACGTAACTGGGTGACAATAAAGATGCTCTACAGGTATCTCTGAGGGTGTCTGTTGGGTTGGCACAGATCAAGACTGGAATTTGTTACTCCGTGTGACGAAGAAGTATCTCAGGGCCCACTCGGTAATATAACATCACAATAAGCCTTGCAAGCAATGTGACTAAGTGTTAGCGACAGGATCGTGTATTATGGAACGAGTAAAGAGACTTTCCAGCAACGAGATTGAACTAGATATAGAAATATCGACAATCGAATCTCAGGCAAGTAACATACCGAAGAACAAAGGGAACAACATACGAGATTAACTGAATCCTTGACATAGCGGTTCAACCAATAAAGATCTTCGTCGAATATGTAGCAGCCAATATGGGCATCCAGGTCCCGCTATCGGTTATTGACCATAGAAGTGTCTCGTTCATGTTTGCATAGTTCTCGAACATGAAGGGTCTACACACTTAATGTTTAGTGACGATATAAGTATAGTTGAGTTATTATGTTGGTGACCGAAAGTTGTTCGTAGTCCCGGATGAGATTCTGGACATGACGAGGAGCTCCGAAATAGTCTGGAGGTAAAGATTGATATATGGGATAATAGTGTTTTGTCTCCGGAAGAGTTTCGGAATTCACCGGAATAGTTTCGGATGTTTCCCAAAATGTTCGGGGTATAATAACACTTTATTTGAGCCAAGGGGTAAAGCCCATGAGTATTTAGGAAGGAGGCCAGGGGCCAGATGCCAGGGACCCTGGCGTCTGGGGCCAGACGTCAAGGACCTCTGCGTCTGGTCCTGGAGTCCGAGGAGGCCTCTTGCCTTGCGGGCAAACCGACCTTGAGGAGGATTTTTCTCGAAGTTTCGACTCCAAGGCTCAGCATATAAATAAAGGGGTGGGGCTAGCACCTGGAACACATCAAGAAACCCTAAGCCGTGTGTTGGCTACCCCGTCCCTCTAGTTTATCCTCCGTCATAGTTTTCGTTGTGCTGGAGATTGTTCTTCACCAACACCATCACCACGTCATCGTGCTGCAGGAACTCATCTACTACTTCACCATCGCTTGCTGGATCGAGGAGGTGAAGGCGTCATCAAGCCGTACATGTGTTGAACATGAAGGTGTCGTCCGTTCGGCGCTAGATTGGAAGGACCGCGACTGGATCGCGGGACGGATCGTGATGGGATCGCGGGACGGATCGTGATTCGATCGCGGGACGGATCGTGATGGGATCGCAGGACGCTCGGCGATTTGGATCGCGAAGACGTTCGACTACATCAACCACGTTTCTTAACGCTTCCGCTTAGCGATCTACAAAGGTATGTAGATCCACTCTCCCTCTCATAGATGCTCATCGCCATGGATAGATCTTGCCTGTGCGTAGGAAATTTTTTGTTTCCCATGCAACATTCTCCAACAGTGACATCATGAGCTAGGTCTATGTGTAGATGAGATCTCGAGTAGAACACAAAGGAGTTTGTGGGCATTGATTGCTTCCTCCCTTGGTCGTGTTTTGGTTCAGCGGTATTGTGGGATGAAGCGGACCGGACCAACCTTACTCGTATGCTTACAAGAGACCGGTTCCATCGACTGACGTGTAACTTTGTTGCACAAAGATGTCTGGCGGGTGTCTGTTTCTCCCACTTTAGTCGGATCGGATTTGACAAAGGCGGTCCTTGAGAAGGTTTAAAAGCAACTTATGTATCACCGTTGTGGTTTTTGCGTAGGTGAGAATTGTTCTTGCTAGATACCCGTAGCAGCCACGTAAAACTTGCAACAACAATTAGAGGACGTCTAACTTGTTTTTGCAGGGTATGTTGTGATGTGATATGGCCAATTACATGATGAGATATATGTGATGTATGAGATGATCATGTGTTGTATAGAATATCACGACTTGCATGTCGATGAGTACGGCAACCGGTAGGAGCCATAGGGTTGTCTTTAATTATTGTATGACCTGCGTGTCAATCATTAAGCGCTATGTAATGCTTTACTTTATCGCTAAGCGGTAGCAATAGTAGTATGAGCATGGTGGGTGCGATAACCCCGATGGCAACACAATAATGGAGATCATGATGATGGAGATCATGGTGTTATGCCGGTGACGATGGAGATCATGTCGGTACTTTCAAGATGGAGATCAAAAGCACAAGTTCATGGCCATATCATGTCACTTATGATTTGCATGTGATGTTAATCCTATTATGCACTTTGTTTTGCTTAGGACGACGGTAACATTATAAGGTGATCCCTCACTTAAACTTCAAGGTGAATTGTATCCTCCCCGAGTGTGCATCGTTGCGAAAGTTCGTCGTGTCGAGACACCACGTGATGATCGGGTGTGATAGACTCTACGTTCACATACAATGGGTGCAAGCCAGTGTTGCACGTGCAGAACACTCGGGTTAAACTTGACGAGCGTAGCATGTACAGACATGGCCTCGGAACATAGGAGACCGAAAGGTCAAACATGAGTCATATAGTAGATATGATCAACATGATAATGTTCACCATTGAAACCACCTCAACTCACGTGATGATCGGACTGGAGTTGGTGAATTTGGATCATGTATCACTCGAATGACCGGAGGGGTGTCAATTTGAGTGGGAGTTCTTAAGTAATATGATTAATTGAACTCATTATCATGAATATAGTCAAAGTGTCTTTGCAAATTATGTTGTAGATTACTAGCTCACACTATAGCTCCCTTGAACTTTTATATGTTCCTAGAGAAATACAGTTGAAAGATGATGGTAGCAATATTGCGGACTGGGACCGTGATCTGAGGATTGTCCTCATTGCTGCATAGAAGCCTTATGTCCTTAATGCACCGCTCGGTGCGCCACCCCCTCTAGTGTCGTCTGTAGATGTTGTGAACATTTGACACACACGTTACGATGGACTACTTGATAGTTCAGTGTGTCATGCATTACGGCTTAGAATTGAGGCTCCAAAACGTTTTGAACGTCATGGAACATATGAAATGTTTTGAGAGCTGAAATTGGGATATCAGTCTCGTGCCCGTGTTGTGAGATATGAGATCTCCAACAAGATTCTTTGCCTACAAGATGAAGGAGAATGGCTCAATCGTTGAGCATGTGCTCAGATTGTCTGGGTACTACAATCGCTTGAATCAAGTGGGAGTTGACCTTCCAGATAAGATAGTGATTGATATAGTTCTCCAAGTAACTATCACTAAGCTACTAGAGCTTCGTGATGAACTATAAAATGCCAGGGATGGAAATAATTATCCCTGAGCTATTCGCGATGTTTGACACCGTGAAGGTAGAAATCAAGAAGGAGCATCAAGTGTTGATGATTAGTGAAACCACTAGTTTCAAGAAGGGCAAGGGCTAGGAGGGGAACTTCATGGATGGCAAGTCAGTTGCTGCTCCAGTGAAGAAACCCAAAATTAAACCCAAACCCGAGACTAAGTGCTTCTGTTATGAGGAGAGCGGTCGCTGAAGCGGAACAACCCTAGATACCTCGTAGTTAAGGCTGGCAACATCGACAGAAGTATATTTGATATACGTATTATTGATGTGTACCTTGCTAGTACTCCTAGTAGCACATGGGTATTGGATACCGGTTAGATTGCTAAATGTTAGTAACTCAAAATAAAAGCTATGGAATAAATGGAGACTAGCTAAGAGTTAGGTGACGATGTGTGTTGGAAATGTTTCCAAGGTTGATGTGATCAACATCGCACGCTCTTTCTACCTTCGTGATTAGTGACGAACCTAAATAAATGTTATTTGGTGTTTACGTTAAGCATGAACATGATTAGATCGTTTTTATTGCAATTCGGTTATTCATTTAAGTTAGAGAGTAATGGTTATTCCATTTACATGAATAATACCTTCAATGGTCATGCACTCAATGAGAATGGTTTGTTAAATCTTGATCGTTGTAATACACATGTTCATAACATAGATGCCAAAGGATACAAAGTTAATAATGATAATACCACATTCTTGTGGCACTTCTGCTAAATGTCATATTGGTGTAAAGCGCATGAAGAAACTCCATGCTGATGGATCTTTGGACTCATTCGATTTTGAATCGGTTGAGACATGCGGACCATGCCTCATGGGCAAGATGACTAAAGACCCCGTTTTCGGTATGATGGAGCAGGCTAGTAACTTATTGGAAATAATACATGTTGATGTATGCGGTCCAATGAGTGTTGTAGCGCACAATGGATATCGTTAGTTTCTTACCTTCACTGATGATTTGAGTATATATGAGTATATTTACTTAATGAAACCCAAGTCTGAAACGTTTGAAAAGTTCAAGCAAATTCAGAGTGAAGTTTAAGATCATTGTGACAAGAAGATAAAAATGTCTACGATATGATCGTGGAGGTGAATATCTGAGTTACGAGTTTGGCACACAACTTTAGACAATGTGAAAGTTATTTCACAACTCACGCCACCTGGAACACCATAGTGTGATGGCGTGTCCGAACGTCGTAGTCGTGCTCTATTGGATATGGTGCGAACTATGACGTCTCTTATCATTTTGCCACTATAGATTTGGGGTTATACATTAGAGACAACTGCATTCACTTTAGATAGGGCACCATCTAAATCTGTTGAGATGACACCATATGGTTTGGCAGAAACCTAAGCTGTCATTTCTCAGAGTTTGGGAATGCGACACTTATGTCTAATAAGCTCGAACCCAAAGCGGAAAAGTGCATCTTCATAGAATACCATAAGAATAGTTGGGTATACCTTCTATCTTAGATCCGAGTGCAAAGTGTTTGTTGCTGAAAACGGGTCGTTTCTCGAGAAAGTGTTTCTCTCGAAAGAATTGAGTGGGAGGAAGATAGAACTTGATGAGGTTGTTGAACCTTTGTTTCAACCAAAGAGTAGCGCAGTGCAAAAAGATGTTCCTATGGAGCCTACGTCAGTTGAAGAGGAAGTTAATGATGATGATCATGAAGCTTCGGATCAAGTTACTATCGAACCTCGTAGGTCAACAAGGATGCGTACTACTCCTGAGTGGTACGGCAACCCTGTCTTAGAGGTCATGTTGTTGGACAACGATGAACCTAAGAACCATGGAGAAGCGATGATGGGCCTAGATTTCGACAAATGGTTAGAGGCCATGAAATCCGAGAAAGGATCCATGTATGAAAACCAAGTATAGACTTTGGTAGACACGCTCGTTGGACGGCAGGTTGTTGAGTACAAATGGACCTTCAAGATGAAGACACACACTGATGGTAAATGTCACCATTCATAAAGCTCGACTTGTCGCAAAGACGTTTCCGACAAGTTCAAGGATTTGACTGCGATGAGACTTTCTTACTCGTAGCGATGCTAAAGTTTGTTGGAATTATGTTAGCAGTTGCTGCATTTTTCAATTATGAAATCAGGCAGATGGATGTCAAAAACATTGTTTCCTTCCTTGAGGAAAGGTTGTATGAGATACAACCAGAAGGTTTTGTCAGTCCTAAGGATGCTAAAAGGTGTGCAAGCTCCAGTGATCCTTCTATGGGCTGGAGCGAGCGTCTTGGAGTTGGAATATACACTTTGATGAGGTGATCAATGTTTTTGAGTCTATACGCAGTTATGAGAAACTTGTATTTACAATAAAGTGAGTGGGAGCACTATAGAATTTCTGATAAGTATATGTCGTTGACATATTATTTATCGGAAATGATGTAGAATTTCTGGAAAGCATAAACGGTTGTTTGAAAAAGGTTTTTCAAAGGAAGACCTGGATGAAACTACCTAATTATTGGGCATCAAGATCTACAGAGATAGATCAAGATGCTTGATGAGGCTTTCAATGAGTACATACCTAGAAAAGATTTTGAAAGAGTTCAAAATGGATCAGTCAAAGAAGAAGTTCTTGCCTGGTTTGTAAGGTGTGGAATTGAGTGAGACTCAAAGCTCGACCACGGTAGAAGAAAGAGAAAGGACGAAGGTCGTCCCCTATGCTTTATCCACACGCTCTATATAGTATGCCATGCTGTGTACCGCACGTGTGTGTGCCTTGCCATGAGTCTGTCAAGGGGTACAAGAGTGATCCAGGAGTGGATCACTGGACAACGGTTAAAATTATCCTTAGTAACTATTGGACTAAGGAAATATTTCTCGATTATGGAGGTTATAAAGAGTTCGTTGTAAAGGGTTACGTTGATGCAAACTTTAACACCAATCCGGATGACTCCGAGTAGCAGTCCGGATACATATAGTGGAACAGCCATTTGGAATAGCTCCAAGAGGAGTGTGGTAGTAGTGTCTACAATATGACATAGAGATTTGCAAAGTACACACGGATCTGAATGTCGCAGAGCCGTTGACTAAAGACCTCTCTCACATGCAAAGCATGATCGAACCCCAGAACTCGTTGGGTGTTAGATTCATAACAATGTAAATCACATGGTGATGTGAACTAGATTATTGACTCTAGTGCAAGTGGGAGACTATTGGAAATATGCCCTAGAGGCAATAATAAATTAGTTATTATTATATTTCCTTGTTCGTGATAATCGTTTATTATCTATGCTATAATTGTATTGATTGGAAACTAAATACATGTGTGGGTATATAGACAACACTGTGTCCCTAGTATGCCTCTAGTAGACTAGCTCGTTGATCAAAGATGGCTATGGTTTCCTAGCCATGAACATGAGATGTTATTTGATAACGGGATCACATCATTAGGAGAATGGTGTGATGGACAAGACCCAATCTACAAATGTAGCATATGATCATGTCAGTTTATTGCTACAGTTTTCTGCATGTCAAGTATCTGTTCCTATGACCATGAGATCATGCAAATCACTGACACCGGAGGAGTACCTTGTGTGTATCAAACATTGCAACGTAACTGGGTGACAATAAAGATGCTCTACAGGTATCTCTGAGGGTGTATGTTGGGTTGGCACAGATCAAGACTGGAATTTGTTACTCCGTGTGACGAAGAAGTATCTCAGGGCCCACTCGGTAATATAACATCACAATAAGCCTTGCAAGCAATGTGACTAAGTGTTAGCGACAGGATCGTGTATTATGGAACGAGTAAAGAGACTTTCCAATAACGAGATTGAACTAGATATAGAAATATCGACAATCGAATCTCAGGCAAGTAACATACCGAAGAACAAAGGGAACAACATACGAGATTAACTGAATCCTTGACATAGCGGTTCAACCAATAAAGATCTTCGTCGAATATGTAGCAGCCAATATGGGCATCCAGGTCCCGCTATCGGTTATTGACCATAGAAGTGTCTCGGTCATGTTTGCATAGTTCTCGAACATGAAGGGTCTACACACTTAATGTTTAGTGACGATATAAGTATAGTTGAGTTATTATGTTGGTGACCGAAAGTTGTTCGTAGTCCCGGATGAGATTCTGGACATGACGAGGAGCTCCGGAATAGTCTGGAGGTAAAGATTGATATATGGGATAATAGTGTTTTGTCTCCGGAAGAGTTCCGGAATTCACCAAAATAGTTTCGGATGTTTCCCGAAATGTTCGGGGTACAAGAACACTTTATTTGGGCCAAGGGGTAAATCCCATGAGGCTTTAGGAAGGTGCAAAAGGTGTTTTGCGTAGGCCAGGGGCCAAACGCCGAGAACCTTGGTGTTTGGTCCCGGAGTCCGAGGAGGACTCTTGCCTTGCGGACAAACCGACCTTGAGGAGGATTTTTCTCCAAGTTTCGACCCCAAGGCTCAGCATATAATTAAAGGGCAGGGCTAGTACCTAGAACACATCAAGAAACCCTAAGTCGTGTGCCGGCAACCCCGTCCCTCTAGTTTATCCTCCGTCATAGTTTCCGTTGTGCTTGGCGAAGCCCTGCGAAGATTGTCCTTCACCAACACCGTCACCACGTTGCCGTGCTGCTGGAACTCATCTACTACTTCACCATCGCTCGCTGGATCGAGGAGGTGAAGGCGTCATCAAGTCGTACGTGTGTTGAACATGGAGGTGTCGTCCTTTCGGCGCTAGATCGGAAGGACTTCGATTGGATCGCGGGACGGATCGTGATGGGATCGCGGGACGAATCGTGATGGGATCGCGGGACACTTGGAGATTTGGATCGCGAAGACGTTCGACTACATCAACTGCGTTTCTTAACGCTTCCGCTTAGCGGTCTACAAGGGTATGTATATCCACTCTCCCTCTCGTAGATATTCATCACCATGGATAGATCTTGCGTGTGTGTAGGAATTTTTTTCCCCATGCAACGTTCCCCAACAGTTACAACCTTAGAAGGTGGAAGTGATCTTTGAAAAGAGTACTCCTCAATTAATGATTTTGCTCATTGTGCTGCATTGGTCACATACACCCGTGCGACGGCTATATCTCACATTAAGCGAGACAGGAGCACCTCTTGTATCGAGTTCTACAGTAGTGAGCCAGCCCATTAGCCACTGTGCGAACATTGAGTTCATGACTAGAAGAATGAGCCGGGTTTTACACAATTTCCTTTCTTTTTTATTTGTTTCCAATTCTTTTTTGTTTTGTTTTGATTCTTTTCTTCTTTATTCTCTGTTTTACGTTATTGCATTTGTTTCTTCGGTTTTCTTTTGAATTATCTTTTATCTGGTTTCTTTTGTATTTTTAGTTTTCATTCTACATTTTTATATTTGTCAACTACATTTTTTTAATACACGTTTTAAAAAAATCAATAAAATATAACATTCTTTTCATACATGGTCAACATTTTTCAATACTTTTAACATGTTTCAAATCCTTGATTACCATTTTCAAATACAATATAAACATTTTTTAATTCATGGTCATCATTTTCCTATACGCACTTTTAAACTTCTTCAAATGCTTGGTTTTTTAATACAATATTAATGCTTTCTAATATATGGTCAAAATTGTCTGTGCATATCTAATATTTTCAAATTCTTGGATAACATTTTCTAAATGCACTATTAACATTTGTTGAACACATCGTCAATTTTTGTTTCCTTGACATATTTAAAAAAATCAAATGCTTGATTAACATTTTTTAGTTAATTATTCAACATCTTTTTCGAATGCTTAATTAACATTTTTATGTACATGATAAAAATTCATATTTTTTGAAAGCTTGATCAACATTTTTCTATACACATTTAATATTTTTCAAATACGTGTTCAACATTTCCCAAATACTTGTTTACCATTTACCATTTATGTATGATCAATATTTTTTCTATACACATTTAACATGTTTCATATGCTTGCTTACCATTTTCAAACATTTGTTCATTTTTTTCTGTAAAACTTGGTTAACATTTTTTAAATAGATGATCAAATTATTTCATACGCATTTATTTTTTTATACCTTTTTGTATACATGATAAACATATTCTCTATACACATCTAATATTTGTCAAATGGTTGGTCGGCATTTTTTAAAAGTTTTATGTAGAGTGATTCTGTATTATATTTATTTAGAATATTTGGTAGT
Organism: Hordeum marinum; assembly: GCA_022496015.1. Lineage (NCBI taxonomy): Eukaryota > Viridiplantae > Streptophyta > Magnoliopsida > Poales > Poaceae > Hordeum > Hordeum marinum. The sequence continues at coordinate 497,374,241 of CM039673.1, forward strand.
ATAAACAAAAACAAAAACAAAAACTAATCATAAAACGAGTTGTTGATTTCCGTGGGCCTGGCCGGGCACAATTCTTGGCACCCTTCAGCCAGGCTTTCATGTGTCTCACTGAATGCGGGACATAGGGGCGCCCCGTACACATGTAACTATAATTTTCTTATCGCGTGGTTTCACGAGTTTTGTCTGTTTTTTTCTTTCTTTCTTATGTATGCATTTTTTTCATATAAAATGTAAGCATTTGTCATGTTATTTAAAAAATGTGTTCGTGCATTTTCTTTGTGTGAGCCTACTTAATCAAGTTACAGTTACGTTGAATGCTTGTATTTGTAGTCTCAGACGAGACTTACAGTTGCATGCTTACTAGTAGACATGCAACTGACACGTGTCCCTTTCTCGTTAAAACAACACTAAGTTGCAATAGCACGATAGACATACAGTTGTAGTCAGGCACACACATACAATTGTGTGTCTACTCACAAACATGCAACTATCCCTTTTGCACCCTTGACAAGAAAACAACTAAGTTGCAGACGCATTAAAGGTATGTAGATGCAGGCAAGGGTGACACTTTGCCGTTGTGTGCCTACAAGCACACATGCAACCGCCCCGCCCCTTCTTGACAGAACACCACTATAATGCAGTCTTGTTGAAGACATGTAGTTGTAGTCGACGACGACACTTGCAGTTGTGTGCCTAGTAGTAGACATGCAACTGCCTCCTCCCCCGGCAAACCATCATTATGTTGTTGTCATATTGAAGACATGTAGTTGTAGTTGAAGGCAACACTTCTAGTTGTGTACCTACTAGCAAAAAAGCAAGTACCCCTACCCCTCCCTGACAAAAACATCATTATTTGTTGTCACGTTGTAGACATGCAGTTGTAGTCTTGGGCGACACTTGCAGATGTATGCCTGGTGCTAGCATGCAAGTACCCTACCCCAACAAAACATCACTAAGTTGCGGTAGCGTTGAAAACATGTAGTTGGAGTCAAGGGGACACTTGCAGCTATGTGCCTAGTGCTAGACGTGTGACCGCCCTCTCCCTTGTAGGGTTACACGACAGAAAACAAAACATTCATCATAGAAACCGGCCCGGGACCACTATGAAAATGCATACATGGTTTGATCTGACGTTACCTACTTGTAGTGCAGCGGAAGAACAGTTGGTGAAGATCTTCGATGCAGATTTTCACCGCTAAGATTTTACAACCTCTCAACCGTGAGTTTTTTTTGTCTCAAGCAGAAGATCGAAACACAGATAAACAACACATAGAACTCTAACCCTTGCAAACAAGATTAACAAAACTAGAAATAACTATGCACCATGAGTAATTTTTACCAACAATTTTAACCAAAGGAATTGCTGAACTTAGGACATGCCTCGAACACCACCCATTTGGCACCATTGTGAATCAATCCGGAGAAGCATCACTAGGGGCAAAGGCCACTTGGATTGCAGCAAGAAGGGCAAGACATAGTTGCAAAGAACATACAAAAAGTGAGATTGCTAAGAACTATTTGAATAAATATACTCTATAATCGACAAACCTGGCATTCGATAGTGTTGAAAGCCTCAACCCGTAATTACCCCATAAAATTCCATTATCCAAAAATATATGAGAAAAACAAAGTGAAAAACTCAACACAGATGACACTAACCAATGGAGAACACGGTCACCGCAGACCAAGGGATAAGACGATCGTCAATGTGGCAGAGGCACAAGAACAACAACAAGAGTAGCTAACGTGGACACGGGGAGCGGTGCCAGAGAAAATGATCCAGGCGATGACGGTGATGGGAGGGCGGAAAACAAATGGGAGGAATAAATGAAAAATCATATTCCAAAACCTAAAATGTTAAGGACTAAAGTGTAAAAATAAAAACAGGAAAACAGAGAAAGTGAAAACCCAAAACCGAAAAACACGCGCAATCACCTCCCGCTGCAACAAATGACGAACACAAAGGACTTCGCGAAAGTCTCCTGAGCCTCAACGATGCAACATTTGTTGCGCGGGGCGTGACCCCGAGTGTATTGTTGGAAATATGCCCTAGAGGCAATAATAAAGTAATTATTATTATATTTACTTGTTCATGATAATTGTCTATTGTTCATGCTATAATTGTATTAACCGAAAACCGTAATACATGTGTGAATACATAGACCACAACATGTCCCTAGTGAGCCTCTAGTTGGCCAGCTCGTTGATCAATAGATGGTCACGGTTTCATGACCATGGACATTGGATATCGTTGATAACGGGGTCACATCATTAGGAGAATGATGTGATGGACAAGACCCAATCCTAAGCATAGCACAAGATCGTGTAGTTCGTCTGCTAAAGCTTTTGTAATGTTAAGTAGCATTTCCTAAGACCATGAGATTGTGCAACTCCCGTATACCGTAGGAATACTTTGGGTGTGCCAAACGTCACAACGTAACTGGGTGGCTATAAAGGTACACTACGGGTATCCCCGAAAGTATCTGTTGGGTTGGCACGAATCGAGACTGGGATTCGTCACTCCGTGTGACGGAGAGGTATCTCTGGGCCCACTCGGTAAGACATCATCATAATGAGCTCAATGTGACTAAGGAGTTAGCCATGGGATGATGTGTTATGGAACGAGTAAAGAGACTTGCCGGTAACGAGATTGAACAAGGTATAGGGATACCGACGATTGAATCTTGGGCAAGTAACATACCGATGGACAAAGGGAATTGTATATGGGATTGATTGAATCCCCGACATCGTGGTTCATCCGATGAGATCATCGTGGAACATGTGGGATCCAATATGGGTATCCAGATCCCTCTATTGGTTATTGACCAGAGAGGTGTCTTGGTCATGTCTGCATGGTTACCGAACCCGTAGGGTCTACACACTTAAGGTTCGATGACACTAGGGTTATATGCGAATAGTGTACATGGTTACCGAAGGTTTTTCGGAGTCCCGGATGAGACCCCGGACGTCACGAGGAGTTCCAGAATGGTCCGGAGGTAAAGATTCATATATAGAAAGTGAGGATTTGGTCACCAGAAGTGTTTCGGGCATCACTGGTAATGTACTGGGACCATCGGAAGGGTTCCGGGGGTCCATCGGGAGGGGCCACCGGCCCCGGAAGGCTACATGGGCCAAGAGTGGGAGGGAACCAGCCCCTAGGTGGGCTGGTGCGCCTCCCACCTCAGCCCAATCCGCAACAAAGGGTGGAGGGGGCCAAACCCTAGGCGTGGAGGGGCCCTAGGCCCACTCTAGGGCGCCGCCCCTCCTCCCCACCTTGGCCGTTGTAGGATCGAAAGTAAGTATAGAGGGGGTGTGATTAGACTACTTGACCAATTGAAATTTTTGCCTATACCAAGTTTTAGAGTTGACAGTTTTTAGCATTTCATGGAAAGTCAAGTACACCCTACACATGCAAGTCTAAGAGTATATAGCAGGAGAAAGTAACAACAAGCATGTATAGAAGGGATAGGGTAGGAAGATCAAACGCAGTTGTAGACACGATGATTTTTCCCGTGGTTCTGATAGGTGGCGCTATCGTACATCCATGTTTATGGAGTCTTCAACCCACGGAGGGTAACGGTCACTTGAGTCCACGGAGGGCTCCACCCAAAAGGGTCCACAAAGTAGCAACCTTGACTATTCCATAACGACTTCGGTCCACGAAGGACTAGCCTCACTATGGGTAGATCTTCACGAAGTAGGCGATCTCCTTGCCCTTACAAACTTCTTGGTTCACTCCACAACACGAAGTAGGAGGCTCCCAAGCGACACCTAACCAATCTAGGAGGCACCACCCTCCAAAAGGTAATAGGCTCGATAATGACGATGAACTCCTTGCTCTTGTGCTTCAATATGATAGACTCCTCAGCACACAATCACTCTCTCATAGATTTGGCATGGTGGAAGAGATGGTATTGGTGGAAAGCTACTTGGGGAGGCTAGAAATCAAGATCCATATGATTGGAGTGGAAGATTTTGATCTCAACAGAAGGGTAGGTGGTTCTCTCTGAGAAAATCTGATAGGATAGGTATGGAATAGTTCTGAGTGCTTCTCTATCGAGTGGGTGGTGGTGAAGGGGTATATATAGGCATCCCCAAAAATCCAACCGTCACACACAAAATGACCAACTCGGTGACACCGATGTGTTAATCTTGGTGGTACCGAAGTGACCAAAAAGTGGCAACTTTTGAATCTCGGTAAAGACGATATAGGAAACTCGGTTGCACCGATAAGGTGACCAACGGTCAGATTTCCAATCTCGGTGACGCCAATCCAACATTCTCGATGGGACCGAAAATGTAAATTTGCGTAACAGAAAGTTGGCAACCTAAACTCGGTGGCACCGGTATGGAATCGGTTGCACCAAAGTGGCTAGGGTTTGGCTTGAGTCTGTCTAGGTTCTGGAATCGGTGCACCGAAGTGGGAAAGTTGGTTGCACCGATTTTGAGTGTTGGGTATAGAACAGACTTTGGTGGGAGAGTTTGTGGATGTTTTTGGCGACTATCACTTGTGCACGTTTGAGCATATTGTTCACCAACAAAACCTTACCCCCTTTTAATAGTATTAGCTTTCCTATGGACTCAAAGTGATTTCTCACAAATATAAAATGTAGAGTCCTTTAGCTTGAAGCTTGGCCAACCTATTTCCTTGAATCTTGGGGTTTCTCCCCAATCTCATTTTGCCAATCCTATCATTGAACATTTTCTGAAATATACTTGGTGGAAACATTAGTTCAATGACTTATATGTTGTTATTAATTAGCAAAACCACCAAGGGAGCAAATGTGCTTTCAATCTCCCCCTTTTTGGTAATTGATGACAACATATAGATCAAAGCTTCGACATATGATAAAATCAATGAATACAATCGTCACTTTGAGAGGTATGTGATAAGCAAGAGTTCTCCCTAAATTTGTGCATTATCTTGAATTTGCGTTTGAATGCAAATGCACAATCGATTAGGTATATGGGGTACTTCTTCCATGTCACATACAACTTGGTGGTGTGCGAGAATAATTAGAGAATGAATAACATGTCACAACACACACAAGCAAGGGTGAATGATCATCTCATAAGCATTAAGATGATAGGAAATAGTAGCATCTAACAATGTATCATAACACACATCAACACAAAAGTATCTCACGTCAAACCAAAATAACCAAATGTTTTGAAATGCAATAAAAACCAAATTGATCTCTCGCTCGAATCCTAAAGATCTATATACACTTCTCCCCCTTTGGCAACAAGTTACCAAAAATTTCAAAGGCATACATCTAAGCGTTCTTGGGCATATCTCCTCCGGTTGTTGATGAAGGAGTCGAGATGACAGCGTCGGCAAAGTTCTCAGCAGATGTCGTGGATGGAGCTGGAGTGGTCACTGGTGGAGCAGAAGATGATGGAGCTGATGGAGCTGATGCAGCTGGTACAGTGGCTGATCTGGCCTGAGTGGTGAACTGAGTGCCTGGCCCTAGATGTGATTCATCCTCATCATCATCCTCATCATCCTCATCTGAAGTAGAAGAGACCCGAGGGATGTGCATGGAGTCAACTTCATGTTGAAGCTCTGTGACTGTCTTTGTCAGCCCATCCACCTTATCACTAAGGGTCTTGATTCTGGTCTCAAAGATCCTGACAAGACTGTTCTGGTTGTCTAGAATCCCCTTAATGTCCTTCTGTATGCCCTGAATAGATGATATCAGCAGATCCACTTGCTCGTTCCTGGATCTAGGGACTTGAGCACTGGTGGGTCTGACTGCCTCTTCTTCCTCCTGAGTTGTAGTTGAAGTGGGATGATCAACATCCGTCACCACAACGTTGTCCTCGAGATCTGGCTGTAGGGGCAAATGTGGGTGATCTAGGGCAAATATGTGCTTCTCCAGTCTTGAGTTGATGAGCATCTGAATATAGGGTGCATAACAGCAGGAGCGCTTCTGGTCAGCAGCAACCCTCTTGATTGTCTCTACAATCAGATCCATGACTCTGATCCTGGTGTGACTGTCAAGGTGGATCAACATGTTTATGGAGTGGCCTCAGATCATCTTGTCATCTCCTGACTTGGGCATCAAGGTATGCCTCAGTATGGTGTTGATAGTGCGGAGGCCAGCCTGGAGAAATTAGATGTATCCTAGCCTGTGAGACTTCACATTTGCAGCAGGGATCTCCTTATACATGTTACCCATATCATTGTGGCTAGCCTTGGATTCTGAGTAGACATCCAAGTCACCATCCCGTGCTTCAGGAACTCCTAAGATTTCAGCCCATTCCTCAATAGTTAATTCATATCTCGCACCTTCAGTCATCCACACAATTTTGCAATCTCCATAGAAGTGTGCAGTGGAGTACAATTACATGATCATTTCGTCATTCCAAGCTGTGAATTCTCTGCCAGCGAACTCATCCAGACCTATGCAGTGGAAGTTGTCCTAGACACTTGGAAAGTAGTCCTCATTCTCCTTGATGAACTTCCAATCAACGTAACGCATGTCACTGACAGCTGGACTCTTGTCGAAGAGCACAGTCTCATAGAAGTCTTGTTGCTCCTTGGTATAGAACCTGTAGTCCACAGCTGTTTTCTTCCTCTGGGCATAAGGATCTATAGCTCTCCATTCCCTCAATCCAAAATCCTTCCTCTTCTTCATGTCCTCAGCTAGTGGGTAGCTGGCATTGTGAACTGGGAGGTGTGGTCTGAGCTTCATCAATGTTGTTAGGTCATCCACATCTTCAACTCTGGATGCAGTTCCTTTGTTCTTTTCAGAAGCTGGAATCTGCCTAGTTGTCCTCTTAGGCTTCTCAGCAGCCTTCTTGGATGTGTTGATCTTAGGCATAGCATCAGACATAAGTTTCTTTGCCTTCTTCTTGGAGGAGCCTTTGTGGCTGGCTCATCCTCCTCAGCAGCATCACCAGTAGCTTCCTCTGGATCTTCATACATGGAAGTGGGCCTGCCAGTCACATGAATGATCCTCTTCCTTGACTTCTTCTCTCCTGCCTTCTTAGGCATAGCCCTCTTGGGGGTCTCTACTGACATTGTTGCTCTGGCTGTCCCATGAGCCTTGAAAGTAGAAGCAGGAGCATATATCTTGCTAACAACTCTTCGAGAGGAAGTAGCTTCAGTTGCAGCATTCTTGGCAGCCTTCTCTTGCTTCTTAGCAAGAATCTCCTTTGGAACGAAGTCTGAATCCTCTTCATCTGAGTTAAACTTCTTCCTGGTTCTGGTGGCAGCCTTGGGAAACCCATGAGGGCTGGGGGTGCCTAGGTCTGAGAAAGAACTAGCTTCTGGGCTTGTTCCAAAACTCATGTCAACTCCCTGCTCTGGCACATTCTGACTATCTTCTGAGCCTGACATACTGACCCTGTGAATAGAGTGTAGATGAGCAGAAGTAGATGAGTTATCACAAAATGAGGCTGGTTTTTGAAATATGAGCAATGAGTTTTCAAAAGTTTTGCAATTTGTCACATACATATCGGTGAAGCCGAAGAGAATTTTTTGGTGAGACCGAGACAAACCAACTCATTAATAGAAACTTGGCAGCCTTTTCGGTAGGACCGAAAAGAGCTACTCGGTTCCACCGAGTCAGTTCTCGCCCTCACAGAAAAGCATATCGGTGAGACCGATATTTTTGTTTCGGTTCCACCGAGATATATTGGGCGGACGGCAAAACCCTAGAAAATCCATCTAACTCGAGAATTTGCAGATTTTAGAGGATGGATACATGAGCAAAGGGTGGTTTATGGATATATTTAAGTCCAATGCGCAAGAATTAGAAGGGGAGCGCACTAGAGATCGAATCCGTACCCTAGTTTGGCATGGATCCTCTACGGCGACGACGATGGAGTAGATTTCGTCGACGACAACGATTCCCAGCGGCGGAGGGGCTCAGGAAGACAAGGGCGACGACCAAGGGTCTCGAGGCGGCAGATTAGGGTTATGAGGCGCGACATTGAAGATTGAATTTCAAAGCGTCGGGGTCCATAGCATATATACCCTTCACTGTCGGTGATAATTTTATGTTTTCGGTGTCACCGAGTTCCACAACTGTCAGCTGACAGGGAAACTCGGTGTAACCGAGAATATGAAATTGGTGTTACCGAGATTGAAAACCAGATCAACCCTAGGCAATCGGTGTGACCTAGATTGTGGTGTTGGTTCCACCGAGTTGCACTTGGGAGGTTTCAATGTTCAGTCCTTGTCGATACGGAACTCCGAGTGCTCCACACACAGAGGGATCGAAAAGCACTTGTTCAAGTTTTGTGATGCAGCATGAATGGAATATGAGGTGAGAAAGCATAGATAGCTAGAGAGTGGTCCTAGGCATTCTTGTCCATCCAATTGGCAAAAGATAAATCAAAAGCCAAATAGCAACAATTGGATGTCCTCGAATGAGAAAATAAATGCAGACCAACATGCTCACTCAATAAGATGTCGAAAGAAATCATGACAAACATGCACAAACACTTTAGCATCTAACAAGCACTTGGGCGATGATGAAGTCATCTATATATGAGTATTTGACTTAGGATCCGAGTAAAAGTACTTGATCATAGGTCATACTCATCATTTAAGCACAAGTGGGGTTACCACTTTTCATAAAGCATTTAATGTTGTCACATACTAAGAGATGCTTTGACTCAAGTCTTAGAGTAAAGCTCCCCCTTGATGTGACATCCCCCCATAAGAGGGTTAAACTAACCTTGGGTTTTGTCGATGAAGACTTCATGTTGGTGAGGTAGTTGTGTATGCTCAATGTTGATGAATATCATCAAGAGTTGGGAGCATCCTTGTTGTTTACTTTCTCTTCTCACCTACATGGGTTAGTCCCAACACACAAGAGACAAATACAAGGATATCTATGGACATGGAGTGCAAATCATATGTTATGATGTCCATTGATTAGTTGATTACCTTGTCCCTTTATTACCTTTGAGGGAATGTGTGACTCCTTGAACTATTGCATTAAGTTGATGTTGAGTGCAAAAAGTTCTTGCCAATAAAGAATGTGAGTGAATTGCATTGGCGGAGTCACCCCTCAAGAACCTTCTAGTTCTTCTTCTTGGGGACCCACATCAAGTTGATGGGGATCCTTGGTATTGAAGTAGCCTTAGTAGTACTTGAGCTTGAAGTAGCCTTGGGAACCCACTCCACCAAAGCTAGGGGTTCATCTTCATATGAGTCAATGTCCTCTTGAAGCTTGTTCTTGCCCTTGAGCTTGTGGTCTTGTGGTGGAAGGTCATCTTGAGTGTTTGTCCCCTTGGGAAGAGTATTTTCATACTTCTCCTTTTGAGGAACAAACTTGGGCTTGGGATATTGACCTTCTTCCCACTCAACTCCATCAGCGTTGAAGTAGCCAACACCACGATTCTTCCGGTATCCTCCGTGCTTGCGTACAATTTCCTCAAATTGCTTACATCTGGCAAGACTCTTGTAGATACCTTTCTCTATAATTCCTTTCAATAAAGCATTTTCTTTCTCAAGTGTAACTTGGCTAAGAGAATCATCATTAGTGGAATCAATAGAACTACTAGAAGTAACATCATTGGGTTTAGCATTTTTATTGTTGCTACTAGATAAAGAACCTTTCTTGCCTCTGTTACTAGATTGGCCAGTTTTAACTTGAGGCATGAAAGTAGACAAGAGTAGTCGTTTGGCTAGATAAGATGAGGTCTTCTTTCGGAGATCGTCATTGATAGCTTTGAGAAACTCATGCTCTTGCTCCAAGTTGAGCTTCTCGAAGCATAGCTTCTCATGAGTTCTCACAAGCTCTCTATGATCTTCGAGAGTAGATTCATGAGCTAACTTAAGAGTGTTTAGTTCTTTAGTTAGTTGTTCTATTTTCATCTTATCATCATCAAATGACTCACTTGGACTAGCATGAGAATTATCAAGTTCATTTTGATCAACATCACTAGTATTATCATAAAGCAAGTCATCATCACAAAGCAAATCATCTTCACCACTATCAAAATCAAGATACTCGGGGTGTGATACCTTGGGGCCTTTAGCCATGAAGCAACTTCCACTCCCTTCGTTTGGTGAATCAAATAGATCGTTGGAGTTGGTAGTCACTAGAGCAATTCTGGCAACACCATCATCTTGACTATGGTCGGAGTCGGAGTGATAGCTTCTCTCAGAGTTGTTGTCGGAGTCAAAGCCTGAAACCCATTCACCAACATGAGCTTGATGTTTTCTTCTTGTGTAGCTCTTGGTGTACTTGTCCTTCTTCTCCGAATCTCTACTTCTCCTTGAGTGTCTTCGTTCATAACGATCATCTCTACCCCTTCTCTCTCTTTGTGGTGACTCATTTCTTGAGCTTCGTCTTTGAGGTGACTCTTCTTTTCTTTTCTAGGGAGCCATGCACTCATTTGAGTAGTGTCCGGGCTTCCCACAATTGTAACAATTGCGGTCACGACTTGACGAATGCTTCTCTTCATATCTTGAGTTGGAGTTTCTTTCTTTGCCTCTATTCTTGTAGAACTTGTTGAATTTCTTGACCATGAGGCTTATCTCTTCATTGGTGACAAGGTTGTTGCTTGAAGTTGCGGGAGCATCACTTGTGGCTTTGTAAGCACCGCTAGACTTGTGATGAAGCTCTTCTTTATCTTTGAGTGTCATCTCATGAGCAACAATCCTTCCAACGACTTCCGTAGGTTTGAGATCTTTGTAGTTTGGCATAATTTGGATTAATGTGCACACAGTGTCGTATCTCTCATCCAAATCTCTAAGTATCTTCTTGATGATGAATTTGTCGGTCATTTCTTCACTTTCTAAGCCAGCAATCTCATTGGTGATGAGAGCTAGCCTAGAGTACATCTCTACGACTCCTTCACCATCCTTCATCTTGAACTTGTCAAGCTGACCTTGAAGAACATCTAACTTGGATTCTCTCACGAACTTGGTTCCTTCGTGCATATCAACCAAAGTATCCCAAATCTCTTTTGCATTCTCAAGACGGCTAATTTTGTTGAATTCTTCGGGGCATAAGGAGTTGAAGAGAATGTCGCATGCTTGAGCATTGAGTTGCAACATCTTCAATTCTTCCGCGGTCACTTCATGATCCGGTTCCCGTCCATCCGCAAAGAACTCACCTTGCAAGCCAACACGAACAATATCCCAAACGTCGAGGTTATGATCAAGAATATGCATTTTCATTTTGTGCTTCCAACTAGCAAAATTAGTGCCATCAAAGTACGGATCTCTATAGTGATTAATTCCCTCACTAGATGCCATACTTCTCCTAGGTTGTGAGACCTAAGCAATGGAGACCAAGGCTCTGATACCACTTGTAGGATCGAAAGTAAGTCTAGAGGGGGGGGGTGATTAGACTACTTGACCAATTGAAATTTTTGCATATACCAAGTTTTAGAGTTGATAGTTTTTAGCATTTCATGGCAAGTCAAGTACACCCTACACATGCAAGTCTAAGAGTATATAGCAGCGGAAAGTAACAACAAGCATGTATAGAAGGGATAGGGTTGGAAGATCAGACACAGTTGTAGACACGATGATTTTTCCCGTGGTTCCGATAGGTGGCGCTATCGTACATCCATGTTTATGGAGTCTTCAACCCATGGAGGGTAACGGTCGCGAGAGTACACGGAGTGCTCCACCCAAAAGGGTCCACGAAGTAGCAACCTTGACTATTCCATAATGACTTCCGTCCACAAAGGACTAGCCTCACTATGGGTAGATCTTCATGAAGTAGGCGATCTCCTTGCCCTTACAAACTTCTTGGTTCACTCCACAACACGAAGTAGGAGGCTCCCAAGCGACACCTAACCAATCTAGGAGGCACCACCCTCCAAAAGGTAATAGGCTCGATAATGACGATGAACTCCTTGCTCTTGTGCTTCAAGATGATAGACTCCCCAACACACAATCACTCTCTCACAAATTTGGCATGGTGGAAGAGATGGGATTGGTGGAAAGCTACTTGGGGAGGCTAGAAATCAAGATCCATATGATCGGAGTGGAAGATCTTGATCTCAACACAAGGGTAGGTGGTTCTCTCTCAGAAAATCTGATAGGATAGGTATGGAATAGTTCTGAGTGCTTCTCTCTCGAGTGGGTGGTGGTGAAGGGGTATATATAGGCATCCCCAAAAATCCAACCTTTACACACAAAATTACCAACTCGGTGACACCGATGTGTCAATCTCGGTGGTACCAAAGTGACCAAAAGGTGGCAAGTTTTGAATATCGGTAAAGCCGATATAGGAAACTCGGTTGCACCGATAAGGTGACCAACGGTCAGATTTCCGATCTCGGTGGCGCCGATCCAACATTCTCGATGGGACCAAAAATGTGAATTTGCGTAACAGAAAGTTGGCAACCTAAACTCGGGGCACCGGTATGGAATCGGTTGCAGCGAAGTGGCTAGGGTTTGGCATGAGTTTGTCTAGGTTCTTGAATCGGTGGCACCGAAGTGGGAAAGTTGGTTGCACCGATTTTGAGTGTTGGGTATAGAACAGACTTTGGTGGGAGAGTTTGTGGATGTTTTTAGCGACTATCACTTGTGCACGTTTGAGCATATTGTTCACCAACAAAACGTTACCCCCTTTCAATAGTATTGGCTTTCCTACGGACTCAAAGTGATTTCTCACAAATATAAAATGTAGAGTCCTTTAGCTTGAAGCTCGGGCAACCTATTTCCTTGAATCTTGGGGTTTCTCCACAATCTCCTTTTGCCAATCCCATCATTGAACATTTCCTGAAATATACTTGGTGGAAACATTAGTTCAATGACTTATATGTTGTTATTAATTAGCAAAACCACCAAGGGAGCAAATGTGCTTTCAGCCGCCGGCCCTCCTGGCCATCTAGGGTTGCCGCCACCCCTAGGGAGGGAACCCTAGGGGTGCGCTTCCTCCTCCCTCTCCTCCTATATGTAGTGGAGGATTTTGGGGCTGTGGACACACAATTCTCTCCCTCTCTCGACGCAGCCCTACCCCTCCTCCTCCTCGTCCTCCGTAGCGCTTGGCGAAGCCCTGCCGGAGTACCACGCAGCTCCATCGTCACCACGCCGTCGTGCTGTCGGAGCTCTCCCTCAATCTCTCCTTCCTCCTTGCTGGATCAAGGCATAGGAGACATCACCGGGCTGCACGTGTGTTAAACGCGGAGGCACCATTGTTCGGCGCTTAGATCGGAATCGACCGCGATCTGAATCTCTACGAGTACGACTCCACCAACCGCGTTCATAGTAACGCTTCCGCTTAGCGATCTTCAAAGGTACGAAGATGCTCAAACCCCTTACTCATTGCTGGTTTCACATAAATTGATCTTGGTGATACGTAGGAAAATTTTGAATTACTACTACATTCCCCAACAGTGGCATCATGAGCTAGGTCTATGCATAGATTCTATGCACGAGTAGAACACAAGTAGTTGTGGGCGATGATTTGGTCAATTTGGTTGCCGTTACTAGTCTTATCTTGATTCGGCGGCATTGTGGGATAATGTTGGGAAACCTTGCATGGGAAACAAAAAAAATTCCTACGCACACGCAAGATTTATCCATGGTGATGAGCATTTACGATAGGGAGAGTGGATCTACACACCCTTGTAGATCGCTAAGCGGGAAGCGTTAAGAAACGCGGTTGGTGTAGTCGAACGTCTTCACGATCCAAATCGTCGAGCATCCCATGATCTCATCACGATCCATCCCGCGATCCAATCACGATCCTTCCTGTGAACTCATCACGATCCGTCCCATGATCTCATCACGATCCGTCTTGCGATCTTGATCACGGTCCTTCCGATCTAGCGCCGAACGGACGACACCTCCGCGTTTAGCACACGTACAACTCGATGACGATCTCTGCCTTCTTGATCCATCAAGAGGGAGCGGAGAGGTAGATGAGCTCTCTGGCAGTGCGACAACATTGCGGCAATGGTGGTGGAGCTATTCCAGGAGGGCTTCGCCTAAGCACCGCTAAAAACCGATCTAGGGGAGAAACTGCGATCTAAAGGAGAGGTAGCACGTGGCTATTAGGGTTAGCTTTTTCCTCTAAATCCTCCAGTATATATAGGAGGGAGGGGGGCAGGAGGCAGCCTCAAACCCTCAAGGTTTTGTCGAAATTGAAGGTGGAGGAGTCCTACTCCAATCCATTAGGAGTAGGATCCCTCCTTTCCACTTGGAAACTCTTTCCACCTCTCCACCTTTGGATTTTTTCCTTCTCAAACCACTCCAGCCACATGGGCCCTTAGAGGAGGCTTCGGCCAGCCAACCAGGGCCTGGTTTACCTCCTCCCACAGCCCATGTAGCCTCTTGGGTCGAAATACCTCTCCCGATGGTCCCCCGGTACACTACTGGCACTCCCGGTACACTACTGATGAGCCCGAAACTTTTCCAGTGACCAAAACAGGACTTCCTATATATCAATCTTTACCTCTGGACCATTTCAGAGCTCCTTGTGATGTCCAGGATCTCATCCGAGACTCCGAACAACCTTCGGTCACCACCATACATAACTCTATACTACGGAAACGTCACTGAACCTTAAGTGTGCAGACCCTACGGGTTCGAGAACTATGTAGACATGACCGAGACACCTCTATGGTCAATAACCAATAAAGGGACATGGATGCCCATATTGGTTCCTACATATTCTATGAATATCTTTATCGATCGAACCTTTTTGTCAAGGATTCAGTTAACCCCGTATGATGTTCCCTTTGTTCTTCGGTATGTTACTTGCCCGAGATTCGATCGTCGGTATCTCCATACCTAGTTCAACCTCGTTTCCGGCAAGTCTCTTTACTTGTTCCGTAATACAAGATCTCGTGACTAACACTTAGTCACATTGCTTGCAAGGCTTATTGTGATGTTGTATTACCGAGTGGGCCCTGAGATACCTCTGCGTCACACGGAGTAACAAATCCCAGTCTTGATCCATGCCAACCCAACAGACACCCTCGGAGATACCTGTAGAGCACCTTTATAGTCACCCAGTTACGTTGCGACGTTTGATACACACAAGGTACTCCTATGGTGTCAGTGAGTTGCATGATCTCATGGTCATAGGAACAAATACTTGATATGCAGAAAACAGTAGCAATAAACTGACATGGTCATATGCTACATTTGTAGTTTGGGTCTTGTCCATCACATCATTCTCCTAATGACGTGATCCCGTTATCAAATGACATCCCATGTCCATGACTAGGAAACCATAGACATCTTTTATCAACGAGCTAGTCTATTAGAGGCATACTACGAACATGGTGTTGTCTATGTATCCACACATGTATCTGAGTTTTCGATCAATACAATTATAGCATGGATAATAAACGATTATCATGAACAAGGAAATATGATAATGACCAATTTATTATTGCCCCTAGGGCATATTTCCAACAGATGAAGCGGCTCGGACCGACTTTAGACGTACGCTTACGTGAGACTGGTTCCACCGCTTGATATGCACTTGTTGCATAAGGTGGCTAGAGGGTGTCTGTCTCTCCCACTTTAGTCGGATTAGATTCGATGAACAGGGTCCTTATGAAGGGTAAATAGTAATTGGCATATCACCATTGTGGCTCTTACGTAGGTAAGAAATGTTCTTTCTAGAAACCCAAAGCAGCCACGTAAAACTTGCAACAACAATTAGAGGACGTCTAACTTGTTTTTCCAGGGTATGCTATGTGATGTGATATGGACAAAAGGATGTGATGAAATATATATATATATATATATGATGTATCAGATTGATCATGTTCTTCTAATAGGAATCACGACTTGCATGTCGATGAGTATGACAACCGGCAGGAGCCATAGGAGTTGTCTTAATTTATTGTATGACCTGCGTGTCAATCAAAAAATGTCATGTAATTACTTTACTTTATTGCTAACCGTTAGCCATAGTAGTAGAAGTAATAGCTGGCGAGACAACTTCATGAAGACATGATGATGGAGATCATGATGATGGAGATCGTGGTGTCGTGCCGGTGACAATGATGATCATGGTGCCCCGAAGACGGAGATCAAAGGAGCAAGATGATATTGGCCATATCATGTCACTATATGATTGCATGTGATGTTTATCATGTTTTACATCTTATTTGCTTAGAACGACGGTAGCTTAAATAAGATGTTCTCTCACTAAAATTTCAAGAAATGTGTTCCCCCTAACTGTGCACCGTTGCTAAGGTTCGTTGTTCCGAAGCACCACGTGATGATCGGGTGTGATAGGTTCTAACGTTCGCAGACAATGGGTGTAAGCCAGATTTACACACGCAATACACTTAGGTTGACTTGACAAGCCTAGCATGTACAGATAAGGTCTCGGAACACGGGAGACCGAAAGGTCAAACATGAGTCGTATAGAAGATACGATCAACATGGAGATGTTCACCATTGATGACTAGTCCGTCTCACGTGATGATCGGACACGGGCTAGTTGACATGGATCATGTGTCACTTGGATTACTAGAGAGATTTATATCTAAGTGGGAGTTCATTAAATAATTTGATTGTGTGAACTTAATTATCATGAACTTAGTCTAAAATGTCTTTACAATCTATCTTGTAGATCCAATGGCCCACGCTAATGTTGCCCTCAACTTCAACGTGTTCCTCAAGAAAACCAAGTTGAAAGATGATGGAAGCAACTATACGTACTGGGTCCGTAACTTGAGGATCATCCTCATAGCTTCCAAGAAATTATATGTCCTTGATGCACCGCTAGGTGACGCACCCATTTTCCCAGCAACTCAAGATGTTATGAATGCCTGGCAGTCGCATAGTGATGATTACTCCCTGGTTCAGTGCAGCATGCTTTACAGCTTAGAACCGGGGCTCCAAAAGCGTTTTGAGCAACATGGAGCATATGAGATGTTCCAAGAGGTGAGAATGGTTTTCCAAGCTCATGCCCGGGTCAAGAGATATGAAGTCTCCGACAAGTTCTTTAGTTGTAAGATGGAGGAAAATAGTTTTGTCAGCGAGCACATAGTCAAAATGTCTGGGTTGCACAACCGCTTGTCTCAGCTGGGAGTTAATCTTCCGGATGACTCGATTATTTACAGAATCCTCCAGTCACTTCCACCTAGCTACAAGAGCTTTGTGATGAACTACAATATGCAAGGGATGGAGAAGTCCATTCCTGAGTTATATTTGATGCTGAAATCAGCGGGGGTGGAAATCAAAAAGGAACATCAAGTGTTGATGGTGAACAAGACCACTAGTTTCAAGAAAGGAAAGGATAAGAAGAACTTCAAGAAGGATGGCAAAGCAGTTGCCGCGCCCGGTAAGCAAGTTGCCGGGAAGAAGAACAAGAATGGACCCAAGCCTCAGACTGAGTGCTTTTATTGCAAGGGTACTAGTCAGTGGAAGCGGAACTGCCCTAAGTACTTAGTAGATAAGAAGGCTGGCAACGTTAAAGGTATATGTGATATACTTGTTATTGATAATAAATACCGATGTATGCGGTCCAGTGAGCATTGAGGCTCGCGGTGGCTACCGTTATGTTCTCACCCTCGCTGATGACTTAAGCAGATATGGGTATGTCTACTTAACGAAACACAAGTCTGAAACCTTTGAAAAGTTCAAGGAATTTCAGAGTGAGGTAGAGAATCAACGTGACAGGAAAATAAAGTGCCTACGATCTGATCGTAGCGGAGAATATTTGAGTCACGAGTTTGGCACGCACCTAAGGAAATGTGGAATTGTTTCACAACTCACGCCGCCTGGCACACCTCAGCGAAATGGTGTGTCTGAACGTCATAATCGCACTCTATTGGATATGGTGCAATCTATGATGTATCTTACCGACTTACCGCTATCATTTTGGGGATATGCATTAAAGACTGTCGCATTCACTTTAAATAGGGCACCATCTAAGTCCGTTGAGACGATACCGTATGAATTATGGTTTGGAAAGAAACCTAAGTTGTCGTTTCTGAAAGTTTGGGGATGCGATGCTTATGTGAAGAAACTTCAACCTGAGAAGCTCGAACCCAAAGCGGAAAAGTGCCTCTTCATAGGATACCCCAAAGAAACTATCGGGTATACCTTCTACCTCAGATCCGAAGGCAAAGTCTTTGTTGCCAAGAATGGATCCTTGCTAGAGAAAGAGTTTCTCTCGAAAGAAGTAAGTGGGAGGAAAATAGAACTTGATGAGGTAATTGTACCTCCACTCGAACCGGAGAGTAGCGCAGCACAGGAAGTTGTTTCTGTGGAGCCTGCACCGAGTGGAGAGGAAGTTAATGATGATGATCATGAAACTTCAGATTAAGTTGCTATTGAACTTGGAAGGTCCACAAGGACATGTTCTGCACCAGAGTGGTACGACAACCCTGTCCTAGAGATCATGTTGTTGGACAACGGTGAACCTTCGAACCATGAAGAAGCGATGGCAGGCCCAAATTCCAACAAATGACTTGAAGCCATGAAATCCGAGATAGGATCCATGTATGAGAATAAAGTATGGACTTTGGTGGACTTGCCCGATGATCGGCGAGCCATAGAAAATAAATGGATCTTTAAGAAGAAGACTGACGCGGATGGTAATGTGACCGTCTATAAGGCTCGGCTTGTCACTAAGGGTTATACAAGTTAAATGAGTTGACTACGATGAGACTTTCTCACCCATAGCGATGCTGAAGTCCGTCCGAATCATGTTAGCAATTGCCCCATTTTATGATTATGAGATCTGGCAAATGGACGTCAAAACAGCATTCCTTAATGGTTTCCTTAAGGAAGAACTGTATATGATGCAGCCGGAAGGTTTTGTCGATCCTAAAGATGCTAACAAAGTATGCAAGCTTCAACGCTCCATCTATGGGCTGGTGCAAGCATCTCGGAGTTGGAACATTCGCTTTAATGAGGTGATTAAAGCGTTTGGATTTATACAGGTTTATGGAGAACCCTGTATTTACAAGAAAGTGAATGGGAGCTCTGTAGCATTTCTCATATTATATGTGGATGACATATTGTTGATGGGAAATGATATAGGACTTTTGGAAAGCATAAAGGCCTACTTGAATAAGTGTTTTTCAATGAAGGACCTTGGACAAGCTGCTTACATATTAGGCATCAAGATCTATAGAGATAGATCGAGATGCCTCATAAGTCTTTCACAAAGCACATACCTTGACAAGATATTGAAGAAGTTCAATATGGATCAGTCCAAGAAGGGGTTCTTACCTGTGTTACAGGGTGTGAGATTGAGTACGACTCAATGCCCGACCACGACAGAGGATAGAGAAAAGATGAGTGTCATCCCCTATGCTTCAGCCATAGGCTCTATCTTGTATGCCATGCTGTGTACCATACCTGATGTGAACCTTGCCATAAGTTTGGTAGGGAGGTACCAAAGTGATCCCGGAGCGGAACACTGGACAGCGGTCAAGAATATCCTGAAGTACCTGAAAAGGACCAAGGACATGTTTCTCTTATATGGAGGTGCTAAAGAGCTCATCGTAAAGGGTTACGCGATGCTAGCTTCAACACAGATCCGGATGACTCCAAGTCACAAACCGGATACGTGTATATTTTGAACGGAGGAGCAATCAGCTGCTGCAGCAGCA
Source organism: Hordeum marinum (assembly GCA_022496015.1). NCBI lineage: Eukaryota > Viridiplantae > Streptophyta > Magnoliopsida > Poales > Poaceae > Hordeum > Hordeum marinum. Next base: position 497,393,759 of record CM039673.1, read on the forward strand.
AGCAAAGCGTCATGGCGGCATCTACATGTGAAGCGGAGTACATAGCTGCTTCGGAAGCAGCACAAGAAGGAGTCTGGATGAAGGAGTTCATCACCGACCTAGGAGTGGTTCCCAATGTGTCGGGCCCGATGACTCTATTCTATGACAACACTGGAGCTATTGCCCTTGCCAAGGAGCCCAGGTTTCACAAGAAGACAAGACACATCAAGCGCCGCTTCAACTCCATTCGTGGATATGTCCAGGATAGAGATATAGACATTTGTAAAGTACATACGGATTTGAATGTCGCAGATCCGTTGACTAAACCTCTCTCACGAGCAAAACATGATCAACACTAGAACTCTATGGGTGTTCGATACATCACAATGTAACTAGATTATTGACTCTAGTGCAAGTGGGAGACTGTTGGAAATATGCCCTAGAGGCAATAATAAAGTGATTATTATTATATTTCCTTGTTCATGATAATTATCTATTGTTCATGCTATAATTGTATTAACCAGAAACCGTAATACATGTGTGAATACATAGACCACAACATGTCCCTAGTGATCCTCTAGTTGGCTAGCTCATTGATCAATAGATGGTCACGGTTTCATGACCATGGACATTGGATGTCGCTGATAATGGGATCACATTATTAGGAGACTGATGTGATGGACAAGACCCAATCCTAAGCATATCACGACATCATGTAGTTCGTCTGCTAAAGCTTTTCTAATTAATGTCAAGTATCATTTCCATAGACCATGAGATTGTGCAACTCCCGGATACCGTAGGAATACTTTGGGTGTGCCAAATGTCACAACGTAACTAGGTGGCTATAAAGGTACACTACGGGTATCCCCGAAAGTATCTATTGGGTTGGCATGAATTGAGACTGGGATTTGTCACTCCGTGTGACAAAGAGGTATCTCTGGGCCCACTTGGTAAGACATCATCATAATGAGCTCAATGTGACTAAGGAGATAGCCACGGGATGATGTGTTACAGAATGAGTAAAGAGACTTGCTGGTAACGAGATTGAACAAGGTATAGGGATACCGATGATCGAATCTCAGGCAAGTAACATACTGATGGACAAAGGGAATTGTATATGGGATTGATTGAATCCCCGACATCGTGGTTCATCCGATGAGATCATCGTGGAACATGTGGGAGCCAATATGGGTATCCAGATCCCGCTATTGGTTATTGACCAGAGAGGTGTCTCGGTCATGTCTGCATGGTTCCCGAACTCGTAGGGTCTACACACTTAAGGTTTGATGACACTAGGGTTATATGGGAATAGTGTACGTGGTTACCAAAGGTTGTTCAGAGTCCCAGATGAGATCCCGGACGTCACAAGGAGTTCCGGAATGGTCCAGAGGTAAAGATTCATATATAGGAAGTGAGGATTTCACTAGTAGAAAACGGCCCATTTGTCCCGATTCTAGAGGCCCATTTGTCCCAGTTCTGGAACCGGGACTAAAGGGTCGGAACTAAAGCCCTAAACCTTTAGTCCCGGCTCACTTACGAACCGGGACCAAAAGGGCTCCACGTGACCGCTACGGGAGCCTAGGCAGGAGGACCTTTAGTCCCGGTTTGTAACACCAACCGGGACCAAAAGGTATCTACGCGTCAGCATCTGGCAGGAGCTGGTTTTTTTTGAAAGGAGGGGTTTAGGGGGTTTTCAAGGGTTAATTTAGGGGTTTCATATTTTGTTAGCTAGCTAATAGAGAGAAGTGATCTCTCTTTTTCTGTGCTTGGTCGATGCTAGCTACTATACATATAGAGAACTCGACGCTAGCTAGTAAGCAAATGACGGAAAACCATTAATTACACAAGATCTAACAGCTCATCATCATCTTAAGCATACAAAGTTAAAGTCTCATAAAACAAAACAAAAAAGATAAAATGACATAGTCCTCCCTCATAGGACCTACTCCTCCCTCTTAGGTAAAATGGCATAAAAAAGAATCACACCAATGTCTCCATGATGAAGCAAAGAGATCCAACGGTCTCCAACTTGTGGCTTGCGATCCTTCTTTATTTGTCCCCATGCTTCAATTTGGAGCCTTCTTGGTGGTTTGCGCTCAGTCGAGTATGCAAAAGATAACTCGGGATGGAAGGGGCTTTTTATTGTCATATTACCTTCGGGTTGCATCAACGGTGGCACAACTTCATTTGGCAATTTCTGTTGAAGAACATAATATATAGTAGCCTAGTTAGCAATGTAATCAATACCATTTACGCAACAGTACTAGTGTACTTAATTAGCAACTCTTACCAAGATATTTCGGTGAATGTCATCCGCCCTCAACCGATGCACTAGTGTCCTGTACAATGTATAATTTGGGCCAGTTCCCAAATTATACGGGAAGATGTCTCTACCAGCTATGACACCAATAACAATGTAGATAAGATCATACTTCTCCTCCCAAGTTAGATGTGATCCATAAGTGTAGTGTGTCGTGTCAATTATGTTCTGTATTTCACTCGAAGAAACGAAATAAGCTGTAAATTAAAAATTAACAAATTTAGTATGCATGAACACCTAATATTTATATATATAATGAAAATTACTTAACAAATATGCATGGTTGACAAACTCACATGGAGGTAAAACAGGAAACATATCGACATCCACCCAAATGTCGATGTTTCCTTCAATATGATCTTCGGGACGAAGATCGAAGGTTATTTCCATATCTTCCTGAAATCCATATGCCTTGCAAATAGCTTCCCAATTTGAGCACCCTATTTCTGTGTTATTAGGTGCATTCATTACTTTCACAAGAAATGTGTGACCATGTTTAGTCCTTAGGTTGGCTATCCTCGTCTCAAAACTCTCGTGCTCTTCGAAACCGAGCCTCTCCAAGAAATACTGTCTTGCATGACAGGGGACGAACTAGTCGAATTGTATAAAATAGAAATTATGTGTTGAAGGAAAGAAACAGAATTCATGCTTAATTACGAAAAAACAGTTGTCATCATTGCGTACCGTAGAAATATCAAAGTCCTCATAAAGCTTCATGGTGAAGAACCTGCCGTCTCGCAGCCCAGTTTGGTCACAAATACCTTTATCTTCACCACAAAATTTACACGCTTGGATCCCATCATCGTCTGATGACGACGACATTTCCTATGTTCATGATTCAAGAATTACGGCACAGGCTCATAATTGAAACATTTAAAATCAATCGAAGGAAACTACGAGAAAACTGATCAACACACAGATCACTATTACTCAATATGCAATGGGTTGACTTTAGGTCTGTCGAGTCTTTCCTTCCTAAACACTCATCTCACGGATATGGTGGGCACTCCCTCTAATATTGCGACAGTCAGTGATGGTGGCTCCTCCATTCGTCCCCGAGTGCATTACATCAAAATGTCTAGCACACGGGAACGAAGGAGAAGCGACCCCCACGACAATAGTCGGGATTCTTACTCTCTCATATATATATATACATATGGTGGACACTCTCCCTCACTGAAAGACACACAATGAGCCGAAACAGACCTAAAGTCAACCCGTTTCATATATCGAGCAATGACATAGAAAAAATACTGAAATGACTTGCAAATCACAAATACATTTATAATGAACTTGAATATAATATCACTAATACATCATCCCAAATAATCCAGTTCAAGAATTACGACACGCTTTGGATCTTAATTAATGCGTGTGTGACGGTACGTCGAGGCTTTCCTTAAATAACTCTCATATCTCCTGGTGTGTTGGTGCGCACTCTCTCACATTGATACGGTGGTGTATATATGTTGGTGGACACTCTCTCGCAGTAATAGTTCGACCGTCCGTGATGGATGCCTCCCCTCTCCTCTTCTTGCTTAATATATCAACGAGTATATCGCGAGGAAGAGAAGAAAGAAGAGGCGCCCCCACGACAACAGTCGGGATTCCTCCATCAAGAACACACATGAAAGTTATCTAAGGAAAGCCTCGATGGACCGAAAGTCACACACGCATTATACCAATAAAATATCACTAATACATTAATATTTATAATAACTTCAAATATAATATCACTAATACAGATCGAATATCCTAGAATCCAAAATAGAGGACGGTGAACTCGGTTCACTAGCGGTCTCTGAGTCGCCGGCGGTGGACACCCAAAAATAAGGAACCATCACGGGATCATAACTCAAGTGAGATCCCTGAAGGATCTGTCAGGTATTGTCAAACCGGGCGCCCAACGCCGCCATGTAGCGACGGGCGTGCTCGTCCTCCTCCCGACACGGTGACGTACCACCTCCGCGAGTGCCGGCTCCCTCCGCACCGAAAGTGGCCCACGTGACCGCCACCACAGAAGGTCCGGGTCGACGACGATACCTGCATTCCTCACCAACCTCCGAGCCCGGGAAGGTAGCACCTCCTAGTGCCAGCCTGGCGGAGCCCAGTCCCAAACATGGAGCCTATCAAGCAGGCTCTCGTGGACTACTCGACGACGAGGATGCGGGCCGGGCATCGTCGACTAATTTTTCATAAAACCCAAAATCAACATACACATACTAATCTAACATAAACATACTAATCCACTTTCAAAAAAGCATAAACATACTAATCTAACATACACATACTAATCTAGCTAACATAAACATACTAAAAAAGCATAAACATACTAATATAACATACACATACTAATCTAGCTAACATAAACATACTAATCTAACATGCATACACATACTAAAAAACATAAAAATTAACATATATTTAAAAAATTGCAACGAGCCGCGGCGGCGGCGGCTCACAGCGGGAGCGGCGACGGGGCAATGACGGGGCGGGGCGGCGACGACGACGGGGCGGCAACGGGGCGGGGCGGCAACGGGGGCGATGGGGGAGGCGACGGAGAAGGGGCGGCGACGGGAGCGGGGCAGCGACGGGTGAGGCGACGGGGGCGGCGGGGGAGGCGACGGGGGCGACAATGGGGACGATGAGGGAGGCGACGGGGACGACAGGGGAGGTGACGGGGAGGTGACGGGGGCGGCGGGGGAGGCGGCGGGGGAGGCGACGGGGGCGACAGGGGAGGCGACGGGGCGACGACGGGGGCGACAACGGGGACGGGAACAGCGGCGACGGGCTCGGGGCGGCGACGAGGGCGAACTGGACTGAAAATTGTGAATTTTGCTAAGTGCTTGTCATATAGAAGGAGCATTGGTCCCGGTTGGTGGCCCCAACCGGGACAAATGCTACCTTTAGTCCCGGTTTGTCGCACCAACCGGGACCAATGCCCTATTTTCCGCCGCCCAAAGGGCGCAAAATAGGGACCTTTGGTCCCGGTTGGTGCCACCAACTGGGACGAAAGCCCTGTTTTCAGCAGCCCAAAGGACGGGAAACAGGCCCTTTGGTCCCGGTTGGTGGTACAAATCGGGACGAAAGGGTGGCATTGGTCCCGGTTGGGGCCACCAACCGGGACCAATGGCCTTGCACAACGGTGTGGTGGGAGTTTAGTCCCACCTCGCCAAGCGAAGGTTGCCCGAACCTGCTTATAAGCCCCGCCGCGGCTATTACGTTGAGCTCCTCTGATAGTGATAATAGATGCATTGATACTGAAATTCAGCCTAAATTCAAAAGGCTAGTTAGGTGCCTAACTAGCACTTTGAATTTAGGCTGAATTTCAGTGGAAGCGCATCTATTTTCACTTTTGCTATTTTTTATGTTATTTCTTTGCATATTAAAAGTTGTTAACAAAAAATAATTTATGAATATTTTTTTGCTATTAAATTTTTTAACAAAAATAACTTTGATAATTTTAGTTGCATGAATTGTATATAATATCAAGTTTCTTTCGAAGTATCGTGTACAAAACGGACAGTCTCTTTCGAAGTATCGGGTTTCGGACGGAAACTCATCGGTTACAAAAAGGCATTTCATTTTCTTGAACTTATTTGAACTCTAGGCTTTTCGTGTGTTCAAAATGTAACATTCTAAACCACATCATCAATTTTTCAACCCTTTCTGACTTCATTTGATATTTTTCATGCATTTACTGTTTTTTTTGAGCTAAATGACCCTGAAATTGAAAAGCACTTCAAATGAACTCTGAAAAGGTTGAAAGTTGGCATGGTATCATCATTTCACCCACATAGCATGTGCTAAAAAGTTGAGAGGGTTACGGCAAAAGCAAGATGCACTTCGCGTACAAAATGGACAGACTCTTTCGAAGTATCGGGGTTTCAGACGGAAACTCATCGGTTAGAAAATGCATTTCATTTTCTTGAACTTATTTGAACTCCAGGCTTTTTGTGTGTTCAAATGCACCATTCAAAGCCACATCATCAATTTTCAACGCTTTCTGACTTCATTTGATATTTTTCATGCATTTACTGATTTTTTTGAGCTAAATGACCCTGAAATTGAAAAGCACTTCAAATGAAGTCTGAAAAGGTTGAAAGTTGGCATGGTATCAACATTTCACCCACATAGCATGTGCTAAAAAGTTGGGAGGGTTACGGCAAAAGCAGGATGCACTTCGCGTACAAAACGGACAATCTCTTTCGAAGTATCAGGGTTTCGGATAGAAACTCATCGGTTACAAAAGGCATTTCATTTTCTTGAACTTATTTGAACTCCAGGCTTTTTCGTGTGTTCAAAATGCACCATTCGAAGCCAGATCATCAATTTTCAACCCTTTCCTACTTCATTTGATATTTTTCATGCATTTACTTTTTTTGAGCTAAATGACCTTGAAATTGAAAAGCACTTCAAATAAAGTCTGAAAAGGTTGAAAGTTGGCATGGTGTGTGCGTGGTTGTTGCCAACAATGACAACCCACTTTTTTGTTGCATATTGTTCTTGGCCACAATCGGAATTTAAGGAAAAACTGAATTGAAAAGCACTACAAATATATAATAGCTAGAGAGATATGTAATACATAATAGTTCAGATATCCATTACAGAAAGTACTCGTCCAAGCGAACACTACTATCTAGTTTGAATCAGAAGAATATCCGCCCCATGGTGGTGGTGGTGCGAGGTGACGCTGCCCATAGTTCACGGTTCGAATCTTGAGATACAACTCATATGCAACGTATGCATCTTTTGCTGCATACTCAATGTTCATAGGCTGAAGTGGGGTCCTCTCCCACTCTTTGTGCTGCGCTGGGGGAAATTTGGTCTTCATATCTCCGTAATAGTCGTCGATCAAGGCGACTGCCATAGAAGCCATTGAAGTCCTCTCATACCGAAGCCTGAATATATCTTGGATATCAATAAGGCAGCCATCTGGTATCTCAATACCGAAGTTGCGCCTCATCTTCAGCTTGTCATTCTTTACATCAATGCTAGCAAAATGTATGCCGCTGCGTAGGAAGTCCATGAGTGCTGGGCAGTGCTTGTCACTACTGCAACATCAACAAATTAAAATGGAACAAATGTTAAATACTGTTGCAACAAGTATATTTCGGCAGAATTATAATATGCAACTATACAAAGGAAAATTATTTCGCTGCAACAAAGGAAGACGCAAAGTTTTTGCTCCCGGGCTCATTTGAGCCCGGTGAACAGTAATTAATATCATAAAAAATCAAAAATTATTTCACTACAACTTAAGAGAAATTGATCTTTGCCATAGGATTCAAAATACAACATATATATTGCTATATCCTATATATATATATGCATTTTTCATATCCTATGAATTGATGAAGAAACCCTAAATTAACTATATGACATATATGTTCTCCCATGTTTTGCAACAAGGAAAATTGTTATTCACTACAAACTTAAAAGAAATATTGATCTTTCCAATAGGATTCAAAATGCAACATATTTCTATCCTATGCAATTTTCATCATAATCTATAAATTATTAATTGATCAAAGAAAACCCTCAAAATTCACCTTGCCCATTGGAAGATCATCACATGTTTCTTGAAACATAGCTGGATCATGGCAACATCTTCTTGCTTGGCCGTGTACTCGAGATCAAGCCCTATGAACTGGTCTTTATCATCCGCCACTTCAAGCCATTTCTGCAAAAGGGAAAGAAAACGTGGCACCATGGCGCTGTCGTTCGTGTAGACGACATCGAGATTGGTCGTGCCATGTGCGAGCACCTCCCCGTAGCGAGTGATTGGATTCATGGTAGAAGATATGGGGAAGAAGAGAGGAGAATGGAGGAGAAGAAGAGAGGAGAATGAAGGAGAAGAAGAGAGGAGAAGAAGAGAAATGGGCGAAGCGCTCGGAACAATTGCCTCTTCCCCGAACCGCGAAACGTCGTGGGATGCAAACTGTTCGAACCTTTAGTCCCGGTTTGAGCCACCAACCGGGACTAAAGGGGCTCGCACCAGGCGAACGGTCACCCCCTTTGGTCCCGGTTCTAGCCACGAACCGGGACCAATGGTTGTGGGACAGGAGCGAGGCACATTGGTCCCAGTTCATGTATGGAACCGGGACCAAAGGTGTCCTACGAACCGGGACCAATGCCCCACGTGGCCCGCCCGCCCCCCTGGCCTCCCGAACCGAGATTGTTGCTCCCATTAGTCCCGGTTCATGACTGAACCGGGACTAATGGGTTGGCCGGCCCGAACCGATGACCTGTTTTGTACTAGTGTTTGGTCACCGAAAGTGTTTCGGGCATCACCGGTAATGTACTGGGACCATCAGAAGGGTTCCGGGGGTCCATCGGGAGGGGCCACCAGCCCCGGAAGGCTACATGGGCCAGGAGTGGGAGGGAACCAGCCCCTAGGTGGGCTGGTGCGCCTCCCACCTCAGCCCAAGGCGCAACAAAGGGTGGAGGGGGCCAAACCCTAGGCATGGAGGGGCCCTAGGCCCACCCTAGGGCGCCTCCCCTCCTCCTCACCTTGGTCGTCGGCCCTCCTGGCCATCTAGGGTTGCCACCACCCCTAGGAAGGTAACCCTAGGGGTGCGCACCCTCCTCCCTCTCCTCCTATATAAAGTGGAGGGTTTTGGGGCTGTGGACACACAATTCTTTCCCTCTCGGCGCAGCCCTACCCCTCGTCCTCCTCGTCCTCCGTAGCGCTTGGTGAAGCCCTGCTGGAGTACCACGCAGCTCCACCGTCACCACGCCGTCGTGTTGCCGGAGCTCTCCCTCAACCTCTCCTTCCTCCTTGCTGGATCAAGGCGTAGGAGACATCACCGGGCTGCACATGTGTTGAACACGGAGGCGCCGTTGTTCGGCGCTTAGATCGGAATCGACCGCGATCTGAATCGATGCGAGTACGACTCCACCAACCGTGTTCATAGTAACGCTTCCGCTTAGCGCTCTTCAAAGGTATGAAGATGCTCAAACCCCTTACTCGTTGCTGGTTTCACATAGATTGATCTTGGTGATACGTAGGAAAATTTTGAATTACTACTACGTTCCCCAACATGTATGTGTGTGTGGTAGTTACCCCTTAACTAGTGATTGCTCTACTTGAGTCTCAGCTATGAACAAAAAAGTTTGTAGGCCGGAATCGCTCGAGCAGAACGAACGAGTGGAGTATTATATGTGGCACTAAACAATTTTGGACCAAATTAAGGGAGCCACGTGTGTCATAGTGCGATGGGCTGGCCCATTTTAATCTACTATGTGATTTCATAGATCCCGGTTTTGCGAACCTTCTATAATGTTTGTGTTTGGTTTTTACGAGTTTTTGGAACCTTCTAGAAGGTTCTAGTTTGTCCTTTATCTGTTTTTTTTCTATTATTCTATTTCTTTTTTCAAAACATTAAAAATTCTTCTAAAATTCAGAAATGTTTATTATTTCAAATTTTGTCTAGAATTTCTAAATAATATTAATTTTTGCGAAATTAAATCTATTCACACTTTTAGTTTAAAAAATGGTCTGAATTTCCAATTTGTTATTGTTTTTCAATTTTTTTGTACTTTTAAAAGTGAACATTTATTTTATTCATTTTTAATAGTCTGAAAAAATGTTCCAAATTTTTGAATGTGTTGCTTTATGAAATAAATGTTCAAAAATTGCATTTTTTTATTCTCAAAATTTGATTTCTTTTTTCTGGTAATTTGGAAATGTTCAAAAATTTAAAAGTTTATCCAGATTTTTTTATTTTATTTTGTTTTTCTAAAACATAATTTTTTAATAAGTTCACTTTTATAAAATTATATTCATTTCTTCTTAAAACTAATTGATTTTTTTAGGGATGAAAAATTGTTTTCTTGCGTCCCTCCGAAAGAGTTTGGGTGAAACGAAAGGCCGAAAGTGAAGAGACCACCATCGAATTGCTCTATCCACGAGAACTCAGAGTATACCTGGCCAAACGGGCCGGGCTTAACGGGCCAGCCCAGCGGCACGCCGCGCCGGCATGGCATGCCGCGCCGGCCCGACCCGCGGCCCGGCCCGACCCGAGCTAAACGGGCCGTGCCAGGCCCGCGGCCCGCCTTGGGCCGTGCCTGGGCCGCCACCCCCAGCACGCGGGCCGGCACGACACGGCCCGATTAGCTTTTTTATTTTTTTATATGGCCCAATAAGTAAAACTAGACTAAAAACGCTCAATGCGTCAAATAGTAGGCATTTTAGCGGGCCTAGCTTGCCGACGCGCCGGCCCGATTAGTAAACGGGCCGTGCCTGGACCGACACCCCGAGCACGCGGGCCGACACGACACGGCCCGGTTAGTAATCGTGCCGCGGCGGGCCGGGCCGTGCCGGACACGATTATCAGCGGGCCGTGCCGGGCCGGCCCGTTTGGCCAGGTATGACTCAGAGCGTGGCCTATAGAAAAGCCACAGCGCGAGCCCTTTTGCCATCTCGTGCACCGACGGTCCAGATCGGGAGCAAGGACAGGATCTCGGCCGTTCGTTCCCGTTCGAGCACGGGCGGTGCAGACGAAGCGTCCGTCTCTTTGGCTCCCTGCGGCCGCAGTTTTCCTTCCCAAAGGGGAAAAAAAAGAGCGAAGAGGAGAAAGTCTGCAGAAATCGAGATCGGAGGCACAGCTCGAGGTGATTCTCACTCTTGTAATTTCGTCAGCTAATTTTACTAGGATTTTTCCGCGCGCCCGCATGCATCCCGTTCGAGAGGAGCTAGTAATTGGTCCGCGTATCCCTCTTCTGCGCGGCTGTGGATTTGGTTTCGAATTAGGGCTTCGAATCAGGATGTTTTGGCCTGGAATCGTCGGATATGTTCCTCATGTTTCGATTCGATGCTTGGTTTCCCCGTTTCGTATGCTTAATTGGAGAAATTGTTGGTGGGTATGGTCGCCCCAATCTCAGATGCGGGGTTATCGGAGCTTCTCGCTCTGTGTAGTGCGGGGTGTTGCTTTGCTTCAATTGAAGCGAATTTACTGCTTTATCCCGGATGCTTAGTTCAGGAACAAGTCGCCTCTTTTTGTGCAGGCAAAGGATTGCAATTTTGGTTCGAAAGTAGAGTTTAGTCACCCCTTTGATTAGTCCTTTCAATCTTATTCCATGTTTTTACCTTCAAAGGAGAATCTGATTACAAGTTTGGAGCTGAGTTTGCTCGGTTGGTCGCAGATTTAGGTTCCCGATTTTGTATATTCATAACTAAGTGGATTGTAGTTGTTATGTATATTCCTTTTTAACACGCGGTGCATTGGACAACTAGATTTTCTATTCCTCTGGTGACTAGGTGACCGAGGATATATTTTTCCTTATGATGTTTGTCTGAACCTATCACTTCTTAATGGAATTTGAGCTGAAGTGTTGATAATTGCATTGCAGGGATTTGTATTTTTATTTGCCTGGGTTGAGGGAAAGGCTAGGGAAGTTCATCACACGATAGGATTTCAACATTTTATGGACTTTGATTGCAATAAGGCAGGAGAGTCTTCAGCCAAGCATTGTTCTAGCATTTGCAACGAGGGCACACTCATCCAGGCAAACACCTTAACTCATTGGGGAAAGGCTAAAAAGTGGAATAGTCTCAACAAATTGAACAACCCGGAGTCAAGTCATGGATCACTCCCAAGGGTTACTGACCCGAAGGAAGATGGTACATCAGGAAATGACGCAACTGCCTCAGAGTGTAGCACTATGTGCTTCACTGATCTGCCGTCTGCATTGGTCTGTGAAGTCCTTGCGCGCCTTGATCCAAAGGGGCTTGGGGTTGTATCTTGTGTCTCCACAGTTCTGCAGACCCTAGCCACAGATCATCAGGGATGGAAGAAATTCTACTGTGAGAGGTGGGGACTTCCGAATGCTCCCATCGGACCCCTAGTTCCAGGCGGAACACCAGATGGGAGGTCGTGGAAAGCATTGTTTGTGGATCGGGAGTTTCAAAGTAGATCATTCATGGGAAGATTTAGTGTGGATGTTCTCCGTGGTCACAGTGAGGATGTACGCACTGTGTACCTTCTGGCAGCAGCAAATCTGATATTCACTGGCGGCCATGATTCTGTGGTCCGGATGTGGAATATGGAGGAAGGGCTACTGATTGATGAGTCCCGCCCATTTGGTTGCACTATCCGTGCAATTGCAGCTGACAGTAGGCTTTTGGTAACTGGAGGATCCAAAACCTTCATTCAGTGTTGGAGGGCTATTGAGGGGGCCTCAAACCTTTTCCACCTTTCTGGAATTGGTACTAACCAGAATTCTGAATTTCGCCTATGGGGGCATGAAGGGCCTGTGACTTGTCTTGCCTTGGATTCAACAAGGATTTACAGTGGTTCTTGGGATATGACTGTTCGTGTTTGGGACAGAGCCGAGATGAAGTGTGTACAAAAGTTCATGCATGCTGACTGGGTTTTGGCCCTGGCTCCTCATGGAAATACTGTTGCCAGTACAGCTGGTAGAGACGCATATGTCTGGGATATTGGAAGCGGTGAGTTGACAACTATAATTTCCAATGCACATGTTGGTAATGCATATTCTGTAGCTCGAACACACCTGGCCGATGTGCTGTTTACTGGAGGAGAGGATGGGGCAATTCGCTTGTTTGACGTTTCTGAGATATCTGATGATGAGAATATTAAACCAGCTGCCACTTGGTTGCCGCATTCTGGCCCTGTTCATTCTCTTGCTTTTGAGTACCCATGGCTCGTTTCTGCCTCTAGTGATGGCAGGATTGCACTAATTGATTTGAGGAGGATCCTGACCCCCCTAAACTCATCAAAGCGCCGATTCAGGGTTAAGCCCTTTGATCCAAGCACCGTAGAGCCTCCACAGAGGATGCTTCATGGCTTTGGATGCTATCTTTTCTCCATCGGAATTGGTGCAGATAGAATCATATGTGGAGGCGAGGATGGTGCTGTCAGGGTCTGGAACTTTTCGGAAGCACTGGAGATTGAGAAGAAGGCGAAGGCTTTAAGGAGTTTGAGGCAGGAGAACCGCATGAGACGGAGGAAGGCACAAGTAGAGATGAATGCAAATGGTAGAAGGTCTGAACATTGCTCAGTAGCTATGAAAAGAAACCCATTGAAGGGTGATAAGAGTGTCACTTGGCAAATCAAGCGTGCCATCAACGACAAGGTCAAGTCTTAGATTGGGGTATTTGTACCCTTCATGACATAACATTTTGCTTTTCCGATTCCATCCATAAGCTCGGTTTGCTACATCTAGGTCAACATTTGGCATTTTCATATATTCAACTTATATCTAGTGCACTATGGTCGCATTTAATCTGTATGCAATTCTTATTCGACCTGGTGTACATTGCGTCCAATGGAAGAAAGTTTTCCATACAACCTTCTGTTTCCAGCTCTGGTTGCGTTTGTTTTTGTATTTATCTCAGTGTTGCAGCAAAAATGTTTGATCCCTAAGCTCTAGCTGGATATATTTCAGTCTGTTGCCTTTGCTACAAGGGAAATATGTGTTGTACCACTTTGGTTTCATGTATAGGTTGTAATTTTCAGTACAAATTGTTGCGAAGCCAGATTGAGCTCAGAGATTCCAGTATATAGTTATAGCTTGGTGTCAGCCTGTCAGGTATCTCCTGATTGGCACTGCGTACTCTTTGTGGCCTTGTAACTAAAACGCTTGAAGAGAATCTACAACCGGAATTGCTTAATCCGGGTCTACAACCGGAATTGTTTAATCCGGGTCCATATATGTTCGCGGACATCGACCTGACGGTCCTCAAATAATGCACTTCGCAACCATAATCACTACTTTGAAGACACCAAACACATTCACGTCGATCATCTTCGCCAAACATAGTGTACACAAGTGCAAATTGTTCCTACTTAATAATACATAGTAGTTTAAACATAAATATTATTCATAATGCATATAATTGATAAATAAAAGCAAACTATACGGATTTTTGAGTGTGGACACACATGCTCCACATGATCATTCAAAAACTGCGTCGATCTCGTAGTTGTTGATGCATCTCCAAAAAGTTGGCAATACTCTCTGCCTCTTGTTCCGGGAGGCAGGCATGAGTTTCGGGCTTCTCGAAATCACGCGTGCACGCTGCTTCTTCACCCTCATCCTCGACAATCACATTGTGCAACATTACATAACATGTCACGAGCTGCCGAAGTGTCTCTGCTTCCCGCGTCATCGCAACTCTACCAACAATACCCAAACGAGTTTGGAACACTCTTGCATTGTTGCAAAGCGGCTTTGTTTGTTGTCTTGGGGGTCAAATATGGTCTTCACAAACGTCGCCCACGGAGGATAGATACCATCAACACAGTAGTACCCATGGTGTAGATGTGTCCGTTGACAGTGTAGTTGCACGGTGGAGGTTCCCCGTCACAAAGTCTTTTGAACAAAGAGGATTATTGGAGCATATTGATGTCATTGCATGAACCTGGCACACCAAAGAAAGCATGTCAAATCCACAAGTCCTTCGATGTCACTGCTTCAAGTATAATGGTGGCTTCTTTGATGTGACCTTTGTATTGCCACACAAACCTTTTGGATAGTTCTTCCATTGCCAGTGCATGCAATCAACTGAACCTAAAATACGTGGCAATCCTCTTGCTTCTCCAATTACCAACAATTTTTCTGTGTCCTCTACAGTTGGCTCTCTCAGTACACTGCTACGAATACCTTGACCACAGTGCATGCAAATTGCACCGTGGTCGCTAGGACCGCGCTCTCTCCCATCATGATTTCTGTATCAATTGGATTTGCGACCTTCCCATAAGCAAGCATCCTGAGAGCAGCAGTGCATTCCTGCAGAGGAGAGAAAGAAAGTTGTCTGCAACAATCCTTCCTCGGCTTGAAGTTGTCATCAACCTCCTCCACGACATTCACTATATGCAAGAACAAATTTCTGCTCATTCGGTAGCGTCGTCGAAAGAAACTTTCAAGGAATTTTGGGTCTGTTGTGAAGTAGTCCGTGTACATAAGCCTTGCACGTGCAATCCTATCTCGAGGAATAACTCTCCAACCCTTTATGGAACCCTTGAAGTTTAGGACATGCTCATATTCCTTCTTCAATTCCTCTCGGATGTTCGTCATCATCATCATCATCATCATCATTTCGGCATCCTCATCGTTCGAATCCGATGAGGCAATGAACTCGTTGAATATGAATTCATCAAGGTCGGAGTTCCTCTAGACATCATTCCACGATGAATCCATTGATGACCTAGAAATAATGACCGATATAATCCAAATCTGGATCCGACATTTCATCGAACAAGTAGAACACGAGGTGTATATAAGTGGGAGTTGGAAGTATAGGGACGACGTTCGGTGGTGGGGAACTACGACCGGTGGTAGTGTGGATTGCGGCCTCTGGTGGCGAAGCCCTGGGTTAGGAATGACAAATGGGGCAACGACTACGATAGCACTTCGACGGCGGTTGTGCCGACGAGGGCCAACAACAAAGAATATGAGAGGAATGGTCGTGCAAGAAGGGGAAGGGGTGTGGATAAGGGCAAAATGGTGGTTTGGGTGGGGGGAGGGGCTAGCGGTCAATCCGACTCGGTGGGCACGTACGGATATCCGCCCCAGATATGTGCTGAGTATGGGGAGTATCGGTCAGTCTGGGTGTTTGGGTCGGATATGAGGAGCCTAGTTGGGTGGCCATTTTTCATCAAGACACCGACTGGACAACCCGGCCTGATGTTTAGGGTGGGTATGAGGGTCAGGTTGTAGATGCTCTTACTGAACCATTTCCCTTTCATCAATTTAGGGTAATTTATTTTCATCCCAAGCCCTCTTGTTCCCTCCCCAATCCCCCCTTGCCTAGCTAGATCGTGACAACTGATATTCAGACCGAGGTTAATCCATCGAATTCGTTGGCATGGAAGAACAACCTGTTGAGTAGCAGATCCAGCAAGCCATGGGGTAGTTTATCTTTATGATAACGGGTGCATTTATTAACTCGTATTGTAGCATCAAGCGGATACAAAACATGATCAGCAATACCAGACCTCTGTGTAGTTAGGACGCACACAACCAGAATACCAACAATCTAACAAAAGAAACAACCGACATGTCGGCAACAGTAAAGTCATATAAGACTGGCACTATGCTTATATAGAAGGAGGTTGCGGAGCGATCCATAGATTACAGCGCCACACATATGGGTAATAACCTCCTTGGGCACCCTCCCCAATCACATATACATTGCCTTCACCAGTGGTTGGTACTCTGTTTAGAATAGCGTACACCATGTGCAAAAGCAATGTATACTATGAAAAATGTGTACTGCAGAACACCTATGTTGACTTCATCATCCTTGGCAACAAGGCCACAACCCACACTGCATATTGGGACAATGCCACATGTTAGTTTAAGGTACCTAAACCTTGGGGATGAAGGCCATCTCAACAATGTATAGTTGGCATCGCCGGTAGCCTCACCTGCAGTGCACCCTCACCAATGGTGCAATAGCTCAAAACCATGGTGTTGTGACACGCCCATTTTGCATCATGATTTCCTACTGATATTTATAATGTTTTATGCATAATAATGCTTTATGGATTAATTCTAATGCCTTTTCTCTCATAATATGCAAGGTTTACACAAAGAGGGAGAATGCCGGCAGCTGGAATTCTGGACCTGAAAAAGCATATCAGCGATACCTATTATGCACATCTTCAAATAAGTTGAAACTTCACGAAGAATTATTTTGGAATATATAAAAATATTGGAGCAAATAAATACCAGAGGGGGGCTACTTGGTGACCATAAGACACCAGGGCGCGCTAGCCCCCCCAAGCGTGCCCTGGTGGGTTGTGCTCAGCCCGGCTCACCATCGGTGCCCATCTTCTGGTACTTAAGGTCTTTTTACCTAGAAAAAATCAGGAGGGGACCTTCGGGACGGAACATTGCCGTCTCAAGGCAAAACTTGGGCAGGAGCACTTTTTCCCTCCGACGGAGCGATTCCGCCGGGGGAACTTCCCTCTTGGAGGTGGAAATTGAAGCCATCGTCATCACAACAACCCTCTCATCTTTGGGAGTCCAATCTTCATCAACATATTCAACATCACCATCTCCTCTCAAACCCTAGTTCATCTCTTGTGTTCAATCTTTGTACCAGAACCTCAGATTGGTACCGGTGGGAGACTAGTAGTATTGATTACATTACGTAGTGGATTATTATATGGTTTATTTGGTGGAAGATTATATGTACAGATCTATTATGCTATTTAATACCCCTCTTATCTTGAGCATGAATATCATTTTTGAGTAGTTACCTTTGTTCTTGAGGTCACAAGAGAAGTCATGTTGCAAGTAATCATGTGAAGTTGATATGTGTTAGATATTTTGATGATATGAATGTTGTGATTACCTTAGTGGTGTCATGTGAACATCGACTACATGACATTTCACCATCCTTGGGCCTAAGCGAATGCATTGTGGAGTAGTTATTAGATGATGGGTTTCTAGAGTGACAGAAGCTTAAACCCTACTCTATGCGCTATTTCGTAAGGGGCTGATTTGGATCCACATGTTTAATGCTATGGTTAGATTCTATCTTAATACTTTTATCATAGTTGAGGATGCTTGCGAGGGGGTTATGTTGGAAATATGCCCTAGAGGCAATAATAAATTAGTTATTATCATATTTCCTTGTTCATGATAATCGTTTATTATCATATTTCCTTGTTCATGATAATCGTTTATTATCCATGCTATAAATTGTATTGATCGGAGACTTAGATGCATGTGTCGATACAAAGACAAAACCATGTCCCTAGTATGCCTCTAATGGACTAGCTCGTTGATCAAAGATGGTTAAGGTTTCCTAGCCATGTACATGAGATGTCATTTGATAACGGGATCACATCATTAGGAGAATGATGTGATGGACAAGAACCAAACTACAAACGTAGCATATGATCGTGTCAGTTTATTGCTACTGTTTTCTGCATGCCAAGTATATGTTCCTATGACCATGAGATCATGCAACTCACGGACATCGGAGGAGTGCCTTGTGTATCAAACGTCGCAATGTAATTGGGTGACTATAAAGGTGCTCTACAGGTATCTTCGAGGGTGTCTGTTGAGTTGGCATGGATCAAGACTGGGATTTGTTACTCCGTGTGACGGAGAGGTATCTCAGGGCCCACTCGGTAATGCAACATCACAATAAGCCTTGAAAGCAATGTGACTAAGTTTTAGGATCTTGTATTACAGAACGAGTAAAGAGACTTGCCGGTAACGAGGTTGAACTAGGTATGGAGATACCGACGATGGAATCTCGGGCAAGTAACATACCGAAGAACAAAGGGAACATCATACGGGATTAACTGAATCCTTGACATAGAGGTTCGACCGATAAAGATCTTCATAGAATATGTAGGAACCAATGTGGACATCCAGGTCCTGCCATTGGTTATTGACCGTAGAGGTGTCTCAATCATGTCTACATAGTTCTCGAACCCGCAGGGTCTGCACACTTAAGGTTTGGTGACGTTTCGGTAGTATAGAGTTATGTATGGTGGTGACCGAAGGTTGTTCAGAGTCCCGGATGAGATCCCGGACGTCACGAGGAGCTCCGGAATGGTCCAGAGGTAAAGATTTATATACGGGAAGGTGGTGTTTGGACTCCGGAACGGTTTCGGGCACTTTCGGTAGTGTACCGAGAGTGACGAATGGGTCCCGGGGGTCCACCAGTGGGGCCATCCCACCCCATGGGCCAAAGTGCCGACCCACCAGCCCCTAGTGGGCTGGTGGAGTCGGCCAAGGTGGCCTAGGTGCAGGGGAGAGAGGCCTAAACCGAATTGGGGTGGAGTCCTCCCCAAGTTCCACCTCTCGTGTGAGAGGTGGACTCCCAATTGGAGGAGGACTCCCCCTCCACCAGTTCGGCCGAAGCCAAGAGGGAGCCCTCCCCTTGGGCGCAGCCTCCTCTCCCCTCCTCCTATATATACTAATGGATATCTAGGGTTTTGGCACTTAATTTACGGCCACGTGCTACCCGTTCCACCGGTGCTCCTCTAGATCGGATTTCCCCAGTGCTTAGGCGAAGCCCTGCCGGAATTGCTCCACCACCATCGCCGGAGCGCCGTCACGCTCCTGGTGAACTCTTCTTCCTCTCCACTTCCTCTTGCTGGATCAAGACGCTGGAGATAGTCATCAAGCTGCACATGTGCTGAACGCGGAGGTGTCGTCCGTTCGGCGCTAGATCGGAAGGACCGTGGACAAGATCGCGAGACGGATCGTGATGAGATCGCGGGACGGATCATGATGAGTTCGCGGGACGGATCATGATTGGATCGCAGGACGGATCGTGATGTGATCGCGGGACGCTCGGCGATTTGGATCGCGAAGATGTTCGACTACACCAACCGCGTTTCTTAACGCTTCTCGCTTAGCGATCTACAAGGCTATGTAGATCCACTGCCCCTCTGGTAGATGCTCATCACCATGGATAGATCTTGCGTGTGCGTAGGATTTTTTTCCCATGCAACGTTCCCCAACAGTGGTATCAGAGCTAGGTCTATGTGTAGATGAGATCTCGAGTAGAACACAAAAGGTTTGTGGGGGTTGATGCTTAGATTGCTTCCTCCCTTGGTCGGATTTTCGTTCAGCGGTATTGTGAGATGAAGCGGCCTGGACCAACATTACTCGTACGCTTACGAGAGACCGGTTCCCTCGACGCAACTTGTTGCCTAGATGGCTTGCGGGTGGCAGTTTCTCTCACTTTAGTTGGATCGGATTCGACAAAGGCGGTCCTTGAGAAGGTTGAAAAGCAAATTATGTATCACCGTTGTGGTTTATGCGTAGGTGAGAATCGTTTTTGCTAGAAACCCGTAGCAGCCATGTAAAACATGCAACAACAATTAGAGGACGTCTAACTTGTTTTTGCAGGGTATGTTGTGATGTGATATGGCCAATTACATGATGTGATATATGTGATGTTTGAGATGATCATGTGATGTATAGAATTTCACGACTTGCTTGTTGATGAGTACGGCAACCGGCAGGAGCCATAGGGTTGTCTTTAATTATTGTATGACCTGCGTGTCAATCATTAAGCACTATGTAATGCTTTACTTTATCGCTAAACGGTAGCAATAGTAGTAGAAGCATGGAGGGCGTGACAACCCCGATGGCGACACGTTGATGGAGATCAAGATGATGGAGATCATGGTGTCGTGCAGGTGACGATGGAGATCATGCCGGTGCTTTCAAGATGGAGATCTAAAGCACAAGTTCATGGCCATATCATGTCACTTATGAATTGCATGTGATGTTAATCCTTTTATGCCCCTTGTTTTGCTTAGTACGACGGTAGCATTATAAGGTGATCCCTCACTTAAATTTCAAGATAAATTGTGTTCTCCCCGACTGTGCACCGTTGCGAAAGTTCGTCGTGTCGAGACACCACGTGATGATCGGGTGTGATAGACTCTACGTTCACATACAACGGGTGCAAGCCAGTGTTGCACATGCAGAACACTCGGGTTAAACTTGACGAGCCTAGCATGTACAGAGATGGCCTCGGAACACAAGAGACCGAAAGGTCGAACATGAGTCATATAGTAGATATGATTAACATGATGATGTTCACCATTGTAACCACCTCAACTCACGTGATGATCGGACTTGAGTTGGTGAATTTGGATCATGTATCACTCGGATGACCGAAGGGATGTCAATTTGAGTGGGAGTTCTTAAGTAATATGATTAATTGAACTCATTATCATGAACATAGTGAGTAGTGTCTTTGCAAAATTATCTTGTAGATTACTAGCTCATGCAGTAGCTCCCTTAAATTTTATATGTTCCTAGAGAAATAGAGTTGAAAGATGATGGTAGCAATATTGCGGACTGGCTCCGTGATCTGAGGATTGTCCTCATTGCTGCACAGAAGGCTTATGTCCTTAATGCACCGCTCGGTGCACCAACCCCTCTAGCGTTGTTTATAGATGTTGTGAACATCTAACAGGCACGTTTTGATAACTACTTGATAGTTTAGTGCGTCATGCATTACAACTTAGAATTGAGGCTCCGAAACGTTTTGAACGTCATGGAACATATGAGATGTTCTAAGAGCTGAAATTAGGATCTCAGGCTCGTGCCCGTGTTGCGAGATATGAGATCTCCAACAAGATTATTTGCCTGTAAGATGAAAGAGAATAGCTCAATCGTTGAGCATGTGCTCAGATTGTCTGGGTGCTACAATCGCTTGAATCGAGTGGGAGTTAATCTTCCAGATAAGATAGTGATTGATATAGTTCTCCAAGTCACTGTCACTAAAGCTAATAGAACTTGGTGATGAACTATAAAACGCCAGGGATAGAAATAATGATCCCTGAGCTATTCGCGATGTTTGACACCGCGAAGGTAGAAATCGAGAAGGAGCGTCAAGTGTTGATGGTTAGTCAAAACCACTAGTTTCGAGAAGGGCAAGAGCAAGGAGGGAAACTTGATGGATAGCAAGTCAGTTGCATCTCCAGTGAAGCAACCCAAAGTTGAACCCAAACCAGAGACTAAGTGCTTCGATTATGAGGAGAGCGGCCGCTGAAGTGAAACAACCCTAGATACTTGGTAGATAAGAAGGCTGGCAAAGTCGACAGAAGCATATTTGATATACGTGTTATTGATGTGTACCTTGCTAGTACTCCTAGTAGCACGTGGGTATTGGATACCTGTTCGGTTGCTAAATGTTAGTAACTGAAAGTAAAAGCTACGGAATAAATGGATACTAGCTAAGTGTGAGGTGACGATGTGTGTTGGAAATGTTTCCAAGGTTGATGCGATCAACATCGCACGTTCTCTCTACCTTCGAGATTAGTGACGAACCTAAAATAAATGTTATTTGGTGTTTTTTGCGTTGAGCATGAACGTGATTAGATCATGTTCATTGCAACACGGTTATTCATTTAAGTTAGAGAATAATGGTTATTCTATTTACATGAATAATACCTTCAATGGTCATGCACCCAGTAAGAATGGTTTGTTGAAACTTGATCGTAGTAATACACATGTTCATAACATTGATGCCAAAAAGATACAAAGTTAATAATAATAGTACCACATACTTGTGGCACTGCCGCTAAATGTCATATTGGTATAAAACGCATGAGGAAACTCCATGCTGATGGATCTTTGGACTCATTCGATTTCGAATCGGTTAAGACATGCGAACCATGCCTCTTGGTCAAGATGACTAAGCACCCCATTTTCTGTTTTGATGAAGCGGGTAAGTGATTTATTGGAAATGATACATGTTGATGTATGCAATCCAATGAGTCTTGTAGCATGCGGTGGATATCGTTATTTTCTTACCTTCACTCATGATTTGGGTAGATATAGTGTATGTTTACTTAATGAAACACAAGTCTGAATCATTTGAAAAGTTCAAGCAAATTCAGAGTGAAGTTTAAGATCATCGTGACAAGAAGATAAAAGTATCTGCGATATGATCATGGAGGTGAATATCCGAGTTATGAGTTTGGCATACAACTTTAGACAATGTGAAAGTTGTTTCACAACACACGCCACCTGGAACACCATAGTGTGATTGTATGTCCGAACGTCATAGTCATGCTCTATTGGATATGGTGCATGTTATGATGTGTCTGATCATTTTGCTACTATAATTTTGGGGTTGTGCATTAGAGACAACTACATTCACTTTAAATAGGGCACCATCTAAATCCGTTGAGATGACACCGTGTGAACTATGGTTTGATAGAAACCTAAGCTATCATTTCTTAATGTTTGGGGCTGTGACGCTTGTGTGGAAAATGTTTTCACCTAATGAGCTCGAACCCAAAGCGGACAAATGCATCTTCATATAATACCCTAAGAACAGTTGGGTGAACCTTCTATCTCAGATCCAAGCATAAAATGTTTGTTGCTAAAACTGGGTCCTTTCTCGAGAAAGGGTTTCTCTTGAAAGAGTTGAGTGGGAGGAGGATAGAACTTGATGAGGTTGTTGAAACCTCTGCTTCAACCAGAAAGTAGCGCAACACAGAAAGATGTTTCTGTGAAGCCTACGTCAGTTGAAGAGGAAGTTAATGATGATGATCATGAAAGCTTCGGATCAAGTTACTATCGACCTACGAGGAAATTAGAGCTTGATGAGGTTATTGAACCTTTACTTCAACCAGAGAGTAGCGCAGCGCAGGAAGTTGTTTCTGTGAAGCCTACGTTAGTTGAAGAGGAAGTTAATGATGATGATCATGAAGCTTCAGATCAAGTAACTATCAAACCTCATAGGGCGACAAGGATGTATACTGCTCCTGAGCGGTACGACAACCCTGTCTTGGAGGTCATGTTGTTGGACAACGATGAACCTACGAACTATGGAGAAGCAATGATGGGCCCGGAAACCAACAAATGGTTAGAGGCCATGAAATCCGAGAAAGGATCCATGTATGAAAACCAAGTATAGACTTTGGTGGACTTGCTCGTTGGACGGCAGGTCGTTAAGTACAAATGGATCTTTAAAATGAAGACAGACGCTGATGGTAAATGTTACCATTTGTAAAGCTCGAGTTGTTGCAAAGTAGTTTACGACAAGTTCAAGGAGTTGACTACGATGAGACTTTCTCACTCGTAGCGATGCTAAAGTCTGTTGGAATTATGTTAGCAGTTGCTACATTTTTCAATTATGAAATCTGGCAGATGGATGCCAAAACATCGTTTCCTTCCTTAAGGAAAGGTTGTATGAGATGCAACCAGAAGGTTTTGTCAGTCCTAAGGATGCTAAAAGGTGTGTGAGCTTCAGTGATTCTTTTATGAACTGAAGCAAGCATTTCGGAGTTAGAATATACACTTTGATGAGGTGATCAAAGTTTTTGAGTCTATACGAAGTTTACGAGAAACTTGTATTTGCAATAAAGTGAGTGGGAGCATTATAGAGTTTCTGATAAGTATATGTGGATGACATATTGCTATTCGGAAATGATGTAGAATTTTTGGAGAGCATAAATGGTTGTTTGAAAAGAGTTTTTCAAAGGAAGACCTAGATAAAGCTACCTAATTGTTGAGCATCAAGATCTATAGAGATAGATCAAGATACTTGATGAGACTTTCAATGAATAATACCTTGACAAGATTTTGAAAGAGTTCAAAATGGATCAGTCAGAGAAAGAGTTCTCGCCTGATTTGTAAGGTATAAAGTTGAGTAAGACTCAATGCCCAGTGACTGCAGAAGATAGAGAAAAGATGAGTGTCATCACCTATGCTTCAGCCATAGGCTCTATCATGTATGCAATGCTGTGCACAAGAGCCAATGTCAGCCTTGCCATAAGTATGGCCAGAAGGTTTCAAAGTGATCCTGGAATGGAGCACTGGACAGCGGTCAAGATTGTCCTTAGTAACTAAAAGACTAAGGAGATGTTTCTCGATTATGGAGGTGATAAAGAGTTCATCGTAAAGAGTTACGTCGATGCAAGCTTTAACACCAATCCGGATGACTTGAAGTAGCAATCTGGATACGTATAGTGGAGCAGCCATTTGGAATAGTACCAAGTGGAGTGTGGTAGCAGTGTTTATGGTTTGACATAGAAATTTGCAAAGTACACACGGATCTGAATGTCACAGACCCGTTGACTATAAGACCTCTCTCACATGCAAAGCATGATCGAGCCCTAGAACTCATTGGGTGTTAGATTTATAACAATGCGAATCACATGGTGATGTGAACTAGATTATTGACTCTAGTGCAAGTGGAAGACTATTGGAAATATGCCCTAGAGGCAATAATAAATTAGTTATTATCATATTTCCTTGTTCATGATAATCGTTTATTATCCATGAACATGATTTGTATTGATCGAAGACTTAGATGCATGTGTGGATACATAGACATGGACTAGCTCGTTGATCAAAGATGGTTAAGGTTTCCTAGACATGGACATGAGATGTCATTTGATAACGGGATCACATCATTAGGAGAATGATGTGATGGACAAGACCCAAACTACAAACATAGCATATGATCGTGTCAGTTTATTGCTACTGTTTTCTGCATGTCAAGTATATGTTCCTATGACCATGAGATCATGCAACTCACGGACATCGGAGGAGTGCCTTGTGTGTATCAAATGTCGCAACGTAACTGGGTGACTATAAAGGTGCTCTACAGGTATCTCCGAGGGTGTCTGTTGAGTTGGCATGGATCAAGACTGAGATTTGTTACTCCGTGTGACGGAGAGGTATCTCAGGGCTCACTCGGTAATGCAACATCACAATAAGCCTTGCAAGCAATGTGACTAAGTGTTAGTCATGGGATCTTGTATTACGGAACGAGTAAAGAGACTTCCGGTAATGAGGTTGAACTAGGTATGGAGATACCGACGATGGAATCTCGGGCAAGTAACATACCGAAGAACAAAGGGAACATCATACGGGATTAACTAAATCCTTGACATAGAGGTTCGACTGACAAAGATCTTCATAGAATATGTAGGAACCAATGTGGACATCCAGGTCCCGCAATTGGTTATTGAACGTAGAGGTGTCTCGGTCATGTCTACATAGTTCTCGAACCCGCAGGGTCTGCACACTTAAGGTTTGGTGACGTTTCGGTAGTATAGAGTTATGTATAGTGGTGACCGAAGGTTATTCGGAGTCCCGGATGAGATCCCGGACGTCACGAGGAGCTCTGGAATGGTCCGGAGGTAAAGATTGATATATGGGAAGGTGGTGTTTGGACTCCGGAAAGGTTTCGGGCACTTTCGGTAGTGTATCTGGAGTGACGAATGGGTCCCGGGGGTCCACCAGTGGGGCCATCCCACCCCATGGGCCAAAGTGCCGACCCACCAGACCCTAGTGGGCTGGTGGAGTCGGCCAAGGTGGCCTAGGCGCAGGGGAGAGAGGCCCAAACCGAATTGGGGTGGAGTCCTCCCCAAGTTCCACCTCTCGTGTGAGAGGTGGACTCCCAATTGGAGGAGGACTCCCCCTCCACCAGTTCGGCCGAAGCCAAGAGGGAGCCCTCCCCTTGGGCGCAGCCTCCTATCCCCTCCTCCTATATATACTAGTGGATATCTAGGGTTTTGGCACTTAATTTACGGCCACGTGCTACCCGTTCCACCGGTGCTCCTCTAGATCGGATTTCCCCAGTGCTTAGGCGAAGCCCTGCCGGAATTGCTCCACCACCATCGCCGGAGCGCCGTCACGTTCCCGGTGAACTCTTATTCCTCTCCACTTCCTCTTGCTAGATCAAGACGGCGGAGATCGTCATCAAGCTGCACGTGTGCTAAACGCGGAGGTGTCGTCCGTTCGGCGCTAGATCGGAAGGACCGTGAACAAGATCGTGAGACGGATCGTGATGAGTTCACGGGACGGATCATGTTGAGTTCACGGGACGGATCGTGATGAGATCGCGAGACGGATCATGATGAGTTCGCGGGACGGATCGTGATTGGATCGTGGGACGGATCGTGATGTGATCGCGGGACGCTCGGCAATTTGGATCGCGAAGATGTTCGACTACACCAACCGTGTTTCTTAACGCTTCCCGCTTAGCGATCTACAAGGGTATGTAGATCCACTCCCCCTCTCGTAGATGCTCATCACCATGGATAGATCTTGCGTGTGCGTAGGAAATTTTTTGTTTCCCATGCAACATTCCCCAACAGGTTAATCATAAGTGGGAGGCTTTTTCAAGTAAGAACATCACCCAAGCATCGGCCCACCCACACATCAAATTATCAAAGAGTAGCGAACACGAATCAAACCAAGATGATGAAAGTGACTAGACGAAATTCCCGTGTACCCTCAAGAACGCTTTGCTTATTATAAGAGACTATTTTGGCCTGTCCTTTTCCACAAAAGGATTGGGCTACCTTGCTGAACTTTACTTACAGTTACCATTACTTGCTCGTTACCAATTATCTTGCTATCAACCTACCTATGACCTACAATTTCAGTGCTTGCAGAAATTACCTTGTTGAAAACCGCTTGTCATTTCCTTCTGCTCCTTGTTGGGTTCCACACTCTTACTTATCAAAAGGACTACGACTGACCGCCTATACTTGTGGGTCATCAAGACTCTTTTCTGGCGCCGTTGCCGGGAGTTAAGCGCTCTTGGTAAGTGGAAATCGGTAAGGAAAAACTTATACTACGTGCTGAAATTTATTTTCACTTTCTACTATGGAAAACAATCCTTTGAGGGGTTTGTTTGGGGTATCTTCACCTCGACCGGAAACACTATTAGTTTCCCCTCAACCTACTGCACCTACTAAAAATATTGGTTATAAAAATTCATTCGGGTATGATAGAACAACTACTACCTAATCCTTATGCAGGAGACAGAGCCGAACATCCTGATATGCACCTAATACATGTGGATGAAATTTGCGGATTATTTAAGCTTGCAGGTTTATCCAGAGATGAAGTTCAGAAGAAGGTTTTCCCTTTATATTTGAAGGGAAAAGCATTGACATGGTATAGGCTATGTGATGATATTGGATCGTGGAACTGGAATCGATTGAAATTGGAATTCCACCAAAAGTTGTATCTTATGCATCTAGTTCATCGTAATCAGAATTATATATATAATTTTGGCCTCATGAAGGAGAAAGCATCGGTCTAGCTTGGGGGAGGCTTAAGTAAATGTTATATTCATGCCGCAATTATGATCTCTCGAGAGAAATTATTATTCAAAATTTTTATGCTCGGTGTCATGGGAACGAGCCAGACAGTAGATGGTAGGGGTACGTAAGGAAAGGGTAGAGTCCTAGCTATGGCAAGGGTGTACACACATATGTATGAGTTCAGGCCCCTCTCGTGGAGGTAACAGCCCTACGTCTCAGTGCTCAGGAGCTTATGTCGTGTGGAATATAGAGATTACAATGGTTGCGAACTCTTGTGCCAGAGGGGAGGGGCGGCTTATATAGAGTTCGCTGCCCCTCATAAGTGCCCGGCATCTAAGGGTCCGATCGTGGGTTTAAAGACTGGCATTACTGGTAACGTACATAATAAATGCTACTAATGACGAAGGACTAACGACCGCCCGTTGGCCTCCTGATGGTGGCTCCTGGTCTTCTGGTGTCGACTGAGAATGAGGTCTTCCGAGTGCCAGGCGACTGTCGAGTGAAGGAACAAGACTCTGAGTGGATTGAATGTCGAGTGACTTACACGTATCATGGAATCCAGTCGAAAGCTCATGCTCGATCTTTAAGTCCTCCAATGTAGTGTCCTTAGGTAGGGTATGTAGGGCTTGCCTAGGACCCTACCCTACGTACATATCCTCATCATTAGCCCCCGAATGGATCAGGGTTCGAGTGGTGAAATGGGGGTATCAATGCCAATCTCGAATTAAGGCGTCAAATCTTCCGAATGATATTCCGGACTTCAACAAAACTTGCGTCGATTGAACTCTGAGTATTGACGTCAATTCGGGGTCAACATGCCAAATCTTCCGATTGATATTCAGGGCTTCAACTAAACTTGCGTCGATTGAACTCTTCTCCATTTGCCCGGATCCATTTAGCCTTGAAAGTGTCTGAGTGGATGTTCAATGCCTATTTTGCTCCGAGTGAACTGAAAGCATCTTTGGAGGTGATGGGTCGGTCCGTCAGACCCGGATTTCGCGGGATACGAAAATTTGGGAAGCGCACGCATGCGATGATGATGCCACGGTCAGGGCAAGTGGGAGCACAACGCCTCGATATCCATGCCGGTCATTTCGCGACGTACTGGACGCAGCCTGCGGCTGGCGTGCATGGTGATCTCGCGGGTCCACCAATCAGCGAGGCACTCGGCGAGATATAAATCTCGGAGCGCTGCGGTTCTCACAACACTATTCCCCAAACTTCCTCTCTTCCTCTGCCTCCCCTGTCTCCAGCGCCTCATCTTCTTCTTCTCCAATGAGAGCTGCCGTGGCGATGACAAAGGGTACCACTGAGAAGATGGAGCGAGCTAAGAAGGGGGCGACGAAGCTCAAGGGCAAGAAGCCCTCGACCGCTCGGTTCACCGCGCCGGCAGGATGGATGCAGGGCGACTTTCTCCCCTCCGTAGTCACTCGTGAGGACATGGCAGGCCTTGTCATTGACGAGTTCATGGCGGACGGCGCGTGGAGGCTGCCGGAGGGAGAGCGTGAGCCGGAGCCGCGCGACGGGGAGCGGGTCCTCCTTCTCTCCCACGTTGAAAGAGGTTTCTCTATGCCACCCCACCCGTTCTTTAGAGGGTTCTTGAATTTCTTCAGCGCCCAACTACACCATCTCTCACCGAATACTGTTGCATACTTGTCCGCCTTCGTTACTTTGTGCGATTGTTTTTTGGTCTGCTCTCCCCATTGGGGGCTGTTCAAGCACATCTTTACGGTCAAATCCCAGACCGTGAAGAAAGCTCTCCCTGCTGACGGGAAGACTCATGTACTTCAGTTGTGTGGAGGATTAGGACTTCAGAAAAGAGCCCGTAGTTCCTTCCCTGTCATGACTTTTCCAGAGTTCGTTAGAGGCTGGCAGTCGACTTGGTTCTACTGCAAAGATGCAGCATCGCCCAATATGTCGACTGGCCTTCCCTCCTATACACCCGACTGTCCAGCTGTCCCCAAGTCTCTGAAGGTGACCGAAGAGGAACATGTCCAAGTAGGAATCTTGGTTGAAGCTGTGGCGCAACTGATCCAGGGTGGAGTGACTGGCATGGATCTATTGGAGACGTTTCTCAGTCAACGTATTCAGCCGCTCCAAGCTAGAGATCACACCATGTGGCACTACACGGGCCCGGAGGACTCGACCAGGGCGCACCCAGAAAAGGTTCCACAAAAAACTGTCGAGCAGTGGCTTCACAGCATCACTGGAGCATGCGACAACCCTTTGGGAACCAAGAGGATCCGACCTTACTCGGCTGAACCCACCGAAGAATCTGGTGAGTTGCGTGGTGTTGACTGATGTACTTGTATTGTCGAGTGATATATTGACTTAGGAGCTGACTTCTTTACTTGAATCGTGTATGAGTGGAAGCACATGCACTCGCCTGTTCCCAACGGGAACCATGTTGACGATGGAGTTGTGAGCGAGGGTGGCAGCATGGACGGTGATGGTCCCTCTGATTCCGAGGATCAATACGAGGACTCCGGAAAAGAGGAAGAAATCAAGTCACCTCCCCGGCACGAAGGCCGCACCAAGTCCCTCCAGGATCCGGCAGCTGTTGAGGACAGGGCTCCGGGCCCTAGTGAGAAGAACCCGAAGCGGAGTCGCCCTTCAATGGTTGAGTTGAGTGAGAGGCTGTCCAAGCAGCCCAAGCAAATCACGACCAAACCTCACAAGGCTCTGCCTCGCATGAGGATGGCTGTACCTGTCGTCTCCGCGTAAGTATATATTTTCGAATTCTTTCTGTCGACTATGACCTCAAGTTGTAGCTAACCGAGTGTTGTTCGATCCGTCAAAGCTGCTACGTCTGTAACCTCGCCTCATCGAGACGGAGGGGAGGCGATGGACATTGACACTGCTGACGTTGCCACTTCTCATAGAGGTTAATAAGTTCTTGATTCATCCGAATGGGATTCATCACTTGCAAAAGTTAACACTGTCGGTTGATGTTGCAGAGATCATCCAGCTAGAAGATGACGAGGAACACCTAGACGCTTCACGCACCCGCACCCGAAGAGCTTCATCAGCGTAGACGCTTCAGCGTTTGACTACAGAGTCCTCCCAGGGGATTGGTGACTCGACACAAATCCGAGCTAAACCTGCAGTACCTCTGTCGAATGCCCCTCTAGGTGTCTCGACCATCGTGACATCGACTCCAACCGGACCTGCTCAAACTGCTTTAGCTGCCACAACAACTATGCCGATCTTGCCTATGATGGCCTTCTCTCTGCGTCGCGTCCCGGAAGATCAGACCGAAGCTGCGAAGGAGGCTATGATCCAGGTAGAGCAGATAATGCTGCGAACCAAGGAGGCGTACGAGGCCAACAAGCTGGCTTACGATGTCAGCGCAGCCCTCCGCACCAATGTCCGAGTAAGTTCGACTGTAAGTACATTTCTGATTGAATTCCTGTCTTTTCTTGACTGTACACCCAGTGGGTGCTTATTGTCCACTCATAGAATGTTTGAAATTTCTCCACTCGAATATGTCGGGTCGTAGTCGAGTAGGATTTGGGTTGATAGTACGCGTGGTACTGGAGTCACTCGACATGTCGAGTGCATTTTTTTCTGACGAGTTACTCGACGGATTGAGAGTTAACCGTCTCAGTGGGTGCACTCTGAGTGCACCCACTGGGTGTAGTCCCCGAGACCACTGTCGAGTGTTTGCATCGGCATGGGTCTTGAAGCTTATTGTATATGAGATACATTTCGCCTTGGATCACACCACTCCGAAGCTACCTTGTAGGTTTCATGGATATTATTGACGAACCATGATATGACGCTACATAAGGATAGACTACACTTCTCAGAGTGATGGATATTCCAATGATGGATGTTTCTGCCACTCGACTGATCGAGAATTGACAGATCCAGTGGGGGCACACTAAGTGCACCCACTGGGTGTAGTCCTCGAGACCGTTGTCGAGTGCTCGCACCGGCAGGGGTCTTAGAGTTTATTGTATACGGGATACATTTTGCCTTGGATCACACCACTCCGAAGCTACCTTGTAGGTTTCATGGATATTATTGACAAACCATAATATGACGCTGCATAAGGATAGATTGAACTTCACAGAGCAGGGAGGCGTGTCACTCGACGGGTTGAGTGAGGGGTGGATGTTCTAACAGGGCTGACCTTGTCGAATGTTTTAATAACCAGTGGGGGCACGCTAAGTGCACCCACTAGGTGTAGTCCCCAAGGCTACTGTTAATCGCAGACGGTAAGCAGTAGTCTTGAAAACTTGTCGTACACGGAGTACTAGAGTCACTCGACATGTCGAGTGCATTTTTTTCGACGAGTTACTCGACAGGTCGAGTGTTAACCGTCTCAGTGGGGGCACTCTAAGTGCACCCATTGGGTGTTGTCCCCGAGACCACTGTCGAGTGCTTGCACTAGCAGGGGTCTTAATAGAGACAACTTTGAATTTGTTTACGGCGCGCGGAGTGCTAGGGCCACTCGACATGTCGAGTGGACTTTTTGCTTGAATTCTTCTTCCCCTGGACATGGGCTTCATGGACATCATAGGTCAACCAATATATGACGTTGTTCCTAGGTTATAAGACAGTCGTTCGATGGTATTCATAGCCCAGTCGAACGTCCTTGGGATTACTTTCCGAGTGATTTACTTTCTTTTGTTGGTTTCAAAGGGCTTGCGAACTTGGGACGCAGTACAAGGATCTGGAGGATGAAAGGAACCAACTGCGTGTGGATCTGGAAGCCTCCAACAATGCTCTAGAGCGAGCGCGTGCTGAGCTGAAGTCTCTAGGAGGTAATTACTGTCGACTTTCTGCATTCCCATCTTCACTCTTCGTGTTTTGAACCGAGTGCTCTCACTCGAACAAACGTGCGCAATGAAAATCCTCGACTCCAAGCGCGACTCAACAATGTTGTTTCTTTAGATTCCATGAAGAAGGCACTGGAGGAGAAGGACAAAATACTCGCCGACACCCAACGGGTGGCCAGGGATAAAACCGAAGTTGCAGATCGGAAGCTCGCGGCCACCAAGAAGCTGGAGGAGGAGAACGCAAAGCTGAAGCAGGAGCGCGTGGACCTCGTCAAAAGGGCCAAGCAGCTGAACAAAAGAAGTAACGGCCTGGAGAAGCATTTGGGCGAATTCTCGAGGAAGATGTACGTCATGCTCGACGGTGAGTGTTTCTTGTCGACTGAAGTTTGTAAAATCTTTAAAGGTCGTAGCTCACCGATTCTCCTCCCATTCCCCCTCTTCAACAGAATTCTGCCAGGATTTCGAGAAGGAGACAGAGGAGGTTGAGCCCAATCTGGATCCCACTAAGTCACCTGTCACAGACGCAGTGGCCATGAACATGCTCCCACTCAATTTCCGGCTCCAGGGCGTTCACGCATATCTTGTCTGGCTGAAATCTGCAATGGAGAGAATTGACAAGGAGCTATGGCCTGAGGACACCTTTCAGCTCGACCTCAACTCCATGATGGCTTGCCTGAATGAACTTCCAACTCGAGTGCAGGCCTGGAAGAAATCTACTGCTCGCTGCGGGGCCGACGTGGCATTATCACTCGTCAGGGTCCATTGTAGGGACGTGAGGGAAGAGAAGCTGAAGGAGCTCCGGGTGGTTAACACGAAGAAACTCCAATTTGAGGACTTCATGGAGACTTTTATCAAAGCAGCCACCAGAATCGTAGATGGCATCGACTTGGACACCTTTGTCGAGCCAGCCAGCCCGTCGGATGATTGAAAAACTTGATCTTTAGGAAGAAACACCTTTATTCGCCTCGGTATGCCGAGTGAAACTGTATCCCTTAAAACTTCGCTCAGGCCTTAGGCCTGATCACATTTTCTTCTTTACGAAACATTTATCCGCGATTTAACCTTTGGATTTTATTCGTATTTGGGTTTCAATCGTCCGTTCGACTGAGTTTGTTTTTAGGCTTAGGCAAAAACATGTTTGCAGCTAAGCCCCCGAGTGTGAGGACTACTCACCACTCGACAAGGTTTTTAACTAAGGTGAAACGTGTTTGCAGCTAAGCCACCGAGTGTGAGGATTGCTCATCACTCGGAGTAGTTTAGAAATTAGGCGAATGTCGATTCGCAGCTAAGTTGTCGAGTGAATGGATTGCTATTCACCCGACAAGGTTTTTAACTTAGGCGAAGCATGTTCGCAGCTAAGCCCCCGAGTGTGAGGATTGCTCATCACTCGGAGTATCTTTGAACCTAAGCGAAGATGGATTCGCAAATAGGCCGTCGAGTGAATGGACTGATATCCACCCGACAGGGTTTTTAACTTAGGCGAAAGCATGTTCGCAGCTAAGCCCCTGAGTGTGAGGATTGCTCATCACTCGGAGTATCCTTGAACCCAAGCAAAGACGGATTTGCAAATAGGCCGTCGAGTGAATGGACTGCTATCCACCCGACAGGGTTTTTAACTTAGGCGAAAGCATGTTCGTAGCTAAGCCCCCGAGTGTGAGGATTTCTCATCACTCGGAGTATTCCCAAGAATGCGACTGTATGATTGGAACCGACAATATATATTGCAGAAATGTGAATTGCATTGATGAAGAATTCTTATTACATCGGAGGATTCCTCTGTCTCAAGTATAAAAACGCCGGAGCAGATCTGCATTCCAGGCTTGTGGCTCGTCCATCCGCTTCATGAGATTGTACAGATGATAGGCTCCATTGTTTAGCACCTTAGTGATGACGAAAGGACCTTCCCATGCAGGAGCAAGCTTGTGAGGTCGGTGTTGATTCACTCGAAGCACCAGGTCTCCCTCATGAAACGACCGACTCTTGACATTCTTCGCATAGAAGCGCCGTAGGTCCTGCTGATAGGCAGTAGTCTAGATTAGGGCCATCTCTCGTTCCTCCTCCAGAAGATCTACACTGTCCTGTCTAGCCTATTCAGCTTCAGCCTTAGAATACAGCTCCACTCGAGGAGAATTGTGGAACAAGTCACTCGGCAGTACGGCTTCAGCACCATAGACCAGGTAGAAAGGAGTCCATCCAGTCGACCGATTAGGAGTAGTTCTCAGGCCCCATAACACAGACGACAACTCAGTTACCCAGGCACCAACGGCATAATCCAGATCACGCATGAGACAAGGCTTAAGACCGTGCAAGATGAGGCCATTGGCTCGCTCGACTTGCCCATTGGTTTGCGGGTGAGCGACTGATGCATAATCTACCCGAGTGCCCTGGGAGTTGCAGAATTTCCTGAATTCTTCCGAGTCAAAATTAGTGTCGTTGTTTGTGATGATGTTGTGTGGAATGCCATATTGATAAATTATCTCCCTCATGAATGTGACCGCCGTGCGGGAGTTCAGCTTCTTGATTGGCTTGGCTTCTATCCACTTGGTGAATTTGTCGACTGCTACCAGTAAGTGAGTGAATCCTCCTTTTCCGGGTCGGAAGGGGCCAACCATGTCGAGTCCCCAAACAGCAAACGGCCAGGCAAGAGGAATTGTCTTCAGAGAAGATGCCGGCTTGTGGGACAAGTTTGCATAGAAATGGCAACCATCACAATGATCAACGATGTCTTTAGCCATCTCATTAGCTCGTGGCCAGTAAAAACCAGCTCGGTATGCTTTAGCGACAATCGTCCTTGAGGACGCATGGTGGCCGCAAGTTCCCGAGTGAGTCTCGTCTAGAATCATTCGACCTTCCTCGGGGGAAATGCAGCGTTGTGTAACACCAGTCACACTCTCTCTGAACAACTGATATCCCATCACAGTGAAAGACTTGGACCTGTGCACAATCTATTGAGCCTCTGTTTCATCTTCAAGGAGCTCTTGTCTAAGGATATAGGCAATGTAAGGCACGGTCCAATCGGGAGTGATAACCAAAATCTCCATGACCAGGTTAATCACTATAGGGACATCGACTTCTGTTGGGTCAGTGGAACTCAAAGCTTGTGGGGGCTCTTCGGTGAAAGGATCTTCTTGAACCGAAGGAGTGTGCAAGTGCTTCAAGAACACACTGCCGGGGATAGGCCGTCAACTGGAACCAATCTTGGATAGCTTATCGGCCGCCTGATTTTTCAGTCGGGGAACCTGATGAAGTTCTAGGCCTTCAAATTTCTTCTCCAACTTTCGGACCACATTGCAGTATCCAGTCATAGCGGGGTTTTGAACATCCCACTCTTTCATCACTTAATTCACCACCAGATCTGAGTCGCCATAAACCATCAGGCGCTTGACGCCGAGTGAGATAGCCATGCGCAACCCATACAAAAGTGCTTCATATTCTGCCTCATTGTTGGAGGAATCGAAGTGAATTTGCAAGACAGAGCTCAGCTTGTCGCCCCTGGGAGATATCAAGACAACACCAGCACCGGACCCATTCAACATTTTGGAGCCATCAAAGAACATTATCCAATGCGTCGAGCGAACTTGGATAGGTTGTTGCTGTTCAATCCACTCGGCCATGAAATCTGCCAATGCTTGGGACTTGATTGCTTTTTTGGCTTCGAATCTGATGTCAAAGTGTCCAAGCTCGATTTCCCATTTAGCCACTCGACCTAATGCGTCTTGATTATTGAAAATTTCGGACAAAGGAGCATCACTGACGACTGAAATCGAGTGGTCTTGGAAATAATGCGCCACCTTCTTTGCTGATAGGTAAATACCATAAACCAGCTTCTGATAGTGTGGATATCTTTGCTTTGAGGGGGACAAATTCCTGAGACATAATAAACTGGCCGCTGGACTTCATAAGCTTTACCCTCCTCTTCCTGCTCGACAGTTAGTACTGTACTGACGACCTGATTTGTGGCCGCGATGTACAGGAGCAAGGGCTCTTTGCTGGCAGGAGCGGCAAGCACCGGCTGGGTGGAGAGCATGGCTTTGAGCTCAACAAATGCTTCTTCGGCTTTGGGAGTCCGGTCGAACGTGTTGAACTTCTTCATCAATTGATATAAGGGCAGAGCCTTCTCACCAAGACGAGAAATGAATCGACTCAATGCTGCCAAGCAACCTGTGAGCTTCTGAACGTCGTGCACTTGCATGAGAGTCTTCCTACGGGTAATGGTGCTGATTTTCTCAGGGTTGACATCAATTCCTTGCTCGGAAACGAGAAAACCGAGTAACTTGCCGCCAGGGACGCCGAAAGTACATTTGGCCGAATTCAGCTTTATGTCAAATCGCCTTAGATTGGCGAATGTCTCGGCCAAGTCAGCCAGCAGGTCGGAACCTTTGCGGGACTTGACCACTATATCGTTCATGTACGCCTCAAAATTCTGAGGGATCTGGTCGAGTAAACATTTCTGAATCATGTGCATAAAAGTAGCGCCAGCATTCTTGAGACCAAAAGGCATAGTGATGTAACAAAAAAACACCCGAATGGGGTGATGAAGGCTATCTTTATTTCGTCTGGGCCATACGGACGGATCTTATGGTACCCAGAGTAAGCATCCGAAAATGATAAACGCTCACACCCCACGGTCGAGTCAACAATTGATCTATGCGGGGGAGCGGAAAATGATCTTTTCGGCACACCTTGTTGAGATGTTTGAAGTCAATGCACATGCGCAACGACTTATCTTTCTTTGGCACCATTGCAACATTCGAGATCCACTCGGAGTGGTAAATCTCCCGAATGAACTTGGCTTGCAACAGACCGGCCACTTCTTCTCCGATTGCCTTGCGCTTCTCCGCTGCTAAGCGACACAAATGCTCCCTGACGGGTTTGGCCTTCGGATCCACTCGCAGATGGTGCTGAGCCAGCTTCCTGGGAATCCCCGGCATGTGAGCAGGCTTCCATGCAAAGATATCCCAGTTCTCACGGAGGAACTGGATGAGCTCAGCTTCCTATTTGCTGTCGAGTGTTGATGGGATATTCGTCGGGGCAGCAGTAGGATCTGTCGGATGGATGTGTACCTTCTTCACTTCCCCTGCCGACTGAAATGCCGACTCGGAAGCCGACTTCTTCGCGCGGAGCAAATCAACAGGGTTGATGTTTTTTTGTACTCCTCCAACTCAACCATGGCCATCTGTTGATCGGCGATCTTGGAGCCTTGCTGGAGGCATTCTTCAGCCTGCTGTCGATTGCTTGTGATAGTGATCACGCCCTTAGGGCCTGGCATCTTCAACTTGAGATACACGTAACATGGTCGGGCCATGAAACGTGCATACGCGGGTCGACCCAGAATGGCGTGGTAAGCACTCTTGAAATCCACGACTTCAAATGTCAACTTTTCTTTTTGGAAATTTCTATTGTTCCCAAATGTCACATCCAATGCTATCTGGCCGAGTGACTTGGCCTTCTTTCCTGGGATGACCTCGTGAAATTGCATGTTGCTTTCACTCAGATGGGACATCAGAATGCCCATCCCTTTCAGGGTATCCGCATAGAGAATGTTCAGGCCGCTGCTGCCGTCCATAAGGACCTTTCTAAGTCGAGTTCCCCCCCGGATCAACTACCAGAGCCTGTCGATTGGGAGTGGCCACATGAGCAGGATGGTCTGTCTGGTCGAATGAGATAGCATATTGGGACCACTTGAGGTAGGTGGGGGTATCTGGTACAACCATGTTGATTTCACTGTTGATGACTTTCAGACGGCTCTTGCTCTCGACATCAGCAAAGATCACCAGTGTAGCAGTGACATACGGGAATGTTTCTTTATCTTCATCTTCATATCCCTTCTCAGAAGTTTTATCACTCGGTGGGTCCCCCTTGAATTGCTGCATAAGGGTCCTACACTGTCGAGTGGTGTGCTTGGGCAAAATCAGATTGCCTTTCGCATCTTTCCTCGTGTGAATTACACACGGCTGATCCATGATATCAGTTCCTGTCTGATTTTTCCCTTTCTTGGGGGAATACTATGCTTTAGCTTTGCCCTTGTTCTTTGACTAAGTCACCAGTGCTACCGCTTCTGCTTGAACCGGATCTTCAGTTTTTCACTTCTGTTTCCGATTGTTACTGCCACCAGCCTCATTGACGACTGTCTTACCTTTGCCACTATGGAGGCGGTCTTCTTCCTCGCCATTGGCGTACCGAGTGGCGATTTCCATCATCTTGCCTAGTGAAATATCACCCGTTTGCCCAAACTTCAGATATAGCTCTCTATATCTCACACCGGCCTTGAACGCGCAGACAACCTAGTGTTCCGACACATTTTCCACTTTATGATGATGCAGAGTGGACCATCGCTGAATATAATATCTCAAATTTTCATTGGGATTTTGGACACAATGATGTAAGTCGACCAGACCTGCCGGACGCTTGCAGTGCCCTCAAAGGTTCGGACAAACACTCGGGCAAGATCCTCCCAGCAATATATACTCGAAGGAGCCAAACGATTCAGCCACACTCGAGCTGGACCATCTAACATCAAGGACAGGTGCTTCATTGCAACATTTTCATGTCCGCCAGCAATTTGCACAGCCACTCGGTAATCATATAACCAAGTCTCTGGCTTTGTTTTGCCAGTAAACTTCCCAATCCCTGCCGCCAACCTAAAGTTGGGGGGGGGGATCTCTGCAGAACGTATGGCTCTGCTGAAACACTTAGGACCAGAAACCACAGCTGAGCAACCACTCGGAAAATCTCTGTCGAGTCCTTCCCTGTGGGCTCTGCCTCTATCAATCCGCTTCTGAACGAGAAGGTCGTGGGCGTAAAAGCCCGCATTCTGCTGATCACCGAAAGAGCGCCTATCGTCCTGGCGCCAGGGCGCGTACAGACCACTCTGTGGAGGAGTGGGCACTCGACGGTGGTCTTCACGGTGAAACTGATCTCTAACCTGCTCTTCACGGAAACCTCCGCCCCGACGGCGCAAGGGTGATCCAGGGCTATGTGCCGACCGAACGGTCTTTGCCCTGGGCGAATTGCTATGTATCCTGTTGCGGGACTGAGAAACTATTGAATTCTGCCACTGCGCTGCATCTAATAGTGCTCTGATCTACATCAACCCTCTTCCAGCCTCTGACCGGGACGGCTGAATCAAATCTCCTATCCTAGCAGTAGCAGCAACATTTAACACAGGAGTTCGATATACCTCAACGTCGTCGTGAGATCCAGTCGGAAACAGCTGTCACTGACGTCGACTGGGCATGGCGGGCGCTGGCGAGTGTGCTCGTCATGTTCTGCCTGGAGTTCTTCCAGACGAATGCGCGCAGCCTCCAAAGCTTGAGCCTCGACAGTCGTGCCAATGATGAGAGTGTGAAGAACCTCCTCCTTGCGGTGCGGCTGCTCATTCGACAGACCGCCAGCCTCTTGCCTGCCATGTCCAAAGCCAAGGGGTGAACTCTGATGAGAGCCCGCCATCAAGACCTCCACTGCGGGATCGCAACTTTCGCACTCGGAAGGCATGTCAGACGGATCGGAGTCCGACTCGAACATGCCATCAAGGGACCCGGATGGCTCGAGTGCTACAATCTGCGGAGAAGTTTGACGTGCCACTGCGTGTTTGACCCAACGCTGAAGTCGTGAGCGGCCAGACTGCTTGCGACCGCGAACAGCGAGGGGAGCCGACGTGTAAGGGGTCGAAGGCTGACACAGCAACACACTACACGAACTCGCACGGAAGTGCATGGCCCCATGGACCGGGAGCGCCTCGACATCGAGAGGCGCTTCCTGGAGCCATGCCAAATCGTCGGTGATGAAGGTGAGCGCTCTGAAACGAATCTCGTGGCCCAAAGCAAAAACACCGCCGAAAGACATGTCGAAGGATGGAAAATGCAACCTCGCCGGAAGTAGCTTAGACGCCTGCCCCATGGTGGGCACCAACTGTCGTGGGAATGAGCCTGATAGTAGATGGTAGGGGTACGTAAGGAGAGGGCAGAGTCCTAGCTACGGCGAGGGTGTACACACGGATGTATGAGTTCAGGCCCCTCTCATGGAGGTAACAGCCCTACGTCTCAGTGCTTAGGAGCTTATGTCATGTGGAATATAGAGATTACAATGGTTGCAAACCCTTGTGCCAGAGGGGAGGGGCGGCATATATAGAGTTCGCTACCCCTCATAAGGGCCCGACATCTAAGGGTCTGATCGTGGGTTTAAATACTAGCGTTATTGGCAACGTACATAATAAATGCTACTAATGACGAAGGACTAACGACTGCCCGTTGGCCTCCTGATGGTGGCTACTGGTCTTCTGGTGTCGACTGAGAATGAGGTCTTTCGAGTGCCAGGCGACTGTCGAGTGAAGGAAGTAGACAACCCCATAATAAAGAATTATCTAGTAAGGATGAAATAATTGGTCTTAGTTATATTGCCTAACCTCCTACTGATCCACTAGAACAATATTTGCTAGACCATGAAAATGATATGCACTTGCATGAAATAGATACAATTTTCTTTGAACAATAACCTCTCCTAAAACACATTTTTCCTATTGAAACTCTAGGAGGTCCTCCTCCACCTAAAGGTGATCCTATGTTTGAATTAAAACAATTGCCAAACACTTTGAAGTATGCTTATCTTGATGAGAAGAAGATACATCATATTATTGTTAGTGCTAACCTTTCAGAACATGAAGAAGAAATATTATTAACAATTCTGAGGAAGCACCGAGCTTCTATTGGATATACTCTTGATGATATTAAGGGCATTAGTCCCACTCTATGTCAGCACAAGATTAATATGGAACCTGATGCTAAACCCGTTGTTGATCACCAGCGACGATTGAATCCTAAGATGAAAGAAGTGGTAAGAACTGAAATATTAAAGCTTCTAGAAGCAGGTATAATCTATCCCATAGCTGATAGTAGATGGGTAAGTCCTGTTCACTTTGTACCTACGATGGGAGGTATTACTATTGTTCCTAATGATAAAAGTGAACTTATCCCACACAGAATTGTCACTGGCTACAGAATAGTAATTTATGTTTTAAAATTAAACAAAGCTACTAGAATAGATCATTACCTCCGCCTTTCATTGATCAAACGCTAGAAAAATTATCTAAGCACACAAACTTTTTTTTGGATGGATATTTTGTTTTCTCTCAAATACCTGTATCACAACCTGATCAAGATAAAACCACCTTTACTTGTCCTTTTGGAACCTATGCTTATAGACGTATGCCTTTTGGTTTATGCAATGCACCTTCTACCTTTCAAAGATGTATGAGTGCTATATTCTCTGAATTTTGTGAAAATATTGTGGAAGTTTTCTTGGATGATTTTCCCATTTACGGAACTTATTTTGATGATTGCTTAAGCAACCTTGATCGAGTTCTGCTCAGATGTGAACAAACTAATCTCGTCTTGAATTGGGAGAAGTGCCACTTTATGGTTAATGAAGGTACTGCCTTGGGGCATAAAATGCCTGAACGAGGTCTTGAGGTGTATAAAGCTAAAGTTGATGCAATTGAGAAAATTCCATGTCCTAAAGATATTAAAGGTATTCCGAGTTTCCTTGGCCATGTTGGTTTCTATAGGAGGTTTATTAAAGACTTGTCTAAAATTTCTAGGCCTCTCACTAATCTTTTACAAAAATAATATTCCATTTTGTATGATGATTATGTAGAAGCCTTTGTAACGCTTAAGAAATCCTTAACTTCTGCACCTATTGTTCAACCACCTGATTGGAACTTGACTTTTGAAATTATGTGTGATGCTAGTGATTATGTTATTGGTGTTGTTCTAGGACAAAGAGTTGATAAGAAATTAAATGTTATCCATTATGCTAGCAAAACTCTAGACAGTGCCCAAAGAAATTATGCTACTACTGAAAAATATTTTTTAGCGTTGTGTTTGCTTGTCATAAATTTGGATTTTACATCGTTGATTCCAAAGCTATTGTTCACACTGATCATGCTGCTATAAAATATCTTATGGAAAAGAAAGATGCTAAACCTACACTCATTAGGTGGGTTCTCTTGCTTCAAGAATTTGATTTACATATCAGTGATAGGAAAGGAGCTGAGAACCCTGTAGATGATAACTTTTCTAGGTTAGAAAATATTCTTGATGACCCACTACCTATTGATGATAGTTTTCCCGATGAATAGTTAGCTGCAATAAATGTTTCTCAAAACACCCCTTGGTATGCTGATTATGCTAACTGCATTGTTGCTAAATATATACCACCTAGTTTCACATACCAACAAATGAAAAAATTCTTCTATGATTTAATACATTATTTTTGGGATGACCCACATCTCTATAAATAAGGGTTAGATGGTATTATTAGATGTTGTGTACCTAAGCAAGATCACGAACAAATCCTACGGAAATGTCATTCCGAAACCTATGGAGGACATCATGCGGGAAATAGAACTGCTCACAAGGTATTGCAATATGCTTTTTATTGGCCTACTCTCTTCAAGGATGCCCGTAAGTTTGTCTTATCTTGTGATGAATGTCAAAGAATTGGTAATATCGGTAAGCGTCAGTAAATGCCTATGAATTATTCACTTGTTGTTGAACCATTTGATGTTTGGGGTTTTGACTATATGGGACCTTTTCCTTCCTCTAATGGGTATACTCAGATTTTTCTTGTTGTTGATTATGTTACTAAGTGGGTAGAAGCTATTCCAACTAGTAGTGCTAATCATAACACTTCCATTAAAATGCTTAAAGGAGTTATTTTCTCAAGGTTTGGAGTCCCTAGATATTCAATGACCGATGGTGGTTCACACTTTATTCATGGTGCTTTCCATAAAATGCTTGCTAAATATGATGTTAACTATATAATTGCATCACCCTATCATCCTTAATATAGTGGTGAAGTTGAACTTAGCAATAGAGAAATAAAATTAATATTACAAAAAATTGTTAATAGGTCCCGAAAGAATTGGTCTAAGAAACTAGATGATGCACTTTGGGCCTATACAATAACTTATAAGAATCCTATGGGTATGTCTCCATACAAAATGGTATATGGGAAAACTTGTCATTTGCCTCTAGAATTAGAACACAAAGCATTTTGGGCAATTAAAGAACTCAACTATGACTTCAAACTTTCCGATGAAAAGAGGTTATTTGATATTAGCTCAGTAGATGAATGGAGAACCAGAGCTTATGAAAATGCCAAACTATTCAAATAAAAAGTTAAAAGATGGCATGGCAAAATAATCCAAAAGCGAGAATTAAAAGTTGGAGAATATGTTCTTTTGTACAACTCTCGTTTTAGATTTTTTGCAGGAAAATTTCTTTCCAAATGGGAAGGACCATATGTTATCAAAGAGGTTTATCGCTATGGATCTATCAACATTAATGATGCCAAAGGTACCAACCCGAAGGTGGTCAATGGACAAAGAATCAAACACTATATCTCAGACACACCTATTAATGTTGAAAGAATTACTAACCAAACCATGACACGAGAGGAACACATAAAAGAAACCTTCCGGAACACTCCATAATCTTAAAAAGGAGGAGGTACGTGATACAGTAAGTAAACGGACTCCAAAAAATCCGCAAAAATATTTTCTGTCAGTTTTGGAATATTACAAAAATTAGGAAAACAAGAAATAATCAGGAAAGCGACCGAGGTGAGCACGATATACCAGGGTGCACTTGCCCTACCTGGCACGCCCTGGTG
The DNA here is from genome assembly GCA_022496015.1 of Hordeum marinum. NCBI lineage: Eukaryota > Viridiplantae > Streptophyta > Magnoliopsida > Poales > Poaceae > Hordeum > Hordeum marinum. The sequence continues at coordinate 497,438,047 of CM039673.1, forward strand.
GGTTGTGCCCTCCTCGGGCACCTTCCCGACTCTGTTTCCTTCCATATTATTGCTTTCCAAGATAAAAAAAATCTCTATATATATCCCCGATTGTTTTGACCACCGCATCATGGAAATATTCTCTGCTCTTGTTTTGTGTTGTTTTCTTGGCAGATCTAGATCTCCATGGCTCCACCAAGTCCCTCCAAGGACAAGTTCTTTGAGAAGGTCATGAACCCTTACTTGTCGGAGGTGATGAAGCACCATCAAGCCATTGAGATGCGTGAGGGGGTGCTCCACATCCGAGATGTTCAGGGGCCCAAGAGGACGGGAAGCATGGAGGCCAGGCTTGAGGCGGTGGAACAAACCATCTTCAAGTGCCAAGGGATGGTGGAGCATGGACTTAGTGCTAATCACTCCATGATCACGGAATTCACCCGTGATCACATGATGGATGGCAGGTCCATGAAGGACATCATCTTCACCGTCAACGAGTAATCAATTTTCTGCAAAGTCAAATATATGATCTTGAAAACCAAGTTTTTGGGTATGAAGCAAGATTTAAAGGTATGAGTTTAGCTGCCAGTTGCAGGACTCGGGGGACTCGTGCATCAACTTTTGATGACGATCCCTTGCCCTAGAAGCCGGAGGACAAACCTATTGCTTCATCACCACCGACTTCATCATATTCACCACCAAAAGAGACTTGAGTACACGGGTATGGGCACTCCCCTTGGCTTGAGCCAAGCTTGGGGGAGATGCCTCGGTATCCTATCACCATCACTTCTATTTAGCTTTACTTATTTTATTTCAATCCTTAGCTATTTTGTGGTTTAGTTGAATAAAATTTAGTATGATCTATTTTTGAGTGCTAGTATCGTGATCTATATATCTATGTAATCGAGTGAGAGTTATATAATAAAGTTTAGTTTGAGATCTTGCTTCTTTTTTTTCCTGTTGCAATCATAATAAAATGAAAATAAATGAAAAGGATCATATGCTAATCTTATGGTGAGTAATGACATCACATAAGGAAAAGTATAAGTGGTAAAATTTATTGGAGATTGACAAACATAACATTAGTCAATGATGCAATTCATGAAAGAATTAATTAGGGAAGAGAAGATTCACATGCAAATACACTATCTTGGAGATGTTTTATGATTGTGAGCCCCCATTAAATATTATATGTCAAAATTGTTGACGTTGGACAAGGAAGACAACATAATGAATTATGTTTTTCATGTTCACATAGAATTTATATAATCATAGATCCTTAGACATGTGGCGTTTTCTCAATATCTTTGCTAGCCAAAAATTCCGCACTAAGTAGAGATACTACTTGTGCATCCAAAAACCCTAAACCAAAGGTAACATGAGACGAAGGAGACAATGTTTACCCAGGTTTGGGCCCTCCTATGGAGGTAATACCCTACGTCCTACTTGATTGTATTGATGATATATGGGTTACAGAGTTGATCTACCTTAAGATCGAATAGCTAAACCCCTAGATGAGTTGTCCTCTCTCTATAACCTAAAATCCTCCGGCTTATATAGACGCCGAGGGTACCTAGGGTTTACACATGGTATGTTACATGCCGAAGGGATAAACATGCCTATTCGCTACATCAAACATGGAGGATAAGCCACAATTCCCGAAGCTTCCTTCCTGGAGACAGGTCCTTCGATCGATCCAATGTTCGGCAAATGGCCCATACAGTCTGGCCCATAAGGAATAGGTCAGCCCCCCGAGGACCCCTTAATCCAGGACTCCCTCACTTGACAACCTCTCTTTCGCATTGGGTTGTAAGTATTTGTCATTTGTGTGCAGGTGTTATTTACGTCGGTGCATGATGTTCCCCTACGGATTGATATCTTGGTTTCATAAACTGAGGGAAATACTTACCGTCACTGTGATGCATCATCGCTTCCTGTTTGGGAAACTACCGCCGTAGTCTCAAGCCACGTCAGACACTCTTACTTATCGAAAGGACTACGATTGACCCCCTATACTTGTGGGTCATCATGTTGTCGTTCCAAGCATCGAGAAGCAACACCAAGTTAGGGCCCGATGGCCTCTATGATACTCGACTACACCAGGCGGACACACCGAGGATCCTTTGGGGTCCGCATGCCATCACCAGTCACAAGTACGAGAAATTTGACCTAGCCCATCCTACTTTCCACAAGTACCATGAATTGGACGATCCACGACCACGTGAGTGCCCCGTAGCCCAAGGCCGAATTCTCTAAATTTGACAACAAAACCATGAAACTATGGGAACAACGTGAAACCTATTTTGAGGTATACCATGTGCCATTCCTGACTACGGGATCTATGACAACATTGGTTCCTATCCTAGTGGGCAAGGCTGAGGACCCCTAGGTTGGTTCCGTCCTAGGACACAGGGTGGACCATGACACATTGTACTGAGACTCTGGAAGCCTTATCGTCCAAGACAAGGAATTTGTATACATGGAGGACTCCTCTCCATCAACATAGCCGACTAGCACTCTTGTAATCCTAGGCCTCCGGTATCTTATATAAATCAGGGACGAGCTAGTCAATAGGACAGGTTAGACAACATTACAATCTCTTGGTGCTTTACATATACTATGTACACAACCCAACACAATATACACAAGAAATATAGAGTATTATCTCCTCCGCAAGAGCCTGAACCTCGAACCTTGCACTTGTTACCATCGCGCCAAGTCACCTAGCTAGGATACCCTATCGAGTGATCTGATGCTTAGATCGGTTCCGACGCGACCTACATGCACGCCAGATGTTCGTGTTTAGCGTCACCACCTTCGTCACCGGCTGGCAACCTCAGCAAGGTCAAGAGCTACACCCCAAGACGGATCGTCAGAGATCGGACGGGCTTCTTCATGAACACCAACTTCAATCCCATGAGGGATCATGAAAAAATCCGTCCATGGAGCTCGCGAGCTCAATGCCAACATTCATCTCATGCGATCGTGCAGAATAATATGAACAATAGATTCATTTTCCTTGGACATGCCTCCTTGAGCAGCATTTTGTTGGTCCCATGCAATGGGATTGTACAAAATTAAGTCCACAATAACCCTATAAAATTGTGTCGCGCTCCAATGGTGGTATCTCCGACTAGTTTCAAAAAGGCAAGGTGTTGTCAAATCTGCGCGACTTTAGAAGAAAATTGCACGACTTTAGAAGAATAAGGACTATGACCAAGTCCTACATAAATTAAAAAAAATCCAACCATTCATATTGTGTGCCATTGTCATGGATGCAACCCCTCGAAATTTCACCTTCGTCTGATGGTTCAAACTCGGAAAAATTCTCAAAGAATACATCAATTTGCGAATCTATTTTCTACACAAAACCAAATTCGACCCAAGTTCATATTTATTAATGAATGGACTATGAGACGACCTCTGATTGAGATTTTTTTGTAGAGTATTCTATTTTGTCCTCTAACACATGCATCCAAAATTTGAACCTACTCTAAGGTGCTCTTCGCAGCCATGTTATTATCGCCCCGAGAGACCTCGTTGAGGGAGTCCGGGAATAAGGGGTCCTCGGGCAGCCGACCTATCTCCTATGGGCCGGACAGGTGGGCCGCTCTGTGGCCATTGCATAGAGGGCGAACTATAAGACGATTTTGTATTCTGGAAGGAGACCTTCGATGCCTTGATATGTGATACATCCCCGTCATATCTATAATTTTTGATTGCTTCATGCCAATATTCTACAACTTTCATATACTTTTGGCAATATTTTATATTATTTTTGGGACTAACTTACTTACCCACTGCCCAGTGCCAGTTCCCGTTTTATGTGTGTGTTTTTTGTTTCGCAGAAAATCCATATCAAACGAAATCCAAACTCAATAAAAATTTATGATTTTTTTGGAATATATGTGATTTTTGAGACTCGGAATCAACGAAAGACGACGCTCGAGGGCCCCACAAGCTATGTGGCTGCACCCTAGGGGGTCGCGGCCTGATGGCTTGTGGCCATCCCTTAGGTCAGTTGGAGCTCTGCTTTTACCACAAGGAAGATATTTTTATAATAAAAATCCCCTCAAAATTTCATCCCGATCGGAGTTACGAATCTCCGGATATTTAAGAAACGGTGAAGGGGTCAAAAACCAGTTGCGAAAACAGAAGAGAAATAGAGAGAGAGATCCAATCTCGGAGGGGCTCGTGCCCTCTGGGAGTCATGGCGGCCATAGACCGGAGAGGAATCCCTCCTCTCATCTATGGAGGAAGCCAAGGAATAAGAAGATGGATGGGGTCTCTCTCCCCTGTCTCCCGGTGGCGCCGGAGCACCACTAGGGTATCCATCATGACAGAGATCTACATCAACAACTTTGCCGCCGTCACCACCAACTCTCTCCTCCTCTAGGTAGAGGTGTAAAACCTCTTCTCCCCACTGTAATATCTACCTAAACATGGTGCTTAATGCTATATATTATTATCCAATGATGTGTGGCTATCCTATGATGTTTGAGTAGATTTCTTTTGTCCTATGGGTTGATTGATGAGGTTTGAGTTGCATGTTTTATTTTGGTGTTGTCCTAAGGTGCTTTCCATGAGGCACACGTGTGAAAGTATAAAGGTGGAGGGTGTTGCAATATGTTCATTATTCGCTTATAGTGGGTGGCTAGAGTGATAGAAGGTTACACCCGAGTAAGGGAATTGTTGCGTATGGGAGTAACGAGGACTTGATGTGTTAATGCTATGGTTGGGTTTTACCTTAATGAATTTCTAGTAGTTGCGGACGCTTGCTAGAGTTCCAACATAAGTGCATATAATCCAAGTACGGAAAGTATGTTAGTGGATGCCTCTCCCTCATATAAAACCACAATAATGATTACATGTCTAGTTATCAATTGCCTAGGGACAAATCTTTCTCTTGTGCTACAAAAAGCTTTCTACTAAATAATTTACTTTAGTGTTCCTTATTAAACCAGCAACTAATTTTATTTCCACATTATTTTTTACCTTGCAAAACTATCTCTACACCTATTAAGTACTTCTAGTTTCATTCCCGCAAAACAGTTTCATACTTGTTCTAGATAAAGTAAGCGTTAGCGTGCGTAGAGTTGTATCAGTGGTCAATAGAACTTGAGAGGATATTAATTCTACCTTTAGCTCCTTGTTGGGTTCGACACTCTTACTTATCAAAAAAGTCTACAAACGACCCCCTACACTTGTGGGTTATCAAGACCTTTTTCTGGCGTCGTTGCCAGGGAGCAATAGCGTAGTGGTTGATATTCTCGTGTGTGCTTGTTTGCTTTATCACTAAGTAATTTTTATTTTTTTGTTATTAGTTCTTTTATATATTTATTTATATATATGGAACACGAAACACCAAAAAAATTAGATGTACTCGCTACTCATGGAGATGGGGAACCTCCTAAAACTCTCGATGCTAGTTATGTGAAACACGTTAATTACTCCTTTAATAATCCTAAGAAATCCTCATTCTACTTTATAATGGGAGACACGTCGGATCAACATGAGTACTTTAGGGATTATCACTTATCTCACACAGGTAAACACCTATGGGATCAAATTAAAATGTTATGTTGGTATGCTTGGGATATATGCTCGAAACATGATTATACTTGTTGCTCTAAGATGAAGGGTCTTCACTTTCCCTTTCAACGTGAATTTAATGATAACAAAGCCTTGGCTTCTTATTATAAGGGTGTATATGGTTACTATGATGTGGAACAAATAGAAGAATTTGTTGCTTTTAAGGGTGCTTATGAAATTGAATCGTTCTTTGAAAGATATGACTATGGTTATGCTATTTACAGTTCTGAAATTTTTACCATAGTTAAATATTGTTATGAGAATTATGAATACAATGCTGATATTACTGAATTTATTGAGAGAATGACCGATGTCTTGGAAGAGATTAATATTTTGCAGGAATCTATGAAAGAAGAAATTCCTGAAACTTTGAGCTCATTAGATGAAAAAGATGAGGAGGAGAGCGAAGAACAAAAGGAGGAAGAGAGGATTAGCTAGCAGTGCCCACCTTCTAATGAGAGTAACTCTTCAACTCATACATTGATTAATTTCCCTTCTCACACACCGAAGGATGAATGCTATGATGATTGCTATGATCCCTTGGATTCGTTTGAGATATCCCTTTTTGATGAACTTGATGCTATGCTTGTGGCCATGATGCCAATATGAATTAGGCTTATGGAGATGAACGTGCTATAGTTCCTTATGTTAAACATGAAATTTTTGCTATTGCACCCACACATGATAGTCCTATTATCTTTTTGAATTCTCCCAACTACACTATATGGGAGAAGTTTGCACTTATTAAGGATTATAGTGATGGGTTGCGTTTTACTACCACACATGATGATTTTGATGGATATATTATGCATGTGCTTGCTATTCCTAATTGCAATTATTATGAGAGATGAACCAAATCTTCACCTCTCTATGTTTCCAATACAATAAAATTGCAACAAACCACTTATGCTATGTATTGGCTTTTACTTTGTGTGCATGAATTGTTCTTGTATGACATGCCAATGCATAGGAAGAGAGTTAGACTTTGTTTTCACATGATATATATCACTGTGTGCTCACTACTAAATTACAAATCATTGTTAATTGAAATTGGCTTTGATATATGTTGGGATCCGGGTGTATCAATTACTTGAGCACTATTTGCCTAGCTTAATGGATTTAAAGAAAGCGCTGCCAGGGAGACAACCCGGAAGTTTTAGAGAGTCATTTTATTATGTTGTATGATTTTAAAATAATTGAAAACAAAAAATAAAGTGGGGAACTTAAAACTTTTTCAAAAAGAGAAGTGAAAGTGAGAAAGACAAGCATCGTTGAAGTGGGGGCTAGCCTTCAACTTTGTTCATGCCCATGGAAACTTTGCGAATCTTTATTACAGGAACTTTTGAAAAAAAATTATCCCCTTGTACAAATCCATTGTATTATAAAAATAATGTGCCAAGAATTACCCTTAGGGTGTTTAAATTGCTTGTTTGATATGTGTTGTGTAAAAACAGAAACTTTTTCTGTAGTGTTTGAATTTTAATATTTTACTAGAGCCTGAAAAATACTTTTTTCAAATACTGTTATAAAAATTATTTATTACTTCCTAATTTTTCAGAATTTTTGAGTTACATAAGTATACGTTCCATCTGCATCTTTAGAGACTGTCCAGTTTTTCACAGATTGCTGTTATATTTGCTTTGCATGCTTATGTTTGAAAATTCTTGTTGAGCCCCATTGATTTAGGAGCCATAGAATGTGGTAGAATACAATGGGTAATGTTAATAATGTTATGGCAGGACATGATGAGATTTGATGATTATGTACTAACATTTCTAATGAAAGTTTTGTTAAGTTTTGTGTGTATGAAGTGTTTGAAGATCGAGGAGGTATCAATATGAGACGAGTAAGGAGAGGCAAGAGTTCAAGCTTGGGGATGCCCAAGGCACCCCTAGTAAATATTCAAGGAGACTCAAGCATCTAATCTTGGGGATGCCCTAGAAGGCATCCCATCTTTCTTCTTCAACAACTATCGATATGTTTTTGTTTTTGTTTTGTTCACATGATACGCATAAATTCTTGGAGCGTCGTGTGCCTTTTATTTTCCTTTTAGCAATGCACCATTCTGGTATTGGAAAGTCTATGGTTGATTTATAGAATGCTCTTTGCACTTCACTTGTATCTTTTGAGTATGGCTTTATAGAATGCTTCATGTGCTTCACTTATATCATTTGAAGTTGGATGCCTATTTCTCAACATATAGAAAACCGTTATTTGTAGAATCATCTTTTGCTTCACTTATATTTATTAGAGCATGTCCAGGTCTTTTCTAGAAAGAATTAAACTCTCATGCTTCACTTAAGCCTATTTAGAGAGTCAACGGGAATTGGTCATTTACATGGTTAGTCATAAAATCCTACATAAAACTTGTAGATCACTGAATATGATATGTTTGATTCCTTGCAATAGTTTTACGATATTGAGATAGAAATATGTGGGTGCACTAGTTGCTGATTGTGGATTAGAAAGAATATTTATGTTAAGGTTTGTGATTCCCGAAGCATGCACGTATAGTCTCTAGTTATGCGATGAAGTTGGAGCATAATTTATCTTTGATTGAAATCCTTTGTGTTATTATAATCAGGGGGCGATGGTTAATTCCTCCCAACCTCCTCCCTAGGAGCATGCGAGTAGTACTTTGCTTCGAGAGAGCTAATAAAACCTTGCAATAACTATGTGAGTTCTTTATGACTAATGTGAATCCATTGATATACGCACTCTCACCACCTCATATTTGCTAGCCTCTTCGGTACCGTGCATTGCCCATTCTCATGTAGAGGATCGGTGCAACCTCTGTCGCTGCATCCAAACCCCGTGACATGATACGCTCTGTTGCACATAAGCCTCATTATATCTTCCCCAAATCAGCCACCATACCTACCTATCATGGTATTTCCATAGCCATTCTGAGTTATATTGCCGTGCAACTTTCACCGTTACATCATATGAGTTGTACACCTATTGTCATATTGCTTTGCATGATTGTAAGATATCAAGCATGATATTTCCATGACTTGTCCTTTTTTGATATGTTTTGCTACGCTAGATCATTGCACATCCTGGTACACTGCCAGAGGCATTCATACAGAGTCATACTATAGTTATTCATATTGAGTTGTGGGTAAATAAAGTGTGATGATCATCATTTTAGAGCATTGTCCCAGTGAAGAAAGGATGATGGATAATATTATTCCCCCACAAGTCAGGATGAGACTACGGACGAAAAATGAAAAATGGGGGAGGCAAAAAATGAAAAGAAAAGGAAAATTCCACCATGAAAAAAAAACAAATAACTGAGAGTAAAAAAGGGACTTTGCTACTATCCTTTACCACACTTATGCCTCAAAGTGGCACCATGTTCTTCATATAGAGAGTCCTATTTTGTCACTTCCATATGCTAGTGGGAATTTTTCATTATAGAACTTGGCTTGTATATTCCGATGACGGGCGTCCTCAAATGCCCGAGGTCTTCATGAGCAAGCAAGTTGGATGCACTCCCACTTAGCTTTAGTCGAGCTTTCATACACTTATAGCTCTAGTGCATCCGTTGCATGGCAATCCCTACTCCTCGCATTGATATCTATTGATGGGTATCTCCATAGCCCATCGATACGCCGAGTTGATGCGAGACTTTCTTCTCTACTTTTACCCCTTTGAAACTTACCACCATATTCTATTACACCTTTAGGATATATCCATGGTTCACGCTCATATATTGCACGAGTAATAAAAAGCTAAAGCGCGCTAAAGGGTATGATCCAATTGCTTGGTTTGACAGCGGGGTGCCCATGATTTATACTTTATGCTAGGAAGACCAAGCATGACATGCTATATGATTTTGTAGGGATAGCACTCTTTGGCATTGATATTTTGAAAGGACATGATTGTTTGCTAGTAAACCTGAGTATGGATGTCTTTTTTTCAGAATATTCCCTTGAATCACTTGTATCTTAATACTCATGCTATGACTAGACATTTGTTCAAGATTATGTTAGGTAGCATTCCACATCAAAAATTATCTTTTTATCATTTACCTACTCGAGGATGAGCAGGAATTAAGCTTGGGGATGCTGATACGTCTCCGTGTATCTATAATTTTTGATTGCTTCATGCCAATATTCTACAACTTTCATATACTTTTGGCAATATTTTATATTATTTTTGGGACTAACTTACTTACCCAGTGCCTAGTGCCAGTTCTTGTGTTTTTTTTGTTTCGTAGAAAATCCAAATCAAACGAAGTCCAAACGCGATAAAAATTTATGGAGAATTTTCTGGAATATATGTGATTTTTGAGAGTCAGAATCATCAGAAGACGATGCCCGAGGGCTCTGGCAGGGCCCTAGGGGGGTCGCGGCCAGATGGCTTGTGTCCAGCCCTTAAGTCGGCTGGATCTATCCTTTTCTCGCATGAAGATATTTTTATAATAAAAATCCCCTCAAAATTTCAGCCCGATCGGAGTTACGGATCTCTGGATATTTAAGAAACGGTGAAGGGGTCAGAAACCAGTCACGAAAACAGAAGAGAAACAGAGAGAGAGAGATCTAATCTCGGAGGGGCTCCTGCCCTCCAGGAGCCATGGCGGCCATGGACCTAAGGGAAACCCTCCTCCCATCTAGTGAGGAGGCCAAGGAAGAAGAAGAAGGATGGGTCACTCTCCCCCTCTCTCCCGATGGCGCCGGAGCGCCATCGGGGCATCCATCGTGACGACAATCTACACCAACAACTTCGCTGCCATCACCACCAACTCTCTCCCCCTCTATGCAGCAGTGTAAAACCTCTTCTCCCTGCTGTAATCTCTACTTAAACATGGTGCTTAATGTTATATATTTTTATCCAATGATGTGTGGCTATCCTATGATGTTTGAGTAGATTTCTTTTGTCCTACGGGTTGATTGATGACTGTGATTGGTTTGAGTTGCATGGTTTATTTTGGTGTTGTCCTAAGGTGCTTTCCATGAGGCGCACACGTGAAAGAATAAAGGTGGAGGGTGTTGCAATATGTTCATTATTCGCTTATAGTGGGTGGCTAGAGTGACAGAAGGTTACATCCGAGTAAGGGAATTGTTGCGTATGGGAGTAAAGAGGACTTGATATGTTAATGCTATGGTTGGGTTTTACCTTAATGAATTTCTAGTAGTTGCGGATGCTTGCTAGAGTTCCAACATAAGTGCATATAATCCAAGTAGGGGAAGTATGTTCGCGTATGCCTCTCCCTCATATAAAACTACAATAATGATTACCTGTCTAGTTATCAATTGCCTAGGGATAAATCTTTATCTTGTGCTACAAAAAGCTTTCTACTAAATAATTTACTTTAGTGTTCCTTATTAAACCAGCAACATATAGAAAACCCTAATCCCTTGATGGTAACCGACTATGGGTTACCCTATGTACCCCAAGTGTCTATGTAGACAAGAGGGTTTAGTACGTAGGAACCATTATTCTACTCCTCTAGGGTTTAGTTCATCTGATATCTGGTAGATCGACTTTGTAATCATCATACACACATCCATATAATCAAGCAGGATGTACGGTTTTACCTCTTTGAGAGGGCCCGAACCTGGGTAAATATTGCCCGTGTGTTCCTAGTTCCCCATTGATCCAAGATCCACAGCTTGGTACTCCCTAGCCTAGATCTTCTAGTTTTACATAGACATTGGTGCTTTCATTGAGAGTTTCATTGTAGGATCGCCAAAAGGATCAATGGATTGCTTAATCATTAGCAATGACGTATGACACAGGGACGTCTTTGTCCCTGGACAGATCTTCACGTTTGGCAGCATCGTACTGCACGATGGTCCAACCGACCATCTTTGCCAGGTCAGAAGCTTGGCCCCTGATCAGGAGATCCAGTTTGGGAACCTGGAGTTCATCGCCGACTCCCTGGGATATCTTGTTTTGACAAAGCTTTTGGCTCCCCTCGAGGAGCTCGCAAGTCTCAATGCCGGAAGCAGTGAACCCTACCATCAGGGAGTCTTCCACCCTGGCTCCGGCCTTGAAGCCCGCTCCAGTCGAGACGCCCAGATCAGCTTCAGCCGAACGCTGCCCGGGCGCGACTTTAAACACCCCGCAACTGCAATACTATGGATCAGTCCTATGTACTCTAGGAGCATGGATCCCACAGACGTCTCATGATTAAACGAGTTGTGGGGATAACCAACAGCCAACCCTCGATTTATGATCGGATCGGTCTTAAACCTAACGATAGGGAAATTCATGTCCCACCTATCACACACTTGGTCGCAACCATCAAGGAGTCGGACGATGGTTCGCCCTCGCAACCACCAAATCTTAGAATGGTGTGACGCCCCCAATTTCGACCATACGCCAAACATACACGTAATGCGTACGACCAAGATTAGGGACTCACTGATCGATATCACAACACAACACTAGACAGAAATTAAAGTCATACAACTTCATATTACAAGCCAGGGGCCTCGAGGGCTCGAATACAAAGCTCGACAAGCACGAGCTGGCGGAAGCAAATAATATCTGACTACAGACATAAGTTAAACAAGTTTTAACTTAAGAAGGCTAGCACAAACATAACAACGGATCGAACAAGGCGAGGCCTCCTGGTTGGGAACCTCCTATCCTACTGCTAGTCGGGGCCCGCCTCCACGTAGTAGTAGGCTCCTGCGGCAGTGTAGTAGTCGTCTTCAGGGTACTCCATCTCCGGGGCTCCGTCGTCTGAACGCAACAATCGTATTGAGGGGGGAAAGAGGAAGCAAAACAGCGGTGAGTACTCATCCAAAGTACTCGCAAGACTGACATCAGAACTATGCTAAGTATGCATTAGTATCAAGGAAAGGGGTTATATCTGGGCTGACTGCAGAAAGCAAGAATAGGGGGAAGGCCTAGTCCTATCGAAGACTAGCATCTTCAGCATCTTGCAGCATTAGAAGAGAGTAGATTGGTAACTCATATAAAGAGATATTATTGTAGCAAATTTTATTAAGTAACCATGCCCAGAGATTCTTCCTCGACTCCCTACGAGGAAGAAATCTCGGAGCCAACATTCATTACAATTTAAAGTCACAATTTTAGTTGTAGTAGATCAAGGTACAACTCCAAGTCGTCCTGTTACCGTGGACACGCCTATTCGAATAGATGAATTCATCCCTACAGGGGTGCGCCGCATTGCCAACACGCTTGATCACCTCCAGCCAGACACACTTTTCTAGGTAATGCCCGGCCTCGGGATAGCAACACGTCGTCGCCCCAACTAGACTCAAGAAAGAGGCTAGCCTGCCGGTTTAAATCCTAAGCACACAGGGGTCATGGGCCCACTTGCCCTTTGCGCTCCTGCATGATGCGTACGCGGCCGAGGTCAGCCCTAGCACACCCTAATCCAAGAGCTATACCATCCAGGCCACTCGGGAGTGCGCCGCTCCATTATTGACATTCGAAGAGCTTAGGCTGATACAACGACGCTGGGTACCCATAACTACTCCCACGTGAAGGTTTAGTGCGTAAAAGGTCAAACGACTAACTCAGATCAAATACCCAACCCATAAGCATTTTATTAATGCGGGGCAAGCGCGACCCATGAAGTGCGGTCCCGTAGCCCCATATCGAGGATGTGTGTCAAGGGCCTCTCCTACCCGTCCATGCCTCAACAACATCAAACCGTGGGTACCCCTCAGGACCCATCACCAACATGTTTTTGTAACCAGGCCATAGTACCTGTGTGTATACAACATCAAGACAGAACCTGAGGAATCACCCTCAAAGGGCCCCACTTGATAAAACCGTCAAGGTGGACTTAGAGGAATCACCCTCGAGGGTCCCACACTTGAGGGTTTGCATGACAGAGTCATCATCGGTAGTGGTCATGAAGGGATCACCCTCAATAACCACGACCGACTAGCTGCACTACAAAACTAGCATCTTGAGTACTTCACAAGGTGTCACCCTCAGCACTTGATAGTAGCTCTGCAGAGTCGTACAAATAAGGGGTGTGCGGTAAAGGTGACGGGCATGGCTTGTCGGTCGGTTGACCGATTCTTCAAGTCGTCGAGTCTTTGATGAAGAAGCAGGGGCAACTAGGACTAAGGGGTCACTGAGGATTCATTGATCAACCTATACTAAGTAGTTGATATAGCAACATGTATAGTAGCAGTTTATCAAAAACAGGCTATGCATCGGAAATAGGAGCTAGCTAATGCAGTTGCAAAATCTAATGCAAGAATGAGAGGGAAAGGAATGGGCGATATCGGAATGCTCAAGGGGGGTTGCTTGCCTTGCTGCTCTGCGGCAAAAGGCTGATCGTCAGGCGCGTAGTCGTACCCAACAACAACGTCAGTCTTGGGGTCTACCGATAAGAAGAAGGGGACAAATAATAAATATAAAGCACATATGCAATACCATGCATGCCATGGCAATATGCAGAGCTACGCAGGCACTAACACAGTATTACACGTCGTAGACGGTTCGGAAGAATATGTGACAATATTTTCTGGGTCTCGAGCTGCTACCGGACAGATGAAACGGATGGAAAAGTTCTAGGTTCGCTATGATAGGAGCACATGACAGATGAATGGACCGTGTATTCCGATTCGTAGGATTTTTCTGATCAACTTTCATGTATAAAATATTTTCATCCGAGCTACGGATTATTTAATATTAATATTGAAAGTTTTATTAATATTCAGAAACTAAAACATATTATTTTAATTTAATAATTCAATTTATGACATCAACATGATGTCATGCTCACATCAGCAGTGAACAGTCCTAGTTGACTGGTCAAACTGACCAGTGGTGCCCCACAGGTCAGCGATATAGTTTTAATTATTGTTTAATTAACATTCATAAAATTAATTAATGGGGGTCGGACCCACCTGTCATTGACACATTAAATATATTATTTAATAGATTTAAATTAACAGGTTTAATTAGTTTTTATGGGGTTGGGCCCACATGTCATTGACATCCCTATTAATTATACAGAATAGTGAATTAACCTAATTAGTTTAACTATGTTTATTTAATTTATTATTGTTATGATTTAACATTTTTATTTTTATTTTTTATCGTATTAAAAACAAGGGAGGTTAGTGGGTGGTTACCCACTAACCATATCGGTTTAGGGGAGGACCGAGCCCCTCGGTGGCCGATCGCCGGTGAGGCCGGCGCCGGCAGCCAGGGTGTTGCGACGGGGAGGATGGGGCAGCGGGGCAGCGAGACGACGGCGAGCGCGGCGTTGAGTGCGGGCAGGGGTGCGCACGCGGTGCAGGCATGGCCGAGATGCGGGGCCGCGACAAGAGGGGCGAGTGGTGACGCGGCGGCGACGAGCATCTAGCGGCGGCGAGGTGGTTCCGGTTGAAGGGGGAGAGGAGAAGGGATAGGAGGAGCCTCGGGGGGCTCACGGGCGATTGCAGGGAGGCGGGTTCGGTGAGGCTCAATGGAGCCGGCGGTGAGGAGGAGGCCGGGGAGGCGTACGGGGAGTGGTGAGGAGGCACAGGCGGCCAAGCACCAATAAGGGACGGTAGGGGGAGGGGGGCGACGGGGCGTCGGGCATCAGCGCCGGCCGGGAGGGGGCATTGAGGGAGATGCCCCCGATCCATATCCGATCGAGGAGGGGAGAGGAGGTTGTGGGCGGGGTGGGGTAGGAGTGAGGCGACGGGGTGGTGAGTGGGGGGCTGGGGATGACCTAGGCACCGGTGGGGTGGGTTGGCGGGGTAGGTGGGCCGGCGAGTTGGGCTAGCCCAAGAGGGAGGGGTTTTTCCTTTTCTTTCATAAGTGCTTTTAGTTTTATTTCTTTTTATTAGTTTCTCTGTTTTTATTTAATTCAGTAATTATTTAGGTTTTGTAAAGTATGTGACCCAACCCAATATTACAATTGTAATATTTGGTAGTTCCACAAAAAGTTTGATGACTTTTAGAGTTGTTTCGAAAACTGCCAAAACCAAAAGGTATATCATTAATCGATTTGGCAACTCTTATAAATGTCTTAGAGGCTCTAAAACACTCGTAAAATTGTGGGTGGCATTCTTATAATTGCTTAGGGAATATTTGGAACTTATGCAAGATTTTTATCATCAGATTTGCAAAACTTTTAACTTCACTTTTTAAATGATTTTTGAATTGCATAAGAATTCGAATTTGCATTTGATTCCAAGGTGATCACATTGGGATTATCAAAATGGATTAGCATAATCCTTGGAGTACCGTAGCTTGATTACACGGATTACTGTAGCTGCAAATCCAGGGTGTCACAAACGGTCTATGTCCAGGTTCCCAATCACCAGGTTCGATCTTCTAGTTCGGAATCCAGACCCTTCCCCGGAAAAAGTTTGGGATCGAGCCCCTCTTCTACACATGACCTGGAGTCTATGAGGCAGTGTCCGGTTGCTAACCCGGACCCCGAACCCGGTGCGCCGGATTCTATGGTGGAATGATACACGACCGCGAATGCTTTGAGGTCACACCCTATATGGATACAAAGTTTTTTCCCGCCCACCCCCATGCCAAGTACTCTCAAAGTAATTCAGGAAGACCTGATGTATGGGACCTATTGTACGTTGAACAACAGCCAGGGGTAACGGTCCACCACTTTTAGGCTAGATTCCTCCTTGTCAAAAATAGGCTCGATAAATGCAGCGACCAGGACATTATCGCAACCTTCCGGTATAATTGTCGCGATGAAGTAATACTGAACACCCTTACCCGTCCCCATGTTCAAAAATTTGCTGAGTTATTGGACCTGGTACACACATAGTCCACCATGGAAAGTACATGGCAGGCTCAACAGATGCGCGCGGAGTCAATCCATGCCAAGGAACCCAGAAGAGCTCGGAGGAAGCACATACCCCCATGACATCCGACCGAACATGAGCCCGTCGAGAAAAAGAATAAACCCCTTGCAGGATCTAGAACTGTCATGGACGACTTATTTGATAAGCCGCGCCCATAGATTCTATCCTGCTTAATACGAACCGACACACAGCCTTCGAGCTTGTTGGGTCATCAGGCAAGTCGCAAAGAGCGGAGAGACCATCCTCGGAATCTCACCCTCAAGCAGACGATCACCAATTCCACTGGATAACAACGCCAAGATCCTAACGATCTATGAGACGTTCTCCTCAAATAATCATAGGAAAAGAGATCTTCGAGAACTCGACCAAATACACCAGGTGGCAGCGACAAATTCATAGACGAGCAGACCCATCTCCTTCCACAAGGAAGACTAGCCAAGAATCCGCCTCGACTGAACACCTGCCGCCCTGGTCCTTAATCCCATTGTAGTTAGCTTCGGACTCCATAAGGTGCTAATGGACGACGATAGCAGTTTGAACCTCATTTATGAGTATACCTTGGACAAAATGCAATTCGATAGATCTCGCATTGAACAAAGCCATACCACCTTTCGATGAATCATACCTGGAAAAGAAGCACGTTGCATCGGGCGAGTTACCCTCGAAGTGGTATTCGACACCCCTGAGAACTACAAGTCCAAAGAACTCATCTTCCATGTTGTGCCCTTTCATAGCGGCTATCACGCCTTATTGGGCATGACGCTTTCACACGATTTCAGGCCATACCACATTATGGGTATATGAAGCTCAAAATGCCAGGGGCCAATGGCGTGATCACAATTATAAGTGACCCGGTCTTCGGGCTAAAAACAAAACAGCTTCGCTCGCCCTTGAGGCAATGTCCGAGTCTCTCGCGACAGACTAATTAACCACACTTCACTCAATGGTGGATAGGGATGATGTAGTCCTCAGCAAGAGGACCAAATCCACACCCTTCAAACTAGTAGATGAAATCGTCAAATTTCAAGTGTATCCAATGGACCCTAATAAAATAGCGTCCATTGGAGCTCAGGTGGACCCCGTGGTTGACGAAGCATTGCGCACATTTCTGTGCAAAAATTGGGACATACTCACCTAGCACCCTTCAGACATGCCAGGAATCCCACGAAGACTGGCGGAGCATAGCCTGAACATAATTAGAACCTTCAAGACAGTTAAGCATGCGCTACTCCGATTTTCCGAACCCAAGCGTCAGACTATGGGTGAAGAACAAGCAAAGCTACTCAAAGCCGGACTCATCTGATAAATTAAACACCCCGAGTGGTTCGCAAATCTGGTCATGGTGCCAAAGAATGACAAATCCTGGCGGCTGTGTGTCGATTTCAAAGACCTGAATAAAGCCTGCCCTAAGGATCCCTTTCCCTTACCATCAGATCAAGATGAAGGAGTTTGACCAAGACACAACCACATTCATCACACCCTACGGTCCATTCTGCTTCAACACAATGCCCTTTGGGTTAAAAAATGCAGGCGCCATAGACCAGCACATGATTCAGACATGCTTGGAAAATCAAATCGGCAAAATGGTTGAAGCATGTGTGGACGATGTGGTCATCAAGACCAAGCATGTCAGCCAGCTGGTGGACGACCTCTGACAAAACTTCAATAATCTATGGGCTTACGATATACGGCTCAATCCGGATAAATGTGTCTTTTGAGTTCTCGCCGGTAAACTGCTCGGACTTATTATCTCCCATAGAGGAATAGAGGCCAATCCGGCTAAAGTCCAAGCTCAATCTCAACTAGCAATCCCTATGGAGCTGAAGCATATTCAAAAATTGGCGGGCTGTGTGGCCGCTTTGAGCCACTTTATCTCCCGCCTTGGCGAAAAGGCTCTACCGCTTTACGTACTGCTCAAACGGACCAAAAACTCCAAGTGGGCCGATGAGGCAACGACCGCTTTGGAAGAAATCAAAACATTATTGGCCAGTAACCCTATACTAGCGGCACCCGACATAGGCGAACCAATGTTGTTGTACATCTTAGCCACAAACTAGGTGGTTAGCGCGGTTCTCATTGTTGAACGAGAGGCTGAGGGTCACAAGTTCCGGGTACAGAATCCAGTATACTATGTATCAGGAGTGCCCACGCCGTGCAAATCCAGGTATCCGCATTACTAGAAGATAGCCCACACAGTTTTCATGGCATCTCAAAAGCTTCTACACTACTTTCAACAGTGTTCGGTCACAGTGGCATCTGAAGTACCACTAAACGGAATAATGAACAACAGGGACGCCATTGTCAACATAGCCAAATGGGTAATTGAGCTCATTCTCTTCGAAATTGCATACAAACTACGCCGAGCTGTCAAATCTCAGGTGTTGGTTGATTTTCTCGCTGAATGGATAGAGGCCTAGATCCCCAGGGAGTAGAGTACATACTCCCACTGGACGATGTACTTTGACGGATCCAAAACGCTTGCTGAACTAAGGGCTGGAGTCATAATTACATCCCCAACATGCGACAACATCTGGTACGTCTTACAGATCATGTACACCGATTCCGACAGTGCAGCCGAATACGAGGCTCTATTGCATGGACTTAGGATGGCAGCATTAATGGGTGTACAATGGCTCGAGGTACGAGGAGACTCTAACCTCACCATCTCTCAAATAAATGGCAAATTTGACGCCAAAACCCCAAAGATGGCAGATGATGCCCCACAAGTATAGGGGATCAATCGTAATCCTTTCGATAAGTAAGAGTGTCGAACCCAACGAGGAGCGGAAGGATATGATAAGCGGTTTTCATCAAGGTAATTTCTACAGGCACTGAAATTGTAAGTAGCAAGTAGTTTGATAGCAAGGCAATTTGTAAGGAGCAAGTAACGGTAACAATAGGTAAGGTGCAGCTTGGTAGCCCAATCCTTTTGTGGCAAAGGTCAGGCCAAAAGTACTTCTTATGATGAGCAAAGTGTTCTTGAGGGTACACGGGAATTTCATCTAGCCACTTTCGTCATGTTGGTTTGATTTGGGTTCGCTACTTTGATAATTTGATATGTGGCTGGACCGGTGCTAAGGTGTTGTTCTTACTTGAACTAGCAACCTACTTATGAATAACCCACTCGCAAGCATCCACAACTACGAGAAAAGTATTAAGACAAAGTCTAACCATTGCATTAAACATGTGGACCCAAATCAGCCCCTTACGGAGTAGCGCATAAACTAGGGTTTAAGTTTCTGTCACTCTCACAACCCATCATCTAATAACTACTCCACAATGCATTCCCTTAGGGCCAAGGATGGTGAATCACAACATACATATCATCAAAATGTCGAACACATATCAAATTCAGATGAGTACTTGCAACACGACTTCTCCTGTGACCTCAAGAACAAAGGTAACTACTCAAAATAATATGCATGCTCAAGATCAGAGGTGTATTAAATAGTATAATGGATCCGGACATATACTCTTCCACCAAATAAACCATATAGTAATCAACTACACAAGGTAATTAACACTACTAGTCACCCACAGGTACCAATCTGAGGTTCCAGTACAAAGATTGAACACAAGAGATGAACTAGGGTTTGAGATGAGATGGTGTTGTTGAAGATGTTGATGAAGAATGGCCTCCCCACGATGAGAGGGTTGTTGGTGATGACGATGGCTTCAATTTCCCCCTCTGGGAGGGAAGTTCCCCCGGCGGAATCGCTCCGCCGGAGGGCAAAAGAGCTCCTGCCCAAGTTCCGCCTCGAGGTGGCGGTGCTTTGTCCCAAAAGTCCTCCTCTAAATTTTCTAGTTTTTTGGGATTAAATACCAGAAGATGGGCTCCGGAGGTGGGCCTGGGTGCCCACCCTCCACCAAGGCACGGGTAGGAGGTAGGTACGTTATGGTGGAGGGTGGCCACCTGGTGGCCCCCCTCCGGTAGTTCTTTGCTCCAGAAATTCTTATTTAACATAAAAATATTCCCCATGAAAATTTAGCTTCATTGGAGTTGTGCAGAATAGGTATCTCTCACATGTTTTTTTGGGGTGCTGAATTCCAGTTGCCGGCATTCTCCCTTTTGATGTAAACCTTGCAAATTATGAGAGAAAAGGCATTAGAATTAATCCCCAAAGCATTATTATGCATAAAACATTATAAATAACAGTACTAAAACATGATGCAAAATGGGCGTATTAGCAGCGTATAGAAATGTCGTCCTCAAGATATCCGCACGGTTCGAAGGATTAGAATTCCACCATGTCTCCAGAGACAACAATCAAGCTGCTGACGTCTTCACCCGCATGGGCAGCAAGCGCGACACCCTCCCCAATAACACCTTTCTGGAACGGCTTTTCGAGCCATCTGTAGTATACTTCTAGAGTGGGTGGGCACTCAGGATCACACAAACTTATCAGGGCATCAAGCCTCTGTTTGTGTGGCCAAAGCTTGAGGAGACGGTGTATTTATTTGTTCAAGCATGCCCAACATGCCAACAAGTCAATCCCGAGCATGTGAAATCCCTTGGATTGTTGCAACCATTATGTGTGCCCGATAGACCGTGGGAAGTTGTGAGTCTGGACCTCATGGAAGGATTGCCCACTCTCATGGATGAATGTGAATCTTGTGGTCATTGACAAGTTCATGAAGTATGGTCTTTTATTCCTTAGCATCCCTTCACGACCCTCCAAGTTGCTTAAGCCTTCATGACACAAGTCTACCGCCTTCATGGGTTACCTGAGGTACTCATCTCAAACCGAGACTATATCTTCACAAACAACCTATGGTGTGAACTCTTCTGTCTCTTGGACACAACCTTGCACGTGAGGTCGTCTTACCATCCATAAACGGGCGGACACATGGAACCGATGAACCATTGTGTGGAAACTTACTTAAGGTGCACAATCCACGTGAATTCGAAGGAATGGAATGAGTGGCTTTCGCTGGCAATACAACACATCACTCATCCTTGGGACTACACCGTTTGAGGCCATCTGGGAATACTAGGAAATCATAGATGTGTCCCAGTAGGTCAGGAAACATGGCTCTAAGGGTGAGCTGGCACTAATGTAGTGACGTGTCATCATCTTCTCGGGGCTCAATATCACAAGAAGTACTAGGCTTCTAAACGTCACACACATCATGAATTTGTAGTGTGTGTGTGGGGGGGGGGGGTTGTCTATCTCAAGCTACAATCATATAACAATCCATGGCAACATGACGTAACCAGAAGCTAACCTTCTGCTTCTTCAACCCTTATAAGGTACTGGAGAAGGTGGGGCCATTGCCTACCGCCTCGACTTGCCGTCCTCAAGCCAAGTTCATCCTGTGTTAGACGCATGTCACCTCAAATGTCATGTGTCGCTGGCTGCCGAGGTAAATGCTACTATGCTAGTGATGTTTCAAGGCCCGATTAGAAGGCCAAGTTCTCAACAGTTCACACATAAGACTCTGAGGCGACACACTATTTGTTGTAGTTGTATCAAGACCGAGCACTCTCTAGACTGATTGTCCTCGTGCATGTCTTCAGGAAACTATGAAACCGGCTTGAGGGCAAGCCATATTTTAAGGGAGGAGGATTGCATGTCTTCAGGCAACTATGAAACCGGCTTGAGGGCAAGCCATATTTTAAGGGAGGAGGATTGTCAGGTACGCTCCTCCCCTCGTTGGTCACTGTGTAACATGTGTGGGTTGCGTCCCCGAATAGGCCTTGGGTCTTGTAACTAAAACCTAGTGTGTTGGTCTATCATGGAAGCCTAGTGGATATATGCCAGCAAGGGTCTGTTGGGTGATGAAGAATGGCTTGTACCTGAACCATTTTCCTTCAGGGTATGTGAGGGATCGATAGAAGAGACGTCTAGAGGGGGGGTGAATAGAGCACTTGCAATAAAATTAAAACCTAACCTTTTCCCAAGTTAATTGGTTGGCAGATTTTAGCAATTATAACAACTCCAAAGCACCCTACACATGCTAGTCAATAAGTATGGAAACGGAAAATAAGAAAATCATATGTAAGAGAGTAGAGATAGGAAGATCAAACTCAATTCTAGACACGAAGAGTTTTCCCATGGTTTTGATAGGTGGCGCTATTGTACATCCACATTTATGGAGACTTCAAGCCACGAAGGGTAACAGTCGCGAGAGTCCACGAAGGGCTCCACCCACGTAGGGTTCCACAAAGAAGCAACCTTGTCTATACCATGATGGCCCGCGACCACGAAGGACTAGCCTAACTCAGGGTAGATCTTCACGAAGTAGGCGATCTCCTCGCCCTTACAAACTTCTTGGTTCAACTCCACAACACGAAGTAGGAGGCTCCCAAGCAACACCTAACCAATCTAGGAGGCACCACCCTCCAAAAGGTATTAGGCTCGATAGTAACAATGAACTCCTTGCTCTTGTGTTTCAAATGATAGTCTCCTTAACACTCAATCACTCACTCATAGATTTGGCTTGGGTAGAAGATATTGATTGGATGGAAAGCAACTTGGGGAGGCTAGAAATCAAGATCCATATGGTTGGACTGGTTGATCTTGACCTTAACACAAGGGTAGGTGGTTCTCTCTCAGAAAATTGGAATGGGAAGTGTGGGTCTGTTCTGAGTGCTTCTCCTGCGAGTAGGATGTGGTGGAGGGGTTTATATAGGCATCTCCAAAAATCCAACCATTACAACATTATTGCCAAACTCGGTGAAACCGAAGTGAAAACTCGGTTGCACCGACTAGTGAAAAATGTGGCAAGTTTGGCATTTCGGTGAGACCGATATAGAATTCTCGGTGATACCGATATGGGTGGCCGAGGGTAGTTACACAACTCGGTGAGACCGATTCACAAAACTCGGGAATTCCGATTTTTGTAAACAGGCAACAGGAAGTTGGTCACTGAAACTCGGTTGCACCGAAGTGAATGTTGGTAGTACCGAGAAGTGGATTTTGGCTAGGGTTTATGTTTAGGGTTTTGACTCGGTGTAGCTGATATGGATTGTTGGTGGCACCGATTTTGAGTGGTAGGTTCTAGAACAGAATATTTGTGGGAGAGCTTGTGGGTGTTTTGGTAACTAACACTTGATCATTTTGAGAATTTCATTCACCATTATTACCTCTTCCCATTTTGATAGTATTGGCTTTCCTATGGATTCAAAGTGATTTCTCACAAAGTAAAATGTAGAGTCTTCATGCTTGTAGCTTGGCCAATCCTATTCCTCTTCTTCTTATTCTTATTCTTGGGGAATCTCTTCACATCCTTTTCGCCAACAATATCTGTGGACTGAACCTAAAATAAGGTAGGTAGAAATGTTAGTCCAAGAGACAATGTATGTTTTCATGAATTATCAAAACCACCAAGGGAGCATATGTGCTTTAAATCTCCCCCTTTTGGTAATTGATGACAACATACAATCAAAGCTTCAAATAGAGATATGCAAAGATATAATGAACACTTTGAGAGACACATGACTAAAACTTGCTGCCCCTAAATGTGTGCAATCCCTTTAAAGGATAGTTGTTTTGGAATGCATGGACACACATATAGTAGAGGGGAAATGACGGGTCATGTGTATCTTGGCTATATGCATCAAATATATGTGAATGTGTTGTATCCTTGTTCAAGACTTCATACTTGCAAACAATATTAAGAAACAAGAGATCATCTTGATCAAAGATGTGATACATATACTTACCTTGAGTTCTTGAACATACTAATAGTAGAAGGGATAATTGGTTTTGTGCCCCTTGTTGGGTCACACTCGGCTGGTTTACTCCTAGTTTTCAAAAATACGGGTTCCTGCCCAAACCACTTTGCTCGTCTTATGCTTTTGCCCTTTGACCGTTTGACCATCATTTTGGAAACGTCATAACAAATTCATACTAACTCAGAAAAATTTAAATAAGATATCAAAATGTTCAGATAAACATCACATATATCTGCATGCCATTTTCATTTGTGAAAAATGTGTTGGAAAGTCCCCATCATCTATATGATCTAAAACTGATATGGGGACATTCCAACACTTTTGTCATCCTTGCAAATGTCATGCACATATAGGTGATGTTTTTCTGAATATTTTGATATCTTACTTGCATTTTTCTGAGTTAGTATGAATTTGTTATGATTTTTTGAAAATGATGGTCAAACGTTCAAAGGGCAAAAGCATAAGACGAGCAAAGTGGTTTGGGCAGGAACGCGTGTTTTCGGAAACTAGGGGTATACCAGCCGAGTGTGACCCAACTAGGTGCATAAAATCAATTATCCCATAGTAGAAATACACTTGAGAAAACAATGTTAGGAAACACAAGAGTATTCTACAAATCCAAATGTACTAGAACTCAACAGTACCAAGATGTGGAGAACATATAGAAGATAGTATTCCCTAAAATTAATATGTCTCCAAGATCATTTAGAACTTTTCTCCCCTAAATATGAAATTGTAGGTCTTCCTCTCCCCTTGAATCTTGGCATGTAGATACTGGAAGTACGTAGGGTGAGACAAGTCTAACATGAGTAGTCAAATCAAATAAACATATTTTATTTCTCCTTAAATGATAGAACAAGATTTGATACACTCTCTCCCTTAAATAGTGTTTCTCCACTTTGCTTAATCATGATATTTCTCCCCCTATGGATAGACATAGACTTTGGTATTCCCCCATGTATATAAGCATAAGTGTTATTCTCCCCCTTAATTTTATATCTCCCTCTTTGTTGTATCTCCCCTTAGCATTGAAGCTTTGGTATTTCTCCCCCTTTGGCACTAATTTCCAAAAAGGTTCATACATAGGGCCAGACACATGAATCATTGAGTTAGAGAGGATCCTAGAGAACAAGGGTCATAGAAAGTAGGGATCATGGAATGTAAGAATCATAGAGAGCATTTAGGACTGAGGGTTCATAGAGTATAACTTCTCCCCCTTTCACTTATCTGAAAGCGTATAAGGTTTCTCCTCCTTTATCATACGGATCCTTGAATAAAATTTCTCCTTCAAAGTTTTTTAAATATCTGTTTTTTTAAAATGAGTCGGTGAAACCGAAATGTGGATCCGCAGCCTATCTGCTGAGTCGGTGATACCGAGTAATTTGAGTCAGAGGCTCGAGGGCTAAACAGAAACTTGGCAAAGTTTTGTCAAAAGAAACTTTCTGAAACACTCAAAAGATATTTGAAACTTTCAATAAAATTTACAAAAATATTTTCAAAGAACAAAACAAGAGTTTACATCTAGATGATGGCCGGTGACTAGGTCACCTATATTAGAGTATATTGACTTAGGTGACAAGCAAGAATACTACATCATTGGTCATACTCTACGTTAAGCTCAAAATGGGGTTACCATTTTGTCGTTTAAACATTTTTAATGTTTTC
The DNA here is from genome assembly GCA_022496015.1 of Hordeum marinum. Classification (NCBI taxonomy): domain Eukaryota; kingdom Viridiplantae; phylum Streptophyta; class Magnoliopsida; order Poales; family Poaceae; genus Hordeum; species Hordeum marinum. The sequence continues at coordinate 497,463,724 of CM039673.1, forward strand.
ATATCGCTTGAGTTGCTTTATCTCATGACTTGGAGTAAAGCCTTTTCAAGGATATGAGTACTTACCTTTGAGTGATGTTGATGATGTAGCATACATGAGAGCTTGTTGTGGATGCTCGATGTTGATGAAGATCATCTTGAGTTGGGAGCAATCCTTGTTTATTTTGGTTCTCTTTTAGCCTACATGGGTTAGTCATGCAAGGAAGAACATGATATATCCAAATGACATGATACCAATTGTGAGCAATTGATTATGATTTCATAAAATGTGTGTCAAGGATATGGTTTGAATTGTCTTCTTCGTTCCATCATCAAAGAGGGGTTGTGAATACTTGGTCATGACAAGATTGCTCATGATTTGAGTTGTTGGCAAGCTTGTGGAGTGTACATCTTCCAAGTACCTACAAAAGGTTAGTTGCAATACAAGGGAGCATATATTTTCAAGATATAAGATAGTACGCCAATGGTATCAAGAAAGTATCATGTAAGCTCATGCCCTTGCATGCAACCGAGTGAGTCTAGCTAAAGTTTTAAGCATCAATGATGTTAAACTCACTCCTCAAGTGACAAAACACTTTTTCATCAAGTGGCTTGGTAAAGATATCGGCCAATTGTTTGTTAGTACGAACATGCTTGAGATTGGTATCTCCTTTGGCAACATGATCACGAATGAAATGATGCCGAACTTGAATATGCCTAGTTCGCGGATGTTGTACGAGATTATAAGAAATTTTGATTGCACTCTCATTGTCACATAACAATGGTACGTGTCTCACATGTATGCCATAATCTTTAAGAGTTTGAGTCATCCATAGCACTTGAGCATAGCATGATCCAGCGGCAATGTATTCCACTTCGGCTGTAGATAGAGATACTGAGTTTTGTTTCTTGGAGGACCAAGACACAAGAGATCTACCAAGAAATTGACATGTACCCGAGGTGAATTTTCTGTCAACTTTGTCTCTGGCATAGTCCGAGTTGGGATAGCCACCAAGGTTAAAGGAAGATCCGTTGGGATACCAAATGCCAAAGTTTGGTGTATGTATCAAGTATCTCACTATTCTTTTCACGGCCTTAAGATGGCACTCTTTAGCGACATCTTGATATCTAGCACACATGCAAAGACTAAGCATGATATCGGGATGGGAGGCACATAGATATAGCAATGAACCAATCATTGATCCATAAACCTTTTGATCAACAGGTTTGTCCTCCTTGGTAAGATCAACATGTCCACTAATAGGCATAGGATTTTTCATACCTTTACACTCCTGCATGTTGAACTTCTTGATAAATTCCTTGGTGTATTTGGTTTGAGAGATGAAAGTTCCTTCTCTTGTTTGCTTGATTTGCAAACCAAGGAAAATTACAGCTCACATATCATGGACCTCATACTTCTCTAACATCAACCTTCCAAATTTCTCACTAAATTGTGGGTTAGTAGATCCAAAGGTAATATCATCCACATAAATTTGGCACACAAATAATTCACCGCTAATTCTCTTAGTGAAAAGGTTTTTTACCAATTTCAAAACCCTTTTCAAGAAGAAACTTTGTTAGGCACTTATACCAAGCACAAGGAGCTTGCTTAAGTCCATAAAGAGCTTTATGAAGCTTGTAAACATGGTTGGGTTTCTTAGGATTCACAAAACCGGGGGGTTGCTTAACATAGACTTCTTCCTCAATCTTCCCATTTAGAAATGCACTTTTAATATCCATTTGGTAGAGTGTGATGTCATGATGATTCACATATGCAAGCAACATACGAATAGCTTCAAGTCTAGCAAAGGGGGCATAGGTCTCACCGTAGTCCATACCTTCGACTTGCATGTAGCCTTGTGCCACGAGGCATGCCTTGTTGCGAATGACTTGACCATCTTCGTCTTGCTTGTTCCAAAACACCCATTTGGTTCCGATGATGTTTTGCTCATCCTTGGGATTCTCCACAAGTGTCCACACTTCATTCCTCTCGAAGTTGTGAACCTCTTCATGCATAGCATTCACCCAATACGGATCTTCAAACCCTTCTTCCACCTTCATAGGCCCAATACTAGAGATGAATGAGTAGTGTTCACAAAAGTTAGCTAAACGGGTTTTAGAGTGAGTGATATCCCGGTTTGAATGTCACCAAAGATTTTCTCTAAGGGATGATTCTTGTTCACTCTTTCTCGAACTCGAGGTAGCTTTTGCTTGTTCGATGGTGCGGCTTCCTGGTCATCATCTTCTTCTTCATTGTTGTTGTTGAAGGTACCGTCTCCTTGATGCGGTGGTGAGGGAGGTTGAGGTGGATCATCATGATGTATTTCTTCCTCCTCCTCATCTTGTCGTGTACCACTTGTGGATGCTTCCATGTTGTGCTGAGGTTCACCTTGACGCGAAGTAGGATCTTCCACTTGGGTTGATGAAGTACCCTCCTTCACCTTCATGGGATGAATCTTGCCAATGGACAAGTCTTGGATAGCTTCCAAAGGTTCTTTATCTCCTACATCATTTGGAAATTGTTCTACTTGTGAACCATTAGATTCATCAAACTTCACATCTACCGTCTCTTCAACTTTTGAGTGAAGTTGTTGTAGACATGGTAAGTGTGAGAGTTTGATTCGTAACCAAGTAGGAAATCTTCATGAGATTTAGGAACAAATTTAGAACGACGATGCTTATCAAGAATGTAACACTTGGAGCCGAATGCCCAAAGGTGTCCAACTTGGGGCTTGTTACCGATGAGTAGCTCGTATGCCGTTTTACCAAGAAGCTTGTGAATATAGAGTCGGTTCATGGCATGACAAGTTGTTTCAACGGCTTCCGCCCAAAAGTGTCTTGGTGTCTTGTATTCGTCGATCATCATTCTTGCCATCTCAATAAGAGTTCGGTTCTTCCTCTCAACAACTCCATTCTGTTGAGGCGTGTACGTAGCCGAGAACTCATGTAGAATCCCTTCTTCGTCAAGAAAGGTGTCCACATTTGTGTTCTTGAACTCTGATCCGTTGTTGCTCCAAACTTTCTTGATCTTCACCTCAAACTGATTTTTATCTTTGCGAGCGAAGTTCTTGAAGATCTTTTGCACCTACGACTTATCATCAAGAAAGAATACCCATGTAAATCTGGAAAATCATCAACTATAACTAGACCAAAGGAATTTCCACCGAGGCTCTTGTAAGCATTGGGACCAAAAAGATCCATATGAAGTAACTCGAGTGGTCTCCTAGTAGTCATGATATTCTTTACGAGATGACTTCCACCTACTTGCTTTCCGGCTTGACAAGCACTACATAGCCTATGTTTGTCAAATATAACATCTTTAACACCAAGAATATGATCACCTTTGATGAGCTTGTCTAGATTACGCATACCAACATGTCCTAATCTTCTATGCCAAAGCCAGCCTATAGAAGATTTTGCAATAAGACAAGTGTGAAGCTTGGATCTCTTAGTGACATCAACAATGTATAGATCACCTCTATAAAACCCGGTAAATACCATGCTATTTTTATCTTGACGAAACACTCGCCAATCTACTTTGGTAAATAGCATAATAAAACTGAAGTCGACAAGTCTAGATACGGAAAGAAGATTGTAGCCAAGGGATTCGACAAGCATGACATTTTGAATAGAGCTATCATGAGATATGACCACTTTACTGAGATCAAGTACCTTACCCTTGGAGTTGTCTCCAAAAGTTACATACCTTCGTGGTCCATGGTTTGGTGTGATTTCTTCAAACATGTCTCTATCTCCGGTCATGTGATCGGTGCATCCACTATTGAGAATCCATTCCTTTCCTCTGGCCATGTAATATTTGAAGTTTGCCATGAGACTTAGACTCCTCATAGTCTTCTCACACTCGATGTTGAATAGCTCATCTTCTTCATAGTGTCCATGCTACACATTGTCACCATCAAGTGGAATATCCTCGTCATAGGGGACAAGAGATACGTTAGGATTGTGATAATGACAATGTTCAAGTTTATGATTGCGAACGGATTCAAAGATAATGTTATTGATAGTGGTAACATCTCCTTTAGCACGCATAAGGCCACGAAGCTCAAATAAGCATTTATCAAAGTTAGGATCACTAGGCTTCATCATATGAAAGGCAATAGCTTTATGAAGAATTTCATCAAGATTACTTAATGAATAACTTGGATATCGTTTCTCCAAATTTTCCACAAAGTATAAGCGCATTCAAAATTCTTCATTTGATAAACAAAAATCTAGGCAATCCTTTGATAATGAGATTAACCATTCTAAGATTGCGAAGCATGTCAATTTCCTCTTCTTGTTTGGGATGTAAGGGGTCAATGGGAGGTACATAGGGATTCTTAACATACTTGATCAAATGGAATTCATTGAATAGCTCAAGCATCTCATATTTCCATTGACTATAGTACTCCCCATCGAGAATGGGCACTCTACAACTAATACTCCCCAAACTAGACACATCCATCTTCCTCCACAGTGATGAAACCGAAGCTATAAAGACCAATGCTCTGATACCAATTGAGGGATCGATAGATGAGACGTCTAGAGGGGGGGGGGGTGAATAGACTACTTGTAATAAAATTAAAACCTAACCTTTTCCCAAGTTAATTGGTTGGCAGATTTTAGCAATTATAACAAGTCCAAAACACCCTACACATGCTAGTCAATAAGTATGGTAGCGAAAAGTAAGACAAGCATATTTAAGAGAGTAGAGATAGGAAGATCAAACACAATTGTAGACACGAAGAATTTTCCCGTGGTTCCGATAGGTGGTGCTATCGTACATCCACATTTATGGAGACTTCAACCCACGGAGGGTAACGATCGCGAGAGTTCATGGAGGTCTCCACCCATGAAGGGTTCCACAAAAAAGCAACCTTATCTATACCATGACGGCCTACGTCCACAGAGGACTAGCCTAACTCGGGGTAGATCTTCACCAAGTAGGCGATCTCCTTGCCCTTACAAACTTCTTGGTTCAACTCCACAACACGAAGTAGGAGGCTCCCAAGTAACACCTAACCAATTTAGGAGGCACCACCCTCCAAAAGGTAATAGGCTCGATAGTAACGATGAACTCCTTGCTCTTGTGTTTCAAAGGATAGTCTCCTCAACACTCAATCACTCTCTCACAGATTTGGCTTGGGTAGAAGAGATTGATTGGATGGAAAACAACTTGGGGAGGCTATAAATCAAGATCCATATGGTTGGAGTGGTTGATCTTGACCTCAACACAACGGTAGGTGGTTCTCTCTCAAAAAATTGGATATGGGAAGTGTGGGTCTATTCTTAGTGCTTCTCTCACAACTAGGATGTGGTGGAGGGCTATATATAGGCATCTCAAAAAATCCAGCCGTTACAACATTATTGCCCAACTTGGTGAAACCAAAGTGAAAATTCGGTTGCACCGACTAGTGCAAAATGTGGCAACTTTGGCATTTCGGTGAGACCGATATAGAATTCTCGGTGGTACCAATATGGGTGGCCGAGGGCAGTTACACTACTCGGTGAGACCAATTCAAAAAACTCGGAAATTCCGATTTTTGTAAAACAGGCAACAAGAAGTTGGTCACTGAAACTCAGTTGCACCGAAGTGAATGTTGGTAGTACCGAGAAGTGGATTTTTGCCAGGGTTTCTGTCTAGGGTTTTGACTCGGTGTAGCCGATATGAATTGTTGGTGGCACCGATTTTGAGTGGTAGGTTCTAGAACAAAATATTTGTGGGAGAGCTTGTGGGTGCTTTTGGTAACTAACACTTGATCATTTTGAGCATTTCATTCACCATTATTACCTCACCCCCTTTTGATAGTATTGGTTTTCCTATGGAATCAAAGTGATTTCTCACAAAGTAAAATGTAGAGTCTTCATGCTTGTAGATTGGCCAATCATATTCTTCTTCTTCTTCTTCTTCTTCTTCTTCTTCTTCTTCTTCTTCTTCTTCTTCTTCTTCTTGGGGAATCTCCTCGCACCCTTTTTGCCAACAATCCGTGTGGACTAAACCTGAAATAAGCTAGGCAGAAATGTTAGTCCAAGAGACAGTGTATGTTGCCATGAATTATCAAAACCACCAAGGGAGCATATGTGCTTTTAGTATCTGTCTTCTTCCTAAATCCCCCTTGTTCCCTCTCCAACCTCCCATTCTCATACCTTGCCTAGGCTAGATCGTGACACTTGGGCAAAGTACTTTTGCATATTTCGTTGGAGATCCACAATTGAACCTTTGGCTTCATGGTTTCATGTTGATCAATGCCTTTTTAAAACCATGAAAAAGATCGAAAACCTACAAAACCTATCGATTCCTTGCCATTTCAGCAATTAGGGCTCGTTGATTCAAAGGATTCTCATAGGAATTTAAAGGATTAGAATAATTAAGAATTTTTCCTATGTTGGCTGTTTGATTTATAGGATATAATCGTATAGGAATTGTCCATAAGGATTTTTTTTACTACTTCACAAAGAATTTCTAGGGTCCACTCATACCACTTTGAAAGAATGCTTTGCTTTTCTATGATCCAATCAAACAATCCAAAATCATGTAAGATTGAGATGAGCATGATATTTCAATCCTATGTTTTCATTGAAAAATGCCCTTATTGTTTCCTACGTGTTTAGCTAGGACGGTGTATATTATCAGACCATATTGGTAGTGTTAATAAAGCAATTTAAAAAAAAATGAAGGTAGGTTATGTCTACCTTATTAATGAAGCAAAATGATTGCTCCTTTTGTTTTGCTTTCTGCCTCCTACAGCTTTCCATGATAAAACTGCGTGTTTTGCTTAGCAGTTAGCACCGTCCTGTGAGTTGCTGCAACCTGCAAGTGACTACCGACGAGTAGTGCTCCCAAAAGGCACCCATCCATCGTCCCAAACACAACGCCAAGTTGCACATTTTCTACGCCTGCAAACGTACGCCGTGTTTGAATGATTGCCATCGAATCGTTTCAGCAGCAGCAGGAACATGGACCGAAGAAATTCTGCACCCCTACGCTGCTCAGTTTGTTTATTCATGCGGTTGGTTAAACTATCCGTAGCTCTGACACGCGATGCAGAGGCCACATGCCGCAGGCTTATCATCAGCAGGAACTCGGAAACTGCAGCGCAAGGCTTTGTTTCTTTCATTGTTTGTTCGTTCTCGCCCCAGGCAGGCAGCTTCCTCCCTGCTTCCCACCCTTGACCAAAATCATTTTTCTCTTCATTTGGTCGATGTGATCTGCAAAGCATTGACAGTCGTTATGTCTTTCTTTTTTTAGATGAAAATGGTGTAGACTTTTTTGCTCTGACGATCGTAATAATAAATAAATAAATAAAGGTGTGGACTTGGCGCCAGGGGTTGCCAAGTCTCTACATTCAGGTTCTACACTTTTTTTTTTCAATCGTGATATTTTTGTCCGTCAATCAGACCGTAATGAAACCCGGCTTTTCCCGAGCCATCGGAATCAGCCGATGACAGGCCAACACACCAGATAAAACGTTGGTGCGTAACAGAACGGTTGGTGCTGACACGCACGGCGTGTCGTGTGTATGTGACCGGAAGAAACACTCGCGCACTGATTCTGCCTTCTGCTATGCGCACTACGGGGACAAGGGGGGAAATCATTCAGGCAATCATGCCAAGGATGATGGAACCTAATTAGGGCAAGGGCGCTATCATTAGCGTTATCTGATGGGGCAGCGGCCGCAGCGGCTGGCTGGGAACATGGCCATGTGTTGCTCCATGCATCATGTGACCCACCCTCACAGTCGGTCACGGCACAGGCGCCCAATGGGCAATGGCGATGGGTGGAATGTGACTGGATTCTGAGTTCCTCGCCACTCGCTCCGGCCCCGCACTTCTCATGGAGAAAGCACCGTTTGGCCGCTGAGTTTTGTGGCCTTGTGAGGGGGGTTGTTGCATTTCTTGGGGGATGATTGTTGACTTCCATGGCCGAGCTAAGCTTTGCTTTGGATGTATATGTAGCTAGTGTAAACAGGTCTTGATAAGTCATTTCTGGCTGAGCAAGTTTACTTCTGGTGTATTATTGGCTTGGCTGATGACTTGAGACACAAGCTTGCTTGTTTACGAGGCTTGGTTTGCGGCTGCTACGCGTCCCAAGCTGAATATGAGTAATTTAGCTAGCTACTCCTACTCTATAGGACCGTTGTTAAATCCACACAAAAAATCGTGTCGTTTTCTTAACAAAAAACAGTCAAATCTATCGCCTATCAATAATTAAAATGTTACACTGAAATCTTTTGCGGTCATTGGCGGAGCCAGGTTTTTCTAAATGAACGTACAAAGTTCACAATTTTACAAATTTCCTAGCTATTTTCCGATGTGCACATATTTGATCTATTCAATCCATACCTTCTTACCTAGATTAATGAGTGTCAATATGTACACCTATGTTCCCTTATGGCTTCGCCCACGTTTGTGGTCGACGGTCAGTATCCATCGAAACGCGCGATAACACCTTGCCGCATGTCGCCCCACCGCCGGAGCCAGTAATTGTTGATTGCAAACGGAAAGTCGTCAAGACAGCGGCCTTGCCAAGCTATGGTCTTGGAGAAGAAAATGTCACCACTAAAGAGTCACACAAGTAAAAGCAAATCTCCATTGTTTCTCACGAGGAGGCTAACCGTTATATTCAGAAATGCAACGGTGTAAGTTTCTTGAATAGTTAAATTTATAGAGGCTCTGGAAAATATGATTGCTCCAAAAAAAGTTAGAACTTTGAAATGATGGTTTATTTTCAACACCGGAGGATGCACGGATGTGACGGCTAACCATTATATTCAGAAATGCAACGGTGCAAGTTTCCTGAATAGTTAAATTTATAGAGGCTCCGGAAAAATATGATTGCTCCAAAAAAATAAGTAGAATTTTGAAATGATGGTTTATTTTCTTTTCTCAGTCTAGAGTGTGGAGAATCTGAGATCCAACCCCCTCCGCCCTCTACAGTCCACTGTCCCTTTCCTCCCTCCTCCGGTCTTCTTCCTCTTCCCCTCCCTCTCCCGAGAGAATCCTCCCGACCTACCCAAAGCAAGCTCAAGCTCCCCTCAATCCAATGCGGCTCTGAAATCCCTCTGCTCGCAGCCCGCCACCTCCATCCACCGTGCCCTGTAGCTTCCGCCCTGCCGTAGCTCGGCGTCGCCGGCCCCAGCTCCTCCGCCCCTCACGCACGGCGCATAGCCGCCATCGCCGTTCCCGTCCTACCTCGCTCGTCGCCGTCTCGGCCCCGTCCGCAGTCTTGGGCATTGGTGGGCTCCTTACCTTCCGGTGATCAGTCAGGCCCAGCTGACTTCCACGAGATTTCGGGTGTGCCGGCGCACACCCGGCCGCCGCACCGTCTAGATCCGCTCCTGCCGGACTTGTGAGCGATGCTCCAGATGAGGCTGCTCCTGCTGGCCGCTGTGAGCATAGTGTTCGCCAACCTGCAGTTCTTGAAGGCTCACGGGAGGGAGCTCTTTCTGAGCTGCGGCTCCAACGCCACCGCCGATGCCGATGGCCGGAGATGGATCGGCGACATGGCCCCTGACCCGAATTTCACTCTGAGCAGCCCGGGAATCGCTGCTCTGTTGGCCGGGGGCAGCAATGGCAGTGAAATCATGGCGCCGGTGTACCGCTCCGCGCGCTTCTTTACCACCACATCTTGGTATGACTTCAGCCTGCTGCCGGGGAACTACTGCGTCAGGCTGCATTTCTTCCCGTCCACATTTAGGAATTTCAGTGCAAACAGTTCGGTGTTTGATGTAGTCGCCAACGATTTCAAGCTGGTGTCCAAGTTTAACGTGTCAGAGGAGATTATTTGGAGAAACTCAGTGAGCAATTCAGCTGCCACTGCGGTTGTCAAGGAGTACTTTTTTGCAGTCAATACTTCTCGCCTGCAGATCGAGTTTGATCCAAGGCCCGGTTCATTTGCATTTGTGAATGCGATCGAGGTGATGCTCACTCCAGATAATTCCTTCAACCACACGGTGAACAAAGTTGGTGGTGTGGATGTGCACATTCCTCCTGAATTAAGCGGCCGAGCTGTCGAGACTATGTATCGGCTGAATATTGGAGGGCCTGCACTTGCATCCTCACATGATCAGTATCTTCATAGACCATGGTACACTGATGAAGCATTCATGTTTTCTGCAAATGCTGCTTTGATTGTGTCAAATACTTCAGCCATAAAGTATGTCTCGGGCAACGACTCCTCACTTGCTCCCATCGATGTCTATGAGACTGCGAGAATCATGGGCAACAACATGGTCATGGACAAGCGGTTTAATGTGACATGGAGATTCTTTGTCCACCCCAATTTTGATTACTTGGTCCGCCTTCATTTTTGCGAGCTTGTCTATGACAAGCCCAGCCAGAGGATCTTCAAGATCTACATCAACAACAAGACGGCGGCTGAGAACTACGATGTGTATGACAGGGCTGGAGGTATTAACAAGGCATACCATGAGGACTACTTTGACAGCTTGCCGCAGCAGGTAGACTCACTCTGGCTTCAGCTAGGCCCAGACTCCATGACCAGTGCTTCAGGTACGGATGCACTTCTCAATGGTTTGGAGATATTCAAGCTCAGCAGGAGTGGAAGCCTTGATTATGTGCTTGGTCATATTGATATGGGCAACAAAAGGGGGCGTTCCAAGGGTCGGAGCAGGATAGGTTTGTGGGAAGAAATTGGTATTGGCTCAGCTGCTTTGTTGGTACTGGCAAGTGTTGCTCTGTTCTCATGGTGCTATGCAAGGAGGAAACGAAAGGCTGTTGACGAGGAGGTCCCTGCTGGTTGGCACCCTCTGGTTCTGCATGAGGCTATGAAGAGCACTACAGATGCCCGCGCATCCAAAAAATCACCCTTGGCACGCAATTCATCTTCCATTGGTCATAGGATGGGCAGACGATTCAGCATTGCAGATATTAGGGCTGCCACAAAGAACTTTGACGAGTCGTTGGTCATTGGTTCTGGAGGTTTTGGCAAGGTTTACAAGGGTGAGGTTGATGATGGCATTACAGTCGCTATCAAGCGTGCAAACCCACTATGTGGCCAGGGCCTGAAAGAATTTGAAACAGAGATCGAGATGCTCTCCAAGCTTAGGCACCGGCACCTTGTTGCGATGATTGGCTATTGTGAAGAGCAGAAGGAGATGGTTTTGGTCTATGAATACATGGCTAAGGGGACATTGCGAAGCCATCTCTATGGAAGTGACCTACCACCTTTGACATGGAAGCAACGGATTGATGCCTGCATTGGTGCGGCCAGGGGCCTTCACTACCTCCACACGGGAGCAGATCGAGGTATAATTCATAGGGATGTTAAGACTACTAACATCCTGTTGGACAACAACTTTGTTGCAAAAATAGCAGATTTTGGGTTGTCAAAAACTGGACCAACACTGGACCAGACCCATGTTAGTACAGCAATCAGGGGTAGCTTTGGGTATCTTGATCCAGAGTACTTCAGGAGGCAGCAATTGACACAAAAATCAGATGTGTATTCTTTTGGTGTGGTGCTCTTTGAAGTTGCTTGTGCCAGGCCGGTTATAGACCCCTCAGTGCCGAAGGATCAAATCAACCTGGCAGAATGGGCGATGAGATGGCAGCGTCAACGTTCACTTGAAGCTATAGCGGATCCACGGCTGGATGGTGACTACTTGCCAGAATCCTTGAAGAAGTTTGGCGATATTGCGGAGAAGTGTCTTGCTGATGACGGCAGAACCAGGCCATCAATGGGCGAGGTCTTGTGGCACCTGGAGTATGTGCTGCAGCTCCATGAAGCTTACAAACGCAATGTGGACTGCGAGTCATTTGGAAGCAGTGAACTGGGGTTCGCTGATATGTCTTTTAGCATGCCTCACATCAGAGAGGGGGAAGAGGAGCATCACCCAAAGAAATCAGGTATCAGAGAAGATTCAGGCCCTTGAAGGTTTTTTCTGACGTCTGGTAACCCACTGAACTATCCTGATTGCATTGTAGCCGTGGTCTTGGATGTAAAATTGTGTTATATTGTTCACTTAGTTTCTTCTTATTCTTTTGGACGTTGTCCTGCTCGACAAGTGTAGACTAATAGGATTACTCCCCCCCCCCCCCCCCAAAAAAAAACAGGACGTGTCAAGTTCTTCCTTGACACCCTTCTATATCATGCGATTTGTTCAACCCATGGGGTTTCATGTAGTTCTGCCTGTGTGACCTGTATAAATCTTACTAATAATATAATTCCATCCTTCAACTTATTTGTGTGTGTGCCGCGGAACTGTTTTTCTAATATTTCAGTGATGCTTGGTGCATCAAACTCCTGTCTAACAATCCTTTGGGTGTCGCTTCTGCGTTCCCATGCAAGCTTCACCCTTTGCTGTAATTTTTTGGATGCACCCCGAATTCCTGTCTAAACCTCCAATTATGCCTTGTGATGTTGCATTGTCTAATGTTGCACTTTGACGTACCCAATCCTCATATATACTGCCGCAGCTAGACCTCTAGAGTGGCCTCCCTCCAGCATAGTTTGCGCCGCCTCTATGCAATCCGACTGAACAATTAGTGGATTACTTCCAACAATTGAAGCGATGTACTTTCAGTTCTTGGTGGTTGTGAGAGCCTGGCTTAATAGGAATGATAGACTACTCATATCAACAAGGAATTCCTTCTTTTCCAAGAGCCCACTCGAAAAAAACTCCAAAATTAAGCGTGCTTGGCTTGGAGCGATTTTAGGATGGGTGACCGACCGGAAAGTTGGTCCTAGGTACGCACGAGTGAGGACAAAGTGCGCAGAAAAGACTAGTGTTGGTCTGTGGGGCCAGTCTAGATCTCGCCAGGCGTAACGGGGTGTTACAGTGGTAGTGTTTTTCAAGTTCTGGGCTCTGGGTGATCAGATTCAGAGCTAACAGATACTCTCCTGATTAGAAACAAGGCAGACCACCTCTATGCAGAGCCAAGAAAGTAAGCAGTTGACACTAAACCTGAAAATTGGCACAACTTCTCAGCTAAAATCATGTGGCTTGGGCTCACCCCCTCGACATGTGGAGCTTCTCGTTTAAATGTTGCCGACTTAATTCTTTGGCAAGTAAACACAAGAGCCAATACAATGAGTAAAACTTCTAACAAAACTATGACATCTGATGTTTCTCTGCTCCTCCCGATTTAATGAGAATTTTTCACCCCCAGGGCTCTGGAGGTTCTTTCTCATTACATCAAAATTTCAATGGGAAGTAATCCATACTACAGAGTATAAATGTTTCATTCAGAATTCACAATACATGGTACCTTCACAGGAGAAGAGCCCAGGCAAACACAGGTGGTCCAAATGATCATATGTTTGATTAACTAGATCATATCGCTTATCAAGAATGCTCTTCCTTGCTTACGCCGTATTCTTCGACAAGCTTCGTGATAAGCACCATAAGATCGACAAATGCGCTGAATGACGCTCGCAGAAATCGAGCCTCTACTGCTTCAAAGCGCCTGAATTCACAAATACGAGGGGTTAAACCCCATTACGCTTCACGTCGTGATGGAAAGGTGATTCTTATAAAAGATGGTATAGATGTACTCACACGAGGAGCTTGCCACCAGAAACAGTCATCTCCCTCCGGACCTTATCTGGCTGCAACTGCAACACAGAACACACCGAATAAAATTTCTGATAGACATGTCATGAACAGAAAAAACATGAGGAGTTCATGGCAGCAGGAGACTTGTTTTAAAAGTACAACCTCTGTACACTAATATAAGATGTTTTTGCAGTTCAATTACATTAGTGTACAGAGGGAGTAGAATTCAACTTGTTTACCTCCTTGTCAACAGCTAATGTCTTGTACACAATGGAAGCGTGTTCTTCAGATCCATAGTCAACTTCAAAGTTGCTGTGGTCAAACAAAAAAAGCTGTTAGTGCACTCTAGAATTTTTCCAGGAACCATTGGGATGAACCGCAGGAAGGATAACCTTTAACGAAATCATTTGCTGGATCTGTACGATACTCAATAAAGTGCAAATAAGGTCTCGAATCGATCAATACACCGTCACACCTTGCTAAGAAACAATACAGACTGCAATAAATTTTATGTAGAACAGCACTACGGTTGATGATTACACCTGGGAACAAAAGATCAGGGTGAGTTCGCCATGCCTTTCTTTTCGCCTAAAAACACTAGCGCTAGCTTCTTCAGGCAATACGTCGAACACGAAGCAGGCAGGTGGAAAGAAACATCCGCGAGATTGCAATAACAAGGCAGCCAGCACTCAGCGGAGAGAAAGGTGCACATGCTGCTGAACAAGAAATCTAGGAAGCACAGCAACAGACCGCGTGGACGGATAGGCTGCGGTGACAAATAAATCTGACGACAAATAGCAGACATCAGCGGGAGGACGAGGGGGAGAGGGCGTCACCAGGTGAAGTCCCAGCCAGGGGAGGAAGAAGCGGAGGCTGGCGCGGCGGCAGCAGCCATCGCCTCCGAGCGTGGTCTGCCTGTCCCGCGAGAGCTCCGTGCGGCGGTAGGCCGGCTGGAGAGCTGCTGAGGCGACGCCGGCGCGCGGTGTGGTGTGTGTCTCGAGAGCACGGCGCGGAACAGAGGAAGCAGTGAAGCGGAAGGAGAGGCACGGCCCAGTGCTCGCGGCAGGGCGAAGATTTGTTTTAGTGGGCCTGTGCCCTACGGCCTGGTTGTGTAAACCATGTCCTGGGGGCCCAAATCTAACTGGTACACAAGTGGATTTATTTGTATAGCTGGGTTTCCTATTTGAGAATAAATAGCTGGAATAGCTCAGTTGGCTAGAGCGTGTGGCTGTTAACCACAAGGTCGGAGGTTCAAGCCCTCCTTCTAGCGCATTATTTTTCTTTTCTCAAATATTTTTAACTGGTAAAGTTGAGGATTATATGCAGGTCACAATGTGGTCGACATGTAGATGTTCCTTATCTTCAATTATCGAAGTCATTACTAGCCAATAAACATGAAAAAACTAACAATTAACCAATAGAAGTACAAAAGAGCTCCTTCTAGCGCCATTTTAATTTGTACCACTATTTTTTTGGTGCACACTATTTTCTCTCACTGTCTCAAATCTAGTTGGTTCAGTGCCATATTGTCTTTTAAGGTGGAATGCAATATTTTCCTCTTAACATTTTGTAATTCATAAAATTAAATGTATTTTCAGTAAATTGTTAGGAAACCATCCCTTTCAGAAGTCTTTCCCTTTACCAAGTACTAGTAGAATGATCGTGCGCTACTATGGGCTATAATGCATGCATATAAATGAATCAAATAAAAGATTAAGATCATTTCTAAGGTTGAAGCCCATTTCTCCTTCATATGGGGGGGTTCGAACATCAAACAGGGTCCTAGTAGGCTCCTCAAAATTCGACCGTTTAGACAGTCCGGGCTCCCCAAATTCATGACATATGTGTGGAAGAAATGTGGTTGTCTGGACGATCCGTCATGTTATTCCCAACACGCGGTCCCAACACAAAAAACCACCCCACGACGCACTCTACCATTTTCCCGTCGGACCCTCCCTTCCCGCTTGGTTTCCCGCTGTAGCGGGACATTTATTGCCGGAATCCTCTCCTTTAAAACTAGATGATGTTGGAAATATGCCCTAGAGGCAATAATAAATCGGTTTTTACCATATTTCCTTGTTCATGATAATTTTTTATTATCCATGCTAGAATTGTATTGATTGAAAACTCAAATACATGTGTGGGTACATAGTCAACACTGTGGCCCTAGTGAGCCTCTAATAGACTAGCTCGTTGATCAAAGATGGTCAAGGTTTCCTGGCCATAGACATGAGTTATCATTTGATAACGAGATCACATCATTAGGAGAATGATGTGATGGACAAGACCCAAACTATAAACCGTAGCATATGATCGTGTCAGTGTATTGCTATTGTTTTCTGCATGTCAAGTATCTGTTCTTATGACCATGAGATCATGCAACTCACTACCACCGGAGGAGTAGCTTGTGTGTATCAAACGTCACAACGTAACTAGGTGAATATAAAGGTGCTCTACAGGTATTTCCGAGGCTGTCTGTTGGGTTGGCATGGATCGAGACTGGGATTTTTCACTCCATATGACGGAGAGGTATCTTTGGGCCCACCCGATAATACAACATCACAAGAAGCTTGCAAGCAATGTGACTAAGGAGTTAGCCACAGGATCTTGTGACACGGAACGAGTAAAGAGACTTGCCAGTAACGAGATTGAACTAGGTATGGAGATACCGACGATTGAATCTCGGGCAAGCAACATACCGATGGACAAAGGGAACTGCATACGAGATTGTCTGAATCCTTAACATCGTGGTTCGACCGATAAAGATCTTCATAGAATATGTAGGAACCAATATGGGCATCCAGGTCCCGCTATTGGTTATTGATCATGGATTTGTCTCGGTCATGTCTACATAGTTCTCAAACCCACAGGGTCTGCACACTTAACGTTCGGTGACGATTTGGTATTGTTGAGTTATGTATGTTGGTGACCGAAGGTTATTCAGAGTCCCATATGAGATCTCGGATGTCACGAGGAGCTCCGGAATGGTCCGGAGGTAAAGATTTATATATGGGAAGTCATATTTTGGCTATCGGAAAAGTTTCGGGTTTTTTGGTATTGTGCCGGGAAGGTTCTAGAGGGTTTCGGAGGAGTCTGGAAGGGTCCCTCCAGCCCCTAGGACGTGCATGGGATGTAAGGGGCATCCAATCCTTGTTAGGACAGCCTCAAAGGGCCCATGCCGCTAGGGGGTAGGAAACCCTAAAGGGGAAGGCACCTAGGAGGTGCCTTGGGGAAGGAGGACTCCTCCCTCCTAGCCGCCGCCCACATCCTTGGAGGAAGGGCTAGGTCTGTGCTCCATCTACCCCCTCCTCCTATATATAGAGTGGGAAAGGGAGGGAAGCATCACCCAAAGGCATATGTTCAGCCCTCCCTCTCTCCCTAGATCTATTTCTCCACCGAAAATGCATCTGCGGTAGCGCTTGACGAAGCTGTGCTGAGATTGCACGTTGCACATTGGAGTGATTCTTCCAATTTCTTCTTATGTTCTCCGCTAGATAAGAACTTTGGAGTGATTCTTCGTTGCACGTTGAGGGATGGTTATATGATTCAACTATATTAGCATTGTTGAGAGATTTCACTAGTGAAAGGATAGTCCCTAGGCCTTGTTTTCAAGCATTGCAATACCATTTGTGCTCACTTTTTTACTTGCTAGCTTTCTGTTTTTATATTTTCATATTACAAAAACCTATATCTTCCATACATATTGCACTTGTATCACCATCTCTTTGCCGAACTAGTGCACCTATACAATTTTCCATTGTATTGGGTGTGTTGGGGACACAAGAGATTTGTTGTATTTGATTGCAGGTTTGTTTGAGAGAGACCATCTTCATCATACACCACCCATGGATTGATAAACCTTAGGTCATCCACTTGAGGGAAAATTGCTACTGTCCTACAAAAAATCTGTGCTTGGAGGCCCAACAAAGTCTACAAGAATAAATTTGCATAGTAGACATCAAGCTCTTTTCTGGCGCCGTTGCTGGGGAGGTGAGTGCTTGAAGGTATATCTTTAGATCTTGCAATCAATCTTTTAGTTTCTTGTTTTTCACTAGTTTGGTTTTATAAACAAAACTACAAAAAATGGAGTTTAGGTTGCATCAATTGTTTCGTCTTTTTAATGTCTTTCATGAAAATGATGGTTCGGAAAATTATGCTCAATTGGTAGAGGAAGAATTTATGAAAATACTTGATGAGAATTCCTTGAATGATGAGCATGATAGTGATATTGTTAGTATGAATTCCTGAATATTCATGATGCTAATGATATGCAAAGCCACAAGCTTGGGGATGCTATGTTTGATGAAGATGATATTTTTAGTGCCCCAAGTTTTGATGAGCAAAACCATTATTATGATAGCATGCCTCCTATGTATGATGATTATTGTGATGACATGTATGCTGTAAAGAGTAATGACAACCATGAAACTTGTTATCATGATTTTAATATTGAATATGGTTATGTCAATCAAGTGACTCATGATAGTTATTTTGTTGAGTTTGCTCCCACTACCATGGAAGAAAAGGAATTTGCTTATGTGGAGAGTAATAAAATTTCTATGCTTGTGCATCATGAAAAGAATGATTTATGTGATGGTTATATTGTTGAATTCCTTCATGGTGCTACTGAAAACTATTATGACGGAGTAACTTATGCTTGTATGAATTGCAATAATATCAAGTTTCCTCTTTATGTGTTCAAAGTTTTGAAGTTATGCTTGTTTTGCCTTCCTATGCTAGTTGATTCTTGCTCTCATAAATTGTTTGCTCACAAAATCCCTATGCACATAAAGTGGGTTAGACTTAAATGTGTTTATCATGAGATTCATGATGCTCTCTTGCATGTTTCAGTTACTACTTTCTATGTGAGCATCATTAAAATCATCATGCCTAGCTAAAAGGCTTTAAAGAAAAGCGCTTGTTGGGAGACAACCCAACACTTTCACCTTCTGTTTTTATGTGTTCACATGATTAAGCTACTGTAGTAAGCATAGTTTGTGTCTTTTACTTCAATAAAGTGCCAAGTAAAGCCTTTTGGATGACTTACAAGATGAGTATAATTGATGTTAAACCAAACAGAAACTTTTGACTTCAGTATACGAATTTTCATTTTTTACTGGAGCGTGATAATGATCTAATTTTTTTACATGGTCTTGATATACACTTTCATCAGGTTGTACTAACATTTAAGAATTTTTAAAGACAGATAAATATGGTCATACTACAGAACTTCACAGACTCTTCTATTTTCTACAGATTCTGTTTTTTGCATGCATAGTTTACTTGTTTTAGTGTTACCATAGCTTATATTCAGTGATATAAATTATGTGAATGGTAGAATACATTAGGTATTATGTGAGAACAATTATGAATCTTGTCTTGATAGTACCTAAGTGAATGATCTATATTTACTATACTAACCCATCTCACGAAGTTCCGTTAAGTTTTGTGTGATTGAAGTTTTCAAGTTTTGGGTGAGATAGCAATATGAGGTGAAAAGGGACCAGAAAGCACCCCCAAGGTAATATCCAAGGAAGACTCAAGCATCTAAGCTTGGGAATGCCCTAGAAGGCACCTCCTCTTTCGTCTCCAACATTATCGGTATATCTTACTTGGAGCTATATTTTTGTTCGTCACATGATATGTGTTTTGCTTGGAGCGTCATTTTTTTATCTGTTATATGCTATTTATAATATTTTTTTAATAAAAAATTCGAAGAATTGCATTAGGATGCTTGCGTTGCATGTTTTGATATGTGTTGTGTAAAAACAGAAACTTTTGTTGTAGGCTTTGAATTTTCATATTTTACTGGAAAGTGTAAAGTTTCTGAAATTTTTACACAACATTTTCATATAAATTACTCAGCATTTCCTAAAATTTCAAAAGTTTTTGAGTTATGTAGGTACACTCGTTTAATAGATTGCTACAGACTATTCTGTTTGGACAGATTACTGTCATAATTTTGTTATCTACTTATCCTTGAGTTTTCATGGCTTATATTAGTATATATAAATCGTGGAAATGATAGAAAACATTAGATGATTTTTGAAAATTACTGTGCAACTTGTCTTGACAGTACATGAAATGTTGATTTATTTTTATGTGTACTAACCCATCTCACAAGTTATTTTCAAGTTTTTGTGGATGAAGTTTTTGAGACTTAGGTGAAACTGCTGGGGAACGTTGCATGGGAAACAAAAAATTTCCTACGCACATGCAGATCTATCCATCGTGATGAGCATCTATGAGAGGGAGAGTGGATCTACGTACCCTTGTAGATCGCTAAGCGGGAAGCGTTAAGAAACGCGGTTGGTGTAGTCGAACGTCTTCACGATCCAAATCGCCGTGCGTTCCGCGATCCAATCACGATCCGTCCCGCGATCTAATCACGATCCGTCTCGCGATCCAATCACGATCCGTCCCACGAACTTGATCACGATCCTTCCGATCTAGCGCCGAATGGACGGCACCTCCGCGTTCAGCACACATACAACTTGATGACGATCTCCGCCGTCTTGATTCAGCAAGAAGGAGCAGAGAGGAAGAAGAGTTCTCTGGCAGCGTGACGGCGCTCCGGCGATGGTGGTGGAGCTATTCCGGCAGGCCTTCGCCTAAGCGCTGTAGAAAACCAATCCAGAGGAGAAACTATGCACTGGAGGAACGGGCAGCATGTGGCTGAAAATCTTTGCAAAAACCCTAAAACCTCCAGTATATATAAGAGGAAGAGAGGAGGAGGCTTGGAACAAGGGCCAAGCCTCCAAGGAGTCGGCCGAACCAGGTGGAGGAGGTGGTCTCCACCTCCAATCCTAGTAGGACTAGGATTCACCCTATTATTGCCTTTGTCCACTTTTTCTCTTTGGGCCTTTTTCCCAAACCACATGGGCCTTGTGTGGGACTTCCACCAGACCACTAAGGGCTGGTAAACACTCTCCCACAGCCCATGGATCCTCTTGGGTCGAAATACCCCTCCCGATGGTCTCCCGGTACACTACCGGCACTCCCGGTACACTACCGATGAGCCCGAAACTTTTCCGGCGACCAAAATAGGACTTCCTATATATGAATATTTACCTCCAGACCATTCTGGAGCTCCTCATGACATCCAGGATCTCATCCGGGACTCCGAACAACCTTTGTTCACCACCATACATAACTCTATACTACCGAAACGTCACCAAACCTTAAGTGTGCAGACCCTGCGGGTTCGAGAACTATGTAGACATGACCGAGACACCTCTACGGTCAATAACCAATAGCGGGACCTGGATGCCCATATTGGTTCCTACATATTCTACGAAGATCTTTATCGGTCGAACCTCTATGTCAAGGATTCAGTTAATCCCGTATGATGTTCCCTTTGTTCTTCGGTATGTTACTTGCCTGAGATTCGATCGTCGGTATCTCCATACCTAGTTCAATATCATTACCGGAAAGTCTCTTTACTCGTTCCATAATACAAGACCCCGCAACTAACACTTAGTCACATTGCTTGCAAGGCTTATTGTGATGTTGTATTACCGAGTGGGCCCTAAGATACCTCTCCGTCACACGGAGTAACAAATCCCAGTCTTGATCCATGGCAACTCAACAGACACCCTCAGAGATACCTGTAGAGCACCTTTATAGTCACCCATTTATGTTGCGACGTTTGATACACACAAGGCACTCCTCCGGTATCCGTGAGTTGCATGATCTCATGGTCATAGGAACATATACTTGACATGCAGAAAACAGTAGCAATAAACTGACACGATCATATGCTACGTTTGTAGTTTGGGTCTTGTCCATCACATAATTTTCCTAATGATGTGATCCCATTATCAAATGACATCACATGTCAATGGCTAGGAAACCTTGACCATCTTTGATCAACGAGCTAGTTCACTAGAGGAATACTAGGGACAAAGTGTTGTCTATTTACCCAGACATTTAATGTGTTTCCAATTAATACAATTATAGCATGGACAATAAACAATTATCATGAACAAGTAAATATAATAATAAACACTTTATTTATTGCCTCTAGGTCATATTTCCAACAGTCTCCTACTTGCACTAGAGTCAATAATCTAGCTCACATCACTATGTGATTTACATTGTAATGAATCTAACACCCATGCAGTTCTGGTGTTGATCATGTTTAGCCCTTGAAAGAGGTTTAGTCAACGGGTCTGCAACATTCAGATCCATGTGCACTTTGCAAATATTTATGTCCTTCTCCTCGATGTAATCACGGATGGAGTTGAAGCGTCGCTTTATGTGTCTGGTCCTCTTGTGAAACCTTGGTTCCTTGGCCAGAGCAATGGCACCAGTGTTTTCACAAAACAGGTTCATTGGATTTAGTGCACTGGGCACTACTCCAAGATCTGTCATGAACTGCTTCATCCAGACACCTTCCTTCGCCGCCTTCGAGGCTGCGATGTACTCCGCATCACACGTAGAATCGGCTACCACGCTTTGCTTGGAACTGCACCAGCTTACCGCTCCCCCGTTGATAATAAATACATATCCGGTTTGTGACTTAGAGTCATCCGGATCAGTGTCAAAGCTTGCTTCGATGTAACCCTTTACGACGAGCTCTTCATCACCTCCATAAACGAGAAATATTTCCTTAGTCCTTTTCAGGTACTTAAGGATATTCTTGACCGCTGCCTAGTGTTCCATTCCAGGATCACTTTGAAACCTTCCGGCCATACTTATGGCAAGGCTGTCATCGGGTCTTGTGCACAACGTTGCATACATGATAGAGCCTACGGCTGAAGCATAGGGGATGACACTCATCTTTTCTCTATCCTGTGCAGTCACTGGGCATTGAGTCTTACTCAACATCACACCTTGTAACACAGGCAAGAACCCCTTCTTGGACTGATCCATTTTGAACTTCTTCAAAACTTTATCAAGGTATGTGCTCTGTGAAAGTGCTATTAAGCGTCTTGATCCATCTCTATAGATCTTAATGCCTAATATGAAAGCAACTTCTCCTAGGTCCTTCATTGAAAAACTCTTGTTCAAATATTCCTTCACGCTTTCCAGCATTTCTATATTGTTTCCAATCAGCAATATGTAATCCACATATAATATTAGAAACACTATAGAGCTCCCACTCACTTTCTTGTAAATACAAGCTTCTCCATAAACTTGTATAAACTCAAATGCTTTGATCACCTCATCAAAACGCTTATTCCAACTCCGAGATGCTTGCACCAGCCCATAAATGGATCGCAGGAGTTTGCAAACTTTGTCAGCATTCTCTGGATCGACAAAACCTTCTGGTTGCATCATATACAACTCTTCCTCAAGGAAACCGTTGAGGAACGCTGTTTTGACATCCATTTGCCAAATTTCATAGTCGAAATAAGCAGCTACTGCCAACATGATTCTGACAGACTTAAATATCGCTACGGGTGAAAAGGTCTCATCGTAGTCAACTCCTTGAACTTGTGAAAAACCCTTTGCCACAAGTCGAGCTTTATAGACGGTGACATTACCGTCTGCGTCTGTCTTCTTATTAAAGATCCATTTGTTCTGAATGGCCTTTCACCCTTCAGGTAATACTTCCAAAGTCCATACTTTGTTTTCATACATGGATTCCATCTCGGATTTCATGGCCTCTAACCATTTCTCGGAATCCGGGCCCATCACTACTCCTCCATAGCTCGTAGGTTCATTGTTGTCCAACAACATGACCTCCAAGACAGGGTTGCCGTACCACTCAAGAGTAGTACGCGGCCTTGTTGACCTACGAGGTTCGATAGTAGCTCGATCCGAAGCTTCATGATCATCATCATTAACTTCCTCTTCTACTGTCGTAGTTTCCACAGAAACATCTTTCTGTGTTGCGCTACTTTCTGGTTGAAGTAAAGGTTCAATAACCTCATCAAGATCTATTTTCCTCCCACTCAATTCTTTCGAGAGAAACTCTTTCTCAAGAAATGTTCCGTTCTTAGTGACAAACACTTTGCCTTCGGATCTGAGATAGAAGGTATACCCGACTGTCTCTTTGGGGTATCCTATGAAGACGCATTTTTCCGCTTTGGGTTCCAGCTTTTCAGGATGAAGATTTTTTGACATAAGCATCACATCCCCAAACTTTAAGAAATGACAACTTTGGCCTTTTGCCGAACCACAGTTCATATGGCGTCGTCTCAACGGATTTTGATGGTGCCCTATTTAAAGTGAATGCAGCTGTCTCTAATGCATAACCCCAAAACGATAGTGGCAAATCAGCAAGAGACATCATAGAACGCACCATATCTAATAAGGTTTGATTACGACGTTCGGACACACCATTACGCTGTGGTGTTCTGGGTGGTGTCAACTGTGAAACAATTCCACACTGTCTTAAGTGACTACCAAACTCATAACTCAGATATTCACCTCCTCGATCAGATCTCAGGAACTTAATCTTCTTGTTACGATGATTCTCAACTTCACTCTGAAATTGCTTGAACTTTTCAAATGTTTCAGACTTGTGTTTCATTAAGTAAATATACCCATATCTACTTAAGTCATCAGTGAAGGTGAGAAAATAACGATATCCACCACGCGCTGTAACATTCATTGGACCGCACACATCAGTATGTATGATTTCCAATAAGTCACTCGTCCGTTCCATTGTTCCAGAGAACGGCGTTTTAGTCATCTTGCCCGTGAGGCATGGTTCACATGTGTGAAGTGATTCAAAATCAAGTGACTCCAAAAGTCCATCAGCATGGAGCTTCCTCATGCGTTTTACACCAATATGACCTAAACGACAGTGCCACAAGAAAGTGGTACTATCAGTATCAACTCTACATCTTTTGGCATCAATGTTATGAACATGTGTGTCATCACTATCAAGATTCAATATGAATAAACCCCTAACATTGGGTGCATGACCATAAAAGATATTACTCATATAAATAGAACAACCTTTATTCTCTGATTTAAATGAGTAACAGTCTCACAATAAA
Organism: Hordeum marinum; assembly: GCA_022496015.1. Classification (NCBI taxonomy): domain Eukaryota; kingdom Viridiplantae; phylum Streptophyta; class Magnoliopsida; order Poales; family Poaceae; genus Hordeum; species Hordeum marinum. The sequence continues at coordinate 497,488,171 of CM039673.1, forward strand.
CAAGATCCAGATATAATGTTCATGCTTAACGCAGGCACTAAATAACAATTATTCAGGTTCACCACTAATCCTGATGGTAATCGAAGAGAGAGCGTGCCGACGGCGATCACATCAACCTTGGAACCATTTCCCACGCGCATCGTCACTTCGTCCTTTGCCAGCCTTCGTTTATTCCGTAGTTCCTGCTTTGAGTTGCAAATGTGAGCAACCGAACCGGTATCAAATACCCAGGCACTACTACGAGAGCTAGTAAGGTACACATCGATAACATGTATATCATATATACCTTGTTTGTCGTTGGCCGCCTTCTTGTCAGCCAGGTACTTGGGTCAGTTCCGCTTCTAGTGACCAGTTCCCTTTCAATGAAAGCACTCAGTCTCTGGCTTGGGTCCATGCTTGGGCTTGTTTACAGGAGTAGCAACTGCTTTGCCATCCTTCTTGGTTTTACCCTTCTTGCCGTTGCCCTTGACCTTGCCATTTTTCTTGAAACTAGTGGCTTTATTGACCATCAACACTTGATGTTCTTTTTGGATTTCAGACTCAGCAACTTTTAGCATCGCAAACAGCTCGACAACTGACTTGTTCATCCCGTGCATGCTATAGTTCATCACAAAGCTCTTGTAACTAGGTGGTAGTGATTGAAGAACTCTGTCAGTGATCGCCTCTGGCGGAAGGGCAATTCCCAACTCCGCTAGACGAGTTGAATACCCAGACATTCTGAGTATATGTTCACTAATAGACCCGTTCTCCTCCATCTTGCAAGCATAGAACTTATTGGAGGTTTCATACCTCTCGATCCGAGCATTCTTCTAAAAGATAAACTTCAACTCCTGGAACATCTCATATGCTCCATGACGTTCAAATGTCTTTGAAGTCCCGGTTCTAAGACATACAATATTTCACACCGAACTATTGAGTAATCTCCAGTACGTGCCTCCCAAACGTTCTTAACGTCTTCGGAGGTCATATCTTTTGGTTGGTCACCAAGTGGTGCATCAAGGACATATGATTTTCTGGGAAGCCATGAGGATAATCCTCAGATTACGGGCCCAGTCAACAAAGTTACTTCCATCATCTTTCAACTTAGCTTTCTCTAGGAATGCATTAAAATTCAGGGGTGCTACTGCGTGAGCCATTGATCTACAACATAAATATGCAAAGTTTACTTAGACTATTGTTCAAGATAATGAGTTTAGTTAATCAAATTACTAAAGCTCCCACTCAAATTGACATCCCTCAGGCCATCTGAGTGTCACATGATCCAAATCCACCAACTCAAGTCTGATCATCACGTGAGTTGAGGTGGCTTCAATGGTGAACATCATTAGTTGATCATATCTACTATATGACTCATGCTCGACCTTTCGGTCTCTTGTGTTCCGAGGCCATGTCTGTACATGCTAGGCTCGTCAAGTTTAACCCGAGTGTTCTGCGTGTGCAACACTGGCTTGCACCCGTTGTATGTGAACGTAGAGTCTATCACACCCGATCATCACGTGGTGTCTCGACATGATGAACTTTCGCAATGGTGCACACTCGGGGAGAACACAATTCATCTTGAAATTTAAGTGAGGGATCACCTTATAATTCTACCGTCGTCCTAAGCAAAACAAGGTGCATAAATAGATTAACATCACATGCAATTCATAAGTGACATGATATGGCCATGAACTTGTGCTTTTGATCTCTATCTAGAAAGCACCGGCATGATCTCCATCATCACCGGCATGACACCATGATCTTCATCATCTTGATCTCCATCAACGTGTCTCCATCGGGGTTGTCGCGCTCAACATGCTTCTACTACTATTGCTACCGTTTAGCGATAAAGTAAAGCATTACATAGTGCTTAATGATTGACACGCAGGTCATACAATAATTAAAGACAACCCTATGGCTCCTGCTGGTTGCCGTACTCATCGACATGCAAGTCGTGATAATCTATACATCACATGATCATCTCATACATCACATATATCACATCATGTAATTGGCCATATCACATCACAACATACCCTGCAAAAACAAGTTAGACGTCCTCTAATTGTTGTTGCATGTTTTACGTGGCTGCTACGGGTATCTAGCAAGAACAATTCTCATCTACGCAAGGTGATACACTAGTTGCTTTTCAACCTTCTCAAGGACCGCCTTTGTCGAATCCGATCCAACTAAAGTGAGAGAAACTGGCACCCGCAAGCCATCTATGCAACAAGTTGCGGTTGAGGGAACCGGTCTCTCGTAAGCATACGAGTAATGTTGGTCCGGGACGCTTCATCTCACAATACCGCTGAACCAAGATCCGACCAAGGGAGGAAGCAATCTAAGCATCAACGCCCACAAACCTTTTGTGTTCTACTCGAGATCTCCTCTACACATAGACCTAGCTCTGATAGCACTATTGGGGAATGTTGCATGGGAAACAATTTTTTTCCTACGCACATGCAGATCTATCCATGGTGATGAGAATCTACGAGAGGGAGAGTGGATCTACGTACCCTTGTAGATCGCTAAGCGGGAAGCGTTAAGAAACGCGGTTGGTGTAGTCGAACGTCTTCGCGATCCAAATAGCCATGCGTCTCAAGATCCAATCACGACCCTTCCCGTGATCCAATCACGATCCGTCCCACGAACTTGATCACGATCCGTCCCACGAACTTGATCACGATCCGTCCCACGAACTTGAGCACGATCCTTCCGATCTAGCGCCGAACGGACGACGCCTCCGCGTTCAGCACACATACAACTTGATGACGATCTCCGCCGTCTTGATCGAGCAAGAAGGAGCGGAGAGGAAGAATAGTTCTCCGGCAAAGTGACGGCGCTCCAGCGATGGTGGTGGAGCTATTCCGGCAGGGCTTCGCCTAAGCGCTGTAGAAAACCGATCTAGAGGAGAAACTATGCATTGGAGGAACGGGCAGCACGTGGCTGAAATTCTTTGCAAAAACTCTAAAACCTCCAGTATATATAAGAGGAAGAGAGGAGGAGGCTTGGCACAAGGTACAAGCCTCCAAGGAGTCGGCCGAAGCAGGTGGAGGAGGTGGACTCCACCTCCAATCCTAGTAGGACTAGGATTCACCCTATTTTTGCCTTTTTCCACTTTTTCTCTTTGGGCCTTTTTCCCAAACCGCATGGGCCTAATGTGGGACTTCCACAAGCCCACTAAGGTCTGGTAAACACTCTCCCACAGACCATGGAGCCTCTTGGGTGGAAATACCCCTCCCGATGGTCTCCCGGTACACTACCGGCACTCCCGGTACACTACCGATGAGCCCGAAACTTTTCCGGTGACCAAAACAGGACTTCCTACATATGAATATTTACCTCCGGACCATTCCAGAGCACCTCATGATGTCCGGGATCTCATATGGGACTCCTAACAACCTTCGGTCACCACCATACATAGCTCTATACTATCGAAACGTCACCAAACCTTAAGTGTGCAGACCCTGCAGGTTTGAGAACTATGTAGACATGACCGAGACACCTCTACGGTCAATAACCAATAGCGGGACCTGGATGTCCATATTTGTTCCTACATATTCTACAAAGATCTTTATCGGTCAAACCTCTATGTCAAGGCTTCAGTTAATCCTGTGAGATGTTCCCTTTGTTCTTTGGTATGTTACTTGCCCGAGATTCGATCGTCGGTATCTCCATACCTAGTTCAACCTCGTTACTGGCAAGTCTCTTTACTCGTTCTGTAATATAAGATCCCGTGACTAACACTTAGTCACATTGCTTGCAAGGCTTGTTGTGATGTTGTATTACCGAGTGGGCCCTGAGATACCTCTCCGTCACACGGAGTAACAAATCCCAGTCTTGATCCATGCCAACTCAACAGACACCCTCGGAGATACCTGTAGAGTACCTTGATAGTCACCCAGTTATGTTGCGACGTTTGATACACACAAGGCACTCCTCCGGTGTCAGTGAATTGCATGATCTCATGGTCATAGGAACATATACTTGACGTGCAGAAAACAGTAGCAATAAACTGACACGATCATATGCTATGTTTGTAGTTTGGGTCTTGTCCATCACACCATTCTCCTAATGATGTGATCCCGTTTATCAAATGACATCTCATGTCCATGGCCAGGAAACCTCAACCATCTTTGATCAACGAGCTAGTCTATTAGAGGCATACTAGGGACATGGTTTTGTCTATGTATCCACACATGCATCTAAGTCTCCGATCAATACAATTATAGCATGGATAATAAACGATTATCATGAACAAGGAAATATGATGATAACTAATTTATTATTGCCTCTAGGGAATATTTCCAACACACATTATATGTGCTATTCTTGGAGTGATATTTTTGTTTTGCTTGCTGTTTTAATAAAATACTTAGATATGAAAATACTTATTGAGAGAGAGATCCCTCACATAGCTACTTGATTGTTTTCTTACTCGTTGATCATCAGTTATATCTTTTGAAAAGTGGTTTGATGTTTACTCTTGAGCTTCACTTATATCCTATGAGTAAATTGTGAATCAATGAAATATCATAAATATGAAATTATCAATGTGCTTTATGCTTAGTAGTAGCTTCACATCTGATTTAGAAAGTAAAATCTATTGAAGTTTGACAATCACAATATTGGTCATACAAGCAATTCATGAATGATTAGTATAAGCGAGACAACTTTCACATACAAATATATTATCTTGGACATATTCTATGATTGTCAATACCCATTAATTATTTTCAAACTTGAGGAAATTAGTTGAAGTTGGACAAGGAAGACAACGTAATGAGTTATGGTTGCGTATATTTGCATAGAAGTTATATTGTTATGGATCCTCCAACATGTGGTGCTTATTTAAGAAACTTTTGCTAGCCAAAAATTCGTACAAAGTAGAGATACTACTTGTGCATCCAAATCCTTAAACCCAGTTTCTTGCCATGAGAGTCCACTATATCTACCTATATATGTTATTTCAATGTCATTCCAAGTTAATTTGCATGTGCCACCTCTCAAATTTCAAATGAACATCTGTTTTGTGTGCCTAGACCGCTCATGGAGTGATAGGGGGTAGTCAGTATCTTCCATGTTAAGAGGGTTATTCTCATGATGAGTGTTTATTCACTCGTCCTTGCACGAGAGGGGCGGTAATAGGGATTCCCAGTCCCTAAATAAAAAATTGCGAATAATTAAACAAAACTCCCCCAGGAATGTTGTTGGTATGGATGGTACCCATGGATTCGTCTAGACATGGAGTGTGTTTGTTGGTGGAGGGGGAGTAAACCTTTACTTTTACCGCTTGGGAACAGCCGCTAATGTGTTTAACATGGAAGATATTAATAACTCTTGGTCGTAACGTTGAAAGGAAGGGTGCACCTCCCAAAATTATATTTATCTCTGTTTTAAACAATGAGCTTTGGCACATATGCAAATCCCTGCTTCCCTCTGCGAAGGGACAATCTATTTACTTTCATGTTATTTACTGTTCATGTTGAGTCAACTTCTTATTCCAACCTACTTCTGTTAGTTGGCAAGCATCATGTGGTGGAGAAAGATCTAGGCACATATGGCCAGTCAAATATATTTGATCATGACTTATTATTGTTGACAATTATCTTTATGATAAGTATGTTGGGAGGCGAAACATTAAGCCCCTGTCTTTCTATGTGTTCGATGGATGCCATTTGTTCTAAAAATATGCTTTGAGTACTAGCAATCATAGAAGACTATATATGATTGAGTATGTGGAGCTCTTACTTAGTCTTTGTTCAGAATAAGTTGAATTGCAATTTTTTGGTGACTAAGAACATAGGTTGTTAAGTTTTAATAAAATTCATTGTTTGAACCATAACATGTGAATTGCTTGCTACTTTATCATGATGAGTTTTTTGAGAAAAAGTTTATGGTTATGATGCTAGAAAATTGACTGAAATTATCATTGATCAAACTTATGCACTATGCTAGCATTCACACTTCATAAATTAGTGCTTTTATCATTTACGTACTCGAGGACGAGTAGGAATTAAGCTTGGGGATGCTCATATGTCTCCAACGTATCGATATTTTATGAAGTATTCATGTCATATTCACCTATGTTTACAATACTTTTATATGGTTTTGATGCACTTTATATGATTTATTTACATCTAACCCGGACTGACGTTGTTTTCAGCAGAATTACCGTGTTGTTGTTTTTGTGCGGAAAATGATAGTTCTCGGAATCGCCCAAAATCTTTTGGTGATTTTTTATAGACCAAATAAGCAATATTGGAGTGAAGAACCGTCCGAGAAGAGCCACGAGGTGGGCACAACCCACTAGGGCGTGCCAGAGGGCCCAGGCGCGCCCTGGTGTCTTATGCCCTCCTCGTGGCCCATCTTGGCGTGAAACCGATGCCCAAAAATCCTATAAATATAGAAACCATCATAAATAACCCTAGACTCTCTGCTCCGCCGCCGCAACTCTCTATATCGCGAAAAACCAATATGGAGACATTCCAGCAACCTGCCGGAGAGGGGAATCCATCTCCGGTGGCCATCTTCATCATCTTGACGGAGGCCATCATGAGGAGGGAGTAGTCCACCCTCGGGGCTGAGGGTATGTACCAGTAGCTGTGTGTTCAATCTCTCTATCTCTCTCGTGTTCCTGAGATATCATGATCTTGATGTATCACGAGCTTTGTTAATATAGTTGGATCATATGATGTGTTTCCCTTACTATCTTGTTGGATTGAATATTCGATTTGATAACACTTGATATATGTCTTGCATGTGGATACCCGTGGTGACAATGGAGTGTTCTATTGATTCACTTGATATATGTTTTGGTACTCAACTTGCGGATTCCCGCGGTGACATTGGGGTAATCTATGCATAGGGGTTGATACACGTTCTTGTCCTACATTCTCCGATAGAAATCTTAGGGCACTCTTTGAGGTTCTTTGTATTGGATTGAGTATTATGAATCTGAAATTGTTTGATGCACATCGTATAATTAACTCATGGATACTTGTGGTGACATTGGAGTATCTAGGTGACATTAGACTTGGTTGATGCGTATCATATGGTGTTATTCTACTACGAACTCTTAGATTGATCGAACAGAAAGGATAGCTTGATGTTATCTTAGTATGAAGTCTTGAATAGATTGGTCGGAAAGGATAACTTTAAGGTGGTTTCGTACCCTACAAACAATTTCTTCTTATGTTATCCGCTATATAAGAACTTTGGAGTGATTCTTCATTGCACGTTGAGGTATAGTTATATGATCCAATTATATTAGCATTGTTGAGAGATTGCACTAGCGAAAGTACGGACCCTAGGCCTTGTTTTCAAGCATTGCAATACCATTTGTGCTCACTTTTGTTACTTGCTACCTTGCTGCTTTTATATTTTCAGATTACAAAAACCTATATCTACCCGAGGGAGTCCTGGATTAAGGGGTCCTCGAATGGTCGGCCTATTTCTTATGGACCGGACTCGTGGATCGCTTGCTGAGCATCGGATTGATCGAAGGTCCCGTCACTAGGGAGGAAGCCTTAAGAGTCGTGGCATGTCTTCCAAGTCTGAGATAGTATATAGGCATGTTTTCCCTTTGATGCAAAACCGACCATGTGTAACCCTAGGTACCCCCCGGTGTCTGTATAAGCCGAACGGTTTTAGATTGTAGGGCAGAGAAACTCCACTAGGGTTTTAGCTATTCGATCTCGAGGTAGATTAACTCTCTAGCCTTCATACCATCTATATAATCGAGCAAGACATAGGGTTTTACCTCCATAGGAGGGCCTGAACCTGGGTAAAACACCGTCTCCTTTGTCCTCTATTACCATCGATTCTAGTCTCACAGCTCGGGACACCCTACCCGAGATCCGCCAGTTTTGACACCGACATTGGTGCTTTCATTGAGAGTTCCGCTGTGATTGCCAAAGGAATCGATGGCTCGCCTTGTCATAAGAAATGAGATCCATATCCAGGATGTCCCCATCCTTGCCTAGATCTTCACTCGCAGCGACATCTTGTCGCGTGCCGACCCGACTAGCCATCTTGGCCAGATCGGGAGCTTTTTCCCCGATCCAAAAATCAGATTCGGAACCCTATAGTTCATCGCTGATCCACGGGGAGAGCTTGTCTTAAGGGAAGCCTCAGGTCTCATGGAGAAGCCCGCAGATCCCGACGCCCCGATGCCGGAAGCATCGGGCCCCATCTTTGAGGTGGCCTTCACCCTCGGGCTGTCTAGAACGCCCAACTCGATCATTGTGTCTGGATCTGCCGCGACCGAACATAATCTGGATTCGCTGTCAAGCGACTCCGGAACCACGACGCTACGGGTCAACCCCCTGCTCTTCGATGAGCATCGCCCCTCCGATGTCTCATCCTTGAACGAGGTGCTTGATCAGATTCGAATCATGGGCATGACCGGCGACCAGACCCCGGTCTATGACTGGATCGGGCTTAAACCCGATGATAGGGAAATTAGCACTACTAAGGTCACTCTCTTAGTCGCCACCGTCAAGTGCCTGCCCGGAGGCTTGCCCCCCAACAGACGGAGTTAAAGACGGTTTATATCCCAATTTCCGATCACCAAGATATCTCTTGTAACCCAGACTCTGGCGTTCTCTCGAGAAATAGTTCGGGATCGATCCGCGATCTAGCATGCAACCCATCTGAATCGGTAGCGTGCAACTCAAACCACATGATTCTGGACTCGCATCATGGGGCGGAACCAATTTTTTTCCGTCCGCCTGCCAAATTGACCATTCAAGCATCACAGGGGAGTCCAAGTCTTCGGACTTACGGGATGTGAAACATTTACTAGGACAGTTGGTTCATCATTTTTGGGCCAGACTCCTCGTCGTTAGAGACAAAGTACCAGGCTCTAGTGACCAGGAGATAATGACAACCCGTAGTCGCAATTATCAGGATGAAGGGATCCTCAACGCCCTATCCCATCGACACATTCACAAGTTCACCGAGCTATCGGGCCTGGTACAAAAATACTATGCCATGGAGATCACCTGGCAAGTCGAACGGTTCCTTTCAGAAGCCATCTTTACCGAATATCCTAGAGGAGATCGGAAAAGCGGGTACCCCCGAAACGGCTAGCGGAACACGAACCCATCGAGAAAAGAAATAGACCCCCTACGGGGGTCAGAACTGTCCTTGACGGACTATTGGACAAGCCATGCCCTATACATCCTGTCTTGTTGAACACAAGCCCGACTCACAACCTTAGAGCATGCTAGGTCGTCAGGCAGGTCGCAAAAAGCGGAGAGGCCATCCTCGAAGCAACACTGCCGAATAGGCGCTCCACAACGCCGCCAGACTACAACACTGAAGTCCTTGCGATCTACAAAATGTTCCCCTCTAGAAATAGGAGGAAAAGAGCTCTTAGAGAACTCGAACAAGCTCATGGGCAGACATGCCCATCACCTTTGGAGATACTGACCGACCTACCACCCGTCCCGGTCGAACACTGGCCACACTAGTCTTAAACCCCATCATGGATGGTTTTAGGCTACAAAAGGTGCTAATGGACGGGGCAGAGGTCTTAACCTCATCTACGAAGACACCCTGAAAAAAATGCAATTCGACCGATCTCGCATCGAACATAGCAACACAACTTTCCGGGGGATCATCCCTGGGAAAGAGGCGCGTTGTTCAGGATGTATCTCCCTAGACGTAGTGTTTGGCATGCCCGAAAACTACCAATCTATAGAACTTCTCTTTCGTGTTGTGCCCTTCCCAAGTGGCTACCACTCCCTGTTGGGGCGTGATGTTTTCACAAAATTCTAGGCTATACCAGATTATGGGTACATGAAGCTCAAGATGCCAGGCCCAAATGGGGTGACAATCGCAAGTGACCAAAATATAGCCCTTCAAACCAAAAACAAAACAACAACACTCGCCCTTGAGGCACTAGCTGAGACCTTTGCTATAGAAGAATTGATCGCACTCCGGTCAACAGTGGACAAGGACGATGTGATCCTTAGTAAAAGGCCCCAACCCACGTCCTTCAAACCAGCGAAAGAAATCGTTAAATTTCAGGTACACCCAACTGACCCCAATAAAACAACCTCCATTGGAGCTCAGCTAGACCCCATAGTGGATGAGGCACTACGAGCATTCTTACGAGAAAACTAGGACATGTTCGCATGGCATCCTTCTGATATGCCAAGAATCCCACGGCGGCTAGCAGAACATAGTCTGAACATTATCGCAGGCTTCAAGCCCATAGGTCGACAAGGACTTGTTCCGCCCCTGAGTGGTACGACAATCCTGTCTTAGAGGTCATGTTGTTGAATGACAGTGAACCTACGAGCTATGAAGAATCGATGGTGGGCTCGGATTCCAACAAATGGCTAGGAGACATGAAATCCAAGAAAGGATGCATGTATGAAAACCAAGTATGGACTTTGTTAGACTTGCCCGATGAGTGACAGGTCGTTGAGTACAAATGGACCTTTAAGAAGAAGACATACACTGATGGTAAATGTCACCATTTATGAAGCTCGACTTGTCACAAAGAAGTTTCTGATAAGTTCAAGGAGTTTACTATGATGAGACTTTCTCACTCGTAGTGTTGCTAAAGTCTGTTGTAATTATGTTAGCAGTTGCTGCATTTTTTGATTATGAAATCTAGCATATGGATGTCAAAATAGAGTTTACTTAACGGTTTCTGTGAGGAAAGGTTTTATGTGATACAACCAGAAGGTTTTGTCGGTCCTAAGGATGCTAAAAGGTATGCAAACTCTAGCGATCCTTCTATGGACTGGAGCAAGCATCTCGGAGTTGGAATATACGCTTTGATGAGGTAATCAAAGCTTTTGGATTTATACAACGTTTATAAGAAAGTTGTATTTACAAAAAAGTGAGTGGGAGCACTATAGAATTTTTGATAAGTATATGTCGATGACATGTTGTTGATGAGAAATAATGTAGAATTTTTGGAAAGCATAAAGGGTTTTTTGGAAGGAGATTTTCAAAATAAGACTTGGATAAAGCTACTTAAATATTGGGCATCAAGATCTATACAGATAGATCAAGACGCCTAATAAGACTTTCAATGAGTACATACCTTGACAAGATTTTGAAAGAGTTCGGAATGGATCAGTCGAAGGAGTACTTGCCTGATTTGTAAGGTGTGAAGTTGAGTAAGACTCAAAGCTCGACCATGGAAGAAGAAAGAGAAAGGTCGAAGGTCGTCCCCTATGCCTTAGCCGTAGGCTCTATATAGCATGCCATGCTGTGTATCGCACCTGGTGCGTGCCTTGCGATGAGTTTGTCAAGGGGTACAAGAGTGATCCAGGAGTTGATCACTGGACAATAGTCAAAATTATCCTTAGTAACTAGAGGACTAAGGAAATGTTTCTCGATTATGGAGGTGATAAAGAGTTCGTCGTAAAGGGTTACGTTGATGCAAGCTTTGACACCAATCCGGATGACTCTGAGTAGCAATCCGGATACGTATAGTGGAGCAGACATTTGGAATAGCTCCAAGTGGAGCATGATAACATCATCTACATTATGACATAGAAACAAAATACATATGGATATGAATGTCGCAGACCCGTTAACCAAACCTCTTCCACGAGCAAAACATGATGAGCACCAGAACTATATGGGTGTTAGATTCATTACAATGTAAATCACATAGTGATGTGAGCTAGATTATTGACTCTAGTGCAAGTGGGAGACTGTTGGAAATATGCCCTAGAGGCAATAATAAATTTGTTATTATTATATTTCCTTGTTCAGGATAATTGTTTATTATTCATGCTATAATTGTATTGATTGGAAACTCAAATACATGTGTGAGTACACAGACAACACTTTGTCCCTAGTGAGCCTCTAATAGACTAGCTCGTTGATCAAAGATGGTCAAGGTTTCTTCGCCATATACATGAGTTGCCATTTGATAACGAGATCACATCATTAGGAGAATGATGTGATGGACAAGACCCAAACTATGAACGTAGCATATGATCGTGTCAGTTTATTGCTATTGTTTTCTGCATGTCAAGTATCTGTTCCTATGACCATGAGATCATTCAACTCACTGACACCAAAGGAGTACCTTGTGCGTATCAAACGTCACAACGTAACTGGATGACTATAAAGGTGCTCTACAGGCATCTCCGAGGGTGTCCGTTGGGTTGGCATGGATAGAGACTGGGATTTGTCACTCTGTATGACGGAGAGGTATGTTTGGGCCCACTCGGTAATACAACATCACAAGAAGATTGCAAGCAATGTGACTAAGGGTTAGCCACGGGATCTTGTGTTACGAAACGAGTAAAGAGACTTGCTAGTAACGAGATTGAACTAGGTATGGAGATACCGACGATCAAATCTTTGTCAAGCAACATATCGATGGACAAAGGGAACTGCATACGGGATTGTCTGAATCCTTGACATCGTGGTTCGACCGATAAAGATCTTCGTAGAATATGTAGGAACCAATATGGGCACCTAGGTCCCTCTATTTTTATTGATCGTGGAGTTGTTTCGGTCATGTCTACATAGTTCTCGAACTCGCAGGGTCTGCACACCTAACGTTCGGTGACGATTTGATATTGTTGAGTTATGTATGTTGGTGACCGAAGGTTGTTCGGAGTCCCGGATGAGGTCCATGACGTCACGAGGAGATCCGGTATGGTCCATAGGTAAATATTTAATATGGCAGTCATATTTTGGCTACCGGAAAATTTTCGGGTTTTTCTGGTATTGTACCAGGAAGGTTCCGGAAGGTTCCAGAGGAGTCCGGAGGAGTCCGGAAGGGTCCATCTAGCCCCTAGGACGTGCATGGGCTGTAAGGGGGCGTCAAAGCCTTGTTGGGCCATCCTCCAAGGGCCCATGCGGCTAGGGGCTAGGAAACCCTAAAGGGGAAGGCACCTAGGAGGTGCCTTGGGGAGGGAGGACTCCTCCCTCCTGGCTACCGCCCACTTCCTTGGAGGAAGGGCTAGGTTTGTGCCCCATCTACCCCCTCCTCCTATATATAGAGTGGGAGAGGGAGGGAAGCAACACCCGAAGGCATAGGTGCAGTCGTCCCTCTCTCCATATATCTGTTTCTCCATCAAAAACGCATATGCGATAACGCTTTTGCGAAGCTCTACTGAGATTGCTCCACCACCACTGCCACCATGTCGTCGTGCTACCGAAGAACTCATCTACCTCTCCACCCTTGCTTGCTGGATCAAGAAGGCGGAGACATTATCGAGCTGTACATGTTCAAAGGTGATGTACATTCGGCGCTAGATCGGGACAGATCATGATTGGATCGCGGAACGGATTGCGATTTTGATCGCAAAGACGTTCGACTACATCAACCGCATTTCTTAATGCTTCCCGCTTAGCGATCTACAAGGGTTTGTAGATCCACTCTCCCTCTTGTAGATGTTGATCTCCATAGATAGATCTTGGGTGTTCATGAGGAATATTTTGTTTCCCATGCAGCATTCCCCAACAGATGACGCCCACCTCACCTTTCTCGCGGAGCTCACTCTCCTTCACACTCTACTTTCCAGCGAACCACCAAGGAGGAGTTCCCAGCCAATCGCCCTGCTAGCCACCTTGACCCCCATTGTGTTCATGCCAATCCGCCACCGCCTTTAAAGGGGTATGCTTTGCCCGTGATGCCCCCCAAGCCAAGAAGGAAGATCTGATGTCTCCTAAGCCATTGTCACGTTGTAACATACAAATGAATCTCGTTCATTACCACGAAACAAAAAATATGACATCTGTTGTTGGGCATGAAACTCATCCGCCCATGCATTGCCACGGGGGGCGATCCACAATAAAAGAAACATACACTGACCAATCCTGATGCAAAACAAAATAAGCAACATGATATTATATTTTGAGTTTTTGACAACTTTGCGAGAAGACTTACTAAAGGCCAAATTATTTGAATGACATGATGTTATTACACACAAATGATATCTTTACACTTACAAAATTTAGAAGACCAACAATTCATCTAACATCTAAAGGAAAATGTGAATAATAGTACCCCCATTTACAAACATATTTCTCTATCCCCTCTTTCGATAGAACATTCCGTACCTGAAGATTGCATTTCTGATGTCGTTGGAAATGTAAAAAAATAAACATTCATAGTGACAGTTGATTTCCAATGTATGTACTACGAAGAAACAATAGAAAACGCAAAAGTAGATAGCTAAAAAGTGAAGCAACATGCGATTGATGCATATACAAAAGCAACTATTTTCATGCATGTGATCTTTCATGCAATTGACACTATCAAGTGTTATAGAATAGTTGTGATAGATATGTTGATAGTAATATAATTCATAGTAAGTAACGAGTAACAAAAGTAACAAGGTGCACCAAGGTGTCCCAATCCTTTTTGTTGCGAAGGATAAGCCGAAAGTACTTCTTAGAGTGATTAAAGTGTTCTCGGGGACACATGGGAATATTGTCTAGTTACTTTTCATCATGATTCATTGACTCACATTAATTGCTTTTGATAATTTGTCATGTGGGTAGGCCGGTGCTAAGGTGTTGTTCCTACTTGAACAATCTACCTACTTATGATCACCCCTCTCGTAAGCATCCACAACTACAAGAGAAGAATTAAGATAAATCTAACCATAACATGAAACATATGGACCCAAAATAGCCCCTTACGAAATAGCACATAAACTGGGGTTTAGGTTCTTGTCACTCCCGCAACCCATAATTTACTTACTAATCCCACAATGCCTTCCGCTAGGACCAAACATTGTAATGTGTCATGTACTCGACGTTCACATGACATCACTAGAGGAAGAACAACATAACACGTCATCGAAACATTGAAATAAACTCAACTTCACATGATTACTTATAACAAGACTTCTCCCATGCCCTTAGAACAAACAAAACTTCTCACAAATCATATTCATGTTCATGATCAGAGAGGATAAATACAAGTTAAACAATCTAAACACATGACCTTCCACCAAGTAAACCAACTAGCATAAACTACAAGATGTAATCAACACTACTAACAACCCACATGTACCAATCTGAGGTTTGAGAGAAAGATTGGAAATAAGAGATGAACTAGGGTTTATATATGAGATGTGTAGAATCGAAGTATGTCACCAGAGGGGGGTGAATGGGAACCCAACAGCGGAACAAAGGTAAATAGGTAACAATGAGCGAGTGAAAACTAACGAATAGAAACATGACATGCATCAAGTGGAATCACATGGTAGAATCAAACACATAGCTAGTATTGAATGTAAATGAAGGACATAATTAACCATAGGTGCTTGATGGAGACGAAGGATTTGGTAGACCAGTTTGCCCTTCTGCCAAAAAGACTACATCTGGTTGGAGGGGTTATGATTCAACATAGAAGATAAACTATCTCCGTCCTGTATCCTCGACAACTGATTTGACAACCAGTGTCGATACTCATGGTACATAATCGAGGTGATCTCCATACCTTTACAGACTTCTTTTTCGAGAACCACAATTACTCTTGGTCTCTTAAGAACTTGACACTTGGACGTCTAGAGAGTTGGCAGCTTTCAAGAGTAACAGGTGCAACGTACTAGACTTAGATTCGAGTGATGCTAAACCAATATCTATTTTTTGGCTCTAGGGTTTTCTCTCGGTGGATTTTGAACTCAAATGACTCTAGAGAGAGGGCGCTCACTTAATATTTTCGAAATATGATTGAGTAGCCAATGGGCAACGTTGGATGGGGTGAGCTATTTATAGTTGCGATCTTCCCGATGGGAAAAGACGGTTTTGGACATGATTACTCAGCAAATGACCAATCGACACGTTCTTAATGGTCGGATTTTGAGCACAATGGTAACATGAATTGCAGAGAAAGAGATACTAAATCCTCGGCCAGAACAAAATCTCTCGCAACAAAGAAGAACTCCATCTCTTGCTGACAAGCATTCACTCGGAGCACAAAGAGATTTCTCTCTCATCTCACTTAGGATTTGAGTTTAGCATCAGCAAACCTAAGTTTCGAACACTATACCCCTCTACATAGTACATTGGTTTTATGACTCAAGTAAAGAGAAGTAGAACAAAGAAATGAATGCTATGTCTTCACTTCGTCTTCATATTTCTCGGCTACGGTCAATTTCTTCGGACACGTACCAAACAATTTCTTCATGTCAATAAGTTTGACTTTCGGCAACATAATCTTCGATGATAATCTTCACTACCGAGTAGGAGATTATCTTCGGTCGTTGTACCAATCTCTGAATGACTTCAGGGACTTTAACACACTGTGTGCACTAGCAAACACATTTGTCCCATAGTGTTTTGTGACAACAATGTCCCAAACATAAAGATGCAAATTATTGTACCAACAATCTCCCCCTTTTTGAATGATTGTTGACAAAGGAGATAATAATCAAAGTAAGGATAGATAAGAGTAAGGTCTCGGTTGAAAGTGAACTAGTGTTACTGTATCTCGAAGATAAAATGGGCTCCCTCTAAATTCACGCAGGCATATAATTTGGTAAGATCCATTTCCTACATATGTTAAGTCAACTTGTTGGAGAGACATTTCAAATCTTCGAAGATGATGAGTTTGCACTGCTGAGAGAATTCCAATGATAGTTTAGTGCAAACATTGGTAACTTCTGATAATATTTCCATCTGCAAAGCAGATTACTTGAAAGACATGTAGTGTAGCAGAATGGGTTATTAATAATACAGTTACAGAAGTTTAACGTGGCTTTTACAACAACAAAAGTTTAAGGCAATTATCAGCTGTTATAAACTCAAGAGAAAACACAACCAAATGTTATATTCCAAGCCAATGCAACTTGAGAAGGTTCACACTGAGGACAATGGGACTAATGTGTTTAACAATGTGGTGACAAGGAATAAGCTCCAAGTATGTCGTGTGCTTGTTGTCTTGACTTCCGGAAGGCAGTGAGACCCTCCTGCTGGAGATATGCCCTTGAGGCAATCATGTATGATGATATTTCCTATGTGTTATGAATAAAGATAGTCCTTGGACATTATTAATGATGCGTATTAACAAGTATGCAACTTGTTTGTGAGACTATGCATTGTATGATGACTGTCCTAAAAGGCCCTTAGTCAAAAGGGTTATGTGGACGTGCAACCAATTAGACTAGCATATGACACGGTGGATGGTCCGGTCTCACTGACCATGTAGCATTGGATGCTAGCCGGATAATACGGATTGAGAAAGATCTGGTCAGATTTGGCGTAGTCAGATCCAAGTCGAGATAAGGTCTGAGTTGGACATACCCAACTATGAGACATGACGATAGGTCATTTGTGAGTCTCTAGTACAACATATGTTCTATGTCCTAAGACCAAAGCTGGCACATGTACGCGGGATGGTGACATACTTGCTTTGGGCCGACCAAATGCTACTCTGGTACTAGGTAGTTACGAAGGTAGGTTTTGGGCTTGTCCAGACAAATGCTGCGGGACATGGTCGAGCAATATGGGATTTGCCCCTCCGATCAGGACGGATATACTCTGGGCCCCTCAGATAATCCAACCTGGATAAGCATGGACACGCGATGAGGATTACAAGATAATTTGAAGTGTTGGTCGGATTCACCGGAGCGAGAAAGAGGTCACGCTGAAACAAGGATGACCATATCGCCTTGTGCACGACAAGATATATCGTGTGGCAAAGGGAACTAAGCATGAAGTAGAGGTTCGCCTAACCAGCTTCATCGGACACTTGGAGTCGGCATGCTTTGCTAGAGTCCGCTACCGACTAGCCAATCTAAATATGATCGGACTCGCGACCAAGTGAACGAGAATCTAAGGGGTCGTGCGCTTAAGGGAAGGAACAAGTGGGCTTTAGAATCCATGCGAGGCCCAAGAGTTGAGCCCGCAAGGGATGCCTATATATAGTGAAGGTGCGGCACACTTATCCGGTTGATTGCTTTGGCACTGTCATTAGGGCTTTGCTTGTGTTGCAACTAGCCACCTCCACCCGTCGCCGATTGTGTGATCGGACCTAGCAGTCCGCCGCATGGTGTTCCCTCCTGTACGCGCAAGTACCATTGGAGTTGGTGCACTTCCACCACTTCGGCGAACCTATAAGTGGGATCTAGCAACCGGTCGTTCGAGGGAGATTGGACGAGTAGGTGACAGATCACACAGACGCGCTGCCCCAACTCTACTTCCTCTGCATGGCATCGTGTATCTAGTGGTAACGGTATGTGATCCATCTCTGTAGCATGTTCTTGGATGTTCTGCGCGTAGGAAATTTTTAATATGCATGTGATGCACCTATGGTGAAACCCAACAGTGGTATCAGAGCCTCTGCTATCGGATTTGGTTTCAGATCAGATGAGATTTGTTGTCGTTCATAAGATCGTGTATGTGCACGGTTGATGAGATCAACTTCACATGAGAATCATTGAGGCTATGTTTTGTGTCAATTGGAATTGATGAGGTCGTGACACAACCTACCCCTACTGGTCAGTATCAGCCATCGGGGTTAACAATGAAATGTAAATCTGAATTGTGTTCACGATGATCGATAAGATCGGTCAGACCAGAAAATTTTGGCGTGATCGGAGTACAGATTCGATTTGAGATTTCCGAATATGTCATGGGTTGCCCCTTTGAACCCCGCTCGCTAACCAGCTAGCGAGACTGCCGTGTGTGTAGCATAGTATATTTCGTACATGATCGCACAAACCGGTAGAATGCGATTCTATGCATAAATTTGTTTTGCAGGTTTGATGTGAAAAGTATGGCTCATATGTATATGATGCATGTGTGTAATTTAACATGTCCTGCGTGTCATGATTGTGAGCTGGCAGGAGCCAAAGTGCTGTCATTATATTGTATAACGACATGCCTGTCGACTTGTGATTCTCTATGAATTCATTACAAGTTGTAGTAGTTGAGGGACATAGATTAAGTTCGACGCTTTGGCGTTCCGGTGTGATGAACAAGATGGAGTTCTGCCCTGGTCATCGGAGTTGGAGCCGGCCTGGAATGACATCCATGAAGGAGGCACACTATTTCACACATTTATGTTTATATGTGATTGATATTGCTTCTTGTTTCTATGCATGTTATAATGGTGGAAATATCCCTCATTAATATCACATATATTTCCACTCCGGATGTTGCACCTTCGCATGTCAAGTACGTCTGGTAGTGGGCTCATAAAATTGAGGTGCTACTAGGTGTCCTTGAATTGGAGGGTTCATGTCGGGTACGGACATGCACTGCATCAGGTTAACTTGACAAGGCTATCAAAACGGTTTTGGGCCTTGTGGCAAAGAAGGTTGGGAGCCGGGGTATGAGATACCTACCTGACCGACAGGAGTCGTATGGAGATATGATTAGCAAGGAATTGCTTACCGAATAGGCAAGTTGGCTAGTAGTGATGCTAAAGCTCACTAGTCGCTTGCGCTACTCGGATCCTGGATCACTAAGAGTTTGTGGAGGGATGCTGACTTCAATGGGAGTAGTTCTATTTAAGGCTTGAATTACTCTACATAAACACATTTCTTAGTGATTGCATATTTTTTGTTGTAGATCAATGGCACCACCCGCTCAACCCAACTTTGCATTGAAATCAATTCTGGAAAATGATAAACTGAATGGAACAAACTTTACCATGTGGTATAGAAATTTGAGAATTATTCTCAAGCACGTTAAAAGGGAGCATGTTCTAGAGGATCCACTTCCATAGGTACTGATACTCGTGATCTGCGTTGGGTTTTCCATGAAGAGGAATGGGTATCGTGGCACAAAGTGGTTAAGTATTTCCCTCAGTTATGAAACCGAGGTTTATCAAACCAACAGGAATACCGATCCCCAACTATATTTAGAGGTTGCACACAAAAGAACAAACAACTTGCACCCAACGCCGACAAGTGGGTTGTCAATCCCCTTGATATCATTATTTGCAAGCAAGTGAGTTGTGTAGATAATTGTAAATTGCGAAATAAAATAAAAGGTAAATAAGAACAACAAGGTAATGAAAGAGTTTGTGAATATATATATATATAAGTGAATAGACCTGAAGGCCGTAGAGTTCTCTCATGGTGTCTCTCATAAAAATAGCATACGGTGGGTAAACAAATTACTATTAGGCAATTGATAGAAAAGCAAATAGTTATGTGATTTTTAGGGAAATGATCATGTGTATATAGGCATCACATCCATAAGCAAATAGGCCGACTCCTGCCTACACCTATTACTCTTACTCCACTCATCGACCGCTATCCAGCATGCATCTAGAGTATTAAGTAAGAAAAGTAATGCTTGGAGAACAATGACATGATGTAGACAAAGTAAAATCAATCAATATTAATAAACCCCATCGTTTTATCCTTTGTAGCAGCAACACAATGACGCAACTTGTCCCCTTCCATCACTGGGATATAGAAACTTGCTAGGTTGAACCTACTACAACGCACCACTCCCACCGAAGAAATATCAATCTAGTTGGCCAAACTATCTCAATAGACCGGAGAGCATTACGAAGCTATGATGATCATGCAAATAATATTCATAATATTCAGAGGTGGCTCAAATACTTTTCATGAATAATCTGAACATAAACTCACAACTCATCGGATCCCAAGAAACGCACCATACAAAGGGATTACATTGGATAGATAAAGGCAAAGATGCGATGAACATTGTATTGAAGGTCGAGCGAGAGAGAGAGGGAGATTTCTATCTAGGTACTACCTACGGACCCTAGGTTTGTGGTGAACTACTCACACATCATGGTGAGGGTAGCAAGGTTGATGAAGAGCCCCTCCGTGATCGATTCCCCCTCTAACAGGGTGCCGAAATAGAGGTGTACATGGCCTCCCATTGGAACAGAGACCTGCGGCAGCGGAAAAAGTGTTTCAGGAGCGCTTCTGATGTTTTAGGGTATATGTGAATTTACAAGCCAGAGAGGGGCATTGGGAAGCGCACGAGGGAGGCACAAACCATCAGGGCGCCCCCTGGTGGCGCTCCCTGTTGGCTTGTGGGCCCCTCGTGGATCTCCTGGCCTCCTCCCGAAGCTTCCAGGTCTTCTTTTGGTTAGAAAAAACATCAAAAAGTTTCATGGCAATTGGAGTTCGTTTGGTACTGGAAACCTGAAAAGTCAAAAACACGCAGAAAATAGCAGCTGGCACTAGGCACTGGGTCAATAGGTTAGTGCTCAAAAATATTATAAATAGGTAAACTAATGCCCCAAAAGTATACTAGAATGATAATATATTAGCATGGAACTATCAAATATTATAGATACGTTGGAGACTTATTAGCATCCCAAGCTTAAGTCCTACTCGTCTTCGAGTAGGTAAATGATAAAAAACAGAATTTTTGATTTGACATGCTACCAATTATGTAATCTTTTGTATATATGCTCATCGAGAAATGATGAATTAACAAACAGCGACATACTAATATTTACCAGTATAGGAAACAAATTCATTGATTTTTCAAAGTATACGATCCTAAAAGAATGTTTACCCCTACCCATCTTATTATATTAGCAAGGCATGGCTCCGTCTTCACCCCATCAATACGAATGTTAAGCACCATGGTGTCCATGTTAGGCAATTGGATTGTAATTTTTTAATATGCATGAAATTTTTGTTCTTCACGCAATACATGAGCGTGAACCATTGGACATAGCATATAGGTGGAACAGAATGTGATGGTAGGTATCAAAGGGGTAAAAAGCGGAGAAGATAGTCTCACATCAACTAGGCGTACCAACAAGCTATGGAGATGCTCATCGATAGATGTCAATGCAAGGAGTAGACATTTCCATGCAAATGATGCACTAGAGATATAAGTGTATGAAAGCTCAACTAAAGCTAAGTGGGGTGTGCATCCAACTTGCTTGCTCATGAAGACCTCTGGCATTTGAGGAATCCCGTCATTAGAATATAGAAGCCAAGTTTGTTATGAAAAGTTAATTCCCACTAGCATATGAAAGTGATAATATAGGAGACTCTCTATATGAATAACATGGTGCCACTTTGAGGCACAAGTGTGGTAAAGGATAGTAACAAAGTCCCTTCTCTCTTTTTCTCTCATTTTTTTATTTTTTTCATTGTGGGCTTTTCTCTTTTTTTGCCTCCCCCATTCATATATTTTTACTTTATTTTTTGTCTGGAGTCTCATCCTGACTTGTGGGGGAATCATAGTCTCCATCATTCTTTCCTCACTGGGACAATTCTCTAATAAAGATGATCATCACACTTTTATTTACTTACAACTCAATATGAAAAACTGATATGAAGATATGACTCTATATGAATGCCTCTGGCAGTGTACTAGGATGTGCAATGATCTAGCGTGACATGTATCAAAAACATGATGAATGGTGTCTTTGCCACAAATACTATGTCATCTCTACATGATGATGCAAAGCAATATGACAATGAACGAACTAGTCATGTGAAGTGACGATGGAATTTGCATGGCAATATATCTCGAAATGGCTATGGAAATGCCATAATAGGTAGGTATGGTGTCTGTTTTGAGGAGGATATAATGAGGCTTATGTGCAACAGAGCGTATCATGTCACGGGGTTTGGATGCACCAGCGAAACTTGCATCGATCCTCGAGGTGAGAATGGGCTATGCATGGTACCGAAGAGGCTAGCAAATATGAGAATGTGAACATGCCTATGTCCATGGTGTCACATTATTCATAAAGAACTCACATAGTTATTGAAAAGTTTTATTAGTTTTATCACCAATCAAAGTACTTCTTGCATACCCAGAGGGAGGAGGTTGGTAGGAGTTAACCACCGCGTGCCCCCGACTCGAAAGAACACTAGGATTTCAACAAGGAACAAAAATGCTCACACATCATCACCATGCCTCTTTAATTTTTAGATGAATAACAAGTTAACACATCTTAATATTGACACTTCTACAAATAAACAATTGTGGACTCACACCTTTTTCATATTACCACATCAATGTCATTAACACACAACTTCTCTATATGTGCTACATGATGGTTTTGATTATCATTCATTGAGTAACTAACATTTTTGGACTAGTCTTATGACCCATGCAAATTACTGTCACTATTTATTCAGCTCTAAAAAATATAAGTGAAGAATTAGAGCATATTATTTCTATAAAATTTACACGCCACCGTACTCAAAAACATATAAGTGAAGTACTAGAGCAACTACCAGACCCAAAAGATATAAGTGAAGTACATAGTGTATTCTAGCAAATTATCATGAAGGCATGTCTCTCTCAAGTAGGTGTGTCTAGAAAATGATGATTGTGACAAACTAAAAGTGAAAGCAAACAAAATAAAATGACGCTCCAAGCAAAACACATATCATGTGATGAATAAAAAAATATCTCCAAGTGACATATCGGTGGATTGAGACGAAAGAGGGGATGCCTTCCAGGGCATCCCCAACCTTAGATGCTTGAGTATCCTTAGGATTTTACTTGGGGTGCATTGGGAATTCCCAAGCTTATTCTCTTGCTACTCCTTATTCCGTGGTCCATCGTGATCACACCCAAAACTTGAAAACTTCAATCACACAAAACTCAACAAAACTTCATGAGATCTGTTAGTATAAGCAACATATTGCATACTTTAGGTATTGTGATAAATTGATTATTAACTCATTTTTCATAATAGGTACTTTATTTTAACTTCTCCATGGTTTATACCACCCGATACAATCCATAGCATAATCAAAACAAGCAACCTATACAAGCAAAATAGAATCTGTTTAAAACAGAGCAGTCTGTAGATATCCGTAGAGGACCCATACTTATGCATGTCTAAAAATTCTGAAAAATTAGTACATCATAAATAATTTGTATAGAAATAGTAATACTGTGTTAAAGTTTCAGATCATTATCACGCTCCAGTAAAAAAATCATGTACTAGAGTCAAAGTTTCAGTTATGTTTCAGCATTGTTTCTATTCATCATGTGACTCATCCCAAAGGCTTTACTTGGCAAAAACCCTAATTAAAACATAAAAACATAGTCATTATAGAGGTAAAAATCATGTTATCACAAAATAATAGAAATAAATAATAACTATTGGGTTGTCTCCCAGCAAGCTCTTTCTTTATAGCCATTAAGATAGGCTTGAAATTTCAATGATGCTCACATAATAGACAAGAGTTGAAGAACAAAGAGAGCAGCATAAATCATGTGAAAAACACATTTAATTCTAACATGCTTCCTATGCATAGAAATTTTATAAGCAAACAATTTGTCAAGACAAGCATATGCAAGTACAAAGATCGAAGCATTAACAATTTAAACATCAAGAGAGATAAGTGAGTAGCATGAAAAAAATTATAACCATATTTTCCTCTCTCATAATAATTACATGTAGGATCATCTTAAAATTCAACAATATAGCTATCATGTAAAACATTCTCTCTATGATCCATATGCATACAAGTCTTATAATCTTCCAAGGTATTGGGATCATTATTACCTAAAGTTGATGCTCTTCCAAACCCACTTTTTGTAGTGTTGCAAATATGATAATCAACTATAGATTCATCATGAAGCATAGAATTATCAAGATCACAAGAAACATCATGGTTATCACCCCAATCATGATCATTAGCACAATTGATATTCATAGAATTTATACTAACAACATGGCAATCATGCTTTTCATTCGAGGGACTATCATGAATCACTTTATAAATTTCACATTTTTTAGATTCTTGATTTTCAAGCAAGACCTCACAAAGATAATCTAGTTAACTCTCACTAGCAATTGTTTCAATATAATCGGGTCTTTTGAAAATATTAGCAAGTGGATGAGGATCCATTTATCTTAAATTTTGCATTTACTTTCTGTTTGTGTGAGACAAAAATAAATATAGCCTAGCTAGGCAAGCAATCAAATAGAAATATTTTTGTATTTTTGTTTTTTATGAGACAAACTAAATATAACAGCAAATAAATAAATAAGAACAAGTGAATGAAAATTTGTGCGAAGTTACTTGATAGTTGGTGATGGTATTCCCCAGCAACGGCGCCAGAAATCCTTCCTGATACTCGTGATCTGTGTCGGGTTTTCCATGAAGAGGAACGGGTTATCGCAGCACAAAGTGGGTAAGTATTTTCCTTAGTTATGAAACCAAGGCATATCGAACCAATAGGAATAACAATCTTCTATCGTCTTTAGTGACTGCACACAAAAGAACAAATAACTTGTACCCAACGCTGGCAAGAGGGTTGTCAATCCCCTTGATCTAGTTATTTGCAAGCAAGTGACTTGTGTAGATAATTGTAAATTGAAAAATAAAATAAAAGGTAAATAAGAACAACAAGGTGATGAAAGTGTTTGTGAATATATAAGTGAATAGACCCAGGGGCAGTAGAGTTCTCTAGTGGCATCTCTCATAGAAATAGCATACACTGGGTATTCAAATTACTGTTGGGCAATTGATATAAAAGTGAATAGTTATGCGATTTTCATCAAAATAGTCATGTGTATATAAGCATCACATCCATAAGAAAATAGGCCGACTCCTGCCTACACCTATTACTATTACTCCACCCATCGACCGCTATCCAGCATGCATCTAGAGTATTAAGTAAAATGGGGTAATGCTTGGAGAACAATGACATGATGTAGACAAAGTAAACTCAATCAATATGAATAAAGGCCATCGTTTTATCCTTAGTAGTAGAAACACAAAGTTGCAACTTGTCCCCTTTTGTCACTCGGATATAGAAACTCGCTAGGTTGAACCTACTACAACACACCACTCCCACTTAAGAAATATCAATCTAGTTGGCCAAACTATCTCAATAGACCAGAGAGCATTACGAAGCTATGATGATCAAGCAAATAAGAATCATAATATTCAGAGGTGACTCAAATACTTTTCATGAATAATCTGAATATAAACTCACAATTCATTGGATCCCAACAAATGCACCATACAAAGGGATTACATCGGATACATCAAGGCAACGATGCGATGAACATTGTATTGAAGATCAAGAGAGAGAGAGAGATTGCCATCTAGGTACTACCTACTGACCCGTAGGTCTATGGTGGACTACTCACACATCATGGTGAGGGCAGCAAGGTTGATGAAGAGGCCCTCCGTGATCGATTCCCCGTTGGACTGGGTGTCAGAATGAAGGTGTAGATGGCCTCCCGTTAGAATAGAGACTTGCGTGGTGTAAAAAGTGTTTCGGGAGCGCTTCTAATGTTTTTAGGGTATATGTGAATTTATAGGCTATAGAGGGGTGTCGGGAAGCACACGAGGGAGGCACAAGCCATCAGGGTGCCCTCCTGGTGGCACGCCCTATTAGCGTGGGCCCCTAGTGGCTCTTACGACCTCCTCTCGAAGCTTCCAGGTTTTCTTTTGGTCCAAAAAAAATCTTGAAACAGTTTTGTGGTAATTGGACTTAGTTTGGTACTGTAAACCTAGAAGTCAAAACACACAGAAAACAGCAACTGGCACTGGGCACTGGGTCAATAGGTTATTTCTCAAAAATGTTATAAAATGGTAAAATAATGCCTGAAAAGTATCCTAGAATGATAATATATAAGCATGGAACAATAAAAGTATAGATACGTTAGAGATGTATCAGGTACCTGCCAAAAATGCTAGTGCCACAACCAAAAATGCCTACCTGAAACTCGTTGATGAATCAAACGAGATCAGCTACCTCATGCTGGCTTCGATGTTGCTTGATTTGCAACAACATTTCAAACACGTTGAGGATTTCGATATAATCGAGAGTCTCAAGAGAATCTTTTGGGTGTAGTCTAGGACCGAAAGGTTGAATGTCTAGCTATCCTTGACAGCTTGTAAGCTGAAAGAGGGTGATCAACTGAGCCTGCATGTGATCAAGATGGTCGGGTATGTGCAAGCTTTGGATTGGTTAGGCTTCCCACTTGGGGACGAGCTATCCACGAATGCGATTATGAGTCCTCTTCCACCTAGCTATGGGACGTTCATCTCGAACTATTATATGCACGGCATGGATAAGAAGCTCACTGAATTGCATAGGATGCTCAAAGTGGCAGAGCAGGATGTTAAGAAAGGCATGCATCAAGTGTTGATGGTGCAGAAATCGGGTTAGTTCAAGAAGAGTTGGTCCAGGAAAAAGGGCAAGACAAAGGGCAGAGAGAAGGTTGCCCCTTCTGCCGAGCCGAAGTCGAGACCGGACTCAAAGACCGTTTGCTTTCATTTCAAGGAACCTGGTCACTCGAAGAGGAACTATAACAAGTGGCTTACTGAGCATGGCAAGAAGGACGGAAATGCTTCTTCAGGCAAAGGTACACTTGTTACATATGTTATAGACATTTACCTTGCTGACATACCTAGTAGCTCTTGGGTATTTGATACTGGATCGATTGTTCATATTTGCAACTCAATGCAGGGGAGGGTAAGAACTAGGCGTGTGGCACAAGGGGAGATTGAAATCAGGATCGGCAACAAAGCAAGAGTTGTTGCGTTGGAGGTCGGCAAGATGCAGATCCAGCTTCCTTTCGGATTTATTTTGTAATTAAATAATTGTTATTACATTCCCGCACTTAGTCGTAACATTATTTATGCCTCATGCTTGATGAGTCAGGGTTAAGAATTCAATTTAAAGGATAATGGTTGTTCATTTTATTTGAATGGAATGTTACGCAACTATGCACCCATTGTAGATGGGCTATTTATTTTAAATCTGGAAATGGAACCAGTCTATAACGTGAATGTCAAGAGGCATAATCCTAATGAAATAAATCCGACATACTTCTAGCGTTGCTGGCTTGGACACATTAGTCTGAAACGCATGAAGAAGCTCCATGATGATGGACTCCTAACTTTGTCCAACTTCGAGTCATTCGAGACATGCGAATCATGCTTTCTAGGCAAGATGACTAAGTCTCCTTTTGCAAAGAGTTGTGAAAGGGCGTCCGAACTGTTAGAGCTTATACATAGTGATGTGTGTGGGCCAAAGAGCACAACGGCCAGAGGTGGCTATCAGTACTTCGTGACTTTTACTGACGACCTGAGTAGATATGGATATATCTACTTGATGAGGCACAAGTTGGAAACTTTTAAAAAAATCAAAGAGATTCAGAACGAGGTTGAAAGTAAGCTCGGCAAGACAATAAAACTTCTAAGATCAGATCGTGGAGGTGAGTACATGAGCCAGGAGTTTGATGATCATCTGAAAAGCCAAGGCACAGTACCTCGGCTCACACATCCAGGTACGCCACAGAGAAATGACATGTCTAAATAGGGAAACTGAACCTTGTGGGACATGGTCCGATCAGTGAAGAGAAAAGCGGATTTACCCTTGTCATTCTGGGGATATGCTCTAGAAACTACAGCTTTCACACTTAACAAGGTACCATCAAAATCTCTAGACAAGACACCACATGAGACGTGGACTGGGAAGAGTCCTACTTTGTCTATTGTAAAGATTTGGGGTTGTGAATCATTTGTCAAGCGACTCATGTCGGACAAGCTTACATCCAAGTTGGATAAATGCATATTCATGGGATATCCTAGGGAAACCTTGGGATACAACTTCTACAACCGAGAAGAGAACAAAGTGTTTGTTGCTCGAAATGGGGTTTTCCTAGAGAAAGAGTTTCTCAGTCGGGTGGCTAGTGGGAGAATGGTGCGACTCGAAGAAATTTGAGAGCCACTCGGGGACGACTCAGCTGGTGATGAGATCACACTGGAGTCGATCAAAGAACCAGTAGTGGAGTCTGCACCGGAGCCACGGAGGTGAGAAAGACTGTGTAGAGTGCGTGATGTGTTGTTGCTAAAAAGCGACAAGACAGTCACGTATGTAGAAGCGATGGTCAGTCTAGATTCCGAGGCATGGCTGGAGGCCATGAGATCCGAGTTAAAGTCCATGGATCACAATCAATTCTGGGACTTGGTTGATCCACCGCCTAGCATAGTAGCCATTGTTTGCAAATGGGTCTTTAAGAAGAAACCCGACGTGGATGGAAATGTTCAAATCAACAAATCTCGGCTTGTGTGTAAAGGTTATGGACAAGTTCAAGGAATTGACTATGACGAGCCCTACTTGCCAGTAGCGATGATAAAGTCGCTAAGGATCATACTAGCTATAGCTGCATATTTTGATTACGAGATATGGCAGATGGATGTCAAAACGGCTTTCCTTCATGGAAATTTAAAAGAGGATGTATACATGATACATCTCGAAGGTTTTGTCGATCCAACTAACACTGGTAAAATATGCAAGCTCAAGAGATCCATTTATGGATTGAGGCAACCATCTCGGAGTTGGAATATTCGTTTTGATGAAGTCATCATTGACCTTGGATTCATCAAGAACGAAGAGGACTATTGTTTATACAAGAAGTCTAGTGGGAGCTCGGTAGTATTTTTGATCTTGTATGTGGATGAAATACTGCTGATCAGAAATGATGTTTGATGCTGAACTCAGTCAAGGAATCATTGAATGGCAAGTTTTCAATGAAAGACCTTGGAGAGGTAGTGTACATTTTAGGCATCAAGATCTATAGAGATTGATCGAGGAGGCTGCTCGGCTTAGGCTAGAGCATGTACATAGACAAAGTGTTGAAGAGGTTCAACATGAGTGAGGCCAATAAAGGTTTCTTGCCCATCTCACATGGTATAAGGCTAAGCAAGACTCAGAGACCTACAACTTTTGATGAGAGAAACTGAATGAGTAGGATTCCGTATGCTTTAGCAACATGATCCATAATGTATGCCATGCTATGTACTCGACCCGATGTTGCCTATACAATAAGCTTAACAAGCAGATACCAGGTTGACCCAGGTGAGAGTCACTAGGCAGCGGTGAAAACAATTCCTAAGTATCTGAAAAGGACTAAAGAGATGTTCCTAGTTTATGGAGGTGAGGAGGAGCTCTGCGTAAGGGGTTATGCTGATGCTAGTTTCCAAACCAACATGTATGATTGTCGATCGCAAATTGGATTCGTGTATTTCATGAATGGAGGAGCAGTGAGCTGGACGAGTTCCAAGAAAGATAAGGTGGCTGATTCCACAAAAGAGGCGAGATACATTGCGGCTTGTGAAGCCACAAAGGAAGGTGCGAAACTTCCTGGAGGATCTTAGTGTGTTACCGGGCCGGGCAAAACCGTTGGACCTGTATTGCGATAATTTAGGTGCCATTGCACAGGCCAAGGAGGTAAGAAAACACCACAAGACCAGGCACATAGACCAAAAGTATCACCTGATATGAAAGCTCGTAAATAATGGTTGTAAGAGCACATTTCTCCATGTGTGGTTTTGGTAATTCATGACACCCCTATGGACTAATGGTTGCCTTGAGTTATATTCGAAGGATTTGTCCATAGGTACTTCTTGAAGTCCATCTATTGTTTTCAAAGAGTTTATATGGTGACCAAGGTGGTATTGAAGGTTTTATCCAAAGATTGGTCATGTGGGAGTTGAGCTTATTGCAAGCATGTCTTGAATAAGAAAATTGTGTGAGCACTCATGTTTACCTTCAAGACATCATCTTTATGAAGACAGAAGATAAGATACAAGGTTGATCAAGACTAAGTCAAAGAGTGAACCAAGTTGATCAACACACAAAGCGTACAAGATATACCAAGAGGGATCAAGTGATCCCATGGTATGGTAAACATTGTCCATTACGCTTTGTGTGCTAACCCATGGTCTATGTGAGTGTTCTTTATAGTGTTAGGTATATTTCCATGGGATTGCATCAAGAGGAAGATACCATACAACCCATGGAAGATGACATCAAGTCATGATCGTCATCAAGTTTGCAGTGTGCAAGTTCAAGTGAATCATCACGGAAAGATCATGCTTGAAGATTTCCGTCCATTGTGGTGACGATGGACTTGTGAAGATGTGCCGAAGAGTGGCTCACCCATAGTGGAGTACGGGAGACCAATCAACTAGTCTTCATCGAGCCAACGCAATCAAGAAAGGAGGTCCATCTTGAGGAAGTCAAGATCGTCATCATCTAGCTCAAGTGGACTATGCACAAGGCTAAGGTTTGACCTTGATAGGGTTTTTTATTTTACAGGTCTCATGGTGATAGTTGGGAGACCGGGTTATAGGATCGATAGCCGTACTATCAAGGGGTGGGGGGATATCAAGTGAGTAGCTTGATCGTATCGTTCGTTGAGAGCTCAAACCATTTACATCCTTGCATCATCATCTTTCTTGGTTCTTGTTTGGTGCTTCTCTTTGCAAGTTCTTGAGCTTATGGTCAGCTTCATGACAAGCTCAAGTTCATCGAAAATGGAGTCCATATGCATGTTCTACGATGTTTTCGATGTTGGAGTTTTTGCCGGTTCTTCATTCATAAAGGTTTCACATCTCTATATCATTGGCATTTCCATACTACCTCTTCTGTTGGATATAGCTCTTGTCATCCTGAATCCAACAAGCTTGAGTTTGCTCGATTCGGAGCTCATTTGCAAAGGTTATGGCAGTTCTGGTCTTACCTATTTTCTTGATACGGTTTTACCACTTGCTCGTGTCTTCTGGCATAACCACCACCCCAGGGGTGACACCCTTGGGGTGCTGCCACTATCTGGTCCCTAGCGGTTTTACCGCTACCTCCGGGCGATTTTACCACCAATTGCTGGGTGACCTGTAACAGCCCGAGACCGATGCTCCAGAAGATTCCCCTTTTATTCCATTCTCATCGTGTGATTCGTTTGGTCGTCGCATTCTTCATTGCATCATTCGCATCATCTTCATAGCATCGACATTTTGTCAACATGAGTTTTCAAACTTGCATCCATTGGTAGTTGCTGGTTCTCTCCGTTTGTATCATCAACCTTTCGAGACCAACCACACACGCACGCGCCCGTGACATCTTTAAAAAACCGTTTTTAAAGCGCATGAAAAATATTCTCGGATTGGGTCTAAACTTCGCGTGTGGTCTTATTATAGTGTAGGTAGGCCGCCTGCCAAATTTCGTCGCATTTCGAGTATGTTTGATACCCCATCTATCAACCGTAGTAGTGCGGTCATCAGTTTATTATCGGACATTTTCGGTGTTTTAAAACCTCGTGTCTTGGGCCGCAACTTCCCTCTCATCCCCACCTAGCCTATCTACATGGCCACCGCATCCACCTAGCCCCCCCGCTTCCGGGTCATCCGATCGAGACCAAACGGTCCGAAAATGGTGCAAAATCCCCTCTAACCCTAGCCCCTTCCCTATATAAACACCCCCTGCCTAAAATAGTCAAACCCTAGTCCTAGACTTCCCCTATCTCTGCCCCGCCGCCACATGTCGCCCCTCCACCGGGCAGCCACCGCCTGAGCCGCCAGCTCTTAGCCGAGCCGCCGGATTGGCTCGCGAGCTGTGATCTAGGCTGCTTGTGGTCAGATCCGAAGGCCAAGGATCCGGCGAGCCAGCCGACCAGCTTCCTCGAGCCTCAGCCATCCTCCCAGCCTCGCGGGCCCACAAGCCCAGATCTGAGGCCCGCCGAGCTTGGATCCGTCGCCGCCGCAAGGAGCCTCCCCGAGCTCCTCCCTTGCCCCATGGAGTCGCCCAGCCGCCGCTCGCCCTCCGGTCAACCTCGACGCCTCCAGCCGTTGGCCAGGGAGCGCTGCCACCGACGAGTGCCAGGCCGACCCCGCGCCCCTCTCCTCCTTCCGCAGTTCTCCCTCCCTCCTAGTCTCATCTCTCTCTCTCTCTGTGCCCTCTCGATGTAGGAGCTCCGACACCAGTTCCCCATTTGCTCGTTGTCGCCCCACACCTCCGCCGACCAGATCCGGCGAGGGAGGCGCCAGATCCGCTCGTCCCCACCCCGTTCCCGGCCTCCACGTCGCCTAGGCTGTCGTGTCCCCATCAAAGCAGCAGCCTCCTCCGCACGCCATGGCCTTCTGTTGTGCAGGAGGTCAAAGGAGGCGAGCTCCTCCCAAGCACCTGAGCCCTGCCTGGGCCGCGTCACCCCCGCGAGTGGGCTGTGCCGACCGCCCGTGGCCCAGCCGTCCCATCACGCCGGCCCAGCTGCCTCGCCGTCCCTCGTGGGCCTCCTCACCGATTGGTCCATGAGGCCTGGTGAGCACCCGAATCCAACCCATCGCCCTATGCGCTATTTTGTTAAGTTGCGCCCATGTTCCCTGTTTGCCCAATTTCAGATTCTGCCCATAGTGTTTTTTTCCCTGCATGCGGTTTTGTCTATTATTCCAGGATTTCAGATTTACAGAAAAGCCCATGTTTTTAAATTGTTAATAACTTTTTAACCATGCATCGGATTAAAAAACTTTATATATGTAACTTGTCTAAAATTTTATGTAGATTCACAATAACCAACTCTCACATGTGTTTAAAATAATTAAACTTGATGTTTTCATTTATTTTGCGTAAAAGCCATGTTAAAATGATTTATTTCATAACTCATTAACCGTAGCTCCGATAAAAATGTTCCACATATGTAACTTGACTAGAATAACGTGCAGAATCTCATGCCACACTTTGTTTCCATGTTTAATAAATATATAACATGTTTAGTAAAGATCTGGACCAAATTCATAATATGCATATGGGTTGTTTTGGAAATGCCATTTGTTGCTTCGGCCTCATTTAAAATGCCTAGATGTTGTAGTTGTTTATGCTTCCCATCTTGCCATGTTAAACAACATTTAATATCGATGAGTACCTAAACGAGAGTGAACTAAATAATTCGAGCATGGAGTTTCGTCAGTATGCAACTTGTTGCATATTGAGCTTCACTTAATGTGTAGAAGTTGCTTGATGTGCTTTGCCATGCCTTGCATATTAAACCAGACATCCATCATATTGGTTTGTGCATCATGTCATGAATATGTTGTGGTGTTTCTCGTGTGTTGATTGTTGTTTCCGTATTGTTCCTTCTCGATAGAGTTTCGAAAGCGTTCGGAGTGTGAGGATTCGTTCGACTACGTTGGCTCGTCTTCTTCATGGACTCGTTCTTCTTCCAAGCGGGATCTCAGGCAAGATGAGACATTTCCGGCTTTTATCGTTATGTATCGCTACCTACCACTTGTTTGTCAAGCCTCCCAACATTGCCATGAAAGCTTCTAACCTCTCCACATCCCAGCAAACCTTTGTTTGGCTATGTTACCGCTTGCTCAACCTTTCTTATGGCGTTTCTAGCTGCAGGTGCAATTGCTTCCATGTGTTAACATGGACACTCTTTTGGTATCACAATATTATTGTTATTTAGCTTAATGCACTTATACACTTGGTAAAGGGTGGAAGGCTTGGCCTTTTGCTCGGTGTTTTGTTCCACTCTTGCCGCCCTAGTTACTTGTGAACTGGTGTTATGTTCCATAATTGAGCGCTCCTAACATGCTCAGGTTTATTTTGGGGATATAACCCCGCGGTGAGATCCGCCCCAGAGGCTCTGGGTCGCACCTGGCGGCTCATACACCAGCTCAAGGATGGGCCTTGAAGACTTAATCCCAAGACGTTGGGTGGCTTGACAAGATGGGCCAAGATGTGTCCCGGACGGAGAAGGTATGAAGACCCGGGCGGGTGAGCCGCCCGGAGATAGCTTGCTCACGAAAGCAAGACAATGTAGAGATAGACTCGGACACGTTGTGAGAGTCGGTTACGACTTGTATGAGCCGTGGTCTTGACCTCCTATATAAAGGTGAGACCCGGGGCGACTTAGAGATAAACTAACTAATCGAGAGCTAGGTCAAGCGATTCTGCTCCCTTGTAATCGAGATTCCAAGCAATACATGCACAAGTAGGACGTAGGCTTTTACCTCTACTTGAGGGGCCGAACCTGGGTAAACTTGTGTCCTTCGTCCTGATCAACCCCTTTGAGTCCATCACCTTAGCGATCGCCTCGAATCTAAGTCCTCGGCCATCTTCCATGTTGAAACCACGACAGTTGGCGCCCACCGTGGGGCTAGCGCTTGGTGGTGTTGAGTTCTCAAAGGGCTCTCTCGTAGGGTTCGAAGGATACGTGGTCGGAAGGATGAGGAAAAGCCGCCATGGCCGGCTCTACATCGACGACGCCGGCTGGAGCCCTGAGGCCGACTCTATCGAATATGGATTTTGGGTTCCCTTTGGCGGAATCCACGTCTTCATTGGTAAGGTTGACAGATCTATGCCCGAGCCGGACGTCTGCACCAACATTGTCGAGACGGCTTGACAACAGTTTAACCCACCCAACACGTGCGACTCGCCCGTGCTAACCCGGGTCGAAAGCATGTCTTCGTGGGCTTCACTCAAGGGATGGACTTTGAGGCC
Source organism: Hordeum marinum (assembly GCA_022496015.1). NCBI lineage: Eukaryota > Viridiplantae > Streptophyta > Magnoliopsida > Poales > Poaceae > Hordeum > Hordeum marinum. The sequence goes on from CM039673.1 coordinate 497,523,325, forward strand.
TCTATGTCACAGGAGACTCTTGTCTATTCAGTGGACGGGTCTTTGAGCGGAGAGGCAGAATCAATCTACCCGCTTCACAATGGTGGGCTCGGGGGCCACAACGAGCTTTACCCCGAGTCGGAGCGTTCTGATCCGGAGGATCACAGGCTGCCGATTCATGCGGCCGTGTTCATGGCAGGGTCAGCGTCGGGCACAAGAAACACAACCGCTAGAGCCACAAACATGGGGGGAGACCCGCCGCGGCTGGCTCAGGTTCTTCTAGATCTGATGAACGAGCTCGCAACCCTGATGGCGACTGAAGTCACGTCGGATAATCAAGCGGCCCAGAATTTGGAGATCACAAGGCTTAAGGACCGGATGGCGGAGGTCCAACAAGGGATTGGAGAGTTAAAGGCTCAAATGGATGCAGAGGTAGAGCACCTGAGGACAGATGCCTTCGCCGTGAGCTAGAGCAACAGTAGGCTACTACGGTGTAGCGGATGAGGCATTAGTCCCGCTTACCAGAGCAATATGAGGCCAGGAATCATTTTAACTCGCCAGGAAGGGGACAGACCACGGACGTGCCTGGGAGTCGGCCAGCGGCTCGACAACAGCTTAACCCGCCCCGATGAAACTAGGCCTCACCAGGGGCTTTTCCGACGCCGGCGGATGACTACTCAAATGTTGGAAATATGCCCTAGAGGCAATGAATAAAGTGTTTATTATTATATTTCCTTGTTCATGATAATTGTTTATTAATCCATGCTAGAATTGTATTAATTGGAAACATGGACACATGTGTGGATACATAGACAAATACAATGTCCCTAGTATGCCTCTAGTGAACTAGCTCGTTGATCGAAAGATGGTTAAGGTTTCCTACCCATGGACATGAGATGTCATTTGATAACGGGATCACATCGTTAGGAGAATGATGTGATGGACAAGACCCAAATTAGAAACATAGCTTATGATCGTGTCAGTTTATTGCTACTGTTTTCTGCATGTCAAGTATATGTTCCTATGACCATGAGATCATGCAACTCACGAACATCGGAGGAGTGCCTTGTGTGTATCAAACGTTGCAATGTAACTGGGTGACTATAAAGGTGCTCTACAGGTGTCTCTGAGGGTGTCTGTTGAGTTGGCATGGATCAATACTGGGATTTGTTACTCCGTGTGACGGAGAGATATCTCAGGGCCCACTCGGTAATACAACATCACAATAAGCCTTGCAAGCAATGTGACTAAGTGTTAGTTACGGGATCTTGTATTACTGAACGAGTAAGAGACTTGCCGGTAACGAGGTTGAACTAGGTGTGGAGATACCGACGATCGAATCTCGGGCAAGTAACATACCGAAGAACAAAGGGAACATCATACAGGATTAACTGAATCCTTGACATAGAGGTTCAACCGATAAAAGATCTTCATAGAATATGTAGGAACCAATATGGACATCTAGGTCCCGCTATTGGTTATTGACCGTAGAGGTGTCTCGGTCATGTCTACATAGTTCTCGAACCTGCAGGGTCTGCGCACTTAAGGTTTGGTGACGTTTCGGTAGTATAGAGTTATGTATGGTGGTGACCGAAGGTTTTTTGGAGTCCCGGATGAGATCCCGGACGTCAGGAGGAGCTCCGGAATGGTCCGGAGGTAAAGATTCATATATAGGAAGTCATGTTTTGGTCGCCGGAAAAGTTTCGGGCTCATCAGTAGTGTACCGGGAGTGCCGGTAGTGTACCGGGAGGCCTCCGGGAGGGGTATTTCGACGCAAGAGGCTTCATGGGCTGTGGGAGAGTGAATATCAGCCTTTAGTGGGCTGGTGGAAACTCCCACACAAGGCCCATGTGGCTGGAGAAGAAAACCCAATAGGAAAAGGTGGAAAAAGGAAAAAAAAGGACGAATCCTAGTCCTACTAGGATTGGAGGAGAGTCCTCCAATCCTAGTTGGTTCGGCTGAAGCCCTTGGATTGGGAAGCCAAGGCTGCCTCCTCTCCTCCTCTCCTATATATACTGGTGGATTTTAGGGTTTTGCACTAAGTTTTTCAGCCACGTGCTACCCGATCCTCCAGTGCATAGTTTCTCCTCTAGATCGGATTTCTGTAGTGCTTAGGCGAAGCCCTGCCGGAATTGTTCCATCACCATCGCCGGAGCGCCGTCACGCTGCCGGTGAACTCTTCTACCTCTCCTCTCTCTCTTGCTGGATCAAGACGGTGGAGATCATCATCAAACTGTACGTGCGCTGAACGTGGAGGTGCCGTCCGTTCGGCGCTAGATCGAAAGGATCGTGATCAAGTTCGTGGGACGGATCGTGATCAAGTTCGTGGGACGGATCGTGATCAATTTCGTGGGACGGATCGTGATCAAGTTCGTGGGACGGATCGTGATTGGATCGCGGGATGCTCGGCGATTTGGATCACGAAGACGTTTGACTACACCAACCGCTTTTCTTAACGCTTCCCGCTTAGTGATCTACAAGGGTATGTAGATACACTCTCCCTCTCGTAGATGCTCATCACCATGGATAGATCTGCGTGTGCATAGGAAATTTTTTGTTTCCCATGCAATGTTTCCCCACATCAAACCCGGCAGAGAACATGGTGGCCGCAGCAACCCGGCTTGAAACAATCCCTATTCTAGACGAGGCTCCCTTTGAAGTAGAGGTGTGGAACGCCCTTGGATACCTTCAAACGGCGATGGCCTAGCAAGAGAAGTATACTTATAGCTGGAGCCGCATGCACTCAACCCCCCTTCCTAGCCGCAGATACAGCCAGCGCTATGGGTCGCCGGTGGGTTCTAGCAGTGGTAGACACCAGAAGCTACCGCGAGATGATCAGACGGCTCTAGAGGCGCAGGCGCTAGCAGGCCGAGCGAGAGTACAGCGAGAGACAACGACTCTGGCAGCAGCGGCTCATCAAGAGTGCGTGCATTCCATCTCAGTCGGAGCAAGAGTAGCCACCAGGACGTGGGAGTCCCGTTCTTGGCACCAGCTCTGCGGAATGATCGTCTACCGAAGGATTTCAAAGGCCCTCGTAAGGTCCCGAATTACACTGCGGAGTTGCCCTAGAGGCCTGGATTGAAAGTTATGATCTGGCTATGGAAATGTTGGATGTCAGTGACGCGGTTTGCGCCAAATATTTTGTTGGAAGGTCCGGCTCGCACGCGGTCGAAGGGTTTGCCTCCCAATACCTTCAACTCATGGGCGGTGCTGAAAGCAAGGTTCATTGAAAAATTCAAGGAACTTGCAAGAAGCCTATGATGATTGTGGATCTGGATCACTGTGTTCAACAGGAAAGTGAGTTAGCTCATCATTGGGTCCGGCGGGTGTCGACTATCATCCACTCGTCTGAACAGATCACGGCGGCTCAAGTGGTGCTAATCCTAGAAAAGAACTGTCATTTTGTCCCCCTGAAGCAGAAGCTCGGCCAGCTCAAACGTATGTGTTAGGACATGGGAGAACTCATGGTGGCTCTCACAAAGTATGCCGACTCTGATAACACGAAGGATCCGATCTCTGATGAGGAGAAAACTGTGGAGGATAAAAAGAATAACCATGGCAAGGGTGCGGCAGGCAACGGTAACCAAAGCAAGAGGAAGAACTCGTATGGCGGGTCAGAATTGGTGGCCAACGCCAACACCAGCCACAATCGGCCTAAGGGCAATGGGAAGTTTAGACCACCTTTTACAAAGGGTAAAACTCCTTTCAACTTAGAGGAGATGCTCAACAAACCTTGCCCGGAGCACAGCCGGCCCGACAGACCGACGGGTCACACGTGGGGCAATTGCCACATCATGCAGAAGTTTAAGGACCACAACATGCGACAACATAACAACGATGGTGGTGGCCCGCCCGGCGGCTCAAGATCAGGCGGGTCAGGAGCCGGGTTTGGGTCTGACGGCTCAGGTTTCGGTCATCATGGCCAGGGTAATCAAGGAGGACATCATCAGCACTCTAGTGGCCATCATCAGCAATAGAATAATCAGTTTGGATATCAGAGTAATCGAAAGCATCTCAGTTTGGGCCAGTATCATGTTTTTACAACTAGCCTTGACAAGCGGGATCAGAAAGTGCGCAAACGAACGGTTAATGCGGTCGCGCCGGCTCTACCGCGATACTTGAAGTGGTCTGAGTATGACATCACGTGGAGCCGGGAGGATCACCCACCGTGTGTTGATGACCCGGGGGGGCTGGCCCTTGTGGTCGCCCCCAAGTGGGAGGATATATGTTGAATAAGGTACTTAAGTATGGTGGCAGTAGCATCAATATCCTGTACTATGACACCTTTCGACGGATGAAGCTGCTTGATAAAGACCTTAAGCCTTCCTCTGACAGTCTTTCATGGTGTGGTGCCTGGCAAGTCAGCTTACCCCGTGGATAGGATCTCCTTGGAAGTTGCCTTTGGTGACGATTACAACTACAGGGTAGAGTCCTTGTGGTTTGAAGTAGTCAAAATCAAGAACCCCTATCATGCCTTGTTTGGGCGACCGGCTTACGCCAAGTTCATGGCTAGGCCCTGCTATGTCTATTTGCAGCTCAAGATGCCCGGGTTAAAGGGGACGATTACTGTTCATGGGGATCGGAATACGTCCATTGAGTGCAAGGAAGGAGACGCGGCTTACGCGGAATCAAGTTGTGTTGAGGCAGAGCTTAAGTTTTATAAGGAAAATGTTGACCCGGAGGACATGACTCCGCTGAAAAAACCTACTACAAAGGTTGAGCCGCCCCTGAAATTTTTGCCAGATGATACCAAGTTGGTGGATTTTACTCCGGGCGACTCATCTCAACAGTTCACTATTGGGGCCAATATGGATCCCAAATAGGAAAGCGCGCTCATCGAATTCATCCATGAGAATTGGGACATCTTCGCATGGAAACCTTCTGACATGCTGGGTGTACCGAGAGAGTTTGCTGAGCACCACTTTAATGTGGATCCTAAGTTTAAACCTATCAAGCAATTTCTATGGCGGTTCAACGAGGAGAGACGCAAGGCCATTGGGGAAGAGGTCGCCCAGCTCTTGGCGGCAGGTTTCATCGTCGAGGTCTTTCACCCGGAATGGCTTGCTAACCCAGTGTTCGTGCTCAAGAAGAATGACACATGGCGTATGTGCGTAGATTACACGGATCAGAACAAAGCTTGTCCGGCTGATCCCTTTGCTCCCCCTTGCATTGATCAGATCATTAATGCTACGGTGGGTTGTGAGAGTTTATGTTTCGTGGATGCGTATTCTGGATTTCATCAGATCAAGATGGCAGTCAAGGACCAAGAGAAGACAACTTTCATCACGCCTTCTGGTGCCTTCTGCTATGTGTCTATGCCTTTCGGGCTCAAGAGTGCCCATGCGACTTACCAACGCTATGTGCAGAATTGTCTTCACAGCCAAATCGGGTGTAACGTTCACGCATATGTGGATGACATTGTGATCAAGTCAAGGAAGAAGGAGACTCTGCTTGACGACCTGAAGGAGACCTTCGACAATCTGCGGGTCTATAAGATGATGCTTAACCCGGCAAAGTGTGTCTTTGGTGTTCCGGCAGGCAAACTCTTGGGATTTCTGGTCTCTCAGCATGGCATCGAAGCTAACCCGGATAAGATCAAGGCTATCACTTCCTTGGCTGAGCCGACATGCATCAATGATGTTCAACGCCTGGCAGGGCGGATCGCCGCGTTGAGCCGGTTTATAAGCCACCTTGGTGAGAAAGCCATCCCTTTATATCAAATGATGAAAAAGACAGAGAATTTTGTCTGGATTACGGCGGCGGGTGAAGCATTTGAAGCACTCAAGAAGCAGCTCACTGAGCCGCTGGTCTTAGCCGCTCCGGCTGAGAAAGAACCCTTGCTCTTGTACGTGGCGGCTAACAATAGGGCTGTCAGTGCTGCAATCATGGTCGAGCACAAGGAGGCGGGGAAGGAATATCCGGTTCAGAGGCCGGTTTATTATATCAGTGAGGTCTTGACAGAGTCCAAGCAAAGGTATCCACATTGGAAAAAGCTAGCATATGAGGTGTTCATGGCCAACCCCAAGCTAAAGCACTATTTCTTAGGACACCAGATCACCGTGGTCAGCTCTGCTCTGTTGGGAGATATAATTCAAAACAGAGAAGCCACTAGCAGGATTGCTAAGTGGGCATTGGAGTTGGGACCTCTCAATCTGAAATACGTACCTTGTATGGCTGTCAAGTCTCAAGCCCTCGTGGATTTCATAAACGATTGGACAAAGTGTCAGGCGCCCGAAGAAAAGCTGGATAACACATACTAGACAATACACTTTGATGGGTCCAGGCAGCTGGAAGGATCAGGGGCAGGAGTTATCTTAACCTCCCCCAAAGGTGACAAGTTCTGTTATGTACTACGACTGATATTCCCTTGCACTAATAATGCAGATGAGTATGAAGCCCTGCTCCATGGCCTCAGGGTGGCTAAGGAAATGAACTTAAGTTGGGTAAGGTGCTTTGGCGACTTAGATCTTGTGGCTCAGCAAGTTTAAGGCACTTGGGATTCCAAGGATTCACGGATGGTAGCTTATCATCGGGCGATGGATATCATCGCTGGTCACTTCAAGGGTTATTAGGTGGATCAGATTGATCGTCGCAGGAATGAGGCGGCTGACGCCCTGTCAAGGTTAGGATCTCAACGAAAGCCGGTGCCGCCTAACGTATTTTTGGATGTTTTACATCACCCGTCAGTTAAGTTGCCTTTAGAGGAAGACTTAGCCATTCCTGACCCGAAGGGACAGCTGGTGGCGGCTCTGCATGCTATTCCGGATTGGACTGTACCTTACTTAGCGTACTTGACTCTTGGTGAGTTACCCGACGATGAAAATTAGGCCAGACAGATCACCAGACGGTCTAAGTCCATGACGAGTTACATAAGTGCAACATCACCGGCATATTTCAGCGTTGTGTCTCACCGGAGGAGGGTAAGGAAATGTTGAATGAAATTCATACTGGTGATTATGGACATCACGCCGGCTCAAAATCTCTGGAGGCCAAGGCTTTTAGGCACGGTTTCTTCTGGTTGACGGCTCACAAGGATGCAGAGGATCTGATCCGCAAGTGCGACGGTTGTCAAAAGTTTGGCCGACGTGCTCATGTTCCGGCTCAAGAATTGCGCATGATTCCAATCACTTGGCCATTTGCAGTCTTGGGGCTCGATATGGTCGGGCCTTTCAAGAGATCCAAGGAAAAAAAGACCCACCTCTTGGTGGCGGTTGACAAGTTTACCAAATGGGTAGAGGCTGAGCCGGTCAGCAAGTGCGACGCGGCTACGGCGGTTTAGTTTATTAAGAAGATGATCTACCATTTTGGTTACCCTCACAGTATCATCACGGACAATGGTACGAACCTGTCCAAGGGGGCTATGAAAACATTCTGCGACATTGAGCACATCCGGCTTGATGTTTTTGCGGTTGCTCATCCACAGTCCAACGGTAAGGCAGAGCGTGCTAACCAAGAAATCCTGAGAGGTATCAAGCCCCGGCTTATGGTTCTTTTACAGCAAATGCCGTGTTGTTGGGTGGAGGAGTTGCTGTCCGTCTTATGGAGCATTAGCACTACCCGCAACAGATCAACGGGTTATACACCTTTCTTCATGGTTTACGGTGCAGAGGCCGTGTTACCAAGTGACATCCGTCATGACTCGCCACGAGTGGTGCTTACGCTGATACGAACAATGAGACGGTGCGTCAAGACGCGTTGGATGCCCTGGAGGAGGAGCGTGATCAGGCGGTGACTCATTCAACGATTTATCAGCAAGACCTACGCCGCTATCATAGCCGCAGAGTTAAGACCCGGACATTTCAAGAAGGCGACTTAGTGTTGCGACTGATCCAAGACTAGACAAATATGCATAAATTGTCTCCTCCATGGGAAGGACCTTTCGTGGTCAGCAGAAATCTCAACAACGGGTCGTATTACCTCATTGACATCCGAGACGATTCAGATACCTCGGGGCAGGAGAGCCGCCAGCCGTGGAACATAGCGCATCTACGACCCTACTGTACCTAAGTTGTTGAGACTCGACATTGTACACTATCATTGTACATATCATATTTATATATGAATAAAAGTTGCCATCCCTACAAGCCGGGGCCTCTGCCGTTTTGCATATCTCAATCTGTGCAAACACATGATCGTCCAGGGGGCTTCCCACCCTCCGGGTGTAGCTTATCAAACCCTATCGGTTGGCTCTCAAGCCAAAAAGTTGACTCCATCAACATGATTGTCCAGGGGGCTTCCCACCCTCCGGGTGTAGCTTATCAAACCCTATCGGTCGGCTCTCAAGCCAAAAAGTTGACTCCGTCAACATGATCGTCCAGGGGGCTTCCCACCCTCCAGGTGTAGCTTATCAAACCCTATCGGTTGGCTCTCAAGCCAAAAAGTTGACTCCGTCAACATGATCGTCTAGGGGGCTTCCCACCCTCCGGGTGTAGCTTATCAAACCCTATCGGTCGACTCTTAAGCCAAATAGTTGATCCCGTCAACAAAGGTCACTTGGGAGCTTCTCACCCACCGGGTGTAGCTTACACACCCTCCTGATCGGCTCTTAAGCCAAACAGGGTTAAACCTGCCTGTAAGCTGATGCTACTCTGCTAGGTGACCCGCCGAACTCTTACCAGTTAATCTTGCCTAGAGACCCTGAGCCGGTCCAAAGCAATTGACGGCCAATCTCCATAGAGACCCTATACTAGTCAAGGTTTAAACATCGGCTCTTGTCATGTGAGGGTCAGCTTACGAAAAGCTAGGATAAACTCTCCCACTTACTGCCGACTCTCCGCTATGTGGCCCGTCCGTACACTTAGACAGTTAATCCTTGTGGACCCTATACTGTTTAAGTTTAAAACGACGGATTTATGTCACGTGAGAGGCAGTTTTTGGGCTATCAGGGTACTCATGCCCTGCCGTGTCGCTTTTGGGTCGTCACACTTCCTTTCAGTTAATCTCACTTAGAGACCTTGAGTCGGTTCAAAATCTTAAACGTCCAATCTCTAGAGAGACCCTATACTGTTAAGGAGTTTTAAGTGGCGAGTCAAACCAGTAGAACCGACACATGAGCTATTTTTGAAAAACAAGTTAGGAAAGATACATCATCTTTTGGGTTATGCTATTTTAAGCCGCCCTCCTAACAAATGTGAAGATACATCTATTCTTGCAGGTTGATTAAACCGCCAAGAGCCGGCAAAGCATCCAGTATGAAAATGCAAGGACGATGACATATATTAAGCCGGACAATTCAACATGTGCACAACAACACAGTTCAGGAAAAGGCACATTTTACTACAAGCCTATTATAGATGCTCTTTGTAGAGCTCAAAAATGATTCAACGTTTTTTACACCGCTCATGGCGGGTCATAAAGCCGGCTTATCCTCGGCATCACCAAATTCATCAGTTGGCTGGCGGGTCACCCTGCTCCGAGTCTTCAGCCTCCTTAATCTGAAGATTGTCGATGTCCCAGTTGCAGTGGGTTAAAGCCGCAAAGTTTCCCTCTTCAAAGAAGGGGGCGGGTCAAGTTCAGAAGCAAAGAGGTGCTTACTGCGGGTAAGCATCGGGTCCTTGGCTTCAAAGAGGGGGCCGCGGATTCTCTTCTGGTCAGCGCTGTAAGCCGCATGGTATGTTGCTTAGTTTACTTGTTCTGCCAACACGGAGGCAAGGACTTTGGAAGCCTTCACACACCATGCGTAGTCAGCTTCGGTAAACTCTGAGCCGTCATCTTTCTTGGAGGGAAACCCGTCCGTCATGTCTTCAGGGGTCAATTCCGGAGCAAAGGCCAACGCCCGGCTTATGGCTGTGATAGCTCCCCGTCGGACGGCTGATTTCTTTAGCTCTACGATCTGTTTTGGCAAGGTGGAAAGCAGTTCTATAACCCCCTTCATAGTCGGAGGGAGATTATCCTTGAAAAGCACTGCCTTGATTGTGTAGACGGCTCCACAATATAGTTGTTCTGTCAAAGTATAGACAACCTTGAAAGGTAGTAGATTATCAAAGGCAAGTTGATGCCTCCTTGGACCTACATAAGCCGGATTTTTTGGTCATAAGTCGTCAGTGTTCAAATGATTTTTTTTGCTAAGTATTCATATACTTACCAAATATGGCGGCTGACATCTTCCCGATATGGCATTTTAAAGACTGCAGCTCGTCTGATACGATCACGAGCCGCTGGCCAGCGTCGTCTGCTCGTTGAGCCAGGGTGGCTTGCTCCGTCTCATCCGATTTTTCGAAGGCATCAAATTCAGCCGTAATTTTGGTCAATTCTTTGGCAAGGAGCCGGCATTTCTCATCGGCTTTGCTTCGGGCGGCTTATTAAGTGGATAGCTGGCCTTTCAAGCCGGTTAATTCAGAGCCGACTTTAGTTAAAGCTTCCTATGACATATTGAAAGCAGGATGAGGATTAAGTTGCCATAATAGTATATCATAAGTTGAGGAAGGTTAACACTATGTTGTACAAGTCTCAAGCAGATTGCAAGCAATATGTTTGACACTTGGGGGCTAATGTTTATTTGTTCCTATAAACACTACAATGTAGTCCCAGCTCATCTTTGTCAAAATTGAGCCGACCCTTGGGGGCTACACTTTGGCTTCTAAGGTTATCTACATCTGAAGCTCCGACTCAATATTTTCAAAGTTGAGCCGGCCCTTGGGGGCTACATTTTGGCTTCTAAGGTTATTTAAATTTGAAGCTCCGACTCAATATCATCAAAATTGAGCTGGCCCTCAGGGGCTACACATGACTCTTTATAGGCCTACATGCTAGCCAATACTAAGCCGACCCTTGGGGGCTAAGTAAGGGTAGAAGGAAGCAGAGTGTGAGTACCTCATATTTCTTCTTCATTAAGTTTATGAACTTGGGTTCCATATCACGGCTGATGGAGAGGCGATTTAAATAGCCGGCGTGCAGCTCGTCAGCTGTTAACTTTTCCAGCGTGGTGAATTCAAAGTCCGTCTTCTCTGAAGCTTCGGCCCTCTTAGTATGTTTTGTCAAAACATGAGCCGGAGGAGTTTGGAATCCGGTGCTGGTAACAAAGACATCCGGAGTAGTTGACTCATCGGCAACCTTTGAAGGGCTCGGCGGCTTGGAATGGGCCCTTGGAGGACTCTTAGGGATCATATCGTCGGGCGCTGGTTCGGTAGAATTATGAGCTTCTTCAGCTGCCTCCTTGGAAGCCGCCGAGGAATCAACATGCAGCATAGGACAATCCGGTTTTGCAGGTTCCGGTTCTGGAGCTTTGTGGCCAAGAATAGACCCGCTGGTCTTCCTTTGTTTTGCTTGGGCCCTAAAAAATGCAGGAGGTCGTGGTTAGAACTTTATATAGAAGTTTGAGCATAAGTATAAAGGACACATACTCTAGGTTAATCTTTAGAGGCGGCAGAGTAGTTCCGGTAGAGACGCCGGACGAAGGGGGTGAGTCCTGAAAAATAGTTAAGACAATATAAGACAATGTCAAATTGCAAAGACGGGATGGACAAGTAAGTCAAGTTGAACAGGTACCTCGGCCGGCCGTTTCCGTTGAGTCAGAGATTCCAGCCATGAGATCATTGGAGCCGGTGCTCTGGGTCTGGCATCGAGAGGTTTGTTGTTGCTTTTTCAAAAGAAAATGGGGGTCTAAGTTAGCAAGAGGATGAGAAAGTGGGACTTTCCGGATGACCCATCGAATCTTCTATGGAACAAGATGTTCTGAGTCGGATGAAACATAAGGTACCTCAGGAACGTTGCTGTGGCTTGTTTCTGTTTCGTCCTATGAATAATTATTGTTAATAAGGTGCATAAAGAGACGGCCAAGAGAATCAGGCTCTACCTCTGAGTCGTCAGTTTCCGGCTGTTCCTCGGGCTGCTCTTGAGGTGGAGGTTTCTTCTTCTGGTCGTCAGTTTTCTTCTTTGACTTCTTTGGAGGAGGAACGCACTTCTTTTTCTAGAAGCCGGAGCTTGCCTGAGAGTATAAGACGGCAAAAGGTTAATAGGTTACAAAGTGTAAGTTAGAATAGAGATAAGGACATCAAGAGTCACCCTTACATCTGGGCCCGGGTTTGCGGCACAGAAAGGTGCTAGCCCAATGGCACTGCAAGCTCCTGAAGATTCGTGGACAAGACTCCTGATGGCAGTCACAATATCATCCTCTGATAATGTTGTCCGGATAAAGCGACTGGTCTGTATATTCGTACATAAGGCGACTGCGCTGGCTCAAAGGCATGATCCTCCAAGAAATCTAGCAGCGGATCAAGTCCAGTCCCGTCAGTCCATTGTCCATAAGGGCTTTAATTTTGGCGTTATCCCGAGTGTGCTTCTCCAGCTCAGTGGTTGAAAACCGACCAGGAAGCTCAGAGGTTGTTTTGAGTCGGGATGGGCGATAACCTGGCAGGGGATGCTCTCCTTCTAGGGAGGTGTCTTTACAGTAAAATCAAGTCTTGTTCCAGTCTTTAGGATGACTCGGCATCTCAACAGCCGAAAAGGTTATGTCCTGGCGCCTCTGAATAGAAATCCCGCCAAGTTCTAAGCTTGGACCAGCCTTCACCTCTGTCTAGCGGTTTGCGTAATAAACTCATGAAATAGACCAACGGATGGCTCTGTTTGCAAGTAGACTTCACTAAGTACTTGGAAGTTGCATATGTTGGAGACGGAATTGGGAGCGAGGTCTTGAGGGCACAACTTGAAGAAGTGAAGAACGTCCCGAAAGAATTTTGAGCCAGGGGGAACAAACCCACGCTCGACATGATCTGAAAACACAACTACCTCACCCTCCTGAGGAACGGGTTTTAGCTCATTACCCGGAACCCGCCACTGGATGACATCCTTGGCGGGTAAGGTACCTGTGTTTACAAAATCCATTAGGAATTCTTCAGTGATGGAAGAGCCAACCCAGTTGCATGAATTGGATGCACTAGACATGGTGGCAACTCGATACTACGGAAAGTAACAATGTGCGGCAGGTCAGAAGATGCCAGGCAGCTAAGGGTAGCTAAAAAGTTCAAGGTTCTATAAAATTAAGCCGCCAATAGCTGTTTGATGAGAGCCGGAATCTTGCTGGCTGGTCAAGTCTATGAGAAGACCAAGCAAAATTTCACTAAGTGTGGAAACAAGTTTCACAAACTATCTATGCAGCTATAGATCTACAAAACAGAGGGAAATTAAGTTTAACCTAGACTTAGTGATGAACAGTCGAACCAGTGATGTCCGTGAAGATAGCGAACAGAGCAACTACAGATCGGCACGATGCTATTATCATTCTCCTACGGTGCGGCGCAATGGAAAGGAAGGCAATATATTATCCGCTGATGTAGGCATTATCTACTATTGCGAAGAAGCGCATGCTCTAAGCCGGCGGAGGACTCCATGAAACCCTATCGAAACATCGGATCTATGGAAGGAGAAGAACTTATCGCAAGGGAGCCGACGGATGCGGGGGAATCTCTGGTACGATCAGGTCGATGCAGTGACCCGGCGTGACGTCGGTGCGGAAGCTTTTCGCCGAAGCAAGATACGCTAGAGCGGCAGCGTCGGGAGGAAGAAGAAGAAGTGCAAAGTGGAGAAGGAAATGAAATCCGCTCCTCGTGGTCCTATTTAATAGGCAAAGGTGGAAACAGGCACGAGAATCCCGGCGACAGATATTGATTGACCGAGGCGGACGCCTCGATTCTCGGGCCGTCCATTTAATAAAGGAAAGAATCGTTATGGTCGTTAGAGGATCTTTCTGACAGATTTGATATGACGTCACGGCGGGTCATTTTTGTCTTACTTTCAGGTGACATAAGTGAGACTCGCTGCCAGTTACGAAGGAGGCTGAAGTGAGCAAGCTCAAATCAACCTGGGGCATAATGTTGGGGATATAACCCCACGGTGAGACCCGCCTAGAGGCTCTGGGTCGCACCTGGTGGCTCATACACCAGCCCAAGGATGGGCCTTGAAGACTTAAGCCCAAGACGTTGGGCGGCTTGACAAGATGGGCCAAGACGTGGTCCGGACGGAGAAGGTATGAAGACCCGGGCGGGTGAGGTACCCGGAGACAGCTTGCTCAGGAAAGCAGGACAATGTAGAGATAGACTCGGACACGTTGTGAGAGTCGGTTACGACTTGTATGACCCGTGGTCTTGACCTCCTATATAAACGCGAGACCCAGTGCAACTCAGAGACAAACTAACTAATCGAGGGCTAGGTCAAGCGATTCCGCTCCCTTGTAATCGAGAGTCCAAGCAATACAAGCACAAGCAGGACGTAGGCTTTTACCTCTACTCGAGGGGTCGAACCTGGGTAAACCTGTGTCCTTCGTCCCGATCAACCCCTTTGAGTCCATCACCTTAGCGATGGCCTCGAATCTAAGTCCTCAGACATCTGCCGTGTTAAAACCACGAGAGTAGGATTTCGTATGCTTTAGCAACCGGATCCATAATGTATGCCATGCTATGTACTCGACCCGATGTTGCCTATACAATAAGCTTAACAAGCAGATACCAGGCTGACCCAAGTGAGAGTAACTAGGCAGAGGTGAAAACAATTCTGAAGTACCTGAAAAGGACTAAAGAGATGTTCCTAGTTTATGGAGGTGAGGAGGAGCTCTGCGTAAGGGGTTATGCTGATGCTAGTTTCCAAACCGACAGGTATGATTGTCGATCGCAAGCTGGATTCGTGTATTTCATGAATGGAGGAGCAGTGAGCTGGACGAGTTCCAAGAAAGACAAGGTGGCCGATTCCACAAAAGAGGTCAGATACATTGCGGCTTGTGAAGCCGCAAAGGAAGGTGCAGAAGTTCATGGAGGATCTTAGTGTGTTACCGGGCTGGGCAAAACCGTTGGACCTGTATTGCGATAATTCAGGTGCCATCAAATAGGCCAAGGAGGCAAGAAAACACCACAAGACTAGGCACATAGACCAAAAGTATCACCTGATATGAAAGCTCGTAAAGAATGGTTGTAAGAGCACATTTCTCCATGTGTGGTTTTGGTAATTGATGACACCCGTATGGACTAATGGTTGCCTTGAGTTATATTCGAAGGATTTGTCCATAGGTACTTCTTGAAGTCCATCTATTTGTTTCAAGGAGTTTATATGGTGACCAAGGTGGTATTCAAGGTTTTATCCAAAGATTGGTCATGTGAGAGTTGAGCTTATTGCATGCATTTCTTGAAGAAGAAGATTGTGTGAGCACTCATGTTTACCTTCAAGACATCATCTTTATGAAGACAAAATATAAGATACAAGGTTCATCAAGACTAAGTCAAAGAGTGAACCAAGTTGATCAACACACAAAGCGTACAAGATATACCGAGAGGGATCAAGTGATCCCATGGTATGGTAAACATTGTCCATTACGCTTTGTGTGCTAACCCATGGTCTACGTGAGTGTTCTTTATAGTGTTAGGTATATTTCCATGGGATTGCATCAAGAGGAAGATCCCATACAACACACGGAAGATGACATCAAGTCGTGATCGTCATCAAGGTTGGAGTGTGCAAGTTCAAGTGAATCATCACGGAAAGATCATGCTTGAATCTTGCCGTCCATTGTGGTGACGATGGACTTGTGAAGATGTGCTGAAGAGTGGTTCACCCATAGTGGAGTATGGGAGAGCAATCAACTAGTCTTCATCGAGCCAACGCAATCAAGAAAGATGGTCCATCTTGAGGAAGTCAAGATTGTCATCATCTAGTTCAAGTGGACTATGCGCAAGGCTAAGGTTTGACCTTGATAGGGTTCTCTATTTTACAGGTCTCATGGTGATAGTTGGGAGACCGGGTTATAGGATTGATAGCCGTACTATCAATGGGGGCTCTAAAGTGAGTAGCTTGATCGTATCGTTCGTTGAGATCTCAAACCATTTACATCCTTGCATCATCATCTTTCTTGGTTCTTGTTTGGTGCTCTCTTTGCGAGTTCTTGAGCTTATGGTCAGCTTCATGACAAGCTCAAGTTCATCGAAAACGGAGTCCATATGCATGATCTATGATGTTTTCGATGTTGGAGTTTTTGCTGGTTTTTCATTCATAAAGGTTTCACATATCTATATCATTGGCATTTCCATACTACCTCTTTTGTTGGATAGGACTTGTCATCCAGAATCCAACAAGCTTGAGTTTGCTCGATTCAGAGCTCATTTGCAGAGGTTATGGCCGTTCTGGTCTTACCTGTTTTCTTGATACGGTTGTACCGCTTGCTCGTGTCCCCACTGTCTGGGGGTGATACCACTATCTGGTCCCCTATACGGTGATACCCTCGGGGTGCTGCCACTATCTGGTCCCCAGCGGTTGTACCGTTGCCTCCGGGCAGTTTTACCGCCAGTTTTACCGCTAGAAGATTCCCCTTTTATTCCATTCTCGTCGTGTGATTTGTTTGGTCATTGCATTCTTCATGCATCATTCGCATCATCTGCATAGCATCGACAATTTGTCAACATGAGTTTGCAAACTTGCATCCATTGGTAGTTGTCGGTTCTCTCCGTTTTTGTCATCAACCTTTCGAGACCAAGTACACACGCCCGCGCCCGCGACATCGTTAAAAAACGTTTTTAAAGCGCGCGAAAAATATTCTCGGATTGGGTCTAAACTTCGCGTGCGGTCTTATTATAGTGTAGGTAGACCGCTGGCAAATTTCGTCACATTCCGAGATCGTTTGATACCCCATCGGTCAACCGTAGTAGTGCGGTCATCGGTTTATTATCGGATGTTTTCGGTGTTTTAAAACATCGTGTCTCGGATCGCAACTTCCCTCTCATCCACACCTAGCCTATCTATATGGCCACCGCAGCCCACCTAGCCCCCCCGCTTCCGGGTCGTCCGATCGAGATCGAACGGTCTGAAAACGGTGCAAAACCCCTCTAACCCTAGCCCCTTCCCTATATAAACACCCCTGCCTAAAATGGTCAAACCCTAGTCCTAGCCTTCCCCTACCTCTGCCCCGCCGCCACATGTCGCCCCTCCACCGGGCAGTTGTCGCCTCAGCCGCCAGCTCTTAGCCGAGCCGCCGGATCAGCTCGCAAGCCGCGATCAAGGCCGCTCGTGGTCAGATCTGAAGGCCAAGGATCCGGCGAGCCAGCCGACCACCTTCCCTGAGCCTCAGCCATCCTCCCAGCCTCGCGGGCCTACAAGCCCTGATCTTAGGCCCACTGAGCCTGGATCCGTCGCCACTGCAAGGAGCCTCCTCGAGCTCCTCCCTTGCCCCATGGAGTCGCCGAGCCGCCACTCGCCCTCCGGTCAACCCCGCCGCCTCCAGCCGTTGGCCAGGGAGCGCTACCACCGGCGAGTGCCAGGCCGACCCCACGCCCCTCTCCTCCTCCCGCAGTTCTCCCTCCCTCCTAGTCTCATCTCTCTCTGTGCCCTCTCGATGCAGGAGCTCCTCCGCCGGTTCCCCATTTGCTCGTCGCCGCCCCGCACCTCCGGAGACCAGACCCGGAGAGGGAGGCGCTAGATCCGCTCGTCCCCACCTCATTCCTGGCCTCCACGTTGCCCAGGCTGTCGTGTCCCCGCTGGAGCAGCGACCTCCTCCACACGCCATGGCCTTCTATTGTGCGGAAGGTCGAAGGAGGCGAGATCCTCCCAAGCGCCCGAGCCCCACCTGGGCTGCCTTGCCCCCGCGAGTGGGCCGTGCCGACCTCCCTTGGCCTAGCCGTCCCATCACGCCGGTGCAGCTGCCTCGCCGCCCCTCGTGGGGCTCCTCACCGACCGGCCCATGAGGCCTGGTGAGCACCTGAATCCAACCCATCGCCCTATGCGCTGTTTTGTTAAGTTGCGTAATACTTAAACTTGCTCTCACAATAACCAACTCTCACAAGTGTTTAAAATACTTAAACTTGCTGTTTTCATTTATTTTGCATAAAAGCCATGTTAAAATGATTTATTTCATAACTCATTAACCGTAGCTCCGATAAAAATGTTCCACATATGTAACTTGACTAGAATAACGTGTAGAATCTCATGCCACATTTTGTTTCCATGTTTAATAAATATACTACATGTTTAGAACAGATCTGGACCAAATTAATAATATGCATATGGGGTTGTTTCGGAAATGCCATTTGTTACTTCGGCCTCATTTAAAATGCCTAGATGTTGTAGTTGTTTATGCTTCCCCTCTTGCCATGTTAAACAACATTTAATATCGATGAGTACCTAAACGAGAGTGAACTAAATAATTCGAGCGTGGAGTTTCGTATTGAGCTTCACTTAATGTGTAGAAGTTGCTTGATGTGCTTTGCCATGCCTTGCATATTAAACCGGACATGCATCATATTGGTTTGTGCATCATGTCATGAATATGTTGTGGTGTTTCTCATGTGTGCATTCTTGTTTCCATATTGTTCCTTCTGGATAGAGTTCCAAAAGTGTTCGGAGTGTGAGGATTCATTCGACTACGTCGGCTCGTCTTCTTCATGGACTCGTTCTTCTTCCAAGCGGGATCTCAGTCAAGATGACACATTTCCCTAGATACCACTACTATCATTGCTATTCTAGTTGTCCCACTTTTATAGTTATATCTCGCTACCTACCACTTGTTTGTCAAGCCTCCCAACATTGCCATGAAAACCTCTAACCTCTCCACATCCCAGCAAACCTTTGTTTGGCTATGTTACCGCTCGCTCAGCCCTTCTTATGGTGTTTCTAGCTACAGGTGCAATTGCTTCCATGTGTTAACAAGGACATTCTTTTGTTATCACAATATTATTGTTATTAAATTTAATGCACTTATACACTTGGTAAAGGGTGGAAGGCTTGGCCTTTTGCTTCGTGCTATGTTCCATAATTGAGCACTCGTAACATGCTCGGGCTTGTTATGGGGACCCCCTTGATTTTCGTTTTAGGATAAAGCTTGTCTGGCAAGGCCCAACATTGGTACTACATTTTCCTAATAACTAATAAACCTGCATAGGGAGTAATTAACCCGACGATCTTAATCAACAACCCGGGCCAGTGCTCCTCATGAGTGTTGGTACAAAACGGGCTGCCTGGGGGGCCGCCTCGAGGAAACTTGGGGATTGGTTTTCCTTGTAGCTAGTCCCATCTGGTCGTGTCCTGAGAACGAGATACGTGGCTCTTATCGGGTTCATCGACACATCGGGCGGCCTTGCTGGATTTGTTTTACCTTTCTTGAACGGCTTGAGCAAGGAATTCCAATTTTTCTTTGGGCTATCTCGAGATGGCGGATTTCCTGAGGAATTGCCTAGGAAGATCACGAGATCCGTGGTCGAGGTTATTCCTGCTGTGTGTGGTTAATTTGTGATAAATGAGTTGGAGCACCCCTACAGGGTTAATTCTTTTGGAAAGCCGTGCCTGCAGTTATGTGGCAAACTTGGATACTTTGTTTAACACCCGGTCATAGCAAACTTGAAGTAAACTCAAATAAAATACACCAACTGTGTGCGTAACTGTGACTGTCTCTTCTCGTGAGTCCTTATCCGAGAAAGAACACGGTGGGGTTATGTTTGACGTAAGTAGGTGTTCAGGATCAATTAGTGATCATTGCTAGTTTACATCCATTATGTGTAGACCACCATACTTTACTTTCTGTATTCGGAAGTTAGCCTCTCAAATAAATGCTTAGTCGCTTGCTGCGAACTCACCACTTAACCGTACCTCACCCATTAAGCTTTAATAGTCTTGATACCCTTGGAAATGAGATTGCTGAGTCCCTGAGGCTCACAAATTATTACAACAACAGTTGCAGGTACAGGTAATGCGGTGCTTTCATGTCAGAGCAATGCTTGTTTGATTTGGAGTTCTTCTTCTTCTTGATTGATCTAGGATGGGTTTCAGGCGGCAGCCTAGGATAGCAAGGATGTATGTCATTTTATCGTTTGATTTCGTCCGTAGTCGGACCCTGCTCTTCTGTATGATGTTTGAATATGTTGTTGTATTGGTGTGACTCTGATGTAGCTTGTGGCGAGTGTAAGACAGTTCCATATACTCATCTCTTCTATACATGTACTTATAACGATATCCATTCTTGCAACACGACGAGATGCGCTTCTATCCCTGTCGAGGCCCTTGTGCCAAAATAAGGATAGGATCACATCTTGGGTGTGACAAGTTGGTATAAGAGCATGTACCGACCTTGGAGCCCCCTTGATTGATCGAACTTGGCCGAGTCGAGTCTAGAGAAAAACCATTTTGAGTCTATTTATACCGGAGAGTAGGTTTCTTTTTACTCCTCTTCTATATTATGGTGAGGTATTCGACTTAGGAATTTTGATTCTACTCGTCTTCTCGCTCAATTTTTTTTAGGATCATGCGGGTAATTTGGAAATTATATGATACCGATGTCACAGAGTCCTGTCTTGGTGCCTCCTGGTCGACTTGATTTCTTCCAGGGAGTTGAGCTCCAGAGAATTCTTGGCACATCATTATCATTCAGCTTTCTTAGTATCTCAGGCTGGAGGGTGTTCGGAATTTCCTCAATACTTGTCGTGGTGAGATAAGGCCGGAGTCACCCAATACTGGGGAGGCATCTGGGGTACCACCATGGTTAGTATGGTTGTGCTTTCGAGGATCCGAGTTAGATGGATTTCTGGAAGCCTCTGGTTATGTGTTAAAGGATAGATACAGTTGGGGTGTAGGTTTGTTAGTTGTGTGAGATATTTTCCTCCTTGTATCCCCAAAACCCAATTGCATAACCAAGAAAGTTTTTGGAAGTTCTTAGGTGGTAATTCAAGTAGTTACCCAGGCTATCTTTCAATAGATCATGATGTGAGGTTGGGGTTTGACATCTAGTGGATTCGTTTGTTCATGGTCTTTCTTATAGAGGACAGTCTTGATATATGTCATCAGATATGCTTTGTCAAGCCTTGTATTTTGCTATGCCTAGGGAGCATATTCGAGCGTCATTTCAATATGATAATCCAATGTACGATCGAGCCCGTGCACACCTTACCACGAAAATATCGAGCGCAATATCTGTCATGTATTTGTTCTGGCTTGTTTAATAAGCCTCATCCTTGTTTTGTTTTTGAATATGGTAATCTGAGTTGCTTCGATGTCAAGTGGTGATTTCATATCTTTTCTAAGTAGTGTTCTCATATGTCTGTGGGATTGATATTTTTTTTTGCTCAATCAAGT
This sequence comes from Hordeum marinum, assembly GCA_022496015.1. Lineage (NCBI taxonomy): Eukaryota > Viridiplantae > Streptophyta > Magnoliopsida > Poales > Poaceae > Hordeum > Hordeum marinum. The sequence goes on from CM039673.1 coordinate 497,544,337, forward strand.
TCTCATATCAATTCTTTTTATCCGGTGTGCTTCTGTTCAAGTGAATTCTATCCTCTTCAATATTTGCAAGATCAATTCTCATTTCTTTCCGGAGTTTGTCTCATCTGTCTCAAGTTGTCTTTGTTTTTCCCCACCCTCCCGCCCTTTTTCTCCAATGATTAAATTCTCATCCATATGCCTTTATTTTCATTGATGCTTCCGCTATATCTTTTCTTTTGTATCGTATCCGGTGATTCATTGTGAAGGTCCTCAAGTGCTTCAAGTTCATCGTTCATCGTTCTTGTTTTCCTTTCCGGCGGATTCAATTCAAGTTCTCGGTGTTCATGATATCATTTTCATTCTGTAATTGCTTTCTCGTGTTGGAAGTTCTTATCCAAGCCACTCTTGTTTCTTTCTCTATCTATTCTATCCGGAGTGTCAAAGATATCTCAGAAAATTGGTGGTTGCATTCAATTCCTTTCAAATTATTTCGAGGTTCTCACCTCATCAAGTTTCAATTTGTACCGGCGCAATATCTCTTTCTAAGTAATTGTCTCAACGGTGGTTCTTTTGAGTGGGCCCATAACCCACAGTTTTTTCCCCAGGATCCTACCTGACTCTTCTATCTTTTCGGAGATGTCCTCAAGTTCCTTTCAAATATGATGCAAGAATAATTTTCATCAGTCATATTCCTTTTCCAAGATCGCTTCGAATCATTTTCATCATTGGCTCAACCGTTCCTCATTCATTCTTCCGGAGTGTCTCAATAATTCATGGTGTTGCTTCTCGTCATTATTCTCAGTATTGAAGACCGAAGAAGAGTTTCTCTTAAATCTTGGTCCATTCTCGGAGATTCATGGTTTTAGCTTCATTTTGACCTCTCGGGTCTGTTTTTGATCATGAGTAATTCCATCCTTATCTTTCCGGTGCATTTCATATTGTTTTCATTTCTGGATCCTACGAAGGCCATCATTTCAGAAGATTTCTTCGTTCTCAGCTTTCATCTTTCGTTCTAAAATTCTTCTCAATCGTCGTCTCTTTGTTCATATCTCAATTATTCCGGTGCTTCGTTCAGGTTTTCTATTAGGTAGATCATGCCCTCTTCGTTCTCATGTTATATCATTCATTTGTATTATCCTTTTTAGTTTCTAATTCTTATCGGTGTTCTCATTCAAGACTTCTTCAAGTTTGTGATCTATCTCTCTCTCTCTCTTCAATTCTTTGCAAGAAGAATAAGTGGTGTGTGAAATTCGTTGCTTGTCATCAATTTAACTTGATGAAGGATAAGAATAACATAATTCTTATTGTTGTTTGTCAAGGTGATCTCAATCCTTCTTCCGGAGTTGTTCACGATATCTATTATGGGTTTCAAGTGTTCTCATCTTTCCTTTTCCGGAGTTCCTAGTTTTGCTCAAGTATCTTGTTCCGAAGCATCATCTAAATCATTGGAAGGCCCCAATCTTATTATTTTCAACCTTCAATTATTTTCTATCATCCTCTCTTTTCTGGAGATTCCTCATGGTGGTTCGTCAAGGAATTAATTCTTTCTCAAAGTATTCATCAAGATTCTTGTTGGATGTGCTCAAGTGTTCTTTATCTTGGATGTCTAAGTTCAATTCCTTCTCCATTGTGTTTTCAGATGGTGTTATTAAATTATTGATTATGAGGAGTCTCGAAGGAAAATTGTCAAGAATAAGATAAATAAACCCATCATGTCTTTCTCAGAGTTATCTTGGGTTGGATTTCACCTAAAGTATTTACTAAGGTTTGTTGCTATCATGGTGTCTTAAATGATCCAAGTTTTCTCCTCCTGTTCTTGGTGAAAGAAGTTTTCATCCCTTTTGCTCCGAAATCCTTGTTTTGTCAGTGGCCGGTTGTCACCTCATAATTTTGAGATGTTTTTTCCATAAGTCCACAACAAGTTTGTTCTTTTTGTTGTTGATTTTTCAACAACCCCGTTCAATCTCTTCTTGTAAGATGCTTTGCAAGTTCAATGGTGGTAGAAGTTGTTATTTTCTTCTCCGTTCTTTCCTTCCAATGATCTGGTTTCTACTCTTTTCTTCTAGAGGCGTTGTCTTGTTGCTCTCTTTCAACCATCATCTAGTTTGATTAAGATCATGTTCTCCCCTTGCTTATCCATTTGACCTCAGTGTTATGTTTTCTGTTCAAGTTCTCCCATCTTATTAAATTTGGCCCCTCTATCCTACCAAAGTGCTGCCGAAATTTCTTGTGAATTCTTGCTTGTTCCCATGTTATTCTTCATCTCTTCCAACCTTCATGTTTTCATTGGTTTCACTCGTTTGTCAAAGAAGCAACTAAGTTTTACCTCTTGCTCTTTCTCTTCCCCTTCCCATTCTAGATCTCGGGACGAGATCCTCGTGTAGTGGAGGAGAGTTGTAACAGCCCGAGACCGACACTCCAGAAGATTCCCCTTTTATTCCATTCTCGTCGTGTGATTCGTTTGGTCGTCGCATTCTTCATTGCACTATTCGCATCATCTGCATAGCATCGACATTTTGTCAACATGAGTTTTCAAACTTGCATCCGTTGGTAGTTGCCGGTTCTCTCCGTTTGTGTCGTCAACCTTTCGAGACCAACCACACACGCACACGCCTGCGGCATCGTTAAAAAGAACCATTTTAAAGCGCAAAAAAATACTCTCGGATTGGGTCAAAACTTCGTGTGTGGTCTTATTATAGTGTAGATAGGCCGCCTGCCAAATTTCATCGCATTCCGAGTTTGTTTGATACCCCATCGGTCAACCGTAGTAGTGCGGTCATCAGTTTATTATCGGACATTTTCGGTGTTTTAGAACCTGACCGCAACTGCCCTCTCATCCCCACCTAGCCCATCTACACGGCCACCGCAGCCCTCCTAGCCCCCCGCGCTTCCGGGCCGTCCGTCGAGATCGAACGGTCCGAAAACGGTGCAAAAACCCTCTAACCCTAGCCCCTTCCCTATATAAACACCCCCTGCCTAAAATGGTCAAACCCTAGTCCTAGCCTTCCCCCTACCTCTGCCCCGCCGCCACATGTCTCCCCTCCACTAGGCAGCCGCCACCTGAGCCGCCAGCTCTTAGCCGAGCTGCTGGATCGGCTCGCAAGCCGCGATCTAGTCCGCTTGAGGTCAGATCCGAAGGCCAAGGATCCGGCGAGCCAGCTGACCAGCTTCCCTGAGCCTCAACCATCCTCCCAGCCTCGCGAGCCCGCATGCCTAGATCTGAGGTCCGCCGAGCCCAGATCTGTCGCCACCGCAAGGAGCCTCCCCGAGCTCCTCCCTTGCTCCATGGAGTCGCCAAGCCGCTGCTCGCCCTCCGGCCAACCCCGCCACCTCCAGCCGTTGGCCAGGGAGCGCCGCCACCGGCGAGTGCCAGGACGACCTCACGCCCCTCTCCTCCTCCTGCAATTCTCTCTCCCTCCTTGTCTCATCTCTCTCTTTGTGCCCTCTCGATGCAGGAGCTCCGCCGCCGGTTCCCCGTTTGCTCGTCACCGCCCCGCACCTCGGGTGACCAGATCCGGCGAGGGAGGCACCAAATCCGCTCGTCCCCGCCCCGTTCCCGGCCTCCACGTCGCCCAGGCTGCCGTGTCCCCGCCGGAGCAGCGGCCTCCTCTGCGCGCCATGGCTTTCTATCGTGCAGGAGGTCGAAGGAGGCGAGCTCCTCCCGAGCGCCCAAGCCCCGCCTGGGCCGCCTCGCCCCCACGAGTGGGCCGTGCCGATCGCCCATGGCCCAGCCGTCCCATCGTGCCTGCCCAGCTGCCTCGTCGCCCCTCGTGGGCCTCGTCATCGATCGACCCATGTGGCCTGGTGAGCACCCGAATCCAACCCATCGCCCTATGCGCTGTTTTGTTAGGTTGCGCCCATGTTCCTTGTTAGACCAGTTTCAGATTCGGCCCATAGTGTTTTTTTTTCGTGCGTCGATTTTGTCTATTATTCCAGGATTTCAGATTTACAGAAAAACCCATGTTTTTAGGTTGTTAATAACTTTTTAACCGTGCATCGGATTAAAAAACTTTATATATGTAACTTGTCTAAAATTTTATGTAGTTTCACAATAACCAACTCTCACATGTGTTAAAATACCTAAACTTGCTGTTTTCATTTATTTTGCGTAAAAGCCATGTTAAAATAATTTATTTCATAACTCATTAACCGTAGCTCCGATAAAAATGTTCCACATATGTAACTTGACTAGAATAACGTGTAGAATCTCATGCCACACTTTTTTTTCATGTTTAATAAATATAAAAGAAGTTTAGTACAGATCTGGACCAAATTCATAATATGCATATGGGGTTGTTTCAGAAATGCCATTTGTTGCTTCGGCCTCATTTATAATGCCTAGATGTTGTAGTTGTTTATGCTTCCCCTCTTGCCATGTTAAACAACATTTAATATCGATGAGTACCTAAACGAGAGTGAACTAAATAATTTGAGCGTGGAGTTTTGTCAATATGCAACTCGTTGCATATTGAGCTTCACTTAATGTGTAGGAGTTGCTTGATGTGCTTTGCCATGCCTTGCATATTAAACCGGACATGCATCATATTGGTTTGTGCATCATGTCATGAATATGTTGTGGTGTTTCTCATGAGTTGATTGTTGTTTCCATATTGTTCCTTCTTGATGGAGTTCCAAAAGTGTTCAAAGTGTGAGGATTCGTTCGACTACGTTGGCTCGTCTTCTTCATCGAGTTGTTCTTTTTCCAAGCGGGATCTCAAGCAAGATGACACATTTCCCTGGATACCACTACTATCATTTCTATGCTAGTTGTCCCGCTTTTATCATTATGTCTTGCTACCTAACACTTGTTTGTCAAGGCTCCCAACATTGCCATGAAAGCCTCTAACCTCTCCACATCCCAGCAAACCATTGTTTGGCTATGTTACCACTTGCTCAGCCCTTCTTATGGCGTTTCTAGCTGCAAGTGCAATTGCTTCCATGTGTTAACATGGACATTCTTTTGTTATCACAATATTATTGTTATTTAGTTTAATGCACTTATACACTTTGTAAAGGGTGGAAGGCTTGGCCTTTTGCTCGGTGTTTTGTTCCACTCTTGCCGCCCTAGTTACTTGTGGCTCGGTGTTATGTTCCATTATTGAGCGCTCCTAACGTGCTCGGGGTTGTTATGGGGACCCCCTTGATTTTAGTTTTAGGATAAAGCTTGTCTGGCAAGGCCCAACATTGGTACTACATTTGCCTAATAACTAATAAACCTGCATAGGGAGTAATTAACCCGAGGATCTTAATCAACAACCTTGACCAGTGCTCCTCATGAGTGTTGGTCCAAATTGGGCTGCCTGCGGGGCCGCCTCGAGGAAACTTGGGGATTGGTTTTCCCTGTAGCTAATCCCATCCGGTCGTGTCCTGAGAACGAGATACGCGGCTCTTATCGGGTTCATCGACACGTCGGGTGGCCTTGCTGCATTTGTTTTAACTTTCTCGAACGTCTTGAGGAAGGATTTCCGATTTTTCTTCGGACTATCTCGAGGTGGCGGATTTCCTGTGGAATTTCCTAGGAAGATCATGAGATCTGTGGTCAAGGTTATTCCTGCTACGTGTGGTTAATTTGTGATGGATGAGTTGGAGCACCCCTGTAGGGTTAAATCTTTCGGAAAGCCGTGCCCGCGGTTATGTAGCAAACTTGGATACTTTGTTTAACACCCGATCATAGCAAACTTGAAGTAAACTCAAATAAAATACACCAACTGTGTGCGTAACCATGATTGTCTCTTCTCGTGAGTCCTTATCCGAGAGAGAACATAGTGGGGTTATGTTTGACGTAACTAGGTGTCCAGGATTAGTTAGTGATCATTACTAGTTCAGGTTCGTTATGCGGAGACCACCATACTTTACTTTCTGTATTCGGAAGTTAGCCTCTCAAATAAATGCTTAGTCACTTGTTGCAGCCTCACCACTTAACCATACCTCACCCATTAAGCTTTAATAGTCTTGATACTCTTGGAAATGAGATTGCTGAGTCCCTGTGGCTCACAGATTACTACAACAATAGTTGCAGATACAGGTAATGCAGTGCTTTCATGTGAGAGCGATGCTTGTTTGATTTGGAGTACTGCTTCCATCGATCTAGGATGGGTTTCAAGTGGCAGCCTGGGATGGCAAGGATGGATGTCATTTTATCGTTTGATTTCGTTCGTGGTCGGACCCTGCTCTTCTGTATGATATTTGAATATGTTGTTGTATTGGTGTGACTCTAATGTAGCTTGTGGCGAGTGTAAGCCAGTTCCATATACTCATCTCTTCTATACATGTACTTGTAATGATATCCATTCTTGCAACACGACGAGATGCGCTTCTATCCCTGTCGAGGCCCTCGTGCCAAAATAAGGATAGGATCGTATCTTGGGCGTGACATGACCCTGAGTGGCAGCCCTGGGCGGTTGTACCGGCCCAGCACCGGGCTACAATCGGACACGGTTCTGTTGTGCTACAGGTGTTGGGAGGAGGTTGGATGGTTGTATTGCTATATTACTATAGCGCGGTACTACAGGTGTCTCAAGCGGTTCTACCGCTTGGGACTTTTCCATGGCCAGCGATCGAGCTGAGCGGTTACACCCGACCAACTTTTTGTTGTAGTCCGGTGGTTGGGCGGTTTTAGGGCGGTTGTACCGGTATTGCTGGTTGTACCAGTTGTTCTACCCACTCCACCAGTTGTACCGTCCTTGTGCTATTATGCACATAACGGGCAGATTCGTGGGGACCTATTTATGGGGGTCTTCTTCCCCAATGGTCCCCACCCTTTGAGCTCGTGTGTGCCCCCCCATTGTTGACCCTCTTTGAGATTGCTATCTCTCAATCCCTCCAATGATTCTTGCTCCTTTTTGAGAGAAAAGAGAGAGGAGATCTAGATCCACATTTCCACCATTCACTTTCTCCTCTTTGTGAGGGGAACCCCTTGGATCTTGATCTTGGAGTTCTTCGTGTTCTTCTTTGTTATTCCTCTCATTTCCTCCATAACATTTGTTGTTGTAGTGGGATTTGGGAGAGAAGGACTTGGGCACTCCGTGTGCCCTTGCCATTGCATTTGGTGCATAGGTTTGAGTTCTCCACGGTGATACGTGGAAGTGAGAAGTTGAGAAGCTTATTACTCTTAGGTGTTTGAGCATCCTAGAGCTTGTTCCTCTTGGGTGCTTTGGCGGCCTAGACGGTTGGTGGTGCCTCAAAGCTCAATCATTGTGGTGCAAAGCTCCGGGCAAGCTTTGGGGTCTCCAATTAGGTTGTGGAGATTGCCTCGAGCATTTGAGGTCACCAAACCATTGTGCTGAAGCTTCGTGGTGTTGTTGGGAGCCTCCAATTAAGTTGTGCAGATTGCCCCAACCTTGTTTGTACGGGTTCGGTGACCACCCTCAAGGGTCCCTTAGTGGAATCATGACATCTTGCACTGGGCGTGGGCGTGAGGAGATTACGGTGGCCCTACTGGCTTCTTGGGAAGCATTGTGCCTCCACACCGCTCTGAACGGATATTAGCATGCGCAATGGTGTGAACATCGAGATACATCGTCGTCTCCTCGTGCCACAGTTATCTCTTACCGGAGCCCCTTTACTTATGCACTTTACTTTATGATAGCCATATTACTTCTTGTTATATATATCTTTCTATCACTTAGTTGTCTATCTTGCTTAGCATAAGTTGTTGGTGCACATAGGTGAGCCTAGTTGTTTTAGGTTTTGTGCTTGACTAATTAAACGATAGCTTTATTCTGCATTTGTTCAAGCCTAAACCGTAATTATATTAAAGCGCCTATTCACCCCCCCTCTAGGCGGCATCCACGTCCTTTCAATGGTGATACTAATTTATGCAGGATTCATACAGATGAAAATGTTGTAGATCCATTGACTAAGCCACTTCCATAACCCTAGCATGAGGGGCACTTTAGAGCTATGGGCATTCAATTTCTATTTGATTGACTCTAGTGCAAGTGGGAGACAGTTGGAGATATGAACGGACATTTGCTCCCTTGGTGGTTTTGGTAATTAATAACAACATATATATCATTGAACTAATACTTCCACTAAGCATATTTCGAGAAAGTTCAATGATGGGTTGGAAAATGGATTTTGGAGAAACCCCTAGATGCAAAGAGATGGATTGGCAAAGCTTCAAGCAAAGAGGAATCTACATTTTACTTTGTGAGAAATCACTTTGAGTCCATAGGAAAGCCAATTCTATTAAAAGGGGTAAGGTGTTGGGAGACGTAGTAGTAAATCAAAAATTTCCTACGCGTTCACCAAGATCCATCTATGGAGAAACCAGCAACGAGCAAGGGGAGAGTGGATCTTCATACCTTTGAAGATCGCTAAGCGGAAGCGTTACAAGAACGCGGTTGATGGAGTCGTACTCGCAGCGATTCAGATCGCGGTAGATCCGATCAAGTGCCGAACGGACGGCACCTCCGCGTTCAACACACGTGCAGCCCGGTGACGTCTCCAACACCTTGATCCAGCAAGGAGGAAGGAGAGGTTGGGGAAGGGCTCCAACAGCAGCACGACGGCGTGGTGGTGGTGGAGTAGCAAGGTATTCCGACAGGGCTTCGCCTAAGCGCTGCGGAGGAGGAAGAAGAGAGGTAGGGCTTCGCCGTGAGAGAGAGAGATCAAATCCTATCTCAAAACATCCAAAACCTCAAGTATATATAGGAGGAGGGACGTGGAGGGCTGGCTTGGCCTCTACTCCAAAGAGGAGATGGCCGGCCGAATTAAAGGGAGAGTCCACCTCCCACAAGGGAGGTGGATCTCCTCCTTTTAAATCCTTTTTGCCTTATCTCCTTATCTCCAGCCACATGGGCCCACATAGATGGTCTTGGCCGAACCAATATGGGCTGGCACACCTCCTCTAAGGGCCCATGAGGTCCTTTGGTCGTCACACCCCTCTCGGGGGTCCTCCGGCACCCTCCCGGCACTCCCGGTACACTACCGATGAGGCCGAAAACTTTCCGGTGACCGAAACTGGACTTCCTATATATCAATCTTTACCTCCGGACCATTCCGGAGCTCCTCGTGACGTCCGGGATCTCATCCGGGACTCCGAACAACCTTCGGTAATCATGTATACCATTTCCCTATAACCCTAGCGTCATCGAACCTTAAGTGTGTAGACCCTACGGGTTCGGGAGACATGTAGACATGACCGAGACACTTCTCCGGCCAATAACCAACAGCGGGATCTGGATACCCATGTTGGCTCCCACGTACTCCACGATGATCTCATCGGATGAACCACGATGTCGGGGATTCAATTAATCCCGTATACAATTCCCTTTGTCTATCGGTATGGTACTTGCCCGAGATTCGATCGTCGGTATCCCTATACCTTGTTCAATCTCGTTACTGGCAAGTCTCTTTACTCGTTCCGTAATACATCATCCCGTGGCTAACTCCTTAGTCACACTGAGCTCATTATGATGATGTCTTACCGAGTGGGCCCAGAGATACCTCTCCGTCACACGGAGTGACAAATCCCAGTCTCGATTCGTGCCAACCCAACAGATACTTTCGGAGATACCCGTAGTGCACCTTTATAGCCACCCAGTTACGTTGTGACGTTTGGCACACCCAAAGCATTCCTACGGTATCCGGGAGTTGCACAATCTCATGGTCTAAGGAAACGATACTTGACATTGAAAAGCTTTAGCAAATGAACTACACGATCTAGTGCTATGCTTAGGATTGGGTCTTGTCCATCACATCATTCTCCTAATGATGTGATCCCGTTATCAACGACATCCAATGTCCATGGCCATGAAACCGTGACCATCTATTGATCAACGAGCTAGTCAACTAGAGGCTCACTAGGGACATGTTGTGGTCTATGTATTCACACATGTATTATGGTTTCCGGTTAACACAATTATAGCATGAACAATAGACAATTATCATGAACAAGGAAATACAATAATAACCATTTTATTATTGCCTCTAGGGCATATTTCCAACAGTCTCCCACTTGCACTAGAGTCAATAATCTAGTTCACATCACCATGTGATTAACACTTACATCACCATATGATCATATCATCATGTGATTAACACCTAATAAGTTCTGGGGTTTGTTCATGTTCTGCTCGTGAAAGAGGTTTTTAGTCAACGGGTCTGCGACATTTAGATCCGTGTGTACCTTGCAAACTTTCCATGTCATATTTGTAGATACTACTCCCATGATCCACTTGGAGCTATTCCAAATGGCTGCTCCACTATACGTAGCTGGATTTCTACTAAGAGTGATCCGGATTGGTTTTAAAGCTTGCATCATCGTAACACTTTACGATGAACTCTTTATCACCTCCATAATCGAGAAATATTTCCTGAGTTCTCAAGTTACTAAGGCTAACTTTGACCGCTGTCTAGTGATCCACTCTTGGATTACTCTGGTACCCCTTGACAGACTCATGGCAAGGCACACACAGGTGCGGTACACAGCATGGCATACTATATAGAGCCTATGGCTAAAGCATAGGAGATGACACTCATCTCTTCTTTATCTTCTGCCGTGGTCGGGTATTGAGTCTTACTCAATTTCACACCTTACAATACAGTCAAGAACTCCTTCTTTGACCCATCTATTTTGAACTCCTTCAAAAACTTGTCAAGGTATGTCTTCGTCGAAAAAACTTATCAAGCGAATAGATCTATCCCTATAGATCTTGATGCTTAATAAAATAGTAGCTTTATCTGGGTCTTCCTTTGAAAAAAAAAACTTTTCAAACAACCCTTCATGCTCTTCCAGAAATTCTACATCATTTCCGATCAATAATATGTCAACTACATATTCTTATAAGAAATTCCATAGCGCTCCCACTCACTTTCTTGCAAATACAAGTTTCTCATAAACTTTGTATAAACTTAAACACTTTGATCACCTCATCAAAGCATATATTCCAACTCCGAGATGCTTGCTCCAGTCCATAGAAGGATCGTTGGAGTTTGCATATTATTAGCATCCTTAGGATTGACAAAACCTTCTGGTTGTAACACATACAACTCTTCCTCACAGAAACCATTACGGAAACCTTGTTTTGTCATCCATCTACCAGATTTCATAATCGAAAAATGCAGCAACTGCTAACAAAATTTTAATAGACTTTTAGCATCGCTACAGATGAGACAATCTCATCGCAGTCAACTCCTTGAACTTGGCGGAAACTTCTTTGCGACAAGTCGAGCTTTATAAACGGTGACATTTCACCATTAGCGTCTATGTTTATTTCAAAGGTCCATTTGTACTCAATGACCCGCCATTCAACAGGCAAGTCTACCAAAGTCCATACTTGGTTTTCATACATGGATCCTTTCTCGGATTTCATGGCTCCTAGCCATTTGTTGGAATCCGGGCCCACCATCGCTTCTCCATAGTTCGTAGGTTCATCGTTGTCCAACAACATGATTTCCAAGACAGGGTTGTCGTACTACTCAGGAGCAGTACGCGTCCTTGTCGACCTACGAGGTTCGATAGTGACTTGATCCGAAGCTTCATGATCATCATCATTAACTTCCTTTTCAACTGAGTAGGCTCTACAGAAACATCTTTCTGTGTTGCGCTATTCTCTGGTTGAAACAAAGGTTCAACAACCTCATCAAGTTCTATCTTCCTCCCACTCAATTCTTTCGAGAGAAACTCTTTCTCAAAAAAGGACCCGTTCTGAGCAACAAACACCTTTTGCGCTTGGATCTGAGATAGAAGGTATACCCAATGTCTCATTAGGGTATTCTATGAAGATGCATTTGTCTGCTTTGGGTTCGAGATCGCTAGGTGAAAAACCCATTTTCACATAAGCGTCGCAGCCCCAAACATTAAGAAATGACAGCTTAGGCTTCTGTCAAACCATAATTCTCACGGTGTCATCTCAACAGACTTAGATGGTGCCCTGTTAAAGTGAATGGATTTGTCTTTAATGCATAACCCCATAACGATAGTGGTAAAACGATAAGAGACATCATAGTACTCACTATATCCAATAGAGCACGACTACGACGTTCGAACACACCATCACACTATGGTGTTCCAGGAGGCGTGAGCTGTGAAACAATTTCCACATTGTCTAAAATTGCATACCAAACTCGTAACTTAGATATTCACCTCCATGATCATATCATAGACATTTATCTTCTTGTCACGATGATCTTCAACTTCACTCTGAAACTCCTTGAACCTTTCAAACATTTCAGATTCATGTTTCATTAAGTAAATATCCCCATATTTACTCAAATCATCAGTGAAGGTAAAGAAAAACAACGATATCCACTGTGTGTTTCAACACTCATTGGACCACATACATCAACATGTATTAATTCCAATAAGCCACTTGCCCGCTCCATCATATTGGATGACGGGGTCTCAGTCATCTTGCCCAAGAGGCATGGCTCGCATGTCTCAACCGATTCGAAATCGAGTGAGTCAAAAAAAAATCCATCATCATGGAGTTTCTTCATGCGATTTATACCAATATGACATTACGTGGCAGTGCCACAAGCATGTGGTACTATCATTATTAACTTTGTATCTTTTGGTACCAATGTTATGAATATGTGTACTACTACGATCATGATTCGATAAACCATTTCGAGTGGGTGCATGACCATTGAAGGCATTATCCATGTAAACAGAATAACCATTATTCTCTAACTTACATGAATAACTGTATCGCACTAATCATGATCTAATCACGTTCATGCTCAACGCAAACACCAAATAACATTTATTTAGGTTTATCACAAATCCTGAAGGTAGAGAGAGCGTGCGATGGTGATCACATCAATCTTGGAAATACTTCCAACACACATCGTCACCTTTCACCTAGCTAGTCTCCATTTACTCCGTAGCTTTTATTTCGAGTTGCTAACACTTAGCAACCGAACCGGTATCCAATACCCAGGTGCTACTAGGAGTACCAGCAAGGTACACATCACTAACACGTATATCAAATATACTTCCATTGACATTCCCAGCCTTCTTATCTACCAAGCATCTAGGGGTTTTCCGCTTCAGCGAACATTCTCCTCATAACAGAAGCACTTAGTCTCGGGTTCGGGCTCAACCTTGGGTTTCTTCACTAGAGCAACAACTGGCTTGCCATTCCTGAAGTTTTCCGTTCTTGCCCTTGCCCCTTTTGAAACTAGTGGTTTCACTTAACCATCAACACTTGATGCTCCTTCTTGATTTCTACCTTCGTGGTGTCAAACATCACGAACAACTCAGGGATCATCTTATCCATCCCTGGCATGTTATAGTTCATCACGAAGCTCTAGTAGCTTGGTGGCAGTGACTTGGAGAACTGCATTAATCACTATCTCATCTGGAAGATTAACTCCCACTTGATTCAACTGATTGTAGCACCCAGACAATCTGAGAACACGCTCACCGATTAAGCTATTCTCCTTTATGTTGCAGGCAAAGAATCTTGTTGGAGGTCTCATACCTCTCAACATAGGCACGAGCTTGAGATCACAATCTCAGCTCCTAGAACATCTCATATGTTCTGTGACATTCAAAACATTTTGAAGCCTCAATTCTAAGCCGTAATGCATGACGCACTGAACTATCACGTAGTCATCAAAAAGTGCCTGTCATATGTTCACAATATCTACAGACAACGCTTGAGGGAGTGATGCAGTTAGCGGTACATCAAAAACATAAGCTTTCTGTGCAGCAATGAGGACAATCCTCAGATCACGGACCCAGTCCGCATTATTGCTACCATCAACTTTCAACTTACTTTTCTCTAGGATTGTATCAATAAAACTGGGGAGCTACAGCGCGAGCTATCTATGACATAATTTCCAAGGACATTTTTAGACTAAGTTCATGATAATTAAGTTCATTTAATCAAATTATTAATGAACTCCCACTTAGATAGACATCTCTCTAGTCTTCCAAGTGATACATGATCCATGTCAACTAGCCCGTGTCCGATCATCACGTGAGACGGACTAGTCATCCATGGTGAACATCTCTATGTTGATCGTATCTTCTATACGACTCATGTTCGACCTTTCGGTCTTCCGTGTTCCGAGGCCATGTCTGTACATGCTAGGCTCGTCAAGTCAACCTAAGTGTTTCGCATGTGTAAATCTGGCTTACACCCGTTGTATGCGAACGTTAGAACCTATCACACCCGATCATCACGTGGTGCTTCGGAACGACGATCCTTAGCAACGGTGCACAGTTAGGGTGAACACCTTTCTTGAAATTTTATTGAGAGATCATCTTATTTACTACCGTCGTTCTATGCAAATAAGATGTAAACATGATAAACATCACATGCAATCAATATAGTGACATGATATGGCCAATATCATCTTGCTCCTTTGATCTCCATCTTCGGGGCACCATGATCATCACTGTCACCGGCACGACACCATGATCTCCATCATCATGATCTCCATCATTGTGTCTTCATGAAGTTGTCTCGCCAAATATTACTTCTACTACTACAGCTAACGTTTAGCAATAAAGTAAAGTAATTACATGGCGTTTATGATTGACACGCAGGTCATACAATGATATAAGACAACTCCTATGGCTCCTGCCGGTTGTCATAGTCATCGACATGCAAGTCGTGAACCCTATTACAAGAACATGATCAATCTCATACATCACAATGCATCACATCACATCCTTTTGGCCATATCACATCACACGGCATATGCTGCAAAAACAAGTTAGACGTCCTCTAATTTGTAGTTGCAAGTTTTTACGTGGTTGCTATAGGTTTCTAGCAAGAACGTTTCTTACCTACGTCAAAACCACAACGTGATATGCCAATTGCTATTTACCCTTCATAAGGACCCTTTTCATCGAATCCAATCCGACTAAGGTGGGAGAGACAGACACCCGCTAGCCACCTTATGCAACTAGTGCATGTCAGGCGGTGGAACCGGTCTCACGTAAGCGTACGTGTAAGGTTGGTCCGGGCCGCTTCATCCCACAATACCGTCGAATCAAGATAAGACTAGTAACAGCAAGCATATTAACAAAATCAACGCCCACAACTGCTTTGTGTTCTACTCGTGCATAGATTCTACGCATAGACCTAGCTCATGATGCCACTGTTGGGAGACGTAGTAGTAAATCAAAAATTTCCTACGCGTTCACCAAGATCCATCTATGGAGAAACCAGCAACGAGCAAGGGGAGAGTGGATCTTCATACCTTTGAAGATCGCTAAGCGGAAGCGTTACAAGAACGCGGTTGATGGAGTCGTACTCGCAGCGATTCAGATCGCGGTAGATCCGATCAAGTGCCGAACGGACGGCACCTCCGCGTTCAACACACGTGCAGCCCGGTGACGTCTCCAACACCTTGATCCAGCAAGGAGGAAGGAGAGGTTGGGGAAGGGCTCCAACAGCAGCATGACGGCGTGGTGGTGGTGGAGTAGCAAGGTATTCCGACAGGGCTTCGCCTAAGTGCTGCGGAGGAGGAAGAAGAGAGGTAGGGCTTCGCCGTGAGAGAGAGAGAGATCAAATCCTATCTCAAAACATCCAAAACCTCAAGTATATATAGGAGGAGGGACGTGGAGGGCTGGCTTGGCCTCTACTCCAAAGAGGAGATGGCCGGCCGAATTAAAGGGAGAGTCCACCTCCCACAAGGGAGGTGGATCTCCTCCTTTTAAATCCTTTTTGCCTTATCTCCTTATCTCCAGCCACATGGGCCCACATAGATGGTCTTGGCCGACCCAATATGGGCTGGCACACCTCCTCTAAGGGCCCATGAGGTCCTTTGGTCGTCACACCCCTCTCGGGGGTCCTCCGGCACCCTCCCGGCACTCCCGGTACACTACCGATGAGGCCGAAAACTTTCCGGTGACCGAAACTGGACTTCCTATATATCAATCTTTACCTCCGGACCATTCCGGAGCTCCTCGTGACGTCCGGGATCTCATCCGGGACTCCGAACAACCTTCGGTAATCACGTATACCATTTCCCTATAACCCTAGCGTCATCGAACCTTAAGTGTGTAGACCCTACGGGTTCGGGAGACATGTAGACATGACCGAGACACTTCTCCGGCCAATAACCAACAGCGGGATCTGGATACCCATGTTGGCTCCCACGTACTCCACGATGATCTCATCGGATGAACCACGATGTCGGGGATTCAATTAATCCCGTATACAATTCCCTTTGTCTATCGGTATGGTACTTGCCCGAGATTCGATCGTCGGTATCCCTATACCTTGTTCAATCTCGTTACTGGCAAGTCTCTTTACTCGTTCCGTAATACATCATCCCGTGGCTAACTCCTTAGTCACACTGAGCTCATTATGATGATGTCTTACCGAGTGGGCCCAGAGATACCTCTCCGTCACACGGAGTGACAAATCCCAGTCTCGATTCGTGCCAACCCAACAGATACTTTCGGAGATACCCGTAGTGCACCTTTATAGCCACCCAGTTACGTTGTGACGTTTGGCACACCCAAAGCATTCCTACGGTATCCGGGAGTTGCACAATCTCATGGTCTAAGGAAACGATACTTGACATTGAAAAGCTTTAGAAAATGAACTACACGATCTAGTGCTATGCTTAGGATTGGGTCTTGTCCATCACATCATTCTCCTAATGATGTGATCCCGTTATCAACGACATCCAATGTCCATGGCCATGAAACCGTGACCATCTATTGATCAACGAGCTAGTCAACTAGAGGCTCACTAGGGACATGTTGTGGTCTATGTATTCACACATGTATTATGGTTTCCGGTTAACACAATTATAGCATGAACAATAGACAATTATCATGAACAAGGAAATACAATAATAACCATTTTATTATTGCCTCTAGGGCATATTTCCAACATAAGGTACTGTTGGTGAACAACATGCTCCACGTGCACATGTGATAGTCACCAAAAACACCCACAAACTCTTCCACAAAAGTCTGTCAAAGCCAAACATCCAAAATCGGTGCCACCAAGAATTTCCATTCAGCCCTACCGATTTTCCATCCTAAGACAAAACCCTGCCAAACCCTAGCACATCGGTGCAACCGATCCCACTTCGGTGCCATCGAGTTTAGCTTGCCAACTCTTTGTTACCTCGATTCACAAAATTGGCAGCTTCGAGTTTTTGGATTGGCATCACCGAGATTTGGATTTTGACCGTTGGACACCTGATCGGTACTGCCGAGATTTCTATATCGGTCTCACCGAGATTCAAAAGTTACTACCTTTGGAGCAACTCGGTACCACCGAGATTCACACATCGGTGTCACCGAGTTGGTCACTTAAGGTGTAACGGTTTGATTTTTGGAGATGCCTATATATACCCCTCCATCACCACTCACCTGCAAAAAAAGCACTAAGAACAGATCCCCACTTATCCCATCTGATTTTCTGAGAGAGCGCCACCTACTCATGTGCTGAGATCATGCCATTCCATTCCAACCATATGAATCTTGATCTCTAGCCTCCCCAAGTTGCTTTCCACCCAATCAGTCTTCCACCAAAGCCAAATCTGTGAGAGAGTGATTGTTGAGGAGTCTATCATCTTAAAGCACAAGATCAAGGAGTTCATCAACATTATCGAGCCTATTACCTTTTGTAGGGTGGTGCCTCCTAGATTGGTGAAGTGTCGCTTGGGAGCCTCCTACTTCGTGTTGTGGAGTGAACCAAGATGTTTGTAAGGGCAAGGAGATCGCCTACTTTGTGAAGATCTACCCGAGTTAGGCTAGTTCTCCGTGGACATAGGCCATCATGGTATAGTAAGGGTTGCTTCTTCATGGAACCCTCTGTGGGTTGAGCCCTCCTGGACTTTCGCGACCATTACCCTCCATGGGTTGAAGACTCCATAAACATGGACGTACGATAGCACCACCTATCGGAACCACGGGGAAAATCTTTGTGTCTTCAAATTGTGTTTGATCTTCCTACCCTTCCTTTACTATTCATGCTTGTTTATACTTTTCGTTGCTATACTCGTAGACATGCATGTGTAGGGTGTGCTTGACTTGTTATAAATGCTAAAATTTGCCAACACTTAAAATTTGGAAAGAGTAGATTTTTATTTGGTCAAGTAGTCTAATCACCCTTCTCTAGACCTACTTTTGATCCTACAAGTGGCATCAAAGATTTGTTCTCCATTGCATTGGTTTCACAACCTAGGAGAGTATGGCGTTTAGCTAGGGAAATTATCACCGTAGAGGTCCGTACTTTGATGGCACAAATTTTGCTAGTTGGATGCACAAAATGAAAATGCATATTGTTGGTCATAACCCTACCGTTCGGGTTGTTGTTTGTGTTGGATTGCAAGCCAAATTCTTTGCGAATGGAAGGGAACCGGATCGTGAAGTGCCCGCAAGAGAATTGAAGATGTTGCAATACAATGCTCAAGAATGTGTCATTCTCTTCAACTGCCTATGCCCCAAAGAATTCAACAAAATCAGCCGTCTTGAGAATGCAAAAAAGATTTGCGATACTTTGGTTGATATGCATGAAGGTACCGAATCCGTGAGAGAATCCAGGTTGGATGTTCTTCATAGTCAGCTTGACAAGTTCAAGATGAAGGATGGTGAAGGAGTCATAGAGATGTACTCTAGGCTAGCTCTCATCACCAATGAGATTGTCGGCTTAGGAAGGAAGAAATGACCAACAAATTCATCATCAAGAAGATACTTTGAGATTTGTATGATAGCTATGATACCGTGTGCACCTTGATCCAAATGATGCCCAACTACAAAGATATCAAGCCTACGGAAGTGATTGGAAGGATTGTTGCTCATGAGATGACACTCAAGGACACGGAAGAGCTTCACAACAAGTCTAGCGGTGCTTACAAAGCCACAAGTGATACTCCCGCAATTTCAAGTGACAAACTTGTCACAAATGAAGAGATAAGCCTCATGGTCAAGAAATTCAACAAGTTCTACAAGAATAGAGGCAAAGATCGAAGCTCCAACTCAAGATATGAAGAGAAGCGTTCGTCAAGTCGTGACCGAAACTGCTACAATTGTGGGAAGCCCAGACACTACTCCAATGAGTGTACGGCTCCCTACAAAAGGAAAGAAGAGTCACCAAGAAGACAAAGCTCAAGAGATGAGTCGCCTCGAAGAGAGAGAAGGAGTAGAGATGATCGTTATGAATGAAGACCCTCAAGGATAAGTAGGGACTCAAAGAAGAAGGACAAGTACACCAAGAGCTACTCAACAAGTAGACATCAAGCTCATGTTGGTGAATGGGTTTCCGGCTCCTAATCCGACAAACCACTCCGAGAGAAGCTATCACTCCAACTCCGACTATGGTCAAGATGAAGGTGTTGCCGGACTTTCACTAGTGACGACCGACTCCTATGACATATTTGATTCACCAAATGAAGGGAGTGGAAGTTTCTTCATGGATAAAGGCCCCAAGGTATCACACCCCAAGTATCTTGGTTTCAATAGTGATGAGGATGGCTTATTAGGAGATAATGACTTGCTATTTGACAAATCTAGTAATGTTAGTCAAGATGAACTTGTTAGTAATCACTCTAGTCAAGGTAAGTCATGTGATGATGATAAGTTGGAAATAGAGCGATTAACTCAAGAACTAAACACTCTTAAGTTATCTCACGAGTCTACTCTACAAGATCATAGAGATCTTGAAAGGACACATGAGAAGATCCACTTCGAGAAGCTTAATTTGGAGCAAGAACATGAATTCCTTAAAGCTATCAACGACGATCTTCGAAAGAAGACTGCCTCTTATCTCACCAAACGACTTCTCTTGTCTACATTCATTCCACAAGTTAAGGCTAAGAAAACTAGTAACATAGGCAAGAAAAGTTCTTCAACTAGTAGCAATAAAAATGATAAATACAATGATATTGCTTCTACTAGCTCTATTGATCCCACTAGCAGTTCTCTTAGCCAAGTTACGCTTGAGCAAGAAAATGAACTTTTGAAAGGGATTATAGAGAAAGGTATCTACAAGAGTCTTGCTGGGTGTAAGCAATTTGAGGAAATTGTACGCAAGCACGGAGGATACCGAAAGAACCATGGCATTGGCCAATTCAACACTAATGGAGTTGAATGGGAAGAAGGTCAATACCCCAAGCCCAAGTTTGTTCCTCAAAGGGAGAAGTATGAAAATACTCTTCCCAGGGGAACAAATGCTCAACATGACCTTCCACCACAAGACCACAAGCTCAAGGGCAAGGACAAGATTCAAGAGGACATTGACTCATATGAAGATGAATCCCAAGCTTTGGTGAAGTGGGTTCCCAAGGCTACTTCAAGCTCAACTTCTACAAGTGCCCCTTCAACACAAAGGATCCCCATCAATTTGATGTGGGTCCCTAAGAAGAATAACTAGAGAAGTTCTTGAGGGATGACTCCGGCAATGAAATTCACTCACATTCATTATTGGCAAGAACTAGTTGCAATCAACGTCAACATTATGCAATAGTTCAAGGAGTCACACATTCCCTCAAATGTAAGCAAGGGACAAGGTAATCAACAAATCCATGGACATCATCATGTATGGTTTGCACTCCATCTCCATAGATATCCTTGTATTTGTCTCTTGCGTGTTGGGACTAACCCATGTAGGTGAGAAGAGTAAGAAACAACAAGGATGCTCCCAACTTGTGGTGATATTCATCAACTTTGAGCATCCACCACTAATTCACCTATGATGTCTACTAAGCAACTTTATTCTTGTAGACACGTGTTGGGCCTCCAAGCGCAGAGTTTTGTAGGACAGTAGCAATTTTCCCTCAAGTGGATGACCTAAGGTTTATCAATCTGTGAGAGGTGTAGGATGAAGATGGTCTCTCTCAAACGACCCTGTAACCAAATACAAGAAATCTCTGTGTCCCCAACACACCCAATACAATGGCAAATTGTATAGGTGCACTATTTCGGCAAAGTGTAGTATGGATGGTAGAAATATATTTTATAATCGAATAAATAAAAACAGCAAGGTAAAAAATAACAAAAGTGAGCACAAACGATATTGCAATGATTGAAAATGAGGCCCAGGGTCTGTACTTTCGCTAGTGCAATCTCTCAACAATGCTAACATAGTTGGATCATATAACCATCCCTCAACGTGCAATGAAGAATCACTCCAAAGTTCCTATCTAGCGGATAACATAAGAAGAAATTGTTTGTAGGGTACGAAACCACCTCAAAGCTATTCTTTCCATTCGATCTATCCTAGAGTTCGTACTAAAATAACAGAAGCTATTCTTTCCAATCGATCTAATCAAGAGTTCTTACTAAAACAACACCAAATAATTTCAGATTCATAATACTCAATCCAACACAAAGAACTTCAAGGAGTGCACCAAGATTTCTACCGGAGAAACAAAGACAAGAACGTGCATCAACCCCTATGCATAGATTACCCCAATGTCACCGCCGGAATCCGCAAGTTGAATGCCAAAATACATATCAAGTGAATCAATACGATACCCCATTGTCACCACGAGTATTCAATTGCAATACATATATCAAGTATTCTCAAATCCATTAAAGTATTCAATCTGATAACAACGAAATCTCAAAGGGAAAACTCAATTCATCACAAGAAGAGTATAGAGGGGAGCAACATCATATGATCCATCTATGTTAACAAAACCCATGATATATCAAGATCGTGACATCTCAAGATCATGAGAGAGAGAGAGAGAGACATTAAACACATAGCTACTGGTACAAAAGAATGCCATGCGCTTATTTGTTTGTATGCTCAACCCCTTTGGTGCAAAAGAACGTCGTGTTATATTGCCCCTTATGATAGCAACCTTTATTATGCACTCTGTCGTTTTTATTACTTTGCCATCACAAGTTTGTACAATGCTCAATTTTCTCTTACACTAAATGATCTAACACTTTTAGAAGCAATTTTTATTGCCTTATTGCACCGATGACAACTTACTTGAAGGATCTTTCTCAATCCTTAGGTAGGTATGGTGGACTCTTGAAAATAAGATTTGGGTTTAAGGGTTTTTGGATGCACAAGTAGTATCTCTACTTGGTGCGGAATTTTTGGCTAGCAAAGATGGGGGGGGCAAGCACCACATGTTGAAGGATCTATGACAATATAACTTCTATGTGAATATGAACAAACAATAAATCATTACATTGTCTTCCTTGTACAATCTCAACAATTTTGGCATATAATATTTTGATGGGGGCTCACAATCACAAAAGATTTCCAGGATAGTGTATCTCCATGTGAAAGTTCTCTTCCTTATACTAATTATTCGTGAATTGCTTGTATGACCAATATTGTGATTGTCAAGCCTCAAAAGATTTCACTTTCTAAATCCAATGTGAATATACCACTAGGTATGATATGGTTTCAACTTCTTGATATTCAATTTATTCAACAATTTACTCATAGGATATAAGTGAAGCACAAGAGTAAATGACATAGAAAAGAGCTTCGTTGACGGGATGTGAATGCCGCTTACTTAGCCTCCCTGGCAATTACTTGAGGATACCATTTTATTTAAAAACTTTAATATATAATTATTTTATTAAAAAATAAATCAAAACAAAACAAAATAACATTTCAATAATAGCACACATCATGTGAAGAAGCAAAAACTTAGGATCAACTGATACTAACCGATGATTGTTGATGAAGAAAGGTGGGATGCCTACTGGGTCATCCCCAAGCTTAGATGCTTGATACTTATTGAAATATTATCTTGGTATGCCTTGGTCATCCCCAAGATTGATATTTTTTGTCTCCTTAATTCCTTTCATATCACGGTTTACCTAATACTGAAAACTTCATCCACACAATACTCAACAAGAACTCGTGAGATAAGTTAGTATAAACTAATGCAAAAACCTTATCATTATCTACTGTAGAAAATAACTAAAATTATTATTAAACATTGCATGCTAAATGAATCTGCATATTTAATACTCCTATCCTCAAATAAAATCATTAAACAAGCAAACATATGCAAGCAATGCAAACATAACAGCAATCTCCCAAAACAGTACAGTCTGTAAAGAATGCAAGAGTATCCATACTTATTCAACTTTAAAAATTCTTAAAATTTAACACACTGTAGAAAATTTATCAGATATTATGTTGAAAAAATTTTCAACAATTTATCACATTCTGAATTTTCTAGGGAATTTTTGCAACAGCGATAAACTTTCTGTTTTCAAACAGCAACATGTAGACTTGCAAAATAAGTATGGTAAAGGCTATCCTTGACATTTTTATTGAAAATAAAGATGCAAAACATTATTATAAATAACATAAAGAAAATCCTAGTAAATTAAAATGACGCTGCAAGCAAAACACATATCATGTGACGAATGAAAATACAGCTCCAAGTGAGGTTACCGATAATGTTGGAGACGAAAGAGGGGATGGCTTCCGGGGCATCCCCAAGCTTAGTTGCTTGGATATTCATTGAATGTTATCTTGGGGGTGCCTTGTGAATACCCAATATTAGGTACTTGTCCCTACTTATTCTACTCATATCGATATCTCACCCAAAACTTAAAAACTCCAATCACACAAAACTTAACGGAACTTCGTGAGATGAGTTACTATGATAAAGAGCAAACCATTCACTTTCGTACTATAAAGACAAGATCCATAATTGTTCTCACACAATTAATACTGTATAATATCATTTCCACAATTTATATTGAGTAATATAAGCCATATAAACTAGATAGCAAGCAAACTATGCGTTGAAAACAGAATCTGTCAAAAACAGAACAGTCTATAAAGATCTGATATGTTCTCATACTTCTGCAACTCTAAAAATTCTGAAAAATTAGGAAAGCGTATGAAATTTGTGTATAAATCATCTGTAAAAATATCAGGTTAAAATCACGTTTCAGTGAATTATAGAAATTCCTGGACTAGGTGCAGAAGTTTCTGTTTTTGGACAGAATCAAGTCAACTATCATCCACACTATCCCAAAGGATTTACTTGGCACTTTATTGAAACAAAAACTAAAAAACTTGATTATCACAGTAGCCTAATCATGTTAACACACAAAATCAGTAGGTAAAAGTGTTGGGTTGTCTTCCAACAAGCGCTTTTCTTTAATGCCTTTTAGCAAGGCATGATGATTTCAATGATGCTCGCATAAAACAAAAGAATTGAAACATGAAGAGAGCATCATGAAACACATGTCAAGCACATTTAAGATTAATCCAATTCCTATGCATAGGGATTTTTTGAGCAATAAACCCATGAAAACAAGAACCAACTAGCATAGGAAGTCAAAACAAGTACAACTTCAAAACAATCAACACATAGATAAGAAACTTAATATTATTGAGATATGTAAGAGCATAAGTTCCTTTCTCATAATAATTTTCAGAGGCATCATGAATGGATTCAACAATATAACTATCACATACAGAACTCTTTTAATGATGCACAAGCATAGAAAATTTATTACTCTTTATGGCATACATGTCATCATAATAATCATCATAGATAGAAACTTTATTGTCATAGTCAATTGAAACCTCTTCTAAAATAGTGTATGTATCACAAAATAAAGTCATTACCTCTCCAAATCCACTTTCATCAATATTGTAATAAGATTAAACATCCTCAAAAAATAGTTGGATCACTACTACCTAGAGTTGACACTCTTCCAAACCCACTTTCATCAATGTAATCATCATAAATCGGAGGCATGATATCATCATAATAAATTTTCTTATCGAAAGTAGAAGGAATCAAAGGATAATATTCATTAAGAAAATAATCCCCAATCTTAGGACAAGCATTATTTCCACCAAATAAATCTTCAAACATATCATACTCATTAAACATAACATCCCCAAGCTTGTGGTTTTGCATATCATCACAATCATTCTTATCAATAGCATGAATGGCACCAATAGTATAACAAACATTATTATCATATTATTCCAATAAAGTGCTAAAAATATTCTCAAGATCATAAGGGACATCATTGCCTTCCCAAACATAATCATTACAACAAGTAGTAGGTATCACAAAATCATACTCAATATCATCATCCTCCATCAACATATTTGATTCACTTTCATGAGGCACAATGGTGATAGCAGCAACATTATTTGGGAGAGATACCTTTTTAACTCTATTATTTCTTCTTTTCTTCTTCACCACATCATGTGTGGGTTTAATTAATTTTTTCAAGCTTCTTGTTGAATAGATTGATTGGATAGGAAGCTCCTCCTCGTTACCTGATCCATCATAATAAACACTAGGAGGGTATTGGGAAATATTTTCGCTTTCATTAGTGCTCTCTTCATATTCTATTTGTTTTCTTGTCTTTAGATAGTTGGCAGTATAAGGATTCTCAATGCAATTTACCACACAAAACATATAAATTCCCTCTAGATCAAAATTAAGAAATCTCTCGGGATTTGGAAAACCCTTAGTTGTACATTTCATTTCTTCATACCCCAAAAGATGACTAAGCTCCTTATGATGCTTAAGGGTAATCAACTTGTCACAATTTTTGGAGACGATTTGATCATGAAATAATTTGCATTGGAGATTTAAGTGACCACGTTCATTGCAAAGTTCACAAGGATGGCAAAAGAAATTACACATTTCAGCACAATCATCTAGCCTCTCTTGCAACTTTTTCGTTTCTAAATATTTATGCTTCTTACAAAATATATCTTCCCTTTTTGGTGTGCATTTGCACTTCCAATTCACTCTGCAAAAATTGACATGCTTATAAGAAACATTTTTGTCATGACTTGTGCAATCATCATTAACATTTTGGATAATCAAAGAATTCATACTAACAACATTGCAATCATGCTCATCATTCAAATATTTTGTGCCATACATTTTATTGACTTCTTCTTCTAACAATTGAGCACAATTCTCCGATCCATCATTTTCAAGAAAGATATTATAAAGATGATCAATAATATGATGCAACCTCAATTCTATTTTTTGTAGTTTTCTTTAATAAACCAAACTAGTGATAAAAAAAGAAACTAAAAGATTCGATTGCAAGATCTAAAGGTATACCTTCATGCACTCACCTCCCCGTCAACGGCGCTAAAAAAAAGCTTGATGTCTACTACGCAACTTTATTCTTGTAAACACGTGTTGGGCCTCCAAGCGTAGATTTTTGTAGGATAGTAACAATTTTCCCTCAAGTGGATGACCTAAGTTTTATCAATCCGTGAGAGGTGTAGGATGAAGATGTTCTCTCTCAAACGACCCTGCAACCAAATACAAGAAATCTCTTGTGTCCCCAACACACCCAATACAATGGAAAATTGTATAGGTGAACTAGTTCATCAAAGTGTAATATGGATGGTAGAAATATATTTTTATAATATGAATAAATAAAAACAGCAAGGTAGCAAATAACAAAAGTGAGCACAAACGATATTGCAATGATTTAAAATGAGGCCTAGGGTCCGTACTTTCGCTAGTGCAATCTCTCAACAATGCTAACATAGTTGGATCACATAACTATCCCTGAACGTGCAACAAACAATCACTCCAAAGTTCCTATGTAGCAGAGAACATAAGAAGAAATTGTTTGTAGGGTATGAACCCACCTCAAAGATATTCTTTCCGTTTGATCTATCCTAGAGTTCATACTAAAATAACAAAAGCTATTCTTTTCGATTGATCTAATCAAGAGTTCGCACTAAAACAACACCAAATAATTTCAGATTCATAATACTCAATCCAACACAAAGAACTTCAAGGAGTTCCCCAAGATTACCAGAGAAACAAAAACAAGAACGTGCATCAACACCTATGCATAGGTTGCCCCAATGTCACCCCGGGAATCCGCAAGTTGAATGCCAAAGTACATATCAAGTGAATCAATACAATACCCCATTGTCACCACAAGTATTCAATTGCAAGACATATATCAAGTGTTCTCAAATCCATTAAAGTATTCAATCCGATAACAATGAAATCTCAAAGGGAAAACTCAATTCATCACAAGAAGAGTATATAGGGGAGAAACTTCATATGATCCATCTATGTTAACAAAGCCCATGATATATCAAGATCGTGACATCTCAAGATCACGAGAGAGACGGATTAAACACGTAGCTACTGGTACAAACCCTCAGCCCCGAGGGTGGACTACTCCCTCCTTATCGTCGTGGCCACTGGGATGATGAAGATGGCCACCAGTGATGATCTCCCCCTCTGGCAGGGTGTCGGAACGGGCTCCCAATTGTTTTTCGGTGGATACACAGGCTTGCTGTGGCGGAACTTCCAATCTAGGGCTACCTGGAAGGGTTTCGGAATATTTGGGAATTTATAGTGCAAAGAGGGGGTGCGGGAGGCCACCGAGATGGGCACAACCCACCTGGGCGCACCAGGGCGCCCAGGCGCGCCCTAGTGGGTTGTGCCCACCGGGGCATCAATAGGTGCAGCTCTGGCCCATTGGGTTCCTTCTGGTCCCAAAAAAATCTCCAAAAAGTTTTGTGGTGTTTGGACTCCGTTTGATATTGATTTCCTGCGATGTAAAAAACAAGCAAAAACAACAACTGGCACTGGGCACTGGGTCAATAGGTCAGTCCTAAAAATGATATAAAGTTGCTACAAAATGATTGTAAAATATCCAAGAATGGTAAAATAACAGCATGAATACTTCATAAATTATAGATACGTTGGAGACGTATCAACCTACATGAATTCTTCATCGACAAAACCCAAGGTTAGTTTATCCCTCTCAAGGAGGGATGTCACATCAAGGAGGAGCTTTACTCTAAGACTTGAGTCAAAGCATCTCATAGTATGTGACAACATTAACAAGCTTTATGTAAAAGTGGTAACCCCACTCGTGCTTAAACGATGAGTATGACCTATGATCAAGTATTCTTACTTGGCTCCTAAGTCAATATAATCATATATAGATGACTACGTCATCGCCAAAGTGCTTGATAAATTCTAGTATGTATATGCATGTTCTCCATGTTTTCATTTGACATCTTATTGTGTGAGCATGTTACTCTGCATTTCTTTATCCATTTGAGGATATCCAATTGTTGCTACTTGGACTTTGATTTTGTTTTTGCCAATTGGATGGACAAGAATGCGTAGGACCCTTCTCTAGCTATCTATGCTTTCTCGTCTCATATTCTATTCATGATGCATCACAAAATTTGAACAAGTACTTTTCGATCTCTTTGTGTCAGGAGCACTCGGAGTTCTGTATCGACAAAGGACTGACCATTAAAACCTCACAAGTGCATCACGGTGGAACCAATCCAAAATTCTCGGTCTCGTCTCATATTCCATTTTCTTGGTTACACCGAGTTTCCCTGTTAGCTGACAGTTGAGAAACTCAGTGACACCGAAAAACTTAGAACCGATGTCACCGACAACAGGGGGTATATAACCTGGCAGACCCAACTTTTGAAATTCAACCGCCAAAGTTGTTTCCTTCAAAACCCTAAGCTGCCTCTCCAGACCCGTGGCCATCGCCTTCGTCTCCCCATGCACCTCCACCATTGGGAATCGATGTCGCCGACGAAATCTTCTCCACCGTCGCCACCTTAGCATATCCTTCACCGAATTAGGGTATGAATCCGGCCCTCTTTGCGCTCCCCGTCCAATTCATGTGCATTAGAGTAAATTTTATCGAGAATGCACAATTTGCTATCCTCTCAATCCACTAGAAAATTCTTTAGACTAGCGAACAAACGATTTTTTTAGGGTTTGTCATCCGCCACCTAAATCTCAGTGACACCAACGCAATAGAATCGGCATCACTATTTCCCTTTTATGGTCTACTGAGAACAACCTCGATAAAACTGAGTGCCCATTTTCGGTCTCACCGAAAGTGGTGCCAAGTTTTTGTTATGCAGGATGTCTGTCTCGGTGGGTCCGAAATCTTTGCCTTGGTTGTACCGATATTCATTTGGCAGAATGCAAATCTTGAGAAATTTTTGGTTCAATATTTGAAAATTGTCTGCATTATGTGACGACTCAACCCTTCTACTCCTCTATACTCTATTTACAGGGCCAAAGATGTCAAGTTCATAGGATAGCTAGAACAACCTCAAGGAGCTCAATGTTGCAATAGATCCAGGCACTAGTCTATACAAGAGCTCACCTTGCTATGATGATGTACCTAGCTCACCTAATCTGCCCAAAGCTACAACCAGGGAAAGAAGGAAGCTCCACTCGGATGAGGAAGATGAAGACTTTGTACCTGATGAGCTGCCCAAGAAAGACACAACTGTCAAGAGCACTAATGCTGCCACTACATCCAAGAATAAGGTGGTAAGGAAGGAGTATGCTAGCTCAGGGTCAGTGAGAGCACTAGAGAGTGCTAGGGCAACAATGACTCTTCACCTTGAGTCACCCTTAAAGAAGTTCATGCCCAAGAAGGGTGGAGAGAAGAAAAAGAGCAGAAAGATGATTGTCTATGTTACGGGCATGCCTACCTCTATGTTTGAGGACCCAACAGACGTTGCTGCTGAGGAGGAGGAGGAAGATCCAGCTGCAAAGGCTCCTCCCAAGAAGAAGCAAAATAAATTGTTGTCTGATGCTATGCCAAGGCAAGCTCCCAAGAGCAAGCCAACTGCAACCAAGAAGTTCTCCAGAGAAATTCTAGCTTCTGAGAAGAACAAGGGATCTACCTCCAGAGATCCAGAAAAGGATGCTATGTATGCTTTGATGAAGCTGAGACCAAACCTTCTAGTGCACAATGCCAGCCATCTGCAGGCTGAGGACATGAAAAAGAGGAAGGACCCAAGATTGAGAGATTGTACAGCTATTGATCCATATTCACAGAGGAGGAAGACTGTTGTGGACTACATGTTCTACACAAAAGAACAACAAGACTTCTATGAAACTGTATTGCTTGACAAGAGCCATGTTGTGAGTGATATAAGATACGTGGATTGGCAGTACATCAGGGAAAATGAAGATTACTTCCCAAGTGTGCAAGATAACTTTCATTGCATTTGATTTGATAGGTTTGTTGGCAAGGAGTTTACAACCTGGAATGATGAGATGATCATGCAATTCTAGTCCACTTCTCATTTCTATGGAGATGGTAGAATTGTGTGGATGACTAAAGGTGCCAGGTATGATTCCATTGTTGATGAATGGGCTACCATTTTAGGAGTCCCAGAGGTGGAAGATGGAGATAATGATGTGTACTCTGAGCCCAAGGCAAGCCACAATGAGATAAATAATATGTACAAGGAGATTCCTGCTGCTCATCTGAAGTCTCACAAGCTAGGATCAATCTATTTCCTCCAGGTTGGTCTATGCATGGTCAACACTATTATGAGGCACACCTTGTTGCATAAGTCTGGAGATGAGAAGATGATAAGAGGCTATTCTATCAACATGTTGCTCCATCTAGACCAACATACGAGATTCAGAGTGATGGACTTGATTATGGAGACTGTGAAGAGGATTGCTGCTGATCAGAAGCGCTCATGTTGCTATGCACCCTATATCCAGATGCTCATCAACTCTAAGTTGGAGAAGCACATCTTTGCGCTTGATCAACCACATTTGCCACTCTTTCCGTAACTCGAAGACAACGTTGTGGTGATGAACCCAGATCATCCCACATCAGCTATAGCACAAGCACATGCTGAGGCAGCCAGAGACACTAGTGCTCAGCCGCCCATGACTAGGAGTGAGCAGATGGATCTAATTGTCAGCTCAATGCTTAGCATGCAGAAGGACATCACCAACATCCTGGAGAACCAACAGAGCCTCTTGAGGATTGTTGACACCACATTCCATATTCTCAACAACAAGGTGGATGAGCTCACAGTGACTGTCAATGAGCTCAAGAAGGAAGTTGATGCAGTGCCTAACCCTCACTCTATAGATGATGATGAGGATACTGCACCTCTCAGGACAGACACACAGTTCAGGACTCAGGCCAGGACTCCCACAGTGACAGCTCTAGAGATGAGACCGTCTTCATCAGCACCAGCTACAACCACTTCAGCTCCATCAGCTCCACCAGTTCCTCGAGTTTCTACAACAACTCCATCCATGACATCAGCAGAGGTCTTCACCGATGTCGTCCTCTCGAATCCTTCATCAGATACCAGAGGAGATAAGCCCCAGAAGAGCGTTTAGCTCTATACCTTTGAAATTTTTGGTAACTTTTTGTCAAAGGGGGATAAGTTGTATAGATCATTAGGGCTTCGAGAACTAGAGAGAGAGATGGTTTTGATGGCTTTTTCAAAACATTTTTTTGTTTGGTTGTGTTAAACTTTGTCGGTGTTTGACCATACACTTAATGTGCGTTGTTACTATTTCCTATCTTTATGATGCTTATGAGATAATCATTCACTTTGCTTCATTGTGTGGTGCTATGATATTCATTCTTATTATTCTCGCACACCACTAAGATGGATGTGACATGGAAGAAGTGCCCTATGTACCTAATCGATTGTGCATTTGCATTCAAACGAAAATTCAAAATAATGCACAAATTTAGGGGGAGCTCTTTCTTATGACATACTTATTGAAGCGACGATTATATTCATTGATTCTATCATATGTTGAAGCTTTGATCTATATGTTGTCATAAATTACCAAAAAGGGGGAGACTGAAAGCACATTTGTTCCCTTGGTGGTTTTGGTAATTAATAACAACATATATATCATTGAACTAATACTTCCACTAAGCATATTTCAGGAAAGTTCAATGATGGGTTCGCAAAAGGATTGTGGAGAAACCCCTAGATGAAAGGAAATGGATTGGCAACGCTTCAAGCAAAGAGGACTCTACATTTTACTTTGTGAGAAATCACTTTGAGTCCATAGGAAAGCCAATACTATTAAAAGGGGGTAAGGTACTGTTGGTGAACAAAATGCTCCACGTGCACATGTGATAGTCACCAAAAACACCCAAAAACTCTTCCACAAAAGTCTGTCAAAGCCAAACATCCAAAATCGGTGCCACCGAGAATTTCCATTGGGCCCTACCGATTTTTCGTCCTAAGATAGAACCCTGCCAAACCCTAGCACATTCGTGCAAATGATCCCACTTTGGTGCCATCGAGTTTAGCTTGCCAACTCTGTGTTACCTCGATTCACAAAATCGGAAGCTCCGAGTTTTTGGATCAGCGTCACCAAGATTTGGATTCTGACCGTTGGACACCTGATCAGTACCGTCAAGATTTGTATATCGGTCTCACTGAGATTCAAAAGTTGCTACCTTTTGAGCAACTTGATACCACCGAGATTCACATATTGGTGTCACCGAGTTGGTCACTTAAGGTGTAACGGTTGGATTTTTGGAGATGCCTATATATACCCCTACATCACCACTAACTCATAGAAAAAGCACTCAGAACATATCCCCACTTATCCCATGTGATTTTCTAAGAGAGAGCCACCTACTCATCCGTTGAGATCATGCCATTCCATTCCAACCATATGAATCTTGATATCTAGCCTCCCTAGGTTTCTTTCCACCCAATGAATCTCTTTCACCAAAGCCAAATCTCTGAGAGAGTGATTGAGTGTTGAGGATTCTATCATCTTGAAGCACAAGAGCAAGGAGTTCATCGACATTATCGAGCTTATTACCTTTTGGAGGGTGGTGCCTCCTAGATTGGTTAGGTGTCGCTTGGGAGCCTCCGACTTCATGTTGTGGAGTGAACCAAGAAGTTTGTAAGGGCAAGGAGATCGCCTAGTTCGTGAAGATCTACTCGAGTTAGGCTATTCCTCCGTGGATGTAGGCCATCATGGTATAGTCAAGGTTGCTTCCTCGTGGAACCCTCCGTGGGTAGAGCCCTCTATGGACTCTCGTGGCTATTACCCTCCGCTGGTTGAAGACTCCATAAATGTGGACCTACGGTAGCACCACCTATCGGAACCACGGGAAAAATCTTCATGTCTTCAAATTGCGTTTGATCTTCCTACCCTTCCTTTACAACTCATGCTTGTCTTTACTTTCCGCTGCTATACTCATAGATATGCATGTGTAGGGTGTGCTTGACTTGCTATAAATGCTAAAATCTGCCAACACTTAAAATTGGGAAAGAGTAGATTTTTATTTGGTCAAGTAGTCTAATCACCCCCCCTCTAGACCTACTTTCGATCCCACAAGATATGCCCTAGAGGAAATCATGTCTGATGATATTTCCTATGTGTTTATGAATAAAGATAGTCCTTGGACATTATCAATGATGCATATTAACAACTATGTGACATGTTTGTGAGACTATGCATTGTATGATGACTGTCCTAAAAGGTTCTTAGTTGAAAGGGTTGTGTGGACGTGTGACCAATTAGACTAGCATATGACATGGTGGATGGTTCAGTCTCACTGACCATGTAGCATTGGATGCTAGCCGGATAATATAGACTTAGAAAGATCTGGTCAGATTCGACATAGTCGGATTCGACGTAGTCGAATCCAAGTAAAGATAAGATCGGAGTTGGATAGACCCAACTATGAGACGGAACGATATGTCATCTATGAGTCTCTAGTACAACATAAGTTATGTGTCCTAAGACCTGAGCTGGCGCACGTACTCGGGAGTGTGACAGACTTGCTTTGGGCCAACCAAAAGCTACTCCATGACTGGGTAGTTACAAACGTAGGTTTTGGGATTGTCCAGACCCATGCTGCGAGACATGGTCGAGCAAGATGGGATTTGCCCCCTCCGATCAGGACAGATATACTCTGGGCCCCTCGGGTCATCCGACCTGGATAAGCATGGCTATGCGATGAGGATTATGAGATAATCCGAAGTGTTGGTAGGATTCATCGGAACGAGAAAGAGGACGTGCTGCAACAAGGATGACCATGTTGCCTTGTCCATGAAAACATATATCGTGTGGCAAAGGGAACATAAGTGTGAAGTATAGGTGAGGGAGTCCTGGACTAAGGGGTCCTCGGGACGTCGGCCAATCTATTAGTAGGCCGGCTTGCTGGGACATTCTCTAATTGTTGCGGGAAGGACCGGATATATTAAGAGCCCACATTTTAGAAGGAAGTTCCGAAGGCTCGTCATGCACTCCAAGTCAAGATGAGGAAATCGGCATCTCCATCCACGGCAGGAGACCTACCATGTGTAAACCCTAGTACCCCCGGTGTCTATATAAACCGGGAGGGTTTTAGATCGTAGGGCAAGAACTCTCGTCTAGGGTTTAGCTATTCGATCTCGAGGTAGATAAACTCTGTAACCTTTATACCATCAATATAATCAAGCAGGACGTAGGGTTTTACCTCCATAGGAGGGCATGAACCTGGGTAAACATCATCTCCTTCACCCCTGTTACCATCGATCCTAGTATCACGGCTCGGGACCTCCTACCTGAGATCCATCGGTTTTGACACTGACATTGGTGCTGTCATGGAGAATTCCACTATGATCGCCAAAGGAGTCGATGGCTCACGTTGTCATCAACGAAGAAGTCCACAACATGGACACCTTTGTCCCCGGACAGATCTTCACTTTCGGCGGCATTGTGCTGCATGCTAACCCGATCGACCGTCTTGGCGGGGTCAGGAGTTTCGCCCCTGATCAATAGGTCAGATTCGGGAACCTAGAGTTCTCCGTTGACTCTCGGGGTGACCTTTCGCTAACTAGGCTTGTAGTCTTCCCTGCCGTGCCCGAAGACTCCGAGGCTTTAACCTCGGATTCCACTTTCAGTCCCGTCCACGGGATCCACCCCGGCTATGACCTGGCTTTGAATCCGGATTCGGCCATAGCGCTAGATGTCCAGAGACCAGTTCCTTCCAAACACTCCCCTCGCGCGGATGCATCGGAGGTTAACTCCGAAAGCTCCGAGCAGGTCGACCCGATTGAGCTCTCGACACTCAAACGAGGCCCTAGATCGGATCTTGTTGATGAAAATTACCTATGACCCAAGCCCGGTCCATGCTCAGATCGGTCATAGGGTGGGTCAAGAAGAATTTTTTTATCCCACCCACCACCCACTTGATAGCCATTGTCGAAGACTTAACCGACATGTTAGACTACGCCTCCGAGGAGGCAGAAGACATGGATGAGGAAGATCGCGCTCCCACCCCCGTTAAACACCGGGCGATGGGCTGCCACCACCACCTATGATGTCTACATGGTGGACACTCCAGCCGATAATGACGAGTACACACCCAAAAATGATGGAAACAAATGAGGTGAAGCACTGTCAAGGCACCAGAAGCCACACAAATGATCAAAGGCAAAAAAAGGGAAGAAAAGCTATCGTTGGCAACGGGGATGGAGATACCCCGGAAAACCTTGGTGTTCCCGATATTCTCGAACATCCGCTAGAGGACTAGGAGAGGCCGGAAGATCAGCGCAACCCCAATGATCTAAATGATTCCGAGGATGACGACTACCTCCCCCTGTCGAGGAGGAGGAAATCCTGTAGGCCGAAGACTTCGTCATCCCCAAAAACCTAGAAGATCAGGAACAGTTCAGGCAACAACTTATAGCCACGACCCGTAGCATGAGGCAAAAGAGCGGCAGCTTAAGGCCAAACAAGGCAACCTCAACGATCAATGGACGACGGTCCTATTAGCTAAGGAAGGATACGGTGCCGGTCTATTGGACCAACCCAAAAGCTATCCACGCTGAAGGCTGCTGCCACAATTCGATGACGATCTTACTGATACGTCGTATCCCAAACATACTCCATACGACAAGGCAGACCGCCCTCCTCGAGGACGAGACAGGAGGTTGACGACATCGGTCACAGGCCGACAATACCCCGAAGACGGGGAAAAGATCCAATAGAGCCCGATGACAGGTTTGACCTGCGACATGACCTAGACTATAGAAGGTCGTACGAGATCCATCTACAGAAACAAAGGGTACTCACCAGATAGACAGGAGGGGTACCAGCCTTGGCTCGACCGCAACAATAGAGGTCGGAACGAAACCGGGCCAGAATAGACGCCCATTACTGGTGCGACATAGCTCGGGTCAGAGGCGCTGCCCACCCACTGTGCTTCATGGACGAGGTGATGCAGCATCAGTTCCCGAAGGGGTTTAAACCCGTGAACATAGAGCAATACGATGGGACAACTGACCCAACAGCATGGATCAAGGATTTCCTCCTCCACATCCACTATTGGGTTCTACCGTAGGTGCATCGCATGCAAAATAAAATTTTCCTACGCAGAACATGCAAGAACATGCTATGGAGATGGATCACAGTTCATTACCCCTAGACGCACAGTGTCGTGCAGCGGAAGTAGAGTTTGGGAAGCGTGTTCGTGTGGTCCGTCTCCTCCTCGTCCGATCTCCCTCGAACGGCCGATCCGATCTCCCTCATGCAGCCGGTCACTGGATACCATGTACAGGTTCACCGAAGCGCCATAGGTGCACCGCCTCTAATGCTATCTGCGCGAGCAGGAGGAACATCGTGCAGCGGACTGCTAGGTCCGATCACACAGTCATCGGCGGCGAGCGGAGGTGGCTAGTTGCAACACATGGAAAGCCGTAATGATGGTGCCGAAGTGATCAACCAGATTGGTGTGCTGCACCTCCACTATATATAGGCATCCGGCGCGGGCTCAACTCTTGGGCCTCGCATGGATCCTATAGCCCACATGTTCCTTCCCTTAAGCATGTGATCCCTTAGGTTCTCGTTCACTTGGTCGCGAGTCATATCACATCTGGCTCGACCATTCGGTAGTGGCCTCTAGCAAGGCGTGCCGACTCCAAGTGTCTGATGAAGCTGGTCAGGCGAACCTGTACTTCACATTTCTATTCCCTTTGCCACGTGATATATGTTGTCGTGCATAAGGTAGCATGGTCATTCTTGTTGCAGCATGACCTCTTTCTCGTTCCGGTGAATCCTACCAACACTTCGCATTATATCATAATCCTTATATCATGGCCATGCTTATCCAGGTCGGATCACCCGAGGGGCCCAAAGTATATCTCTCCTGGTAGGAGGGGCAAATCCCATCTTGCTCGACCATGTCTTGCAGCATGGGTCTGGACAAGCCTGAAACCTACCTTTGTAACTACCCAGTCATGGAGTAGCGTTTGGTCGGCCCAAAGCAAGTCTGTCACCATCCCGAGTGCATGCGCCAACTCAAGTCTTAGGACATAGAACGTATGTTGTTCTAGAGACTCACATATGACATATCACTGCGTCTCATAGTTGGGTATGTCCAACTCAAACCTTATCTGGAATCAGATCAGACAACGTCGAATCCGACCAAACCTTTCTGAGTTCATATTATCCGGCTAGCATCCAATGCTACATGGTCAGTGAGAATGAACCATCCATCATGTCATATGCTAGTCTGATTAGTTGCGCGTCCACCCAACCCTTTCGACTAGGGACTATTTAGGACAGTTATCATACAATGCATAGTCTCACAAACAAGTCACGTACTTGTTAATACACATCACTAATAATGTCCAAGGACTATCTTTATTAATAAACACATAGGAAATATCATCATACATGATTCTCTCTAGGGCATATCTCCAACATCCACATGGCACAAGGAGATGATCTCCACGCCATCAAATATCTACCCCTAAAACTTAAGGGGCCAGCTCGGCACTGGTCAAACAACCTCCATAAAATTCCATCGGGTGCTGGGAGGATCTAGAGGATGCATTCCGATCTAACTTACAAGGAACCTATGTTTGGCCACTAGACTCCTTCGACCTGAGCACCATCGTCCAGAAAGGAGGAGAGTCCGCTTGGCAATTCTGAAATCGGTTCTTGACCAAGAAAAACCAGATCATTGATTGCCCAGACGTCAAGGCAATAGCCTCCTTCGGGCACAATATTCGGGATGAATGGCTGGCTTGTCAGCTCGGCCAGGACAAACCTAGGACAAGGCCCGCCCTTGCATCACTCATGACTCGCTTTTGCGTGGGCGAGGATAACTGGCTAGCAAGACGGAGCCACAACCCTGAAGACCACGGAACCTCTAAAGTTCGAGACGGAAACGGGAACCAAAACGCAAGAAGAATAAGTGTCGGCATAGCAACAGTGATGCCGATGACACGGCCGTTAATGCCTGCTTTCGCAATTCCTGACCTGGGCAGCGGAAGAAGCCTCCCAAAGGCAATCGCGACGGACCCACCCTGCTGGATAAAATCATGGAGAGGCCTTGCCAGATCCATGGCACCCAAGAGAAGCCCTCCCACCAACCGTAAACTGATGGGTGTTCAAACAATCCGACAAACTCATAGCTGAGGATCAAGGCAAGGGCCCACGTAGCGAGGACGAGGATGAGCCCTGCGGTCCGATCGGTGGCGGATAGAAGCAGCTCCCTCCAGAGGTAAAAATCGTGAATATGATATACGCCACTCATATACCCAAAAAGGAGAGGAAGCGCGCCCATCGAGAGGTCTACGCTGTAGAGCCTATATCCCCGAAGTACAACCCATGGTCGGCGTACCCGATCACCTTCGATCAACGTGACCACCCGACCAGTGTCCGTCATGGGGGTTCAGCCGCCCTTGTCCTAGACCCCATCATAGATGGGTATCACCTCAATAAGGTCCTAATGGACGGAGGAAGTAGACTCAATCTGATTTACTCAGACACGGTGAAAAAGATGGGTATAGATCCATCAAGGATCAAACCCAGCAACACTACCTTTAAAGGAGTGATCCCAAGCGTCGAAGCCCGATGCACGGGCTCTATAAGCCTGGAAGTAGTGTTAGGTTCGCCCGTTAACTTTTGCATCGAAGACTTGATCTTCGACATTGTACCTTTCCGCAGTGGCTATTAGGCCCTACTCAGCGTTCGCTCGCTTTAACGTCGTCCCACACTACACATACCTCAAGCTCAAGATACCCAAGCCCAAGGGGGTCATTACTGTCAATGACAACACAGAGTGCTCCCTCTAAACTGAGGAACATGCATTGGCCCTAGCGGCCGAATTCCATTACAATGATGATCGGCAAATGCCGACATCTTCCGTAAAGGCATGTAAGGTTGAGAAGCGAGCTCGGTTTTAGCCCGAACTTACTGAACCTTCTCCTGCCCAGAAATAGGGACTCGCTCCCCATTGCACAGCCCTAGTGCCTGCAAAACATGTGCCAAGAAGGCACAACTTTGTACTTAAGATTCCATGGGCAGCAGTGGGGAACAACTATCAAAGCACAAGTATTCGGCTGGACCGAACTACCAGCAATATAAGTCTTCGGACATACAATAGGTACCATCAAGGACCTGCTAAAGCGTAAAGCCCATCAATAGTTTGGCGACTTCTCAAGATCCTCTTTCCAAGGTCTGCTCGCGACACCATTACCCATAAAGGAATGCACCCCCGTAGGAGGCACAGGAGTGGACAGGCGACTAGGCATATCGAGGATGTCAGCCCACCCATCGAAGACCCCTGGTACAACCCCTCCTGTAAACTTTATATTTCATTTTCAAGTATCTGTAAACAGTTGCTTCGGCAATTTGAGCTATAAGAGTTATTGAGAAAAATATAAGACCATTATGCATGGCCGCTTCACTGTCTTTTTTGGCACATACTCTATTTGCTCCCTCCTTGGCGCTTCTTACGAAACTATTTGGTACACATTACGATGCACCGGCTAATAAACCGGGGGCTCGAATTTTAAAAATCGCCCTAAGCACAATCTATCATGTGTTTGGCGTCTCGGAGTTTGCTTTATATGAATTGGTTCTGAACTATGTCTTGGGTCAATAGTTGAGTTGCCCGGCTCCTGTGCTTACCCCTTTATGTTTCGCTCGTTCGGCTAAAAGGCCAAAGGGAGAACTACTATGATTGTGTTTCCAGCTAGCCTGGTCAAGCACCTCAGGGGAGAAAGCCGAAAACTGACTGTCATAGTATGCGAGAATCGATCTGTGAATCTGAGCATAAGTGTTATGCTAAAAACTTTGTTAGAGGTTATTCCGTGTCATACGATGGGTTTCATATTCGTACAAACCATGTGATGTTGGCTTTAGCCGTGGTTCATATGAACATCACAAGCCATTGGGGGTTAGTCATCAGCCCCCGCATTCCTTTTCATGCTCCTATGGCTAAATGAAAGCAATAAAGCATTATGGTTTGATTGCCTTGTCCCCCCTCACACTACCACCTTCGTGTATCGAT
This sequence comes from Hordeum marinum, assembly GCA_022496015.1. Taxonomy (NCBI): domain Eukaryota; kingdom Viridiplantae; phylum Streptophyta; class Magnoliopsida; order Poales; family Poaceae; genus Hordeum; species Hordeum marinum. The sequence continues at coordinate 497,584,289 of CM039673.1, forward strand.
AGCTTGGCTAAGGGTCACAATGCGGAGGCAGGGACAGCTCGCGTAGTATCTACATGGGGGTTGAAGCCGACGACTCGCAACTTTCAGTTTAAACGGCCAAACGGGAGTTATAGAGAATGCAAAACATAAAAGACATGATAACCCATGCATCATAACCATAAAAGCATTAAAAGGTCCTTGGATATATTACAGTGTGCTTACTCATAAAAGTTATCTTTTGAGCATTGAGCCTCTATCACCCGAGCACCCTCCATCACTATGGAGAAGTATTGCTCAGGGCACCTATGCTCCTTTCCAAGGGCGGAGGAGCGGTAGATATCTTCATCGGATCAAGCCCCGGCCAGTGCACCTTGGCCCTTGCAAAGGCCATCTGAGCTCCCTTGATGCATGAAGAACACCTTAGTATGTCAATCCGAGGCGAAGCATCGCTCAGCTTCCGCACCAGGCCAAACTAACTACCCGGCAATGGCTCGTTGGGCCATAGCCAGATGCAAAGATCCTTCATGGCCGGCTCCGTCATCTAGTGTAGCTCCATCAGCTGCTTCATCTGCTCGATGAGGAGAGGAGGGCACTCAGAGGCTTCAAATTGCGCCCAAAAGAGCCAAGCCTCATCTCCCTCTTCTCGTGAAGCGTAGAACTGGTTCGCATCCGCTACACTCTTTAGGAGGTCCGAGCTGGCGCCTGAGGAATGCCATACCTAGGTGAGAAATGCGAACTTGCTATCACCGAAGGCACACTATAGTAAATACGTCTTACCATCTGTGATAGCCTTGACTTGGCATATTTCTTCTTCAAAGAAGCGTCTGTCCACCTGCTCCTTCTGGAGATCAGCTTTCAGCGTGGATAGCTCAACATCTTGTCCCTTGCCCTTCTGCTCAAGGTCCTTGCATTTTTGGCTGGCGTCCTTAATCTCTTGCTGAACCTCCCCCACCCGAGCCTCACACTTTTTGCTCGCGGTTTTTAAGGCACAGAGCGCGGCTGCTGCATGTTCGGTTGTTGCCTTCTCTTCCACGGCCTCCTTCTTCATATGTCGTAGCTCGGCCTTGAACTTCTCGATTTCCTTCGTCGAGGCTGTGTAAGCAATAAAACATATAATTATACTAAGTCAACAGTGTGAATCACTAATGCTTAATAGCTCGGATATTCCAAGATGGCTTACCTTGCGCCTCGTCGATCCTATTGTTCAGAGCGTCAAGCTCCTCTTCGGATCTCTTGAGCTTCCAGTTTAGCTCATCAAGCTCTGCACCATTAACGGCCACCGCCGATGATGAAGCCTGTAAATAGCACATATTTATCATTTTATATGACTTCAAACACCTGAACTGTCAAGACCATGACCCTATGTTCGGTCCTCTTAAGGACTGTTAGAACATTATAGGATGAATAAGGTCTCATACATTGTTTGGTCATTTCTTTGTATTTGACCCTTGGGTAAGTTTTTCTAAACTCACCCAGGGCTCGGGGTCTGCCGTATATAACGATAGCACAAACTTAATAAATTAACATTTCAAGAAAAGAACATTACGTGGCTCACCTGGAAGCCCGTCAGGAGACCGTTGAAGGCCTCCTTCAGTCTGCTATCAATGGACTGAATGCTTTGCAAAGTGGCACCCATAAGGGTGCGGTGAACCTCGAAGATGGTGGCGCTTGATAGAGCCTCCTCCATGACAGGCCACCCAGTCATTGATGGCACCAGTGGTGATCGATTAGCCCGATCTCCAAGCGGGGGTCGAACCGGTGGCTCCAGAGGCGTGGTGCGCTCCGGAGATTACCTCGGAGGGGACTGAACATCCCTTTGTCCGGTCTCCTCAGTGGCTTGGAGGGGCTACTCCTCCCGGTCTACAGAGGACGAGGCATTAACCTCGACCATGACATCATCACCCCCATTGCTTGTGTTCGGCTCCAAAGGAGCCTGGTGGGATGACACCTCCAAGGCATCCTTGCGGACCCTTGAGGTATAGGATGTGACATGGTCCCGCTCTCCACCAGCTCAGCTGGTGGAGTCTCTCCATCCGAAACTTGGTCGGTGGGGAGAACGCGTGGTGGGATGCAGACCAAAAGGCGCTCACACGTTAATAGCATTAAAAACTTGGCATAAATAGCTCAGGGAGTCTTCAGATTCTTACCATTGAGTTGGGGGCTTGACCCTTAGGTTCCTGTGAGGAACCTTTTCGAAGTCCTCAGACTCGGTATCCAAGTCTGAACTGCCGTCGGGCAGGACCAACATCGACCGATGTGCCCTTCTTGGGGCAGGAGGAGGTACCTCCTCCATAGTGGCCAATGACACCGCCATTTTTCTTGTCAGGGGGAAATCCCCTTCCTCCTCATCATCATGCTCTTCCTCATGGCTAGAGGAGGCATAGGTTTCCTTAGACGCGGCGTCCCGCTGGTCCTTTATGCGGGGACATCCTCTGCCTTTCCTCTTCTCTTTGTTTTCTGCCGCCTTGTAAGGCACCACGACAAGCATCTCCGACAACAACTTTGACCTGGGGTCTTCAGGTTGTGGTGCCGGGCAGTTGATTCCTGTGACTTTGCTCAACCATTTCTGCAAAGATGAGGGGAAAAGTGTTTAGATATTTCGTCGGAAAACAAAGCCAATCAATTGAAATTACATTAAACCTGCGTAGGAGGGTTATCAGCGTGTAGGCCCTGACCCTCCCCCTCGGCTAGCCAGCTCTTCTGAGGCTTGAACAACTCCTTCCACAGTTTCCCCGGAGTGGTGCGGAAGAGATGACGAACGGTAGGCTCATCATCAAGCTGATAAGCCCACATGGGGGAGTCCTGGTGCTGGCAGGGAAGGATGCGGCGTCGAAGCATGATCTGGACCACGTTAACCTGCTCGATCTTGGCCTTGATCATTGAGGTGATGTGCTTAAGTCAAGGCCCTTTCGAATCCATGAGATCAATCTTGTGGGGGTCCGTGTTGGGGAACGTAGTAGTAAATCAAAAAAAATCGTACGACCACCAAGATCTATCAATGGAGAAACTAGCAACGAGTAGGAGAGATTGCATCTTCATACCTTTGAAGATCGCTAAGCGAAAGCGTTACAAGAACGCGATTGGCGGCCAGAGAGGAAGAGGGCTGCAGCTGCCCTAGGGTGGGCCTTAGGGCCCATCTGCCCTAGGGTTTGCCCCCTTCCCACCTTCAGCTGCGCCTTGGGCCCTTGTGTGGGTGCACCAGCCCACCTAGGGGCTGGTTCCCAACCACTTGCGACTCATGCAGTCCTCTGGTGCCAGTGGCCCCACTTGGTGGACCCCGGAACCCTTCCGGTGGTCCCGGTACGTTACCGGTAATTCCCGAAACACTTCCAGTGACCAAATCCTCACTCCCATATATGAATCTTTACCTCCGGACCATTCTGGAACTCCTTGTGACGTCTGAGATCTCATCCGGGACTCCGAACAACCTTCGGTAACCACGTACACTATTTCCCTATAACCCTAGCGTCATCGAACCTTAAGTGTGTAGACCTTACGGGTTCGGGAGACACGTAGACATGAACGAGACACTTATCCGGTCAATAACCAATAGCGGTATTTGGATATCCATGTTGACTCCCACATGCTCCACGATGATCTCATCGGATGCACCACGATGTTGGGGATTCAATCAATCCTGTATACAATTCCCTTTGTCTATCGGTACGATACTTGCCTGAGATTCGATCGTTGGTATCCCTATACCTTTTTCAATCTTGTTATCGACAAGTCTCTTTGATCGTTTCGTAACACATCGTCCCGTGGCTAACTCCTTAGTCACATTGAGCTCATTATGATGATGTCTTACCGAGTGGGCCTAGAGATACCTCTCCATCACACGGAGTGACAAATCCCAGTCTCGATTCGTACCAACCCAACAGACACTTTCGGAGATACCTGTAGTGCACCTTTATAGCCACCCAGTTACGTTGTGACGTTTGGCACACCCAAAGCATTCCTAAGGTATCCGGGAGTTGCACAATCTCATGGTCTAAGGAAATGATACTTGACATTGAAAAGCTTTAGCAGACGAACTACATGATCTTGTGCTATGCTTAGGATTGGGTCTTGTCCATCACATCATTCTCCTAATGATGTGATCCCATTATCAATGACATCCAATGTCAATAGTCATGAAACCGTGACCATCTATTGATCAACGAGCTAGCAAACTAGAGGCTCACTAGGGACATGTTGTGGTCTATGTATTCACACATGTATTACGTTTTCCGGTTAACACAATTATAGCATGAACAATAGAAAATTATCATGAACAAGGAAATACAATAATAAACATTTTATTATTGCCTTTAGGGCATATTTCCAACAGTCTGAATCTGAACTCGACCGGAGCAACCTGACCTTCTTCCCTTCGCTCGGTGATATAAAACCACTCCTTTTGCCAGGTCTTGATGGTGTGGATGAAGGTGTCGGTCGGCCATCCGACGAGGGGGGTATGTTGATGACCGCCCCTTCGCAGTCCACGTGCTCGCTCGCGACGGTCTTTGGCTTGACGTTGAAGACCTTGAGCCACAGACCGAAGTGCGGTTCGATCCGCATAAAGGACTCACAGACGATGATAAATGTCGATATGTACATAAACGAGTTCAGGAGGGAGGTCATGGAAGTCTAGTCCATAAAAGAACATGAGACCCCTGACAAAGGGATGGAGCGAATTGGATGAAGTGGGGAACGAATACCACCCTCTGGCCTAGCTTGGGGGTGGGAATCACCTGGTTCTTCTCTGGAGCACAGTGGAAGACGTTGGCGGGGAGGTAGCCGGCTTCCTTTAGGTCCCGGATGTCTTGGTCGGTGACTGTGGAGGTCTCCCACTTGCCGTTCGAGCCCGAACCCGCCATGACTAAAGCTCGGAGGATAAGTCGAGGAAGAACTGGATGTGGGCTCTCAAGGCTCACGGAGATTGAGGAAGCGGAGGATGCAAATGAGGAGCATGAATAGGCCTTGAGGTTTTTTCCCTTTTATGAGGCGTGGTGACGATCAGCCTCCCTTTACTGCGTTGTAAATTCCTCCGCTTCCCAAGACATGCATGTCGTTATACACGCCTACATAAACTTGATATGATTAATCATATCCCGTGTGAAACGGAGCATGATTTATGCATTGATGAATTGTGCTAAGGTAAAAACGGCCTCGAACCGCAAATCCAGTTTTCATAACTGGTTCAATGGTCGTGGTGGGTCGTGACCCTTCGTCAGAAAAGGTGCCAGTATATAGTGTTTACACTTTGATGTTTGGCCTTTGGGACTAAGCGATTTACGGTGTTCAGTTGATCATATGACCGGAAACATTACGCGTCATCCGAGGCTGAACTAATCTCGACTGGTCGCTAAATTGGAAGAAGAACTCACCCCGCAAGCCGAAGACTCTAGTCGCGTGGGGAAGCCGAAGCTAAGACCCTAGGCATTAGAGGTTAGTTTGGGGGCTACTCAGGGAGTCCTGGATAAGGGGTCCTTGGGCCGTCGGCCTATCTCTTAGTAGGCCGGCTTGGTGGGTCATTCTCTAATTGTCACAGGAAGGACCGGATACATTAAGAGCCCGCATTCCAGAAGGAAGTCCTGAAGGCATGTCATGAACTCCAAGTCAAGATGAGGAAATCGACATCTCCATCCACGGCAAGAGACCTACCATGTGTAAACCCTAGTACCCCCGGGTGTCTATATAAACCGGGAGGGTTTTAGATCATAGGGCAAGAACTCTCGTCTAGGGTTTAGCTATTCAATCTCGAGGTAGATCAACTTTGTAATCTTTGTACCATCAATATAATCAAGAAGGACGTAGGGTTTTACCTTCATAGGAGGGCCTGAACCTGGGTAAACATCGTCTCCTTCGTCCCCTGTTACCATCGATCCTAGTCTCACAGCTCGAGACCCCCTACCCGAGATCCGCCGGTTTTGACACCGACAATAGGTTCGCGTAACCAGCTTCATCGGACACTTGGAGTCAGCATGCTTTGCTAGAGGCCACAACCGACTAGCCGAGCCGGATGTGACCGGACACACGACCAAGTGAACGAGAACCTAAGGGGTCGTCCGATTAAGGGAAGGAACGCATGGGCTTTAGAATCCATGCAAGGCCCAAGAGTTGAGCCTGCGAGAGATGCCTATATATAGTGGAGGTGCAGCACACTTATTCGGTTGATCGCTTTGGTGCCATCATTAGGGCTTTGCATGTGTTGCAACTAGCCACCTCCACCCACCGCCGACTGTGTGATTGGACCTAGTAGTCCGATGCGCACGGTGTTCCCTCCTGCACGCACGGATACCATTAGAGGTGGTGCACTCGCATCGCTCCGGTAAACCTGTACATGGGATCCGACGATCGACTGTTCAAGGGAGATCGGACGAGGAGGAGACGGACCACGTGGACGCGCTGTCCCAACTCTACTTCCACTGCACCACACTGCGTGTCTAGTCATAACGATCTATGATCCATCTCTGTAGCATGTTCTTGGATGTTCTACGCGTAGGAAAGTTTTAGTATGCATGCGATGCACCTACGGTGGAACCCAACACCTCCATGATGTCGGGAGGGGGAGTTTGTTGGGCTACGCCCCTCCACATGGAGGTGTGTTGGCATCCGAGCGTGTGCACACATAACTCCAATACATGTGTCGTTGATCTGTTTTGCATCCAATGGTTGTGAGTGTTCCCTGGTGAAGTGATCAAGGAGAATACCCTAGCCACTCCACCCCTGCTGGTGGTAGATGCCATGGTAAGAGTGAGCACACAAAATAGAAACACAACCTAGTATTTTGCAAACTGCTTTTAAATGGATGAACCAAACAACACCAAATTTCCAAGGCAAGTAGACACCCAAGTTCCTAAGATCACCTCAAAATCAGCTCCATTGGACGTTGTTTCCCTTCCTAAAATGTTCGTCTCCCAAAACTACTTTGTTCTGAAACTACAACAGTCCGAGCTTACAAAAACACTCTCAAATCTATTGCTGCACTGACCCAATCTTAAAACCAGCTGACCAGATCGAAGTACTCAAAGTAAGGAATGAGCTCGGCAAGTATGGAGGTTAAATCATGTGTCACATGTGCATGTTGTTTGGGTTATTCTGTTGCTTACTTGTTGGTTGAACCTGTCCTCAAAGTTCACTATAGGTGGAGGGGACTCTGGAGTGCGCATATTTGTCTTGCCGGTAAATTTGTGCATCGCATCTTTGTTGTCGAGCCCCAACAAGATAAACCTACAACTTAGTGGTGTAGATTTAATGTTTTGTTTAGCTGGTGTCCCCCAGCATGTACCTGCTTTTGTTTTCTTGTAGTTTTTTCTTTTCAAACTTTCCTATTTTGAACTCCATAGTTTATATCGTGTGGTAGTTACACTTTACCTATAAAGCGGATGAAAGCGTTTCTGGCATTGTATGGCAAACACCTGTTGTGTGTAGGTTTTGACCTTCTCGGCATATATGCACACGCCATTTGCAAAGTTGAACGAGGACTTGTATATAATTTGATCTTGTAACTATCTTGAACAAAAATAGTAAGCTTACACTTCACACATACATATGTACCATACACGAACACAAGCCTTATTGCGTCATTTTTACCTTATTTGTCATTTTTTTACCTTTGACGATGGTCTATTTAGCCTTCTATATGTATGCGTGACTCTTGGATGGTGTATGAGATGTTTACATGTACAAATATTGCTTTTCAATTTCTGGCGGTCCAATAGGTGAGAGGTTATCACAAAGGAGCAGCCTCAAGTACCCATCGAGCTTTGAGGTTGTAGAGATACATATTGACCAAACATAAGTTAGATGATATGGAGGATAAAAATAGATTAGTTAACCGTTAATGCCTTTCATGGCCGTGGCACATTTGCACCATGAGATGCATGCACATATTTAGCTTGTCAAAGGGGTAACAACATTAGCATAATTCAAAGGAGCTATAATAATCTATTATTCTTTTAACATGGTCGCTTCATAAGTACTATAAAAAAATATTAACCACTCTCAAAGTATGCATATGAGCGGATACAATTAGCACTAAAAATAATTATTTACATAATAGGACAATGCTTATAAGAATATAATTGTTAAACACTGAGAGAAGATATGCGGCACCACACAATATTTTTTGGGTACCTTTTAGTAAGAATGAGTCAGATCATCTACCTGATGCGTAAAGTTAGAGCCTGAATCTTTAAACATAAGCACAACACCCGTATATGAATAGTGCTCAAATAAACATGTATTGTTTCTATAATATATAACCCATGACTACAATTCTCTTAGTCCATGCGTGTGTGGAAGAGTTGGTAGCTCCAAAACTGACCCTGTTTCTAGCACCAACATATATTGAACAACATAAGATATTATGATGGTGGTATATTAAACACTTATAGGCATAAGAAGAAATAATAAGTAACCTATAAAAGCTCTCAGAGGAAACCTTCCTTAGGATTCGTTCGCAAGCCTTTTACCTAAATCGTGGCCACATAAGTGGAAAAGCACATGGGCCTGCGGCAGACCAAATAATTGGTGCCCATCCAAATAGACGTTGGTGCTCTATTAAATTCCAAATCTTTGGTAGTGTGGGCTGGGGCTACGACCAACAAACCCAAAATTGCTAGCCTCCCTAGCCGATTGGCCTGAAGGCCCACAAGAAAACCCTAGCCTGGTCATACAAATATATACCTCGATCTCTGTCATCCCCCTTCGGTCCTAGCCGCCGCCTCCTCACCCCAAAATCTAGTGCTCCATCGCGCGTCCATAATTGCCCCCCCCCCCAGAACAACAGTCTCAGCCCTACCTATGCATTGCAAGCTTCCCTGCTCTCCTATTCATGCCTTCCATTAGGAAGATCTACAGTCTTGTTCCACGCCGCTTCTCTGAGTACCGGATTTTAGCTTGTTGTCGGCGTGCCTTTTCTGACTTACACATATTGGGTAGAGATAGATGAAGCAACCACCCGCACCTTGACGACATAAGTCTTGCGCTCTGGTGACACTCCGACATCCAAGATACCTCTGGCAAGTTAATTTGGTGTTCGGAAGAGGGATAGACAAATAGTCATCTCCTCATACAAAGAAAGATGCAGATATTTGTGAGGTATATTGTGTTTACATTTACTATCCGGATAATTTACTATTGTTTCTAGATGTCAAATTAGTGAAGTTAACCTGTCTACACGCTTTATATGGAGCAATTGGGACAATCTTTAGTATGATGAAGAGTGTTATACAAAATCTGGTTATATTACATTTGATCTATTTTCTTATTCCTTTCCTCTTTCTTTTATTTCGCAAAAAGTGGAAAGGAACAAAGAAATAAATTAGATCAGATGTAAAATTACCAGATCTTGTTATTCATTTCCACTTTAGCTCGATTGTTCTTATTAACACTTGCCTAATCTAGTATCTCATGATATTGATTCGATAATTATCTTGCAATATAATCAAAGTAACTATGTTGTATTCTTTCGTGTGGACAAATGGCTTCCATTACAACAAAACTATGTTTCATAAATTATTTTCATTTTTGCTTAAGTGTATACTTATGTTATTTGTGATACACGTGTACATTCCCTAGGTATTGAGTTTGTTGTGTTTTTAATTACTTGCATAGGTATGAGTCAAGTTATTTAACATCGGAGGAGAATGAACTACTTCATCAAGATTATACATAAATAATCCGAATTGAGCATTGTTGCAAAATGCCAAATGTCATGATTCCTATATTTACTTGCAAGTTCACACTTGAATATGGTGAATTAAGAATCTGCACTAATATAGGTCATGCTAGGTTGTTTATTATTTCATTTCCAAATAGTTTGGTCTTGGATGTTGGAGTCCCACAATCTTTGGACAATATGTTAAAATTGATTCTTATTTTTTACCATAAGTTGTTTAGTTGTAATATATAGGGGGTACACATTATCATTTTACTAAAATGTGTGCTTGTGCAATATTTTGTGGTTAGACTGTCTCAGCGGGTGCTTGTGAAGTATTTCTATGGTTAGACTATCCCAGTGGGCTATACTATGCTTATAATGGTTTTTGAGGAAGCTAGTTCAAAGAAGGAAAGAAATGAGGAATGTTTCATAAACTGTCTCCCGGGAGAGCTCATCGAGCGGATATTTGTGCGGCTTCCAGTGAGCACTTTATTGGTGTGTGTTGGTGTCTGTACACACTGGAAAACCTTGATTCAGGATCCCAATTTTGTCACATCACACCTGAAGCATGCGTCTCATTACTCCGTCATATTCTTCCAACAAGATTATGCTGCAGGAAAATATTACCCCGGTGATGCTGTTCTAATTGATAAAGCTTGGTCACAATCAACATATGCAATGCCAACGATTGACCCTGATGATTTCCTCTGTGGTTCATGTAATGGGATTATTTGCTTATACACAAAGACATCAACAATCAAGATAGCTAACCTTGCAACTAGTGAATGTCTGCATCTTGCGAAACCTATAAAGAATTTGAGTGGTGACCAATTCTTGTTCTATAGTTTTGGGTTTCATCCCTTGACAAGGGAATACAAAATTACACACTTAGTGGGTGACTATGTTGAGGGTCGCCTGCAGTATGCAGACAAATTCACCATCATTCAAGTTTACAAGCTTGGTGATAAGAAATGGAAAGACATCAGAACCACAGAAGCCTTAAGCTTGAGATGCGTCAAAAACTCTAGACTAATCAATGTCGGTGGAACAATGTATTGGCTAAATAATGATATATCGGCTAGTTAGAAGCATGTTGTTATGTGCTTTGATCTCGGTGAAGAAACTTTTGCATGTATACAACTCCCAACATCAGTACCTGAAAATTGTGTTTATGGTGGTCCCTGTAGGTACTGGATCAGAGAGATAGACGGTGAAATATGTATAGCAACCGCTCAAACCTGGCACAAAGTTGTTTATGGTAAGCTGTAAATATGGACATTTGACAACAAGGTGGAGCAAACGTGGAGCCTAAAGTACAATATTCATGTAGCAGGTTACATTGCAGGTCCAAATTTGGCTTATGCGGATAAGTTATTGATGCAAAGAAATGATAGTAGGCTATTTTCTCATGAGTTTGGGAATGAGGGAATGAGGGGGATATGAAGACTGTCGTGGTTTTGTCACGGCAGATGCCATAGGTAGGCTTATCGAGAGGGGTCGAAGGACGCTGCCGGGCTCCGGGAGCGCGATTAGGCACAAGCGGTGGCTGACACACGATGTACCCAGGTTCGGGGCCCTCCGTGGGAGGTAATACCCCTAGTCCTGCTCGGTCTAGTTGAGACAATGGCCGGGTTACAATGGTGCTCCTTGAGCTGTATGGATCAAGGAGAAAGAAGGAGCTAGCCTGCTCTTCCGCCTCTCTATGAGAGTAGCTGATCGATCCTCCTCTGCATGGGGGTGGCCCGGGGGGTTTTATAGGCCAACCCCCCGGAATACAATACAAGTAGAAGGTCAAAGGGGGGCCTAGCCGGCAGCCTCTTTGGCCGGCTGCGGGGGCCCGGCCGGGGGGTCTTGTCACCGGTAGGTCCCGCCGGCTAAAGGGTCCCGTCAGGAACTGGCGGGGCCCGCGAGGCGGGCCCCGATGCCGGTCACATCGCGGCACGGGCCGCACCTTGCGACGTCGTCTTGCGGCGGCCGGCCGGGGTCAGCAGTACGGCCGGCCACCCTGTAGCCATGCCGGGGTAGGTAACGGAGTGGTTGGAGGCATGCCGGCACTGTTGGAAGTGCGGTCACCATCCGCCAGGGTCAGAGGCCCTGACGTCTTCGCTGTGGCCATATCGGCGCTGACCCTCGATGGGATGGGGGTCACTGTAGCCACGCACGCCCTGCAGACGGTATCCAATGGTCGACCGATTGGGCGTAGCCGGCGGATCATGGCCGGCAGGGCGCAACCGGACCACGGGGGAGGTGGCCCGCCCTTTAGTCGCGTTAGGAGGTGGGGGAAAGGGGGCTCTTGAGGCTACCCCGGGGTCATCCCCCTGTTAGTAGTCCCCGAAGCCGGGGAGGACCCGCCGACGGGCTGCTGCGGTCCTCGCCGGCTTGAAGATCGTTCTTGTGCCGCAGGCGGCCTTGAGGGTCAAGCTAAACCGGCAAGCGATGGCCGGCTCCGCGGTCGGCCGACGCTTCGCACGCCTCCTCGGGTTCCCCACCTGGTTGGGGAGACGTGCCACGCGGCAGAAAAGACCGGGCAACGGGGCGGAGCCCTCCGCGGCCGCAGGCTCGGCCCACACACAGGGATCCTTTACGGCGCGGGGCGGACGGTTGGCATTTCCGAGCGCCACGATGTCCGCCCCGCGTGCCGCGGGAATCGTGAGGGCCGTGCGCAATGAATCCGGCCCTCATGATCGCCCGCGCGGGGTATAAATGTCGAGAAGGGGGAGGCAGAACGGCCCGTTCGCTCCCTCTCTTGCCGCCACATCGCCTTCGTTGCCTCCCTCCTCCCGCCACGAGAGGGAGAGAGAGGCCAAAGCATAAGGACAGGCCACACCGCCGCGCGTCGCCGAAGAGAGCCCGGACCGCCGCCGAACACCCGCGCCCGTCGACGCGACCCCACGCCCCCTCGGCGACCATGGCGGGCAAGGGCGCCTGGGATGGCATCAACATGGACGAGACCTTCATCGAGCACCTCCGTCACCATCGCAAGCTCCCGGCGGAGGAGCACTTGGTGGCGCGCCCAGCCGGGCCGAAGAACTCCCTGGCCCCGTAGGAGGGCGAAGTGGTTGTCTTCGCCGACCACTTCCTCCGCGGGCTCGGGTTGCCGGCGAGCGCCTTCTTCCGCCGCTTTCTGCCGCGGTTCGGCCTGCAGCCGCACCATCTTGTCCCCAACACCGTCCTATGTGGCGAGGAGGGTGAACGCCATTTCGACGGTGAAGATGGCGGAGGAGAATGGCAATGGGGGAAAAACCCGTACAACCGGAGCCGCCCGACACCACGGGTAAGTGACAAGCCGGTTCCCCCCCTCCATCTTCCTTTAGAGGTGATACCCCTCCCCCCCTTAGTCTAACAGTGCGCCTCTCGGCCCGCCCTTAGCTCTTCCCTTTGGTGCAGAACTACGGGGAGCCGACCCCCAACACAACAGAGTTAGACCCCGAGGAGGTTGAGGACGCCGACGACGTAGAGCCGGCCGACTCCGAGCAAGCCGGAGCATCTGGTGCTGGCGACGCGAAGACGGACACGGAGGGGGGCGAAGAGGCAGAATCGACGGAAGAGTCCCCTCCCCAGACGCGCGTTGCCGAGGCTCCGGAGAAGTCCGAGGCTTCGGAGAACGAGGTCACGGCGCCGCGGAGGCGCCAACCTCGACCTAGCGGCGGCCCTTGTCGGGGAGGCCCGATGGTGGGCGACAAGGGGAAGGGGCCGGCTGCCACCAAGCCGTTGCCCAAGCGTGCGGCGGCCGTGCAGCCAGGCGGCAGTCGCGGAGGCGGAGGCAAGAAGCAGAAGGTCGCCCAGGCGGGACCCGTGAGGAGGGCGATCCCCGTCATCGCCGGGTAAGTCCGTCTTCTCCTCCACTTTGGTCCATCTTGCCTTCCCCCCAGTCCCTTACTTCTTCGCGACCAGAGAGGCGCGCGCCCTGGGGAGGACACCGGGTGGCGGGACGGAGAGGGCGGTGCTGCCGATGGCGGCCGAGGAGAGGGAGCGCCAGGCGTGGCTCGACTTCGAGGCGGCCGAGCGGGAGCGGCGTGTCCAGGAGCTCCGCCCCTGGGAGGAGGCGGCGAAGAGGCGAGGGGGAGCTAGCGGGGAGGCCGCTGGCGGAGTGTGGGAGTCGTTCTCCCTCCTCCAAGGAAACGGCGGGGAGCCCGCGGGCGAAGCCTGGGAGCCCTTCCCCCGCGGCCGGGAGAAGAGGTCGAAGGGCTACCACGGCTCCGGGCGAAGGGCGGAGGCGAGCGCGATGGCCGCGGAGGACGAGGCGGCAATGGGCCGCGATGCCGCCCGGTCGATTGCGGGCGACGTGCCGCCGGGGCCGGAGCTACCGGCCCCGGAGGCGCCGCCACCGGACGTGCCGGCTTTGGAGGCGCCAGCTCCGGAGGCACCGATGCCGAAGGCGAGTCAGCCCGGAGCAGCCGGAGGTGGGGTGCCGGAGGTGGGAGCCGTGGTGGCCGTGAAAACGGCTGCCACAAGTGCGTCGACGGCGGCCCCCAGCGCGGCGACGCCACGAGGGGACGGTCGCCTCGAGGTTTCCAACAAGGGAGGACCCGCAGACGGAGGCCGGCCGCAGCAGACCTGGGCGGCGGCCGGGAGCCTGTCCCCTAGCGGGCCATCGAGCACCCTCGGAGCGGCGGTGGCCGCCGCTGTGGAAGCGAATGCGGCAGCCCGTGCCCAGGCGACGCAAGACGCTCGGGCTGCCAGCGACCGGCTGGTGAGCTTGGAGCGGGCGGTCGCGGTAAGTTTCTTATTTCCTTCTTCCCTTTACTTGCGTTTTTCCGTCTTTTCCAGTGGGGACGCGCCAGCGCACCCACTAGGTGTAGCCCCCGACGCTCGAGCCGGCTGGGGCGCAGGCAGGTCGAGCCTAAAGCTCTTATTGTTCTGCAGGCAGCGCATGACCGTCGGGTGGCTGCATACAACACCCTGCTGGGGTTGTACCGGGGGCTGAGAACCGGCTTGCCATCGTGTCCGCAGACCTGCGAGGTACGTTGCCCTTGTGATCTCCCAGTGGGAGCGCGCAAGTGCACCAACTTGGTGTAGCCCCCGGGAATCAGGCCGGCTGCCCCGGAGGCGGGCTGAATCCTTTCTGACTCCCGTGTCTTCTTATGCAGCTACTCATGCCGAGACGGTCTGCCTCCGGCACCAGGTGGTGCGCCATTACGAGGAGCGGGAACTCCTAACGACGGAGGGTGACCGGCTCCATGGGGAGGCGGACCAGGCAAAGGCGGAGCGAGAGGGCTGCGAGGCGGCCCACCATCAAGCACTGGCGGGCCAGGAGGCGGCCCTTCGTCGAGAGGCAGAGGAGTGGGAGAAGGCACTCCGCGAGGAGCTGGAAGCCAAGGACGCCGCCCTAGCCAAGGCGGCCGAGGACGCGCACGCGGCCCGGGATGAGCACGAGCACCGGCTCCAGGAGTGGTCCGCCAGGGAGGTGCGGCTGTAGGAGCAAGGGCATGAGGTGGACCAGATGCTGCACAATAAGTTTCCGTCACCTTGCTCTTCTCGCACCTTCCTTCTTGGTCTTCTGGTTTGCCTCCCTGCTCATCCCCGTCCTCTTCTTAGGGCTTTTCCCTGGCACGCGGGAGGTCGCGGAGGCGGCCGTGGAGGCCGACCGTGAGGCTCGTCGGGCGCAAGGAGAGGCCGTCGGGCCGCTGGCCCCTTGGACCCTGGACGAGGTGGGGATCGCCGCTGAGGTGCGCCTATCGGAGGTGGTCTGCACCCTGAAGCGGCTCCAAGCGGCCCGCATGACGCTGGTCCGCACGCTCTGGCCCCGCGCGGTGGAGTCGGTTTCCATGAACTGGCTGTCGAGGTGGCTGGAGTTCGGGGCGGCGCGGGTGAACGCCTAGAGGGCCTCCGTGGCACGAGCCGACACGGGCATGGCGCTCCGCATTGCCAAATCTTGATACCCCGAGCTGGACTTGGGTTTGCTCACGGCCCAGCGCGCTGGCGCCGACTCGGAGCTGGAGGCGGTGACCGACGAGATGCTGGCGAGGGCGAGCGACCTTGCGTCCTTTGCCGCGTGGGACGAGTACGTCCCGGAGCGTGGGGTGGACGGCGTCGTGGTCCCGGAGGACCAGTACGGGCTCGCCCTGGACGACCCGGAGGGGAGCACCGCCGAGACGGCTGATGAAGAGTCCGACACCGACGAATACGCCCAGTCCGAGCTAGCTCCGGCTGTGGGGGCTTCTACCTCGGCCGCCCCGAAGGTGCCGGCCTCGAAGGCGCCAGCACCGTCGGCTCCCGAGGCGTGAGCACCGCCAGCTCCAGCGGCGTTAGTGCTTGGAGGAAGGCCGGCCTGATGCTGCCATAGCTTAGGATTTTAGACTAGAATTCCATCCAATAGGGGTGTATATGTAATGAACTTGTGGCCGTGGGCCTTTTATATGTAATGAACTTGTGCCATTTGTCTTAGAAAGAATGTGCGTGCTGGCTCTTCTTTCACCCTTTGCCTTTTGACTTGTGTTTGCGCACCAGGATTCCCTCCGGCTTCCGCCCCGCCTGCCAGCCAGCCCGGGGCCGGTCCGGGACAGGGACGGGGCCTCACCCTTGGGAAAATAGCAGGCTCCTAGAGTCAACCGGCTAGGGCTAAGTTGAGCTGGCAGAGGCCGGTTACTAGGATTAACATAGCTCGGCGGGGCCGGTCCGGCTGCCGCGCGCATTGGCTGACTTTCGTGTGAGAAGCCCCTTCGTACCCCACGGTCCCTTCAGCCGGACAGCCGGGAGCCAGTCTGTAGCTGGTTAGGGGAGGGGAGGCGAAGGGTTGCTCGCTCACATTATTTGTCCGCCTCGGTGAGGAGCCGGGTGAGCCCCCGGGCCCGGGAGCCGGACCTGGTTGACGTTCCTTAAATAACAAAACTTTGTAGGAACCGAAAAAAGGGCATGCCCCAACGCCGGCTTGGGGGCCATCGTCGCATTCTTAAGCCCAAAAGAGGGAGGATACATACAATGGTTTTCAGCAATAGAATGGACGGAGGAGCGCCGTGTTCCACGGGCGCTCCGTCTCCTCGCCGGAGGCGTCTCTCTTGCGTTTTTGTGGCTTCTGTGCGTCTATTAGATAGTACGCGTTGTTGCGCAGCGCCCAGTTGACAATGAACGGACCCTCCCATGGGGAGGATAGCTTGTGCTAGCCGGTGGTTCGCTGGATCCGCCTGAGCACCAAGTATCCTTCGCGGAAGGAGAGCGGCCGGATCCGCTTGTTGTGGTAATGCCGGAGATTCTGCTGGTAGATGGACGTCCGGCTCAAGGCCGGCTCGCGAGCCTCCTCGAGGAGGTCGACGCCGTCTTCCCTTGCCTCCCTTGCATCTTTCTCGGTGTACAGGGTGACCCTAGGCGAATCGAATTCGATGTCGGTGGGGATGATCGCCTCGGACCCGTAAACGAGAAAGAACGGAGTGTAGCCAATCGACTGGTTGGGCATGGTCCGGAGGCACCAAAGGATAGCCGGCAGCTCCTCGACCCAACAGCCGGCCGACCGGACCAGCGGTGTCACGAGTCGGGGCTTGATGCCGGACAGGAGTAGGCCGTTTGCCCTCTCAACCTGGCCGTTCGACTGCGGGTTGGCGATGGACGCCAAGTCGAGCCGGATGTCCCGCCTCGAGCAGAAACGCGCCAGCACGCCTTTGGCGAAGTTCGTGCCATTATCGGTGATGATGCTGTGGGGGACGCCATAACGTACCGTGATGTCTTCGATGAACCGGACGGCCGTGGGGCCGTCCAGTTTGTTGATTGGCCGGGCCTCGATCCACTTGGTAAACTTGTCGACGGCGACAAGCAGATGTGTCATGCCGCCTCGTGCGGTCTTGAAAGGTCCCACCATGTCCAGACCCCAGACGGCAAATGGCCACGAAAGGGGATGGTCTGGAGAGCGCTAGCCGGAAGATGGCTCTACGTGATGAAGCGTTGGCAGCCCTCGCACTTGTCAACGAGTTCCTTGGCCGCCTCCAGAGGAGTCGGCCAGTAGAAACCATGACGGAATGCTTTGGCCACCAGGGACCTGGAGGTGGCATGATGTCCGCACTCGCCCTGGTGGATGTCGAGGAGGATTTCTTGCCCTTTCTCTGGCTCGATGCAGCGTTGGAAAACGCCGGTGGTGCTGCGGTGAACCAGCTCGTGGTTGATGATGTTGTAGGCCGAGGCCCGACGCTGAATTTGCCTTGCAATGGCCTCATCGGAGGGGAGCTCACCACGCTGGAGGAACGCCAGGATAGGCTGGGCCGACGAGGGAGCCGAGACAGGGGCCGGCCTAGCCCCTGGTACCGGTCCGACAGCCCCCGGGACCGGCTCGCCAGCCCCCGGGAGCGAGGTGGTGGCGGAATCATTGACCATCATCATGACGGCGGCGAGGCCGGTGCCGGCATGCGTAGGTGCGACTGGCTCAATCGCCGTGGCGGACGGCGCCAGACTGGCGGCTGGTGGCGGTGGAGCCGGCAAAGCTGCCGCAGCCGGCGGGGCCGGTTGGGCAGCCGGTTCCGCCGAGGTGCCGGCCACGTTTGTCGGCACGAAGATGGACTCCGATCAGGGAGAAGGCTTGATCGAAGGCTTCATCAGCCACTCGAGGGAGACGCCGGCTGGGATGGCCTTCCGGGTGGAGCCAACCTTGCCCAGTGCGTCAGCCGCCTCGTTGTCCGCATGAGGGATGTGGTGGAACTCGCAGCCCTCAAAGGAGGAGATGAGCTGCTGGACGAGGAAGTGATAGCTGGCCATGTTGGCGTCCCTAGCGTCCCATTCGCCAGAGACCTGTTGCACCATGAGTTCCGAGTCGCCGAAGCAAATGATGCGCTGGATGCCGATCTCCTTGGCGAGCCGGAGGCCATGGACGAGGGCCTCGTATTCGGCCATGTTGTTGGAGGCGGCGAAGTGGATCTGGAGGGTGTAACGGAGCTGGTCTCCTCTGGGGGACGACAGGACGATGCCGGCTCCCAGGCCGGCTCGCATCTTCGAGTCGTCGAAGTGCATGCGCCAATGCGTGGAGTCGGGCGAAGGCGGCACGAATTGGGTTTCGGCCCAGTCGACGAGGAAGTCGGCCATTGCCTGGGACTTGATGGCGATGCGTGGCTTGTACCGTATTTCGTAGTCGGCCAGGGCGATGGCCCATTTGGCGATCCGGCCGGTGGCGTCCCGGCCGGCCATGATTTCGCCCAGCGGCGCTGTGCTCACGATGGTGATGACGTGCTCCTGGAAGTACTGCTTCAGCTTCTGGGCGGCGAAGTATACGCCGTAGCACATCTTTTGGTAGTGGGGGTAGTTTTGCTAGGAGGCGGAGAGGACCTCGCTGAGGTTGTAGACGGGACGCTGCGTCGGCAGCGCCTTGCCTTCCTCTGGCCGCTCCACCACCAGGACGACGCTGACGACGCGCGTGGTCGCCGCAATGTAGGCGAGCAAAGGCTCCTTGTCAGCCGGCGCGGCCAGCATGGGCGCGCTGGTTAGAGCCCGCTTGAGGTCGCGAAACGTCGCGTCCGCCTCGTCGGGCCAGTCAAACAGGGCCGGCTTCTTCGAGAGGTCTCGGCCCGGCTCGACCAGGGCCGACTTGCGTAGGAGCCCGTAGAGGGGCAAGGCCTTCTCGCCCAGCCGGCTGATGAACCGGCTGAGGGAAGCGAGGCAGCCGGTGAACTTCTGGACGTCGCGGAACCGGACCGGCTTGGGCATGCGCTCAATCACCCGGATCTTCTGGGGGTTAGCTTCGATGCCATGGGCGGACACGAAGAAACCTAGGAGCTGGCCGGCTTGGACATCGAAGACACACTTCTCTGGGTTGAGCTTGATCTTGTATTCGCGCAAGTTGGCGAACGTCTCCTGGAGGTCGTCGAGGAGGCTGAAGTGCTTCTTGGATTTGATGACAATGTCGTCCACGTAGACATGGACGTTCCTGCCTATCTGAGGCAGGAGGCACTTCTGCATGCAGCACTGGAAGGTAGCGCCTGCGTTCTTCAGGCCGAAGGACATGGTGATGTAGTAGTAGGTCCCGTAAGGGGTGATGAAGGAGGTCTTGAGCCGGTCGGCCGGGTCCAGCTTTATCTGGTGAGAGCCAGAGTAGGCGTCCAGGAAAGACAGCAGATCGCAACCGGCCGTGGAGTCGATGACTTGATCGATCCGCGGCAGGGCGAACGGGTCCTTGGGGCATGCCTTGTTCAGGCTCGTGTAGTCGATACACCTGCGCCAGGTCTTGTTTTTCTTCAGCACCAGGACTGGGTTGGCCAGCCAGTCCGGGTGAAACACCTCCATGATGAATCCGGCTGCGAGAAGCCGGGCGATTTCTTCTCCTATAGTATGTCGCTTCTCCTCGAAGAAACAACACAGGGGTTGCTTGACCGGCTTCGCACCCGGCCGTACGTGCAGCTTGTGCTCGACGAACTTCCTCGGAACACCCGGCATGTCCTTGGGGGACCATGCAAAGATGTCCCGATTCTCACGGAGGAAGTCGACGAGCTCGCCTTCCTATTTGCTGTCGAGGCGGGAGCCGATGGTCACACACTGGGTGGGGTTGGACGGATCGAGTGGCACCTGCCTGGTGTCCTTGGACGGCTAGAACGAGCCTTCGCCGACCGACTTGGACAGAGGTGCTGGCACGGCCGGCTGGGCGGAGGCGAGGGCCACCAGCCGGTTGAGCTCGCCGCTACTCCTCCGCTATTTCCAGGGCCTCGGCCAGCCGGCTGCCATCTCGCGTGCACGCCATTGACATCTGGTACTTGCCGGCGATGGTAATGATGCCCTTGGGACCCGGCATCTTGAGCTTGAGGTAGGCGTAGTGGGGGATCGCCATGAACTTGACGAGAGCGGGCCTGCCCAGCAATGTGTGGTAGGGACTGTTGAGGTCCACTACCTCGAACAAAACCGGCTCGCGGCAGAAATGACTGGCGTCGCCGAAGAGGATGTCGAGCTTGATCTTGCCGACAGGGGTGCAGGACTTTCCCGGCACGATGCCGTGGAAAACAGTCCGACTCGTTTTCAGGTCCTCCATCTTGAGCCCTAGCTTGAGTAGGGTGTCGAGGTAGAGGATGTTGATGCTGCTATCTCCATCGATCAAAACCCGCAAGAAGCGGCACGAGCGTTTCTCCGAGGTGATGGTGGGATCGAGGACGAGGGCGTAGCTGCCGGGGTTCGGCATCACGGCCGGGTGGTCCGCCTGGCTCCAGGTGATCGGCTTCTCGGACCAATGCATGAATTGGGGAGTCGCGGGCATGGTTGCATTCACCTCGCGGTGGAGCCGGCACTGGGCGTGCTTGTCCGTCTCTTCGCTGGTGAAGACGACATAGCAGTCGTCAAGTTTGGGGAACCGGTCGTGCAGCCGGCCGTCGCCCCGAGCCGGGGCCGGGTCCGCCTGACCCGGACCGGGAGCCGGAGCCCAAGCCGGGGCTGGTGCCGGGGTGCGGGCTGGCTGCGCGGGGGGAGCCGGGAGACCATCCCCCTGGGCCAATCGCTGTGAGAAGCTGCACTGTCGGAGCGTGTGCGTGGCCGGCTTGGCACCGGAGTGGTTTTTGCAGGGGAGGTCATGCATTTTCTCGAAAGTCAGCCTGGGCTGCCAGGCGGCCTTGCCGGCGTGATGCGCTGACCGGAGGCCTGGCCAACCTGCTTCCCGTCGATGGAGGCGACCTGCCGGCTCCCGTAGCAGGAATCGGGCTGGTCGTTCTTGTGCTTGCCATTCTGCGGCTGCCGGTTGTCGGCCGCCGCCCGCGACGCGGCGGGGGGCGTAGCCGGCTTGGCCGGCGCCTTAGCCTTCGTCCTCATTGAGGAGTCGGCCGTGGCGTATTTTTCCGCTTTGGACATCAGGTCCGCCAGGGAGGTTGGCTCGGAGCACAGGAGCTTGTGCTTGAGGGGGGTGCCATCTCAGCAGCCCTCGATGAAGTACTGGATGGCCGATACCTCGTGTACTCCTTCGCAGGAGTTGCGGAGCTCGGTCCAGCGCGTGAGGTAGTCGTGGAGGGGCTCATCCGGCCCCTGGACGCACATGGCCAGCTCGAAGTCCGTCCAGGTGAAGTTGCGGACGAAGGCCTCCTCGAAGTCCATCCAGGTGTTGACGCTGTCGGCGGCCAGGCTGTTCAGCCAGGTGCGCGCCGAGCCGATCAGCA
The DNA here is from genome assembly GCA_022496015.1 of Hordeum marinum. Lineage (NCBI taxonomy): Eukaryota > Viridiplantae > Streptophyta > Magnoliopsida > Poales > Poaceae > Hordeum > Hordeum marinum. Next base: position 497,605,958 of record CM039673.1, read on the forward strand.
TGAGGGGGACGTAGCGGACGGCTACCCGCTTGTTCCCCCTGGCGATGCCGATGGCGGTGGTGTAGTCGATCAGCCAGTCCTCCGGTTTGGCGGCCCCGATATACTTTGGGGTGTTGCAGGGGAGCGTGAAGCCGGGCGGAAAAGGCTTGTTGCGGATCCGCGGACCGAAACAGGCTGGACCAATCGAGCCCTCGTCCTCGAGGAGAGCCGACTATGCCAGCCGGTCAAGACGAAGCCGCGTGTCGTTGTCGCTATGGGGGACGCGAGGCCCGAGCCGGGCGGCGAGCTCGGGGCGAACGGCCGGCGGGATGGACCGCACCGATTCCAGCCGCGGAGGCGGAGTATGCCCGCGGGTGCGCCGGCTGCCGCCAGCCGGTGCCTCGTCGCGGCGGTGGCTGCCGGCCGGGTTATTGCTGCGTCGGCTGTTCACAGTCGGCTGTTCGTTCCCGCGTGACGGGAGGCGCTGGACGTTGCTCCCCTGGGCGTTCCGGCCGGAGGGACGAGGGGTGCTGGAGTGCTAAGCCAGCCGGTGGTCGCCAGCCCCAGTGTCCTCCCCCTCAGGGCGGGGAAACTCGGAGACGGCCCCACCGGGGGTGAGGACAACCTGTTGTGCGTTGGCGGTGTCGATGAGGTCCTTGATGTGCCGCTCGCGTGCGGCCCGCTCCTCGCCCTCCAAGGTTGCCAAATCCTCGTAGGCAACCTTGGCGGCGCGTAGGTTGGCCGGAGATGGGAAAACGGCCGCCGAGGATCTCTGCGACCGCGCGGCCGCGTGCTCGCACAGCACCACACCGGCTGGGCTCGGGGCCGGCCAGAGTGAGACCGTACGCGGAGTTGTATTCCCGCGGCGCGGCCTCCATCCGGCGCCGTTCGGCAACGAGGGTGCTGTTATCTTCGAACAGCAGGCGACGGGCCGCCTCTAGCTCGGCTCCGGCGGTGGCTGGGTCCGCCGTCGTAGCGATAGGAGTGCCCAGACACCGGAGGGTGGCGGCGAGTGGGTCGGAGGTGCCGGCGCGGGCGGTGGCTGCGCCGGCCTCGGCCCGAAGTGGTGGAGGAGACGGTGACCATCACTCCCACACGAGTATGGGGGCCGATGGCCTCGCCCGTGGTGAGCGTGTCCACGGACGAGGCAGGGTCGGTGCAGTCGAACACCCAACTGAGGTAATTGTCGGCCTCCGACCCTTCGGCGAGGCTCAGCTCACTGAACCGCCCGGCGAGCGTGACGACGTTGAGCGTGAGGTCGCAGCCGAGGCACTCGTCAGAGATGCCGGACGTGCTGCCCGCAAAGCCCGTTGGAGCAAGCCCCACGAGCACGCGGTTCTGCCCAGACGCGAGGCGGTCGGGGGAGGTGGTAAAGGGTCCCTCACGGAGCGTGACTCCGGCCGGCGCCGCGGACGGCCCCACGGTGGGCACCAACTGTCGTGGTTTCGTCACGGCAGATGCCATAGGTAGGCTTATCAAGAGGGGTCGAAGGACGACAGCGGGCTCCGGGAGCGGGATTAGGCACAAGCGGTAGCTGACACACAATATACCCAGGTTCGGGGCCCTTCGTGGGAGGTAATACCTCTAGTCCTGCTCGGTCTAGTTGAGACAATGGTCGGGTTACAATGGTGCTCCTTGAGCTGTATGGATCGAGGAGGAAGAAGGAGCTAGCCTACTCTTCCGCCTCTCTACGAGCGTGTCGCGTGGAGTGGACGTGGAGGGGACTCCGAGAGTAGCTGATCGATCCTCCTCTGCATGGGGGTGGCCCGGGGGGTTTTATAGGCCAACCCCCCGGAATACAATACAAGTAGAAGGTCAAAGGGGGCCCCAACCGGTAGCTTCTTTGGCCAGCTGCGGGGGCCCGGCCGGGGGGTCTTGTCACCGGTAGGTCCTGCCGGCTGAAGGGTCCCGTCAGGAACCGGCGGGGCCTGCGAGGCGGGCCCCGATGCCGGTCACATCGCGGCACGGGCCGCACCTTGCGGCGTCATCTTGCGGCGGCCGGCCGGGGTCAGCGGTACGGCCGGCCACCCTGTAGCCATGCCGAGGCAGGTAACGGAGTGGTTGGAGGCATGTCGGCACTGTTGGAAGCCCGGTCACCATCCGCCAGGGTCAGAGGCCCTGACGTCTTTGTTGTGGCCATATCGGCGCTGACCCTCGATGGGATGGGGGCCACTATAGCCACGCACGCCCTGCAAACGGTATCCAATGCTCAATCGGCTGGGCGTAGCCGGTGGATCATGTCCGGTAGGGCGCAGCCGGACCGCGGGGGGAGGTGGCCCTCCCTTTAGTCGCGTTAGGAGGCGGGGGAAAGGGGGCGCTTGAGGCTACCCCGGGGTCATCCCCCCATCAAAGACTATGATAACATGCAATCCTATATCTATGTGGAGTCACTTGTACGCTTAGATGTATACAAGAAAGGTGGCATTGTGCGTAGGCCCAAAAAAAGGGAAGGTTGGAAATTGAAGAAGTGGAAGTCTTGGGACCATGATCTCTCTCAACTAGAAGAGATGTGGAGCCAAATTCATCAAAAGGAGCATCACATAACTGTATGTTGGCTTAATTAAAATTTACCTTAACCAAATGCCTTACTTTGGGATACCTAAAAAATTGTTGAGTTTCCATTTGATAGGTCTTTTCATAGAGAACCGGCATACAACTCAATCAACGTCTGCATGGTATATATAATGATGTGATTCGACAACAAATAGGCCTAAAAATTGATCAAATAGTTCCGGTCTTTAAAAATAAGGTGATTCTTTACCTAAATATAAGTTAAAATAATTTTTTCACATCTTAGTTTGAAATATCAATAACCATATCTTAGGAGCAAAGAAAAAAAATTGAATAGTAGCATATCCCTTGGTACTCCAGTGTCCAAGATCCCCAAGGTGGTTTAATTTCGTGGGGAAAGAGTGTGACAGAGAAAAGTTACTTGCTCGTATGAAGAAGTATGGCGATATTTGTGAGGTATAGTGTGTTTCCTTTTGCTGGTCAAATCAATTGCAATAGTTCCTAAATGGAAAATTAGTAAAATTAACTATTCTACAGGCTTTGGATAAGGAAATATGGAGGATTGTGCATATGACGGAGAGTATTATACAGTATCAGGTAATTTTAACATTTGATCTAATTTTTAGTATTATTCATTTTCACTTTAGCTTCCTAGTTCTTGTTACCACTTTTCTAATCCAGTATATTATGCATTTAATAAAATAACATTATCTTGGAAGACACACATTCACTATTTCTTCGTAGAAATAAAATACTCTTGTTAAAGTAAAGTTATGTTTCACCAAAAAAATGCACACATGTGTTTATGCTATATGTGCAAGTTGCCTAGCTAGTGATTTTGTTCTGTTTTTACTGAGGTTGTTAATAGTCAAGTTATTTGATATCGCACGAGAAATAACTACTTACTATTGTAATACTTTGAATAAAGCATTGTTGCAAAACATTATATTTCATGATTCCTATATTAACTTATAGCTTCACACTTCATTCGGTGAACTAAGATTTAAACTAATATAGGTTTTGCTAGGTAGCTTAGCATTGCTGGTCTGCTTTGTGAAACATGACTAGTCCAATATAGCTACGCTAACTCGATATGGAACTACAAGTTGCTTAGGTTACTTTCATGCAATTGGTCAAATATCATACCCATTTGAACATGAGAGAAAGCAACATAAATAGAGTTACATAAAAGAGAAGATTACAATAAGGAAACATAGATCAAGTGTAAAGGTCACTAAAACCAGTCATCCGAAAATTTACATTTTCTCTTCTTTTCTTGACTTGTCATATTGAATTCAAAATTAACGACAAGATATATCCTAGTTGTGTGCCTTTTTTTATATTAACAAGGCAATAATTAGAATTTAGGCATTCCTTTTAGTCCTAACAGGACAAGGTGTTTTGAGTGGTGTCCTGTTACAAAAGTATGAATGTCTTGTGTATTGATCTTTACTCATGTTTTAGGTTGGTCCTTCGAGTGCAAACGATGTTATTTCATCCCAGAATCACAGTGATCGCGAGGATACAGTTGAGTCTTGGGAGCAAATCATGACGGTCTTTTTGGCTTAATGAGATGGCTGTTCAGCTCTTGGTACTTTATCCTAATTTACGTGATGTAAAACAATCATTTCTGCATTACCATCTATGTGATGTTATGTTTATCTATTTAAAATTTATGATATTAATCACACATTTTTAGTGTGTGGACCCAATTAACATATTGGTTGATTTGAGACATTAAATATTTGCATGTCGATGAAGTTGCGATGACCTTTGATTTGAATATTCGAACCAACTCTAGCCACTATGAATATCAATAGAATTTTTTGTAGAAGTTGCAAACCTGTATTTTATCCTTGGTTGTAAGTAAAAAATCTTAGATAAAAAGCAAACATTCCTTAGTGCATGGATAGAGGAATACTAGAATCAACTTGGTTAAAAATGTATGAAGTTTTCGTTCGGGAACGTTGCATGGGAAACAAAAATAATTCTACGCACACGCAAGATCTATCCATGGTGATTACCATCTACGAGAGGGAGCGTGGATCTACATATCCTTGTAGATCGCTAAGCGGGAAGCGTTAAGAAACGCAGTTGATGTAGTCGAACGTCTTCACGATCCAAATCGCCGAGCGTCCCGCGATCCCATCACGATCCATCTCGCGATCCAATCACGATCCGTGCCGCGATCCCATCACGATCCGTCCCACGATCAAATCACGAATCGTCTCGCGATCATGATCATAGTCCTTCCGATCTAGCATCGAATGAAGGGAACCTCCGCATTCAGCACACGTACAACTCGATGACGATCTCCGCCTTCTTGATCCAGCAAGAGGGAGCGGAGAGGTAGATGAGTTCTTCGGCAGCGCGACAGCATGGCGGCGATGGTGGTGGAACGATTCCAGCACGGCTTCTCCTAAGTGTAAGTGCATCTAGTGCCCCTTAGTGATTTTGGTGTATTGAAGACTTATAGGTTAAGGAACTAATGTGTTTGTGAGTGTACATAGGCTCCATAAGTCGATGAGGAGTTTGATATATTCGGAGATTACCGACCCCTAAAAATGTATGTCTTCAACTGAAGACTTTGGTGAAGACTTTGGTGAAGACTTTGGTATTCCCTGAAGACTTTGAAAATGAAGAAGTTGGTGTGACCTTGAAGATATGAACGAGGACTATGAAGCGTAAAGACTTTTGTTTTCGTAGTTTCATTTCCTTTCTTTGAGTCATAGGAAACACCGTACTGTTAAAGGGGGGGCGAGGTAATACTAAGGAAAATTTCCAACTGATGCTCAACTCCAAAAGCCTCAACCTATCCAATCCTTCGAGTGAAGCCTTTGGAAATCTCTTACGGTTCATTCAAGTTCTTCAGTGATAGAGATGATGTTCTTCTGGTCTCTAAGGAAATTGGTCTAACTGAGGAGTTAGGATTTCGCTAGTGCGAATTGCCTACAAGTGAGGAACATGATAAGCCTGAGAACTTTCTTAGTTCGAAAATCCAACCGGTGTTGTGCTTAGCACCACCTGTCCCTAATCATCACACCCACATAACGGTCATATTGTTGGGGCATTTATGTCTTATCATGTCAGGTTGCACCCTGGCTATAAATAGCCACCCCCCACAACCACTAGTTTGTCGGCTGCTCCGAGAGAGAACTGGTACTTGTCATTTGAGACCAACCCATCCTCTGAGGACTGTGAGAGAAAATCATCAGTGAGGAAAAACCCAAATCCAAACCATCAAACCCAAAGTGATTGAGCATCACTGAAGAGATTGTTCCTGTGTGGAACCGATGCTTGTTACCTCTGAGGACTGTGTATCCTCCAGACGGTTAGGCGTCATGGTCTAGTGTATCCTACAGACAATTGGGGATCATGGAGTGACCTTGGTCTAGAGCATCCAGCAGTAAATTGTGGATAGTCGGGTGACCACTTTTTGAGGGTTTTGGAAGTCTACCCTGAAGACTTACCACGAGTGTTGAGAGAGGACTTTCTGACCTTAGCTCGGGGAGAATACGGTAAGGACTGTGTGTCCTGGGACTGTGTGTCATCTGGTTTTGAATACCAGGCCGCTCCAAACTAGACATACGACTATCCCAGCAGTTGGAACTGGGTCATCAAACCATTGTGTTCATCAAGTTACCTGATTCTATTTCCTCAACCTCCTTATTCCTCGTATACTTGTTGATGAAATTGATCTTTACTGTTTAAAGAATTTGACTGAAGACTTTCACAATTTCCTCACATCAAATTCTTCAAGTCACCTTATTCCTCACCTGCTTATCCTTTATCACGCTACTTGTAATCTATGCATGTTTTGTTTCATCATGATGACTATGTTGTTGCTATGTTTCTCATGCACTTGAGTACTTAATCCGCTGTTAGTTATTCATCACATTTCAAATTCCTCAAGTTGAAATTCCTTAAGTGATGAATTTGTAAAAATCGCCTATTCACCCCCCTCCTCTAGTCAATATAATGCACTTTCAATTGGTATCAGAGCAAGGTACTCCCTTGTTTTGTGTGATTTTGGTTTAACCACCTGGAGTTCTAGTTATGTCGACTGCAGGTATGATCAAGGTTTCCGCAGGATATCCTACCTTCGATGGGACGGACTATCCCTACTGGAAGAACAAGTTGTGCATGCATCTCAAGCAAAGAATATCATCTGTGGCCATCTGAGCAAAGGTCAGTATGGCAGAGTGAGTGCTTTGGACTCTACTAAACTTATCCGGGATAGGCCGTCTGACGAGGATATGTACCTAGGGTAGGGTCCTAGGCAAGGCCCACATACCCTACCTAAGGACACCACATGGGAGGACTTGAAGATCAAGCATGAACTTCCGAGTGGATCCTTGGAGACGTTCAAAGTCACTCAATAGTAAACCACTCGGAGACTCCTTCTTTCACTCGGCATTCGTGTGTCACTCGGAATACCTCGCTTTCACTCGACGCCAGAAGACCAGGAGCCATCATCAAGAGCCCAACAGGCAGACACTGGTTCAATGGTCATTAGTAGCTTTTATTATGTATGTTACCTGTAACGGCAGACTTTAAACCCCACGACCAGGCCCTTAGATGTGGGATAATTATGAGGGGTAGCGAACTCTATATAAGCCGCCCCTCCCCTCCTGCACAAGGGTTCGCAACCATTGTAATCAACATTCCACACGACATAAAGCTCCCGAGCTTTGAGACGTAGGGCTGTTACCTCCACGAGAGGGGCCTGAACTCATACATCTATGTGTACACCCTCACCGTAGCTAGGACTCTGCCCTCTCCCTTCGTGCCCCTGCCATCTACTGTCAGGCTCTGCATGTTCGACCCACCGCTGGAGTCATGAGCGGCCGGACCGCTTGCAACCGCGAACAGTGAGAGGAGCCGACGCATAGGGGGTCGACGGCTATCGCAGCAGCACGCCATAGTGGACTCACGTGGAAGTGCGTGGCCCCGCGGACCGGGAGCACCTCAACATCGATAGGCGCTTCCTGGAGCCATGCCGAATCGTCGGCTATGAAGGTGAGCGCTCCAAAATGGATCTCGTGGCCCAAAGCAAAAACACTGCCGGAAGACATGTCGAAGGATCAAAATCGCAACCTCGCCGGAAGTCGCTTAGATGCCTGCCCCACGTTGGGTGCCAACTGTTTCCGAGTGGATCTCACAATGGTGTTGAGGTATACCGAACTCCTATGCTTAATGTTGTTGCTGCTAGGATAGCGGATTCCATTCAGCCATCCCAGTCAAAGGCTGGTAGAGCGATGTTGCAGATCAGAGCACTGTTGGATGCAGCACAACGTCAAAATTCAGCAGTTTCTTAGTCTCGTACCAGGATATACAACAATTCACCCAAGGTAGAGACCGTTCAGTCGGCACATAGCCCTGGATCGCCCTTGCGTCATCGAGGCGGCAGTTTTCGTGAAGGGCAAGACAGAGATCAGCATCACCGCGAAGACCCCCATCGAGTGCCCACTCCTTCGTGGAGTGGTCTGTACGCACCCCGGTGCTAGGACGACAGATGCTCCATCGGTAATGAGCGGGACGCGGTCTTTCACGCCCGTGCCTACCTTGTTCAGAAGCAGATCAACAAGAGCAGAGCCTACAGCGAAGGACATGACAGAGATGTTCCAAGTAGAAGCTCAGCTGTGGTGTCTGATCCTGAGTGTTTCAGTAGGGTTATACGTTCTGCAGAGATCCCCCCAAACTTCAGGATGGTGGCCGGAATCGGGAAGTTTTCTGGTGAAACAAAACCACAGACTTGGTTAGATGATTATCGAGTGGTTGTGCAGATTGGCGGAGGAAATGACAATGTCGCGATGAAGCACCTGCCCCTCATGTTGGATGGTTCAGCTTGAGCTTGGTTGAATCGTTTGGCTCCTTCCAGCATACATTGTTGGGAAGATCTTGCCCGAGTGTTTGTCCGAACCTTCGAGGGCACTTGCAAGCGCCCAGCAGGTCTGGTCGACTTACAGCACTGCGTCCAGAAGCCCAATGAAACCTTAAGGGATTATATTCAGCGATGGTCCACCCTGCATCATACGGTGGAGAATGTGTCGGAACACCAGGCTATTTGTGCCTTCAAGGCCGGTGTGAGATACAGGGAGCTGTGCCTGAAGTTCGGGCGCATTGGTGACATTTCACTCGGCAAGATGATGGAAATTGCCACTCACTACGCTAATGGCGAGGAAGAAGACCGCCTCCGTAGCGGCAAAGGAAAAACGGTCGCCAACGAGTCTGGCGGCGGCAACAGTCGGAAACAGAAGCAGAAGGCTGAAGACCCGGCTCCGGCAGAGGCATCAGCACTGGCGACTCAGTCGAAGAACAAGGGCAAAGCCAGGGCTGAGTATGCCCCCAAGAAGGGGAAGGGTCAGTCAGGAACTGATATCTTGGATCAGCCGTGTGTAATTCACACGAGGAAAGATGCAGAAGGCAACCTGATTTTGCCCAAGCACACCACTCGACAGTGTCAAACCCTTATCCAGCAATTCAAGGGAGACCAGTCGAGTGCGAAATCTCCTGAAAAAGAAGATGAAGATGAGGAAAAGGAAACATTCCCGGATGTCACTACTACACTAGTGATTTTTGCTCATGTCGAGAGCAAGAGTCGTGTGAAAGTCATCAATAGGGAAATCAACATGGTTGTGCCAGACACCCCCCACCTACCTCAAATGGTCTCAATATGCTATCACTTTTGACCAAACAGACCATCCTGCTCGTGTGGCCACGCCCGGTCGACAGGCTCTGGTAGTTGACCCGGTGGTGCAGGAGACTCGACTCAGAAAGGTCCTTATGGACGGCGGCAGCGGCCTGAACATTCTGTATGCGGATACTCTGAAAGGGATGGGCATTCCGATGTCCCGTCTGAGCGAGAGAAGCATGCAGTTTCATGGGGTCATCCCAGGAAAGAAGGCCAAGTCACTCGGCCAGATAGCATTGGATGTGACATTCGGAGATAGCAAAAATTTCCGAAACGAAAAGTTGACATTTGAAGTCGTGGATTTCAAGAGTGCTTGTCACGCCATCTTGGGTAGACCTGCTTATGCACGTTTCATGGCCCGACCATGTTACGTGTATCTCAAGTTGAAAATGTCAGGCCCTAAGGGCGTGATCATGGTCATTGGCAATCGACAGCGGGCCAAAGAGTGTCTCCAGCAAGGAACCAAGATCGCCGATTAACAAACCGCTGATCCTGCTGATTTGCTCCACGCAAAGAAGCCTGCTTCCGAGTCGGCATTTCAGTCGGCAGGGGAAGTGAAAAAGGTGCATATCCACCTGATGGATCCAACTGCTGCCCCGATGAATATCTCAACAACACTCGAAAGTAAATAGGAAGCCAAGTTCATCCAGTTCCTTCGTGAGAACTGGGATATCTTTGCATCGAAGCCTGTTGACATGTCGGGGATTCCCAGGGAGCTGGCTGAGCACCGTCTGCGAGTGGATCGGAAAGCCAAGCCCGCCAGGGAGCATTTGCGTCGATTAGCGGCAGAGAAACGCAAGGCAATCAGAGAAGAAGTGGCCTGTCTCTTGCAAGCCAAGTTCATTCGGGAGATTTACCACTCCGTGTGGCTCTCGAATGTTGTGATGGTGCCAAAGGAAGATAAGTAGTTGTGCATGTGCATTAACTTCAAACATCTCAATAAGGTGTGCCCCAAAGACCATTTTCCGCTCCCCCGCATAGATCAACTTGTTGACTCGACAGCGGGGTGTGAACGTTTATCGTTTTTGGATGCCTATTCTGGGTACCATCAGATGCGTTTGTATGGCCCGAACGAAATAAAGACAGCCTTCATCACCCCTTTCGGGTGTTTTTGCTACATGACCATGCCTTTTGGTCTTAAGAATATTGGTGCTACTTTTATGCGCATGATTCAGAAATGTTTACTCGACCAGATCCCTCGGAATGTCGAAGCGTACATGGACGATATAGTAGTCAAGTCACGCAAAGGTTCTGACCTGCTGGCTGACATGGCCGAGACATTCGCCAATCTGAGGCAATTCGACATAAAGCTGAATCCGGCCAAATGTACCTTCGGTGTCCCTGGCGGCAAGTTGCTCAGTTTTCTCGTTTTAGAGCGAGGAATTGATGTCAATCCCGAGAAGATCAGCACCATTACCTGTATGAAGACTCCCGTGCGAGTGCACGACGTTCAGAAGCTCATAGGTTGCTTGGCAGCAATGAGTGTATCCATTTCTCGTCTTGGTGGGAAGGCTCTGCCCTTATATCAGTTGATGAAGAAGTCCGACACGTTCGACTGGACTCCCAAAGCCGAAACAACGTTTGTTGAGCTCAAAGCCCTGCTCTCCACCCAGCCGGTGCTTGCCGCTCCTGCCAGCAAAGAGCCCTTGCTCATGTACATCGCAGCCACAAATCAGGTTGTCAATACAGTGCTGACTATCGAGCTAGAAGAGGAGGGTAAAGCCTATAAGGTCCAGCGCCCAGTTTATTATGTCTCGGAAGTATTGCCCCCCTCAAAGCAAAGATATCCACACTATCAGAAGCTGGTGTATGGTATTTACCTGTCAACGAAGAAGGTGGCGCATTATTTCCAAGACCACTCGATCTCGGTCGTCAGTGATGCTCCTTTATCTGAGATTTTCAATAATCGCAATGCATCAGGTCGAGTGGCTAAATGGGCAATTGAGCTTGGACACTTTGACATCAGATTCGAGGCCAAGAAGACAATCAAGTCCCAAGCATTGGCAGATTTCATGGCCGAGTGGACTGAACAGCAACAGCCCATCCAAGTTCACTCGGCGCATTGGACAATGTTCTTCGACGGCTCCAAAATGTTGAACGGGTCCGGTGCTGGTGTTGTTTTGATATCCCCCAGAGGCGACAAGCTCAGCTATGTATTGCAAATTCACTTTGATTCCTCCAACAATGAGGCAGAGTATGAAGCACTTTTGTATGGGTTGCTATCTCACTTGGCGTCAAGCGCCAGATGGTTTATGGCGACTCAGATTTGGTGGTGAATCAAGTGATGAAAGAATGGGATGTTAGAAACCCCGCTATGACCGGATACTGCAATACAGTCCATAAGTTGGAGAAGAAATTTGAAGGCCTGGAACTTCACCATGTTCCCCGACTGAAAAATCAAGCGGTCGATGAGCTGTCCAAGATAGGCTCCACTCGACGGCCTGTCCCCAGCGGGGTGTTCCTGGAGCATTTGCACACTCCTTCGATTCAAGAGGATCCCTTCACCGAAGAGCCCCCACAAGCTTTGAGCTCCTCTGACTCGACTAAAGTCGATGTTCCTGCTGTGATTGAGATGGTCATGGAGATGCTAGTTATCATTCCCTACTGGAGTGTGCCATACATTGCCTATATCCTCAGACAAGAGCTTCCTGAAGATGAAGCAGAGGCTCGACAGATTGTGCACAGGTCCAAGCCTTTCACTGTGATGGGAGATCAGCTATTCAGAGAGAGTATGACTGGTGTCACCTAGCGCTGCATTTACCCCGAGGAAGGTCGGATGATTCTAGACGAAATCCACTCGGGAACTTGTAGCCACCATGCGTCTTCAAGGGCGATCGTCGCTAAAGCATACCGAGCTGGTTTTTATTGGCCACGAGGGCTGCCAGTTCTATGCAAATCTGTCACACAAGCTGGCGTCTGCTCTGAAGACAATTCCTCTCGCCTGGCCGTTTGCGGTTTGGGGACTCGACACGGTTGGTCCCTTCCGACCCGGAAAAGAACTATTCACCCACCTGTTGGTAGCAGTCCACAAATTCACCAAGTGGATTGAAGACAAGCCCATCAAGAAGCTGAATTCTCGCACGATAGTCACATTCATGAGGAAGATCATTATCCGGTACGGCATTCCGCATAGCATCATCACGAACAACGGCACTAATTTTGACTCGGAAGAATTTAGGAGATTCTGTAACTCCCAAGGCATCCGGGTGGATTATGCTTCCGTTGCACATCATCAAACCAATGGGCAAGTTGAGCGGACTAATGGTCTCATTCTGCAAGGTCTAAAGCCTCGTCTCATGCGCGATTTGGATCATGCTGCCGGTGCGTGGGTAACTGAGTTGCCGTCTATTTTGTGGGGATTGAGGACAACGCCTAATCGGTCGACTGGACGGACTTATTTCTTCCTTGTCTATGGTGCTGAAGCCATATTGCCGAGTGACTTGGCCCACAATTCTTCTCGAGTGGAGCTATATGCTGAGGCTGAAGCTAAACAGGCCAGACAGGATGGGGTAAATCTTCTGGAGGAGGAGCATGAGATGGCTCTGATCCGGACCACTACCTATCATCAAGACCTACGGCGCTTCCATGCAAGGAATGTCTAAAGCCGAGCGTTCCATGAAGGAGATTTGGTGCTCCGAGTGAATCAACACCGACCTCACAAGCTTGCTCCTCCATGGGAAGGTCCTTTTGTCGTCCCTAAGGTGCTAAACAACGGAGCCTATCACCTGTATAATCTCATGAAACAGATAGATGAGCCACGAGCCTGGAATGCAGACCTGCTCCGGCGTTTTTACACTTGAGACAAGAGTTTTCTGATGTAATAAGAATACTTCATCAATGCAATTCATGTTTCTGCGATTAGTACTTCGTCGATTCCAACCGCGCAGTTACATTCCTGGGGATACTCCGAGTGATGAGCAATCCTCACACTCGGGGGCTTAGCTACAAAACATGTTTCGCCTAAGTTAAAAACCCTGTCGGGTGGATAGCAGTCCATTCACTCGACGGCCTATTTGCGAATCCGTCTTTGCTTGGGTTCAAAAAAACCACTTCAAGTGATGAGCAATCCTCACACTCGGGGGCTTAGCTGTGAACACGTTTCGCCTAAGTTAAAAACCTCGTCGAGACGATGGTAATCCATTCACTCGACAACTTAGCTGCAAATCGACATTCACCTAAGTTCAAATATACTTCGAGTGATGAGCAATCCTCACACTCGGGGGCTTAGCTGCGAACACGTTTCGCCTAACTTAAAAACTTCATTGAGTGTATAATAATCCATTCACCCGACAACTTAGCTGCGAATCGACATTCGCATAAGTTCAAATATACTTTGAGTGATGAGCAATCCTCACACTCGGGGGCTTAGCTGCGAACACATTCCGCCTAAGTTAAAAACCTCGTCGAGTGTATAATAATCCATTCACTCGACAACTTAGCTGCGAATCGACATTTGCCTAAGTTCAAATATACTCCGAATGATGAGCAATCCTCACACTCGGGGGCTTAGTTGCGAAACATGTTTTGCCTAAGTTAAAAACCTCATCGAGTGGATAGCAATCCATTCACTCGACAACTTAGCTATGAATCGACATTCGCCTAAGTTCAAATATACTTCGAGTGATGAGCAATCCTCACACTCGAGGGCTTAGCTACGAAACACGTTTCGCCTAAGTTAAAAACCTCATCGGGTGGATAGTAATCCATCCCCCATGTATGAACCTTGTGTCATGTGCTTGAGATGTATGTTTTCTCCTTGCCATTCATGTGTTTGCATTCTTTCATCATCATGCATCATTCCCATTTCATTCATGTGCCATGTTGGTTTTTCTTGTGCTTGCTATGATGTGGTGGTGGTGAATGGTGGTTGTGACATGTGAGAGGTTGTGAGTGGTTGGATCCAAGTGTGTGCATCTCCTTTTCTTCCCCTCTCTTTTCCCTTTGCAACATCCCCTCCAAAACCCCTTTTTATTCCTATTATTATTTGTCATCAGATTTTAAGTTGTTTTTAAATTGTTTAAAAATGTTCATGAGGTGGCCCATGTGTTTTATGATATGTGTGAGTGTGTTGGATTTAATGTTTGGGGTTTTGTGGTGTTGTGTTTTATTTAAAACAGGAGCTGTCTTTTTAAATATCAAATAAAATACTTCTGTTATAAATCAACTTAATATTTTTATTAAAAGGTGCACATTATTTCCTCCTCAAAATCAAAACAGGAGCAGTCCATTCACTCGACGGCCTATTTGCGAATCCGTCTTTGCTTGGGTTCAAAAAAAACCACTTCGAGTGATGAGCAATCCTCACACTCGGGGGCTTAGTTGTGAACACGTTTCGCCTAAGTTAAAAACCTCGTCGAGTGGCTAGTAATCCATTCACTCGACAACTTAGTTGCGAATCGACATTCGCCTAAGTTCAAATATACTCTGAGTGACGAGCAATCCTCACACTTGGGGGCTTAGCTACGAAACACGTTTCGCCTAAGTTAAAAACCTTGTCGAGTGGATAGTAATCCATTCACCCGACAACTTAGTTGCGAATGGACATTCGCCTAAGTTCAAAAATACTCCGAGTGATGAGCAATCCTCACACTCGGCGACTTAGCTGCAAAACATGTTTCGCCTAAGTTAAAAACCTCGTCGAGTGGATGGTAATCCATTCACTCGACAACTTAGCTGCGAATCGACATTCGCCTAAGTTCAAAAATACTCCGAGTGATGAGCGATCCTCACACTCGGGGGCTAGGCTGCGAAACACGTTTTCTCCTAAGATAAAAACCTCGTCGAGTGGATAGTAATCCATTCACTCAACAACTTAGCTGTGAATCAACATTGGCCAAGTTCAAAAATACTCCGAGTGATGAGCGATCCTCACACTCGGGGGCGAAACACGTTTCCCCTAAGTTAAAAACCTCGTCGAGTGGATGGTAATCCATTCACTCGACAACTTAGATGCAAATCGACATTCGCCTAAGTTCAAAAATATTCCGAGTGATGAGCAATCCTCACACTCAGGGGCTTAGCTGTGAAACACGTTTCACCTAAGTTAAAAACCTCATCGGGTGGATGGTAATCCATTCACTCGACAACTTAGTTGCGAATCGACATTCGCCTAAGTTCAAAAATACTCCGAGGGATGAGCAATCCTCACAGTCGTAGGCTTAGGTGCGAACACGCTTCGCCTAAGTAAAAAAACAAACTCAGTCAAACAGACGATTGAAAGCCAAATACGAACAAAATCCAAAGGGTAAACCACGGATAAATGTCTCGTAAGAAAGCAAATGTGCTCAGGCCTAAGGCCTGAATAAAGTTTTAAAGGATACAAATCCACTCGGCATACCGAGGCAAATTTAGCTGTTTCTTCCAAACACAAGTTCTTCAAACGGGAGACGGACTGGCAGGCTCAACGAAAGTTCTAGGTCGATGTCGTCGGTGATTCTGGTGGCTGCTTCGATGAAGGTCTCCATGAAGTCCTCGAACTGGAGTTTCTTCATGTTGACCACCTGGAGCTCCTTCAGCCTCTCCTCCCTCACGTCCCTACAATGGACCCTGACGAGTGACAACGCCACGTCGGCCCCGCAGCGAGCAGCAGATTTCTTCCAAGCTTGCACTTGACTGGGAAGTTCATTCAAGCAAACCATTATAGAGTTGAGGTCGAGCGGAAGTGTGTCCTCGGGCCATAGCTCCTTGTCAATTCTCTTCATGGCAGATTTCAGTCGGGCGATATAGGCCTGGACGCCTTGGAGTCGGAAGTTGAATCACAGCATGTTCATCGCCATTGCATCAGCAACTGGTGACTTGGTGGGATCCAGATTTGGCTCAACCTCCTTTGTCTCCTTCTCAAAGTCTTGGTAGAATTCTGTTGAAGAATGGGGAATGGGAGGAGAATCGGTGAACTGTGACCCTCAAAGATTTTACAAAGCTCAGTCGACAAGAAACACTCACCGTCGAGCAGAATATACATCTTCCTCGAGAATTCGCCCAGATGCTTCTCAAGACCATTACCCCTCTTGGTTAATTGTTCGGTCTTCTTAACAAGATTTGCATGCTCCTGCTTCAGTTTGGCGTTCTCATCCTCCAGTTTGTTGGCAGCCGCCAGCTTCCGATCCGCAGCTTCAGTCTTCTCCGTGGCCGCTCGTTGAGCGTCAGCAAGCGCCTTGTCCTTCTCCTCCAGCGCCTTCTTCATGGAATCTAAAGAAACAACATTGTTGAGTCGCTCTCGGAGTCGACGGTTTTCATTGCGTACGTCTATTCGAGTGAGAGCACTCGGATAAAAACATGAAGAGTGAAAGGGAGAATGCAGATAGTCAGTAGTAATTACCTCGCAAGGTCTTCATCTCAGCACGCACTCACTCCAGGGCGTTGTTGGCGACTGCCAGATCCACCTACAACCGATTTTTCTCATCCTCCACGTCCTTGTATTGCGTCCCAAGTTCGCAAGCCGTCTAGAACCAGCAAAAGACAGGAATTCAATCGGCAAGTGGTTCCTGGACAGTCGACTGAGTTAAGAACACCGGCGAATGACTATTTTGCAACCTTGGAACAACCTAAGAAGAATTCAAGCAAAAAGTCCACTCGACATGTCGAGTGGCCCTGGCGCTCCATGCGCCATAAACAAATTTAAAGTTGTCTCTATTAAGACCCCTGCCGATGCAAGCTTTCGATAGCGGTCTCGGGGACTACACCCAGTGGGTGCACTAAGAGTGCCCCCACTGAGACGGTTAACTCACGGTCCGTCGAGTAACTCGTCAAAAAACACTCGACATGTCGAGTGACCCCAGTACCACGCGTACGACAAGTTTTCAAGCCTAATGTTTATCGTCTGCGATGAACAGTAGCCTCGGGGACTACACCCAGTGGGTGCACTCCCCCACTAGTTATTCAAACATTCGACAAGGTCAGCCTTGTCACGACACTCGACCCGTCGAGTGATGCACCCCCCTACTCTATGAAGTGCAGTCTATCCTTATGCAGCGTCATATCATGGTTTGCCACTAATATCCATGAAACCTGCAAGGTAGCTATGGAGTGGTGTAATTCAAGGCAAAGTGTATCCTGTATACAACAGACTCTAAGACCCCTGCCGATGCAAGCACTCGACAGCGGTCTCGGGGACTACATCCAGTGGGTGCGCTAAGAGCGCCCCCACTGAGACGGTTAACTCTCGATCCGTCGAGTAACTCATCAAAAAATACACTCGACAAGGTCAGCCCTGTCGTAACACTCGACCCGTCGAGTGATGCACCCCCCCTACTCTATGAAGTGCAATCTATCCTTATGCAGCGTCATATCATGGTTTGCCAATAATATCCATGAAACCTGCAAGGTAGCTATGGAGTGGTGTAATTCCAGGTGAAGTGTATCCTGTATACAACAGACTCTAAGACCCCTGTCGATGCAAGCACTCGACAGCTGTCTCAGGGACTACATCCAGTGGGTGCGCTAAGAGCGCCCCCACTGAGACGGTTAACTCTAGATCCATCGAGTAACTCGTCAAAAAATATACTCGACAAGGTTAGCCCTATCGTAACACTCGACCCATCGAGTGACGCACCCCCCTACTCTATGAAGTGCAGTCGATCCTTATGCAGCGTCATATCATGGTTTGCCAATAATATCCATGAAACCTACAAGGTAGCTACTGAGTGGTGTGATTCAAAGTCAAAATGTATCCCGTATACAATAAACTCTAAGACCCCTGCCGATGCAAGCACTTGACAGTGGTCTCGGGGACTACACCCAGTGGGTGCGCTAAGAGCGCCCCCACGGAGACGGTTAATTCTCGATCCGTCGAGTAACTCGTCAAAAAAATATATACGCTCGACATGTCGAGCGGACCTAGTACCACGCGTACTATCAATCCCAATCCTACTCGACTACGATCCGATCTATTCGAGTGGAGAAAGTTCAAACATTCTACAGCAATCACCCAGTGGGTGTACAGCAGCCAAGAGAAGACAGGAATTCAATCAACAATGGACTTACAATCGAACTTACTCGGACATTGGTGCGGAGGGCTGCGCTGGCGTCAAAAGCTAGTTTGCTAGACTCGTACGCCTCCTTGGTCCTTAACATGAGCTGCTCCGCCTGAATCATGGCTTCCTTCGCAGCTCCGGTCTGATCTTCCGGGTGCAATGCAGAGAGAAGGCCGTCACAGGTGGGGTCGGCATGGTCACAGGAGCAGCTGAGACAGTCTAAGGGGGCCCAGTTGGAGTCGACGCCACAATAGTCGAGACGGCTGGAGGAGCATGTGTCAGAGGTGCTGCAGATTCAGCCCTGGGTTGTGTCGAACCACCTCCCCCTGGGAAGACTCTGCAGTCGAACGCTGAAACGCTTGCACCGATGACACTCCTTGGATGCGAGGGTGCGAAGTGTCTAGTCGCTCCTTGTCGTCCTCTACCTGAATGACCTCTGCATCGACAACCGACGGTATTAACATCTGCATGTGTCAAGTCCTATTCGGACGAACCAACAACTATTTAACCTCTATGAGAAGTGGCCGCGTCAGCAGTGTCGACATCCATTGCTTCCCCTCCATCTCGATGAGCCGAAGACACAGATGTAGCAGCTCTGACGGATTGAATGACATTCGATCAGATACAACTCCAGACTTCAGTTGACAGAACAAGTACGGAAATAAACACTTATGTGGAGACGACAGGCACTGCCACCCTCATGCGAGGCAAAGCCTTGCGAGGCTTGGTGACGACTTGCTTGGGCTGCTTGGCCAGTTTTTTGCTCGGCTCAGCGGTCGAAGGGCGGCTCTGTTTCAAGTTCTTCTCACTAGGGCCTAGAGCCCTGTCCTCAACAGTTGACGGATCTTGGCGGGACTTGGTGCCGCTTTCACGTCGGGGAGGTGAATCGACTTCTTCCGCCTCGCCGGAGTCCTCGTATTATTCCTCGGTGTCAGAAGAACCGTCGCCGTCCATACTGCCGCCCTCGCTCCCCACGCCATCTTCAACATGGTTCCCGTTGGGAACAGGTGAGTGCATGTGCGTCCATTCCTGCATGATTCAAGCAAAGAAATCAGTTCAATATATCACTCGACAGTATAATATATCAGTTGACATCACACAACTCACCAGGTTCTTCGGCGGGTTTTCGGCCGAGTATGGCCGGATCCTCTTGGCTCCCAAAGAACCAGTCGACAGCTGGATGGTCAGGTGTATATGGGGGAAGGCCAGTCGACATATTGGGCAATGCTACATACTTGCAATAGAACCAGGTCGACTGCCAACCTCTGACAGACTCAGGAAAGGTCATGGCAGGGAAGGAGCTACGAGCTCTTTTCTAAACTCCTAAACCTCCGCACAGCTCGAGCACGTGAGTCTTCCCATCAGCGGGGAGGGCTTTCTTCACGGTCTGGGATCTGACCGTGAAGAGGTGTTTGAACAATCCCCAATGGGGAGAGCAGCCCAGGAAACATTTGCACAAAGTGATGAATGCAGACAGATAGGCGATGGTATTTGGCAAGAGGTGGTGCAGTTGGGCACCGAAAATATTCAGAAAGCCCCTAAAGAACAGGTGGGGCGGCAGAGAAAAACCTCGCTCGACGTGGGAGAGAAGGAGGCCCCGCTGCTCGTCGCACGGCTAAGGCTCGCGTTCCTCCCCCGGCAGCCTCCAGGCATCGTCCACCACGAGCCCGTCGAAGACGAGGCCCTCCATGTCCTCGTGGGTGACGACAGAGGGGAGAAAATCCCCCTGCATCCAACCCGCCGGCGTGGTGAATCGAGCGGTCGAGGGCTTCTTGCCCTTGAGCTTCGCCGCCCCCTTCTTCACTCGCTCTAACTTCTCCGTCGTGTTCTTCATCTTCATCGCGGCGGCTATCGTCGAGGGAGACTGGAGTGGGGCACTGCGAGCAGAGGAGACGGAGGAAAATAGAGAAAGAACTGGCGGAGGTACTGTGCAAACTGCAACATAGAAAGCTTTATATGCTGCCGAGTGTCTCACTGACCAGTGGACCCGCGAGGTTACCGCGCACGCCAACCACTGACGGCGCTCGGTACGTGGCGATACGACCGGCACGAAGATCGAGGCATCACGCCTCCACTTGCCCCGATCATGGCCTAATCGTCACGCACGCGCTTCCCAAATTTTCGTATCCCGGAAAATCCGGGTCCGTCAGACCGACCCGTCGCCTCCCAAGATACTGTCAGCTCACTCAAACCAAAACAAATATTGAACATCCACTCGGACACCTTCAAGGCTGAATGGATCCAGGCGAGCGGAGAGGAATTCAATCGACACAAGTTTCATTGAAGCACTGAATATCATTCGGAAGATTTTGCGTGTTGACCCTGAACGAATGCTAATGCTTAGAGTTCAATCGACACAAATTCCATGGAAATTCCAAATATCATTCGGAGGATCTAATGCACTAACTCAAGGTCTACATTGATACCTCTTTCCACCACTCAAACCCCGATCCACTCGGGGGCTAATGACGAGGATATGTACCTAGGGTAGGGTCCTAGGCAAGGCCCACATATACCCTACCTAAGGACACCACATGGGAGGACTTGAAGATCAAGCATGAACTTCCGAGTGGATCCCTGGAGACGTTCAAAGTCACTCGACAGTACACCACTTGAAGACTCCTTCTTTCACTCGACAGTCGCGTGTCACTCGGAAGACCTCGCTTTCTCTCGACGCCAGAAGACCAGGAGCCATCATCAAGAGCCCAACGGGCAGATGCTGTTTCAATGGTCATTAGTAGCTTTTATTACGTACGTTACCTGTAACGCAGACTTTAAACCCCACGACCAGGCCCTTAGATGCGGGATAATTATGAGGGGCAACGAACTCTATATAAGTTGCCCCTCCCCTCCTGCACAAGGGTTCGCAACCATTGTAATCTCAACCTTCCACACGACATAAAGCTCCCCAGCATTAAGACGTAGGGCTGTTACCTCCACGAGAGGGGCCTGAACTCATACATCTGTGTGTACACCCTCGCCGTAGCTAGGACTCTGCCCTCTCCCTTCGTACCCCTACCATCTACTGTCAGGTACGTTCCCACGACATTGTCCAAAGTCAACGAAGGTGTTTCCACTCAACGTGACTCTCGTGTTGATGTTCTTTGCAATCTCTTCAACCGCTTCAAGAGACTCGACAATGAAACTGTTCAGCAAACGTTTGATCGTCTCACTGATATCTCCAATGAGCTTCAAGCACTGGGTGCCACTGATATCACCGACCATGAAGTGGAGAAGAAACTGTTAAGATCTCTTGATTCCTCATTCGATACTCTGGCTTTAATGATTCAAAAACGTGGAGACTACAAGTCACTTGATCCTGATGATATTCTTGAGAGACTCAATACTCATGAATTCCAACAAGCTAAGAAGTGAGACCTTTACGGGCCAAGCTATGGAAGATCTCGTGCTCTGAAGGCAAAAGCAATTTCCTCATCCGAAGGAAAAGATTCTGATAGTAGCCTTGGTGCTCCTGAAGAACTGAGTCAGGAGCTTGCAATGCTCGTGAGGAAATTCCATAAGTTCTCAAGGAGAGGTGGATTTGGAAAGTCATCAAAAAGTGGTTTGAGGAAATCAGATTCCTCAGATGACTACAAGAAAAGAACTTGTCACAAATGCAAGAAATCTGGTCATTTCATCTCTAACCGTCCTCTCTAGGAAAAAGAATCAAAGAAGAAGAACAAGAAGAAGAAGTACAAGGATGACAATTCTGATGACTCGAAGAAAAAGAAGAAATCTTCAAAGTCCTCATCTTCAAAGTCCTCAATGCATAAGAAGAATGGTTCCAGAAAGGCTCGGGCTTTCAATGGCAAGGAAATGGACTCAGAAGAAGAATCTGAAGAATATTATGAAGAAGAATCTGAGGTGGAATCTGAATTTGGTATTGCTAGCCTTGCTCTTGCTACTGCTTTTGTCAGCAAGTCCATCTTCAACGATGAACAAAATGACTACTCCAACGACTCCGACGTTAGCAATGATGATTACGCTCCCACCTATTGCTTCATGGCTAAAGGTTCCAAGGTACATAAGCATCACTCCTCCTCTGAATCAAGTGATGGTGAATCTGATGAACATGTGAAACCTAGCTATGCCAAACTTGCTAATATTGCTACTAGGCAACAAAGTGCACTTGAAAAGCTTCAAAAAATGCTAGACAAAAGCGATGATGTGTTGAATGAGGAAGTGGATCGAACTCAAACTCTGTCTAACGATCTCAAAAGTCTTCATACAAAGTATGATAACCTTCAGATTCATCATAATGCTCTCTTAGCCGATCATGAGAAGCTTTCTTATGAATTTCTTCAAAGAAAGCAACATCTTGAGAAACTAAGGGTGTCACATGAGGATCTGCAAAGGGAAAACGATTCCTTACTGTCTCAACAGATCTGTACCACTCAGGAAGAATTTGTTCCACCTTGTTTAAAATGCATCAAACGTGAAATTGCTAATTCTTCACCTAAATGTTCAAATGCTTCTATTGCTGCAAACTCTTCAACTATTCCAGTGGTCACAAATTCCTCATCTAAGGATACCACAAGTATCACTGACGAAAATGTAGGGTTGAAGGAATTGTATGTGACAGGCATGTACAAAAGTCTCAAAGGGCATCAAACCCTTTGCGATGTCCTCAAAAAGCAGATTCTGAACAAGAACCCTAGGAAAGAGGGTGTTGCCTTTGTGAGGAAACTCAACGCTAATGGATCCTAGTGGACACCTGAGCAGTACCCCAAAACCTCATGGGTTGCTGCAAAAGGACCTCCTATAGATCCCTACACTTTATCTGGCTTTACTTGTGAAACTTCATATTCCTCTGATGAGTCACTTGACTCCAACTAGAAATTCTTCAAAATTCAGAAAGGTGAAGTATTTGCCAGATTTGTTGTAACTAATAGCAGGAACAGTTCTCCTATGAAGAATATCTGGGTTCCCAAGAGCTACCTACAAAATCTTCAAGTGAATGTCCTCACGACACCACTCATGAAGAAAAGGAACCCCGATTCAAATTCCTCATATGGACCAAAGTCTTCACTTGGACCAAATTCCTCAAATGGTCAAAAATATCATTCTCGAGCTAATGCATCTGTTTCGCGGGGAAAATCTAAGAGCTCTGAATATGTGCATTATTCTTCAAATCATTATGTTCCTAAGTCCTCGAATAATTTCGCTACTTATTCATATGAGTACTCTAACCCTCGCCCTGTGAAATGAAGCACACTTGCTTCAATGCCTCCCTTCTCATATGGTGCTCACGGAATGATGAACTCTTTGCCACCCCTCCAGATGTGGGTGGTGAAGAAATTGAACTAATCTCTTATGCAGGGTCAGGTCTCCAGATGAACTTGAACATCTGATGAATTTGCTGGAGACCTGAGGAAATGCTTGAAAGGACGCAAGCTAACCATGTAGAAATGAATTCCTCATTTCTCACATCCTCACACTACTTGCTTACTATCTTGTGTGATGAAATTCTGTCTAATGAAATTGATGTCATATTCTTCACTCCGAAGCATATGAGTTCGTAAGTTGTACTAATTCATCTGCAGGATGAACCTCCAAAAGCTACTGAGTGGGTCCTTGATCATGGATGCACAAATCACATGACTGGTGACAAGAATGTACTGATGAAATTGCCACTTGCTCCATCCCATCTGAAGCATATCACCTACGCTGATAAAGAAAAAAGCAAGGTATTGGGTCTAGGTAAGGTTGCAATCTCAAAGGACCGAACCATGGATAAGGTGATGCTTGTTGAATCCCTCAGGTTCAACCTTATGTTTGTCTCAATGCTTTGTGATCTTGATATGGTTGTCTTATTTGGAAAATATCGTTGTGTTGTCATCATGGAATCTGACAATTCCAAAGTCTTCGAAGGCTTTAGGAGAGGAGACTTGTATATTGTTGATTTCTCTACAGGTCCTCAGCCTGCCACATGCCTACTTGCAAAGCCCTTAGAAGGCTGGATGTGGCATCAACAACTTGGAGATGCTGATATGAGGAACTTGCACACAGTCATGAAGAAAAAGCACGTCATTGGCATTGAAGGTGTCAAATTCCTCAAGGACCACCTTTGTGGTGCATGTGAGTTTGGGAAGATGACTAGATCCAAGCATCCCTCGAAGACAATCATGACCATGACTCGACCCTTTGAATTGCTTCACATGGATCTCCTTGGCCCCACTCATTACTCCACACTAACAAATTCTTCAAGTTTGTATGGATTTTTCATTGTTGATGATTACTCTCGTTACATGTGGGTGCATATTATTTTGTACAAGTCTGAAGTGCACGATGTCTTTAGACGATTTGCTTCAAGGGCCTCCATGAACTTCGGCGTCAAGATCAAGCACATCAGGAGTAATAATGGGTCTGAGTTCAAGAACACCAATCTTGATGAATATCTTGATGAACTTGCTATTACTCATGAGTTATCTACCCCTTATACTCCTCAGCAGAACGGCGTCGTGGAACGCAAGAACATGACTCTTGTTGAGATGGCTCGCACCATGCTTGATGAATACAAGACTCCTCGTTGCTTCTGGCCTAAGGCAATTAATACTACATGCCACATCATCAACAGGGTATATCTTCACAAATTATTCAAGCAGACTTCGTATGAACTCATGACTGGCAAGAAACCCAATGTCAGTTATCTCAAAGTCTTCGGTGCAAAATGCTGGATTAGAGATCCTCACCATAGTTCTAAATTTGCAGCGAAAGCACGTGAAGGTTTTATGCTTGGTTATGGAAAGGACTCGCACACCTACCACCACAAGGTTGTTGAAACTATAGATGTGCGGTTCAATGAAACTGACGGCTCGCAAAGAGAGCACCTGCCTTCTATGCCAGATGAACAGTCTCCTGAGGAATCCATTAAGCTGAAGGCTACTAAATACATCATACCCACTGAGGAAGTCATTCCAATGAATGAAGACATTCATGCTGATACACCTGAAGAAAATGGTGCTGAAGAAAATCCTCAGCCACGCAACCTCCTCACCCGAGAGTTGCAAATGAAGTGCAGATTGACAAAATCATCGATGACATCAATGCACCAGGTCCCCTCACTCGCTCAAGAGCTTCACATTTGACTAACTTTTGTGGGCACTTTGCCTTTGTCTCTATCATAGAGCCCACCAAAGTTGATGAAGCATTCAAGGAGCCTGAGTGAATTCAAGCTATGCAAGAGGAACTGCATCAATTCAAGCTCAACAACGTGTGGGAAGTTGTCAAGTGGCCAGATCCTCGCAAGCATAACATCATAGGTACCAAATGGATCTACTGCAACAAGCAAGATGAAAATGGCCTTGTGGTAAGAAATAAGGCTCGTCTTGTAGCTCAAGGCTACACACAGGTTGAAGGAATTGACTTTGATGAAACTTTTGCACATGTTGCTAGACTTGAAGCTATTTGCATATTGCTTTCTTATGCTAACCATCATGATATGATCTTATATCAAATGGATGTGAAAAGTGCATTCATCAATGGTAAGCTTGAGGAAGAAGTATATGTTGCTCAACCCCCAGGTTTTGAAGACCCTAAGCATCCTGACAAAGTCTTCAGACTCAACAAGGCCCTCTATGGCCTCAAGCAAGCCCCTCAGGCATGGTACGACACTCTGAAGGAGTTTCTCATAAAGAAAGGCTTCAAACCCGGTTCACTCGACCCAACTCTTTTCACAAAATCCTATGACAATGAACTGTTCATATGCCAAATATACGTAGACGATATTATCTTTGGCTTTACTAACAAACGTTACAGGGATGAATTTGCCTATATGATGAGTGAAGAATATCAAATGTCTATGATGGGAGAGTTGAAATTCTTCTTAGGTCTTCAAATTCTTCAGCAAGACAATGGCATCTTCATATCTCAAGAGAAATACCTCATGGATGTTCTGAGGAAATTCTACATGCAAGATTGCAAAGGCGTCAAAACTCCAATGCCTTCAAAAGGCCACCTCTGCACTAACGAAAATGGTAAAGATTTCGATCATAAGGTATATCGCTCCATGATTGGCTCATTATTGTATCTATGTGCATCTAGGCCTAATATTATGATGAGTGTTTTCATGTGTGCCCGATTCCAAGCAACACCGAAGGAATCACACCATAAGGATGTGAAACATATTCTTCGATACTTAGCTCACACACCAATGCTTAGATTATGGTATCCCAAGGGCTCAAATCTTCACCTCATCGGATACTATGATGTTGACTATGCTGCAGATCGTGTGGATCACAAGTCAACCTCAGGCACATGTCATTTCCTCGGACAATCCTTATTCTGTTGGTCCTCAAAGAAGCAGAATTGCGTGTCACTATCTACTGTTGAAGCTGAGTACATTGCTGCTGGTTCATGTTGCGCTCGGTTGCTGTGGATGAAGCAAACCCTCAAGGACTATGGCATCAAGTTGAAGAATGTGCCTCTCTACTGTGACAACGAGAGTGCCATCAAGATTTCTTACAACCTAGTTCAGCATTCCAAGACCAAGCACATCCAGATTCGTCATCACTTTCTTCGAGATCATGTACTCAAGGGCGACATCTCCATCGACCACATCCCCACTAAAGAACAACTGGTCAATATCTTCACAAAGCCCTTGGATGAAAAGAGTTTTCGCAAGTTGCGGTGTGAGCTAAATATCTTAGAATCTTCGAATGTTCTTTGAAAAAGGACACACATCCTAACACTTATGCAAAATTGATGACTTAGCTGTGCAACACACGAAGTAACGTTTTTCTTCAATCAATGAAGAATAACCCTCTAAGTGTGAAGAAATTAATGAAGAATTTGATTCTCACAACCCTACGACAATTGTACGTGGTGTCTGAAGTCATCATTCTTATACGGTGGGTCACGCCACCAACCATAGTTGAAATTCTTCAAAGTTGAGTTTTTCGTCATTTTGCAAGTTCTTCAAATTTTCAATTTCCTCAAAATTTGCAAATTGCTCAACTTTTCAAATTGGTCAACGTTTCAAATTCTTCAAACTATGAAACTCATGTTCTTCACTAACTATATATATATATGAGTTTTTAATGTCCTCAATAGCATTCACTTATTGCTAATTCTTCAAGTTGATTTTCATCTAAGTGAGTGTGATCGGACCCTTTCCCACTCTATGCTAAACTCAACCGAGTATGTTCACAAATTCTTCATATGCGTTCTACTTTGAAACTCGTTCAAAGTCTTCACTGTGTCGTTGACAGCTGAAGAATTTGCGAACGGAAACTTTAAAATTTTCACTATCAAAATTTTTGGCGTTTCCCGCTCAAACTGTTCTGATTCCCACGAATGGATAACCCACGATCTCCCACTATCGCCACTTCTCAGTATGCGGGTGACACATGTCACGTGGAGAGCAAGGGTCAAGGGCAATCTTGTCCAAAATCTTTGGACAGATTGGTTTTCACCTCCGCTATAAATACTCCTTCCCTTTCACTGTGCTCGGTTACTCCTCACTCCTACTCTCTCCCGAGCTCAACCCTAGCGCCGCCGCTAAAATCATCGCCGCCGGTGTGGAAGAGCTTCACTGCCTCAACCTCGCTGCCGTCGTACTCACATCGGCCGCGGAAGTCTTCACCCTGCCGCCGCTATAGCTGTCTCCCTCTGCCAAGCTAGGGCGTGGGAGATCTGGACTGACGAACTTCCTAGATTTCTTCTCACTGTTCGTCGTGTTCTTCATCAAGGTAAATAAAATCTATTTTTACTACTCTTGTTTGATCTTCAGTTATTCCTAAATTTTCTCAAAGGTGTTTATTCTTCAAGAATCTCATTCTAAAGCATCTTACATGTTCATACACTTGATGTTTTTCCCTAAGTTATGATTTTCTTCAAGATTCCTCAATTGTGTGAATCCTCAAAATTTGCACAACTCTGGAACCCAAGATAGAGAACACTTAGTGAAATTCCTCAAGACATCCATGGTCAAATTCCTCACACTTTATTTTATTGCAAAACTTCTAAAAACGCATATGACCTCTTCAAATTCCTCGCACCTATACTCTGTTCACAGGTACAAACATGTCCGCTGATGAATCACTAGGTTCTCATCAACTTAACTCATTTGCAGTGTTTCTCGAGGAAAAACTGTGCACCTCTTCAGAATCTTCAAGATTTCATATCCCTCAACCGAAGAAAATGGCTGATGGAAAGAAGCCACAGAAAGGTGGAAATAAACCAGATGTGCAGACTGCCTTTGAGATACATGAGGACTTGTATGAGGAATATTGCATGCCTGATAAAGAAACTCATGGCAAAGAGACAACTAAGTAGACAAGGATTCGTCTGCACAAAATTGAGAGAAGATGGGCAAAGGAGTGGAAAGAATATCGTTATGTCACTCCTAAGTATATGATGAAATTCGCTGTGAAACCCCCTTGCAGTAGGCCACCCTTGGCTCCCAACCAAATTGCTGATCCCACTAGTCTCAAGATTGGTAATGACTTTCCTCATGAATGGGAGAAACAGCAAGCCAAGCTGGTGAAGAGAGCAAAAGAAGTTGTGAAGAAATTCAATGAAGACTTTGCTGATGTTGCCACTGCCGGAGCCTCTACAAGTGCTCCGAAGAAAACGATGGTGAAGAAATCTGCTGTGAAGTCAACTTCTTCAACTTCAAAATCATCACAGTAGATTCCTCAAGCTCAGCCCTCAAAGGCCTCAGCCGCTGGTTCAGTAGTTGCTCAGTCCTCTACAGCTGCTGCTAAGTCCTCAACTCCTGTGCATCTTGCATCATGCCAAAGGACAGAGGGATTCTCAATTTCTTCTGGGGCATCAGCAAGTTCTTCATCCCAAGATATTCCTCAAGCAGTCATTTGCTGAGAAAAATGAAATCAACTGCTGGACGAGGCATTCGACCAAGTCCCCAACCCAAAAAGGTGGTGTTCACAATACCTTCAGATTCCTCAGATGAAGCTGATGATGCGGAACTGGCTACAATCATCAGAAACAAGCAAGAACGAGTGGCTCAAGCAAAGGGCACTCAAATTCCTCTTTGGCTAAATCCAAAAATCATGTTGAACTTCATTGATATCTGGCACAAGGATCCCAAAACGCCAATTGATGACTTGAAGTTGCCTCCTGGTCCTGATCATGTCCTCACTGCTTTCATAGCTGAAGAAAAATGGAAGTACGAGAAGGCTAGACAAACCAAGAAGGCTTAGTACAAGAAAGAGAATTTCTTGAAGAAAAATGTTCTGAAGCTGTCTCCTGAGGAACTTGTGAAGATGCGGTCTGAGATCAAAGACCTCGGTGAGGAATTCAATAGATACTATGTTGATTGGCAAGGCACCAAGGTTCACTTCGTCCACATAGCTGATAAAGTCATCAATGATCACAACTCAAGGGTTGCATCTCGTTCACAACCACAAATTCCTCAGGCTTAAGAATCTACTCAGCCTGCTGAAGAAACTGCCAGCGCAGCTGAAGAAAGTCAGACCGCTGAAGAACCTGCCAGGGCAACCTCCACTACTGCTCTTGATGAAACTGAACCCACAAGGATGACTGCATCAGTCGTACTTGACGAAACTGTTGCCCCTTCACCCTCCTCTGAAATCCCAAAATCCTCAAGGGTGAAGACAATCAACCTTCCTTCTACATCAGAAGCAAAGAAGACCAAGGCACTGAAATGGAAAGCATCAACTTCAGATTCCTCAGCTGCGAAGAAATTGAAGACACTCCAACTTCTTCAAAAGAACCAGTTGATGCTACCCCAATCTCCTCAGCACCAGCCTATGAAATAGTGCCATTCAGTGTTGACTACGTCATCCCGAATGATGATAAAGAAGAAAAGGATCAATCTGCTGCTACCTCAGAGTGGATTGATGAAGAAATTGAAGTGGAAGCAAAAGCTTCAACTCCACATGTAT
Organism: Hordeum marinum; assembly: GCA_022496015.1. NCBI lineage: Eukaryota > Viridiplantae > Streptophyta > Magnoliopsida > Poales > Poaceae > Hordeum > Hordeum marinum. The sequence goes on from CM039673.1 coordinate 497,635,981, forward strand.
CATCGCCCCGGCCTCACTTAACTGCTGAAGAGGCCGGCGTTGAAGAAATTGATGAGGATTTGGACATTGGCAATACAACTCCTGTCATCAATGATGAATATTGGGAAGCTTCTCACCCAAATTCCTCCAATGACCACTACTCTATCACAAATTCCTCAGTCCCCAGCCCAGACTGAAGAAATTCACGAAGGATCTGATGACATGGCCGCTCCAGCCACTAAAGAAATTCTAGCAACATCAGCTGATGACATTGCTGCTCCAACTGCCACTAAGGAAATTGCTCCGCAAATTCCTTGGTCTGAAGAAATTCCTCCTATGCCTAAAGAGATTAAGGGCCGCTTCAAGCCAAACCTTTAGCTGAAGCCGAGGATGCCATTCAAAGGCTCAAAGCGCCTCAAATTCCTCAAGTCCAATTTCTTCAATGAGCACATTTTCTTCACTAGCCCCAATCCATATGACTTGGCAAGGGCCGCTCGCACCAGATTCTGGACCCCAACACAGATGAACTATTATGCATCAGTACTGTTTGACAAGAAGAAAGTCTTCAAACACCATCAAATTCCGCATGCGGATATGGAAATAATCCCTTCCTTCACGCCATCTTCGAGCTCGCAGTTCTTCACGATGCAGGACTTCTTCCTTTCTGTGTGGACATCTGCGATTGGAATGAAGAGCTAATTCTTCAATTCTATGCCACTCTGCACATCACAGGTGATGCTTCTGACATCAACTCCTGGGTCTTGGATTGGATGACCGGATCTACTCACCTCACTGCTCCAGCATCTGAATTACTTCGATCAGTCCCAGTCCCAATTCCCTCAGAAGAAGCGCGTTGACTGTTTGATGAACCTGCTCTACCCAACCAACTGATGCAAGTGCTGATGAAGCCGTTGTCTCCTGGAAAACCTCAACGAACAACCTTCCTTGTGAAGGATTTGCTCTATGTGCACAGGACGGTCTACTGCATTCTCACCAACACCCTATGTCCTCGGAAGGGCCACAACTCTGAAGAAGAAGTAGTGGAGGGAGTCATGAAGAACATGCTATTCAACATTATTCATGGGATTCCCATCAACTTCCATGATTTCTTCATGAGGACATTGGCAAATGCAGCACTAGCCCCATTTGAACTGAAGCCTTATGCTCCCTGGATCATGAAGTTCATCAGATCAAGGTCTTTAGTTCCCTTCAAGGCAGACTTCCAGAATCACTTTGGCTTCTTGCCCCCGATTGAAGTCCTCAAGAGCACAATTGCCTCAGTTGAAGGAAAAGGCAAGGCAGTCATTGATGAAGTCGTCCATTGGATGGTCAGTTTCGCAAAGTTGCATCTTACTCCACCAATGATGACATTGCAACCGAGGATTCTGCTGCAAAGGCCTCAGTGCAAAAGCCTCAAGAGTCTGCCCCTCATGTGATGACTGATCGTTAGCTTCTCATAAGTCTTTATCAAAAAGTCAATCGCAATCACAAGTGGGTAAAGCGTCAGTTGGCTTCCATTGTTTAGAACATGACTATGACGCAGAACTCTGTGAGGAAAAATCACTACTATGTGCATGAAATCTTCGATCGTGCATGGGCCATTCTCGCTCACCTCAAGACTCCTGAGGAACTCAAGGACATGGACTTTCAGGAAAACTTTGAATGGTCTCATCCTCCTCAGAAGAAATTGAAGAAGGTTCAAGTTCTTCAGATGGTTACAAGTTCATGTTCTTCATCGCGTGAGACGGATGAAGCTGAGGACATTGACGACACTACGGTAGGCCCTGCATCGACAAACGACCCCGACAACGCTGGCGCTCCTTCCTCACCAACAAGATGAAATTCTTCAAGGGGCGTTCGTCCTCAGGTTTTCATCCCTTTTGGTATTTGATGACAAAGGGGGAGAAAATTTGAGTTAGTCTTCAAGCGGATCTCTGTAAATGGGCTGTTTTTTTGTTTAAGTTACAACTCTCGCTCTTGTGAAGCTTTTGTTGTTTGAGTTGTAAACTTAAGTCCGATGGTGGTCTGACTCTTTTGACCTGCTTTCCGCATGCTTATTTCCTCAAGCACCTTGATGCATGCATGCTGAATTTCGTCAGACACCATTTTCATCAGGCATTTCAAATTCTTCATATCATATGGTCAAATGCGTGTATGAATTGCAAGATATAGGGGGAGTTCTCCATGTTTTTAACCTGCCATGTGCATTTGCAGTCCAAAGCAAATTCCTCAAATATGCACATCTTCAGGGGGAGTTCTTCTATATCTTGCAATCAAAATCCTATAACTCGGTATTTACACTTCATAGTATTATCCCCGTTGAAAACTTAACCTATTTGTCATCAGTCACCAAAAAGGGGGAGATTTTAAGTGCATCTAGTGCCCCTTAGTGATTTTTGTGTATAGAAGACTTATAGGTCAAGGAACTAATGTGTTTGTGAGTGTACACAGGCTCCATAAGTCGATGAGGAGTTTGATATATTCGGAGATTACCGACCTCTAAAAATGTATGTCTTCAATTGAAGACTTTGGTGAAGACTGTGCTGAAGACTTTGGTATTCCCTGAAGACTTTGAAAATGAAGAAGTTGGTGTGACCTTGAAGATATGAACGAGGACTATGAAGCGTGAAGACTTTTGTTTTCGTAGTTTCATTTCCTTTCTTTGAGTCATAGGAAACACCGTACTGTTAAAGGGGGCGAGGTAATACTAAGGAAATTTTCAAACTGATGCTCAACTCCAAAAGCCTCAACCTATCCAATCCTTCGAGTGAAGCCTTTGGAAATCTCTTACGGTTCACTCAAGTTCTTCAGTGACAGAGACGATGTTCTTCTGGTCTCTGAGGAAATTGGTCTGACTGAGGAGTTAGGATTTCGCCAGTGTGAATTACCTACAAGTGAGGAACATGATAAGCCTGAGGACTTTCTTAGTTCGAAAATCCAAACGTTGTTGTGCTTAGCACCACCTATACCCAATCATCACACCCACATAACGGTCATATCGTTGGGGGCATTTATGTCTTATCATGTCAGGTTGCACCCTGGCTATAAATAGCCACCCCCCACAACCACTAGTTTGTTGGCTGCTCCAAGAGAGAACTGGTACTTGTCATTTGAGAGCAACCCATCCTCTGAGGACTTTGAGAGAAAATCATCAGTGAGGAAAAACTCAAATCCAAACCACCAAACCCAAAGTGATTGAGCATCACTGAAGAGATTGTTCTTGTGTGGAACCGACGCTTGTTACCTTTGAGGACTGTGTATCCTCCAGACGGTTAGGCGTCATGGTCTAGTGCATCCTGCAGACAATTGGGGATCACGGAGTGACCTTCGTCTAGAGCATCCAGCAGTAAATTGTGGATAGTCAGGTGACCACTTTTTGAGGGTTTTGGAAGTCTACCCTGAAGACTTACCACGAGTGTTGAGCGAGGACTTTCTGACCTTAGCTCCGGGAGAATACGGTAAGGACTGTGTGTCTTGGGACTGTGTGTCATCTGGTTTTGAATACCAGGCCGCTCGAAACCATACGTACGACTGTCACAGCAGTTGGAACTAGGTCATCAAACCACTATCTTCATCGAGCTACCTGGCTCTATTTCCTCAACCCCCTTATTCCTCGTATACTTGTTGATGAAATTGATTGTTACTATTTGAAGAATTTGACTAAAGACTTTCACAATTTCCTCACATCAAATTCTTCAAGTCACCTTGTTCCTCGCCTACTTATGATGTATCACACTACTTGTAATCTGTGCATGTTTCATTTCATCATGCTAACTATGTTGTCGCTATGTTTCTCATGCACTTGAGTACTTAATCCGTTGTTAGTTATTCATCACAATTCAAATTGCTCAAGTGATGAATTTGTAAAAATCTCCTATTCATCCCCCTCTAGTCGATATAACGCACTTTCACTAAGCACTGCTGAAGAGATCTAGAGGAGAAACTACGATCTAGAGGAGAGGGTAGCACATGGCTGATTTCCATGTCTCAAAGCCTTCAAAACCTCTAGTATATATTGGAGGAGGGAGGGATGAGTCTTGGCACACAAGGGGCCAGCCCTTGGCCTTGGCGCAAAGAGGAGAGGAGGAGTCCTCCTCCAATCCTAGTAGGATTAGGACTCCTCCTTCCCACTTGGAAACTCTTTCCACCTTGTGTTTTTTTCTTTCTCAATCCACTTCAGTTGCATGGGCCCTTAGGGGAGGCTTCGACCAGCCCACCAGGGGCTGGTTTACCACCTCCCATAGCCCATGTAGCCTCTTGGGTCGAGACACCCCTCCCGATAGTCCCCTGGTACCCTCCCGGCACTCCCGGTACACTAGCGGTGAGCCCGAAACTTTCCGACGACCAAAGCAGAACTTCCTATATATCAATCTTTACCTCCGGACCATTCCGGAGCTCCCTCTGACGTTTGGGATCTCATATGGGACTCCAAACAACCTTTTTTCACCACCATACATAACTCTATACTACCAAAACGTCATCGAACCTTAAGTGTGCAGACTTTGCGGGTTCGAGAACTATGTACACATGACCGAGACACCTCTACGGTCAACAACCAATAGCGGGACCTAGATACCCATATTGGTTCCTACATATTCTACAAAGATCTTTATCGATTAAACCTCTATGTCAAGGATTCAGTTAATCTCGTATGTTGTTCCCTTTGTTCTTCGGTATGCTACTTGCCCGAGATTCGATCGTCGGAATCTCCATACCTTGTTCAATCTCGTTACTGGCAAGTCTCTTTTAATCGTTCCGTAATACAAGATCCTGTGGCTAACACTTAGTCACATTGCTTGCAAGGCTTATTGTGATGGTGTATTACCGAGTTGGATACACATAAGGTACTCCTCCGGTGTCAGTGAGTTGCCTGATCTCATGGTCATATGAACAGATACTTGACATGCAGAAAACTGTAGCATTAAACTAACATCGTCATATGCTACGTTTATAGTTTGGGTCTTGTCCATCACATCATTCTCCTAATGATGTGATCCCGTTATCAAATTACATCTCATGTCCAGGGCTAGGAAACCTTAACCATCTTTGATCAACAAGCTAGTCCATCAGAGGCATACTAGCGACATGGTGTTGTCTATGTATCTACACATGTATCTGAGTTTCCGATCAATACAATTCTAGCATGGATAATAAACGATTTGTTGGAAATATGCCCTAGAGGCAATAATAAATTGGTTATTATCATATTTCCTTGTTCATGATAATCGTTTATTATCCATGCTATAATTGTATTAATCGGAAACTCAGATACATGTGTGGATACATAGACAACACCATGTCCCTAGTATGCCTCTAATAGACTAGCTCGTTGATTAAAGATGGCTATGGTTTCCTAGTCATGGACATGAGATGTCATTTGATAATGGGATCACATCATTAGGAGAATGATGTGATGGACAAGACCTAAACTACAAACATAGCATATGATCGTGTCAGTTTATTGCTACTGTTTTCTGCATGTCAAGTATTTGTTCCTATGACCATGAGATCATGCAACTCACTGACACTGGAGGAGTGCCTTGTGTGTATCAAACGTCACAATGTAACTGGGTGACTATAAAGGTGCTCTGCAGGTATCTCCAAGGGTGTCTGTCGGGTTGGCATGGATCAAGACTGGGATTTGTTACTCCGTGTGGCGGAGAGGTATCTCAGGGCCCACTCGGTAATACAACATCACAATAAGCCTTGCAAGCAATGTGACTAAGTGTTAGCCACGGGATCTTGTATTACGGAACGAGTAAAGAGACTTGCTAGTAACGAGGTTGAACTAGGTATGGAGATGCCGACGATTGAATCTCGGGCAAATAACATACCGAAGAATGAAGGGAATAGCATATAGGATTAACTGAATCCTTGACATGGAGGTTCGACCAATAAAGATATTCATAGAATATGTAGGAACCAATATGGGCATCCAGGTCCCGCTATTGGTTATTGACCGTAGAGGTGTCTCGGTCATGTCTACATAGTTCTCGAACCTGCAGGGTCTGCACACTTAAGGTTCGGTGACGTTTCAGTAGTATAGAGTTATGTATGGTGGTGACCAAAGGTTGTTCGGAGTCCCGTATGAGATCCTAGACATCACGAGGAGCTCCGAAATGGTCTGGAGGTAAAGATTGATATATAGGAAGTCCTGTTTTGGTCATCGGAAAAGTTTCGGGCTCAACGGTAGTGTATCGGGAGTGTCGGGAGGGTACCGGGGGACCATCGGGAGGGGTGTTGACGAGGATATGTACCTAGGGTAGGGTCCTAGGCACGGCCCACATACCCTACCTAAGGACATCACATGGGAGGACTTGAAGATCAAGCATGAACTTCCGAGTGGATCCCTGGAGACGTTTAAAGTCACTCGACAGTAATCCACTCGGAGACTCCCGCTCTCACTCGGCAGTCGCGCGTCACTCGGAAGACCTTGATTTCACTTGACGCCAGAAGACCAGGATCCATCATCAAGAGCCCAACGGGCAGACGCTAGTTCAATGGTCATTAATAACTTTTATTGCGTACGTTACCTGTAATGGCAGACTTTAATCCCACGACCAGACCCTTTGATGCGGGGCAATTATGAGGGGCAGCGAACTCTATATAAGCCGCCCCTCCCCTCCTGCACAAGGGTTCGCAACCTACTCCACTCAACATAAAGCTCCTGAGCACTGAGACGTAGGGCTGTTACCTCCACGAGAGGGGCCTGAACTCATACATCCGTGTGTACACCCTCGCCGTAGCTAGGACTCTGCCCTCTCACTTCGTACCCCTACCATCTACTGTTAGGCTCGTTCCCACGACAGTTGGCACCCACCGTGGGGCAGGCATCTAAGCGACTTCCAGCGAGGCTGCGATTTTCATCCTTTGACATGTCTTCCGATGGTGTTTTTTCTCTGGGCCACGAGATCCGTTTCGGAGCGCTCACCTTCATCGCCGACGATTCGGCATGGCTCCAGGAGGCACCTCTCGATGTCGAGGTGCTCCCGGTCCATGTGGCCGCGCACTTCCAGACGAGCCCCTGTGGCATGTTGCTGCGACAGCCGTCGACCCCCTACGCGTCGGCTCCTCTCGCCGTTCGCGGTCACAAGCGGTCCGGCCGCTCGCGACTCCAGCGGTGGGTCGAACACGCAGTGGCGCGTCAAGATTCTCCGCAGGTTGCAGCGCTCGAGCCCGCCGAGTCCCTTCACGGCGTGTTCGAGTCGGATTTCGATCTGTCCGACGTGCCTTCCAAGTGCGAAAGTTGCGATCCCGTAGCGGAGGTTTTAATGGCGGGCTCTCATCAGAGTTCACCGCCTGGCTTCGGCCGTGTCAAGCGCGAGGCTGGAGGTCCATCAAACGTGCAGCTGCGTCGTGATGAGGAGGTCCTTCATACACCCATCGTCAGTGCGACTGCCGAGGCCCGAGCTTTGGAGGCCACGCGCATTCGTCTGGAAGAGCTCCAGGCAGAGATTGACGAGCGCGCTCGCCAGCGCCCGCCGCGCCCCAGTCGACATCATCGACAACTGTTTCCGACTAGATCTCACGATGATGTTGAGGTATACCGAACTCCTATGCTAAATGTTGTCGTTGCTGCTAGGATAGCGGATTCCATTCAGCCATCCCGGTCAGATGCTAGTAGAGGGTTGTTGCAGATCAGAGTGTTGTTGGATGTAGCACAACGTCAGAATTCAGCAGTTTCTCAGTCCCGTAACAGGATTTACAACAATTCACCCCAGGCAGAGACCGTTCAGTCGGCACACAGCCCTGGATCGCCCTTGCATCGTCGAGGCAGCGTTTTTCATGAAGGCCAAGACAGAGATCAGCATCACCGCGAACACCACCATCAAGTGTCCACTCCTCTGCGGAGTAGTCCGTACGCGCCCCGACGCCAGGACGACAGGCACTCCCATGGTGACGAGCGGGACATGGACTTTGACGCCCGTGCCTATATGGTTCAGAAGCGGATCAACAAGAGCAGTGCCTACAGGGAAGGACTCAACAGAGATGTTCCGAGTGGAAGCTCAGCTATGGTGTCTGGTCCAGAGTGTTTTAGCAGAGCTATACGTTCTATAGAGATTTCCCCCAATTTCAGAATGGCGGCAGGGATCAGAAAGTTTTCTGGTGAAACAAAACCAGAGACTTGGTTAGATGATTACCGAGTGGCTTTGCAGATTGGTGGTGGAAATGACAATGTCGCAATGAAGCACCTGCCCCTCATGTTGGATGGTTCAACTCTTGGTTGAATCATTTGGCTCCTTCTAGCATACATTGTTGGGAAGATCTTGCCTGAGCGTTTGTCCGGGCCTTTGAGGGCACTTGCAAGTGCCCCATGGGTCTGGTTGACTTACAACATTGTGTCCAGAAGCCCAATGAAACCTTAAGGGATTATATTCAACGATGGTCCACCCTGCATCATACGATGGAGAATGTGTCGGAACACCAAGTTGTTTGTGCCTTCAAGGCCGGTGTGAGATACAGGGAGTTGTACCTGAAGTTCGGGCGCACTGGTGACATTTCACTCGGCAAGATGATGGAAATTGCCACTCGCTACGCCAATGGCGAGGAAGAAGACCGCCCCTGTAGTGGCAAAGGAAAAACAGTCGCCAATGAGTCTGGCGGTGACAACAATCGGAAACAGAAGCGGAAGGCTGAAGACCCGGATCCGGCAGAGGCAATAGCACTGGTGACTCAGTCGAAGAACAAGGGCAAAACCAAGGATCAGTATGCCCCAAGAAGGGGAAGGGTCAGTCAGGAACTGATATCTTGGATCAGCCATGTGTAATTCACACGAGGAAAGGTGCAGAAGGCAACCTGATTTTGCCCAAGCACACCACTCGATAGTGTCGAACCCTTATCCAGCAATTCAAGGGAGACCGGTCGAGTGCGAAATCTCCTGAAAAAGAAGACGAAGATGAGGAAAAGGAAACAATCCCGGATGTCACTGCTACACTGGTGATCTTTGTTGATGTCGAGAGCAAGATTCGTCTGAAAGTCATGAATAGAGAAATCAACATGGTTGTGCCAGACACCCCCACCTACCTCAAATGGTCTCAATATGCTATCACCTTTGACTGGACAGACCATCCTGGTCGTGTGGCCACTCCCAATCGACAGGCTCTGGTAGTTGATATGGTGGTGCAGGGGACTCAACTCAGAAAGGTCCTCACGGACGGCGGCAGCGGACTGAACATTCTGTATGCGGATACCCTGAAAGGGATGGGCATTCCGATGTCCCGTCTGAGTGAGAGCAGCATGCATTTTCACGGGGTCATCCCAGGAAAGAAGGCCAAGTCACTCGGCCAGATAGCATTGGATGTGACATTCGGAGATAGCAAAAATTCCGAAAAGAAAAGTTGACATTTGAAGTCGTGGATTTCAAGAGTGCTTACCATGCCATCTTGGGTCGACCCGCTTATGCACGTTTCATGGCCCGACCATGTTACGTGTATCTCAAGTTGAAAATGCCAGTCTCTAAGGGCGTGATCACGGTCACTGGCAATCGACAGTGAGCCGAAGAGTGTCTCCAGCAAGGATCCAAGATCGCCGATCAACAGATGGCCATGGTCGAGCTGGAGGAGTAGAAGAAAACCGTTGACCCTGCTGATTTGCTCCGCGCAAAAAAGCCGGCTTCAGAGTCGGCATTTCAGTCGGCAGGGGAAGTGAAGAAGGTGCACATCCACCCGATGGATCCAACTGCTGCCCCGACGAATATCTCAACAACACTCGACAGTAAATAGGAAGCCGAGCTCATCCAGTTCCTCCGTGAGAACTGGGATATCTTTGCATGGAAGCCTGCTCACATGCCGGGGATTCCCAAAGAGCTGGCTGAGCACCTTCTACGAGTGGATCCGAAAGCCAAGCCCGTCAGGGAGCATTTGCGTCGATCCGTGGCGGAGAAGCACAAGGCAATCTGAGAAGAAGTGGCCCATCTCTTGCAAGCCTAGCTCATTCGGGAGATTTATCACTCCGAGTGGCTCTCGAATGTTGTCATGGTGCCCAAGAAAGATAATTCATTGTGCATGTGCATTGACTTCAAACATCTCAATAAGGTGTGCCCAAAAGACCATTTTCTGCTCCCCCGCATAGATCAAATTGTCGACTCGACAGCGGGGTGTGAGCGTTTATCGTTTTTGGATGCCTATTCTGGGTACCATCAGATCCGTCTGTATGGCCCGGACGAAATAAAGACAGCCTTCATCACCCCGTTCGGGTGCTTTTGCTACATCACCATGCCTTTTGGTCTTAAGAATTCCGTCACTACTTTTATGTGCATGATTCAGAAATGCTTATTCGACCAGATCCCTCGGAATGTCGAGGCGTACATGGACGATATAGTGGTCAAGTCTCGCAAAGGTTCCGACCTGCTGGCTGACTTGGCCGAGACATTCGCCAATCTGAGGCGATTCGACATAAAGCTGAATCCGGCCAAATGTACCTTCGGTGTCCCTGGCGGCAAGTTTCTCGGTTTTCTCTTTTCCGAGCGAGGAATTGATGTCAATCCCGAGAAGGTCAGTGCCATTACCCGTATGAAGCACTTTTGTATGGGTTGCGCATGGCTATTTCACTCGGCGTCAAGCGCCTGATGGTTTATGGCAACTCAGATTTGGTCGTGAATCAAGTGATGAAAGAATGGGATGTTAGAAACCCCGCCATGACCGGTTACTTCAATGCAGTCCCGAAGTTGGAGAAGAAATTTGAAGGCCTGGAACTTCACCATGTTCCTCGACTGAAAAATCAAACTGCTGATGAGTTGTCCAAGATTGGTTCCACTCGACGGCCTGTCCCCAGTGGGGTGTTCATGGAGCATTTGCACGCTCCTTCGATTCAAGAGGACCCCTTCACCGAAGATCCCCCACAAGCTTTAAGATCCTATGACTCGACTGAAGTTGATGTTCCTGCTGTGATTGACCTGGTCATGGAGGTGCTAGTTATCATACCCGACTGGACTGTGCCATATATTGCCTATATCCTTAGACAAGAGCTCCCTGAAGATGAAGCGAAGGCTCGCCAGATTGTGCGCGGGTCCAAGGCTTTCACTATGATGGGAGATCAGCTATTCAGAGAGAGTGTGACTGGTGTCACCCAGCGCTGCATTTCCCCCGAGGAAGGTTGGATGATTCTAGACGAAATCCACTCGGGAACTTGCGGCCACCATGCGTCTTCAAGGGCGATCATCACTAAACCATACTGAGCTGGTTTTTACTGGCCACGAGCTAATGAGATGGCTAAGTACATCGTTGATCACTGCAAAGGCTGCCAGTTCTATGCGAATCTGTCACACAAGCCGGCGTCTACTCTAAAGACAATCCCTCTCGCCTGGTCGTTTGCAGTTTGGGGATTCGACATGGTTGGTCCCTTCCGACCTGGAAAAGGAGGATTCACCCACCTGTTGGTAGCAGTCGACAAATTCACCAAGTGGATTGAAGCCAAGCCCGTCAAGAAGCTGAATTCCCGCACGACAGTCACATTCATGAGGAAGATCATTATCCGGTACGGCATTCTGCACAACATCATCACGGACAACGGCACTAATTTTGACTCGGAAGAATTTAGGAGATTCTGTTACTCCCAAGGCATCCGGGTGGATTATGCTTTCATTGCACATCATCAAACCAATGGGCAAGTTGAGCGGACTAATGGTCTCATTCTGCAAGGTCTGAAGCCTCGTCTCATGCGCGATTTGGATCATGCTGCCGGTGCGTGGGTAACTGAGCTGCCGTCTATTTTGTGGGGATTGAGGACAACGCCTAATCGGTCGACTGGACAAACTTGTTTCTTCCTTGTCTATGGTTCTGAAGCCATATTGCCGAGTGACTTGGCCCACAATTCTCCTCGAGTGGAGCTATATGCTGAGGCTAAAGCTGAATAGGCCAGACAGGATGGGGTAGATCTTCTGGAGGAGGAGCGTGAGATGGCTCTGATCCGGACCACTACCTACCATCAATACCTACGGCACTTCCATGCAAGGAATGTCAAAAGCCGAGTGTTCCATGAAGGAGATTTGGTGCTCCGAGTGAATCAACACCGACCTCACAAGCTTTCTCCTGCATGGGAAGGTCCTTTTGTCGTCCCTAAGGTGCTAAACAACGGAGCCTATCACCTGTATAATCTCATGAAACAGATAGATGAGCCACGAGCCTGGAATGCAGACCTGCTCTGGTGTTTTTACACTTGAGACAAGAGTTTTCTGATGTAATAAGAGTACTTCATCAATGCAATTCATGTTTCTGCGATTAGTACTTCGTCGATTCCAACCGCGCAGTTACATTCCTGGGGATACTCCGAGTGATGAGCAATCCTCACACTCGGGGGCTTAGCTATGAAACATGTTTCGCCTAAGTTAAAAACCCTATCGGGTGGATAGCAGTCCATTCACTCGACGGCCTATTTGCGAATCCGTCTTTGCTTGGGTTCAAAAAAAACCACTTCGAGTGATGAGAAATCCTCACACTCGGGGGCTTAGCTGTGAACACGTTTCGCCTAAGTTAAAAACCTCGTCGAGACGATGGTAATCCATTCACTCTACAACTTAGCTGCAAATCGACATTCGCCTAAGTTAAAATATACTTCGAGTGATGAGCAATCCTCACACTCGGGGGCTTAACTGCGAACACGTTTCGCCTAACTTAAAAACCTCATCGAGTGTATAATAATCCATTCACTCGACAACTTAGCTGCGAATCGACATTCGCATAAGTTCAAATATACTTCGAGTGATGAGCAATCCTCACACTCGGGGGCTTAGCTGCGAACACGTTTCTCCTAAGTTAAAAACCTCGTCGAGTGTATAATAATCCATTCACTCGACAACTTAGCTGTGAATCGACATTTGCCTATGTTCAAATATACTCCGAGTGATGGGCAATCCTCACACTCGGGGGCTTAGCTGTGAAACACATTTCGCCTAAGTTAAAAACCTCGTCGAGTGGATAGTAATCCATTCACTCGACAACTTAGCTATGAATCGACATTCGCCTAAGTTCAAATATACTTCAAGTGATGAGCAATCCTCACACTCGAGGGCTTAGCTACGAAACACGTTTCGCCTAAGTTAAAAACCTCGTCGAGTGGATAGTAATCCATCCACTCGACAACTTAGCTGCGAATCGACATTTGCCTAAGTTCGAAAATACTCCGAGTGATGAGCAATCCTCACACTCGGGGCCTTAGCTGTGACAGCCCAAGTGTTGTCCCTACCTTATTTGGCATGTAATCCCCCATGTATGAACCTTGTGTCATGTGCTTGAGATGTATGTTTGCTCCTTGCCATTCATGTGTTTGCATTCTTGCATCATCATGCATCATTCCCATTTCATTCATGTGCCATGTTGGTTTTTCTTGTGCTTGCTATGATGTGGTGGTGGTGAATGGTGGTTGTGACATGTGAGAGGTTGTGAGTGGTTGGATCCAAGTGTGTGCATCTCCTTTTCTTCCCCTCTCTTTTCCCTTTGCAACATCCCCTCCAAAACCCCTTTTTATTCCTATTATTATTTGTCATCAGATTTTAAGTTGTTTTTAAAAAAAATTAAAATGTTCATGAGGTGGCCCATGTGTTTTATGATATGTGTGACTGTGTTGGATTTAATGTTTGGGGTTTTTTGGTGTTGTGTTTTATTTAAAACAGGAGATGTCTTTTTAAATATTTTTATTAAAAGGTGCACATTATTTCCTCCTCAAAATTATTTTTGTTTTGCTCAAAACCCTTTAAAATTACTCTGGGGTTTATTTTGTTGGGGCTAGTTTTATTAAAAGGGAAAACCCTTTTATTTCTATGTTTTAGTTCATGTGTGAGTGTGAGAGAGGGAGTGGGACACGACCCAGCCCAGCTGGACGCAACGGCCACCTACCCCATCTCCCACCTTCGTGAGTGAGCCTCAGAGAGAGCGCGTGCGTCGCTGTCGCTTTTCCGTCGCCGTCGCCGTCAGCCTGGGGCTATATAGCCTCCCCTCGGCGTCCGTGTCGCTCCGCTAGGGTTTCTTCTTCCTCCCTCCGCCGCCGCAGCTCCTCTCCCCTTCTCCTTCTTCCTCCTTCCTCCCCCTTCCCTGTCAGAGAGCGCAAGGCGCAGGTAAGTTCAAAGAAGTTCAGAGGCGCAGTGCTCGTCGTCGTCGTCGCCTCCGACGACCTCGTCCCCGCTAGTGATGGCGTGGAGCTCGTCGCTCTCGTCTGTGTCTCGGTCCCGGTGCTAGGAGGCCTCGGGAGGCCTTCTTCTTCTTCCTCCTCGTCGCCGGAGCGTCTCCGGGCTTCTTCCTCTCCGTGCGCGTCGTCTCCGCCTCTCCTTCCCCTTCGTCGCCGTCGATCGCATCCCCGTGTCTCCGTGAGCCCCTCGGTGAGCAGCCCGTCCTCACCGCCCCATCTCCTCACCGTAATGTGTAGTCTCATCACCGTAGTGCCGTCGCCGCCGCTCGGAAGCCCCGAGCTTGGGCTCGCCTCCGGTCCCCCTCGTCGCGAGATGAGGTGAGGGATGGAGCCCCCGTAGGTTCCTCTTTCGATTTTGCCGCTCCCCGTCGCCGGAGACCCCTTGCTTCGCCGGGGATCGTCGTTGCCCCGCCGCTGTCGCTGCCGCTGTTGCTCTACAGTGTGTGCGTGTGTAGTTTCAGTTTCGTCAGATAGTGTGCGTGTGTGGTATTAGAGCTACGGATCCCCTTCCTGTTAAGTTCCGACGCCGTAGCGCAGTGGTGTGGTCGCGTGTGTTCGACCCCAAGGTCAGGGGTTCGACCCCCTGAACCTCCCTTCTCTTTTTTTTGTTTATTTTCTTTCTTTCCTTCCTTGTTTTTCTTTTCTCTTGCTTATACATGTGTGTGTGTGCATTTAAGCATATGTATGTATGTGTGTTGGACTCCTTGCCATGTGGTGTGCTTGCACATGTGTATGGTGGTGTGTGTATGTACCAAGTGGTACATATGCACATGTATGCATACATGTGAGATATGTTTGTGTGTGTGTTTAGTGCTTACATCTACATGCTTGTGTGTGAGCATGGTTGTGGGTGTATGTGTAGTGTAGGTTATGTGTGTGTGCTTCTTGCATACACACATATATGTGTGAGAGTGTGTGTGTTGCACATATGCATGGGTGCACATGTGAGTGTGTGTATGATATGCATACATACCCACATGTGTGCTTATGAAGATGTGAGTGTGTGTGTGTGTGCATGTAGGTGTGTGGTGCACCATGCATGACACATGGGTGTGTGTGCTCTTTGCACACCCATACATGTGTGAGTTCTTGTGAGTGAGTGTAGTGTGTAGGTGTGTGTGTATGTGGGCATACATGTATGAAATGCATGTGTGCCTATGTGCACTCATGCTTGTGTGTGGCATGCTAGTGGTTGGATGTGTGTGCTCTACATACACTCACATGGAGTGATGTGTATGTGTATGAGTAGCTCCATGTGTAGGGGTTCCCTCTTAGTGCATATGAGCATAGTTACTCTTCTAGCTAGCTTTATCCTTTCTTGATGCCATGCCATGATATCATGTTCCTAGGATGCTATTTAACCTTTTCCAACATGTGTCAATTGAGTTTGTGCCATTTTGGGGCTTTTCCACCATAGCACTTAAGTGTCATAAGTCACTCATGACTAGGGAGGTCAAATTTCGACCTAGCTTTACTCCCTCTTGTTCCATGCAAGCATATAGGTATGAGTAATGATTTTGGGGTAGAATCAAACCATTAATGCATCTGTGAAGTCAGATTTGACTTTGGGGCAACTTGACGAAACTACATTTTTATGCTGTGATGCCCTTTTGTCTTTTTACTGTGATTTAATCTATGCATGTAATTAAGTTCTTGACAACATGTGATTGCTAGTTAACGTTGCTGGGAATGTCCAAGTATTTTTGTTATTTGTGTTAAGTCTCCAGATGAGTGGGAACATGCTGTTTAGGGAGTAACTTTATGTTTCTGTCCAGCTGCTTAAAAATGACAAGTCTGGGAGAACTGCTGTTATTGTTTGCCATGTAGAGTTGGTTGTAGCTAATGATGTGTTTGGAATTTGAGCATGCTCAGTGCTAGTTATTTGTAGTAGATATTGCCTTCTACCATACTATTAATTTTCATGTCAATAGAAGGATTCTAGCATATGTAGCTGCTGCTGTCAACTTGCTACTTTATAATCACACATTCCAGAAAACTGTAATTTTCACCAAGTCCCAGAAAACTGATTCATCATGTCAACTTGTTGGCTTCTTGATTATTGATGTGTGGCTACTTTGCTGGTGGTCTAATTGGATGATTTTCTGTGTGTGTTGAGTAGATTATGTCCATGTCTTGTTTGTGGCTGTAGGCTTCCTGTAGCTCCAGAGGTGAGCTGTGGAAGTTGCTATGTTGCTGTTTAGTGGCAGATTTAGTGTTTTATCGTTTTGTGGATTGTGGGAGCTATGCCCCATGGAATTGATTGATTTTTGAGTCTATTGTGATTGATTTTTCATCACCTATCCAGTGGCTACCTTGGGATGCCAAGAATCAGCCCATGGCTTGGTGATCTTGTGTTATTGCCTCCGTACCTTGTCGTGAGCGTATCATGAGAACCGTAACTCCGTTTCTTGTGATCCTTATATGCATTTCTATCGATTTTGCATGTTGCATCCATAGTTTCCATGTTCATGCATGTCTAAATAACTTAACATGAGGTTCTGTCCAGATTCACTAATATACAAACTTGCATGTGAAACATGACTAGTTGTGGTTGCCATGTTATAATTCTTCATAAATGATCATGCATCATTTTGATTGTGCATTGCACCTTGCTTGGATGTTTATTGTTGCTGTTTCTCTTGGGTAAACGCGAGTGTTCATACTGAGTACGAGGACCCAGGAGAGTACCACTACAAGGATCCCGCTACTTGTTTCACTAAAGAACCAACAGGCAAGATGATCATACCCGGATCCCGATACTATTTTTGCTTGCTAGTTTCTCGCTCTTATCGTTACAATTGCGCTACCTACCACTTGATATCAGCTCCCATGATGCCATGATAGCCTCTAACTTCCACATCCTAGCAAACCGTTGTTTGGCTAAGTTACCGCTGCTCAGCCCCTCTTATAGCGTTCTTAGTTGCAGGTGCAGGTTGTTCCATGTGATAACATGGATTTGGATATCATAATAAATTCTGTTATTTAATTTAATGCACATATATATCTTGGTATTCGTGGGAGGCTTGGCCTTTTGCTAAGTGATTTGTTCCGCTATTACCACCATTAGTTCCTTGTTACCGCTGTTATGTTTTCCATACTTTGCGCTCCTAACATGCTCGGGGTTGTTATGGGGACCCCCTTGTTCATTCGGTTGAGATTAAAACTTGTTTGGCAAGACTCAACATTGGTACTACATTTGCTTAACTACTTAATAAAATTGCATAGGGTCTTGCAAACCCGTGGATAATTTAATCAACCCTGGGCCAGTGCTCCTCATGAGTGTTGGTCCAAAAATGGATTGCCTGCGGGGCCGCCTCGAGGCAACTTGAGGATTGGTTTTCCCCATAGCTAGTTCCATCCGTCGTGTCCTGAGAACGAGATACGCGGCTCTTATCGAGTTCGTCAACACGTCGGGTGGTATTGCTGGATTTGTTTTACCTTTATCGAGTGTCTTGCGTGTGGAGTCTGGCTTTCTTCGGGTTTACTCGAGGTGTTGGAATTCCTTTGGAATTACCTACGATGATCGCGAGATCCGCGGTCGAGGTATTCCCATGAAGTGTGGTTAATTTTGTAATGGATTAGTTGGAGCATCCCTGCAGGATTAATTCTTTCGAAAAGCCATGCCCGCGGTTATGTGGTAACTTGGATATTTGTTTAACACCCGGTTATAGCAAACTTGAAGTAAACTCTAATTAAAATACACCAACTGTGTGAGTAACCGTGATCGTCTCTGCTCATGAACATGACCCGAGAGAGAACACGGTGGGGTTATGTTTGACGTAAGTAAGTGTTCAGGATCTCATAGAGATCATACTAGATTCGATCGTTCTTCGTAGGCCACTCATATTTATTTCATGTTGCGTAAGCTAGCCACCATATATGCTTAGTGCTGCTGCAAACTGAACACTTACCCCATCCCAACCTTTAAGCTTGAATAGTCTCGGTACCTGGGCACATGATAGCTGAGTCCTCTGTGGCTCACAGTTTACTACAACAATCCAGGTATAGGTTCAGATGAGTTCGTGCAGGATGGTCTTACCTAGCTCCAGTGGGAGTATGACGAGGAGAGAGGCAGGATGTACGTGACATATCCGGATGAGTAGAGGACCTGGTCGTGATCTTTGGGATAGCTTGATAGTATCATTTGCAACTTCTTTCATCATTTGATTTTGTCCGTAGTCGAACCCTGTGTTCAACTTGATGTTATGATTTGAGTGACATTGTAAGTTAGCATGTGGCGAGTTTAAGCCAACTTGTATACTCTTCTCATTCAGTATTATATGTTGTGATGATACTATTCTTGCTAACGGAAAGATGCGCATCTATCCCTTGCGAGGCCCTCGTGCCTTAAATGGATAGGCGCGCATCTTGGTCGTGACAAGTTGGTATCAGTGCCATACGACCATAGGAACTTTTGCTTGTTCGAACTTGGCCAAGTCGTGTCTAGTGAAAACTATTTTGAGTCTAGTTATATCAAAGAGTAGGATTATTTTTACTCCTCTTCTATGCTCTGGTGAGGTTTCCGACTTAGGAATTTTGATTCTACTCCTCTTCTTGCTCAAGAAAAATTTAGGATCACGCGGGTATTTTGGAGTCTATATGATGCCGATGTGACAGGGTTCTGTCTTGGTGCCTCCTGTCTGACTTGATTTCTTTCGGGGAGTCGAGCTCTAGGGAATGTTGGCACATCGTTATCATTCTGCTTCCTTGATATCTCAGGACGGAGAATGTTCGGAATTACTTCAATACTTATCGTGGTGAGATAAGGTCAGAGTCACCCAGTACTGGGGAGGCGTTCGGGGTACCACCATGGTTTAGTATCGTTGTGAGTTTGAGGATTCGAGATTAGACGAGTTTGTGGAATTTCTTGAATTATGGTGTGGAAGGTTGCGGATGCAGTTGCAGCTGATTGCCTAGGGCAGGTTCCTGATTCTGCAACCCGAATCGCATAAACAAGAAAGTTTCAGAAGTTCATAGGTGGGAAATCTTGTAGTCATCTAGGATCATCTTCTCCAGGTGTACTGGGCATGTACATTTGTTCCGAGCGCTTAGCTCAATACTTTTGTGTTAATTGCAAGTGGCTTATCATATCGATGATGTTATCATGATCCGAAGAAGCATTCTTACTAATTTTTCAATAGGAAGGCTATGTTGTTAATTGTTCAATTTCTTTCAAGCATTTGATTCAGCTTATGATTCATCTTATCAATGAGGTGCTGATGCATTTTGTCCATCTTCAGGATGGCTCCACCAACTCGCAACAATCCGGGTCGTGGTGAGGAGCAGACTTATGTTCCACCGCCACCCCCGCCACCGCCTCCTCCGCCTCCTCCTCCAGAAGCTTGGCAAGCTGTGATGGCCGCGACCAATGCGAACACTCAAATGTTGCTCAGACTATTGCAAGAAAGGGAGCAAGGTCAGCAAGGTTTTCAAGGCAATTTTCAGAATCAACTGCAATTTGCGACTCCCAATCAGTTCCTTGCCAACCAGCCCAAGACTTTCACCTGTTGTGAGCAGCCTCTAGATGCTGATGATTGGCTTCGTGATATGAGTAAGCATTTTGAGTGCAGCAATGTCAGGCCAGAGGACTTTGTCAGGTTTGCATTGTTCCAGCTAAAGGGTCAAGTAGTTGATTGGTGGCAACAGTACAAGGATTCCAGGGCGATCGTGTTGTTACTTGGGACAATTTCCGTCGTGACTTCAGGGCTCATTACATTCCAACAAGCTTTGTCGAAGAAATGCGTGAGAAGTTCAGGCACCTGAAGCAAGGAAGAAAGTTTGTCTATCAGTACAACGTCAAGTTCCAGAATCTAGCTCGATATGCCAAGCAAGATGTTCTAGATAACAAAGCTATGATCTATCAGTTCAGAGGTGGTCTCAAGGATGAGCTTCTGCCAGGCCTAGTTCTTCAAGAGCCTCGTGAGTTTGATCAGTTCTATAACATGGCTTTGAAGATTGAAGCAGCTCAGCTCAAGTTGGAGAACTCTAAGAAGCGTTCAAGGGATTCATATTCTTCTTCCAGCTCTTAGATGGTTCCCAAGCAGCAGAAGTATTGGGCGCCAAATCCTCTTCCGTTTCGTCCTCCTCAGCAGCAGAAGCAGTTCGATGGTCGTGGTTCTTCCAACCCACCCAACCCAGGTTTCCAGCAGAAGAACCAGGTGTCCAAGGTTGTTCTTGTTCCTCCTCCAGGCAATGTTCGTCTGCTTTCTGAGGTGACTTGTCACAAGTGTGGTCTGAAGGGCCACTATGCAAACAAGTGCAACCAGTGGCGTCTTCCGCCTCCTCCTCCTGTCAAGCCTCCAGGCAATGCTATGGTGAAGCATAATCCCAAGACCGCAAGAGTGAATATGGTGAATGCAGCTGAAGCAGAGCAGGCCAATGATGTGATCATGGGTAATCTCTCAGTTAATTCTATTCTGGCAAAAGTGTTATTTGATTCTGGTGCATCGCATTGTTTCATGTCATATCCTTTTGCATCAAAACATGGTTTTTCCACGGAGTTTTTGCCAAATGCATTGCAAGTTGTGTCTCCCGGGAAGCGTCTCAGTTCAAAGATAGTGGTTCGGGATGCTTCTATCAAGATGGGCAATTATTCTTTTCTAGCTTCCCCAATTGTTCTCGACAATTCTGATATTGATCTCATTCTGGGCATGGACTTCCTGGCTATGAATAAGGCTCATATTGATTGCAAAGCAAAAGAAGTCAAGCTGACTCATCCTTCAGAAGACGTGATTATTTTCGCAGCTCGCGATGACACAATCCGTCTCTTTGCTCTTAACGAGAAGGGTGAAATCTCGGCGATTTCTCAAATTCCGGTGGTTTGTGAGTATGAAGATGTCTTTCCAGAAGAGTTGCCAGGAATGCCTCCGCACTAGCCAGTCGATTTCGTGATTGATCTCGGGCCCGGAACTGAACCGGTCTGCAAACGCCCGTATAAAGTTGGCCCCGAAGAGCTGAAAGAGTTGAAGAAGCAGCTAGATGAGCAAGAACGTCTGGGTCTGATCAGACCAAGTTCATCTCCATGGGGTTGTGGTGTTTTGTTTGTCAAGAAGAAAGATGGCACGGATTGTCTTTATGTTGATTACCGGCCATTGAACAAGAAGACAATCAGAAACAAGTATCCACTCCCTAACATCAATGAGTTGTTTGAACAACTGAAAGGTGCCAAGGTTTTCTCCAAGTTGGATCTTCGAATGGGTTATCATCAGATTTGCATTCGCGAAGAAGACATTCCCAAGACCGCTTTCAGGATGAGTTTTGGCTCTTATGAGTACACCGTCATGTCGTTTGGTCTTGCTAATGCTCCTTCAACCTTCTCAAGAATGATGAATTTCATTTTCTCTCCTTTCAAGAATGAGTTCGTCTTGGTCTATCTGGATGATATCCTTGTGTTCTCGGAGACAGAAGAAGATCATGCAGAGCATCTCCGCCTTGTGCTTGACAAGTTAAGAGAATATCGGTTCTATGCCAAGTTTTCCAAGTGTGAGTTCTGGCTCAATGAAGTGGTGTAACTCGGGCATGTCATCTCTGCCGAGGGAATTAAAGTGCACTCTGAGAAAGTCGAGACAATCTTGAACTGGGAACCTCCTCAGAATGTGAAGCAGCTTCGAAGCTTCCTCGGGCTTGCTAGTTATTGGAGAAGATTCGTGGAGAACTTATCTCAAATTGCTAAGCCTCTGTCCAATCTCCTCCAGAAGAATGTCAAATATGTTTGGTCTCCTGAGTGTGATGCGGCGTTCAATACGCTCAAGCAGAGACTGACTTCAGCTCCACTTCTTGTTCCTCCTGAGCAGTCCAAGCCTTTCCAAGTTTTCTGTGATGCTTCTCTCCAAGGTATTGGTGGTGTTCTCATGCAAGACAAGAAGATTGTTGCTTATACCTCGCGTCAATTGAAGCCTGCCGAGAAGAACTACCTCACTCATGATCTTGAGTTGGCGGCAGTTGTGCATGCTCTAATGACTTGGAGGCATTTGTTGTTGGGTAGACCAGTTGAGGTGTACACCGATCACAAGAGCTTGAAGTACATTTTCACTCAACCCAATCTCAATCTTCGGCAATCTCGTTGGGTGGAAATGCTTGAAGACTTCAACCCAAGCATTGAGTATACTCCGGGGAAAGCAAATGTCATTGCAGACGCGCTCAGCCGTAAGGCATACTACAATAGTCTCATCTTGAAGCCTCTTCAACCCTAGCTTTGTGAAGCCTTTCGCAAGCTCAACCTTCAGATGATTCCACAAGGATTTCTTGCCAATCTTCAAGTCTCTCCGACTCTGGAAGATCAGGTTCGCCAAGCATAGCTTCTTGACGCTATGGTGAAGAAAGTGAAGAAAGGTGTGGCCAAGAGCATTCCGAAGTATAAGTGCTTTCGTATTGATGACAAAGATACCTTGTTCTTTGAGGACCGTCTTGTGGTTCCAAAAGGTGATCTCAGAAAGGTTATCATGGACGAAGCACATAATTCTCTGCTATCCATTCATCCAGGCAGTTCAAAGATGTATCAGGATCTCAAGCAAACCTTCTGGTGGACTCGCATGAAACGTGAAATTGCTCAGTTCGTGAATGAGTGTGATGTTTGTCGCAGAGTGAAGGCAGAACATCAACGTCTAGCAGGTCTTCTGCAGCCTTTGCCTATCCCAGAGTGGAAATTCGATCATGTGGAGATGGATTTCATAACTGGGTTCCCCAAGTCCAAGAGAGGCAACGATGCCATCTTTGTAGTTATCGACAAGCTGTCAAAAGTGGCTCATTTCCTGCCAGTCAAAGAATCTATCTCGGCAGCTCAGCTTGCAGAGTTGTATACGTCAAGGATAGTGTCTTTGCATGGTATTCCTCAGCTCATCTCTTCTGATCGTGGAAGTCTCTTTACCTCCAAGTTTTGGGAGTCCTTCCAGACTGCTATGGGCACCAAGATCCGTTTCAGCACTGCGTTCCATCCGCAGACAAGTGGTCAAGTTGAGAGAGTCAATCAGATCCTTGAAGATATGTTCAGAGCCTGTGTGATTTCGTTCGGCATGAAGTAGGAAGACTGCCTTCCTTATGCTGAATTCTCATACAACAATAGCTTTCAAGCAAGCTCAAGCAAGGCCCCTTTCGAGATTCTCTACGGCAGAAAGTGCCATACCCCGCTTAACTGGTCTGAAACCGGTGAGCGTTAGATATTGGGAAATGACATGATCACTGAAGTAGAAGAAATGTGCCATGTCATTCGTGAGAACCTCAAAGCAGCTCAGTCCCGACAGAAGAGTTATTATGATAACAAACATCGGGATGTTTCTTTCCAAGTAGATGATCTAGTCTATCGCAGAGTCTCTCCCATGAAAGGCACTCAGCGGTTTGGAATAAAAGGGAAGCTAGCTCCTCATTTTGTTGGTCCTTTCAAAGTGGTTGGCAAGAGAGGTGGTCTTGCATATCAATTAGAGCTTCCTCCAAATTTCACAAATGTGCACGATGTCTTCCATGTTTCGCAGCTCCGGAAATGTTTCAAGACTCCTGAGCGGACCATTGACCTCCAAGACATCGATCTCCAAGAAGATCCCTCTTATCGTGAGCACCCAGTTGCAATTCTTGAAGAAACTGAGCGTAAGACTCGCAACAAGTCTATCAAGTTCCTCAAGGTGAAGTGGTCTCATCATTCCGACAAAGAAGCTACTTGGGAACGCGAAGACCTTCTCCGTTTCGAATTTCCGGACTTCTTTCATTCCTAGATCTCGGGTCGAGATCCTCTTGTAGTGTGGGAGAGTTGTGACAGCCCAAGTGTTGTCCCTACCTTATTTGGCATGTAATCCCCCATGTATGAACCTTGTGTCATGTGCTTGAGATGTATGTTTGCTCCTTGCCATTCATGTGTTTGCATTCTTGCATCATCATGCATCATTCCCATTTCATTCATGTGCCATGTTGGTTTTTCTTGTGCTTGCTATGATGTGGTGGTGGTGAATGGTGGTTGTGACATGTGAGAGGTTGTGAGTGGTTGGATCCAAGTGTGTGCATCTCCTTTTCTTCCCCTCTCTTTTCCCTTTGCAGCATCCCCTCCCAAACCCCTTTTTATTCCTATTATTATTTGTCATCAGATTTTAAGTTGTTTTTAAATTGTTAAAAAATGTTCATGAGGTGGCCCTTGTGTTTTATGATATGTGTGAGTGTGTTGGATTTAATGTTTGGGGTTTTGTGGTGTTGTGTTTTATTTAAAACAGGAGCTGTCTTTTTAAATACCAAATAAAATACTTGTGTTATAAATCAACTTAATATTTTTATTAAAAGGTGCACATTATTTCCTCCTCAAAAAAATTTGTTTTGCTCAAAACCCTTTAAAATTACTCTGGGGTTTATTTTGTTGGGGCTGGTTTTATTAAAAGCGAAAACCCTTTTATTTCTATGTTTTAGTTTATGTGTGAGTGTGAGAGAGGGAGTGGGCCGCGGCCCAGCCCAGCTGGACGCAACGGCCACCTGCCCCATCTCCCACCTCCGTCAGTGAGCCTCAAAGAGAGCGCGTGCGTCGCCGTCGCTTTTCCGTCACCGTCGCCGTCAGCCTGGGGCTATATAGCCTCCCCTCGGCGTCCATGTCGCTCCGCTAGGGTTTCTTCTTCCTTCCTCCGCCGCCGCAGCTCCTCTCCCCCTCTCCTTCTCCCTCCTTCCTCCCCCTTCTCTGTCAAAGAGCACAAGGCGCAGGTAAGTTCAGATAAGTTTAGAGGCGCAGTGCTCGTCGTCGTCGTCTCCTCCGACGACCTCGTCCCCGCTGGTGATGGCGTGGAGCTCGCTGTTGTCGTCCACATCTCGTTCCCGATGCTAGGAGGCCTTGGGAGGCCTTCTTCTTCTTCCTCCTCGTCGTCGGAGCATCGCCGGGCTTCTTCCTCTCCGTGCGCGTCGTCTCCGCCGTCGATCGCGTCCTCGTCTCTCCGTGAGCCCCTCGGTGAGTAGCCCGTCCTCGCCGCCCCCTCTCCTCACCGTAATTTGTAGTCTCGTCGTCGTAGTGCCGTCACCGCCGCTCGGAAGCCCCGAGCTTGGGCTCGCCTCCGGTCCCCCTCATCGCGAGATGAGATGAGGGATGGAGCCCCCGTAGGTTCCTCTTTCGATTCCGCCGCTCCCCGTCGCCGGAGATCCCTTGCTTCGCCGGAGATCGCCGTCGCCCCACCGCTATTGCTCTGCAGTGTGTGTGTGTGTAGTTTCAGTTTCGTCAGATAGTGTGCGTGTGTGGTATTAGAGCTGCGGATCCCCCTTCATGTTAAGTTCCGGCGCCATAGCGCAGCGGTGTGGTCGCGTGTGTTCGACCCCGAGGTCAGGGGTTCGACCCCCTGAACCTCCCTTCTCTTTTTTTGTTTATTTTCTTTCTTTTCTTCCTTGTTTTTCTTTTATCTTGCTTATACATGTGTGTGTGTGTGTGTGCATTTAAGCATATGTATGTATGTGTGTTGGACTCCTTGCCATGTGGTGTGCTTGCACATGTGTATGGTGGTGTGTGTATGTACCAAGTGGTACATCTGCACATGTATGCATACATGTGAGATATGTTTGTGTGTGTGTTTAGTGCTTACATCTACATGCTTGTGTGTGTGACTATGGTTGTGGGTGTATGTGTGTGTGCTTCTTGCATACAAACATATATGTGAGAGAGTGTGTGTGTTGCACATATGCATGAGTGCACATGTGAGTGTGTGTATGCTATGCATACATACCCACATGTGTGCTTATGAAGATGTGAGTGTGTGTGTGTGCGTGTAGGTGTGTGGTGCACCATGCATGACACATGTGTGTGTGTGCTCTTTGCACACCCATACATGTGTGAGTTCTTGTGAGTGAGTGTAGTGTGTAGGTGTGTGTGTATGTGGGCATACATGCATGAAATGCATGTGTGCCTATGTGCACTCATGCTTGTGTGTGGCATGCTAGTGGTTGGATGTGTGTGCTCTACATACACTCACTTGGAGTGATGTGTATGTGTATGAGTAGCTCCATGTGTAGGGGTTCCCTCTTAGTGCATATGAGCATAGTTACTCTTCTAGATAGCTTTATCCTTTCTTGATGCCATGTCATGATATCATGTTCCTAAGATGCTATTTAACCTTTTCCAACATGTGTCAATTGAGTTCATGCCATTTTGGGGCTTTTCCACCATAGCACTTAAGTGTCATAAGTCACTCATGACTAGGGAGGTCAAATTTCGACCTAGCTTTACTCCCTCTTGTTCCATGCAAGCATATAGGTATGAGTAATGATTTTGGGGTAGAATCAACCCATTAATGCATCTGTGAAGTCAGATTTGACTTTGGGGCAACTTGACAAAACTGCATTTTTATGCTGTGATGCCCTTTTGTCTTTTTACTGTGATTTAATCTATGCATGCAATTAAGTTCTTGACAACATGTGATTGCTAGTTAACGTTGCTGGGAATGTCCAAGTATTTTTGTTATTTGTGTTAAGTCTCCAGATGAGTGGGAACCATGATGTTTAGGGAGTAATTTTATGTTTCTGTCCAGCTGCTTAAAAATGACAAGTCTGGGAGAACTGTTGTTATTGTTTGCCATGTAGAGTTGGTTGTAGCTAATGATGTGTTTGGAATTTGAGCATACTCAGTGCTAGTTATTTGTAGTAGATATTGCCTTCTATCATCCTGTTAATTTTCATGTCAATAGAAGCCTTCTAGCATATGTAGCTGCTGCTGTCAACTTGCTACTTTATAATCACAGATTCCGGAAAATTGTAATTTTCACCAAGTCCCAGAAAATGGATTCATCATGTCAACTTGTTGGCTTCTTGCTTATTGATGTGTGGCTCCTTTGCTAGTGGTCTAATTGGATGATTTGCTGTGTGTGTTGAGTAGATTCTGTCCATGTCTTGTTTGTGGTTGTAGGCTTCCTGTAGCTCCAGAGGTGAGCTGTCGAAGTTGCTATGTTGCTGTTAAGTGGCAGATTTAGTGTTTTATCGTTTTGTGGATTGTGGGAGCTATGCCCCATGGAATTGATTGATTCTTGAGTCTATTGTGATTGATTTTTCATCACCTATCCAGTGGCTTACTTGGGATGCCAAGAATCAGCCCATGGCTTGGTGATCTTGTGTTATTGCCTCTGTACCTTGTCGTGAGCGTATCGTGAGAACCGTAACGCTGTTTCTTTCGATCCTTATATGCATTTCTATCGGTTTTGCATGCTGCATCCATATTTTCCATGTTCATGCATGTCTAAATAACTTAACATGAGGTTCTGTCCATATTCACTAATATACAAACTTGCATGTGAAACATGACTAGTTGTGGTTGCCATGTTATAATTCTTCATAAATGATCATGCATCATTTTGATTGTGCATTGCACCTTGGCTGGATGTTTATTGTTGCTGTTTCTCTTGGTTAGACGCGAGTGTTGATACTGAGTACGAGGACCCAGGAGAGTACCACTACGTGGATCCCGCTACTTGTTTCACTAAAGAACCAACAGGCAAGATGATCGTACCCGGATCCCGATACTATTTTTTCTTGCTAGTTTCTCGCTCTTATCGTTACAATTGCGCTACCTACCACTTGATATCATCTCCCATGATGCCATGATAGCCTCTAACTTCCACATCCTAGCAAACCCTTGTTTGGCTAAGTTACCGCTGCTCAGCCCCTCTTATAGCGTTCTTACTTGCAGGTGCAGGTTGTTCCATGTGATAACATGGATTTGGATATCATAATAAATTATGTTATTTAATTTAATTCACATATATATCTTGGTATTGGTGGGAGGCTTGGCCTTTTGCTAAGTGATTTGTTCCGCTATTACCGTCATTAGTTCCTTGTTACCGGTGTTATGTTTTCCATACTTTGCGCTCCTAACATGCTCGGGGTTGTTATGGGGACCCCTTGTTCATTCGGTTGAGATTAAAACTTGTCTGGCAAGACCCAACATTGGTACTAAATTTGCTTAACAACTTAATAAAATTGCATAGGGTCTTGCAAACCCGTGGATAATTTAATCAACCCTCGGGCCAGTGCTCCTCATGAGTGTTGGTCCAAAAATGGACTGCCTGTGGGGCCGCCTTGAGGCAACTTGAGGATTGGTTTTCCCCATAGCTCGTTCCATCCGTCGTGTCCTGAGAACGAGATACACGGCTCTTATCGGGTTCGTCGACCTGCCGGGTGGTCTTGCTAGATTTGTTTTACCTTTATCGAGTGTCTTGCCTGTGGAGTCTGACTTTCTTCGGGTTTACTCGAGGTGTTGGAATTTCTTTGTAATTACCTATGATGATCGCGAGATCCGCGGTCGAGGTATTCCCACGGAGTGTGGTTAATTTTGTAATGGACTAGTTGGAGCACCCCTGCAGGGTCAAATCTTTCGGAAAGCCGTGCCCGCGGTTATGTGGCAACTTGGATATTTGTTTAACACCTGGTTATAGCAAACTTGAAGTAAACTCTAATTAAAATACACCAACTATGTGAGTAACCGTGATCGTCTCTGCTCGTGAACATGACCCGAGAGAGAACACGGTGGGGTTATGTTTGATGTAAGTAAGTGTTCAGGATCTCATAGAGATCATACTAGATTCGATCATTCTTCGTAGGCCACTCATATTTATTTCATGTTGCGTAAGCTAGCCACCATATATGCTTAGTGCTGCTGCAAACTAAACACTTACCCCATCCCAACCTTTAAGCTTGAATAGTCTCGGTACCTGGGCACATGATAGTTGAGTCCTCTGTGGCTCACAGTTTACTACAACAATCCAGGTACAGGTTCAGATGAGTTCGTGCAGGATGATCTTACCCAGCTCCAGTGGGAGTATGACGAGGAGAGAGGCAGGATGTACGTGACATATCCGGATGAGTAGAGGACCTGGTCGTGATCTTTGGGATAGCTTGATAGTATCATTCGCACCTTCTTTTATTGTTTGATTTCATCCGTAGTCGGACCCTGTGTTCAACTTGATGTTATGATTTGAGTGACATTGTAAGTTAGCATGTGGCGAGTGTAAGCCAACTTGTATACTCTTTTCATTCAGTATTATATGTTGTGATGATAATATTCTTGCTAACGGCAAGATGCGCCTCTATCCCTTGCGAGGCCCTCGTGCCTTAAAAGGATAGGCGCGCATCTTGGGCGTGACATTAGCTGTGAACACGCTTCGCCTAAGTTGAAAACAAACTCAGTCGAACAGACGATTGAAATCCAAATACGAACAAAATCCAAAGGGTAAACCATGGATAAACGTTTCGTATGAAAGCAAATGTGCTCAGACCAAAGGCCTGAACGAAGTTTTTAAGGATACAAATCCACTCGGCATACCGAGGCAAATTTAACTGTTTCTTTCAAAGACAAGTTTTTCAAGCAGGAGACGAACTAGCGGGCTCGTCGAAAGTGTCCAGGTCGATGTCGTCGGGGATTCTGGTGGCCGCTTCAATGAAGGTCTCCATGAAGTCCTCGAACTGGAGTTTCTTCGTGTTCACCACCTGAAGCTCCTTCAGCCTCTCCTCCTTCACGTCCCTGCAATGGACCCTGATGAGTGATAACGCCATGTCGGCCCCACAACGAGCGGCAAATTTCTTCCAGGCCTGGACTCGACTTGGAAGTTCGTCCAGGTGAGCCATCATAGAGTTGAGGTCAAGCTGAAGAGTGACCTCAGGCCATAGCTCTTTGTCGATTCTCTCCATCGCAGACTTCAGCCGAACAAGATATGCCTGGACGCCCTGGAGCCGGAAATTGAGTCGGAGCATGTTCATGGCCACCGCGTGTGCGACAGGAGACCTAGTGGGATCCAGATTGGGCTCAACCTCCTCCGTCTCCTTCTCAAAGTCTTGGTAGAATTCTGTTGAAGAATGGGGAATGGGAGGAGAATTGATGAACTGTGACCCTCAAAGATTTTATAAAGCTCAGTCGACAAAAATACTTACCATTGAGCAGAATATACATCTTCCTCGAGAACTTGCCCAAATGCCTCTCCAAGCCATTGCTCCTCTTGTTCAGCTGCTCGGCCCTTTTGACGAGGTTCGCGCGCTCCTTCTTCAGCTTGGTGTTCTCCTCTTCCAGCTTCTAGGCGGCCGCCAGCTTCTGATCTGCAGCTTCAGCTTTGTCCCTGGCCACCCGTTGGGCGTCGGCGAGTGCTTTGTCCTTCTCCTCCAGTGCCTTCATCATGGAATCTAAAGAAACAACATTGTTGAGTCGCGCTTGGAGTCGACGGTTTTCATTGTGCACGTCTGTTCGAGTGAGAGCACTCGGTTCAAAACGTGAAAAGTGAAGATGGGAATGCTGACAGTCGATAGTAATTACCTCCCAGAGACTTCAGCTCAGCACGCGCTCGCTCCAGGGTGTTGTTGGCGACCGCCAGATCCACCTGCAACCGGTTCCTCTCATCCTCCATGTCCTTGTACTGCGTCCCAAGTTCGCAAGCCGTCTGGAACCAACAAAAGACAGGAGTTCAATCAGCAAGTAGTTCCTGGACAGACGACTGAGTTATGAACACTGGCGAATGACCATCTTGGAAGAATTCAAGCAGAAAGTCCACTCGACATGTCGAGTGGCTCTGGCACTCCGTGCGCCATAAACAAATTCAAAAGATGTCTCTATTAAGACCCCTGCCGATGCAAGCACTCGACAGTGGTCTCGGGGACTACACCCAGTGGGTGCGCTAAGAGCGCCCCCACTGAGACGGTTAACTCTCAATCCGTTGAGTAACTCGTTAGAAAAAAAACTTGACATGTCGAGTGACCCTAGTACCATGCGTATGACAAGTATTCAAGCCTACTATTTATCATCTGTGATGAACAGTAGCCTCGGGGACTACATCCAGTGGGTGCACTTAGCGTGCCCCCACTGGTTATTCAAACATTCGACAAGGTCAGCCCTGTCACGACACACGACCCGTCGAGTGACGCGTCTCCCTACTCTATGAAGTGCAGTCTATCCTTATGCAGCGTCATATCATGGTTTGCCACTAATGTCCATAAAACCTGCAACGTAGCTATGGAGTGGTGTGATTCAAAAGGAAAATGTATCCCATATACAATAAACTCTAAAGACCCCTACCGATGCAAGCATTCGACAGTGGTCTCGGGGACTACACCCAGTGGGTGTGCTAAGAGCGCCCCCACTAAGATGGTTCATTCTCGATCCATCGAGTAACTCGTCAGAAAATACACTCGACATGTCGAGTGACGCTAGTACCACGCGTACTACCAATCCCAAAATCCTACTCGACTACGATCCGATCTATTCGAGTGGAGAAAGTTCAAACATTCTACGGCAATCACCTAGTGGGTGTACAACAGCCAAGAAAAGACAAGAATTCAATCGACAATGGACTTACAATCGAACTTACTCAGACATTGGTGCAGAGAGCTGCGCTGACGTCAAAAGCCAGTTTGCTGGCGTCGTATGCCTCCTTGGTCCTCAGCATGAGCTTCTCCGCCTGGATCATGGCTTCCTTCGCAGCCCCGGTTTGATCTTCCGGGGTGCGATGCAGAGAGAAGGCCATCACAGGTGGGGTCGGCATGGTCGCAGGAGCAGCTGAGGCAGTCTGAGAGGGCCCAGTTGGAGTCGACGCCACAACGGTCGAAACGGTTGGAGGAGCATGTGATAGAAGTACTGTAGGTTCAGCCCTGGGTTGTGTCGAGCCACCTCCCCCCTGGGAAGACTCTGCAGTCGACCGCTGAAGTGCTTGTGCCGATGACGCTCCTTGGATGCGAGGGCGCGAAGTGTCAAGTCGCTCCTCGTCGTCCTCCACCTGAATGACCCCTGCATCGACAACCGACGGTGTTAACATCTGCATATGTCGAGTCCCATTCGGATGAACCAACAACTATCTAACCTCTATGAGAAGTGGTCGTGTCAGCAGTGTCGACATCCATTGCATCCCCTCCATCTCAATGAGGCGAAGACACAGATGTAGCAGCTATGAAAAATTGAGTGGCATTCGGTCAAATGCAACTCCAGACTTCAGTCGACAGACCAAGTACAGAAATAAACTCTTACGTGGAGACGACAGGCACTGCCACCCTCATGCAAGGCAGAGCCTTGTGAGGCTTGGTGACGGCTTGCTTGGGCTGCTTAGCCAGTTTTTCGCTCGGCTCAGCGGTCGAGGGGCGGCTGCGCTTCAGGTTCTTCTCACTACGGCCCGGAGCCCTGTCCTCAATAGTCGACGAATCTTGGCGGGACTTGGTGCGGCTTTCACGGTGGGGAGGTGACTCGATTTCTTCCTCCTCGCCGGAGTCCTCATATTCTTCCTCGGAGTCAGAAGAACCGCCGCCGTCCACACTGCCGCCCTCGCTCACCACGCCGTCTTCAACATGGTTCCCGTTAGGAACGAGCGAGTGCATGTGCGTCCATTCCTGCATGATTCAAGCAAGGAAGTCAGTTCAATATATCACTCAACAGTACAATACATCAGTCGACATCACACAACTCACCAGGTTCTTCGGCGGGTTTTCGGCCGAATATGGTCGTATCCTCTTGGCTCCCAAAGGATTGTCGCAGGCCCCGGTGATGCTATGGAGCCACTGCTCGACAGTTTTCTAAGGAACTTCTTCAGGATGCGCCCTTGTCGAGTCCTCAGGGCTCGCGTAGTGCCACATGGTGTGGTCTCTAGCTTGGAGCGGCTTGATACGTCGACTGAGAAACGTCTCCAACAGATCCATGCCGGTCACCCCGCCCCGGATCAGCCGCACCACCGCTTCAACCAAGATGCCTACTTGCACGTGCTCCTCTTCAGTCACCTTCAAGGACTTGGGAACAGTCGAACGGTCGGGTGTATATGGGGGAAGGCCAGTCGACATATTGGGCGATGCTGCATCCTTGCAGTAGAACCAGGTCGACTGCCAACCTCTTACAGACTCAGGAAAGGTCATGGCAGGTAAGGAGCTACGAGCTCTTTTCTGAACTCCTAACCCACTGCACAGATGGAGCACGTGGGTCTTCCCATCAGCAGGGAGGGCTTTCTTCATAGTCTGGGATCTGACCGTGAAGAGATGTTTGAACAATCCCCAATGGGGAGAGCAGCCCAGGAAACATTTGCACACAGTGAAGAATGAAGACAGATAGGCTATGATGTTGGGCGAGAGGTGGTGCAGTTGGGCACCGAAAAAATTCAGAAATCCCCTAAAGGACGGGTGGGCGGCAGAGAAAAACCTCGCTCGACGTGGGAGAGAAGGAGGACCCGCTCCCCGTTGCATGGCTCCAGCTCGCACTCCTCCCCGGCAGCCTCCAGGTGCCGTTCGCCACGAGACCTTCGGAGACGAGGCCCTTCATGTCTTCGCGGGTGATGACAGAGGGGAGAAAATCCCCCTGCATCCAGCCCATCGGAGCGGTGAATCGGGCGATCGAGGGCTTCTTGCCCTTGAGCTTCGCTGCCCCCTTCTTCACTCGCTCCAGCTTCTCCATCAGATTCTTCATCTTCGCCGTGGCGACTCTCGTTGAGGGAGGTCGGAGTTGGGCGGTGGGAGCGGAGGAAGTGGAGGAAAAGAGAGAAAGAACTGGCGGAGGTACTGTGCAAACCGCAGTGAAGACAGCTTTACATGTTGCCGAGTGTCTCACTAACAAGTGGACCCGCGAGGTTACCGCACACGCCAACCACTGACGGCGCTCAGTACGTGGCGATACGACTGGCATGAAAATCGAGGCGTCGCGCCCCCACTTGCCTCGATCGTGGCGTAATCTTCGCGTGAGCGCACGCACTTCCCAAATTTTCGTATCCTGGAAAATCTGGGTCTGTTAGACTGACCCGTTGCCTCCCAAGATACTACCAGCTCACTCGGACCAAAACAAATGTTGAACATCCACTCAAACACCTTTAAGGCTGAATGGATCCGGGCGAGCAGAGAAGAATTCAATCGACACAAGTTTCGTTGAAGCCCCGAATATCATTTGGAAGATTTTGCGTGTTGACCTTGAATGAATGCTATTGCTCAGAGTTCAATCGACACAAGTTTCATGGAAATCCCAAATATCATTCGGAGGATCTGATGCACTAACTCAAGGCCCTCGAAGATACCTCTTTCCACCACTCAAACCCCGATCCATTCGGGGGCTAATGACGAGGATATGTACCTAGGGTAGGGTCCTAGGCATGGCCCACATACCCTACCTAAGGACATCACATGGGAGGACTTGAAGATCAAGCATGAACTTCCGAGTGGATCCCTGGAGACGTTCAAAGTCACTCGACAGTAATCCAATCGGAGACTCCCGCTCTCACTCGGCAGTCGCGTGTCACTCGGAAGACCTTGCTTTCACTCGACGCCAGAAGACCAGGAGCCATCATCAAGATCCCAATGGGCAGACGCTGGTTCAATGGTCATTAATAGCTTTTATTACGTACGTTACCTGTAACGGTAGACTTTAATCTCACGACCAGGCCCTTTGATGCGGGGCAATTATGAGGGGCAGCGAACTCTATATAAGTCGCCCCTCCCCTCCAGCACAAGGGTTCGCAACCATTGTAATATCTATACTCCACTCGACATAAAGCTCCCAAGCACTAAGAACTAGGGTTGTTACCTCCACAAGAGGGGCTTGAACTCATACATCTGTGTGTACACCCTCACCGTAGCTAGGACTCTGCCCTCTCCCTTCGTACCCCTACCATCTACTGTCAGGCTCGTTCCCACGACAGGTGTCTAGACCCAAGAGGCTACATGGGCTGTGGGAGGAGGTAAACCAGCCCTTGGTGGGCTGGCCGAAGCCTCCTCTAAGGGCCCATGCGGCTGGAGTGGTTTGAGAAGGAAAAAATCCAAAGATGGAGAGGTGGAAAGAGTTTCCAAGTGGAAAGGAGGAATCCTACTCCTAATAGGATTGGAGTAGGACTCCTCCACCTCCAATTTCGACCAAACCTTGAGGGTTTGAGGCTGCCTCCTCCCTCCCTCCCTCCTATATATACTAGAGGATTTAGAGGAGAAAGCTAACCCTAATAGCCACGTGCTACCTTTTCTCTAGTCGCAGTTTCTCCTCTAGATCGGTTTTCAGCGGTGCTTAGGCGAAGCCCTGCTGGAATAGCTCCACCACCATCACCACAACGTCGTTGCGTTGCCGGAGAACTCATCTACCTCTTTGCTCCCTCTTGCTGGACCAAGAAGGCGGAGATCATCATCGAGCTGTACGTGTGCTGAACGCGAAGGTGCCATTCCGTTCGGCGCTAGATCGGAAGGACCGTGATCAAGATCCCGAGACGGATCGTGATGAGATCGCGAGACGGATCATGATGAGTTCGCGGGACGGATCATGATTGGATCGCGGGACGGATCATGATTGGATCGTGGGACGGATCGTGATGAGATCGCGGGATGCTCGGCGATTTGGATCGCAAAGACGTTCGACTACACCAACCGCGTTTCTTAATGCTTCCCGCTTAGCGATCTATAAGGGTATGTAAATCCACTCTCCCTCTCGTAGATGCTCATCACCATGGATAGATCTTGCATGTGCGTAGGAAATTTTTGTTTCCCATGCAACGTTCCCCAACAGTGGTATCAGAGCTAGATCTATGTGTAGATGAGATCTCGAGTAGAACACAAAGAGTTTGTGGGCGTTGATGCTTAGATTGCTTCCTCCCTTGGTCGTGTTTTGGTTCAGCGGTATTGTGGAATGAAGCGGCCCGGACCAACCTTACTCGTACGCTTACGAGAGACCGGTTCCATCGACTAACGTGTAACTTCATTGCACAAAGATGGTTGGCGGGTGTCTGTTTCTCCTACTTTAGTTGGATCGGATTCGACTAAGGCGGTCCTTGAGAAGGTTGAACAGCAACTTACGTATCACCGTTGTGGTTTATGCGTAGGTGAGAATTGTTCTTGCTAGATACCCGTAGCAGCCACGTAAAACATGCAACAACAATTAGAGGACGTCTAACTTGTTTTTGCAGGGTATGTTGTGATGTGATATGGCCAATTACATGATGAGATATATA
Organism: Hordeum marinum; assembly: GCA_022496015.1. Lineage (NCBI taxonomy): Eukaryota > Viridiplantae > Streptophyta > Magnoliopsida > Poales > Poaceae > Hordeum > Hordeum marinum. The sequence goes on from CM039673.1 coordinate 497,671,944, forward strand.
TGATGTATGAGATGATCATGTGTTGTATAGAATATCATGACTTGCATGTCAGTGAGTACGGCAACCGGCAGGAGCCATAGGGTTGTCTTTAATTATTGTATGACCTACATGTCAATCATTAAGTGCTATGTAATGCTTTACTTTATCGCTAAACAGTAGCAATAGTAGTAGAAGCATGGTGGGCGCGACAACCCAGATGGCGACACGTTGATGGAGATCAAGATGATGGAGATCATGGTGTCATGCCGATGACGATGGAGATCATGCCGATGCTTTCAGGATGAAGATCAAAAGCACAAGTTCATGGCCATATCATGTCACTTATGATTTGCATGTGATGTTAATCCTTTTATGCACCTTGTTTTGCTTAGGATGACGGTAGCATTATAAGGTGATCCCTCACTTAATTTCAAGATAAATTGTGTTCTCCCCGAGTGTGCACCGTTGCGAAAGTTCGTTGTGTCAAGACACCACGTGATGATCGGGTGTGATAGACTCTACGCTCACATACAATGGGTGCAAGCCACTGTTGCACATGCAGAACACTCGGGTTAAACTTGACGAGCCTAGCATGTACAGACATGGCCTTGGAACACAAGAGACCGAAAGGTCGAACATGAGTCGTATAGTAGATATGATCAACATGATGATGTTCACCATTGAAACCACCTCAACTCACGTGATGATCGGACTTGAGTTGGTGAATTTGGATCATGTATCACTCGAATGACCGGAGGGATGTCAATTTGAGTGGGAGTTCTTAAGGAATATGATTAATTGAACTCATTATCATGAACATAGTCAGTAGTGTCTTTGCAAAATTATGTTGTAGATTACTAGCTCATGTTGTAGTTCCCTTGAATTTCTATATGTTCCTAGAGAAATAGAGTTTAAAGATGATGGTAGCAATATTGCGGACTGGATCCATGATCTGAGGGTTGTCCTCATTGCTGCACAGAAGGCTTATGTCCTTAATGCACCGCTCGGTGCACCACCCCCCCTAGCGTCGTCTGTAGATGTTGTGAACATCTGACAGGCACGTTCCGATGACTACTTGATAGTTTAGTGCGTCATGCATTACGGCTTAGAATTAAGGCTCCAAAACGTTTTAAACGTCACGGAACATATGAGATGTTCTAAGAGCTAAAATTGGGATCTCAGGCTCGTGCCCATGTTGTGCGATATGAGATCTCCAACAAGATTCTTTGCCTGCAATATGAAGGAGAATGGCTCAATCGTTAAGCATGTGCTTAGATTCTCTGGGTGCTACAATCGCTTGAATCGAGTGGGAGTTGATCTTCTAGATAAGATAGTGATTGATATAGTTCTCCAAGTCACTGTCACTAAGCTACTAGAACTTGGTGATGAACTACAAAATGCCAGGGTTAGAAATAGTGATCCCTGAGTTGTTCGCGATGTTTGACACCGCGAAGGTAGAAATCAAGAAGGAGCATCAAGTGTTGATGGTTAGTAAAACCACTAGTTTCGAGAAGGGCAAGGGCAAGGAGGGAAACTTCATGGATGGCAAGTCAGTTGCTGCTCTAGTGAAGCAACCCAAAGTTGAACCCAAACCCGAGACTAAGTGCTTCTATTATGAGGTGAACGGTCACTGAAGCGGAACAACCCTAGATACTTGGTAGATAAGAAGGCTGGCAACATTGACACAAGTGTATTTCATATACGTGTTATTGATGTGTACCTTGATAGTACTCCTAATAGCACCTAGGTATTGGATACCGGTTCGGTTGCTAAATGTTAGTAACTCAAAGTAAAAGCTACGGAATAAACGGAGACTAGCTAAGGGTGAGGTGACGATGTGTGTTAAAAATGTTTCCAAGGTTGATGTGATCGACATCGCATGCTCTCTCTACCTTCGGGATTAGTGACAAACCTAAATAAATGTTATTCGGTGTTTTGCGTTGAGCATGAACGTGATTGGATCGTGTTTATTGCAACACGGTTATTCATTTAAGTTAGAGAATAATTGTTATTCTGTTTACATGAATAATACCTTCAATGGTCATGCACCCAGTAAGAATGGTTTGTTGAATCTTGATCATAGTAATACACATGTTCATAACACTGATGCCAAAAGATACAAATTTAATAATGATAGTACCACATACTTGTGGCACTGTCGCTAAATTTCATATTGGTATAAAGCGCATGAAGAAACTCCATGTTGATGGATCTTTGGACTCATTCGATTTCAAATCGGTTGAGACATGCGAACTATGCCTCTTGGGCAAGATGACTAAGGACCCCGTTTTACGGATTGATGGAGCGGGCAAGTGATTTATTTGAAATGATACATGTTGATGTATGCAATCCAATGAGTCTTGTAGCGTGCGGTGGATATCGTTATTTTCTTACCTTCACTGATGATTTGAGTAGATATAGTGTATGTTTACTTAATGAAACACAAGTCTGAATCGTTTAAAAAGTTCAAGCAAATTTAGAGTGAAGTTTAAGATCATCATGGCAAGAAGATAAAAAATGTCTGCGATATGATTGTGGAGGTGAATATCTGAGTTATAATTTTGGCATACAACTTTAGACACTGTGAAAGTAGTTTCACAACTCATGCCACCTGGAACACCATAGTGTGATGATGTGTCCGAACGTCATAGTCGTGCTCTATTGGATATGGTGCGGGCTATGATGTCTCTTATCGTTTTGCTACTATAGTTTTGGGGTTATGCATTAGAGACAACTACGTTCACTTTAAATAGGGCACCATCTAAATCCGTTGAGATGACATCGTGTGAATTATGGTTTGATAGAAACCTAAGCTGTCATTTCTTAATGTTTGGGGCTGCGACACTTGTGTGGAAAAAAAAATTCACCTAATGAGCTCGAACCCAAAGAGGACAAATGCATCTTCATAGATTACCCTAAGAACAGTTGGGTGAACCTTCTATCTCAGATCCAAGCATAAAGTGTTTGTTGCTAAAACAGGTCCTTTCCCGAGAAATAGTTTCTCTCAAAAGAATTGAGTGGGAGGAAGATAGAACTTGATGAGGTTGTTGAACCTTTGTTTCAACCAGAGAGTAGCGCAGCGCAGAAAGATGTTTCTGTGGAACCTACGTCAGTTGAAGAGGAAGTAAATGATGATGATCATGAAGCTTCGGATCAAGTTACTATCGAACCTCGTAGGTCGACAAGGATGCGTACTGCTCCTGAGTGGTACGACAACCCTATCTTGGAGGTCATGTTGTTGGACAATGATGAACCTACGAGATATGGAGAAGCGATGATGGGCCCGGATTCCGACAAATGGTTAGAGGACATGAAATCCAAGAAAGGATCCATGTATGAAAACCAAGTATAGACTTTGGTAGACTTGCTCGTTGGACGGCAGGTCGTCGAGTACAAATGGACCTTTGATATGAAGACAGACGCTGATGGTAAATGTCACCATTGATAAAGCTCGACTTGTCACAAAGAAGTTTCCGACAAGCTCAAAGAGTTGACTGTGATGAGACTTTCTCACTCATAGCGATGCTAAAGTCTGTTGGAATTATGTTAGCAGTTGCTGCATTTTTCGATTATGAAATCTAGCAAATGGATGACAAAACATCGTTTCCTTAATAGTTTACTTGAGGAAAAGTTGTATGAGATACAACCAGAAGGTTTTGTTAGTCCTAAGGATGCTAAGAGGTGAGCAAGCTTCAGTGATCCTTCTATGGACTGAAGCAAGCATCTCGGAGTTGGAATATACACTTTGATGAGGTGATCAAAGTTTTTGAGTCTATACAAAGTTTATGAGAAACTTGTATTTACAATAAAGTGAGTGGGAGCACTATAGAATTTTTGATAAGCATATGTGGTTGACATATTATTGATTGAAAATGATGTAGAATTTATGGAAAGCATAAACAGTTGTTTGAAAAGAGTTTTTCAAAGGAAGACCTAGATAAAGCTACCTAATTGTTGAGCTTCAAGATCTATAAAGATAGATCAAGATGCTTGATGAGACTTTCAATGAGTACATACCTTGACAAGATTTTGAAAGAGTTCAAAATGGATAAGTCAGAGAAAGAGTTCTTGCCTGATTTGTAAGGTGTGAAGTTGAGTGAGACTCAAAGCTCGACCACGACAGAAGAAAGAGAAAGGACGAACGTCGTCCCCTATGCCTTAGACATAGGCTCTGTATAGTATGCCATGCTGTGTACCACACCTGTGTGTGCCTTGCCATGAGTCCGTCAAGGGGTACAAAAGTGATCTAGGAGTGGATCACTGGACAGTGGTCAGGATTATCCTTAGTAACTAGAGTACTAAGGAAATATTTCTCGATTATGGAGGTGATAAAGAGTTCGTCGTAAAGGGTTACGTCGATGCAAACTTTAACACCAATCCGGATGACTCTGAGTAGCAGTCCGGATACGTATAGTGGAGCAGCCATTTGGAATAGCTCCAAGTGGAGTGTGGTAGCAGTGTCTACAGTATGACATAGAGATTTGCAATGTACACACGGATCTGAATGTCACAGACCCGTTGACTAAAAGACCTCCCTCACATGCAAAGCATGATCGAGCCCCAGAACTCATTGGGTGTTAGATTCATAACAATGTGAAACACATGGTGATGTGAACTAGATTATTGACTCTAGTGCAAGTGGGAGAATGTTGGCAATATGCCCTAGAGGCAATAATAAATTGGTTATTATCATATTTCCTTGTTCATGATAATTTTTTATTATCCATGCCATAATTGTATTAATCGGAAACTCAGATACATGTGTGGATACATAGACAACACCATGTCCCTAGTATGCCTCTAATAGACTAGCTCGTTGATCAAAGATGGCTATGGTTTCCTAGTCATGGACATGAGATGTCATTTGATAACGGGATCACATCATTAGGAGAATGATGTGATGGACAAGACCCAAACTACAAATGTAGCATATGATCGTGTCAGTTTATTGCTATTGTTTTCTGCATGTCAAGTATTTGTTCCTATGACCATGAGATCATGCAACTCACTGACACCGGAGGAGTGCCTTGTGTGTATAAAACGTCGCAAAGTAACTGGGTGACTATAAAGGTGCTCTGCAGGTATCTCCGAGGGTGTCTGTCGGGTTGGCATGGATCAAGACTGGGATTTGTTACTCCGTATGACGAAGAGGTATCACAGGGCCCACTCGGTAATACAACATCACAATAAGCCTTGCAAGCAATGTGACTAAGTGTTGGCCATGGGATCTTGTATTACGGAACGAGTAAAGAGACTTGCTGGTAACGAGGTTGAACTAGGTATGGAGATGCCGACGATCGAATCTCAGGCAAGTAACATACCAAAGAACGAAGGAAACAACATACAGGATTAACTGAATCCTTGACATAGAGGTTTGACCGATAAAGATCTTCATAGAATATGTAGGAACCAATATGGGCATCCAGGTCCCGATATTGGTTATTGATCGTAGAGGTGTCTCGGTCATGTCTACATAGTTCTCGAACCCACAGGGTCTACACACTTAAGGTTCGATGGCGTTTCGGTAGTATAGAGTTATGTATGGTGGTGATCGAAGGTTGTTCGGAGTCCCGGATGAGATCCCTGACATCACGAGGAGTTCCAGAATGGTCTGGAGGTAAGTATTGATATATAGGAAGTCCTGTTTTGGTCACCGGAAAAGTTTCGGGCTCATCGGTAGTGTACCGGGAGTGCCGGGAGGGTACCGGGGGACCATCGGGAGGGGTGTCTAGACCCAAGAGGCTACATGGGTTGTGGGAGGAGGTAAACCAGCCCCTGGTGGGCTCGAGTGGTTTGAGAAGGAAAAAATCCAAAGGTGGAGAGGTCAAAAGAGTTTCCAAGTGGAAAGGAGGAATCCTACTCCTAATAGGATTGGAGTAGGACTCCTCCACCTCCAATTTTGACCAAACCTTGAGGGTTTGAGGCTGCCTCCTCCCCTCCCTCCCTCCTATATATACTAGAGGATTTAGAGGAAAAAGCTAACCCTAATAGCCATGTGTTACCTTTCCTCTAGATCGGTTTTCAGCGGTGCTTAGGCAAAGCCCTACTGGAATAGCTCCACCACCATCGCCGCAATGCCGTCATGCTGCCGGAGAACTCATCTACCTCTCCACTCCCTCTTGCTGGATCAAGAAGGCGGAGATCGTCATCGAGCTGTACGTGTGTTGAACGCGGAGGTGTCGTCCGTTCGGCGCTAGATCGGAAGGACCGTGATCAAGATCGCGAGACGGGTCGTGATGAGATCGCGGGACAGATCGTGATGAGTTCGCGGAACGGATCGTGATTGGATTGTGGGACGGATCGTCATGTGATCGCGGGATGCTCCGCGATTTGAATCGCGAAGATGTTCGACTACACCAACGCGTTTCTTAACGCTTCCTGCTTAGCGATCTACAAAGATATGTAGATCCACTCTCCCTCTCGTAGATGCTCATCACCATGGATAGATCTTGCGTGTGCGTAGGAAAAATTTTGTTTCCCATGCAACGTTTCCCAACACGATTATCATGAATAAAGAAATATGATAATAACTAATTTATTATTACCTCTAGGGCATATTTCCAACAGTTTTGACTAACTGTTCTAGCATGTAGGCTCGGACAAATGCATGAATAAGGCAAATTTTTACACAAAATCACAATGGCGGTACCAACATTTGAGAGTTCAGCGTGACATTATTCTTGGTTCGCTCATATTGTTGTTCAACCAACTCTTTGTTTTAATTCTTTAGGATCGTTTAGCTCATTTTTAGTAACAGGTGATTTGATAGTGTCCATCTACACTATGTAATGGAACGTTACAAACATTTGTTTTATATCAAACAACTATGTTTCCAAACCATATAAATCTACCTTGCGAAAGAGACAACAATTCCTCTTCTTTTAGAGGAGTAATCCAAATATGCTAAAGCAAAAACTCCAATGTTAATTTGAAAGCTAGCCTATTGATTGTGCCATCGTTGGGCCGGATGGGCCTTCCGGGCCAATACATACCCCCACCATATTTTATCCCTTCCTTCCTTGCCATGAACATAAATCGCAACCACGCTGAGACGACACGGGCAAAAGCATCACACTTACGATGGAGTTTGTGGGGTGACCACTCCTGTCAGTATCCCCTCTACCTCCTCTTCTGCTCATAGAATCTACATGCCGCTGACATGCTCTATTAGGGCTAATACTTTTGTCTCTTAGGCATGAGGTGGGAAGATGCTATGCTACCCTTCATTTTGAATTGATCAGTGTTCCTGCGATATGGGAAATGTATACTACAAAGAACCCTAGGACCAGCAGTATCCATCATTTTTTTCTCCAGCTCAGTATTAACAAATATTCCAATTGATTTGTGAAGTGCGCTTGCGTTGCATGAAGGAGGTACAATGGACGGGGGTATTACAACTGCTTTTGATAGTTAATGGTGAGATACTATTCCCAGAGTCATGGTTTTTAGCCTCGTGAGACAAAATGTTGAGATGTGGTCTTTTCGTTTCTTTTTAACAATAGAGGTAGTGATTTTGTTATTGTCCCGTTGTATTATTTAGTTTATGTAAAATAGGTTCTTGTTTAGCGTTAGAATTTTTTATGTGTAAGAACCTATCTTGCACTTTTTAAGCAAAGCTAGTTGCAACAGAGGGCCTACTTGAATTATTTTGATAATTCAATTAACTCTTGAATGTGACTGCCGAAATCAAACTCGATGTGAGACTGTGTATTCCTCATGTGACATCTCTTCTACTATCTCCGTCGGGATTTATTAGGCATCCTTTAATTTTAGGTTAAAGTTTGTTCATAGATTTGATTGCAAAATAAAAGTGATATGTTATAAAAATCATACTATTGGAGTTTTCATTGATTCCATATGTCTACATATAACTCAATTTTATTATGCAAATGTATAGTCCAATTAACCTAGACAGAGGGAGTATTTCTTCGATTTTATTACAGGGCTAAGCCTAACACCCTTTCTTCCTCTTTTCCATATTTTTCCTTTATATAGCATACTTGAGTTGAGTCCAACTATTGGGTGCTGGTCAGATGTGCACGAACAGAATTTGGAGAGGTCCTATATGACGCATGTGGGCATCAAATTGGATTTACCGGGATCCAGACCACCCTTAAGCCTACGGCCTGGCTAGGGGTCACCGTTCCTGCCTAGACTCGGAGTAGGTCTTGTTGGACTCGAGAATATGAGGTGACAACACCTTTTATGAGTGTGGATGTCTTGTGAGTTTGTGACATGTGGTCCAAATAACCTGACCGACCAGTTTATGATGGTAACCGAGGCAATAATAACGATAAAACGATCCGATTTTTTAATAGTCTTCAGTACTCCATGAAGCTATGTTGCAAGGGTCTACCAATTTATTTTGCTCTGATGACCTAGACTACCTTGACTAACGCGCGGCTAATTTTACTTTGGGTGGGCGACTAATTTATCATTCTGGCTAGGGGACCATGAGTAAAAGTATTGCACGCTTGGACCCAGTCGATCCATTATCCACGGGTGAAATTAGTTAACACGATAGTTGCACTGCTCAAGTGTGTCATGTGTAAAGCAAGGGCGAAGCCAAGATAAAAGGTTGTCGGGGTCAACATTAACGTGTAGCACTAATGTATCCCTTTAAAAATAAAGTAGCTACTAATATATGGCTAAAAAACATGTACCCCGTATTAATAACATGCCTATGATATTTTTCTAATAACCTCACATAAATAAGAAATCATAGTTGTCAATGTATCATGACAAAATAATCTCTGAGTATAGAAGTAGTTACCTCTATGATCTTTCATCTTCAAAAAGTAATATATCATTGGCAAAGGACATGGGCGTGCAGTAGTCTAATGTTTGATGAACCTTCATCATGATCTGACTCATTGGTTATGGGTGGTGATGAACTGGTGATTTTCTTTTGAAATTCACAAAACGCTTTATTATACTCTTACTACCTGCAATTTAACATTAGCAAAACAACAAGACATGGTCAGTACTAACATAGAGAAATTAAAGTACAAAGTGACTACAACTCATTTTTGCTAGCTTACCTCATATTACAATGGGATGTGACTTGAGAGCTAATCTATGTTGTGTGATCCACGTGATTAGATTATTCATCCAGACCTCGAAGCAATTATAAGAAAATCAACACATCAAACAAACTCTAAGACAATTGGAGAATAGGAATTTTAGATAAAAGAAGAAGAGGAATTAGACGAAGAAACCAGTTTTAGTGTCACTTACGGATCAAATTTGCAGAATGAACTTTTAATTTTTATAGAGAGGAGAGGAGTAGAGATTGCCAGATGGGGTGTGGCATGGGCGTACGAGCAGAGGTGCTGGGGGCGACCTGGCAAGATCGAGCTAGGTCGTGAAGAGCAGGGAGGAGATAGATCTATTTTCTCGCTTTTTTAAGACAATCCTGGAGATCCATCGGTTTTCTTTTTTTGAGGGGTTGGAGATCGGTCAGCCTTAGGGGAAATCTTATCTGTCGCATTCTGCGGCAGATTGTGATAGTTCGCACATGGCTAGCGAGGCACCGAGCAACGTGGGCCAGTCCAATTATCAGTAAATAACACCCTACAGCATTAGACGGTTTTTGGGTATGTTCTAGGAGGTTGCAGTCGGGTTTTCTGGTTTTACGAACCTTCTAGAAGGTAATGGAAGGTTTCTGAAGCGGTTTATGACTTTTTCAATTTTAATCTGTTCCTTTTATTTATTTTCTTCCTTTTTCGTTTTTATTTTTATCTTTTCTTTCTATTTACGAATTCATTTTAATTTTTCAAGAAATGCTCAGAAATTTAAAAAATGTTCGCATTTTTTTCATTTTTTTCTAAAATGTTCCTGTTTCCAAATTTTGTTCAAAATTCTAACAGAATTAGAAGTTTGAATTTCTTCACTACTTAACCACAAATGTTCATAAAAAATTAAAATTTTAGAATTTCAATTTCTGAAAATGTTCGCATTTTATTTTTGGTCCAGAAATTCAGATAATGTTTGGGAATTTCAACAGATGTTCCCACTATCAAAAAAAATGACAAATTCAAAAAATGCTGATGTTTTTAAAATTTGTTCTAAAATTCAAAATAAATTCCAGGAATTTCAAATAATTTTCTTTTTTGAAAAAAAATCACAAATTTAGAAGTGTTCGGCAATTTCACTTTTCCAAATTGTTCGCAAAAAAATCATGTTTACAAAATGTGTTCGTGAATTCACAATTTGTTTAGGGAATTTCAAACATTTTTCTCCTTTGAATTGTTGTTCACAAATTTAAAAAAAATCGGGAAATTCACTTTTCCAAATTGATCACAAAAAAATAATGTTTTCAGAATATGTTCGTGAATTCAAAAATTCTTTAGGGAATTTCAAAAAAAAATCTCCTTTTAAAAAATTCGCACATTTAAAAATGTTCAGCAATTTCACTTTTCCAAATTTTCACAAGAAAACATGTTTTCAAATTGTGTTCGTGAATTCAAAAATTGTTCCGGGAATTTCAAATAATGTTCGCCTTTGAATTTTTGTTCACAAATTTAAAAAATATTTGGAAATTTCACTTTCCAAATTGTTCACACAAGAAAATCATGTTTTCAAAATGTGTTCGTGAATTCAAAATTTGTTCAGGGAATTTCAAAAAATGTTAGTAATGATGTTGGCTAGCGACGTTCGTTAGTAGAGGTTCTCAGTTCTATGTGATGTTTTAAGTTTTGCCGTTGTTGTTTACCTTTTTAAACGTCGCGCTGCCAATATGACACAAGAATTTCTGTGTCTCAGTGCCTACTAGCTTGCACATTGCTTAACACACTTGAGGTCGTGTGTTCGAATCCCAGCGCCGGGAGCTCCTAGTCGGCGCTTGGTTGGCGCTAACAGCGCTCGCAAGGGGAGCTAGCTGGCCGGCCCAATCGCGAAAAAAATAAAAAGATAAATGAACGTGTATATATTGCAAGAACTAGGAATCGATGCCTCACCGAAGGTAAAGCAACATATAACATCAGCACCCCTTCTACACCGCACACACACAGCGTGGGGAGTAGGGAAGGCATATTACAGCGTGTTGGTATTTCTGATGGCTCCGTAGAAGAAGACACATAATGAAATTATTATCCCAATGACTAGAAGTGCCTTCGATGTTCAAGCGATCTGTGTTAAGTTCCAAAAAACAGCAACAAACTTACCTTGTACCTCCCGAGGGGACCATTGTTGGAAGAAACCACCATTAGGCCAAGTAAAGATTAATGTTGACGCTACATTCCACAAAGATGCAGGGAAAGGAGCAACAGGAGCTGTGGCACGTGACTATTCGGGAATTTTCATAGCAACTTCATGTGAAACCATTCTGTACATGGCCGAGGCTTCTCTAACAGAAGCTATAGCGGTGAAAAATGGACTACGGTTGGCTGAATCTTTGGGGTACACCACAGTACAGATTGAAGCAGATGCACTCGGGGTGGTTAATGCATGTTCTGGCCAAGATAGAATATGAAGTGAATCCACTTCTATTTATGCGGATTGCTTTGTTTTGACTGGTCTAATTGGGAACATTGAATTCTTACACTATCGAACGGAAGCTAATGAGGTTGCTCACAACTTATCTAACTTTGCTTATGATAATGATGCTTTTTGTAGTTGGGTTTGATGAACCCCCAGATTTCCTTGTTAACAATTTAGTGGACGATGTAACTTTTTTACCAAGTCAATAAAGTTAGCCATGATGGCATTCCCTAAATTAATGTCAGAACCACCAGACCGAGATGCCAAGTTTGCCAACTAACAGGAACAAGGTGTATTTGAACGTTCCTATAGAGATACAATATATACCAAGAATTATTCATTTAAAAAAGAAATTCACAAAAAAAAGAATTCTGAAAAAAGGTTAGACAATTAGAAAAGATTCGTGAAAAATTCAAAGAGTTCATCAATTTCGAAAAAACATTCATCACCCATATGAAAAAAAAAATCCATTGTGAAAAAAAATCATCGAATTTTTAGAAAGTTTACTGATTTTGAAAAAAATGTTTTCAGAAAAAAAGTTCATCGGTTTTGAAAAAAGTTCATCGAATCAGAAAAAAGCCTTCGAATTTAAACAAAAATCATTTAAAAGCATTGATTTTTCTGAAAAAATCATCGAATTCTCAAAAAAGTTCATCAAATTATAGAAACAATTCATGGATTTTGAAAAAAGTTCATCGATTTTGAAAAAAAATTATCAAAATTCAAAAACAATATTCATGATTTTTTTAAAAAAAATCATCATCAATTTAGAAAAAGTTCATCTAACTTGAAAGGGTTCATGAAAGTATAATAAATCGTTGATTTGAAGAAAATGTTCACGTATTTGTGAATAATTCATCGAACCTATAATATGGAAAAAACAAAAACAGAAAAAATAAAAAATGAAGAGGAACCAACAAAATAAACAAAAAGATAAAGATTATCATATCCTACTTGTTGGCGTGGTGGTTATACCAGCTTATTTGGGAGGTCGGTGGCTCAATCTGGTGCCGGTTTGCAGAAACAGTAGTAACTGACGCCTGTAGCGCTAAATAGGATTTCACCCCAGCACTACCCCTCCTTTTCCTGCGTTTATTCACGTCGCTAACACTGTGCCAACCCGTGTCACTACAAATGGTCTGGGCCAACTGAGTTGCCCAGTGCGGACCTATGACAATGTAGCAGATAGGACGAAATCACTAATTAATGAATAGACCTCTCAAAGATCATTCCCATACTTCAGGTTGCGATAAATGACGCACTGTATGTGTGTCACTTATCGCAACCTGAGAGTTTTGCATTTTTCATAGATCGGAATTCCAAAATGTTGTATCTCTTAAACCGTGCGTCCAAATCTTGAACCGTTTTTATTATTGGAATTCTCGCGTCGAGAGCTTCAAATCTAGATCTCATGTTGATGGGTTTTGAGTTTTTTTTAAACGGCCAAAAGAAAACTGGACGGAAAAAACTATGCCTCTTGTGATAGAAAAAAAACATATTGTTTCATTTCCGAGAGGCACGGCCGTGCCTCTCGCGAAGACAAAACTATGCATCACGCGAAAGAAAACGATGCAACAACAACAAACAACAACAACAAAGCCTTTAGTCCCAAACAAGTTGGGGTAGACTAGAGGTGAAACCCATAAGATCTCGCGACCAACTCATGGTTCTGGCACATGGATAGCAAGCTTTCACGCACCCCTGTCCATGGCTAGTTCTTTGGTGATGCTCCAGTCCTTCAGATCTCTCTTTACGCACTCTTCCCATGTCAAGTTCGGTCTACCCGGCCTCTTTTGACATTATCAGCATGCTTAAGCCGTCCGCTGTGCACTGGGGCTTCTGGAGGCCTGCGCTGAATATGCCCAAACCATCTCAGACGATGTTGGACAAGCTTCTCTTCAATTGGCGCTACCCCAACTTTATCTCGTATATCATCATTCCGGATGCGGTCCTTCCTTGTGTGGCCACACATCCATCTCAACATGCGCATCTCCGCCACACCTAACTGTTGCACATGTCGCCTTTTAGTCGGCCAACACTCAGCGCCATACAACATTGCGGGTCGAACTGTCGTCCTATAGAACTTACCTTTTAGTTTTTGTGGCACCCTCTTGTCACAAAGAATGCCAGAAGCTTGGCGCCACTTCATCCATCCGGCTTTAATTCGATGGTTCACATCTTCATCGATATCCCCATCCTTCTGCAACATTGACCCCAAATATCGAAAGGTGTCCTTCTGAGGCACCACTTGCCCATCAAGGCTAACATCCTCCCCCTCCTCGTTCCTAGTAGTACTGAAAGCGCACCTCATGTACTCGGTTTTAGTCCTACTAAGTCTAAAACCTTTCGATTCCAAGGTTTGCCTCCATAACTCCAACTTCCTGTTGACCCCCGTCCGGCTCTCATCGACTAGCACCACATCGTCCGCAAAGAGCATACACCACGGGCTATCTCCTTGTATATCCCTTGTGACCTCATCCATCACCAAGGCAAAAAGATAAGGGCTCAAAGCTGACCCTTGATGCAGTCCTATCTTAATGGGGAAGTCGTTAGTGTCGCCATCACTTGTTCGAACACTTGTCATAACATTATCATACATGTCCTTGATGAGGGTAATGTACTTTGTTGGGACTTTGTGTTTCTCCAAGGCCCACCACATAACATTCCGCGGAATCTTATCATAGGCCTTCTCCAAGTCAATGAACACCATATGTAGGTCCTTCTTTTGCTCCCTATATCTCTCCATAAGTTGTCGTACCAAGAAAATGGCTTCCATGGTCGATCTCCCAGGCATGAAACCAAACTGATTTTTGGTCACGCTTGTCATTCTTCTTACACAGTGCTCAATGACTCTCTACCATAGCTTCATTGTATGGCTCATCAGCTTAATTCCACGGTAATTAGTACAACTCTGAACATTCCCCTTGTTCTTGAAGATTGGTACTAATATACTCCGTCTCCATTCTTCTGACATCTTGTTTGCCCGAAAAATGAGGTTGAAAAGTTTGGTTAGCCATACTATCGCTATGTCCCCGAGGCCTCTCCACACCTCAATGGGGATACAATCGGGGCCCATCGCCTTGCCTCCTTGACCTCTGACTCCTGGATTCGCCTCACAAAACGCCTGCTAGTATCATCAAAGGAGTCATCCAGGTCAATGGTAGAGCTCTCACTCTCCCCATTGAACAACTTGTCAAAGTACTCCCGCCATCTATGCTTAATCTCCTCGTTCTTCACCAGGAGTTGGTCTGCTTCGTCCTTGATGCACTTGATTTGGTCAACATCCCTCGTCTTCCTCTCTCGGCTCTTGGCCATCTTATAGATGTCACTTTCGCCTTCCTTCGTGTCTAACCTTTGGTAGAGGTCCTCATACGCCCGACCCCTTGCTTCACTCACAGCTCGCTTTGCGGCCTTCTTTGCCATCTGGTACTTCTCTATGTTGTCTGCACTCCTATCTAGATATAGGCGTCTGAAACAATCTTTCTTCTCCTTGATTGCCTTCTGGACAACATCATTCCACCACCAGGTATCTTTAGCTTCTCTTCTACTTCCCCTGGACACTCCAAACTCCTCTGAGGCCACCTTACAAATGCAAGTCGCCATCTTCATCCACATGTTGTCTGCGTCACCTCCTTCCTCCCAAGGGCCCTCCTTAATGACCCTCTCCTTGAACACCTGAGCTACCTCCCCCTTGAGCTTCCACCACTTAGTTCTAGCGACTTTGGCACGCTTGTCCCGCTGGACACGAATCCAAAAGCGGAGGTCAGCAACCACAAGCTTATGCTGGGGGACAACACTCTTTCCAGGTATCACCTTACAGTCTAGGCATGCACGCCTGTCTTCTCTTCTCGAGAGGATGAAATCAATCTGGCTAGAGTGCTGCCCACTACTGTAAGTCACTAGATGTGATTCTCTCTTCCTAAAGAACGTGTTAGCTACGATCATGTCGTAGGCTAACGCAAAACTTAAGACATCTTCTCCTTCTTGATTCTTGATGCCATAGCCAAATCCCCCATGCACCCCTTCAAAACATGTGTTAGATGTGCCCACGTGGCCATTGAGGTCTCCTCCTATGAAGAGCCTCTCGCCGATCGGCACCCTCCTAACCAATTCCTCCAGGCCTTCCCAGAACTCCCTCTTGGTGTTCTCATTGTGGCCTACTTGTGGGGCATATGCGCTGATAATGTTGAGGACTAAGTCCCCAACTACCAGCTTGACCAGGATAATCTGGTCCCCACGTCTCTTGACGTCTATCACTCCATCCTTGAGGCTCTTGCTGATCAAGATGCCTACTCCATTTCTGTTTGCAACCGTCCCCGTGTACCACAGCTTGAACCCGGTACCCTCCACCTCCTTCGCCTTCTGTCCCCTCCATTTGGTCTCTTGGACGCAAAGGATACCAATGCCTCTCCTCACCGCTGTATCAACTACCTCCCGAAGCTTACCTATCAGAGACCCTACGTTCCAGCTACCTAATCAAACCCTCCTAAGCTCGGCTAGCTTCCTTACCCTTCGCACTCGTCGAGTCAAATGCGAAGACCCTCGCTCATTTTCCACTACACCCCGGCGCCGATGTAGCGCGCCACTAAGGATGCGACGACCCGATCCTCGCTCACTTGCGACCGTATCCAGATCACGATACGGCGCGGCACCTGGGGGTGACGGCCCGACCCTTGCCCATTTTCCACCACACCCAGGTTCCGATGTGGCGCGTTGCTGAGAGGGTTACGCCCCAACGAAAATCTTTTGGGTTTCATCTCCATAAGAGTGGATGGGTTTTCACGTTGGCTCGCCAAGCCTATCACAACCCTCCTCCTTTACCCGGGCTTGGGACCGGCTATGTTGAGACAACATAGGCGGAGTTGAAAGAAAGAAAATGATGCCTCTCTCAAAAAAGAACGTGTTTCCCTTTCTGAGAGGCACGCTCGTGAAGGTAGAATCGTGTCACTCACGGAAGAAAAACCGTGCCTTTCGTAAAAAAAACAGAAAACACGTTTCTTTTTTCTTTTCGAGAGGCACGGTTGTGCCTCTCACGAAAGCAAAACGTGCCTCCGTGAAAAAAAACACATTTTTTCACGCAAAAAAAAATTCAATGAATTTTTTTCATCCAAAATCTAAGAAAGACCATGAAAAACCTAAACATCAAAAAATCCAAAAAACAATTTAAAAAGCCAAAAACATGTGCGAAAAAATTAAAATATCCGAAGAAAATGCTCATAGAGCAACACATGAAGACGGCTCAGAACACGCCAAATAACGATACGTGGAAGTAACCGTTAGGAGGCTTCCAAAAAAATGCTTGCTAACCACACAGGTCCCTACAGCGTGGAGATCGACCGGGAATGCTAGTGGGCCTGGGCAGTGCGTGCTACCTGGGCTCCTTGTCCTAGACGCCTGGTGCACTTGCCAGTCGCCGGAATTACAGTACTACAGATCGCCAGCAGACGTGGCCGTGCTCACGGTGTTGGTTCCGGGCGGCGGGTGGCCTCAGCACTTGGTGTGCAACATGTGGATCCTTTAATGATGTGCTCCCCCCTACTGTCGTTAATTGTGCCCAATTGGCCATTAGGGATTTTACATGGAAGAAAAAAGAAAGAAGTGGCAGAAGTATCACGGGATTTAAGGATTGGCTGCTTAGTTATTTTTTATCTATATGGGGCAGCCAAATTTCACGCAAAAGAAATAATAAATGGGACTGTGTTAGTCAGTTTCCAGAACATGTTTATTATTCTTTTAGTGGTATGTTACGTAGACGGGGAATCTTATTTAGCGCGCGGGTCGCCCTTAGCAACCGCGCGTGCATAGTTGAATGAGCCGGCCCATTTTTGGTGTTAATCCCAACCAGCTTTTTTGTATTGCTCTATCTTTTCTTTCGGTTTTTTCTTTATTTTCTCTTTAAGTTTTTTTAAAATTTATTTGATCTTTAATTTTATGTATAACTTTTCGTTTTTATATGTTTTCATTTTCATTTTTTACTTTTCAAATTTATAAATATATATTAAACTCGTGAACATTTTTTAAAATTGTGAATATTTCATAATTTCTTATGCACTTTTATGAAATTGTGAATATTTTTCACAAATTATTAAAAATTCTCTTAAATTACGACCAATTTCCGAAAGCATGTACATTTTTTTAATTCAAAAACTATTTTTTTCGAAATCCTGAACATGTTTTATAAATTCGTCAATAACTTTTGAAATTGTGTACATTTTTTGAATAATTATTGTTTATTACACTCACGAACATTTTTTCAAAATTATGAGCAATTTTTAAATTCTTGAACATTTTTTTCGAATTTTGAATATTTTATAAATTCCCATACGTTTTTTGAGAAATCCTGAAGATTTTTTACAAATTATTTAAAATTCCCTTAAGTAACGAAAATTCTCTGAAATCATGAACATTCTTTGAAATCATGTACATTTTTTATTCAAAAGCATTTTTTAGAAATCCGGAATGAACAATTTTTGAAATTGTGAACATTTTTGGATCATGATTGTTTATTAAACTCTTTTTCAAAATTCTTTGCATTTTTTAAAATCATGATTTTTTTATATTCGTGAACGTTATCTTAAATCATGATTTGTGTTTGAATTTGCAGACATTTTTTTGAAATTATGAACATTTCTGAAATTCATGAATGATTTTGAAAGTGGTGTACGTATTTGACAAATTCATGAACATTCTCTCAAACCATCTTTTTCGAATTCCCAAACATTTTCTAAAAATAATGAACATAGTTTTCCAAATTTTGTAATTTTTTTGAATTTTAGAACTTTTTTTATATCCCGAATTATTGAAAAACAGGGGGGAAAGGGGCCGTCCCGGCCCACACATGGGTCGGCCCATAAGGGACACAAGGGAGTGTGGGGGATGCTCGATTGGTTTCCAGCTTGCACGTCACCGAATAGGAGGTCCCACACATACATGGTGGTCTTCGGCATGCCAACGGCGTGTTTGGTTGCTTTCGGCTACAGTACCCGCGTTGCATATCCATCTCCAGCCAGCCTAGTTCTTCATATGTAGCCTCATATGCAGCAGATGCAACTTGTTTGGTTGCGTGCATCGCATGAAAGAGCACTTACCCCCTTGCTGTTTGGTTGCCATTTTTTGTGCTTAGGGTGTGAGCAGATGCAAACTTCAGTTATTTGGTTGCAAACAGTGTTTGTGTTCTGCTCACCCCATTCAAATGTGGTGTCCTTACCACCACATGATCAGCACAAAGCAAGCAACGGGAATCACAACAAACTACTTAGATTAACAGCAAACAACTTAGATTAAACAAAGCAAGCAATGGAAATGACATCAACAACAAATTTAGATTAACAACAGGGGCATCCTCCTTCCCTACTCCACGCCAGGGTGCTGCTCCTAGCCAAAATATTAACAAGTTCACAACACAAGTACCATAAGTTCTAGACAGAGAACATAACAAGTTCAACACTAACACCTAAGTTAACTACATTGCATGCTCAATGTTATAACGCAGATGTGCTTGCTGCAACGAAACCTGCACATGATTGAGGAGTTGTGGTTGCAGATTTGGACCTTCAGGCCGAGTCCTGAGATGCGCAGAACAAGGAGGTCACCGGGGACGATCCGATGACTGCGGCACAAGTAGTTCCAGCCCCGGCCAAGCACCATGTGCCCCTCGAAGTTCTGGACGTGCACCCAGAAGTTGCACCACTTGTTCGCCGAGAGCCTGACCACGCGTGGGAGCCGCCTAATGACCAGCCACTCATTCATCACCTGCACGAACTTGTGAGGGATGACTAGCATGGCGAGGTCTTCGGCGTCCTCGATCTGTTGGTAGAAGCACGGCGGATCCTGGGGCCCCTCCTCATGGTCGGTCCTCGGAGATTGTCCCCTTGAACGAGACAGGCTCATGAAGGCGACCCTGCCAGGCAGATCCACCCTCTTGAGCCACCTGTTCGTGGGGATGAGATCCTCGGCGCCCTCAGCTCCGACCACCACCTGAGCTCCTCCACCCGCCACGTCCTAGTCACTCTTCAATATCTTGTCAGGTAAGATGACAAGTATTAGAGGTGCTTGCAAAATGAACAATCACTGATCAGTGGCATTAGCTCTTCTGCAAATGACACTGATTAGTTGCACTAGCACTATAGTAAATGGCACTGTTCAGTGGCATTTGCCCAAGAGAAAATGTCAAACTCTTTGCCAAATGCCACTTATCAATGGCACTTGCTCTTGAACAAACGCCACTGATCAGTGGAATCTGGTCTTCTACAACTGCCACTCATCAGTGCACTATCCTAAGCATGGAAACATCTAAAAATAGCACCCATGTGCATCCATGCACATTTGGCAGCATCCTAAAATGGTCCTACTACATACACGTATAACAATCTAGAGCATGCAACACAAAACCTAGCTTGAACATGTATGTAGCAACATGAACATCAACATGAACATGATCCTAGCTTTAACATGAATATGCCATTTTCATGAACACAAATCCTAGCAAGACCCTAGCACTAGCAGAAGAACATTATCCTAGAACACACACTGTAGAAAACAAGAACAGATCGGTCGAATTCGATTCGATGGGATCGAATCGAATCGGATCTACTCGAATCCTACAAAAGTAGTAGCACATGCCTAAGAAAGAGACCCCTAATCTACATCTATGAGTGAGCATTGGGGATTCTTTGACTCACCGGAGCTTGCGCAGTCTCAGCGAACCGAGGCCGGGGTGAAAACCCTGGCGGGAAGGAGAGAGGTGGCGGAGCAGAGGAGGAGTCGGTCCTGGCAACGGTCGGCGACATCGGCCCCGTGCTCATGGCCATGCCGGAGGTCGAGGAGGACGGCCCGCCGACAGGAGAAAACCCTTGGACGGGGGTCAAGAAAACCCCACTGCCCAATGGGGTCCCAAGAAGTGGTGGCTATATGGACGGCACCGACACCGAGCCCAGGACCAAAAGGTTCGAAACTGGCGGCAGAGTTGGAACGGCCGGCATCGCATTGACCGGCCCTCGTGGTGGCCGGCAGCAAATGGGGGACGGAGCTCGCAGCGCCGACGCCAGTCCCTGGCCGAGTTCTGGAGCCCGACCACCCAACGGTTCTAGATGCTGGCGATGCGCTTGTCGACAGAGGTCAGAGGACGGCGCGGCGGTGGGCGAGGCGAAGCCATCGGAGGAGAGAAGAGGGAGGGGTGGTAAGACAGAGAGGTGGGTGTTGGATATATGCCCTAGAGGTAATAATAAATTAGTTATTATCGTATTTCCTTGTTCATGATAATCGTTTATTATCCATGCTATAATTGTATTGATCGGAGACTTAGATGCATGTGTGGATACATAGACAAAACCATGTCCCTATTATGCCTCTAATGGACTAGCTCGTTGATCAAAGATGGTTAAGGTTTCCTAGCCATGGACATGAGATGTCATCTGATAACGGGATCACATCATTAGGAGAATGATGTGATGGACAAGACCCAAACTAAAAACGTAGCATATGATCGTGTCAGTTTATTGCTACTGTTTTCTGCATGTCAAGTATATGTTCCTATGACCATGAGATCATGCAACTCACGGACATCGGAGGAGTGCCTTGTGTGTATCAAATGTCGCAACGTAACTGGGTGACTATAAAGGTGCTCTATAGGTATCTCCGAGGGTGTCTGTTGAGTTGGCATGGATCAAGACTGGGATTCGTTACTCCGCATGACGGAGAGGTATCTCAGGGCCCACTCGGTAATACAACATCACAACAAGCCTTGCAAGCAATGTGACTAAGTGTTAGTCACGGGATCTTGGATTACGGAACGAGTAAAGAGACTTGCCGGTAACAAGGTTGAACTAGGTATGGAGATACCGACGATCGAATCTCGGGCAAGTAACATACCGAAGAACAAAGGGAACATCATACGGGATTAACTGAATCCTTGACATAGAGGTTCGACCGATAAAGATCTTCGTAGAATATGTATGAACCAATGTGGACATCCAGGTCCCGCCATTGGTTATTGACCGTAGAGGTGTCTCGATCGTGTCTACATAGTTCTCGAACCCGAAGGGTCTGCACACTTAAGGTTTGGCGACGTTTCGGTAGTATAGAGTTATGTATGGTGGTGACCGAAGGTTGTTCGGAGTCCCGGATGAGATCCCGGATGTCACGAGGAGCTCCGGAATGGTCCGGAGGTAAAGATTCATATATAGGAAGTCCTGTTTTGGTCGCCGGAAAAGTTCCGGGCTTATCGATAGTGTACCGGGAGTGCCGGTAGTGTATCGGGAGACCTCCGGGAGGGGTATTTCGACCCAAGAGGCTTCATGGGCTGTGGGAAAGTAATAACCAGCCCTTAGTGGGCTGGTGGAACAACCACAATAGGCCCATGTGGCTGGAAGAAAGAAACCCAAAGGAAAAAGGTGGGAAAAAGGCAAAAGGAGGAATCCTAGTCCTACTAGGAGTGGAGGAGGAGAGTCCTCCTCCACCTCCCACTTCGGCCAAAGCCTCCAAGTCTTGGAGGCAAGGCTGCCTCTCCTCCTCCACTCCCTCTTGGTGGATCAAGATGGTGGATATCGTCATCAAGCTGCATGTGTGCTGAACGCGGAGGTGCCGTCCGTTCGGCGCTAGATCGGAAGGACCGTGATCAAGATCGCGAGACGGTTCGTGATGAGTTCGCGGGACGGATCGTGATATGTTCACGGGCCGGATCATGACTAGATCGCGGGACGGATCGTGATGAGATCGCGGGACGCTCGGCGATTTGGATCGCGAAGATGTTCGACTACACCAACCGCGTTTCTTAACGCTTCCCGCTTAGCGATCTACAAGGGTATGTAGATCCACTCTCCTTCTCGTAGATGTTCATCACCATGGATAGATCTGCGTGTGCGTAGGAAAAAATTTGTTTCCCATGCGACGTTCCCCAACAGTGGCATCATGAGCTAGGTCTATGTGTAGATGAGATCTCGAGTAGAACACAAAAGGTTTGTGGGCGATGATGCTTAGATTGCTTCCTCTCTTGGTCGGATTTTGGTTCAGTGGTATTGTGAGATGAAGCGGCCCGGACCAACATTACTCGTACGCTTACGAGGGACCGGTTCCCTCGACGCAACTTGTTGCCTAGATGGCTTGCGGGTGGCAGTTTCTCTCACTTTAGTTGGATCGGATTCGACAAAGGCGGTCCTTGAGAAGGTTGAAAAGCAAATTATGTATCACCGTTGTGGTTTATGCGTAGGTGAGAATCGTTCTTGCTAGAAACCCGTAGCAGCCACGTAAAACATGCAACAACAATTAGAGGACGTCTAACTTGTTTTTGCAGGGTATGTTGTGATATGATATGGCCAATTACATGATGTGATATATGTGATGTATGAGATGATCATGTGATGTATAGAATTGCACGACTTGCATGTCGATGAGTACGGCAACCGGCAGGAGCCATAGGGTTGTCTTTAATTATTGTATGACTTGCGTGTCAATCATTAAGCGCTATGTAATGCTTTACTTTATCGCTAAACGGTAGCAATAGTAGTAGAAGCATGCAGGGCGTGACAACCCCGATGGCGACACGTTGATGGAGATCAAGATGATGAAGATCATGGTGTCGTGCCGGTGACGATGGAGATCATGCCGGTGCTTTCAAGATGGAGATCTAAAGCACAAGTTCATGGCCATATCATGTCACTTATGAATTGCATGTGATGTTAATCCTTTTATGCACCTTGTTTTGCTTAGTACGACGGTAGCATTATAAGGTGATCCCTCATTTAAATTTAAAGATAAAATTGTGTTCTCCCCAAGTGTGCACCGTTGCGAAAGTTCGTCGTGTTGAGACCCCACGTGATGATCGGGTGTGATAGACTCTACGTTCACATACAACGGGTGCAAGCCAGTGTTGCACATGCAGAACACTCGGGTTAAACTTGACGAGCCTAGCATGTACATACATGGCCTCGGAACACAAGAGACCGAAAGGTCGAACATGAGTCATATAGTAGATATGATCAACATGATGATGTTCACCATTGTAACCACCTCAACTCACGTGATGATCAGACTTGAGTTGGTGAATTTGGATCATGTATCACTCGGATGACCGGAGGGATGTCAATTTGAGTGGGAGTTCTTAAGTAATATGATTAATTGAACTCATTATCATGAACATAGTCAGTAGTGTCTTTGCAAAATTATGTTGTAGATTACTAGCTCACGCTGTAGCTCCCTTGAATTTTATATGTTCCTAGAGAAATAGAGTTGAAAGATGATGGTAGCAATATTGCGGATTGGCTCCGTGATCTGAGGATTGTCCTCGTTGCTGCACAGAAGGCTTATGTCCTTAATGCACCGCTCGATGCGCCAACCCCTCTAGCATCGTCTGTACATGTTGTGAACATCTGACAGGTATGAGCTGATGACTACTTGATAGTTTAGTGCGTCATGCATTATGGCTTAGAATTGAGGCTTCGAAACGTTTTGAACGTCACAGAACATATTAGATGTTCTAAGAGCTGAAATTAGGATCTCAGGCTCGTGCCCATGTTGCGAGATATGAAATCTCCAACAAGATTCTTTGCCTACAAGATGAACGAGAATAGCTCAATCGTTGAGCATGTGCTCAGATTGTCTGGGTGCTACAATCGCTTGAATCGAGTGGGATTTCATCTTCCAGATAAGATAGTGATTGATATAGTTCTTCAAGTCACTTTCACTAAGCTACTAGAACTTGGTGATGAACTATAAAATGCCAGGGATAGAATTAATAATCCCTGAGCTGTTCGTGATGTTTGACACCGCGAAGTTAGAAATCAAGAAGGAGCATCAAGTGTTGATGGTTAGTATAACCACTAGTTTCAAGAAGGGCAAGGGCAAGGTGGGAAACTTCATGGATGGCAAGTCAGTTGTTGCTCCAGTGAAGCAACCCAAAGTTGAACCCAAACCGGAGACTAAGTGCTTCAATTATGAGGAGAGAGGTCGCTGAAGCGGAACAACCCTAGATACTTGGTAGATAAGAAGGCTGGCAACGTCGATAGAAGTATATTTGATATACGTGTTATTGATGTGTACCTTGCTTGTACTCCTAGTAGCACCTGGGTATTGGATACCGGTTCGGTTGCTAAATGTTAGTAACTCGAAATAAAAGCTACGGAATAAACGGAGAACTAGCTAAGTGTGAGGTGACGATGTGTGTTGGAAATGTTTCCAAGGTTGATGTGATCAACATCGCACGCTCTCTCTACCTTCGGGATTAGTGACGAACCTAAATAAATGTTATTTGGTGTTTTGCGTTGAGCATGAACATGATTATATCATGTTTATTGCAACACGGTTATTCATTTAAGTTAAAAGAATAATGGTTATTCTGTTTACATGAATAATACCTTCAATGGTCATGCACCTAGTGAGAATGGTTTGATGAAACTTGATCGTAGTAATACACATGTTCATAACATTGATGCCAAAGATATACAAAGTTAATAATAATAGTACCACATACTTGTGGCACTGCCGCTAAATGTCATATTGGTATAAGACGCATGAAGAAACTCCATGCTGATGGATCTTTGGACTCATTCGATCTCAAATCGGTTGAGACATGCGAACCATGCCTCTTGGTCAAGATGACTAAGGACCCCGTTTTCTGTTTTGATGAAGCGGGCAAGTGATTTTTTGGAAATGATACATGTTGATGTATGCAATCCAATGAGTCTTGTAGCGTGCGGTGGATATCATTATTTTCTTACCTTCACTGATGATTTGAGTAGACATAGTGTATATTTACTTAATGAAACACAAGTCTGAATCGTTTGAAAGGTTCAAGCAAATTTAGAGTGAAGTTTAAGATCATCGTGACAAGAAGATAAAAATGTTTGCGATATGATCGTGGAGGTGAATATCTGAGTTACGAGTTTGGCATACAACTTTAGACGATGTGAAAGTTGTTTCACAACTCACGCCACCTGGAACACCATAGTGTGATGGTGTGTCTGACCATCATAGTCGTGCTCTCTTGGATATGGTGCGTGCTATGATGTCTATTATCGTTTTCTTACTATAATTTTGGGGTTATGCATTAGAGACAACTACATTCACTTTAAATAGGGCACCATCTAAATCTTTTGAGATGACACCATGTGAACTATGGTTTGATAGAAACCTAAGCTGTCATTTCTTAATGTTTGAGGCTGCGACGCTTGTGTGGAAAATGCTTTCACCTAATGAGCTCGAACCCAAAGCGGACAAATGCATCTTCATAGAATACCCTAAGAATAGTTGGGTGAACCTTCTATCTCAGATCCAAGCATAAATGTTTGTTGCTAAAACTGGGTCCTTTCTCGAGAAAGGGTTTCTCTTGAAAGAATTGAGTGGGAGGAGGATAGAACTTGATGAGGTTATTGAACCTCTACTTCAACCAGAAAGTGGCGCAACGCAGAAAGATGTTTCTGTGAAGCCTACGTTAGTTGAAGAGGAAGTTAATGATGATGATCATGAAGCTTCGGATCAAGTTACTATCGACCTACGAGGAAAATAGAACTTGATGAGGTTATTGAACCTTTACTTCAACCAGAAAGTGGCTCAGCGCAGAAAGATGTTTCTGTGAAGCCTATGTCAGTTGAAGAGGAAGTTAATGATGATGTTCATGAAGCTTCGGATCAAGTTACTATCAAACTTCGTAGGTCAACAAGGACGTGTACTGCTACTGAGCGGTACGACAACCCTATCTTGGAGGTCATGTTGTTGGACAACGATGAACCTACGAACTATGGAGAAGCGATGATGGGCCCGGAAACCAACAAATGGTTAGAGGCCATGAAATCCGAGAAAGGATCCATGTATGAAAACCAAGTATAGACTTTGGTGGGCTTTCTCGTTGGATGGCAGGCCGTTAAGTACAAATGGATCTTTAAAATGAAGACAGACGCTAATGGTAGATGTTACCATTTGTAAAGCTCGACTTGTTGCAAAGTAGTTTACGACAAGTTCAAAGAGTTGACTGCGATGAGACTTTCTCACTCGTAGCGATGCTAAAGTCTGTTGGAATTATGTTAGCAGTTGCTGCATTTTTCAATTATGAAATCTGGCAGATGGATGCCAAAACATCGTTTCCTTCCTTAAGGAAAGGTTGTATGAGATACAACCAGAAGGTTTTGTCAGTCCTAAGGATGCTAAAAGGTGTGTGAGCTTCAGTGATTCTTCTATGAACTGAAGCAAGCATCTCGGAGTTGGAATATACACTTTGATGAGGTGATCAAAGTTTTTGAGTCTATACAAAGTTTACGAGAAACTTGTATTTGCAATAAAGTGAGTGGGAGCACTATAGAGTTTCCGATAAGTATATGTGGATGACATATTGCTATTCGGAAATGATGTAGAATTTCTGGAGAGCATAAACAGTTGTTTGAAAAGAGTTTTTCAAAGGAAGACCTGGATAAAGCTATCTAATTGTTGAGCATCAAGATCTATAAAGATAGATCAAGATGTTTGATAAGACTTTCAATGAGTACATACCTTGACAAGATTTTGAAAGAGTTCAAAATGGATTAGTCAGAGAGAAGTGTTCTCGCCTGCTTTGTAAGGTGTGAAGTTGAGTGAGACTCAAAGCTTGACCACGGCGGAAGAAAGAGAAAGGACAAATGTCATCCCTTATGTCTTAGCCATAGGCTCTGTATAGTATGCCACGCTGTGCACCGCACATGTGTGTGCCTTGCCATGAGTCCGTCAAGGGGTACAAGAGTGATCCAGGAGTGGATCACTGGACAGTGGTCAAGATTTTCCTTAGTAACTAAAAGACTAAGGAGATGTTTCTCGATTATGGAGGTGATAAAGAGTTCGTTGTAAAGAGTCACGTCGATGCAAGCTTTAACACCAATCCGGATGACTCGTAGTAGCAATCTGGATACGTATAGTGGAGCAACCATTTGGAATAGTACCAAGTGGAGTGTGGTAGGAGTGTTTACGGTTTGACATAGAAATTTGCAAAGTACACACGGATCTGAATGTCGCAGACCCGTTGACTATAAGACCTCTCTCACATGCAAAGCATGATCGAGCCCCAGAACTCATTGGGTGTTAACAATGCGAATCACATGGTGATGTGAACTAGATTATTGACTCTAGTGCAAGTGGGAGACTGTTGGAAATATGCCCTAGAGGCAATAATAAATTAGTTATTATCGTATTTCCTTGTTCATGATAATCATTTATTATCCATGCTATAATTGTATTGATCGGAGACTTAGATGCATGTGTGGATACATAAACAAAACCATGTCCCTAGTATGCCTCTAATGGACTAGCTCGTTGATCAAAGATGGTTAAGGTTTCCTAGCCATGGACATGAGATGTCATTTGGTAACGGGATCACATCATTAGGAGAATGATGTGATGGACAAGACCCAAACTACAAACGTAGCATATCATCGTGTCAGTTTATTGCTACTGTTTTCTGCATGTCAAGTATATGTTCCTATGACCATGAGATCATGCAACTCACGGACATCGGAGGAGTGCCTTGTGTGTATCAAATGTCGCAACGTAACTGGGTGACTATAAAGGTGCTCTACAGGTATCTTCGAGGGTGTCTGTTGAGTTGGCATGGATCAAGACTAGGATTTGTTACTCCGCATGATGGAGAGGTATCTCAGGGCCCACTCGGTAATACAACATCACAACAATCCTTGCAAGCAATGTGACTAAGTGTTAGTCACGGGATCTTGTATTACGGAACGAGTAAAGAGACTTGCCGGTAACGAGGTTGAACTAGGTATGGAGATACCGACGATCGAATCTCGGGCAAGTAACATACCGAAGAACAAAGGGAACATCATACGGGATTAACTGAATCCTTGACATAGAGGTTCGACCGATAAAGATCTTCGTAGAATATTTAGGAACCAATGTGGACATCCAGGTCCCGCCATTGGTTATTGACCGTAGAGGTGTCTCGGTCATGTCTACATAGTTCTCGAACCCGAAGGGTCTTCACACTTAAGGTTTGGCGACGTTTCGGTAGTATAGAGTTATGTATGGTGGTGACCGAAGGTTGTTCGGAGTCCCAGATGAGATCCCGGATGTCATGAGGAGCTCCAGAATGGTCCGCAGGTAAAGATTCATATATAGGAAGTCCTGTTTTGGTCGCCGGAAAAGTTCCGGGCTTATCGATAGTGTACCGGGAGTGCCGGTAGTGTATCGGGAGACCTCCGGGAGGGGTATTTCGACCCAAGAGGCTTCATGGGCTGTGGGAAAGTAATAACCAGCCCTTAGTGGGCTGGTGGAACAACCACAATAGGCCCATGTGGCTGGAAGAAAGAAACCCAAAGGAAAAAGGTGGGAAAAAGGCAAAAGGAGGAATCCTAGTCCTACTAGGAGTGGAGGAGGAGAGTCCTCCTCCACCTCCCACTTCGGCCGAAGCCTCCAAGGCTTGGAGGCAAGGCTGCCTCTTCTCCTCCCTCCCTCCTATATATACTAGTGGATTTCTAGGGTTTTGCACTAGTTTTTCCAGCCACGTGCAACCCTAATCTGTAGTGCATAGTTTCTCCTCTAGATCGGTTTTCTGCAGTGCTTAGGCGAAGCCCTGCCGGAATTGCTCCACCACCATCGCCGGAGCGCCGTCAGGCTGCCAGAGAACTCTTCCTCCTCTCCACTCCCTCTTGCTGGATCAAGACGATGGAGATCGTCATCAAGCTGCATGTGTGCTGAACGCGGAGGTGTCGTCCGTTCAGCGCTAGATCGGAAGGACCGTGATCAAGATCGCGAGACGGTTCATGATGAGTTCGCAGGGCGGATAGTGATGTGTTCGCGGGACGGATCATGACTGGATTGCGAGACCGATCATGATGAGATCGCGGGACGCTCGGCGATTTGGATCGCGAAGATGTTCGACTACACCAACCGCGTTTCTTAACGCTTCCCGCTTAGCGATCTATAAGGGTATGTAGATCCACTCTCCCTCTCATAGATGCTCATCACCATGGATAGATCTGCGTGTGCGTAGGAAATTTTTTGTTTCCCATGCGACGTTCCCCAACAGTGGGAACAGTGCAGGGACGGTGACATGAGAGTGGGAGGGGAGTTATGAGACGTCCCCTCCGTCTACCGCGCTGCCCGAGGTGTCCAACCTCCTCGCACGCGTGGCCGCATCGAGCCAGGCTTGCGAGAAACTGCCGATTCAGCAGTTTTTGCCGAGCCAGGCTCAGGCTTGCTTTAATGTTTGTGTGGGCCACAAATCGCATGCAGCCCAACAAACCGAACAGGCCACGCACATCCCGTGTGGCCCTGGTTGGGCTGCATTCGGGGAACCAAACGCGCCCCAAACTGTTGTGTAGTCGCTTGGCTACCCAGATATAATGTGGCTTCTGTTGGAAATATGCCCTAGAGACAATAATAAAATGGTTATTATTGTATTTCCTAGTTCATGATAATTGTCTATTGTTCATGCTATAATTGTGTTAACCGGAAACCGTAATACATGTGTGAATACATAGACCACAACATGTCCCTAGTGAGCCTCTAGTTGACTAGCTCGTTGATCAATAGATGGTCACGGTTTCATGACAATGGACATTGGATGTCGTTGATAATGGGATCACATCATTAGGAGAATGATGTGATGGACAAGACTCAATCCTAAGCATAGCACAAGATCGTGTAGTTCGTTTGCTAAAGCTTTTCAATGTCAAGTATCGTTTCCTTAGACCATGAGGTTGTGCAACTCCCGGATACCGTAGGAATTCTTTGGGTGTGCCAAACGTCACAACGTAACTGGGTGGCTATAAAGGTGCACTACGGGTATCTCCGAAAGTGTCTGTTGGGTTGGCACGAATTGAGACTCGGATTTGTCACTCCGTGTGACGGAGAGGTATCTCTGGGCCCACTCGGTAAGACATCATCATAATGAGCTCAATGTGACTGAGGAGTTAGTCACGGGATGATGTATTACGGAACGAGTAAAGAGAGTTGCCGGTAACGAGATTGAACAAGGTATAAAGATACCGACGATCGAATCTTGGGCAAGTATCATACCGATAGACAAAGGAAATTGTATACGGGATTGATTGAATCCCCGACATCGTGGTTCATCCGATGAGATCACCGTGGAGCATGTGGGAGACAACATGGGTATCCAGATCCCGCTATTGGTTATTGATCGGAGAGGTGTCTCGGTCATGTCTACATGTCTCCCGAACCCGTAGGGTCTACACACTTAAGGTTCGATGACGCTGGGGTTATAGGGAAATGGTATACGTGATTACCGAAGGTTGTTCGGAGTCCTGGATGAGATCCCGGACGTCACGAGGAGCTCCGGAATGGTCCGGAGGTAAATATTGATATATAGGAAGTCCAGTTTTGTTCACCGGAAAGTTTTCGGGCTCATCGGTAGTGTACCGGGAGTGTCGGGAGGGTGCCGGAGGACCCCGGGAGGGGTGTGAGGACCATAGGACTTTGTGGGCCCTTAGAGGAGGTGTGCCAGCCCTTATTAGGTTGTCCAAGACCTTCTAGAAAGGCCCATGCGGCTGGGATCAAGAGATAAATGGCAAAAGGGTTTTAAAAGAGGAGATCCACCTCCCTTGTGGGAGGTGGACTCTCCCTCTAGTTCGGCCGAACCTCTCCTCCTTGGAGGAGGGGACAAGGCAGCCCTCCCTCTCCCTCCTCCTATGTATATGCAAGGATTTGGGCGATTTGAGACACAACTTCTCTCTCTCTCTCGGTCCAGCCGTACCCTTCCTCTTCCTCGTTCTCCGTAGCGCTTGGCGAAGCCCTGCCGGAGTCCACGTAGCTCCACCGTCACCACGCCGTCATGCTGCCGGAGCTCTCCCTCAACCTCTCCTTCCTCCTTCCTGGATCAAGGCATAGGAGACGTCATCGAGTTGCACGTGTGTTGAACGCGGAGGCGCCGTTGTTCAGCGCTGAGATCGGAATCCACCGCGATCTGAATCGCTGCGAGTATGACTCCACCAACCATGTTCTTGTAACGCTTCCGCTTAGCGATCTTCAAAGGTATTAAGATGCAATCTCTCCCCACTCGTTGCTGGTTTCTTCATAGATAGATCTTGGTGATACGTAGGAAATTTTTTGATTACTACTACGTCTCCCAACAGTGGCATCATGAGCTAGGTCTATGCATAGAATCCATGCGCGAGTAGAACACAAGTTGTTGTGGGCGTCAATTTTGTTAATATGCTTACCTCTACTAGTCTTATCTTGATTCGGTGGTATTGTGGGATGAAGCGGCCCGGACCGACTTTACACGTACGCTTACGTGAGAGTGGTTCCACCGCCTGACATGCACATGTTGCATAAGGTGGCTAGCGGGTGTCTGTCTCTCCCACCTTAGTCGGATTGGATTCGATGAAAAGGGTCCTTATGAAGGATAAATAGCAACTAGCATATCACGTTGTGGTTTTGGCGTAGGTAACAAACGTTCTTGCTAGAAACCTATAGTAGCCACAAAAAAACTTGCAACTACAAATTAGAGGACGTCTAGCTTGTTTTTGCAGCATATGCCTTGTGATGTGATATGGCCAAACAATGTGATGTGATGCATTGTGATGTCTGAGATTGATCATGTTCTTGTAATAGGATTCACGACTTGCATGTCGATGAATATGACAACCGCCAGGAGCCATAGGAGTTGTCTTATTTTATTGTATGACCTGCGTGTCAATCATATACGCCATGTAATTACTTTACTTTATTGCTAAACGTTAGCCATAGTTGTAGAAGTAATAGTTGGCGAGACAACTTCATGAAGACACGATGATGGAGATCATGGTGTCGTACCGGTGACAGTGATGATCATGGTGCCCCGAAGATGGAGATCAAAGGAGCAAGATGATATTGGCCATATCATGTCACCATATTGATTGCATGTGATGTTTATCATGTTTACATCTTATTTGCTTAGAACGACGGTAGTAAATAAGATGATCTCTCAATAAAATTTCAAGAGAAGTGTTCAACCTAACTATGCACCGTTGCTAAGGATCGTCGTTCCGAAGCACCACGTGATGATCGGGTGTGATAGGTTCTAACGTTCCCATACAGCGGGTGTAAGCCAGATTTACACACGCGGAACACTTAGGTTGACTTGACGAGCCTAGCATGTACAGACATGGCCTTGAAACACGAAAGACCAAAAGGTCGAACATGAGTCGTATAGAAGATACGATCAACATGGAGATGTTCACCATGGATGACTAGTCCGTCTCACGTGATGATCGGACACGGGCTAGTTGACATGGATCATGTCTCACTTGGATGGCTAGAGAGATGTCTATCTAAGTGGGAGTTCATTAAATAATTTGATTATGTGAACTTAATTATCATGAACTTAGTCTAAAATTGTCTTTACAATCTATATTGTAGATCCAATGGCCAACGCGAATGTCACCCTAAACTTCAACGCGTTCCTAGAGAAAACCAAGCTAAAAGATGATGGAAGCAACTATGCGGACTGGGTCCGTGGCTTGAGGATCATCCTCATAGCTTCCAAGAAATTATATGTCCTGGATGCACCACTAGGCGACCCACCCCTTCTCCCAGCAGAGCAAGACGTTGCGAATGCTTGGCATTCTCGCTGCGATGATTACTCCCTTGTTCAGTGCGGCATGCTTTACAGTTTAGAACCGGGGCTCCAAAAGCGTTTTGAGCAACACGGAGCATATGAGATGTTCCAAGAGCTGAAACTGGTTTTCCAAGCTCATGCCCGGTCGAGAGGACGTCTCCGACAAGTTCTTCAGCTGTAAGATGGAGGAGAATAATTTTGTCAGTGAGCACATCCTCAAGATGTCTGGGCTACACAACCGCTTGACTCAGCTGGGAGTTAATCTCCCGGATGACTCGGTCATTGACAGAATCCTCCAGTCGCTTCCACCTAGCTACAAGAGCTTTGTGATGAACTACAACATGCAAGGGATGGAGAAGTCCATTCCTGAGTTGTACTCGATGCTGAAATCAGCAGAGGTCGAGATCAAAAAGGAGCATCAAGTGTTGATGGTAAATAAGACCACTAGTTTCAAGAAAGGCAAGGGTAAGAAGAACTTCAAGAAGGACGGTAAAGCTGTTGCCGCGCCCGGTAAGCAAGTTGCCGGGAAGAAGAAGAACAAGAATGGACCCAAGCCTGAGATTGAGTGTTTTTATTGCAAGGGTACCGGTCACTGGAAGCGGAACTGCCCCAAGTACTTAGCGGATAAGAAGGACGACAACGTTACAGGTATATGTGATATACTTGTTATTGATGTGTACCTAACCAGCGCTCGTAGTAGCTCCTGGGTATTTGATACCGGTGCAGTTGCTCACATTTGTAACTCCAAGCAGGAGTTGTGGAATAAGCGAAGGCTGGCAAAGGACGAGGTGACGATGCACGTCGGGAATGGTTCCAAGGTCGATGTGATCGCCGTCGGCACGCCTCTACATCTACCTTCGGGATTAGTGTGAAACCTTAATAATTGTTATTTAGTACCATCTTTGACCATGAACATTGTATCTGGCTCTCGCTTTATGCGAGATGGCTACTCATTTAAATCTGAGAATAATGGTTGTTCTATTTATATGAGAGAAATGTTTTATGGTCATGCCCCGCTGGTCAATGGTTTATTTTTGATGAATCTCGAACGTGATGTTACACATGTCCATAGTGTGAGTACCAAAAAGTGTAAGGTTGATAACAATAGTCCCACTTACATGTGGCACTGCCGCCTTGGTCATATTGGTGTCAAACGCATTAAGAAGCTCCATACTGATGGACTTTTGGAGTCTCTTGATTTCGAATCATTTGACATGTGCGAACCATGCCTCATGGGCAAGATGACCAAGACTCCATTCTCCGGAACAATGGAACGAGCAACTGACTTGTTGGAAATAATACATACCTATGTATGAGGTCCAATGAGTGTCAAGGCTCGTGGTGGCTACCGTTATGTTCTCACCCTCACTGATGACTTGAGTAGATATGGGTATGTCTACTTAATGAAACATAAGTCTGAAACTTTTGAAAGGTTCAAGGAATTTCAGAGTGAGGTAGAGAATCAACGTGACAGGAAAATAAAGTGCCTACGATCTGATCATGGCGGAGAATATTTAAGTCACGAGTTTGGCACGCACCTAAGGAAATTTGGAATTGTTTCACAACTCACGCCGCTTGGCACACCTCAGCGAAATGGTGTGTCTGAACATCGTAATCGCACTCTATTAGATATGGTAGGATCTATGATGTCTCTTCCCGACTTACCGCTATCATTTTGGGGATATGCATTAGAGACTGCCGCATTCACTTTAAATAGGGCACCGTCAAAATCCGTTGAGACGACACCGTATGAATTATGGTTTGGAAAGAAACCTAAGTTGTCGTTTCTAAAAGTTTGGGGATGCTATGCTTATGTGAAGAAACTTCAACCTGAGAAGCTCAAACCCAAAGCGGAAAAGTGCGTCTTCATAGGATATCCCAAAGAGACTATTGGGTATACCTTCTACCTACGATCCGAGGGCAAAGTCTTTGTTGCCAAGAATGGATCCTTTCTCGAGAAAGAGTTTCTCTCGAAAGAAGTAAGTGGGAGGAAAATAGAACTTGATGAGGTAATTGTACCTCCACTCGAACCGGAGAGTAGCACAGCACAGGAACTTGTTTCTGTGGAGCCTGCACCGGCTGGAGAGGAAGTTAATGATGATGATCATGAAACGTCAGATCAAGTTACTGTTGAATGTCGAAGGTCCACTAGGACACGTTCCGCACCAGAGTGGTACGGCAATCCTGTCCTAGAGATCATGTTGTTGGACAACGGTGAACCTTCGAACTATGAAGAAGCAATGGCGGGCCCGGATTCCAACAAATGGCTTGAGGCCATGAAATCCGAGATAGGATCCATGTATGAGAACAAAGTATGAACTTTGGTGGACTTGCCTGATGATAAGCGATCCATTGAAAATAAATGGATCTTTAAGAAGAAGACTGGCGCAGATGGTAATGTAACCGTCTATAAGGCTCGGCTTGTCGCTAAGGGTTATCGACAAGTTCAAGGAATTGACTATGATGAGACTTTCTCACCCATAGCGATGCTAAAGTCTGTCCGAATCATGTTAGCAATTGCCACATTTTATGATTATGAGATCTGGCAAATGGACGTCAAAACGGCATTCCTTAATGGTTTCCTTAAGGAAGAATTGTATATGATGCAGCCGGAAGGTTTTGTCGATCCTAAAGATGCTAACAAAGTATGCAAGCTCCAGCGCTCCATCTATGGGCTGGTGCAAGCATCTCGGAGTTGGAACATTCGCTTTAATGAGGTGATTAAAGCGTTTGGGTTTATACAGGTTTATGGAGAACCCTGTATTTACAAGAAAGTAAGTGGGAGCTCTGTAGCATTTCTCATATTATATGTGGATGACATACTGATAATGGGAAATGATATAGAACTTTTGGAAAGTGTAAAGGCCTACTTGAATAAGTGTTTTTCAATGAAGGACCTTGGAGAAGCTGCTTACATATTAGGTATTAAGATCTATAGAGATAGATCGAGACGCCTCATAGGTCTTTCACAAAGCACATACCTTGACAAGATATTGAAGAAGTTCAATATAGATCAGTCCAAGAAGGGGTTCTTGCCTGTGTTACAAGGTGTGAAATTGAGTACGACTCAATGCCCGACCAAGACAAAGGATAAAGAAGAGATGAGTGTCATCCCCTATGCTTCAGCCATAGGCTCTATTATGTATGCCATGTTGTGTACCAAACCTGATGTGAATCTTGCCATAAGTTTGGTAGGGAGGTACCAAAGTGATCCCGGAGCGGAACACTGGACAGCGGTCAAGAATATCCTGAAGTACCTGAAAAGGACAAAGGACATGTTTCTCGTATATGGAGGTGTCGAAGAGCTCCTCATAAAGGGTTACGTCGATGCTAGCTTCGACACAGATCCGGATGACTCCAAGTCGCAAACCGGATACGTGTATGCTTTGAACGGAGGGGCAATTAGCTGGTGCAGTAGCAAGCAAAGCGTCATGGCGGCATCTACATGTGAAGCGGAGTACATAGTTGCTTTGGAAGTAGCAAAGGAAGGAGTCTGGATGAAGGAGTTCATCGCCGACCTAGGAGTAATTCCAAGTGCGTCGGGCCCGATGACTCTATTCTGTGACAACACTAGAGCTATTGCCCTTGCGAAGGAGCCCAGGTTTCACAAGAAGACAAGACACATCAAGGAGGGAGATATAGATATTTGTAAAGTGCATACGGATCTGAATGTCACAGATCCATTGACTAAACCTCTCTCACGAGCAAAACATGATCAACACCAGATTGCTATGGGTGTTCGATTCATCACAATGTAACTAGATTATTGACTCTAGTGCAAGTGGGAGACTGTTAGAAATATGCCATAGAGGCAATAATAAAATGGTTATTATTGTATTTCCTAGTTCATCATAATTGTCTATTTTTCATGCTATAATTGTGTTAACCGGAAAACGTAATACATGTGTGAATACATAGACCACAACATGTCCCTAGGGAGCCTCTAGTTGACTAGCTCGTTGATCAATAGATGGTCATGGTTTCATGACCATGGACATTGGATGTTGTTGATAACGGGATCACATCATTAGGAGAATGATGTGATGGACAAGACTCAATCCTAAGCATAGCACAAGATCGTGTAGTTCGTTTGCTAAATCTTTTCAATGTCAAGTATCGTTTCCTTAGACCATGAGATTGTGCAACTCCCGGATACCGTAGGAATGCATTGGGTGTGCCAAACGTCACAACGTAACTGGGTGGCTATAAAGGTGCACTACGGGTATCTCCAAAAGTGTCTATTGGGTTGGCATGAATCGAGACTGGGATTTGTCACTCCGTGTGACGGAGAGGTATCTCTAGGCCCACTCAGTAAGACATCAACATAATGAGCTCAATGTGACTAAGGAGTTAGTCACGGGATGATGTATTACGGAACGAGTAAAGAGACTTGCCGATAACAAGATTGAACAAGGTATAGAGATACCGACGATCGAATCTCGGGTAAGTATCATACCGATAGACAAAGGGAATTGTATACGGGATTGATTGAATCCCCGACATCGTGGTTCATCCGATGAGATCATCGTGGAGCATGTGGGAGCCAACATGGGTATCCAGACCAATGAGACCATCGTGGAGCATGTGGGAGCCAACTTGGGTATCCAGATCCCGCTATTGGTTATTGACCGGAGAGGTGTCTCGGTCATGTCTACATGTCTCCCGAACCCGTAGGGTCTACACACTTAAGGTTCGATGACGCTAGGGTTATAGGGAAATGGTATATGTGATTACCGAAGGTTGTTTGGAGTCCCGGATGAGATCCAGGATGTCACGAGGAGCTTCGGAATGGTCCGGAGGTGAAGATTGATATATAGGAAGTCCAGTTTTGGTCACCGGAAAGTTTTCAGGCTCATCGGTAGTGTACCGGGAGTGTCGGGAGGGTGCCGGAGGACCCCGGGAGGGGTGTGAGGACCATAGGACTTTGTGGGCCCTTAGAGGAGGTGTGCCAGCCCTTATGGGCTGGCCAAGACCTTCTAGAAAGGCCCATGCGGCTGGGATCAAGAGATAAAGGGCAAAAGGGTTTTAAAAGAGGAGATCCACCTCCCTTGTGGGAGGTGGACTCTCCCCCTAGTTCGGCAAAACCTCTCCTCCTTGGAGGAGGGGCCAAGGCAGCCCTCCCTCTCCCTCCTCCTATATATATGCAAGGGTTTGGGCTGATTTGAGACACGACTTCTCTCTCTCTCTCGGCGCATCCCTACCCTTCCTCTTCCTCGTTCTCCGTAGCGCTTGGCGAAGCCCTGCCGGAGTCCACGTAGCTCCACCGTCACCATGCCGTCGTGCTGCCGGAGCTCTCTCTCAACCTCTCCTTCCTCCTTGCTGGATCAAGGCGTAGGAGATGTCATCGGGCTGCACGTGTGTTGAACGCGGAGGCGCCATTGTTCGGCGCTGAGATCGGAATCCACCGCGATCTGAATCGCTGCGAGTACTACTCCACCAACCGCATTCTTGTAACGCTTTTGCTTAGCGATCTTCAAAGGTATGAAGATGCAATCTCTCCCCACTCGTTGCTGGTTTCTCCATAGATAGATCTTGGTGATACGTAGGAATTTTTTTGATTTACTACTACGTCTCCCAACAGCTTCACCACTCTTCCTTGGGTGCCGAATATGTTCTTGAAGCCAACATCACCCCTTTTTCCAGTCCCCATAGGCTGGGGTGTGTTGTGGACCTCTGGCGGTACTATCATGAAGGATGTAGTCTCGATAGCCAGGCCTTGCCGAGCATCGTCGCTTGTAGGTCGTCGCTGCCGAGCGCATCCATGTCGGTGAGGTCCATCATGCCAGCTCCGAGCATCATCAACCTCGCGTCGTCCTGTCACCACCTCCGATGCTGGAAACAGCCACAACAATGTGTCGTACGTCCACGCCCACGCTGCGCTCGGCTCTCTGATGGAATGACGTTCGCGAATGACAACTGTGGTAGTGCTTGCCGCCGCCGGAGATGTTGTTGTATTTTTCATGTTGCAACGGAGGTTTTGTTGCGAAAATTAGAGAAGGAGAGGTTTATAATAGGGGTCCCGTTGCAAAAAATTAAAGAAGATGAAGTTTTGTAACATGAGCATCGATGTAGGAGATAATAGAAAGGGAACGACGGCTCGCGTCACACAATTGAATGGCTTGTGAGCCGAATGATCTTTAAAAAAGCATGGATCGAGTCGGATCTACTCGTCGTTGAAGTTGTCCGACTCGTCGTTGTCTTCCTTCTCCTTGGAGACAGTCCGACCATGGCACAAACCGCCCAACTCTACTCTTGGGCGCGGGTGCGGGTGTTCCTTCACCTTTGCTTGCCCACTACTTTACAATGCACACACGGCTTCCTACTCTGCAGCAACAAGCGATGTCTCCACTGCCATGATGTCGGCAGCAAGGTGGGCCTAGGTCACCCTCATCATCTCCTTCCCACAACGGGCCTCATCCACCTCATCTTTTCCTTCCTACAACACACATTGGTCATTGCCTCCTTCGACCCGCACATGACGACAACCCACTCGACGGATCCGACTGGCCGGAGTCAGATCCGTTGCCCGCCATGCCGGAGAAGGACGAAGATAGTCGGACGTTAGCTTGTGTGGCGGGGTGGAGTGCAAGGGAATGGCTAGGGTTTGATGTGGGGAGCAAATGGGGTCAAATATATCATGGGTCGGGTGGACCAAGGCCGGATCCGACGTGGGGACGCGCTTCAGTCTTTTCATATTCGTCTCATATTTAAATTGGATACGAGGAATATCAATTAACCCAAACATTTCAAATTGATTGAAGGCGTTCGTCTGAATCAAGCTTTTTTGACCGTCACCAATCCACTCTGACGTACAGTATAAAGAGAGTTTGAGGCTCGTGACTATAAATGCTATTGTGCCCTAGTCCTTTTTTCTTGAAATAAACCCGACCTTTATTCATTCACAATAACAGTTACATCGTTTGTGAGGAGTATTACAATTTCATTAAGAGGTTCGTCAAACCAATTATGGACTAAAGAAAATCTAGCTAGTCTAGCAAGCTCATGCGCTACTTTATTTGCTCCTCGATTACAGTGTTCAAATCTAGTATTAATAAAGTCACATGCATAATGATAACAGTCATCATCGAATATTGCCGCCGCCGCTCCTGCTAATTGTCCTCCATCATGCATGTTCTCAATAACCACCATATTATTCGAGTTAATAATAAGACGATTACATCCCGTCCTTTGTGCTAGAGTAATACCAAATCTGAGGGCTGAAGCTTCTGCCGTCAGAACATCCGTGCAAAAATCAATCTTTCCATTCCCTCCAGCAATAAACGTGTCTTTGTCATCTCTTAGAACCGCACTCATCGAACCGCTAAGTAGGTCGTGGTTAAAGGAAGCGTCAACATAAGTTTTACAAAACCCCTCGATGGACAGGCCCAACCCCCTTTTTTTACATTAACCTTTGGTGAAGCAAAGTTTGATGTAAGGACTAGGTTCCCCATTGATACCTGCTGAGCATTTTGTGTTACCTCCTTATCCACCAATTTTCCTCTTTTCCATTATAAATGTCATGCCGAGACCGCAATCATTTCCCGCACATTGTTATTGCCCATAATCCACAATTCTTGGTCTGGCAAAAATAACAAATAGTCCAAAACCACCTCTCCCGCACTGTCCATCCCGCGGGCTTTTTCTATGATATTCGTCAATCCTAACCTTCTCCAAACATCTTTTGCTTTTCTGCACTGAAATAACATATGCTTTGTATCTTCTAATCCCGATGAGATCTTCGTATGTGTATTTGCGAGTGTAACCCGACAAGAAGTAGAGTGCCCTACTCCTAGTTAGGGCTAGAGTTGGGCAACCGGCAGTCGGACGGATCCACTCTGACACTCGCCGTACATGACCAGCATGCCGGCTGCGCCGCGCCAGGGAGGTTCCACAGCCAGCCGCGCTCTCGACTGGATCGGCGGTTTTGCCATTTCTGCGGCGGGGGCGGGGCGCGCACATGCGTCCCGATTGGATCCATCGATAACGCGCGACTCCACCACCGAACGCAGGCGTCAACGTTACGCATGCACGCACCCGACGGCGACGCGCGCGCGGCCAGTCTCGTCGCCATCCATCGATCGGCCCTACAGCGGCGTCCCTGGCCTTTTGTCGTCGTGTCCGCGTGGCGTGGGAACGCCTGTGCCCCCAAGGTCAAGCGTCGACCGGCGACTTGTCGCCCCTCCCCAACGGCAGGCCCCAGGCCCCAGGGCACTTCGTCGCGTTTAATTAATGGTACACTACCTACGCCCAGCTGACAGTTTTTGAACGGACATGTTACGGAACCACCACATCAGCTCATCTGCACATGTCAATACGCATATATTATCTTGTAGGAATATAGTATACGGATACTGGCCGTCAAAGAAAATATCGATATGAACCTAGGTACTTCCTCCGTTCCTAAATATATGACTTTTTAAAGATTTCACTATGGATTACATACGGATGTATATAAATATATTTTAGAGTATAGATTTACTCTTTTTCCTTCGTATGTATTTCTTCTGTCCGGAAATACTTGTCCTAAAAATGAATGTATCTAGTCTTATTTTAGTTATAAATACATTTATTTTATTCATTTTTAAAACAAGTATTTCCGAATGAAGGAAGTAATATATGATGAAATCTTTAAAAGGTCTTGTATTTAAGAATGAAGGGAGTAAATGTTTGTTTGTTCTGTTTTGACATGGTACATGCATGCATCGAATCGAACTAGAGTAGTACTAATATCGAACACCGCGACGCTACGAGGACGGTCGCCACCGTGCTTTGTCCGCATGCCTCCTTTGACCGCCTGTAACTGAAGATACCTGCTTACTTTGTTTTTCTGTCCATTTCCATGATGATCCTGTTATCCATGTTTACTACGTGTTCCGATATTTACTACGTACGGAACTCACATGTAGCTACCGATGACTTCAAATCATAATATACGGAGACTGCTGGATGGTACCGAACGCGCGCTAGCCGACGTTTTGAACTTTGAAAGATTTGCGTCAAAAACGTGTTAATCGCAGACTAGCATTAGAGCATTTACAGCCGGATCTTGTAAATTCGGTCCCTTAAACGTCACATCGTTCGGCTATTTCATCACTACAAACATGCCATCGGACTATCAAAATTTAGCATGTTT
Source organism: Hordeum marinum (assembly GCA_022496015.1). Taxonomy (NCBI): domain Eukaryota; kingdom Viridiplantae; phylum Streptophyta; class Magnoliopsida; order Poales; family Poaceae; genus Hordeum; species Hordeum marinum. The sequence continues at coordinate 497,714,069 of CM039673.1, forward strand.
GGCTATAATGGAGATCATCCACGGCTGACTTTGTCCTTTCCGGCGTCCTTGTCGTCCTTGTTGTGGAAGTACCGGTCGAAGGCGCAGTACTGATCGAGCCGGATCTGCTTGTCGCCGGAGCTCACCTCCTTCGTTGGCAGTCCGACAATTTCACGGACCACTCGATTATGCTCGCGAGCGAGGGCGCGTGTTCCTCCATTGTCGTTTCTTCAAAATGTGAGCGCGGATGACTTCCTCCTCTACGGCCGCCCGCTGCGCCGCATCAGCCGCCTCCGCCTCCGCCTTCGTCATTTCCTTTGCGAGATAGGTCTCGACGATCCTTATCCTCTCCTTCCCACGACGGGTAGCCCGTTCCCTATGGGACTTGAAGTCCGCGGGTTCGGTCGATGGATCCGCCCATTGGGACATAGATGATCCCGCCCAAGAGGAACCGAGCGCCCTTTGAGCGGACGCTATGGATCGCGGCAGACAGATATTGTCGTCGGTCGGTCTCTATTCTCGCGGGAGTGGTGGAGTGCAATGTCAACCGCCATTGCCTCCTCTACTCCTGATCCCCGGTTGATGGATCCGGACTGGTCAGAGTCAGATACGCTGCCCTCCATGCCAAAGAAGGTCGGAGATCGCTGGAGGTGAGGTAGGGTGGCGGATGGGAGTGGATGGGAGTGGAGTGAAGTGGCTTGGGTTTGGTCCGGCCATCGGATGAGGACGAATATATGTGGGGTCGATGCGGGTCGCCCGGGCGTTTGAGGGGTTCGGCTGGATCGATTTTTTGTGACTGGTCAGTGACACGGCGGCCTGCTCAGGCGCTTGAGACGGGTTTGAGGGGTCCGGCTGTAGATGCTCTGATCATGCACGATATGGAATGGATCACCAACCTCGTGCGACAAACCATGTGGGAAAGCGTCCTGATGCAAAGCGAAAACTGACCTGGGCTACCACATGTGCCCTTTTGGCCTTTGACAATGTAAGATGCTTAGGCGATGTGTTTAGAAAATAAATCAGGTTTTCTTTATGCACTAGTGTTTATTTATACAGGATAGACACTTAGTTAGTTGTCCTTTCTGTAGAAATAGGCATTGATACTTCGGAAAATGAAGATTTAATTTTTAAGCACCTTCCTAAACACCTAGCATTGTATAAGGCCTTATGTTAGCCATGTGAATGACTTTTATGACTTTGGACTTATGAGGGTTGAGTACTCAAAGTCACAATATATTTGGTTGAGGTCAGAAAGCAAAAATCATGACATTAATTTTCACAAAATAATAAATATTCATGTCACACCTCATTATATTAGAACATCTCCAATAAATGATGTGGATGTATAAATAACTAAAATATACATCGCCAAAGCAGAATAAAATCATTGTTACAGCGTAGTTAGTGGCTCAGTGCTGCAATTAATGTGTGTCGATAGGAAGGATTTGGGGACGCCAACCCAGTGGTCCCCGCGTCATCCCGGCTATGGCGACCGGGGCAGCATCCAAACCCTAGCCGTCGGGGGGGCGAGCTCCCACCTCCCCTCCCTTTGCCGCCGCCGGGGGTGATGACGGAGGACTCCCTCTCTTTTGTGTTGTAGGGGTGCCACAGGGCCCCATAACGTGTGGAGGTGTGGCCGATCCATTCTAGACGACGCAAAGTGATTGTTGCGGCAGGTGGCGGCGGCTTCATGGGCTTAACGTGTAACGAAGAATTACTCCAAAGTTCTTATCTAGCAGAGAACATAAGAAAAAATTGTTTGTAGGGTAAGAGACCACCTTAAAGTTATCCTTTCCGATCGATCTATCCAAGAGTTCGTACTAAAATAACAAAGTTATCCTTTCTGATCGATCTATCTAAGAGTTCGTACTAGAATAACACCATATGATACGCATCAACCAACTCTAATGTCACATAGATACTCCAATGTCACCACAAGTATCCATGCGTTAATTATACGATACGCATGAAATAATTTCAGATTCATAATACTCAATCCAACAGAAAGAACCTCAAAGAGTACCCCAAGATTTCAAATCGGAGAACATGGTATGAAAACGTACAATCAACCCCTATGCACAGACCCAAAGGTCACCGAAATCCGCAAGTTGACGCCATAACATATATCGAGTGAATCCTTGAATACCCCAATGTCACTACGGGTATCTGCATGCAAGACATGCATCAAGTGCTCTCAAATCCATAAAAGTATTCAATCCGATAATAACAAAATCTCAAAGGGAAAACTCAATTCGTCACAACAAGATAGAGAGGGGAAAACACCATATGATCCAACTATATTAACAAAGCCCGTGATACATCAAGATCGTGCCATATTAAGAACACGAGAGAGAGAGAGAGAGAGGTTTAACACGTAGCTACTCGTACAAACCATCAGCCCCGAGGGTGGACTACTCCCTCCTCATCATGGACTCCACCTGGATGATGGCCACTGGAGATGATCTACCCTCTCCGGTAGGGTACTGGAACGCCTCCAGATTGATTTTTCGTCAATACAGAGAGTTGCGGCGGTGGAATGAGTAGTTTAGGGTTGTTTCACATGGTTTCTGTATTTATAGGATTTTCGAGCGTCAGTTTCACGTGAAGATGGGCCACGGGGAGAGCAGAACCCACTAGGGCGCACCAGGCCCCTCTATCGCGTGGTGGTGGGTTATGCCCACCTCGTGGCTCTTATGGACCTCCCACGAAGCATCTACTACCTCTTTTGTTCCAAAAAAATCATCAAAAAGTTTTGGGCGATTCTGAGAACTTTTATTTTATGCACAAAAACACCACCACGATAGTTCTGCTGAAAACAACGTCAGTCCGGGTTAGTTCTAAATAAATCATATAAATTGCATCAAAATCATATAAACGTATTGTAGACATAGGTAAATATGGCATGAATACTTCATAAATATAGATACGTTGGAGACGTATCAGGATAATAATCATTTATCATGAATAGGGAAATATTATAATAACCAATTTATTATTGCCTCTAGGGCATATTTCCAACACTCCGAGCTCAGAACTATTCTGCCAGAACTTCAAGATAACTAAGTGTTATTTGCTACATGGTCTGACCATCTACCCTCTTACACCTCACAGACCATGTGTACTCATGTGGACATGACGCACTCCGAAATGCTACGTGTTATAGACGGTAGCAACACTGGGAAGAACACCTTTTTAACTTGATATTTTCTGTGAGAAATCACCCTAATAATTGATTACTACACAATCAAGGGTGCAAGCAACAAAAGGGATAAACATGTAAGGCAATTTATAATAGCATGACATGGTATAGTCCGAATGATGCTTTGGGATGATTCTTCAGCCATCATCATGATCTCATGCATCTAGTAAAGCCACCTTGCTCCGGGGTACTTCTTAGTAAGTCTGTCACATTCGTCGATAATGAAATAAAGAGTTTGACACACATGTTATTAAAGTGACAATCATTTGGCTCCTGCAATCATGTCGTACTATGACGCCCATGCACTTAACATTACATCATATAACCATCTCACACATAAATGAATTATTATGACGAAGGCTACACCACATCACATACAATCCTGCAAAACCAAGTTAAAAGTCCCCTAATCGGGTTGGTAAATTTTAATTATGTGGTTTCTAGGGTTTTCGGATAACACTAGCTACCTACGTCCACCATTAAGGCAATAATCCTTGTTGCTAGATTAACTTTGAGCGTCTGTGAGGGAAGAGACTTAATTAAAAATCTCTAGCCCCACACTAAACTTTGTCATTACGCATGGCCCCCTAGAAGAACGAACATCTTCATTTCCCTATCATGTTTGCGACAGTGCACTATTCTTGACTATGATGAAGCCCTAAGAACTATTAGTAGGTTGTTGACAGCTAAAGCCAATCGATTGTTAGAACTTTGTACAAAGCTACATCATGCCGTCAAAGAACTGAATTAAAGCAACACTCATGGGAAGCATAGAAAGAACATCAACCCCTCACATCCACTCTTGATCTAGATTGCAACATGTATCTACTCATAGAACCGCTCACGATGCCACTGTTGGGAAACGTAGTAGAAAACAAAAAATATCACCATACGGTTGGGATCGGATCGTTACCAACTCCAAGTTGCAACGAAAGAAGATGAGTTGGTGAAGATCGTTGATGAAGTCCCTCGAACCATAGATGAACGATCCCGCGAACTGCTCATGAATGATCCCTTGAACCAAAGACCGAAAACACGACCTCTCTTCTTGGTTGCAAGCGTACGGTCTTTATGATCCGGCAACGCTTCACCGTCCAGAGTTAATCGTCACGGTGAATTATAGGGAGGATATTATAACAACACTATCCTTCTAATTATGAGGATTAGAGGATCTAGGTCTAGTTCTAATTGACCAACTAGGATCAACTAGAACTAAAACTAGAGGACTAGAAGAAACTTCAAAAGTTGTGTGTCAAAAGGGTGAAAATCCCTAGTATATAGGTGGGAGAGGGGAGGAGGGGCTGCCACCAAGGAAGGAAAGCTCCCTCCTTGGAGTGTCGGCTAAGAGGGGGAGGAGGAGTCCTCCCCTCACTCCAATTTAGCCTCCCACTTGGAAAACCGGGGAGCCTTCCCTATTGAGCCATGGTGGCTCACTTCCCTTTCCACTACTTGGCCTTTTAAGGCCCGTTGATATTAAATTAAATATAAAAGCCTTCAGATAAATAATAGACCCTTTATATATAACTTAATAGCCCCCCCAAAAAAAATCTTCTATACATTATTTATTGGTAATACCCGGTATTACTCGATACTCTCTAAAACCCTTTCGGTGACCCCAGAACGCTTCCGGGTCCTCTAGAAACTATTTTGAATATTAATGAAACAATTATACAAATATGTTCTCATTACTCCTGCTCAACTAACACTCAGCAGATCATGATTACCTTAAGCTTGTGACCCTTTAGGTTCGGTAATTCATAGACATGAACGAAACTCCTTCGTTCAATGTCCGATAGCGAAACCACGCACGTCCATCTCGATCCCTGTACGTACATGAATGATGTTCGAGTGAACCATCGTTTACCGTGTGACATTCCCTTTTCTTCGCAATACTTTAAAGAACTAGAGAAACATTGGTATCCTCTTGAGTCACTCACATGCTCCCCACAACCTTGTTCTCTTTATCGGTTTTGTTCTTCCTTATCGTTGTTGTTTTCCAGCAGCCTCGTGACATTGTCACCTATGTCTGGTGATACGTCTCCAACATATCTATAATTTTTGATTGTTCCATGCTAATATATTATCATTCTAGGATACTTTTTGGCATTTTTTTACCAATTTATAATATTTTTAGCACTAACCTATTGACCCAGTGCCCACGCGAGTTGTTGTTTTCTACATGTTTTTGACTTTTCAGGTTTATAGTACCAAACAAAGTCCAATTGCCACGAAACTTTTTGATGATTTTTTCTGGACCACAAGACGGCCTGGAAGCTTCGGGAGGATGCCGAGAGATCCATGAGGGGCCCACACGCCAATAGGGCGTGCCACCAGGGGGGCGCCCTGATAGCTTGTGCCTCCCTTGGGCTCCTCCCGACGCCCCTCTCTGGACTATAAATTCTCATATATTCCAAAGACCCTATAAGTGCTCCCGAAACACTTTTTTCTGTTGTCGCATGTTTCTGTTCCGATGGGAGGCCATCTACACCTCCGTTCCGACACCCTGTCGGAGGGGAGATCGATCACAGAGGGCCTCTTCATCAACCTTGTTGCCCTCACCATGATGTGTGAGTAGTTCACCACAAACTTATGGGTCTATAGGTAGTACTTAGATGGCAATCTCTCTCTCTATCTATCTCTATCCTCAATACAATGTTCATCGCATCTCTGCCTTGATCTATCCAATGTAATCCCTTTGTATGGTGCGTTTGTTGGGATCCGATGAATTGTGAGTTTATGTTCAGATTATTCATGAAAAGTATTTGAGTCAAATCTGAATACTAAGATTCTTATTTGCATGAGCATTATAGCTTTGTAATGCTCTCCGATCTATTGAGATAGTTTGGCCAACTAGACTGATATTTCTTCGGTGGGAGTGGTGCGTTGTAGTAGGTTCAACCTGACGAGTTTCTATATCCTAGTGACAGAAGGGGACAAGTTGTGTCTTTGTGTTGCTGATACTAAGGATAAAACGATGGGGTTTATTCATATTGATTGAGTTTACTTTGTCTACATCATGCCATCATTCTTGAAGCATTACTTTGTTTTACTTAATACTCTAGATGCATGTTGGATAGCATTCGATGAGTAGAGTAATGTAGTAGGTGCAGGCAGGAGTCGGCCTATTTGCTTATGGCCGTGATGCCTATATACACATGATCATTTCCGAGAAAATCGCATAACTATTCGCTTTTCTATCAATTGTCCGACACTAATTTGTTTACCCACTGTATGCTAATTCCATGAGAGATGCCACTAGAGAACTCTACGCCCCTCGGTCTATTCACTTATATATTCACAAACGCTATCACTACCTTCCTGTTATTTATTTATTTTATTTTGTTTTGCAATTTACAATTATCTACACAAGTCACTTGCTTGCGAATAACGAGATCAAGGGGATAGACAACCCTCTTGCCGGTGTTGGGTGCAAGTTGTTTTTTCTTTTGTGTGCATCCGTTGAAGACGGTTGGGGATTGGTATTCCTATTGGTTTGATAAACCTTGGTTTCATAACCGAGGGAAATACTTACCCACATTGTGCTGTGATAACCCGTTCCTCTTCACGAAAAAGCCAACACAGATCACAAGTATCATCTCGCCAGACGATGACAGATGTCGTTAGACCGAGAGGGCCCTAAGAATATATCTTCGTCGGAGGAGGAGCAAATCCCACTCTCGAGCTCTAGCCCATTGTCAAACTTTCCGATGGACCTATAAGTTGTTGTTATGATCACCTAGTCAGAGATGACGTTTGAGCAACCGCAAAGCATATCATACGATAAGAAGTGACTACTATACTCTCATGGTCTAAGAAACATAAAACACATGTTAACACACTGTGTTATAACAATTTATTTCAAACGATATTATCTCAAAGTACAACAAACAAGTTTTTGGTCGATTCAATATGATCGTTCTTCCAACGTCATAGTCACAATGTTGTTTTAGGACTATAATTACACTTAACGATATCCTAAGACCCGAAAAACATGATCACTAACTATGCTTGAGCTAGTCTTAGAGGCAATACTAGGAACCTTTTTAACTGTTTATCATTCCACACGTGCATATGAGTTTTCCACTGAATCGCATATTCCAGAATCATAGCAGTTATATCATAGAGTATAAGCTCTTAATTGTGAATATGGAAATAACAATATAATATTATTGCATCTAGGGCATATTTCCAACCTTCTTACCATCGCGACCCCTTGGCCAGATATCGTGCTTTCGGATGTCTGCTTGGTATTTGGACTCTATGGTCATCCGGAATGGCCTCGAATTGCCTGAGTTGTTCCGAGTAGGGAGTCCTCAGTTTTGTCTGTTCAAGCCATGTACCATAGGGGGTGTGGTCGGCCTTTCTATTAACCCGACTATTGGGTTGCCCTGATGTTTAGGCAAACTATTGAAGGATGCTTATCATGAATATAGTTTGTACCCATGGTTGTAGTTGATCTCTCTAAATAGTTATAAACTTATTCCATCTTATTTATCAAATAGAGCGCTAAATTATGGGATGCATTTGATCTCTGCACCAATGACACAACGAATCATCATAGTAGGGCAATGCATATGCATGCTATAAATACTAGAGGATAAATGTGAATTTATTTTGGGAAATTCAAATCATAGCACTGACCATTGCAACGGTCATGATTAGTGGCAATTGCAGCTAGAAAGTGCTATGATCAGTGACAGTTGCAGTTAGAGAGTACTATGATCTGATCATAACATCAACCAAGTGCAATTGCCATGATCAGTGGCAGTTGTAGTTGGACAGTGTTATGATCTGATCATAGCGTCACCCAAGTGCAACTGCCATGATTAGTGTCATTTGCACTTGGACAATTCTATGATCAGATCATAGCACCACCTAGTTGCAACCACTAATGATTAGTGTAATTGGGTGCTGATCATAACAACACCCTACAAATGATCTGTTCTACCCAATTCACATGATCATAGCATCATGTTCTCTGTACTTACTCTCGTCCACTAAAACTTACAAGGTTGTGAAGACAGAGAGGGACACCGCTGATAGAGTCAGGAATGTCTTCTATGGCGCCAAGGACATCACCCCGGCGAGTCGATCGCTCAAAAGGGTGGATGTGTCGGGCAGGCTCACCGGAATGAGTTACCCGCTCAGCATTGACCATAGGCCTAGACTTGTCCATGATGAGGGGGGCATGGGAGCCGCTTAGATTCTATGTGCCCATCAATGACAACGAATTCATGACCATGCTTGTCATCCCCGAGGCCTTCCATCCGATGATGAAGCAACGAATTGTTTGAAGCCTCCTCGATTCTGCAGGCTGTCTGCTAACAAATGGTGTGAGTTCTAGGTCTAGGTCCAAAACTTCCACGGGGAGATGGAACTAGGGAGGGCAGGGGACTAATTCTATGGTAAAGCACAAGATCGTCCCCAATGAACTACTTGTCCTTCGACTGTCGGATCTAGGCTTCGAGGTGCATATCTACAACGCCTCCATCTTCACCATGTGTAAGCTCAGTTGCGAGAAGCACTCATACCAGTGCGACATCTGGTGAGCTCTCTAGTTAGCTCTTAAACTTGTTAACAGTTGGGTGTGTTTGTTCCGAACTAATCGTGAATTTGTTGTCAAAATGTATATTTAGCCTAGGGATCAACACTTTGGGATGCACAGGAAAACATATGTATAAGTTTGTATGATGCGTTATTTAATAGCATGCTAATGACTAGGAGTGTAGTTGTGTTGTGTTGTTCATATGTGATGTTTGCTCTGAAGTGTGTTGTATTTGGACGAAACAACTATGTGCACATAGCCAAACAGCTGATGTTTGCATTTGCTCACCCGTGAGTACAAATATAGGCCACCAAACAGCATGCCTAATCTGACAACTGATGCAATGCTGGATGCACCAAACCGATGTGAACAACATGGCTTTTAATTGGCACTAGCTCAACAAGACACAGTTGAGCCACAAATGCGTGCTTTTCGAGATTTAAGTTTAACCATAAATTTAACCAACGCGGGTGATTGCGGCGCAGTGGCGTAGCCATAGGGTGGACAGGGTGGTCCACGGATCACCCTATCATTTGGACCATTACCTCACTATATATGTAAATTAGCAAGAAAAATAATTAGCAAATCTGCATCGGTCAAGGCCCAAGCCCAAGGACTGCAAGTCTGCAATCGATATGGCCAGCGCTAGGCTTGGATCGAATCGTGGCTTTCTGTTTGCTTAGTATTTTGTATGCAATACACTCCCAAACTCACAGAAAAAATGATGACTCAAACCGACACGAAGTCGCGAGTGATCGGCGAACTCTAGCGACTGCCGATGAACAAGGTGCCACCGGTGACGCACGGCCGGCTGCCGGCAGGAAGAGACGTCAGCGCCCGACGACCCAACGGCTGGCAACACGTACACGGTTGGTACACTAAGCAGCAGAGCAGGACCACAGGAGGCAGCAGCTCATTGACTTCTCATCTCCTCCGATTTTTAAAATATGATCTGCATCTTTTTTTATTCAAAGTATAATTTGACTTCACGATTTCTTTAGCCGTGACTGCAGATTGGAACTCGGATATGATGTATTGAGTTGATGATTAATGATTATTATGTATTCAATCAAACTGAGATTTAAAAGATCGATTTTATTTTTACTATAGAATAGTTAGAGAATGAAGAGGACATGAGACATTGCATCTCTTTTTATGAAACATGCAACAAAGAAGAGGGTTGATCCTCCTTTTGCATCTCCTTCCTCAACGTCGGTGGAGGCCATGGCAGAAGAGCGAACTCTAGAGCCAGTGCAAGAGAGGGTAGTTGAAGAAACTATGAATTCAACACCGGAACCGCCACCGCCCCCATCAACGCCGCCGCCGCCACTCGCTTATGATATTAATCATCTTCCACATGATTTGAGGGATAGGTTGTCCATTGCATCTTATCCTGTAAATGATCAAGATGCCATTCGAAGAGCATATATTCTTAAAGGTGCGTTCAAACCATATGTTCATAATTTTGAAATCAGAAAAATTGGAGGCAGAAATCGGCAATTCAATCCTCTTTGGTTGCATAAACATCATTGGCTTGAATATAGCACTAGCAAGGAATCTGCATATTGGTTTGTATGCTACTTGTTCAAAGATAAGAAAACTAGGGGCAACAGAACCAATGCATTTATCGAGGGTGGTTGGAGAACTTGGAATGGAGAGGATGCACTTCTTAAGCATGAAGGTACTATAGCAAGTGTGCATCAACCAGCTCAAGAGAGATAGAACTTATTTGTTAGCCCTCGTGATTCTCAAATTGATAATCTTATTGTGAAGACGAATGAGGAGGATCTACATCTTTACAGGATCGGGTTGACTTATTCACTCAGATGTGTGCGGTTTCTTTTGCATCAAGGATTGGCATTCCGCGATCATAGAGAAGATGAAGAGTCTAGCAATAAAGGTAACTTTACTGAGCTTTTGAAATGGATTGCAACAAATAGAGAGGATGTGAATAAGTATATTTTGAAGAATATTCCACATAATTGCAAATTGACTTCCCCTCAAATACAACAACTGTTGGGGAACGTTGCATGGGAAACAAAAAATTTCCTATGCTTCACCAAGATCAATCTAGGAGATGAGCATTTATGAGAGGAGTGATTGGATCTATGTATCCTTGTAGATTGCTAAGAGGAAGAGTTAAAGAACGCGGTTGATGTAGTGGTATGTCCCTGTGATCCAAATCGCAAGCCGTCCCACGAACTCCCGATCAAGTACCGAACGGACGACACCTCCGCGTTCAGCACACGTGCAGCTCGGTGAAGATCTCCGCCTTCTTGATCCATCAAGAGGGAGCATAGAGGTAGACGAGTTCTCCGGCAGTGCGACGGCGTTGCGGCGATGGTGGTGGAGCAATTCCAGCAGGGCTTCGCCTAAGCACTGCTAAAAAACTGATCTAGAGGAGAAAACGATCTAGAGGAAGAAGAGGGCAGCACTTGGCAGAATTAGGGTTAGGGCTGCCCTCAAAATCCTCTAGTATATATAGGAGGGAGAGGAGAGGAGGCAACCTTGCCCATCATAGAAGGAGGGCTTCGGCCGAAGGCAATAGGGGAGAGTCCACCTCCCACAAGGGAGGTGGATTCTAAGTGGGACTCTTCCCTAACTTGGCCCTACTCTACCTCCCTCTCCATGTGCATAGGGCCTCTTGGGTTGGCTTGTCTAGCCCACCAGGGGCTGGTGCGCCACCTCTAAGGCCCATGTGGGCCCTTGGGGTATGTGGGCCCCACTTGGTGGTCCCTGGAACCCATTCGTCACTCACGGTACACTGCCGAAAATGCCCGAAACTTTTTCGGAGTTCAAACACAAGTTTCCTATATATCAATCTTTATCTCCGGACTATTCCGGGGCTCCTCGTGACATCCAGGATCTCATCCGGGGCTCCGAATAACCTTTGGTCACCATCATACATAACTCTATACTATCGAAACGTCACTGAACCTTAAGTGTGCAGACCCTGCGAGTTCGAGAACTATGTAGACATGACCGAGACACCTCTACGGTCAATAACCAATAGCGGGACCTGGATGCCCATATTGATTCCTACATATTTTACGAAGATCTTTATCGGTCGAATGTCTATGTCAAGGATTCAGTTAATCCCGTATGATGTTCCCTTTGTTCTTCGGTATGTTACTTGCCCGAGATTCGATCGTCAGTATCCCCATACCTAATTCAACCTCGTTATCGGCAAGTCTCTTTACTCGTTCCGTAATATAAGATCATGTGGCTAACACTTAGTCACATTGCTTGCAAGGCTTATTGTGATGTTGTATTACCGAGTGGGCCCTGAGATACCTCTCCGTCACACGGAGTAACAAATCCCAGTGTTGATCCATGCCAACCTAGCACACAGCCTCGGAGATACCTGTAGAGCACCTTTATAGTCACCCAGTTATGTTGCAACGTTTGATACACACAAGGCACTCCTTCGGTGTCTGTGAGTTGCATGATCTCATGGTCATAGGAACATATACTTGACATGCAGAAAACTGTAGCAATAAACTGACACAATCATATGCTACGTTTATAGTTTGGGTCTTGTTCATCCCATAATTCTCCTAATGATGTGATCCCGTTATCAAATGACATCTCATGTCAATGGCTAGGAAACCTTGACCATCTTTGATCAACGAGCTAGTCTACTAGAGGCACACTAGGGACAAAGTGTTGTCTATATATCCACACATGCATTGTGTTTCCAATCAATACAATTATAGCATGGATAATAAACAATTATCATGAACAAGGAAATATAATAATAAACACTTTATTTATTGCCTCTAGGGCATATTTCCAACAGTCTCCCACTTGCACTAGAGTCAATAATTTAGTTCACATCACTATGTGATTTACATTGTAATGAATCGAACACCCATGCAGTTCTAGTGTTGATCATGTTTAGCCATTGGAAGAGGTTTAGTCAACGGGTCTGCAACATCTAGATCCGTGTGCACTTTGAAAATATTTATGTCCTTCTCCTTGATGTAATCACGGATGGAATTGAAGCATCGCTTTATGTGCCTGGTCCTCTTGTGAAACCTTGGTTCCTTGGCCAGAGCAAAGGCACCGGTGTTGTCACAAAATAGAGTCATTGGGTTCAGTGCACTGGGCACTATTCCAAGATCTGTCATGAACTTCTTCATCCACACACCTTCCTTCGCTGCCTCTGAGGCTGCGATGTACTCCGCTTAGCATGTAGAATCGGCTACCACGCTTTGCTTGGAATTGCACCAGCTTACCGCTCCCCCGTTGAGAATAAATATGTATCCGGTTTGCGACTTAGAGTCATTCAGATCAGTGTCAAAGCTTGCATCGACGTAACCCTTTACGACAAGCTCTTGATCACCTCCATAAACGAGAAACATCTCCTTAGTCCTTTTCAGATACTTAAGGATATTCTTGACCGCCCTCCAGTGCTCCATTCCAGGATCACTTTGAAACCTTCCGGCCATACTTATGGCAAGGCTGACATTGGGTCTTGTGCACAACATTGCATACATGATAGAGCCTATGGCTGAAGCATAGGGGATGACACTCATCTTCTCTCTATCTTTTGTAGTTACTGGGCATTGAGTCTTACTCAACTTCACACCTTGTAACACAGACAAGAACCCCTTCTTGGACTGATCCATTTTGAACTTCAAAACTTTATCAAGGTATGTGCCTTGTGAAAGTGCTATCAAGCGTCTCGATCTATCTCTATAGATCTCAATGCCTAATATGAAAGAAGCTTCTCCTAGGTCCTTCATTGAAAAGCTCTTGTTCAAATATTCCTTCACGCTTTCCAGCATTTATATATTGTTTCCAATCAGCAATATGTCATCCACATATAATATTAGAAATGCTATAGAGCTCCCACTCACTTTCTTGTAAATACAAACTTCTCTGTAAACTTGTATAAACCCAAACGCTTTGATCACCTCATCAAAGCGCTTATTCCAACTCCAAGATGCTTGCACCAGTCCATAAATGGATCGCTGGAGTTTGCAAACTTTGTCAGCATTCTCTGGATTGACAAAACCTTCCGGTTGCATCATATACAACTCTTCCTCAAGGAAACTGTTAAGGAACGCTGTTTTGACATCCATCTACCAAATTTCATAGTCGAAATATGCAGCTATTGCTAACATGATTCTGACGGACTTAAGCATCGCTAAGGGTGAGAAGGTCTCATCGTAGTCAACTCCTTGAACTTGTGAAAACCCCTTTGCCACAAGTCGAGCTTTATAGAGAGTGATATTACCGTACGCGTCCGTCTTCTTCTTAAAGATCCATTTATTCTGAATAGCCTTTAGCCCTTCAGGTAATACTTCGAAAGTCCAAACTTTGTTATCATACATGGATCCCATCTCGGATTTCATGGCCTCTAACCATTTCTCGGAATCCGAGCCCATCATCGCTCCTCCATAGCTCGTAGGTTCATTGTTGTCCAACAACATGACCTCCAAGACAGGGTTGCTGTACCACTCAGGAGCAGTACGCGGCCTTGTCGACCTACGAGGTTCAACAGTAACTTGATCCGAAGCTTCATGATCATCATCATTAACTTCCTCTTCAACTGTCGTAGGCTCCACAGAAACATATTTTTGTGCTGCGCTACTCTCTGGTTGAAGCAAAGGTTCAATAACCTCATCAAGCTCTATTTTCCTCCCACTCAATTCTTTCGAGAGAAACTCTTTCTCAAGAAATGTTCCGTTCTTAGCGACAAACACTTTGCCTTCGGATCTGAGATAGAAGGTATAACCAACTGTCTCTTTTGGGTATCCTATGAAGACGCATTTCTCTGCTTTGGGTTCCAGATTTTCAGGCTGAAGCTTTTTGACATAAGCATCACATCCCCAAACTTTAAGAAACGACAAAGCCAAACCACAGTTCATATGGCGTTGTCTCAATGGATTTTGATGGTTCCCTATTTAAAGTGAATGCAGTTGTCTCTAATGCATAACCCTAAAAAGATAGTGGCAAATCGGTAAGAGACATCATAGAACGCACCATATATAATAAGGTTCGATTACGACGTTCGGACACACCATTACGCTGTGGTGTTCTAGGCGGTGTCGACTATGAAACAATTCCACACTGTCTTAAGTGACTACCAAACTCATAACTCAGATATTCACCTCCTCGATCAGATCGTAGGAATTTAATCTTCTTGTTATGATGATTCTCAACTTCACTCTAAAATTCCTTGAACTTTTCAAACGTTTTAGACTTGTGTTTCATTAAGTAAATATACCCATATCTACTTAAGTCATCAGTGAAGGTGAGAAAATAACGATATCCACCGCGCGCTGCAACATTCATTGGACCACACACATTAGTATGTATGATTTCCAACAAGTCACTTGCCGGTTCCATTGTTCCAGAGAACGGCATTTTAGCCATCTTGCCCATGAGGCATGGTTCACATGTGTCAAGTGATTCAAAATCAAGTGACTCCAAAAGTCCATCAGCATGGAGCTTCCCCATGCGTTTTACACCAATATGACCCAAACGGCAGTGCCATAAGAAAGTGGTACTATCATTATCAACTCTACATCTTTTGGCTTCAATGTTATCAACATGTGTATCATCACTATCAAGAATCAATATGAATAAACCCCTGACATTGGGTACATGACCATAAAAAATATCACTCATATAAATAGAACAACCATTATTCTATCATTTAAATGAGTAACCGTCTAGCAATAAACAAGATCCAGATATAATGTTCATGCTTAACATAGGCACTAAATAACAATTATTCAGTTTCATCACTAATCCTGATGGTAATCGAAGAGAGAGCGCGTCGACGGCGATCACATCAACCTTGGAACCATTTCCCACGCGCATCGTCACTTCGTCCTTCGCCAGCCTTCGTCTATTCCGTAGTTACTGTTTTGAGTTGCAAACATGAGCAATCAAACCGGTATCAAATACCCAGGCACTACAATGAGAGCTAGTAAGGTACACATCAATAACATGTATATCATATATAACTTGTTTTTTGTTGGCCGCCTTCTTGTCAGCCAGATACTTGGGGCAGTTCCGCTTCCAGTGACCAGTTCCCTTGCAATGAAAGCACTCAGTTTCTGCCTTGGGTCCAGCCTTGGGTTTCTTAACGGGAGGAGCAACTGCTTTGCCACCCTTCTTGGAGTTACCCTTCTTTCCCTTGCCATTCTTCTTGAAACTAGTGGTTTTATTGACCATCAACACTTGATGTTCTTTCTGGATTTCAAACTCAGCGACTTTTAGCATCGCAAACAGCTCGGTGACTGACTTGTTCATCCCGTGCATGTTATAGTTCAGCACGAAGCTCTTGTAGCTTGGTGGCAATGATTGAAGAACTTTGTCAATGACCACCTCTGGCGGACGAGGCATCCCTAACTCTGCCAGACGAGTCGAATACCTAGACATACTGAGTATATGTTCACTGATAGACCCGTTCTCCTCCATTTTGCAAGCATAACTTGTCAGAGGTCTCATACCTCTCGATCCGGGCATTCTTCTTACAGATAAACTCCAACTCCTGGAACATCTCATATGCTCCATGATTTTCAAAACTTCTTTGAAGTCCCGGTTCTAAGCCATACAATATTGCACACTGAACTATTGAGTAATCTCCAGAACGTGCCTCCCAAACGTTCTTAACGTCTTTAGATGATAAGTCTACGGGTTGGTTACCAAGCCGTGCATCAAGGACATATGCCTTCTGGGAAGCCGTGAGGATAATCCTTAGATTACGGGCCCAATCCACAAAGTTACTTCCATCATCTTTCAACTTAGTTTTCTCTAGGAATGCGTTAAAATTCAGGGGTGCTACTGCGCGAGCCATTGATCTACAACATAAATAAGCAAAGGTTACTAAGACTGTTGTTCAAGATAATGAGTTTAGTAAATCAAATTACTAAAGCTCCCACTCAAATTGACATCCCTCAGGTCATCTGAGTGACACATGATCCATATTCACCAACTCAAGTCCGATCATCATGTGAGTTAAGGTGGTTTCAATGGTGAACATCATCATGTTGATCATATCTACTATATGACTCATGCTCGACCTTTTGGTCTCTTGTGTTCCGAGGCCATGTCTGTACATGCTAGGCTCACCGAGTTTAACCCGAGTGTTCTGCATGTGCAACACTGGCTTACACCCGTTGTATGCGAACGTAGAGTCTATACAACCCGATCATCACGTGGTGTCTCGACACAATGAACTTTCGCAACGGTGCACACTCCGGGAGAACATAGTTCATCTTGAAATTTAAGTGAGGGATCACCTTATAATGCTACCGTCGTCCTAAGCAAAACAAGGTGCATAAAAGGATTAACATCACATGCAATTCATAAGTAAGATGATATGGCCATGAACTTGTGCTTTTGATCTCCATCTTGAAAGCACCGACATGAACTCCATCGTCACCGCATGACACCATGATCTCCATCATATTGATCTCCATCAACGTGTCGCCATCGGGGTTGTCACGCACACCATGATTCTACTACTATTGCTACCGTTTAGCGATATAGTAAAGCATTACATAGCGCTTAAAGATTGACACGCAGGTCATACAATAATCAAAGACAACCCTATGGCTCTTGCCGGTTGCCGTCCTCATCGACATGCAAGTCGTGATATTCTATACAAAAACATGATCATCTCGTGCATCACATATATCACATCATGCAATTGTCCATATCACATCACAACATACCCTACAAAAACAAGTTAGACGTCCTCTAATTGTTGTTGCATGTTTTATGTGGCTGCTATGGGTATCTAGCAAGAACGATTCTTACCTACACAAAACCACAACGGTGATATGAAGATTGCTTTTCAACCTTCTACAAGGACCGCCTTAATAAAATCCGATCCAACTAAAGTGGGAGAGACAGACACCCGCCATCCATCTTTATGCGACGAAGTCACATGTCAGTCAATGGAACACGGTCTCTCGTAAGCGTACGAGTAAAGTCGGTCCGAGCTGCTTCATCCCACAATACCGCTGAACCAAGAAAAGACTAAGGAAGGAAGCAATCTGAATATCAATGCCCAACAACTCTTTGTGTTCTACTCAAGATCTCATCTACGCATAGACCTAGCTCATGATGCCACTGTTGGGAATGTTGCATGGGAAACAAAAAAATTCCTACGTTTCACCAAGATAAATCTAGGAGATGAGCATCTATGAGAGGAGAGATTGGATCTACGTACCCTTGTAGATTGCTAAGAGGAAGCGTTAAATTATGTGGTTGATGTAGTGGTACGTCTCCGCGATCCAAATCACAAGCCGTCCCACGAACTCCCGATCAAGTACCGAACGGACGGCGCCTCCGCGTTCAGCACACGTGCAGCTCGGTGAAGATCTCCGCCTTCTTGATCCAGCAAGAGGGAGTGGATAGGTAGATGAGTTCTCCGGCAGCGCGACGGCATTGCGGTGATGGTGGTGGAGCAATTCCAGCAGGGCTTGCCTAAGCACTGCTAAAAAACTGATCTAGAGGAGAAAACGATCTAGAGGAAGAAGAGGGCAGCACTTGGCAGAATTAGGGTTAGGGCTGCCCTCAAAATCCTCTAGTATATATAGGAAGGAGAGGAGATGAGGCATCCTTGCCCCTCCTACAAGGAGGGCTTTAGCCGAAGGCAATAGGGGAGAGTCCACCTCCCACAAGGGAGGTGGATTCCAAGTGGGACTCTTCCCTAACTTGGCCCCTACTCTACCTCCTTCTCCATGCACATAGGGCCTCTTGGGATGGCTTGCCCAGCCCACCAAGGGCTGGTGCGCCACCTCT
Source organism: Hordeum marinum (assembly GCA_022496015.1). Classification (NCBI taxonomy): domain Eukaryota; kingdom Viridiplantae; phylum Streptophyta; class Magnoliopsida; order Poales; family Poaceae; genus Hordeum; species Hordeum marinum. Next base: position 497,732,563 of record CM039673.1, read on the forward strand.
AAGGCCCATGTGGCCCCTTGGGCTATGTGGGCCCCACTTGGTGGTCCCCGGAACCCATTCGTCACTCACGGTACACTGCCGGAAATGCCCGAAAATTTTCCGGAGTTCAAACACCAGTTTCCTATATATCAATCTTTACTTCCACACTATTCCGGAGCTCCTCGTGACGTCTAGGATCTCATCCGGGACTCCGAACAACCTTTGGTCACCACCATACATAACTCTATACTACCGAAACGTCACCGCACCTTAAGTGTGCAGACCCTGTGGGTTGGAGAACTATGTAGACATGACCGAGACACCTCTACGGTCAACAACCAATAGTGGGACCTAGATGCCCATATTGATTCCTACATATTCTATGAAGATCTTTATCGGTCGAACCTCTATGTCAAGGATTCAGTTACTCCCGTATGATGTTCCCTTTGTTCTTTGGTATGTTACTTGCCCGAGATTCGATCGTCGGTATCCCCATACCTAGTTCAACCTTGTTATCAGCAAGTCTCTTTACGTGTTCCGTAATACAAGATCTGGGGGCTAACACTTAGTCACATTGCTTTCAAGGATTATTGTGATGTTGTATTACCGAGTGGGCCCTGAGATACCTCTCTGTCACACGGAGTAACAAATCCCAGTGTTGATCCATGCCAACCCAGCAGACAGCCTTGGAGATACCTGTAGAGCACCTTTATAGTCACCCAGTTATGTTGCGACGTTTGATACACACAAGGCACTCCTCCGGTGTCCGTGAGTTGCATGATCTCATGGTCATAGGAACATATACTTGACATGCAGAAAACTGTAGCAATAAAGTGACACGATCATATGCTACGTTTATAGTTTGGGTCTTGTCCATCCCATAATTCTCCTAATGATGTGATCCCGTTATCAAATGACATCTCATGTCAATTGCTAGGAAACCTTGACCATCTTTGATCAACGAGCTAGTCTACTAGAGGCACACTAGGGACAAAGTGTTGTCTATATATCCACACATGCAATGTGTTTCCAATCAATACAATTATAGCATGGATAATAAAAAAAATCATGAACAAGGAAATATAATAATAAACACTTTATTTATTGCCTCTAGGGCATATTTCCAACAGTCTCCCACTTGCACTAGAGTCAATAATCTAGTTCACATCACTATGTGATTTACATTGTAATGAATCGAACACCCATGCAGTTGTAGTGTTGATCATGTTTAGCCCTTGGAAGAGGTTTAGTCAACGGGTCTGCAACATCCAGATCCGTGAGCACTTTGCAAATATTTATGTCCATCTCCTCGATGTAATCGCGGATGGAATTAAAGCGCCACTTTATGTGCCTGATCCTCTTGTGAAACCTTGGTTCCTTGGCCAGAGCAATGGCACTAGTGTTGTCATAGAATAGAGTCATTGGGTTCAGTGCACTGGGCACTACTCCAAGATCTGTCATGAACTGCTTCATCCAGACACCTTCCTTCGCTGCCTCCGAGGCTGCGATGTACTCCGCTTCGCATGTAGAATCGGCTACCATGCTTTTCTTGGAACTGCACCAGCTTACCGCTCCCCCGTTGAGAATAAATACGTATCTGGTTTGGGACTTAGAGTCATTCGGATCAGTGTCAAAGCTTGCCGTAGCTAGGACTCTGCCCTCTCCTTTCGTACCCCTAACTTCTACTGTCAGGCTCGTCCCCACTGCAGTTGGCGCCCACCGTGGGGTAGGCATCTAAGCGACTTCCGGTGAGGTTGCGTTTTTCATCCTTCGACATGTCTTCCGGCGGTGTTTTTGCTCTGGGCCACGAGATCCGTTTTGAAGCACTCACCTTCATCGCCGACAATTCGGCATGGCTTCAGGAAGCGCCTCTCGATGTCGAGGCGATCCCAGTCCGCGGGGCCGTGCACTTCCGTGCGAGTTCCTGCGGCGTGTTGCTGCTTCAGTCATCGACTCCCTATGCGTCGGCTCCCCTCATTGTTCACAGTCGCAAGCGGTCCGGCCGCTCACGACTCCAGTGTTGGGTCAAGCATGCAGTGGCACGTCAAATTTCTTCTCCGCAGATCGCAGCACTCAAGCCTGCCCAGTCTCTTCACGACATGTTCGAGTCAGATTCTGATCTGTCCGATATCCCTTCTGAGTGCGAGAGTTGCGATCCAGCAATGGAGGTCCTTATGGCGGGCTCTCATAAAAGCCTGCCATCGGGCTTTGGGCACGGCAAGCACGATGTTGGCGGTGCATCGAGTGATCATCCCCGTCGCGATGGTGAAGTTCTTCATATTCCCATCGTTGGAACGACCGCTGAGGCTCAGGCCTTGGAGGCCACGCGTATTCAACTAGAAGAGCTCCAGAGGGAACTCGACGAGCGCGCTCGTCAGCGCCCACTAGTTGCCGGTCGACGACAGCGACAACTGTTCCCGATTGGATCCCGCAATGACGTTGAGGTATATCGTACCCCTGTGTTAATTGTAGCAGTTGCTGCTAGGATAGCAGATTCCATTCAGTTGTCACGGCCAGAAGCTGGAAGAGGGTTGATGCAAATCAGAGCACTACTAGATGCAGTGCAGCGTCACAATTATGTTGTTTCACAGTCCCGCAACAGGATACACAGCAACTCACCCAAGGCGGAAACCGTTTAGTCGGCACACAGTCCTGGATCGCCCTTGCGTCGTAGGGGTGGAGGCTTTCGTGGGGATCGGGTCAGGAATCAGTTTCACCGTGAAGACCACCGTCGAGTGGCCGCTCCTCCGCAGGGCGGTCCACGCGTGCCCCGGCACCCGGACGAAAGGCGCTCGTTCGGTGATGAGCAGAATGCGTAGTTTTATGCTCATGATCTCCTCACCCAGAAGCGGATCGACAGGGGCAGAGCCCACAGAGAAGGCCAAGATAGAGAATTTCCTAGTGGTAGCTCGGCGTGATTTCTAGTCCTGAGTGTTTCAGCAGAGCAATCCATTCTACAGAGATTCCCCCCAACTTCAGGTTGGCGGCTGGGATCGGAAAGTTTTCTGGCGAGTCCAAGCCAGAGACTTGGTTAGATGATTATTGAGTGGCTGTACAGATTGGTGGCGGCAATGACAATGTCGCAATGAAGCACCTGTCCTTGATGTTAGATGGTTCAGCTCATGCTTGGCTGAATCGCTTGGCTCCTTCTAGTATATATTGCTGGGAGGATCTTGCCCGAGTGTTTATCCGAACCTTCGAGGGCACTTGCAAGCGTCTTGCACAGCTGGTTGACTTACAACATTGTGTCCAAAAGCCCAATGAGACTTTGAAAGATTATATTCAGCGGTGGTCCACTCTGCATCATACAGTGGAGAATGTGTCAGTACACCAGGCTGTGTGTGCTTTCAAGGCTGGAGTGAGATACAGAGAGCTTTATCTGAAGTTTGGCCGAACGGGTGATATTCCAGTCGGCAAGATGATGGAAATCGCCACTCGATACACCAATGGCGAGGAAGAAGACCGCCTCCATAGCGGCAAAGGAAAGGCAATCGTCAGTGATAATGGCGGCAACTCCAATCGGAAACAGAAGCGAAAAGCTGAAGGTCCGGTTCAAGCAGAAGCAGTCGCACTAGCGACCCAAGCAAAGAATAAGGGGAAGGCTAAAGCACAGTATGCCCCCAAGAAAGGAAAAAATCAGTCAGGGACTGATATTATGGATCAGCCGTGTGTAATTCACACGAGGAAAGATGAGGAGGGCAATGTGATTCTGTCCAAGCACACCACTCGGCAGTGTCGAACACTCATTCAGCAGTTCAAAGAGACTCCGCCCAGTGACAAGACTCCTGAAAAGGAGGAATATGAAGATAAAGAAACATTCCCAGATGTCATTGCTACACTTGTGATTTTCGCTGATATCGAGAGCAAGAGTCGACTGAAGGTCATCAATAGAGAAGTTAACATGGCTGTACCTGCTACCCCCACCTACCTCAAGTGGTCCTAGTATGCTATCACATTCGACCAAACAGACCATCCTTCTCATGTGGCCATTCCTGGTCAACAAGCTCTGGTGGTTGATCCGGTGGGGGGGGGGGGCACTCGACTCAGAAAGTTCCTCATGGACGGTGGCAGCAGTCTGAACATCCTCTATGCGGATACCCTGAAAGGGATGGGCACTCCAATTTCCCGACTAAGTGAAAGCAACATGCAATTTCACGGAGTCATCCCAGGGAAGAAGGCCAAGTCACTTGGCCAGATTGCGTTGGACGTGACGTTCGGGAACGATAAATTTTTTTCTAAAGATAAAGTTGACGTTTGAAGTCGTGGATTTCCAGAGTGCCTATCATGCCATTTTGGGTCGACCTGCGTATGCTTGTTTCATGGCTCGACCATGTTACGTGCATCTCAAGTTGAAGATGTCGGGCCCTAAGGGTGTGATCACGGTCACTGGCAATCAACGGATCCAACTGCTGCCCCGACAAATATATCATCAACACTCGACACCAAATAGGAAGCCAAGCTCATCTAGTTCCTCCGTGAGAACTAGGATATCTTCACATGGAAGCCTGCTGACATGCTGGAGATTCCCAGGGGACTGGCTGAGCACCGTCTGAGAGTTGATCCGAAAGCTAAGCCCATTAGGGAGCATTTGCATCGATCGGTGGCGAAGAAGCGCACAACAATCGGTGAAGAAGTGGCCTGTCTCTTGCAAGCCAAGTTCATTCGGGAGATTTACCACTCTGAGTGGCTCTCAAATGTCGTGATGGTGCCCAAAAAGGATAAGTCGTTGCGCATGTGCATTGTCTTCAAACATCTCAATCGGGTGTGCCCGAAGGATCATTTTTTGCTCCCCCGCATAGATCAGATTGTTGACTCGACTGCGGGATGCGAGCGCTTATCATTTCTAGATGCTTACTCTGGGTACCATCATATCTATCTGTATGGCCCAGATGAAATAAAGATAGCCTTCATCACCCCATTTGGGTGTTTTTACTACATCACTATGCCATTCGGTCTGAAAAATGTCGGCGCTACTTTTATGCGCATGATTCAGAAGTGTTTACTCGACCAGATCCCTCGGAATATCGAGGCATACATGGATGATATAGTGGTCAAGTCCCGCAAAGGTTCCGACCTGCTGGCTGACTTGGCCGAAACATTCGCCAATCTAAGGAGATACGACACAAAGCTAAATCGAGCCAAGTGTACTTTTAGTGTCCCTGGCGGCAAGTTACTCGATTTTCTCGTTTCCGAACGAGGGATCAAAGTCAACCCTGAGAAAATCAGGCCCATTACCCGGATGAAGACCCCTGTGCGAGTGCACGATGTTCAAAAACTCACAGGTTGCCTGGCAGCATTGAGTCGATTCATTTCTCGTCTCGGTGAGAAGGCGCTACCTCTGTACCAATTGATGAAGAAGTCCGATACATTCGAGTGGACTCCAGAAGCTGAAGCAGTGTTTGTTGAGCTCAAAGCCCTGCTCTCCACCCAGCCAGTGCTTGCCGCTCCATGCAGCAAAGATCCATTGCTCTTGTACATTACGACCACTAATCAGGTCGTCAGTACGGTGCTAACTGTCGAACGAGAGGAGGAGGGTAAAGCTTACAAAGTCCAACGGCCAGTTTATTATGTCTCTAAAGTTCTGTCCCCCTCGAAGCAAAGATATCCACACTACCAGAAGCTGGTTTATGGTATTTACCTATCAGCGAAGAAGGTGGCGCATTATTTTCAAGACCACTCAATTTCAGTCATCAGTGATGCCCCATTGTCCGAGATTTTCAACAATCGAGACGCATCTGGTCGAGTGGCTAAGTTGACAATCAAACTCAGACATTTTGACATTAAGTTTGAAGCCAAGAAAGCAATCAAGTCCCAGGCATTGGCCGATTTTATGGCCGAGTGGATTGAACAGAAACAGCCAACCCAAGTTCACTCGACACATTGGACCATGTTCTTCGACGGCTCTAAAATGTTGAATGGGTCCAGTGCCGGTGTTGTCTTGATATCTCCCAGGGGCGACAAGCTCAGCTATGTCTTGCAAATTCACTTTGATTCCTCCAACAATGAAGCAGAATATGAAGCACTTTTGTATGGGTTGCGCATGGCTATCTCACTCGGTGTCAAGCGCCTGATGGTTTATGGCGACTCAGATTTGGTGGTGAATCAAGTGATGAAAGAGTGGTATGTTCGAAACCCTGCTATGACTGCGTACTGTAATGTTGTCAGAAAGTTGGATAAGAAATTTGAAGGCCTGGAACTTCATCATGTTCCCCGACTGAAGAATCAGGCGGCCAACGAACTAGCAAAGATTGGGTCCACTCGACGGCCTGTCCCTAGTGATGTGTTCTTAGAGCACCTGCACACTCCTTCGGTGCAAGAAGATCCTTTCACCGAAGAACCCCCGCAAGATATGAGATCCAGTGATCCGACTGAAGTCGATGTCCCTGTAGTAATTGATTTGGTCATGGAAATTCTGGTTGTCATTCCTGATTGGACAATACCTTACATTGCTTATATCCTCCGACAAGAACTCCTTGAAGATGAAACAGAGGCTCGACAGATTGTGCGCAGGTCCAAGGCCTTTACTGTGATGGGAGATCAGCTGTTCAGAGAAAGCGCGATTGGCATGACGCGGCGTTGCATCTCCCCCGAAGAAGGTCAAATGATTTTGGATGAGATCCACTTGGTAACTTGCAGCCATCATGCGTCCTCACGGACAATCGTCGCTAAAGCATACCGAGCTAGTTTCTTCTGGCCACGGGCTAATGAGATGGCCAAAGACATTGTTGATCAGTGTGACAGATGCCGGTTCTATGAAAACTTGTCACATAAGCCGACCTCTGCTCTAAAGATGATTCCCCTCGCCAGGCCATTTGTTGTTTGGGGACTCGACATGGTTGGTCCCTTTCAGACAGGAAAAGGCGGTTTCACTCATTTGCTGGTTGCAGTCGACAAGTTTACAAAGTGGATAGAAGCCAAGCCCATCAAGAAATTGAACTCTCGCACGTCGGTTACATTCATGAGAGAAATAATTTTACGGTACGGTGTTCCTCATAGCATTATCACGGATAACGGCACCAACTTTGACTCGGAAGAGTTCAGAAACTTCTGCATATCTCAGGGCACTCGGGTGGATTATGCGTTTATCGCACATCCGCAAACCAATGGGCAAGTCGAGTCAGCCAATGGCCTCATCCTGCAAGGTCTGAAGCCTTGTCTCATGCGTGATCTGGATCATGCCGCTGGTGCCTGGGTAACTGAGCTGCCATCTGTGTTATGGGGCCTGAGAACTACGCCAAATCGGTCGACTGGATGGACTCCTTTTTTCCTAGTCTACGGTGTCCAAGCTGTCTTGCTGAGTGACTTGTTTCACAATTCTCCCGGAGTGGAACTTTATTCTGAAGCTAAAGCTGAACAGGCTAGGCAGGATGGCGTTGATCTCCTAGAGGAAGAGCTGAAGATGGCTTTGATTCGGACTACAGCTTATCAGCAAGATCTATGGCGCTTCCATGCGAAGAATGTCAAGATTCGATCGTTTCATGAGGGAGACTTGGTGCTCCGAGTGGATCAATAGCGGCTTCATAAGCTTGCTCCTGCATGGGAGGGTCCTTTCGTCGTCACCAAAGTGCTGAACAACGGAGCCTATCACCTGTAAAATCTCAAGAAGCGGATGGACGAGCCACGAGCCTGGAATGCAGATCTACTCCGACGCTTTTATATTTAGAGACAGAAGAGTTTTCTGATGTAATAAGAATACTTCATCTATGCAAATCAAACTTCTGCAATATATTGTCGATTCCGATCGTATAGTTTCACTCTTGGGAATACTCCGAGTGTCGAGCAATCCTCACACTCGGGGGCTTAGCTGCAAACATGCTTTCTCCTAAGTTAAAGACCCTGTCGGGTGGATAGCAGTCCATTCACTCGATGACCTATTTGCGAATCAGTCTTCGCTTAGGTTTAAAAATACTCCGAGTGTCGAGCGATCCTCACACTCAGGGGCTTAGCTGCGAACATGCTTTCGCCTAAGTTAAAAACCCTGTCGGGTGGATAGCAGTCCATTTACTCGATGACCTATTTGCGAATCGGTCTTTGCTTAGGTTCAGAAATACTCCGAGTGTCACGCAATCCTCTCACTCGGGGGCTTAGCTGCGAACATGCTTTCACCTAAGTTAAAAACCCTGTCAGGTGGATAGCAGTCCATTCACTCGACGCCCCATTTGCGAATCAGTCTTCGCTTAGGTTCAAAAATACTTCGAGTGTCGAGTAATCCTCACACTCGAGGGCTTAGATGTGAACATATTTTTGCCTAAGTTAAACTCTCCGCCGAGTGGATAGTAATACTTCCACTTGACGCCCTAGCCGCGAATGAATCCTTGCCTAGGGTCAAAAATACTTCGAGTGTCGAGCAATCCTCACACTCGGGGGCTTAGCTGCGAACATGTTTTCGCCCAAGTTAAACTCTCCGTCGAGTGGATAGTAATAATTCCACTCAACACCCTAGCCGCGAATGAATCCTCGCCTAGGGTCAAAACTATTCTGAGTGTTGAGCAATCCTCACACTAGGGGGCTTAGCTACGAACATGTTTTCGCCTAAGTTAAACTCTCCATCGAGTGGATAGTAATACTTCCACTCGACGCCCTAGACGCGAATGAATCCTCCCCTAGGGTGAAAAATATTCCGAGTGTTGAGCAATCCTCACACTCGGGGGCTTAGCTGCGAACATGTTTTCGCCTAAACCTAAAAACAAACTCAGTTGAACAAACGATTGAAAGCCAAATATGGATAAATCCAAAGGTTTAATCACAGATAAAAGTTTCACGAGAAAGCAAAGGTGCTCAGGCCTAAGGCCTGAATGAAGTTTTAAGCTAATATAGTTTCACTCGGCATACCGAGGCAAATAAAGTTTTTCTTCCTAAGATCAAGTTTTTAAGCGCCCGACAGGCTTGCTGGCTTGACGAAAGTGTCCAAGTCGATGCCGTTCGCAATCCTGGTGGCTGCGTTGGTGAAGGTCTCCATGAAATCTTCAAACTGAAGTTTCTTTGTGTTAACCACTCAGAGCTCCTTCAGCTTGTCTTCCCTCACCTCCTTGCAATGGACCCTCACAAGGGAGAGCACCACGTCAGCACCGCAGCGAGAAGCAGATTTCTTCCAGGCTTGCACTCGACTGGGTGTGGGGACCCCAACTCGTAAGTCGTGATCACCGAATGCACGTGTACAGTGATCCCAGAGATCAATGCTCACTGAACACACAAAAGCTGAATAACAAGAGTCTTACATCCACACTTTACGTCTTACACAAATAATAACCACGAAGGTCTTAGTCTTACATAGATAGGGCCACACGGGCCAAACACTTAAACTAGAACAGGCAGCGGAAATCTTGGTCGAAAGCGTGAACCCATGCCATCTGCCTTAACCTACAGGCATTCTGACTGGGAAGCGTCCTAGTTCACATGTTCGTCTCCAACGAACTCTTCAACATACTCATGTTCTTCCATGCCTAGCCAATTAAACAACCAGCGGCAAGCCAATGAGTACTTTGAATGTACTCGAGAGTAACCCAAGTTGTGGAACAAGGTAATAATGATGCATGGTATAGCACTAAGTAGGTAACTTTGCGGAAAGCTAATTTTGAATGCAAATGTCATGATCAAGTAACTCGTAGCATGCATCAACAATAAGCAAGTATCCATATGATCATGATACCGATATCATCATAAGAATTGGTTGAACATCTCATGTTCACTCATCACGCTAAGTCATAGGACTTAGTCCAATCCTTATACTAAGTCATCGGACTTAGCTCATGTGACCTCTTGTCACCATCACATCCATACTCACACCAAATTTCACGAAAACATCTGGACGTAGTTTAAGCAGCACCACCCAATTGTCCTTGACCATGGACACGGCTATTCGAATAGTTTTACACTCTGCAGAGGTTTGAACACTTTACCCACAAGACTCGGGGAACTTCCGTGTCATCCACTACTCGTGGTATATAACATACCTGAGGTAAGCACCCGAACAATGCCTTTCCCCCAGCGATACTAAACAAAGAGTCCACTCGATTGGTACCGAGCCCTCACGATGTACATCACACGAGCCTCGCTCTAATCGTACCATCCATGAGGGGACCAACGGTGTGCCCGGTGCCTGTAAAGATAGCGCATGATCGTACATACCGGTACGACCCCGTATCGAGAGTGACCACACCACTCCCGCCACTAGTAATGCGGGCTCCTTGCCAGTACCCACCAAGGTAATCAACAAATCCCCGTCCCATAAGGGGTATCGTGGTTGCGCATGTAAGGTTGGGACGGTCGACAAATCTTAAATCTAATCCGTTTTCGAAAACTCAATCTCAACTTGCTCCGACACACCACTTCTTTCTCAAGTGGTCACCCATCTTCTCATCGTCTCCCTCGGGCATTAGTGGCACCCGACGGGGTTTTCGAGAAGTCTTTGAAATCATTTCTTTCCTCCCATTACTATGCATAAATCCCGATCCCACTTGCGTAGCATCTACTAGCATCCTAACTACACCCACCCGCACAACCCTCATAAGGTGGTAGGGTCATGCACGATGCAAGTGTCAATGGAAAGGTACGGAGGCATCCCACCGAAAGGGGAACACCACATCACATGATCAATTATGATGAAAGTAAAGTGCTATATGACATGCAATACAATGGTTTCTTATCATGGTCAAAGGGCTGCTTGCCTGGCTCAACAAAGTCTCCGGGGTCTTCGAAGTCTTCGGGTCCAACTTCTTCGTCAACCACGCAATCTATCATCGCGAAATAAAGCGATAAAAATAAGTAACACACAAAACAGAGCACTCAAACTACTACAAAAATGTCAGACTACCCTGATAAATACTAAATATCATACTAAAAATACTCTCCTAGGTTTTTGTTGTGAAAAAAAATTAGAAATAAAATAACAAAGGCAAAAGGTGCCTATATATAGGTTTTAAAATAAAACAGTACTAAAAATAGTTTCAAACATTTTTATAAATGGCAGTAATAAATTCTATGGATTATTCTAAGAATTTAGGTGGAAGAATTATTGGCATTGGATAAATATATAAGTTTGTGGGATTTTCGGAAGTTGCAGGAAAAATGAAAAAGGAAAAAAGAAATGGGCACAGTGCCCTGGCCGGAGGAGGCCAGCAACTGGGCCGGCCCAGAGGCCAACCAGCCCAGGCGAACCGGCATGCGCGCGCGTTCGGACTTGACGGCTGGGCCCCAAAGGCCAACGACAGAGAGAGGAGGGGGAGGGAGGTGAGGATGACAGGCGGGCCCCGCCTGTCATCTCCAACCTCACGACATGGAGGCCGGCGTGCTCACTAGCGATGATGCAGGGCACGGCAACGGCAGGCGAAGGTGGGGATGAGCTCAGCGTTGACCCGTCGTTCCCCTAGAGGTCTAAGGAGCACTTGGGGCGGACGGAGTCGCCGACGACGAGCTCCTGAGGCGGAAGGCGCTTCGGGAGGGGTCACCGGGGCCGTCTCGTGCTGCAAAAAGGACAGGAGGAAGAGGGGAAAGCATCAGCGCGGAAAGGGAGGACCAACGGGAGAGGAATGGGGGCTGGAGGGGCTCTATACCTGGAGATCGATGATGAGGTCGCCGCGGCGGTCCTCGGCCCGATTCCAAGCGCAGGAGCTATGGGAGGTCCTGGGAGCGTGTAGGGGGCTACAAGGGAGAGGAGAGAGAGCAGAGGGGAGAGAGGGGTTCGGGAGGCCTTTTTATAGCGGGGGGGGCACGAGTCCACCGACAAGCCGTGCGCTGGGGAGGACATGGCTGAGGCCAGAGGGAGAGGGAGACTCGCGAGGCTGCTCGGGGGCGTTCCTCGGGCTGGTCTACGCCGAGCGGAAGCAATGGGAGAGAGAGAGGAGGGCGCACGTGCAAGATCGGGGGTTGGCCGAGCCAGGCGGCGCTCGGCACGCGCGGGAGGAGGGAGGAGGAGGAGGAGAGAGGAGGGGACCGACTAGGCAGCGTGTTGCGGACGTTGAGGGTGCAAAGGGGACACGCTAGGGCGGCCCGAGGTTGTCGGGGGCAGCCATTGGGCCGCGGCTACAGTGCGGATGCACACTGTAGCGCACTCTAGAGCGCGAGCCTTGCATGCCAAGGCATGCCCTTGGCATTTCCTGCACGGCCGCCTGTGCCTAGTGGATCTAGGGGGGCTAAACAATGGGGAATAGGCCTTGGATGCTCTGGGATGCCTTAGGAGAGAAGGAATGCTGGGTGAAAGGGAGAAAAACTACTGTCCAGAGGGGTAAAATGAGGGTTTTACCCCTCTTACCCATGGAATCTTGGCCATGAAGAGTTACTGGAGGTAGCCAGTAACCCAGAGGGGTTGTGGTAAGAAGCTAGGGGCAAGGGTAAAAGGGAAAGAGGTGATAATGTTGGTTTTACCATTTCACTAGAAGGTGATTGATGGTGTTTTGGGCAAGAAGATTCTACCAATTCACTGAGATACTTACCAGGGTCAAGGGTTAAGTAGAAATGAAAGGTTTCACCAAGTTTGCCCAAGGGGAGAAAGTTGACAATGAAAATTTAATGAACCCTAGAAATTAGCAGAATCAGATTTCTATGGATCTAATGATGCTTGGATTTTACCCATGATGCACCACTTAGTGTATCATCACTATTTGGCCATTAGAGTATGCCCGCAAAGTTTGAGGCCAAGGGGAGACACTTCACAATGTAAAGTTGCTCAAATTTGATTCTGGACAGGAATGGTTTTGGGATGGTTTGATGAACCAAACCAACTTGGATTGAGATGAAACTTTGCAAGATCCTCACCCAAGATAGTGTTGACTTGCTGGAATTTTCTTGGAATTTATTGAGAACATTTCTTATAGAAATATTCCAAAAGTTTGATCTGAATAGAAAGGGTTTTGAGGGGTTTTGCCTATGATCTCATCATGCCCTTGTGTTGAAACTCATATATATGGAAATATATGTCCACTAAGTTTCTCTAAATTTTCTCAAATATTTTCAAAGCATTTAAATATTTTTTCCCTGGGAAAAACCATTTTTGTCCATAAGAAAAAGCCTTTAAATAAATTATGAAAATAATCTTTAAAAATAATCTTTGGTGGTTTGGGGAAGTCATACATATAGTAGGTTTGAAATAAAGCCTTTGGGAAAGAAGGGCCCACCTGATTTGAGGACTCGCAGTGCAAACCTTATTTCAGGGGTTTTGGGAAACTTAAATTAAATAAATCATTTTTGGTTGAAACAAAATTTGATAAAAATAGTTTTGGGCACTACTCACATGGAATGATCATTAGGCAAGAGGTTTGGAACAAGAAAGATGAGGATGAAGTGGAACAGAATCTAGGAGTACCATAAAACACAATCAACAAGCAAGCAAACGACATAGCAAGCAAGCAAACAACATAGCAAGCAAGCACAAGCACGTAGAAAAAGTTTTAGTTGGATCCAAATTTTATAAACCCAAACATAAAAAATGTGCTACAAACACAGGGTGTGACACTAGGGAGGTCGTTCAGGCGTGCCATCACAGATGCGAGGTCAAGCTGAAGAGTGTCTTCGGGCCACAGCTCCTCGTCGATCCTCTCCATTACAGTTTTCAATCGAAGGACATACGCTTGAACACCCTGAAGCCTGAAGTTGAGTCTGAGCATGTTCATGGCCACCACGTCTCCAACAGGTGACTTGGTGGGATCCAGGTTGGGCTCGATCTCCTCAGTCTCTTTCTCAAAGTCTTGGCAAAATTCTGGGAAAGGAGAATGAGAGAATGGGAGGAGGACTCGTGAGATACAACCATCAAGGATTTCTTAAAGTTCAGTCCACAGAGAAACTCACCGTCGAGCAGAATATACATCTTCCTCGAGAACTCTCCCAAGTGCCTCTCCAGGCCGTTGCTCCTCTTGGTTAGTTCCTTAGTCTTCTTGATGAGGTCCACACGCTCTTGCTTCAACTTCAAGTTTTCTTCCTCCATCCTCTTCGCAACAGCCAGTCTCTTGTCAGCAGCTTCAGTTTTCTCCTTCACCACGCGCTGGGCGTCAGCGAGCGCTTTGTCCTTGTCCTCCGGCGCTTTCTTCATGGAATATAAAGAAACATCATTGTTGAGTCGCCCTTGGAGTCGACGGTTTTCATTGCGTACGTCTGTTCGAGTGAAAGCACTCGGTTCAAAGCATGGAAAGTGAAGATGTGAATGCAGTGGGTCGAAGGAAGTTACCTCCCAGAGTTTTCAGCTCGGCGCGCACTCTCTCCAAAACATTATTGGAGGTTTCCAAGTCCACGCACAACCGGTTCCTTTCATCTTCAAGATCCTTGTACTGCGTTCCAAGTACACAAGCCCTCTGAAATCAACAAAGAAAGAAATTTAATCGACAAAAAATATCAGCACATGCAGAAGACCAAAACCGGTCGATTGGGCAGCGCACATCGCCCCGCCCCACTACCTTGGAATAGCGTCATATCATGGTTGATCAATGATGTCCATGAAACCTGTGTCCAGGGGAAAGAGAATTCAACCAAAAGTACACTCGACATGTCGAGTGGCTCGTGTACTCCGCATATCGTAAACGAGTTCAAGACAGTCTTTATTAGACCCCCGCAAGTGCAAGCACTCGACGGCGGTCTCGGGGACTACACCCAGTGGGTTCACTCAGAGTGCCCCCACTGGAACGGTTAACACACGATCCCGTCAAGTGTTCCGTCGACCCCATTCTGTACCTTTGAAGCAGCGTCTTCGGAGCGGGACGGTCAAAAAAACATATACACTCTACATGTCAAGTGGTGCTCGTACTCCGCGTACGACAGAAATTCCAATTTCGAGTTTTCAAGACTACTGCTTATCGTCTGCGATTAACAGTAGCCTCGGGGACTACACCCAGTGGGTGCACTTAGCGTGTCCTCACTGGTTATAAAACAGTCGACAAGGTCTGCGCTGTCAAACTTTCGTCACTCGATCTATCGAGTAACGTGCCCCTCCCCCCACTCAGTGAAGTGCAATCTATCCTTATGTAGCGTCATATCATGGTTGATCAATGATATCCATGAAACCTACAAGGTAGCCTCGGAGTGGTGAGGTGAAAGGCAAACATATCCTGCATATGACAAACTCTAAGACCCCTGCCGGTGCAAGCACACGACAGCGGTCTCGGGGACTACACCCAGTGGGTGCACTTAGCGTGCCCCCACTGGATCTGCCAACTCTCGACCTGTTGAGTGGTAGAACATATCCATCAATGGAACATCTATCACTCGATCTGTCGAGTGACATACTCCCTACACTCCGTGAAGTGCAGTCTATCCTTATGTAGTGTCATATCATGGTTTATCAATGATACCCATGAAACCTACAAAGTAGCTGCTGAGTAACACGATTAAGGGCAAATGTATCCCGCATATGGCAGACTCTAAGACCCCTGTCGAGGCAAGCATTCGACAGCAGTCTCGGGGACTACACCCAGTGGGTGCACTTAGCGTGCCCCCACTGACCCACAATCAACTCGACTAAGACCTGATCTATTCGAGTGGAGAGCTCCAAAACATTCTATGAATGGAAAATAAACACCCAGTGGGTGTGCAGTCAAAGAAGACAGGAATTCAATCGGAAATGTACTTACAATCAAACTTACTCGGACATTCGTGTGAAGCGCTGTATTGGCATCATAAGCTAGCTTGCTGGCCTCATATGCCTCCTTGGTGCGCAGCATCACCTGCTCTGCCTGGATCATGGCCTCCTTTGCATCTCTGGTCTGATCTTCCCGAATGCGATGCAGAGGAAAAGCCATCATCGGTGCGAGCGGCGTAATGATTGGAGCAGTCGACATAGTCTGGGCAGGATCGGTTGGAGTCGACGTCACGACGGTTGAAACAGTTGGAGGCGCACTCGCTAGAGGCATTGTTGGGTCAGCTCTGATCCGTGTCGATTCGCTCATCTCCTAGGAGGAATCCACGGTCGACCGTTAAGGCGTCTGCGTAGATGAAGTTCTTCGAGTGCGTATGCGTGGGATGCTTAAGGTCTTGCCTCCGCCTCTCGTACCCCCAGGGTGTTCTTCATCATCTTCCAGCTAGATAATTTCTGCAATTATCAATCAACGGAATTAACTTTGGCAATCGACAAATCATATTCAAGAAACGGAACTGAAGAGTTGATTACCTCTTTAAGAAGTGGCTACATCGGTAGTGTCTATATCCATTGCATCCCCTCCATCATGTTGTGGCGACATCACTGAAGTAGCAACTCTGATGGATCGAATAATATTCAAACAACAAAGATTTCAAATCACAATTGACAGTGAGAATTCAAAAGTAAACACTCACGTGGAGACGACAGGCACAACCATCTTCATGCGGGGCAGGGCTTTGCGAGGTTTGGCCACATTCGGTTTGGGTTGCTTCGCTGATCGTTCGCTCGACTCAACAGTCGAGGGGCGGCTTCGCTTCAGGTTCTTCTTGCTTGGGCCCGGAACCCTGTCCTCAATAGCCGTAGGATCTTGGCAGGACTTGGAGCGGCGTTCGGAGCGAGGAGGTGACTCGACTTCTGGCTCATTTTCGTCTGAGTTTTTGTACTCGTCTTCGGAGTCTTCTGAACCATCGTCGTCCACACTACCACCCTCGCTCACCACACCATCTTCAGTTTGGTTCCCGTTGGGAACAGGCGAGTGCATGTTCGTCCACTCCTGCATGATTCAAACAAAGAAGTCAGTTCATAAATCAATCTATCACTCGACGGTAGAAGTACGTCAGTCGACACAACGCAACTTACCAAATTCTTCGGCGGGTTTTCGACCGAGTAAGGCCGAATCCTCTTGGCTTCCAAAGGGTTGTCACACGCTCCGGTGATGCTGTGAAGCCACTGCTCGACGGTTTTTTGCGAAACCTCTTCTAGGTGCATCCTGGTTGAGTCCTCAGGACCCGCATAGGGCCACATGGTGTGATCCCTGGCTTGGAGCGGCTGAATACGTCGACCGAGGAATGTCTCCAACAGATCCATGCCAGTCACTCCACCTCGAATCAGTTGCACCACAGCTTCAACCAAGATTCCCACTTGGACATGTTCCTCTTCAGCCACCCTCAGAGACTTGGGGACAGCTGGATGGTCAATTGTATAGGGGGAAAGGGCAGTCGACATGTTGGGAGATGCTACATCTTTGCAATAGAACCAAGTCGACCGCCAGCCTCTAACAGATTCAGGAAAGGTCATAGCAGGGAAAGAACTACGGGCTCTTTTCTGAAGTCCTAAACCCCCACACAATTGAAGCACATGAGTCTTCCCATCAGCAGGGAGAGCTTTCTTCACAGTCTGGGATCTGACCGTAAAGATGTCCTTGAACAACCCCCAATGAGGAGGACAGACCAGAAAACACTCGCACAAGGTAATGAAGGCAGACAGGTAGAAAATTGCATTCGGCGGGAAGTGTTGAAGCTGAGCACCAAAGAAGTTCAGAAAACCTCTAATGAATGGGTGGGGAGGCAAAGAAAAAACTCTTTCGACTTGGGAGAGGAGGAGGACTCTCTCTCCGTCGCGCGGCTCTCGCTCGTGCTCTCCCTCCGGCAACCTCTAGGCGCCGTCCGCCACAAGCCCGTCGGTAACCAAGCTGTCCATGTCCTCACGAGTGACCACAAAAGGGAGAAAATCTCCCTGTATCCATTCCGCCGGCACGGTGAACCGAGCGGTCGAGGGCTTCTTACCCTTGCTCTTCAACGCCTCCTTCTTGGCGCGCTCCAGTTTCTCCGTGGCGCCTTTTGTCATTGCGGCGGCCGCTCTCGCCGGAGAGGAACAAGGTACGGCGCTGGAGACAGGGGAAGCGGAGGAAGAGAGGAAGTGTGGGGAAAAGTACTGTGCAATCCGTGGCGCTTCGAAATTTATATCCCGCCGAGTGCCTCACTGACTAGTGGACCCGCGAGATCACCGCACATGCCAACCGCAGTCTGCGCCCTGTACGTGGCGAAATGATCGGCGCGAGGATCGAGGCGTCACGCCCCCCACTTGCTCCGATCGTGGCATCATTGTCGCACGCGCACATGCTTCCCAAATTTCCGTATCCCGCAAAATCCGGGTCTGACAGATCGACCCGCCACCTCCAAAGATTCCTTTGAGTCATTCGGAACAAAATTGACACTGAACATTCACTCGGGCACTTTCATGGCTGAACGGATCCGGGTGAATGACGAAGAGTTCAGTCGACGCAAGTTTCGTTGAAGTCCCGAATATCATTCGGAAGGTTTGATACCTTATGTTGAAATGGCATCGATATCCCCATTCACCACTCGAACCCCGATCCATTCGGGGGCTAATGACGAGGATATGTACCTAGGGTAGGGTCCTAGGCCTGACCTAGACCCCCCTACCTCGTCATGACATTGGAGGACTTGAAGATCACAAATCAGCTTCCGACTGGATTCCCGGTGGCGCTCAAGTCACTCGACAAGCAATCCACTCGGAGACTTCTTCCTTCACTCGACGGTCGACTGTCACTCGGAAGACCTCATTTCCACTCGACGCCAGGAAACAAGAAGCCACCTCCAGGAGGCTAACGGGCATACGTTAGCCTTTTCATCGTTAGTAGCTTTTATTATGTACGTTACCAGTAACAACAGTCTTTAAACCCACGATCGGACCCTTAGATGTCGGGCAATTATGAGGGGCAGCGAACTCTATATAAGCCGCCCCACCCCTCTGGCACAAGGGTTTGCAACCACTGTAATCTCAACATTCCACACGACAAAGCTCCCGAGCACTGAGACGTAGGGCTATTACCTCCACGAGAGGGGCCTAAACTCATACATCCGTGTGTACACCCTCGCCGTAGCTAGGACTCTGCACTCTCCTTTCATACCCCTACCTTCTACTGTCAAGCTCGTCCCCACGACAGTCGTTGACAAGGGAAATGATGATTGTGTGTGGTTTTTTGACCGGGTATCTTTATTGCTGAATATTGTTGGTGTTTCTTGTAAGCGTCATGACATGCTTCGAAATGCTAGACTTCATAATATCATGAAAGCAATTAAATGTGGTGAACTGGAAACTGGGACTGGATTAAATCAAGAGATGGGCTTGCCTAGGCTGGGTGAAACTCGGTGGGGCTCTCACTACAGAACTGTTCGCAACATTATTGATATGTATGCTGAAATCCCTGATGTGCTCATCTCTCTTGGTAAAGATACTTCAGAAAGGGCTGAATGGCCGAAAATACATAGTATTGTCGCAGTGTTTGAGTCATTTGACTTTGTTTTCAACGCACACTTGATGTTTCTCATTCTTGGATAAACAAATGATTTATCCGAGTGTTTGCAAAGAAGAGACCAAGATATTCTTACCGCAATGTCACTTGTTAGATTGGCAAAGAGTAGGATGCAAGAACTAAGGTCTAATGGGTGGGATGCATTCCTAGAAAAGGTCACTTTGTTTTGCAACAAACATGGTATTGAAGTTTCTGTAATGGAGAATAATTATATCCCTTATGGAAAATCAACACGGTTTGTACAACCTCAAACAAATGCAGATCACTTTAGAAGGGAAATTTATATTGGGATTGTTGATAAAAACCAGTCAAGAGCTCGACAATCGGTTTGATGAGGTCAATACGGAGTTGCTTTCTTGTATGTCGGCCTTGAATCCCGCCAACTCATTTGCTGTTTTTGATGCACAAAAGGTACATAGACTTGCTAAGTTCTACCCCAATGATTTTTCGAGCTCTGACTTGATGCACCTTGAAATGCAACTTGGTAACTATATTGATGACATGAGAAAAGATGACAACTTCAAAGGCCTAGAAAATCTTGTTGATCTCTCAGTTAAGCTTGTTCAAACAAGAAGGCATATAGTTCATAATCTGGTGTACTTGCTTCTAAAATTGGTATTGCTTCTACCCGTGGCAACAACAAATGTTGAAAGAGCATATTCTGCAATGAGTTTGGTGAAAAACAAGTTAAGAAACAAGATGGGTGATAGTCTTTTGGATGATTGCCTAGTCACATACATCGAGCGAGATGCTTTCTCCCAAGTTAATGAAGATGATATAATTGAGACGTTCATGGTCTTAAGAAGGGGATATCCCGATAAATAAGGTGTGTTATATTTTACGCGAATGCAAGATTTGGACATGAATTTTAATATGATTTGAAAGGCTATATTGATATGTGCTTTGGATATATTCTATGTGCACATGTTGGTTTGTTAAATTTGCGGTATGATTTTTTTTAATGTCAACTGGACCATCCTGACATAAAATCCTAGCTACGCCACTGCTACGGCAGGAGTAAAAATTATACCATTGAAATCTGCTTTCGAATATGAATTCAATGATATAATTTTTGTTCCTGATGTAGTCATTTAAATTGATTAAGCTTGTGATCAAATTTAAACCTCAAAAACATGAACGCATCAGAAACGCGCCACATCGGCGGCAGGGTGGAGGGCCCTCCGGCGAAGTGGACGTGGGGGCAACGGACGCTGCTGACCGGGAGCCGGTCATGGCTGCTTCCGCGTTGCTGCGCCCGACGGACGCGCCCACGAGGCCAGCCGAACGCGCGCACGCGGGGCAAAAACCGTCGCGCCCCCTCCAAACGATATTTTAACCAACTCGACCCGCACCTCCTCGTTGTTCCTCTCTCCCGTTCACAGGTCGCAACCGCCAAACCGAAGCAAAAGGAGACACGAATAAACAAACAGGCCATTTTTTCCCGCAAAAATACAAGGAGGCGGGCTCGGGCAGGAGACCTGCACGCACGCAGCGGCAGGAGTTGGCGGAGGAGCGATAGGGTGAGGGAAAGTCAAAGCCTCGTGGTGCTCCGGAGATCCTTCTCACCGCCTTCTTCCTCTTCATATCCTGCTCCGCCTACTCCTCCCTCTCCCCCTCCTCCTCTATTCATAACTGCGCCCGCCACCGCCGCCTTCTGCACCACCGCCTCCTCTCGCCTCTCACCTCGTCCTCACCAACTGCCGGGCGCTCACTGCCGGCTCACATCGATCGGCGCTGCTATCTATCTGTCTGTCTACAAGGTGATTCTTGCGCTCTCGCTCTCTCTCTCTCTCTTCTTCTTTCCAGCTCTGGATTCTTTCCCCTTTCTCCAGCTCTGGATTCAGCTGTGTGTGTTTTGGGTGGGTTTGCTTCGACGGATTGGCCGTCTTTGGGACGCTCTGTTACATCGAGATCCATCCCATGCCCGTCTTCGCTTCTTTTCTGGGATCTTAGAGGGAGAAAGGGGAAAAGTCTTCCCACCTTGCAATTTGAGTTTGTTTTTCTTTTAGTGCCCTCGGTTTCTCTAGCTTCGAATCCAGTTCGGTTCGCAAGGATTTGGGGGTGCAGCTCACTATGAGACCAATTGGCTTTTGCTCTGCGTCCAAATCCAACTTGAATTCTGAATGAACCTTAGCTTGTTTGGTGCTTGTGTTAGGTGATGTCTCCTTTCAGAGAGATAAGGCATCGTTTACTTGTGACAATCAAATGTTTCAATTCTATAGAATGATGAGCAAGTGGGAAGGGTGGCTTCTCTGCTAAAGCCTTGATTGCTTCACATTTTTCATATCATCCGTACTGGATAATCATAGCCTAGTGAGTTAGGATAATATGGTTAGATAGTTAAACAAAACGGTAGTTCAGCTTCAGCTTCCTCTTATAGAATTTGGACTACAATAATTAAAAACAAAACTATTGTCCAGTTTGTGTTTTAAAATCTGTGTCTTGCTGTTCACACAATAATTAACATTTGAGTCGGCAATCACTAAGTTCATTGCTTATTGATAGACCTCTGTTTCGGATTCATCTATTGTTGCATTACAAGTACTGTATAATTCTCTTCTGACAGCCTACTACATATATTTTTTGCAGAAATTCCTTCTAGTTTGTTGTCAACATGGATTGCTGCTTTATGCTCGGAAGGAGATCTCAACATGCTGTTGAAGGCGATGATGGTGAGCATCTTTTGCATATCTTAGCACTGCGCCGTCCATGTCCATGTGTAAACAATTCTCCTTTCTTATACGATTTCTTCTGTGATTGTTTCTCTGTCTCAGGTGAACATAGTGTGAGGGTCTTTTCATACAACGAGTTGAGAAAGGCAACTCAAGATTTTAGTGGGGCAAATAAGATTGGAGAGGGTGGTTTTGGTTCCGTATTCAGGGTAATTATGCACAAGTTACTGACCATTTCATAATGTCTAAAGATCAACATTATCAAACACATTTTGCTAACATTTCATTTTGCTTCACCAGGGAATGCTCAAAGACGGCACATTAGTCGCAGTGAAGGTTCTGTCAGCCACTTCAAGGCAAGGTGTCCGAGAGTTCTTAACTGAACTTACAGCCATTTCAGACATCAAGCATGAAAACCTCGTCACACTTGTCGGTTGCTGCGCTGAAGGGCCCCACAGGATCCTTGTTTACAATTATCTTGAGAAAAACAGCCTTTCACAGACATTGCTAGGTAATGCTTTGTCTTGCCGAGCATTTCTGCTGTTCATCGATTCCTTCATTCGCTGTCATACTTACAGATGTTATGCATGTGCTATTGCAGGGTCTGGCTACAGCAGCATTCAGTTCAACTGGAGGGCACGTGTCAAAATTGCCGTAGGCGTTGCCCGTGGGCTTGCATTTCTTCATGAGGAGATCCGTCCTCACATTATCCACCGCGACATAAAAGCGAGCAACATTCTTCTTGACAGGGACCTCACCCCCAAAATTTCTGATTTTGGACTGGCGAGGCTTCTTCCTGCCAATGCAACTCATGTTAGCACCCGGGTGGCAGGCACATTGTAAGCACAACCCATCCCCTGTTCTTACAGCCTTCTTTCGTAGACTGTATTTTCTGTTCTGACTAGTAATTTCACTTCTTTTCAGAGGATACTTGGCTCCAGAATATGCTATCCGTGGTCAAGTGACGAAGAAGTCCGACATCTATAGTTATGGAGTTCTTCTCTTGGAAATCGTGTGCGGCAGGTGCAATACCAACACAAGATTGCCTTACGAAGACCAATTTCTCCTTGAGAAGGTAAGCTCTACTTGTTACAGATAGCATATTGACAATCTAAATACCAAATGGTGTCAGCTTGCATATGTGGAAGCAATTATACCAAAAGTTAACTGACCAAGCATTCAAGGAATAATGCTGAATTTGACAAAATCTGCTGCATCTTTTCTACAGACATGGGCATTCTATGAGCAAGAGCGCCTAGATGAGATCATAGACGCGGATATAGACAATGACCTGGACATCGAGGAGGCATGCCGGTTCTTGAAGATCGGCCTGCTATGCACACAGGACGCAATGGCACGCCGTCCCCACATGCCCACCGTCGTGAGGATGCTCACAGGAAGCAAGAACGTCTCCATGGAGAGGATCACCAGGCCAGCCATGATCACCGACTTTGCGGAGCTCAAGGTCAGCACGAAACCGCAAGGAGCGAACCAGGGGCGCCCCAACACGTCGAGATCCTTCTCCACCACGGAAATATCGGAGGAGCCCTTCTCGTCGGAGAATCACACGCAGTCATCTGTATGAAGAAGTGGACAGAAGACTAGCGTCGCTCGATTTGTACATTGACGTGGTGATAGATATACCTGCAATTTTGGAGGATATATTTGTTGGTTTGTTTTTTCTTCACGAGGAGAGGTTGGATGGTAGAGCAACCCGTCGTTTGCTTGTTGTGTAGAGTACGGTGTAAATATCTGGAGATGAAAATGATCAAGATAAGCTCTTGAAAGATATGATTCACAGCTCTTGCTTTGTACTCCTATATGTTTCATATCCCTGAACCACTATTCTCTTGCAATGCCGTCAGACTTTCGGTGTTCAATATGATGACTGACTGACATGGGTCGGCCAGATGGTCTGGATGGATTTAATCATTGAGGCCACGCATGTCATGATCTTAGGCATGGTGTTTTCTGAACAATCTGGACGAAATTCATCTCCAAAACGCTATCTCCAATCTCATACAGAAACGAGTGGCGGTCCTGGGCCACGCCTGACGAAACAAGCACGCCATGCCGATGTCGGCATAGGAGAGAAGGAGCCCCGTACAAATCACGCGCCACTACGGGGATACGGTCAAGCAGCTCCACGTCTCACTCGGCAGACGGCGACGTGCCCGTGCCGTTGAGAAAGGAGCGGGGAACGGATCAAGAGCGCCGGAAAATGGGCATGCCAGACAGGCGGGAGAGATTTCCCCGGCCGCACGCGTCGCCGTCGTCACCGGCGAAATCGTCCGGCGCGAACGAACATGTCAAACCGTATGCCCCGTTGAACGGCTCGCATTGTCAACTCGTCGAGGTGGGAGACAGCGAGCGATCGAACGGCTTGCATCGTCAACTCATTAAAGTGTGTGTGTGTGTGAGAGAGAGAGAGAGCACACACATCCACACCGGCTAGCTCCACGTCCACGTCCGCGGCTGGCTGGCTGGCGGAGATGTCCTGCGGCAGAACAAATCCTCCGGCGAGGTGGACACGGCTGACAAAAAACCGCGAGTTGACGACGGGGAAGTGCCTGCCCTGCGGCAGAGCAAAACCACGGGCCAAGTAAAGCAGGTTGACAAACCCGAGCTGAAAAAGAATCATCAAAAGCGAAGGCCGGCAGAAACGAGAGGCAGAAGAGGCCCCGGGTCAAACTATTTCGCTGACAAATGAAACCCGGCCGCGTCGTGCGTGCAACTGCAACCGCAAGGAAGGAAGTACGCCGCCAAGTACGCGAGGAAGCTGGGGAGATTGTACTCCTCCTATCCCAATCCCACCGCACGTTTTTCCCAGGGGGAATCACCTCAGAAAGTAATCATCGGGGCGCGGCAGACAGCTTTTGCCGCCACCACCTGTATCTGTCTAGCTGTACTGCCAATTGGTCTGAAGGAGATGCCGGTACGGCACAGTAAAAATAGCAGGGAAGGGGGGGGGGGGCAGAGCACAACAGTGTAGACATCTGGCGATTACAATTATTTGGTCCCTTCCCGACCTTTTTTTTTTCTTTCTAAATTGTTTTGGTCCAGTACGTACCACCGACACTTTTGCTCACTGGAGGCATGAACCAGCAAAGTGCAAAAATTTTAGTTACTACTGCCGCTCAACTCAAGCACAATGGGTACGTACACAAACTCGGCCCAGCAGAACTGAATCTACTGATCTAACATACGCATGGGACATGCACATTAGATGCAACTGAATGATGCCGCAGAGTAACAAGTGTTGAGCAAGGATGATGAATAAAGAATAATGAGTGAAAATTTTCATGCTGGACAAGAAGAATAAGGACTTTTGAAGAGTGTTAAGAATGAAGTTTCAGGTAAACTGAACTGAATGCTCTCTATGCTCTCGACCCGACAATTTTAATCGACAGCTCCGCGAAAAGGGGGTGTCATTTTCTGAATTACAAGTCATTCATTATAAGAAGTGGCAGCTAAAATGGCAGCAACGAATCGGTGGTTTTGCTAAACAAGTGGTGGCATGTACGGATATACCGAACCGAAGGTGAGCTCAGCACCCCATTATTGCACAGTTGTAGACGAAGACGCCGGCGCGCTCCTTCACCGAGAGCACCTCCCAGTCGGAGTCGCCGTTCCCATCCTCGGGGCACCAGGAATGCAGCAGTATCACCTCGCCGCGAGGTCCTCTATGGCCGCCGATGACCAGCAATCTGTCGCCACATCCCTTGAAAGCCAGGCCCCAGCCGTTGGAAGAGTCCGCTCTGACAGGCAAGGGCTTCACTATGTTCCATGTGTTACTTGCTTTGTCGTACTTCTTCACCACGTTCGTGGACTGGTCGGCCGCGTAGAGCTGGTTATTTACAACGGCGATGAGAGGTGGCGACTGAGAGGCGCTGGTTCCTCCGGGGTACATGTCATGTATTCTTCTCCATGTCCTGGTGTCGAGATCGTATTCTTCTCCACAAGTCAGAGAATGCCTCTCACTTGTCACACCCCCAATCACATAGAACTTGCCATCCATGAAGAAACCTGAGGAGAGTCTCCTGGGCAAGTTCATGTCTGGCAAGGTCTCCCACTGCCCAGCCTCTGAATTGTACAGCTCCGCAGACCTCAGCACCTGCCCAGTCCCATCACACCCACCAGCAACAATGGCAATCTCACCAGAGCTTCCAGAGGCAAACAGGCAGCGAGGAAGATTCATCGGAGTGCAGCGAGACCAATGGCGTGTCAGTAAATTGTACATCCAAATAGCAAGGCCTGTGTATTCTCGGCCAAAGACAAGCAGCTGTGTCCCAACAGCAAGTGATTCCTTGTCTGCACAGGAGAAGCAGTCATCACATGGCATCCTTGGGAGCCTCATCCATCGGTTTCGTGACGGATCGAATGCTTCCCAGGGCATCAGGCTACAGGCAAGATACACCCAATGCTCAACAATGCCATATTTCCGCCGAAGCTTGTACAGATATCCACTGTTAACCAGCGTATTGAATTTCTTGTTCAGACAAGAAAGTGAAGGGTAGTCTGATCTGCTTGTCCAGGCAAGGCAGTCTTGAGCCAGATCATCATGAAGGCCTGGAAGGAAACAATCATTTGATCCATTGGAACTGGAATCACCTCCTGATTGGGTCTTGACAACAGCATTCTGCTCCTCCACTTCCAGTTCTTTACTGCCCAAATCTGAACTAACACAGCAGTGAACAAGTTGCCCATTCACAGCTGAGTGTTTCCTTGGCTCCCTCGGGAAGTACTCATTCCTGACCAGAAGAAAGTAAGCCAAGGCGTACTTCTGCCAGGAATTATCCTGCTGACCTAACAGCCTGAAGAGGTGGAGAACGAGAGAACCAGGAACAGCAACAATGCTTTTGGAGTTGCAGTCTTGTAAATCTTCCATTGTTTTGTCAGATTTATCACGCAAACTCAAGGACACAAAAGTTCAGAGGTTCAAAGGCTACCCCTGAAAAATATATTGAGATGAAGATCAAAATATGCACAAGGTTACTTGAAATGTCACACAAATATTATTTTTTATCACAAATATTCTCGATCAAACAGAAACACAGCAGACAATATATATGCCTTCACCATAGAGATCGGTACAAAGTTCATCATCAGATTCATACAAGAACATTCGGTCTTGTTGCTGATTTCTTGCACAGAAAATATTTAAATTATTTACTTCGTGGAAAATCATTCTATTTCATAAGCAAGGAAGTAAGCATCAGCAGCAAAAAGGTGAGACTCCAACTCAACAAGACAATGGCTGTATGATTTGTTCTTCAAGAGCTTGGACAGCCAAACGGCCAAAAAAGCTCATCATGGAGCTCCACAATAAAAAAGCCCATGACAATTAGTTACTATTTGCTTCAGTAAATGAATGACGTAAACATTGTGGTACTAATATCCTTTAATGCACAAAGACAAAGGCTACGGAATATCAAATCTCAACAAGCTGCACAACAAAATCGTCGTAGCATACGGCTTAGTACTGGTAGCACATTAGACCTATCCGTCAGTTGTAGATCCAAGAACATGAAAAACAGTCCCGAATAAATGGTCCGACTTTGTAACAGATTCACATGGTGGAACGCAAAAGCTGATTCTTATCTTCACCAAAAAAAACATGAAAAAAAAGACACTAAACTAGATGATAATCCCAGATTTACAGTATAAAACCCGGCTAAAACGCCTTGCTATGACCACTCCAAACCACTCGATGCGCACGCAAAGCAGAAGGCACGTCCGGTGGCTGTTGAAACCATGAAAATGCTCTAGAAGCCACACATTCTGTCGCTCAGAACCATCTCACATCACTAACAGGAAAGGTGACAAAGACATTTCCCCAACCGATTCACCAGCCACTGTCACCGTCAGACAAAACGGAATTTAAGCTCGTTGGGTACAATGTCACTCATCACTGGACGAGTCATGGCGCTTCAGTTGGTAAAGTCACCCAAAAGGAAGAGAAACAAAGAAAAAAAAAACAGATCACTCCGCCCACCTTCGCAGCGCAAACAGAGGACAGAAAGACGCGAGGGACAGGGGGAGAAGTCCTCACCTCGGGGAGGCGACGCCCCGACGGCGAGATCCGGGCGTCCGGCGCGCCCCGACCGCCTCCATCCCGGCGCCAGCTACTCCCAGAAAACCTGCGAGCACGGGCCACAAGGCAAAATCGGTTACGACTCTGAGACGGTGGCCGGCGCCGCCCTCCAAACGAGCCCTGGCTGTCCGGAGCACGCCGCGGTCAGGGAGGTGAGGAGGAGAGGGGGAGGGAGAGGCTCACCGGAGACGGCCGGGTGCCCTCGCCGCCGGAGACGTGTGGGGGAGGGGAGGAGAGGGGGCGCGGGGTCGCCGACGAGATTGGGGGGGGAGGCGGTGGGGACCACCGTCAGTGAGACGGGGATAGCATGGGGAGCCAAGGGATTTGGAAGGGGGTGTTGGCTGGGGGAAAGGCGATATATATACGCCCCATGTGCCCGTGCCCGTGCCCGTGCCGCCCCATGGCCAAGGGCCAAGGCAGGCCGAAGTGCCAATGGATTAATTGCGAGCTTTGTTTTCTTACTTGGGCTTGCCATCTGTCACGCAGTGGGTGTGGTGTGGTGTATACCCCCCTACCCCTACTCGTTTTTAACCTTTACCGCCCTCGATCGCCACGCCTTAATCCCACTGTTATCTCGAGACCGCCCAAACACGGTTAAAAAAAATCAACCCCCCCACACACACCCAACCGGCCTTCTCCATTACGCCACACACACACACACGCACATCCAATCATCAAATTACAAAGTAAGAAAACCAGAGCATGATTTTATCTCTGGAGATCTGTCGACAAATGGCCGAAATCTGGGCGTGAGCGGGGGAATGTGGACGCGGTCACCACGCTCAGACGCGCGCACGCATGGCGAGCCAGCGGCACAGCAAGTACCGCCACCGCTCTGCAAATCTGGTCTGATCCGCCCGCCCGCCCGCCCTCGGGCTCGCTCTTTTTCTCCCTGCCGCTCTCCTTTTCGCCACTATAATGGAATGTTTTCGGCACAGTGTACTTGCCTCTCTCGGGTTCAGGGCGAGGAAGGAGGATGGCGGAGGGACAGATGGACGGATGGATGGGCCGACGGTGAAAAGAATCTCGAGGGCCGAAAGCCACCCACCCACCCCCAGCCAGCCCCAGCTAGGTAGGCCACGCACGACCGGTTTTCACGCACGTTGAACCCAGCGCAGCGACAGGGTGAAAAGGACGGCGCATTATCCTCCGACTGTTATTTTTCTCATCATTTCTTCCTGTCAGTCCACTACGGCAAAAGAAAAAAGGCGATGGCCAATGAGACTTACTACCGTTGGGCGACAAAATACGTGACGCACACGGTCACTAGGACAGTACCACTGCCACCACCACGCCTCAACCTAATTTTTTGTTGCTTCTGAAAACTGACTGGAGTTTTTCAGCGCTGCATTGGCACGGAAAATAGTTGCACCACTATGCAGTGTGCAGATAACGAGATGCGGGAGTGTATTTTTATCGGCGAGGGCGGCAACTGGCACGTATTTTACTCGGCCGGCCGGCCAGGCTGTGCGACGATGCGGATAAGGATAGCTGTCCTCTCGCGCAGCAGGGGGGCGGCGAGCGGGCAAGGGGTAAGGTAAGTAAGAATAAAGTTAATAATACAGCCAGCTGTTGGTTATAAAGAGTTATCATGTTATATAGAGTAAACCTAATAGCTAACATGTATAATATTAAGTTTTAGTTGTATATTATTTTATTAGTAGTTAGCCTAACTTACAATCTTATAAAACGTCTTTGGTCTCGTGCTGCAGCTGGCTACTCATCAAAAGTCCGTTTTTTTTTTTTCTCCAACTAAGTAAAGATATAATATTTTATTTTTTATAACCTGCTTATTGTACATGTTCTAAAGTCACCTCATCGCCTCACCGGTAAACGGGAAAGTTACGCAGCGCCATTGGCGGCCTCGTCAAACACAGTGCCCGCTTGCAAGTGGCCACGCCCGCCTTTCGGTAGATAGGGTAATTATTTTATTTTAGTTATTAGGCCATCACATTTGACCGCCGGGCGCGAGTTACTGCAGCTCCGTTTGACCTGATCCCTCCCGCTCTCTTTGCTTTTTACCCCCACCGTTTCGCAAAGGCCGCCAGCCGCCTCGCCGCTGCCTTTTGGTGACGTCATCGCGTAGAGAGACACTCAGGATCAAGTTGAGAAATACTCCTATATTGTGATCAATCAAGAGGAGGCATTACCCAGGCCATTAATTCTTGTTAAAGCATCAGGAGGGTCGGTCATTACCCAGACCTACATATCGCCTGGTCAGAGTCAGACAGACGGCCCGTGGATGGAACCATGCATGCATTCTGCGTGAGCTCTGAGCTGGTACGTACGTTCGTGCAGCAATCAAACAATCCCGGGACGGGAACATCCCATCCATTGGCCTCGATCGACAACGGCAGGCAGGCGCCGGAGAGTCTTTTCTCCCCCGTCCCCGGCCGGCCGATCGATCGATGACCGGGACAAGGCGACCGCGACCTCGCGGTTGGTTGCACGGCCGGAGGGGGGGCTACGCCTGTACAGCAGCGACTGTTTTGCGATCGAGGAAATGCGCGGCCAGATCCAGCTCGCCGATCTCGGCTGAGGCTGACGGTGGAGGAGGCGCTGGCTTGCTGCTGCTCTGGCAGGCCAGCACTGGCCGCTAGACCCGCCGCCGTCGGCCCCAACGCCGGCCAGTCACCCGCACGCACAGTGCGGCACGTTGCTCCTGTTGTCCGCAACAGTGCGCGTGGCGCTCGATGGATCGACCCAACCCAGGCACCCAGCCAACCTCTTTTTTTTTTCCTTCGATCTCGTCCGTAGATCTCCATCATGCCGCAGTAAAGCCGATGGATCGATTCATCGGGCATGAGGTGGTGCTGCTGATACATTTGGCCGGGCTGGGCTGGCAGGAGACTTGGTGGGTACGTATCCGTTTCCGTGCAGGAAATGAATGGATAGAGACGAGACGGAGGCGGGGAAAGGAAGGGGAATCATCTGGAAGACAGGTGCCACAGTGAGTTAGTAGGGGCACTGTGGCATGTGATGCGCCATAATGATGGTTTAAAGCCTACTGCAGGCCATGCGTATATAGCTCACTGTAACCACGGGACTACGTTTGGGACTTGCGCTGCTAACCTATCTTTTCTTTTCTTTCCAGGAGTTGCTACGCATAGCTAGCTACTGCATCTCTAATGTCTTCTTTCAAGCATGATCCACTGGTACTTTGGTAGCGTTTGAGCTGGCAGTAACCGAGACAGGTAAAAGATTCTAAAAAAGGACAGGTAAAAAATGCAGTGAGAGGACTAATAATTAGGTGCGCACCTAACAATCTTTTTAGGACTAGGTAGGTGCATCGCATTGCATTGCATGCATGACTAATCCTTTTGGAGATGATGCTCCACCATCTTTTTAGCAACGAGTTAAAACCGCTCCCATCTTGGCTTTGCAGGACGGGGCAAAGCGTGTTAATTAGTGCTTGCTTTCTACTCCTACTAGTACTAGTACAAGGCAGTGGTGGTGGTGGTGGTGGTGGCACTCCTCCTAACCTAACCTACCGCGAGTGGAAAAAGGGCTCCCGAACGGCATGGAAATGTGCTCGCTCGCTTTGCTTGCTGCTCTACTCTGCTCACATGATCCTCACATGCATGTATGCATGCATGCGCTAACCAACGCCTCCTCCTCCTCTCTCTCTCTTGCTGGAGTGGCTTTGATGGGTGGCGGTGACAGCGGTGGTGGTGGGGCGTCCCCCTCCCTCCCTGTTCCTAATAGATCCACCAACCCAGCTGTGCCGTGCCTCCTTTTCTTCCGTTGGCTGGCGCGGGCCACCACCCCGCAATGCCCATCTTTTGTCCCGCTTCCTTCCTTCCTCGTGTATCCCTACTCGTTTTTTCCTCCTTTCTGGGCCAACAAAGCTGCCGCGGTACACTAGTACCAAATGCGCGCTCTCTCTCTCTTTCTCTCTCTTTGTAAAGACACCTCGCAAACGACGAGAAATAGAGAGCTCTTCAGATTTACCTGTAGAAAAACTCACATGGGCATCTTTCACTCGTTCATGCATGCATCATGTTCGGTGTAGTAACAGGGATGGATTATTGCCCGGCGCGCGGGAAGCTAATCAGCGGGGCATACGGGTGGCAACGAGGGACGCACGGCTCGCATCGTGGTGGAACGGTGTCCACGCGTGACCGTTCGACCGATCATAGGAGAGAGAGAGAAGGGTGCGTTGGCAGGGGGGCGGAGGAGCGGACAAAGAAGCGGCAGGAGGTGAATTGAAGCGGGCAGGCAAGCAAAGGAGGAGGGGATGCGAGAAAAGGAAACGGGCGGTGGCGTGGCCTTAACTCGGCTGCAGATGCGACGGTGACGGTGACGACGGTGGTGGTGGTGGTTCCATGTTAATCCCGCCCCATGTGACCCCCTGCCACTGCCGCTTAATTATTCACGGCCCCATCCATCACCCAACGGGCCGGGCCCCCGTTTCGTTTTCGTCTCCTCCTCGGAGGCTTTGCGATTCCCCGCCCACATGAACCCCAACAACAACGGCGCCGGCTCCCCCTCGCCTTGAATAAATGGCGCGCCCCTACAAGAAAGTTGACACGCTACGAAGGAAGGATATACTACTACTACCACTACACTCTCTCCTAGTACGTACGTTATCTGCGAAGTTGCTGCAGATGGTGCGAGGCCGTTTCCTCTCGCTGTCGAGGAGTCTAGCCGGAGGGGAATGGAATAATAATGGGCCGCCTTTTGCGCTGGCCGGCAATCAGCCAGCGTGCGTCTACCACTACCAGGGCTTTATTTATCACTAGTCCAGGAGGGCTTTCAGCAGCTTTTCATTAGGCTCGACGGACGGACACATATATTTTCATAGTTGGATCGATAGATAGATCTGCGCGATGCAGGATAGATTTCATATGCAACGACCCGCTGCGAGATCTATCTATCCTTCTATAATGCAATCCGGTACGCCAACTGTAGATAGATAGAGGGATCTGGTGCCAACCCAGCTCCCTCCTCCTCCTCCGTTTATTTAGGAGCAAGCAAAGATTCCAAGCGCGCTCGGCTGGTCACTACTGCAGAGCCAACGTATATTATGTACGTAGTACAGTCTCTCTCTTTTTTGGCGAAATCGTATCTACAGTATCTGAGTGGCCATTGTGACGGGTTTTCCTACGGTGCCGCGGTACCATACCGCCGATAATAACTGCTGTGCGGCGTAGGCGCAGAGCGACGGTCGGTCGGTGCGGCGGTACGAAGACAACACAGTGGCGTGAGTAGTGGTTCATCACGCAACGAAAGGCCAGCGAAGGTTTCGTGCACGGGCGTAGTGGTTTTTTTTTTTTGCTTCGGTTTTGTGCAGGTGCTGGGCTGGCTGCCTTGGTAACGGAAGAGTTGCACAGTAGTGCTACCGCACGGACGGACACATGTCGCCGCCTCTCCAGCCAGATCTACTGATCAACATTGCCAGGGCACGCTTCTACTTGAAGTTGCCTGCGAGTGGTTTACCGGTAGTGGCTGGTACCACCAAAGTCTGTCAACCTTGATGCAGACGATTAAAATCTGCTCCGAATTAAAGTGTTCAGCGATCATAAACGGCAGTTTAAACACAGTTAATGTGGCAGAAAAACTGATCCCTCTGCAGTTGGTGGAGCGTGCAAGGGCGAAGTACGGCGTGAATTAAACGGAAAAATATTACGTACGTCGCCGGTGTCAGCCAGACTGCAATCGTTGTAGTAATTTCACCCTAACTTGGAAGAAGATTTGCATTTCATCTTCTTACGCCAACTCCAACGCGCGATTCTATCTTGTTTGTCCGTGTCCGTTTGGTGCAAAACGAATACATCAGGCGGCCCAGCGCGCGGGTCCAAACGAATGTTTGTCCGTTTTTTGTCCGTTTTAAATCCATTCCCAGCGCAAACTTGGTCCGGTTTTGTGGTGAAACATACAGTGCGCGAACGCCGTGCGGACGGGCGGGACACATGCTTGTCCTCTCCTGGCCGGCCCGTCGGTGGCACAAAGCCGCACGGCCTTCCGCCCCCACGCCCAATTCCATTTCATTTCCCACCAAAACCTCCCACGCCCCGCCCTCCCCTCTGCCCATCACCGTCCCGCCATGGACGATCCCCCGCCGAATTCCGGTGACCCGGCCACCAAGGCGAAGAAGAAGAAGGCACCCAAGGGTGCGAAGAAGCCGCGGTCGGAACTCACGCCAGAGGAGAGCGCAAAGCTGGACAAGGAATCGTCCCAGAGGCGGAACCGGCGGGCGGAGGCGAAGAGAAAGGACGCCGCAGCCGCGTACGCCATCGAGCGCACTGCGCTGGATGCCGCGTGACAGAAGGCCGATACTGAAGAGAAGGAGACCATCATCAGCAAAGCGCACACCCTCCTCGTGATGGGGTTGTGCCGTCAGACGAGCTTCGCGGCTGCGTCCGTCGGGCTGACGAGCACAAGCTCATCGGTCGTTCGGCCTCCGTAGTGCCCCTCCCCGACGTCGTCGACCACCCCATTATCGCTCGGTTTCCCTCCGCCGAGGTGCCAAGCCCAGACCCGTTTGTCGTGGTCGTCGAAAGTCAGCGTGATCGCGCCGTCGACGCCGCGCCCCTCGGCCGTCATCGACCTCAACGTCACGCTGGGGTCCTGCAGCAACGGCCGCCCGTCGGGGAAGATGCAAAGAAAGCAAGCCCGACCGTCGTCTACGGCCACCATGCCGTCGCCCCGCGTCCTGTTCGGCGGAATGCCAACACCGACGCCGACGATCGAAGACCCCTTCTACGCCCAGTTCATGGAGAATGTTATCTTCGAGGGTCGTGGCGAGGCCTTTCAGACGGGTGGGCAGGGCGGGACCTTCGATCCGGAGGAGACCCAGAGTCAAGATGGCCCGACCATGGTGACTCGTGGCATGAATAAGAGAACATATATTGCGAAGGTGATGAAGAAGAAGAGGACGACATCGATATTACGGGCGATCCATTGTTCATCGACGAGCTCACCCAAAGAGCGGAAGCTCAAAAGGGGAAGAAGAGCATTCGTACGGGATCATACACACAAGATGAGGACAAGTTGATTTGCGATAGTTGGAAGGAGATTGGCCAAGATCCTAGAGTCAGTGCGCAACAAAAGGGAATTGTTTTTTGGACAAGACTTCACAGAAAATTCCATGAAAGAAAGTTGTTTCCGTCCTACCAATTTACGAGCGATCGTAGCATCAACTCAATCCAAAAGAGGTGGTTGTTCATCAAACAAGAATGCAACAAATATTGCGCCGCACTTAAGAGCATTCAAGCACGTCCCGTGAGTGGTCTTGGCATCGGGTGTTGGGAACGTTGCATGGAAAACAAAAATTTGCCTACGCACACGCAGGATCTATCCATGGTGATGAGCATCTACGGGATGGAGAGTGGATCTACATATCCTTGTAGATCGCTAAGCGGGAAGCGTTAAGAAACGCGGTTGGTATAGTCGAACGTATTCGTGACCCAAATCGTCGAGCGTCCCGCGATCTCATCATGATCCGTCCCGCGATCCAATCACGATCCGTGCCGCGAACTCATCACTATCCGTCCCGCGATCTCATCACGATTCCTCTCGCAATCTTGATCACGGTCCTTTCGATCTGGCGCCGAACGGACAGCACCTCCGCGTTCAACACACGTACAGCTCGATGACGATCTCCGCCTTTTTGATCCAGCAAGAGGGAGCGGAGAGGTAGATGAGTTCTCCGGCAGCACGACGGAGTTGCGGCGATGGTGGTGGAGCTATTCCAGCAGGGCTTCGCCTAAGCATCACTGAAAACCGATCTAGAGAAGAAACTACGATCTAGAGGAGAGGCAGCACGTGACTGTTTTTTGTGTCTCAAAACCCTCAAAACCTCTACTATATATATGAGGAGAGAGGGAGGAGGTTGGCGCACAAGGGCCAGTCCTTTGGCCTCTTGCGCAAGGAGGAGAGGAGGAATCCTCCTCCAATCCTAGTAGGACTAGGACTCCTTCCTTATTTAGCCTTTTTGCCCTTTTCCACCTTTTTCTCTTTGGGATTTTCTTCCCAGCCGCATGGGCCCTTTGTGGGACTTCCACCAGCCCACTAAGGGCTGGTATTCATCTTCCCACAGACCATGTAGCCTCTTGGGTCGAAATACCCCTCCCGATGGTCCCCCGCTACACTACCGGCACTCCTCGGTACACTACCGATGAGCCCGAAACTTTTTCGGCGACCAAAACATGACTTCCTATATATCAATCTTTACCTCCGGACCATTCCGGAGCTCCTCGTGACGTCCGTGATCTCATCCGGGACTCTGAACAACCTTCGGTCACCACCATACATAACTCTATACTACTGAAATGTCACCGAACCTTAAGTGTGCAGACCCTGCGGGTTCAAGAACTATGCAGACATGACCGAGACACCTCTACGGTCGATAACCAATAGCGGGACCTAGATGCCCATATTGGTTCCTACATATTCTACGAAGATCTTTATCGGTCAAACCTCTATGTCAAGGATTCAGTTATTCTCGTATGATGTTTCCTTTGTTCTTTGGTATGTTACTTCCCGAGATTCGATCGTCGGTATCTCCATACCTAATTCAACCTCGTTACCGGCAAGTCTCTTTACTCGTTCCTATAATACAAGATCCCGTGACTAACACTTAGTCACATTACTTGCAAGGCTTGTTGTGATGTTGTATTACCGACTGGGCCCTGAGATACCTCTCCGTCACACGGAGTAACAAATCCTAGTCTTGATCCATGCCAACCCAACAGACACCCTCGGAGATACCTGTAGAGTACCTTTATAGTCACCCAGTTACGCTACGACGTTTGATACACACAAGGCACTCCTTCGGTTTCAGTGAGTTGCATGATCTCATGGTCATAGGAACAGATACTTGACATGCAGAAAACAGTAGCAATAAACTGACACGATCATATGCTACGTTTGTAGTTTGGGTCTTGTCCATCACATCATTCTCCTAATGATGTGATCCCGTTACCAAATGACATCTCATGTCCATGACTAGGGAAACCATAGCCATCTTTGATCAACGAGCTAGTCTATTAGAGGCATACTAGAGACACGGTGTTGTCTATATACCCACACATGTATTTAGTTTCCAATCAATACAATTATAGCATGGATAATAAATGATTATCATGAACAAGGAAATATGATAATAACTAATTTATTATTGTCTCTAGGGCATATTTCCAACAGTCTCCCACTTGCACTAGAGTCAATAATCTAGTTCACATCACCATGTGATTCGCATTGTTATGAATCTAACACCCAATGAGTTCTGGGGCTCGATCATGCTTTGCATGTGAGAGAGGTCTTTTAGTCAACGGGTTTTCGACATTCGGATCCGTGTGTACTTTACAAATCTCTATGTCATACTATAGACACTGCTACCACACTCCACTTGGAGCTATTCCAAATGGCTGCTCCACTATACCTATCCGGGTTGCTACTAAGAGTCATCCGGATTGGTGTTTAAAGCTTGCATCGATGTAACTCTTTACGACGAACTCTTTGTCACCTCCATAATCGAGAAACATTTCCTTAGTCTCTTAGTTACTAAGGATAATCTTGACCGCTGTCCAGTGATCCACTCCTGGATCACTCTTGTACCCCTTGACAGACTCATGGCAAGGCACACACAGGTGCGGTACACAACATGGCATACTATATATAGAGCCTATGGCTAAAACATAGGGGACGACCTTCGTCCTTTCTCTTTCTTCTGTCATGGTCGAGCTTTGAGTCTTACTCAACTTTACACCTTACAAATTAGGCAAGAAATCTTTCTCTCACCGATCCATTTTGAACTCTTTCAAAATCTTGTCAAGGTATGTACTCATTGAAAGTCTCATCAAGTATCTTGATCTATAGATCTTGATGCTCAGCAATTAGGTAGCTTTATCCAGGTCTTCCTTTGAAAAACTCTTTTCAAATAACCGTTTATGCTTTCCAGAAATTCTACATCATTTCCGATCAACAATATGTCAACCACATATGCTTACCAGAAACTCTATAGTGCTCCCGCTCACTTTATTGTAAATACAAGTTTCTCATAAACTTTGTATAGACTCAAAAACTTTGATCACCTCATCAAAGTGTATATTCCAACTCGGAGATGCTTGCTTCAGTTCAGAGAAGGGTCACTGAAGCTTGCACACCTTTTAGAATCCTTAGGACTGACAAAACCTTCTGGTTGTATCTCATACAACCTTTCCTTTAGGAAGGAAACGATGTTTTGACATCCATCTGCCAGATTTCATAATTGAAAAATGCAGCAACTGCTAACATAATTCCAACAGACTTTAGCATCGCTACGAGTGAGAAAGTCCCATCGCAGTCAACTCTTTGAACTTGTCGGAAACTTCTTTGCAACAAGTCGAGCTCTATAAATGGTGACATTTACCATCAGCGTCTGTCTTCATCTCAAAGGTCCATTGTACTCGACGACCTACCGTCCAACGAGCAAGTCTACCAAAGTCTATACTTGGTTTTCATACATGGATCCTTTATCGGATTTCATGGCCTCTAACCATTTGTCGGAATCCGGGCCCATCATCGCTTCTCCACAGCTCGTAGGTTCATCGTTGTCCAACAACATGACCTCCAAGACAGGGTTGTCGTACCGCTCAGGAGCAGTACACATCCTTGTCGACCTAAGAGGTTCGATAGTAACTTGATCCGAACCTTCATGATCATCATCATTAACTTCCTCTTCAACTAACGTAGGCTTCATAGAAACATCTTCTTGCACTGTGCTACTCTCTCGTTGAAACAAAGGTTC
Organism: Hordeum marinum; assembly: GCA_022496015.1. NCBI lineage: Eukaryota > Viridiplantae > Streptophyta > Magnoliopsida > Poales > Poaceae > Hordeum > Hordeum marinum. Next base: position 497,771,218 of record CM039673.1, read on the forward strand.
AATAACCTCATCAAGTTCTATCTTCCTCCCACTCAATTCTTTCGAGAGAAACTCTTTCTCAAGAAATGTTCCGTTCTTAGTGACAAACACTTTGCCTTCGGATCTGAGATAGAAGGTATACCCAACTGTTCTTTGGGTATTCTATGAAGATGCACCTGTCCGCTTTGGGTTTGAGCTCATTAGGTAAAAAACATTTTCCACACAAGTGTCGCGGCCCAAAACATTAAGAAATGACAGCTTAGGTTTCTATCAAACCATAGTTCAGACGGTGTCATCTCAACGAATTTAGATGGTACACTATTTAAAGTGAATGTAGTTGTGTCTAATGCATAACCCCAAAATTATAGTAGCAAAACGATAAGAGACATCATAGCACGCACTATATCCAATAAAGCATGACTATGACGTTCGGACATACCATCACACTATGGTGTTCCAGGTGGCGTGAGTTGTGAAACAACATTCACATTGTCTAAAGTTGTATGCCAAACTGGTAACTCAGATCTTCACCTCCATGATCATATCGCGTACATTTTATCTTCTTGTCACGATGATCTTAAACTTCACTCTGAATTTGCTTGAACATTTTCAAACGATTCAGACTTGTGTTTCATTAAGTAAATATACACTATTATCTACTCAAATCATCAGTGAAGGTAAGAAAATAACGATATCCACCGCACGCTACAAGACTCATTGGATTGCATACATCAACATGTATCATTTCCAATAAATCACTTGCCCGCTCCATCAATCCGGAAAACGGGGTCCTTAGTCATCTTGCCCAAGAGGCATGGTTCGCATGTCTCAACCGATTCGAAATCGAATGAGTCCAAAGGTCCATCAACATGGAGTTTCTTCATGCGCTTTATACCAATATGACATTTAGCGGCAGTGCCACAAGTATGTGGTACTATCATTATTAACTTTGTATCTTTTGGCATCAATGTTATGAACATGTGTATTACTATGATCAAGATTCAACAAACCATTCTCACTGGGTGCATGACCATTGAAGGTATTATTCATGTAAACAGAATAACGATTATTCTCTAACTTAAATGAATAACCATGTTGCAATAAACACGATCTAATCACGTTCATGCTCAATGTAAAACACCAAATAACATTTATTTAGGTTCGTCACTAATCCCGAAGGTAGAGAGAGAGCATGCAATGTTGATCATATCAACCTTGGAAACATTTCCAACACACATCGTCACCTCACCCTTAGCTAGTTCTCCGTTTATTCCGTAGCTTTTATTTTGAGTTACTAACATTTAGCAACCGAACCAGTATCCAATACCCAGGTGCTACTAGGAGTACTAGCAAGGTACACATTAATAACACGTATATCAAATATACTTCTGTCGACGTTGCCAGCCTTCTTATCTACCAAGTATCTAGGGTTATTCCGCTTCAGCAACCGCTCTCCTCATAATCGAAGCACTTAGTCTCGGGTTTGGGTTCAACTTTGGGTTGCTTCACTGGAGCATCAACTGACTTGCCATCCATGAAGTTTCCCTCCTTGCCCTTGCCCTTCTCGAGACTAGTGGTTTTACTAACCATCAACACTTGATGCTCCTTGATTTCTACCTTCGCAGTGTCAAACATCGCGAACAGCTCAGGGATCATTATTTCTATCCCTGGCATTTTATAGTTCATCACCAAGTTCTAGTAGCTTAGTGACAATGACTTGGAGAACTATATCAATCACTATCTTATCTGGAAGATCAACTCCCACTCGATTCAAGCGATTGTAGCACCCAGACAATCTGAGCACATGCTCAATGATTGAGCTATTCTCTTTCATCTTGCAGGCAAAGAATCTTGTTGTAGATCTCATATCTCACAACACGGGCACGAGCCTGAGATCCTAATTTCAGCTCTTAGAATATCTCATATGTTCCGTGACGTTCAAAACATTTCGGAGCCTCAATTCTATGCCGTAATGCATGACGCACTAAACTATCAAGTAGTCATCAGAACGTGCATGTTAGATGTTCACAACATCTACAGACGGCGCTAGAGGGGTTGGTGCACCGAGCGGTGCATTAAGGACATAAGCCTTCTATGCAACAATGAGGAGAGTCCTCAGATCACGGACCCAGTCCGCAATATTGCTACCATCATCTTTCAACTCTATTTGTCTAGGAACATATAAAAATACAAGGGAGCTACAACGCGAGCAAGTAATCTACAACATAATTTGCAAAGACACCACTGACTATGTTCATGATAATGAGTTCAATTAATCATATTACTGAAGAACTCACACTCAAATTGACATCCCTCCGGTCATTCAAGTGATACATGATCCAAATTCACCAACTCAAGTCCGATCATCAGGTGGTTTCAATGGTGAACATCATCATGTTGATCATATCTACTATATGACTCATGTTTGACCTTTTGGTCTCTTGTGTTCCGAGGCCATGTCTGTACATGCTAGGCTCGTCAAGTTTAACCCGAGCGTTCTGCATATGCAACACTGGCTTGCACCCGCTGTATGTGAACATAGAGTCTATCACACCCGATAATCACGTGGCGTCTCGACACGACGAACTTTCACAACGGTGCACACTCGGGGAGAACACAATTGATCTTGAAATTTTAGTGAGGGATCACCTTATAATGCTACCATTGTCCTAAGAAAAACAAGGTGCATAAAAGGATTAACATCACATGCAAATCATAAGTGACATGATATGGCCATGAACTCGTGCTTTTGATCTCCATCTTGAAAGCACCTGCATGATCTCCATCATCACCGCCACGACATCATGATCTCCATCATCTTGATCTCCATCAATGTGTCGCCATCGGGGTTGTCATGCCCACCATGCTTCTACTACTATTGCTACCGTTTAGCGATAAAGTAAATCATTACATAGCGCTTAATGATTGACGCGCAAGTCATACAATAATTAAAGACAACCCTATGGCTCCTGCCGGTTACCGTACTCATCGACATGCAAGTCGTGATATTCTATACAATACATGATCATCTCATACATCACATATATCTCATCATTTAATTGGCCATATCACATCACAACATACCCTGCAAAAACAAGTTAGACGTCCTCTAATTGTTGTTGCAATTTTTACGTGGCTGCTACGGGTATCTAGCAAGAACAATTCTCACCTACGCAAAACCACAACGGTGATACATAAATTGCTTTTCAACCTTCTCAAGGACCGCCTTTGTCGAATCCGATACAACTAAAGTAAGAGAAACAGACACCTGCCAGCCATCTTTGTGCAACGAAGTTACACATCAGTCGATGGAACCGGTCTCTCGTAAGTGTACGAGTAAGGTTGGTTTGGGACGCTTCATCCCATAATACCGCTGAACCAAAACACGACCAAGGGAGGAAGCAATCTAAGCATCAACGCCCACAAACTCTTTGTGTTCTACTCGAGATCTCATCTACACATAGACCTAGCTCATGATGCCACTATTGGGAACGTTGCATGGGAAACAAAAAAATTCCTACACACACGCACGATCTATCCATGGTGATCAGCATCTACGAGAGGGAGAGTGGATCTACATACCCTTGTAGATCGCTACGCGGGAAGCGTTAAGAAACGCGATTGGTGTAGTCGAACGTCTTCGCGATCCAAATCGTCGAGCGTCCCGCGATCTCATCATGATCCGTCCCGCAATCCAATCATGATCCGCCCCGCGAACTCATCACGATCCGTCCGACGATCTCATCACGATCCGTATCACAATCTTGATCACGGTCCTTCCGATCTAGCGCCGAACGGACAACACCTCCGCGTTCAGCACACGTACAGCTCGATGACGATCTCCGCCTTCTTGATCCAGCAAGAGGGAGCGGAGAGGTAGATGAGTTCTCCGGCAGTGCGACGGCGTTGCGGTGATGGTGGTGGAGCTATTCCAGCAGGGCTTCGCCTAAGCATCGCTGAAAAACGATCTAGAGGAGAAACTACGATCTAGAGGAGAGGCAGCACGTGGCTGTTTTTCTGTGTCTCAAAACCCTCAAAACCTCTACTATATATAGGAGGAGAGAGGGAGGAGGCTGGCGCACAAGGGCCAGCCCTTTGGCCTCTTGCGCAAGGAGGAGAGGAGGAATCCTCCTCCAATCCTAGTAGGACTAGGACTCCTTCCTTATTTAGCCTTTTTTGCCTTTTTCCACCTTTTTCTCTTTGGGTTTTTCTTCCTAGCCGCATGGGCCCTTTGTGGGACTTCCACCAGCCCACTAAGGGCTGATATGCATCCTCCCATAGCCCATGTTGTTAGAAATATGCCCTAGAGGCAATAATAAAATGGTTATTATTGTATTTCCTTGTTCATGATAATTGTCTATTGTTCATGCTATAATTGTGCTAACCAAAAACCGTAATGCATGTGTGAATACATAGACCACAACATGCCCCTAGTAAGCCTCTAGTTGGCTAGCTCGTTTATCAATGGATGGTCACGGTTTCATGACCATGGACATTGGATGTCGTTGATAACGGGATCACATCATTAGGAGAATGATGTGATGGACAAGACCCAATCCTAAGCCTAGCACAAGATCGTGTAGTTCGTTTGCTAAAGCTTTTCAATGTCAAGTATCGTTTCCTTAGACCATGAGATTGTGCAACTCCCGGATACCGTAGGAATGCTTTGGGTGTGTCAAACGTCACAACGTAACTGGGTGGCTATAAAGGTACACTACGGGTATCTCCGAAAGTGTTTGTTGGGTTGGCACGAATCGAGACTGGGATTTGTCACTCCGTGTGACGGAGAGGTATCTCTGGGCCCACTCGATAAGACATCATCATAATGAGCTCAATGTGACTAAGGATTTAGCCACGGTATGATGTATTACGGAACGAGTAAAGAGGCATGCCGGCAACGAGATTGAACAAGGTATAGGGATACCGACGATCGAATCTCGGGCAAGTATCATACCGATAGACAAAGGGAATTGTATACAGGATTGATCGAATCCCCAACATCATGGTTCATCCGATGAGATCATCGTGGAGTACGTGGGAGCCAACATGGGTATCCAGATCCTGCTGTTGGTTATTGACCGGAGAGGTGTCTCGGTCATGTCTACGTGTCTCCCGAACCCGTAGGGTCTACACACTTAAGGTTCGATGACGCTAGGGTTATAGGGAAAAAAGTGTACGTGGTTACCGAAGGTTGTTTGGAGTCCCATATGTGATCCCGGATGTCACGAGGAGTCCCGGAATGGTCTGGAGACGAAGATTGATATATAGGAAGTGAGGTTTTGGTTACCTGAAATGTTTCGGGGGTCACCGGTAACGTACCGGGACCACTGGAAGGGTTCCGGGGTCCACCAAGTGGGGCCACCGGCTCCAGAGGGCTACATGGGTCGAGGGTGGAGGGAACTAGCCCCTAGGTGGGCTGGTGCGCCCCTCCACCAGGCCCAAGGCGCAGCTGAAGTGGGAGGAGGGGCAAACCCTAGGGCAGATGGGCCCTAAGGCCCACCCTAGGGCAGCCGCACCACTCCCTCCCTCTGGCCGCCGGCCAGATTGATCTGGTGGCTGCCACACCACCATAGGGTGGAAACCCTGGGGTGCATCCCTCCCTCCTCCTTCCCCCTATATATATGTGAGGTTTCAAGGCTACCCAACACACGGTTCTCTCTTCCTCTCGGCGCAACCCTACCTCTCCACCTCTCGTTCTCCGTAGTGCTGAGCGAAGCTCTGCCAGAGTACCACGCAGCTCCATCGTCACCATGCCGTCGTGCTGCCGGAGCTCTTCCCCAATCTCTCCTTCCTCCTTGCTGGATCAAGGCGTAGGAGACGTCACCGGGCTTCACGTGTGTTGAACGCGGAGGCGCCGTTGTTCTGCGCTGAGATTGGAGTCCACCGTGATCTGAATCGCTATGAGTACGACTCCACCAACCGCGTTCTTGTAACGCTTCCGCTTAGCGATCTTCAAAGGTATGAAGATCTAATCTCTCCCCGCTCGTTGTTGGTTTCTCCATAGATAGATCTTGGTGATACGTAGGAATTTTTTTGATTTACTACTACGTCTCCCAACAATGGCATCATGAGCTAGGTCTATGCGTAGAATCTATGCACGAGTAGAACACAAACTTGTTGTCGGCGTCAATCTTGTTAATTTTCTTACCACTACTAGTCTTATCTTGATTCGGCGGTATTGTGGGATGAAGCGGCCCGTACCAACTTTACACGTACGCTTACGTGAGACCGGTTCCACCGCCTGACATGCACTAGTTGCATAAGGTGGCTAGCGGGTGTCTGTCTCTCCCACCTTAGTCGGATTGGATTCGATGAAAAGGGTCCTTATGAAGGGTAAATAGAAATTGGCATTTCACGTTGTGGTTTTGGCGTAGGTAAGAAATGTTCTTGCTAGAAACCTATAACAGCCACGTAAAAACTTGCAACTACAAATTAGAGGATGTCTAACTTGTTTTTGCAGCATATGCCTTGTGATGTGATATGGCCAAAGGATGTGATGTTATGCATTGTGATGTATGAGATTGATCATGTTCTTGTAATAGGATTCACGACTTGCATGTCGATGAGTATGACAACCGGCAGGAGCCATAGGAGTTGTCTTATTTTATTGTATGACCTGCGTGTCAATCACAAACGCCATGTAATTACTTTACTTTATTGCTAAACGTTAGCCATAGTAGTAGAAGTAATAGTTGGCGAGACAACTTCATGAAGACACAATGATGGAGATCATGGTGTCGTGCCGGTGACAGTGATGATCATGGTGCCCCGAAGATGGAGATCAAAGGAGCAAGATGATACTGGCCATATCATGTCACTATATTGATTGCATGTGATGTTTATCATGTTTACATCTTATTTGCTTAGAACGACGGTAGTAAATAAGATGATCTCTCAATAAAATTTCAAGAGAAGTGTTCACCCTAACTGTGCACCGTTGCTAAGGATCGTTGTTTCGAAGCACCACGTGATGATCGGGTGTGATAGGTTCTAACGTTCGCATACAACGGGTGTAAGCCAGATTTACACACGCGAAACACTTAGGTTGACTTGACGAGCCTAGCATGTACAGACATGGCCTCGAAACACGGAAGACCGAAAGGTCGAACATGAATCGTATAGAAGATACAATCAACATGGAGATATTCACCATGGATGACTAGTCCGTCTCACGTGATGATCGGACACGAGCTAGTTGACATGGATCATGTGTCACTTAGATGACTAGAGAGATGTCTATCTAAGTGGGAGTTCATTAAATAATTTGATTATGTGAACTTAATTATCATGAACTTAGTCTAAAAGTGTCTTTAGAATCTATATTGTAGATCCAATGGCCAACGCTAATGCCAACCTCAACTTCAACGCATTCCTAGAGAAAACCAAGCTGAAAGATGATGGAAGAAACTATGCGGACTGGGTCCGTAGCTTGAGGATCATCCTCATAGCTTCCAAGAGATTGTATGTCCTTGATGCACCGCTAGGTGACCCACCCATTCTCCCAGCAGAGCAAGACGTTGCGAACACTTGGCATTCTCGCTACGATGATTACTCCCTTGTTCAGTGTGGCATGCTTTACAGTTTAGAAACGGGGCTCCAAAAGCGTTTTGAGCAGCACGGAGCATATGAGATGTTCCAAGAGCCGAAACTGGTTTTCCAAGCTCATGCCCGGGTCGAGAGATATGACATCTCCGACAAGTTCTTCAGCTGTAAGATGGAGGAAAATAGTTCTGTCAGTGAGCACATACTCAAGATGTCTGGGTTGCACACCCGCCTGACTCAGCCGGGAGTTAATCTCCTGGATGACTCGGTCATTGACAGAATCCTCCAGTCGCTCCCACCTAGCTACAAGAGCTTTGTGATGAACTACAACATGCAGGGTATGGAGAAGTCAATTCATGAGTTATACTCGATGCTGATATCAGCAGAGGTCGAGATCAAAAAGGAGCATCAAGTGTTGATGGTGAATAAGACCACTAGTTTCAAGAAAGGCAAGGGTAAGAAGAACTTCAAGAAGGACAGCAAAGCTGTTGCCGCGCCCGGTAAGCAAGTTGCCTGGAAGAAGAAGAACAAGAATGGACCCAAGCCTGAGACTGAGTGTTTTTATTGCAAGGGTACCGGTCACTGGAAGCGGAACTGGCCCAAGTACTTAGCGGATAAGAAGGACCGCAACGTTAAAGGTATATGTGATATACTTGGTATTGATGTGTACCTAACCAGCGCTCGTAGTAGCTCCTGGGTATTTGATACCGATGCAGTTGCTCACATTTGTAACTCCAAGCAGGAGCTGCGGAATAAGCGGAGGCTGGCAAAGGACGAGGTGACGATGCGCGTCGGGAATGGTTCCAAGGTCGATGTGATCGCCGTCGGCACGCTAGCTCTACATCTACCTTCGGGATTAGTGTTAAACCTTAATAATTGTTATTTAGCACCAGCTTTGAGCATGAACATTGTATCTGGATCTCACTTGATGCGAGATGGCTACTCATTTAAATCTAAGAATAATGGTTGTTCTATTTATATGAGAGAAATGTTTTATGGTCATGCCCCGCTGGTCAATGGTTTACTTTTGATGAATCTCGAACGTGATGTTACACATGTCCATAGTGTGAGTACCAAAAAGTGTAAGGTTGATAACGATAGTCCCACTTACATGTGGCACTGCCGCCTTGGTCATATTGGTGTCAAACGCATGAAGAAGCTCCATGCTAATGGACTTTTGGAGTCTCTTGATTTTGAATCATTTGACACATGTGAACCATGCCTCATGGGCAAGATGACCAAGGCTCCGTTCTCCGAAACAATGCAGCGAGCAACTGACTTATTGGAGATAATACATATCGATGTATGTGGTCCAATGAGCGTCGAGGCTCGCGGTGGCTACCGTTATGTTCTCTCCCTCACTGATGACTTGAGCAGATATGGGTATGTCTACTTAATGAAACACAAGTCTGAAACCTTTGAAAGGTTCAAGGAATTTAAGAGTGAGGTAGAGAATCAACGTGACAGGAAAATAAAGTGCCTACGATCTGATCGTGGCGGAGAATATTTAAGTCACGAGTTTGGCACGCACCTAAGGAAATGTAGAATTGTTTCACAACTCACGCTGCCTGGCACACCTCAGCGAAATGGTGTGTCTGAACAGCGTAATCGCACTCTATTAGATATGGTGCGATCTATGATGTCTCTTACCGACTTACCGCCATCATTTTGGGGATATGCATTAGAGACTGCCGCATTCACTTTAAATAGGGCACCGTCAAAATCTGTTGAGATGACACCGTATGAATTATGGTTTGGAAAGAAACCTAAGCTGTCGTTTCTAAAAGTTTGGGGATGCGATGCTTATGTGAAGAAACTTCAACCTGAGAAGCTCGAACCCAAAGCGAAAAAGTGCGTCTTCATAGGATATCCCAAAGATACTATTGGGTATACCTTCTACCTCAGATCCGAAGGCAAAGTCTTTGTTGCCAAGAATGGATACTTTCTCGAGAAAGAGTTTCTCTCGAAAGAAGTAAGTGGGAGGAAAATAGAACTTGATGAGGTAATTGTACCTCCACTCGAACCGGAGAGTAGCGCAGCACAGGAAGTTGTTTCTGTGGAGCCTACACCAAATGGAGAGGAAGTTAATGATGATGATCATGTAACTTCAGATCAAGTTACTGTTGAATGTCGAAGGTCCACTAGGACATATTCCGTACCAGAGTGGTATGGCAACCCTGTCCTGGAGATCATGTTGTTGGACAACGATGAACCTTCGAACTATGAAGAAGCGATGGCGGGCCCAGATTCCAACAAATGGCTTGAGGCTATGAAATCCGAGATAGGATCCATGTATGAGAACAAAGTCTGGACTTTGGTGGACTTGCCTGATGATAAGCGAGCCATTGAAAATAAATGGATCTTTAAGAAGAAGACTGGCGCGGATGGTAATGTGACCGTATATAAGGCTCGGCTTGTCGCTAAGGGTTATCGACAACTTCAAGGAGTTGACTATGATGAGACTTTCTCACCCGTAGCGATGCTAAAGTCTGTCTGAATAATGTTAGCAATTGCCGCATTTTATGATTATGAGATCTGGCAAATGGACATCAAAACGGCAGTCCTTAATGGCTTCCTCAAGGAAGAACTGTATATGATGCAGTCGGAAGGTTTTGTCGATCCTAAAGATGCTAACAAAGTATGCAAGCTCCAGCGCTCCATCTATGGGCTGGTGCAAGCATCTCGGAGTTGGAACATTCGCTTTAATGAGGTGATTAAAGCGTTTGGGTTTGTACAGGTTTTTGGAGAACCCTGTATTTACAAGAAATTGAGTGGGAGCTCTGTAGCATTTCTCGTATTATATGTGGATGACATACTGATAATGGGAAATGATATAGAACTCTTGAAAAGTGTAAATGCCTACTTGAATAAGTGTTTTTCAATGAAGGACCTTGGAGAAGCTGCTTACATATTAGGTATTAAGATCTATAGAGATAGATCGAGACGCCTCGTAGGTCTTTCACAAAGCACATACCTTGAAAAGATATTGAAGAAGTTCAATATAGATCAGTCCAAGAAGGGGTTCTTGCCTGTGTTACAGGGTGTGAGATTGAGTACGACTCAATGCCCGACCACGGCGAAAGATAGAGAAGAGTTGAGTGTCATCCCCTATGCTTCAGCCATAGGCTCTACTATGTATGCCATGCTGTGTACCAGACCTGATGTGAACCTTGCCATAAGTTTGGTAGGGAGGTACCAAAGTGATCCCGGAGCGGAACACTAGATAGCGGTCAAGAATATCCTGAAGTACCTGAAAAGGACAAAGGACATGTTTCTCGTATATGGAGGTGCCGAAGAGCTTGTCGTAAAGGGTTACGTCGATGCTAGCTTCGACACACATCCGGACGACTCCAAGTCGCAAACCGGATACGTGTATGTTTTGAACGGAGGGGCAGTTAGCTGGTGCAGCAGCAAGCAAAGCGTCATGGCGGCATCTACATGTGAAGCGGAGTACATAGCTGCTTCGGAAGCAGCAAAGGAAGGAGTCTGGATGAAGAGTTCATCACCGACCTAGGAGTGATTCCTAATGCATCGGGCCCGATGACTCTATTGTCTGACAACACTGGAGCTATTACCCTTGCGAAGGAGCCCAGGTTTCACAAGAAGACAAGACACATCAAGCGTCGCTTCAACTCCATCCGTGATTACATTCAGGAGGGAGATATAGATATTTGTAAAGTGCACACGGATCTGAATGTCGCAGACCCGTTGACTAAACCTCTCTCACGAGCGAAACATGATCAACACCAGAATGCGATGGGTGTTCGATTCATCACAATGTAACTAGATTATTGACTCTAGTGCAAGTGGGAGACTGTTGGAAATATGCCCTAGAGGCAATAGTAAAATGGTTATTATTGTATTTCCTTGTTCATGATAATTGTCTATTATTCATGCTATAATTGTGTTAACCAAAAACCGCAATGCATGTGTGAATACATAGACCACAACATGTCCCTAGTAAGCCTCTAGTTGGCTAGCTCGTTGATCAATGGATGGTCACGGTTTCATGACCATGGACATTGGATGTCATTGATAACGGGAGCACATCATTAGGAGAATGATGTGATGGACAAGACCCAATCCTAAGCCTAGCACAAGATCGTGTAGTTTGTTTGCTAAAGCTTTTCAATGTCAAGTATCATTTCCTTAGACCATGAGATTGTGCAACTCCCGGATACCGTAGGAATGCTTTTGGTGTGCCAAACGTCACAACGTAACTGGCTGGCTATAAAGGTGCACTACGGGTATCTCCGAAAGTGTCTGTTGGGTTGGCACAAATCGAGACTGGGATTTGTCACTCCGTGTGATGGAGAGGTATCTCTAGGCCCACTCGATAAGACATCATCATAATGAGCTCAATGTGACTAAGGAGTTAGCCACGGGATGATGTATTACGAAATGAGTAAAGAGACTTGCCGGCAACGAGATTGAACAAGGTATAGGGATACCGACGATCGAATCTCGGGCAAGTATCATACCGATAGACAAAGGGAATTGTATACGGGATTGATCGAATCCCCGATATCGTGGTTCATCCGATGAGATCATCATGGAGCACGTGGGAGCCAACATGGGTATCCAGATCCCGCTGTTGGTTATTGACTGGAGAGGTGTCTCGGTCATGTCTACGTGTCTCCCGAACCCGTAGAGTCTACACACTTAAGGTTCGATGACGCTAGGGTTATGGGAAAAAAGTGTACGTGGTTACCGAAGGATGTTTGGAGTCCTGGATGAGATCCCGGACATCACGAGGTGTCCCGGAATGGTCCGGAGACGAAGATTGATATATAGGAAGTGAGGTTTTGGTTGCCGGAATGTTTCGGGGGTCACCGGTAACGTACCGGGACCACCGGAAGGGTTCAGGGGGTCCACCAAGTGAGCCCACTGGATCTAGAGGGCTGCATGGGTCGAGGGTGGAGGGAACCAGCCCCTAGGTGGGCTGGTGCGCCCCTCCACCAGGCCCAAGGCACAACTGAAGTGGGAGGAGGGGCAAACCCTAGGGCAGATGGGCCCTAAGGCCCACCCTAGGGCAGCCGCACCACTCCCTCCCTCTTGCCGCCGGCCAGATTGATCTGGTGGATGCCGCACCACCCTAGGGTGGAAATCCTAGGGCGCATGCCTCCTTCCCCCTAGGGTGTGGTTTCAGGGCTACCCAACACACGGTTCTCTCTTCCTCTCGGCGCAGCCCTACCTCTCCACCTCCTTGTTCTCCGTAGTGCTTAGTGAAGCTCTGCCGGAGTACCACACAGCTCCACCGTCATCACGCCGTCGTGCTGCCGGAGCTCTTCCCCAATCTCTCCTTCCTCCTTGCTGGATCAAGGCATAGGAGACGTCACCGGGCTGCACGTGTGTTGAACGTGGAGGCGCCGTTGTTTGGCGCTGAGATCGGAGTCCACCGCAATCTGAATCGCCACGAGTACGACTCCACCAACCGCGTTCTTGTAACGCTTCTGCTTAGCGATCTTCAAAGGTATGAAGATCTAATCTCTCCCCGCTCGTTGCTGGTTTCTCCATAGATAGATCTTGGTGATACGTAGGAATTTTTTTGATTTACTACTATGTCTGCCAACACATGTAGTCTCTTGGGTCGAAATACCCCTCCCGATGGTCCCCCGGTACACTACCGGCACTCCCGATACACTACCGATAAGTCCGAAACTTTTCCAGCGACCAAAACATGACTTCCTATAGATCAATCTTTACCTCCGGACCATTTAGGAGCTCCTCGTGATGTCCGGCATCTCATCCGGGACCCCGAACAACCTTCAGTCACCATCATACATAACTCTGTACTACCGAAACGTCACTGAATCTTAAGTGTGCAGACCGTGCGGGTTCGAGAACTATGTAGACATGACCGAGACACCTCTATGGTCAATAACCAATAGCGGGACCTGGATGCCCATATTGGTTCCTACATATTCTACGAAGATCTTTATCGGCCGAACCTCTATATCAAGGATTCAGTTAATCCCGTATGATGTTCCCTTTGTTCTTCAGTATGTTACTTGCCCGAGATTCGACCGTCTGTATCTCCATACCTAGTTCAACCTCGTTACCGACAAGTCTCTTTACTCGTTCCTGTAATACAATATCCCGTGACTAACACTTAGTCACATTGCTTGCAAGGCTTGTTGTGATGTTGTATTACCGAGTGGGCCTCGAGCTACCTCTCCGTCACACGGAGTAACAAATCCTAGTCTTGATCCATGCCAACCCAACAGACACCCTCGGAGATACCTGTAGAGTACCTTTATAGTCACCCAGTTACGTTGCGACGTTTGATATACACAAGGCACTCCTTCGGTGTCAGTGAGTTGCAGGATCTCATGGTCATAGGGACAGATACTTGACATGCAGAAAATAGTAGCAATAAACTGACACGATCATATGCTACGTTTGTAGTTTGGGTCTTGTCCATCAAACCATTCTCCTAATGATGTGATCCCGTTACCAAATGACATCTCATGTCCATGACTAGGAAACCATAGTCATCTTTGCTCAACGAGCTAGTCTATTAGAGGCATACTAGGGACACAGTGTTGTCTATATACCCACACATGTATTTAGTTTCCAATCAATACAATTATAGCATGGATAATAAACGATTATAATGAACAAGAAAATATGATAATAACTAATTTATTATTGCCTTTAGGGCATATTTCCAACATCAGGGACATGGTATGGCCTCTTCTCTTTCCTTTGCTATGGCCGTGCCTCGGCTTCCTCTATGATTAATTGTATTTGCATGTTCAATTGTTATTGATCACGTAGGCATTTCAATCTTTGGAAGCATTCAAGACCCGGCATAATGACAAACCGTTCACTCTCACGCATTGTTGGCAAATCATCAATAATTGTCCTAAGTTCAAAGATCAATACCGTGAGCTTTAAAGGAAGAGAGGCAAGAAGGCGGCCGCCTTGTCCGGAGGTGGAGATGGTGATGCGTTGAAGAGGCTGAGGGGCAAGACCAACTCCAAGGTGGACGATAAGCGTGATGTGGCATCGTATGCTTTGCAGGAGGCTTTGCATGGCATGATGTCTCAAAAGGAAGTGAGGGACGAGAAGAAGAGACAAAGCAAGGAGGAGCAAATGAAGCTATACATGGAGCTACAAATAAAGAAGCTTGAGACGGAGGAGGAGGCCAAGAAGAGGAAGATCGACATGAAGGATGCGGCCAGGTAGATGCAGCTGGACATAGAGGAGGCGGCCATCCAGAGGCAGCTCGACATCGAGGCCGCCATTGTCGCGGTCAGGCAGAGGCAGCTCGACATCGAGGCCACCAATACCGCAACCAAAGCAAAGGAGGTGGTGCTGGCGATCATGAGCGTGGACACGAGCAAAATGAGCGAGAAGACAAGGAACTGATTCGAGGCTCGGTAGAAAGAGATGTTTGATGTCGATGGCTTAAACTAGGGCATCAGATCGGTTGTGGCCATTCTTTTTTAAGGCTGGTATGGTGAGCCACCCGCTGGCTGTAATGTACGATAAGGTAACGCGTAGTACATGTAATTGCAGAGCAGCAGATTCGCTGGAAAAAAAGCTAGTAGGACTACGGAGTGGTACTGCAATCCTAGTACCGCAATCACAGTCGAGTCAACTGCAACTCGAGTTCTTGCTTCGTCTTCTTTGGAGGCATGCTTCCGGCCCGGCTCTCGGCGCTTCCTTTGATGCCCGGAAAGTGCTGCGCCTGACAAAGAAAATTACGTGTACGAGGCGTTACCTTATCGTACAGTAAAGCAAATACACTGCAGAATGGAAGAGGGAATGTCGCAGAGAGCCTTTCGGTCCCCGACCAGCATGGGCGTCAGGCTACCGGGATGCGCTTTCTCCACGATAGCATCGTTTGCCAGTAGGCAGTAGCGTCGCCTCGATCTTGGTAATGATCAGTCACCTGATCAGATGGAAAAGAAACTACCAGGAAATGCAGATCACGAAGAGCACATTGCACGAGTTAGTTAGGCCATTCTAACTGAAGGGGGAGGTTCACACATCTCAGGTAATATGTATGAGATTAACAGACAAAATTAGCAATGATCAAATATAATTTAATTAACTGCACTCGTGTTTGACCAAACAAAAGGGATATCAGGCGTGCAAGGGCAAAGTATGGTCGGATTAAACAACGTACCTCAGAGAGCATCTACAACTAAACTTGCCAAATCTGATCTTTCGTACGGGCGTATCTGGACGCATTCGCGGATATTGACTGATCACGTTTCACATCATGTTACCCACATTCATGTATCTCATATCCAATCCCCTATATTTATACTAAACCTTGTAATGTTGATGAAACTATGTAGATAAAAAAATAGACATATAAATGAACAATCCATTTACCAAAAATTCACCAACGGATCTTAAAAAAATCAACAAAGTTTATATAATGCACATAAACGACGGACAAGTTTAAACTATAATCAAAAACTTGAAATTAAAGTGAAGAAGCCGGATTTTCACCACTTCCTCGTTGGCCCTTTCCCCTTTCAGTCGACGACACAACTGTAGGCGTCGACGGCTGATGGAGGATCGTCCGAGTCGTCGAATGAGGCGTCGTGGTGGTGGCCGTCGTCATCGAAGGAGGAGTCGCTGAGGATGATGAGCCCTTCGAGCCGCCGGATGGCCCTGTCCTGTTGTCGCTTGAGCTTCGCCAGCCGAGTTGCCTCCGCCTCTTCCTCTATCGCCTCACGCTCGCACTGCTCAGTGGAAAGACGGAGCGCCTTGCATTCTTCCAAGAAAGCCACCGAGCGTCCTCCTTCGCTGTCGTAAGCAACTGGCGGTAGACCCAAGCGAGGAGTCAGCTCGTCCTCGTCGGGCTTTGCCGGAAATCCGCGACGGCAACGCAAAAATTTCTCCGCACATCCGGCCTCCAGCTAGAAATCCGGCAAGGGTACCCAAAGGCAAACCCCGTTTGGTGGGACATCCAATGCCAGCCTATGAGCATCTCAGATCTTTAGGCCACCATATCTCGTCTTAGACTATAAGTAGCTACCCTCCATACTTTCTAGGGCTAGGAAAGCATATTAGACTAAAATTTGGAGAGCATTGCTCATCTGGGTTTGATCTTCGACCAACGCAGCCCGTGCCCGGCACGTCAACTGACGAAGTCGAAGGTCATCAGTACCCTTGGTAGGGGTGTCGAATGTGGTCGAAAGTACCAGAACGGAGTCCACACACATAATTTACCCAGGTCCAGGCTTCCCATGAGGAGTAATATCCTACGTTCTACTTATTGTTGTTATTCATGGTGGGTGTACCTCGTGGGGGACTACAATGGTGAGTATGAAGATGCTACCGAGGGTTTGTTATATGGGAGTAGATAGCTTGGGGAGCTCCGTAATCCTTACCTTGTATACATGATGAAGGCTAGGGTTTTACAAGGAGACAGATCCAATCTAGCCTGCTAGGGCTTTACAAAGAGATAGATCCAATCTAGCATGTCACCAAGATGATCTCATGGATGCACATCTTTTCTTTGGGGTTCCCTTCTGTGTCAGTTACTTGGAGGGTTTCCTAGCCCCCCTGCCTGAGCCTTTCACAAGGATCCCTTGCCGCTCATTTTTTAAAGATGTCGTCGTGGTGCTCCTCTCAGTGTGTGGGTTCCGGATGAAAACCTTTGTCCAATTATGCACTCGACAGCAGCGATGCTTGGCACCGTTCTTCCTCATGGGGGTGTTGCTTCTTTCATGATCGAGTCATCATGGGCTCGGTGTTGTACGAAGGGCTATATCATCATCTTGTATCGTTGGGATGTGTACATTGTTCGATTGTTCCTTTATATATAAAACGAGGCGGAATACTTTTTTATGAAGTTGAAGAACCTTGGTTTCATTCTAATTCTTTTTTGTGAAACAACCGTGTGCAACAAGAGTGAAGCGTGTTACTCTGACTTTTACTAACAAAACAGGATGACTCAAAGAACTTATTGCGCCTAGAAACATTAGTAGTTGACATTAAATTACTTCCTACTTAATGGCCCCGTAGATGATTTAAACTTTGAGTCTCTTGGATTACTTTCACCCGCTATAAGCAAGTACGACAACTCACTTGTTGTGCCTAATTATTTTATTTACTCTTCTTGTTGTGCATTGTCTCGGTCTGTATTCTTTTTTCCCCTTTGTTTGGCCTTATTTTCTTCGTTTTTTTTTCATTTGCTAAAATTTGTGAACATTTTCCTAAATTCATGACATTTTTTCAACTCCGTGAAATTATTTTTAATCTGTCATTTTTTCAAATGAATAAATATTTTTCAGTTTTGCAAACTTTTTCCAAGTTTATGAACTATTTTCGTCAAATTTATTAAAAAAGAGAAATCAATGAACTTTTTTCAATTTCATGAACATTTTCCAAATTTGTTAACTTCTTTGTCAAATTCATGATTTTTTCAAATCAATGAACTTTTGAAATTTCATGAATTTTTTTGTCGCAATTTTTTCAAATCGATAAATTTCTTTGCAATGTGTGAAATTTCCTTTAATCTCAGGGTGGGCGGTAGAAACCAAAAACTCAATTTTTACCATTCCGTTTATTTTAAATTTTGGTTAGCAAAACTATAAACCAAAATGAACAGGCAACAGCAGGTAACCAATAATTCAGTTAACCAATTTATTTGGCTTAGTGGTCAGTTTACACCGGGAAACTCGTCAAATGGGTTACTTTATATTATGACACTATGTAGCATTATATAGCATAGGTCTGTGTCGGAAAATGCCAATGGAGCCCGAGCTACAGGGAGCTCGGTATTTTAAAAACAATGAAAATTCATATTTCGAAGTATAATTTTTTTTGAAAAAAAATCCACGGTAACTTATATGATTTCCACACGAACGCCTATGAAAATCATTTGAATATTTTGTGATTTGTAGGCTGTAAAAATAATCCAGCCCAACAAGAAATAATATTGGCCCATTTAAGAAATACGTTTTTGTCTTTTTTTTGTACGCCACGTGTGAAAGTATTTGGTTATGAATTTTTACACACACAAAATATACATGTGTAAAAGTGTATAGAAATATTTTCAATTTTTTTCATGCTATGGAAATCCGTATTTCGAAACGAGCTTCGTGGAGCTCGGCCTCCAAAAGCCCTCACTCAGGTCTGTGCCCCATATTCATTTCTTAGCGGGATGGGACTAAATCGAGCGCTATGGACGGCTGGGCGCATGCGTGACCGAAAGGCTCACCTAGGTTTGATCCTTCGGGTCGAGTCAGCCCATGTGGCATGCACAGAGCGAGCTCCACTCGCTACAACGTTAGTTTCTCTTTTTCCGTTCATTCAATTCCTTCGAATTTTATTATTCTTTCCAGCACCTGTTTAAAAATTTGAAATATTGTTTGGAATTAAAAAATTTAAATAATGTTTACAATTTTATAAAATGTCTTGGAGTTTAATAATTATGCACTTTCAAATTTTATGTTCACAAATTTAAGGATGTTTGCGTTTTTTTTATATTTTAAAAAAAGTTTCGAATCTTCAAAAATATTACGATTTGGAAATATCTCAAAAAGAAAAGGAAACATGGAAAAAGAATATAAAACCCGAGTAAAAGCAAATGAACAAAAGGCCAAAACAACTCGATTGAAAAGGAAACCAGTGTCTTTCTTTTTAGCGTTATATTTGACGCACTATAAAAGATGGAAAAAAAAGAACTTAGACATAGAAGGTGACGTATCCCAGGTGGTTAACGCATCTGGTTATGAACCATGAGGTTTTGATATTGAGTCTGACATAACCCACTTATTTTTTTAAGGTTGAAGAAACCAATTTGGGTGGAGCCTATCTCAGAGAGGTGGTGTACATCGAAGAAATAAAGAAAAATAAAAAAATGAATAAAACCGAAGAAAAAAAGGCCAAAAAAGAAGAAAGATTGGGAAGATGCACAACAATAAGAATGAAAGAAGTAACTAAGTATAACAAGTCAGTTGCCCTACTTGTTAGAGTGGGTGGATGTAAACCAGGAGTTTGAGAGTTCAAATCATACCTCTCACACCTATTTTTTGATGATTAAAAAGAAAAAATGGGGCAGGCTTGGGCTATTCCCGGGACAGAGGGGTGTGACGGGAGGGTGGATCACTTGTTTACGTCTACGTATGGCTCGTACATGCCACATACAAACGTGGGTATACCTTATAGTCAAATGACCATACCGTCTTTATATGGTTTGTGAGAGGGGGTGGGGGTGGGGGTTTGTACCGAAGCTCTTTCTTCATGAAGTTTGCCCCTCTTGCCTACCCATGATAGTATCTCTCAACCATGCACCATCTTATCCCACTCCTTTTCTTATCATGGTCCCCGTAGTCCCGCTCCTTTTCTTATCCCGCCCCCCGCTTTGTGTATAAACAACAATTCAAAATTACAGAATCACAATCAATCGAATACTTGAAGTATGTTAAGACTTAAACCCTTGGTACCTAACTTATGAGCGGAATTTACTTGGAGCGAATCTTCAGTTAACCTGAACATGGGCGAAATTGCATACGTTAATCAGAAGCAGAATCAACGCAAACAGAGTTTCGAATGTATTCTCCTCCATCCATTATGAAATTTAGATGGAAGTGAACCAAACTAAATAAACTGTATTTTGCTACACGCGCAGATAGTACAAAGGTAGACAAAGTTGAGACTCGTTTCAAAACTAAACCATACCTCAACCACACCCGTACACATACATGTATCTCTCTCAGCCCAACCCCAACTAAACCCATTTAGTATGATTTTCAGCCCAACCAAAACTGAACCCACATTGTTTTCAACTCAATTCGATTTAAATGCAATACATAACCTTGGGTTTAAACACTTTAGGCTTGATGTCTTGCCACTGGATGCCATTCGGATAGACCTCTTGTAGTCTTGCCACCGCAACAATTTGGCTAGTGTAATTTGCAATTTAATAGTGACATACCTGTCGGGGGACGTGTTATGCAACAAAAAGTTTATGCCACACGATCACACCAAGGAACACTATGAAGATGGCAATAATGACCAAACTCACCAACGGTGTAGAGTAGCGAAAGCAATGACGAGTCGGGGCATCTTAACAATCCTGTCGATTCTTGTAGCTAGGTTACACCTCCTGACCATGTGAATTGTTCTA
Organism: Hordeum marinum; assembly: GCA_022496015.1. Classification (NCBI taxonomy): domain Eukaryota; kingdom Viridiplantae; phylum Streptophyta; class Magnoliopsida; order Poales; family Poaceae; genus Hordeum; species Hordeum marinum. The sequence goes on from CM039673.1 coordinate 497,791,841, forward strand.
TGAGACGAGATTCAAAGTTGACGACCCCTCCGAGGTATCCACGTATAACGAAGTAGTAGTCCTGGAGAGCTTCGACATCTAAGAAGAAGAATTGTGAGAAAGTTAGAGAGAGTTGTTGGAAATATGCCCTAGAGGCAATAATAAATGGTTATTATTATATTTCCTTGTTCATGATAATCGTTTATTATCCATGCTATAATTGTATTGATTGGAAACACATTGCATGTAAGGATACATAGACAACACTGCGTCCCTAGTACACCTCTAGTAGACTAGCTTGTTAATCAAAGATGGTCAAGGTTTCCTAGCCATATACATAAGATGTCATTTGATAATGGGATCACATCATTGGGAGAATGATGTGATGGACAAGACCCAAACTATAAAGACAACAGAAGATCGTGTCAGTTTATCGCCATAGTTTTATGCATGTCAAGTATCTGTTCCTATGACCATGAGATCGTGCAACTCACTGACACCGGAGGAGTACCTTGTGTGTATCAAACATCGCAACGTAACTGGGTGACTATAAAGATGCTCTACAGGTATGTCCGAGGGTGTTTGTTAAGTGGGCATGGATCAAGACTGGGATTTGTTACTCCGTGTGATGAAGAGGTATCTTAGGGCCCACTCGGTAATACAACATCCCAACAAGCCTTGCAAGCAATGTGACTAAAGTGTTATCCACGAGATCTTGTATTACAGAACGAGTAAAGAGACTTGACGGTAATGATATTGAACTAGGTATAGAGATACCGACGATCGAATCTCGGGCAAGTAACATACCGAAGAACAAAGTGAACATCATACGAGATTAACTTAATCCTCGATATAGAGGTTCAACCGATAAAGATCTTTGTAGAATATGTAGGAACCAATATGGGCATCCAGGTCCCGCTATTGGTTATTAACCATAGAGGTGTCTCGGTCATGTCTACATAGTTCTCGAACCCACATGGTTTGCACTTTTAACGTTTGGTGACGTTTCGGTAGTATAGAGTTATGTATGGTGGTGCCCGAAGGTTGTTCGAAGTCCCAAATGAGATCCCGTACATCACGAGGAGATACGGAATGGTCCGGAGGTAAATATTGATACATAGGAAGTCCCGCTTTGGTCACCGGAAAAGTTTCGAGTACTTTGGTAGTGTATTGGGAGTGTCGCGATGGTACCAGGGGACCATCGGGAGGGGCCTCTCACCCCAAAGGGCCTCATGGGCTGTGGGAGGAGGCAAACCAGCCCCTTGTGGGCTGTCCGAACCCCGCACTAAGGCCCATGCGTCTAGGGGTGAAAAAACCCAAGATGAGGAAAGGGTTTCCAAGTGGGGGAGGAATCCTACTCCTAGTAGGATTGGGGTTGGACTCCTCCACCTCCCCACTTTGGCCACAGCCTAGGGGGAACCCTAGGGGCGTCGGCCTCCCTCCCCTTCCTCCTATATATATTGGAGGGGAGAGAGGGCAGCCGGACCAAAAAACCCTAAGCCACGGTGCATCCCTCTCTCCCCGATAGATCGTTCCCTCTAGTTTTTGGCGGTGCTTAGGCGAAGCCCTGCGGGAATAGTTCCACCACCATTGCCACCACACTGTCGCGCTGTCGGAGAACTCATCTACCTCTTCGCTCCCTCTTGCTGGATCAAGAAGACGGAGATCGTCATCGAGCTGTACGTGTGTTGAACACGGAGGTGTCGTCTGTTCAGCGCTAGATCGGGACGGATCGTGATTGGATCGCAGGATGCTCGGCGATTTGGATCGCGAAGAGGTTCGACTACATCAACCATGTTTCTTAATGCTTCCTGATTAGCGATCTAGAAGGGTAGGTAGATCCCCTCTCCCTCTCATAGATGCTCATCACCATGGATAGATCTTGCGTGTGCGTAGGAATTTTTTTGTTTCCCATGCAACGTGCCCCAACAAGAGTGAATTAGGAGCCTAAACACTAAGGCCAATTAGACCGTGAGAGTGTGGAGCTATGAAGGATAGAGACCCTTGGATTCGATGTATCTCATTCCCCACATATTTATAAGTGGTGGTGGAGGAGGAGGCACCCCAAGGAGAGGGAATCCTTCTCCTCTTCCACTTGGTGGAAGAGGGTAGTACTCCCTCCTATAGGGATTCAACCTAGGGCCCTTCCATAGGGGTGGTGCCCCATGTGCCCCCCTCATGGGACCACAGGGGGTCGTCATCTCATGAAGGTCCTTCACAACTTACTTCCGCAAATAAAATCCTGAATTTTTGGGACGTCTTCGGAACCCATTCCGATGACCCCCAAAACTTTCCATTCATAGATCTGGACTTCGCAAAACCCTTCTGGAACTATCTAAAATACTTTAGAAACAACCTGAAAATCTTTCGGTGCTCTTTTAGCTTATTCTCATTTCTCTGCTAATCAGGACTAGAAACCATTAAGCGGCTGACCCTACAAGTTCAGAAAAAAGCGACCATGAACCTTTATTAATAGGGGGGATCTAGACATCCTTATTAACTCCCGGATATTCACGATGATTTTGAGTGAAACTTTTTTTATGACTACCACTCCCTTTGATTTCTGATACGTTTATGGAACTCTAGGAGAGATTACCGGTATCCCCATGATCAACTCCTTGATCACTATACCGGTTATCCTCATTACATATTTTGTCCTCTTTACTCGTGTCCGTATTTCAGTATCCTGTGATCATAATCAAAAGTGTATGAGTAGAAGATAACGACTTTGTAACACCGAGTAAGCCCAGAGAGTATCTCTCTATCTTGAGGGGAGCAAACCCTAGTCTTGAACTATCGCTACCGAGACATACATTTTTGATATACTTGTAAGTTGCCTTTATTAACATCCATTTACGGAATGACACGTGGTAACACCAATGTAATGATCCAGTATGTTTGTATGCAATATTCTCATGGTCTAAGGAGCAACGCAAACATGAACAAGTTATATGAAGTATTGATAACATAGCAACACTGATGTCTCTCTATAATTCATAAGTTGGGTCTATCCAATGATAGCCCACAAGTAGATGAGATCATTTGTAGCCTTTTCGATATTCTTTTAAAGAGTATCGAACCGAACGAGGAGGTAGAATTAATATTCTCTCAAGTTCTATCGACCATCAATAGAACTCTATGCACACTAACACTTACTTTACCTAGAATAATAAACAAACTACTTTGCGGGAATAAAAGTAGAAGTACTATGTATGTGTAATAAGATAGTTTTGGAAGATAATAAAGAATGTGAAAATAAAACTTAGGGTCTGCTTAGATAAAATAAAAATTATTTTAGTTTAACGAGTGTGGAAAGTGGTGGTAGGATTTGCGAGATTGTCCTAGGCAATTGATAAGTAGATCTCTTGTCATTGTTGCAGTTTTATATGAGGGTGAGGCATCAGCTAACAAACTTCGTACTTAGATCATATGCACTTATGATTGGAACTCTAGCAAGCATCCACAACTACTAATGACCATTAAGGCAAAACTCAGCCATATCATTAAGTATAAAGTCCCCTTTATCCCATACGCAACAATTCTCTTACTCGGTTTTGAGTTGTCATCACCCTCGCAACCCACTATAAGCGAACCATGAACATATATTGCAACACCCTACAATGATAATCACCCACGTGTGCGTGGCATGGAAGGAACTATAGGAAAACACCATAATAAAATATGCAACCCGAAGCAATCACGATCATCAATCAACCCATAGAACAAAACGAATCTACTCAAACATCATAGGATGGCGACACATCATTGGATAACAATATGAAGCATAAAGCACTATGTTCAAATAGGGGTACATCAGGTTGCGGGAGAGTGGACCGTAGATAATAGATGAGGGAAGGTGATGGTGGTATTGAGGAAGACGACAGAGTTGTTCTCGTCCATGATGGTTCCCCATGCGACACTCCGACGCCATTGGGAGAGAGAGGGGAAGAGAGTACCCCCTCCTCCTTCTTCTTCCTTGGCCTCCTGATACTTGTGATCTGCGTTGAATTTTCTGTGAAGAGAAATAGTTAATTGCAACACAATAGGTAAGTATTTCCCTCAGTTAAGAAACCAAGGTTTATCGAACCAATAGGAATATAAATCCACAACCATCTTCAGCGATTGCACACAAAAGAGCAAACAACTTGCACCCAACATGACAAGAGAGTTGTCAATCCCCTTGATCTCGTTATGTGCAAGGAAGTGAAGTGTAGATAATAGTAGATAATTGTAAATTGCAAAATAAAATAAAAGGTAAATAATGGCAGCAAGGTAGATAGGTTTTGTAAATATATAAGTGAATAGACCTGGGCCCCATAGTTTTCCCTAGTGGCATCTCTCATGTAGGCAACATATGGTGGGTAAACAAATTACTGTTGCACAATTGATAGAAAAGCGCATAGTTATGTGATATTCATGGCAATGATCATGTGTATATGGGCATCACGGCCATAAGCAAATAGTCCGACTCCTGCCAACACCTATTACTATTACACCACTTCAAGAGCGCTTCTATGCTTGCCTCTCTATGTATTAAGTACATGACAAACAAAGTAATGCTTGGAGAACGATGACATGATGTAGACAAAGTAAACTCAATCAATATCAATAAACCCCATCGTTTTATCCTTAGTGGCAACCATACAAAGACATGTCTTGTCCCCTTCTGTCACTGGGATATAGAGCACCGCCAGATTGAACCCACTACAACGCACCCCTCTCACTGAACAAATATCAATCTAGTTGGCCAAACTATTTGAATATATCGAAGATATTTATGAAGCTATAATGACCATGCAAATAAATCATAATATGTAGAGGTGAATCAAATACTTTTCATGAATAATCCGAAACAAAAACCCACAATCATCGGATCCCAACAAACACACCATACAAAAGAATTACATCGGATAGTTCAAAGCGAAGATGCGATGATCATTGTATTCAAAAGAGAGAGAGATAGCCATCTAAGTACTGACTACAGACCCATAGGTCTGTGGTGAACTACCCACACATCATCATGAGGCAACAAGGTTGATGAAGAGGCCCTCCGTGATCAACCGAATGGAGATCCAAATGAGATCGCGGCATGACAGAGACTTGTGGCAACAAAAAAAGTGTTTCAGGATGCTCTCTAGGGTTTTTGGAATATATGTGAATTTATAGGCCAGAGAACGGGGGTAAGAGGGCCACCAAGGAGGTACAAGCCATCACGGTGCATTGACCCCCTGGGCGCGCCCTTTTGGCTTGTGCCTCCCTCGTGCGGTCTCTGGTATTCTCCGGAAGCTTTCAGGTATTCTTTTGGTCCAGAAAGAACAATAAAAAAGTTTTGGGGCACTTGGACTTCGTTTGGCAATGTAAACCTGAAAAGTAATAGAACACGCAGAAAACAACAACTGGCACTAGGCACGTGGTCAATAGGTTAGTGCTAAAAATAATATGAATTTGAAATTATTACTCAAAAAGTATCCTAGAATGATAATATAATAGCATGGAACAACCAAAAAATATATATACATTGGAGACGTATAAACATCCCCAAGCTTAATTCATGCTCGTCCTCGAGTAGGTAAATGATAAAAACAAAATTATTTATGTGACATGCTACCCAATATGTAATCTTTTGCATGTATGCTCATTGAGAAACGGTGAATTAACAAACATCAACATAGTAATATTTATAGGCACAAGCAACAAGATCATCAATCTTCCAAAGTATACAATCCTAAAATAATATTTACCCCCATTCAGCTTACCATATTAGTAAGGCATGGCTACGTCTTCACCACATTAATACAAAGCACCACGGTGTCCAAGTCACGCAATTGGATCGTACTTTTTCAATGTGCATCAAATTTTTATTCTTCGCCCAATACATGAGCGTGAACCATGGACATAGCATAGATGTTGAATAGAATATGGTGGTATATATCAAAGGGGTAAAAAGTGGAGAAGATAGTCTCGCAACAACTAGGCATATCGACGAGCTATGGAGATGCCCATCGATAGATGTCAATTCAAGGAGTAGGGATTTCCATGCAAATGATGCACTAGAGCTATAAGTGCATTAAATCTCAACTAAAGCTAAGTGGATGTGCATCCAACTTTCTTGCTCATGAAGACCTCGGGCATTTGACGAAGCTAGTCATCGGAATATACAAGCCAAGTTTATAATAATGCAAAAGTAATTCCCACTAGCATATGAAAATGACATAACATGGGACTCTCTATATGAATAACAAGGTGCCACTTTGAGGCACAAGTGTGGTAAAGGATAATAGCAAAGTCCCTTCTCTCTTTTTCTTTCATTTTCATTTTTTTTCATTTTTTCCTACCCATTTTTTTATGGTGGGATCATTTTTCCTCCCCCATTTTTATTTATTCACCGGGAGAATGCTCTAATAATGATGATCATCACACTTTATTTACTTACTCAATATGAAAACTCCATATGAAGAACCATGAAACAATATGACTCAATATGAATGCCTCTGGCAGTGTACCAGGATGTGCAATGATCTAGAATGAAATGTATAAAAAATATGATGAATGATGGCTTTGCCACAAATACTATGTCATCTCTATATGATCATGCAAAGTAATATGATGATGAATGAACTAGTCATATGATGTAACGGTGGAATTTGCATGAGAATATATCTCGGAATGGCTATGGAAATGCCATAATAGGTAGGTATGGTGCTTTTTTAGTAATATATAAGAAGGCTTATGTGTGACAGAGCGTATTATGTCATGGAGTTTGGATGCACTGGCGAAGTTTGCACCAATCCTTGAGGTGAGAATGGGCAAGGCATGATACCGAAGAGGCTAGCAAAATATGAGGTGGTGAGATTGCGTATGTCCATGGGTTCAAATTAGTCATGAAGAACTCATATACTTATTGCAGAGTTTTATTAATCTTATCACAAACCAAAGTAATACTCACATGCCCCGAGGGAGGTGGTTGGGATAAGTTAACCATCGCGCGCCTTCGACTCGAAACAACACTAGGATTTTAATGAGGAATAGAAATGCTCACACATCCCCACCCTGCCTTTTTAATACTTAGACAAACAGGAAATTAACACCTCTTAATACTGATACTTCTACGAATCAACAATGATGCACTCGCACCTTTTTCACATTACCACATCAATATCATTAACCCACAATTTCTCTTTTATGTGCTACATGATGGTTTTGATTATCACTCATTGAATACTTATTATTTTTGGACTAATCTTATGACCCATGCAAATTACCGTCACTATTTATTAACTCTCAAACAAATATAAGTGAAGAACGATAGTGCAATTATTTCTACAAAATCTTTATGCCGCCATGCTCAAAAAGATATAAGTGAAGTACTAGATTAACTTCTAAGCTCAAAAGATATAAGTGAAGCACATAGAGTATTCTAACAAATTATGATGAAGGTATGTCTCTCTCAAATAGGTGTGTCTAGAAAATGATGATTGTGTAAAACTTAAAATAAAATAAAATAATAACAAATGATGCTCCAAGCAAAACTTATATCATGTGACGAATAAAATATAGCTCCAAGTGACATACTGATGGATTGAGACGAAAGAGGGGGTGCCTTCCGGGGCATCCCCAAGCTTTGACGCTTGAGTCTTCCTAGAGTATTACATTGGGGGTGCCTTGGGCATACCCAAGATTAGCCTCTTGCTGCTCTTTATTCCTTAATCCATTGTGATAAAACCCAAAACTTGAAAACTTCAATCACACAAAACTCAACAAAACTTCGTGAGATCTGTTAGTATAAGCAACATATCAAATACTTTAGGCACTATTATAAATTGATTCGTATTTCATTATTGCATAATAGGTATTGTATTCTAACTTCTCCATGGATTATACCCCACGATATAATCCATAGCATTATCAAAACAAGCAAACTATGCAAGCAAAAACATAATCTCTCTAAAACAGAATCTGTGTAAAACAGAACAGTTTGTAAAGATGTGTAAAGAACCTATAATTCTGTAACTCTAAAAATTCTGAAAACATTGGAAAACCTAAAAAATTTGTATAGCAATACCGTGTAAAAAATTCAGATCAAAAATATGTTCCAGTAAAATCAGAGAAATTCGGCAATGGATGCTAAAGTTTCTGTTTTCGCACCGTATCAATTCTACTCATCTTGTGAGTCACCCCAAAGGCTTTACTTGGCACAAACACTAATTAAAACATAAAAAACAATCATTACAGATTAAATAATCATGTTATCACACACAAACAGAAATTAAAAAGCAAAAATAAAGATAACTATTAGGTTGCCTCCCAACAAGCACTATTGTTTTATGCCCCTACCTAGGCATAATGCATAGTTTCAAGTGTTGTCATCTTTGACACTCCACCCATAAGTAGCTTTCATGATTGTACTGTCAATACCAGATTCATAAGGGTTCTCACATAATACCTAATGTATTATATAATTCCCATAATTTAGACCACTAAATATAAGCTATGGAAACACTAAAACAAACAAACTATGTATGCAAAACAAAATCTGTCAAAAAACAGAACAGTGTGTGAAGATCTGAATGAAATCCACATTTCCCTATGTCTAAAAATTCTTAAAATTAGGAAAGCACACAGAATTTTCATATAAAATTTGTGTAATAATTTTAGAATGTTTTGACCCTCCAGTAAAATTAGAGAAATTCTGCACTGGACATAAAAGTATTTATTTTTGCACAGAATCAAACTAACAAGTATCCTCACTATCCCAAAGGCTTTACTTGGAACTTTATTGAAATAAAAGACATAAAACATTATTAATTCAGTAGCTTAATCATGTGAACAAAAAAACCTAGAAAGGAAAGTGTTGGGTTGTCTCCCAACAAATGATGCTCACATAAGAATAGTAATTGAAACGTGCAAGGGAGCATCGTGAGTAACATGTCAAGAAATTTTAAGTATGACCCACTTCCTATGTGTAGGGATTTTGCAAGTAGACAATTTATTGTAGCAAGAATCAACTTGCATAGGAAGGCAAAACAAGCATAACTTCAAAACTTTGAACACATAGGGAGGAAACTTGATATTATTGCAATTTATACAAGCATAAGTTGCTCCATCATAATAATTTTTAGTACCATTAGGAATGAATTCCACAATATAAACATCACATAAAGCATTCTTTTCATGATCCACAAGCATATAAAGTTTATCACTCTCCACATAAGCAAATTACTTCTCATCCATAATAGTGGGAGCAAACTCAACAAAATAACTATCATGATACACTTGATTCACATAACCACATTTAATATTAAAATCATGATGAAAAGTTTCATGGTTATTATCAATATTTATAACATACATGTCATCACCATAATCATCATACATAGGAGGCATGCAATCATCATAATAAGTTTTGTCATCAAAACTCGGGGGACTAAAAATATCATCTTCCTCAAACATAGTGTCCCCAAGCTTGTGGATTTGATTATCATTAGCATCATGGATATTCATAGAATTCAACTAACAATATTGCTATCATGCTCATCATTCAAGGATTTCACATTAAGCATTTTAATAAATTCTTCGCTAACAATTGAGCACAATTTTCCGGCCCGTAATTTCCAAGAAAAACATCATAAAGGTAAAGAACTTGATGCAATATCAATTACATTTTTTGTAGTTTTATTTTATAAACCAAACTAGCGAAAAACAAGAAACTAAAAGATGTAATTGCAAGATCTAAAGTATACCTTCAATCACTCACCTCCGCGGCAACGTCACCAAAAAATAGCTTGATGTCTGCGACACTATTTTATTCTTGTAGACTCTGTTGGGGCTCGAAGCACAGAGTTTTGAAGGACAATAGAAATTTTAGCTTAAGTGGATGAAATATGGTTTATCAAACCATGGGAGGTGTAGGATGAAGATGGTCTCTCCTGAACAACCTTGCAATCAAATACAAGAAATCTCTTGTGTCCCCAACACACCCAATACAATGGTAATTGTATAGGTGAACTAGTTCGGCGAAGAGATGGTGATACAAGTGCAATATGGATGGTAGATATAGGTTTTTGTAATCTAAAAATATAAAAACAGCAAGGTATAAAGTGGCAAACAGCAAGCAAAACATTATATAAATGCCGTGAAACAAGGCCCAGGATTCATACTTTCACTAGTGCAATCTCTCAACAATGCTATCATAGTAGAATCATATGATCATCCTGTTGGGGAACGTCGCATGGGAAACAAAAATTTTCCTACGCACACGCAAACCTATCCATGGTGATGAGCATCTACGAGAGGGAGAGTGGATCTACATACCCTTGTAGATCGCTAAGCGGGAAGCGTTAAGAAACGCGGTTGGTGTAGTCGAACATCTTCGCGATCCAAATCGCCGAGCGTCCCGCGATCTCATCACGATCCGTCCCGCGATCCAATCACGATCCGTCCCGTGAACTCATCACGATCTGTCCCGCGATCTCATCACAATCCGTCTCATGATCTTGATCACAATCTGTCCCGCGAACTCATCACGATCCGTTCCGCGATCTCATCACGAACTGTCTCGCGATCTCGATCACGGTCCTTCCGATCTAGCGCCGAACGGACGGCACCTCCGCGTTCAGCACACGTGCAGCTTGATGACGATCTCCACCGTCTCGATCCAGCGAGAGGAGGTGGAGAGGAGAGAGAGTTCACCGGCAGCATGACGGTGCTCCGGTGATGGTGGTGGAGTGATTCCGGCAGGGCTTCGCCTAAGCGCTGCGGAAAACCGATCTAGAGGAGAAACTTTGCACCGGTGAAACGGGTAGCACGTGGCCGGAAATTCTGTCCAAAAACCACCCAATCCACTAGTATATATAGGAGGAGAGGAGAGGAGAGGCAGCCAAGGCCTTTGGGTCGGCCGAAATAGGAGGTGGGAGCAATCCTACTTCACCTCCAATCCTAGTTGGAGTAGGATTGCCTCCTATTGGCTGATTTTCCACTTTTTGCTTTAGGACTTTCTCTCCTGCGCCATGGGCCTTTGTGGCTGTTTTCCCAGCCCACTAAGGGCTGGTTATTATTCTCCCACAGCCCATGGACCTCTTGGGGTCGAAATACCCCTCCCGGAGGTCCTCTGGTACACTACCGGCACTCCCGGTACAATACCGATACTCCCGGTACAATACCGATGAGCCCGAAACTTTTCCGGAAACCAAACTGGGACTTCCTATATATGAATCTTTACCTCCGGACCATTCCGGAGCTCCTCATGACGTCTGGGATCTCATCCGGGACTCCGAACAACCTTCGGTCACCACCATACATAACTCTACACTACCGAAACGTCACCGACCTTAAGTGTGCAGACCCTGCGGGTTCGAGAACTATGTAGACATGACCGAGACACCTCTACGGTCTATAAACAATGGCGGGACCTGGACGTCCACATTCGTTCCTACATATTCTACGAAGATCTTTATCGGTCGAACCTCTATGTCAAGGATTCAGTTAATCCCGTATAACGTTCCCTTTGTTCTTCGGTATGTTACTTGCCCGAGATTCGATCGTCGGCATCTCCATACCTAGTTCAACCCCGTTACCAGCAAGTCTCTTTACTCGTTCCGTAATACAAGATCCCGCAACTAACAATTAGTCACATTGCTTGCAAGGCTTATTGTGATGTTGCATTACCGAGTGGGCCCTGAGATACCTCTCCGTCACACGGAGTAACAAATCCCAGTCTCGATCCATGCCAACTCAACAAACACCATCGGAGATACCTATAGAGCACCTTTATAGTCACCCAGTTACGTTGCGACGTTTGATACACACAAGGCACTCCTCCGATATCCGTGAGTTGCATGATCTCATGGTCATAGGAACATATACTTGACATGCAGAAAACAGTAGCAATAAACTGACACGATCATATGCTATGTTTGTAGTTTGGGTCTTATCCATCACATCATTCTCCTAATGATGTGATCCCGTTATCAAATGACATCTCATGTCCATGGCTAGGAAACCTCAACCATCCTTTGATCAACGAGCTAGTCCATTAGAGGCATACTAGGGACATGGTTTTGTCTATGTATCCACACATGCATTTAAGTCTCTGATCAATACAATTATAGCATGGATAATAAACGATTATCATGAATAAGGAAATATGATAATAACTAATTTATTATTGCCTCTAGGGCATATTTCCAACACATCCCTCAACGTGTAACAAAGAATCACTCCAAAGTTCATAAGTAGCGGAGAACATAAGATGAAATTGTTGTAGGTAGTAAGAAATTCCTCAAAGTTACCCTTTATGATCAATCCATCGGGCTATTCCTATAGATGTCACAAACAACCCTAGAATTCGGACTAAAATAACACTAATGATACATATCAATCAACCCTAATGTCACCTAGATACTCCAATGTCACCTCAAGTATTAGTGGGTTAATTATTCGACATGCATCAAACAATTTAAGATTTATCATATTCAATCCAACACAAAGAACTTCAAAGAGTACCCCAAGATTTCTATCGAAGAAGGTAGGACAAGAACGTGTGCTACCTCTTGAGCATGCGTTGGTTTTCCCTTGAAGAGGAAAGGGTGATGTAGTGAAGTAGATAAGTATTTCCCTCAGTTGTTGAGAACCAAGGTATCAATCCAGTAGGAGGAACAAGCAATTTACCAATGGATGTACCTACACAAATAATCAAACTCTTGCACCCAACGCTATAAAGGGGTTATCAATCCCTTCACGATTATTTGCAAGGATTAGATATGATATAGATAGATGTAAACGAGAATGGAAAGTAAAAGGTAAATAAATTGCAGCAAAGTATTTTTTGGTATATTTGGTTTATAGATCTGAAAATATATTATGGAAAGTAGACCCGGGGGCCATAGGTTTCACTAGAGGCTTCTCTCATGATGGGAAGTAATACGGTGGGTGAACAAATTACTATCGAGCAATTGATAGAAAAGCGAATAATTATGAAGATATATAAGGCAATGATTATGCATATAGGCATCACGTCCGTGTCAAGTAGACCGAAACGATTCTGCATCTACTACTATTACTCCACACATCGACCGACTCCTGCCTGCATCTAGAGTATTAAGTTCATAAAGAACAGAGTAACGCATTAGGTAAGATGACATGATGTAGAGGGATAAACTCAAGAAATATTATGATAAATCCATATTTTTATCCTTGATGGAAACAATACAATACATGCCTCGCTATCCCTACTATGTCACTGGGTGTGGACATCGCAAGATTGAACCCAAAACTAAGAACTTATTCCATTGCAAGAATTACCAATCTAGTTGGCCAAACCAAACCAATAACTCGAAGAGACTGACAAAGATATGAAATCATGCATATAAGAATTCAGAAAAGACTCAAATAATATCCATAGATAATCTGAACATAAACCCACAATTCATCGGATCTCAACAAACACATCGCAAAAGAGTATTACATTGGATAGATCTCCATGAAGATCATGAAGAACATGGTATTGAAGAGAAAAGAGAGAGAAGAAGCCATCTAGCTACTAGCTATGGACCTAAAGGTCTGTGGTGAACTACTCACACATCATCGGAGGGGCAATGTAGTTGATGTAGATGCCCTCCGTGATCGAACCCCCCTCCGGGAGATTACCAGAAAAGGCTCCATGATTGGATCTCTTGGGAACGGAGGCTTCCGGCGGCGGAAAAGTGTTTTCATAGCTCCTTCTAGTATACAGGGAATATTTATGAATTTATAGGCCGATAAATAGGGTTAGGAGAGCTGCCTTGGCCCCACAAGCCTAGGGGGTGCGCCCTACCCCTGGGCGCGCCGCTGTGGCTTGTGGCCACACGGCGGCTCTCCCGACTTCATCTCCAAGTCTTGTGGGTTGCTTTTGGTCCAAGAAAAATTATTCCAAATATTTTATTCGGTTTGGACTTTGTTTAATATTCCTTATCTGCAATACTCAAAAACAAGGAAAAAACAGAAACTGGGACTAGGCTCTAGATTAATAGGTTAGTCCCAAAAATTATATAAAATAGCATGTTAATGCATATAAAACATCCAAAAAAGATAACATAATAGCATGGAACAATCATAAATTATAGATACGTTGGAGACGTATCAACGTGCAATCAACCCCTATTCATAGAATCCCAAGGTCACTGAAATCCGCAAGTTGATGCCATAACATATATCAAATGAATCAATAGAATACCCCATTGTCACCATGAGTATCCACATACAAACCGCACATCAAGTGATCTCAAATCGAATATTCAATTTGACATAAAAACATTTCAAAGGGAAAGATTCAATTCATCAGAACAAGATACCAAGGGAAGAACACCATATGATCCAACTATATTAACAAAGCCCGTGATACATCAAGATCATGACATCTTAAGAACACGAGAGAGAGAGATTAAGTAAATAGCTACTGGTACATACCCTTAGCCTCGAGGGTGAACTACTCCCTCATCATCATGGCCTCCGTCGGGATGATGAATATGACCACCCGTGATGAATTCCCTTCCCCAATAGGGTACTAGAAAGGCTTTAGATGGGTTTTTCTTCGATATAGAGAGTTTCTGCAGCGGAGTGTAAGTTCTAGGTTAATTTCAAAAGGTTTCTATATATATAGAATTTTTTAATGTTGGAATCACTCTAGTTGGAGGCATGTGGGCCCCACAAGCCATCAGGGCCCACCTAGGGGGTTGGGCATGCCCTGTTGGCTTGTGTCCCATAGGTGGATCCCCTTTGGTGGTTCTTCACTTCGGTATTTCTTATTTCCTCCAGAAAAAATCATAAGAATGTTTTGGGCGATTCCGAGAACTTTTATTTTTTGTAAAAAAAGAACACCACGGTAATTCTGTTGAAAACAACGTCAGTCGAGGCTACTTCTAAATAAATCATATAAAGTGCAATAAAACCATGTAAAAGTATTGTAAACATAGGCAAACATGGCATGAATACTTCATAAATTATCGATACGTCGGACACATATCAATTATATTGATGAAAATGGGTTTGGAGGAGTGTTAACTCTAGGTACTAATGATCCCACTATTTTGGAGGGTATTCAATGTTATTATAATAATGATAAAAGTGGATTTGGTGAGGTCATGACTTTATTTAGTGATGGGTCCACTATTTTGGAAGAGTTATATAGTGAATATGACAACAAAGTTCCTATCTATGATGATTGTGGTGATGACATGTATGTTATGAAGAGTGATAGTAACCATGAAAATTGTCATCATGATTTTAATATTCAATGTGGCCATGTCAATCAAGTGTCTCATGATGGTTATTTTTTTGAGTTTGCTTCCACTACTATGAATGAGAAGAAAATTGCTAATGTGGAGAGGAATGAATTTTCTATGTTTGTGGATCATGAAAAGAGTGCTTTATATGATAGTTATATTATGGAATTACTTCATGATGCTAATGAAAATTATTATGAGGGGGGAACATATGCTTGTAGGTATTGCAATAATGTCATGTTTCCTCTCTATGTCTTCAAAATTTTGAAGTTGTGCTTGTTTTTCCTTCCTATGAAAGTTGATTCTTTCTACAATAAATTGTTTGCTTGAAAAATCCTTATGCATATGAAGTGGGTTATACTTAACTATGCTTCTCATATGCTTCATGATGCTGTCTTACATGTTCCAATTACTATTTCTATGTGAGCCTCATTGAAATCATCATGCCTAGCTAAAAGGTTTTAAAAAACGCGCTTGTTGGGAGACAACCCAATATTTATACTTTTTGTTTTTGTGTGTTCACATGATTAATCTATTGTATTAATCATGTTTTGTGCCTTTTTTAATAAAGTGCCAAGTAAAGCCTTTGGGATAGTGTGGATACTTGCTAATTTGATTATGTACAAAAACAGAATTTTTACGTCCAGTGGAGAATTTCTCTTATTTTATAGTAGAGTCAAAATAATCTGAACTTTTTACACAATTTTTATATGCAAATTCTCCATGTTGTCCTAATTTTCAGAATTTTTAGAGATAGGCAAATATGGTTTTTATTCAGATCTTCACAAATTATTCTATTTTTGACAGATTCCGTATTGCATGCATAGTTTGCTTGTTTTAGTGTTTCCATGGCTCATATTGAGTGATATGAATTAGGGGAATGATAGAATATAGCAGGTATTATGTGAGAACACTTATAAATATTGTCTTGACAATACCGAAGTGAATGAACTATATTTATTATACTAACCCATCTCACAAGTTTCGTTAAGTTTTGTGTGATTGAAGTTTTAAATATTTTGGTAAGACACCAATATAAGGAGAATAAGGAGTTGAAATACCCTAATATTGGGGATTCCCAAGGCACCTCTAGGTAATAACCAAGTAACACTCAAGCGTCTAAGCTTGGGGATGCCTTGAAAGGCATCCCTTCTTTCGTCTTCAACACTATTGGTATATCTTACTTAAAACTATATTTTTATTTGTCACATAATATGAGTTTTGCTTCGAGAATCATTGATTTTGTTAAAATTTTCTTTCTGTGATCTATAATCTTGTTTCCGATAAAAATTTCCAAGAATTACCTTCTAGGATTTTTGAATTACATATTTGATGTGTGTTGTGTAAAAACAGAAACTTTTGCTGTAGTATTTGAATTTTTGTATTTTAGTGGAACATCTAAAGTTTCTAAAATTTATACAAAATATTTTAATATAAATTATTTATCATTTACTAATTTTTTATAATTTTTGGATTAAATAAGTGCACTTTGTAAATTAATTGCTACAGACTGTCCCGTTTAGACAGATTGTTGTCATAATTTTGTTATCTGCTTCTCCTATAGTATTCATGACTTATATTGTTAGATATAAATTGTGGAAATGATAGTATATAGTATATAATGTTTGAAAAATATTATGCAACTTGTCTTGGCAATACAGAAACATTTTATTTATTCTTGTGTTCACTAACCTATCTCACGAGTTCTTTTCATGTTTTGTGTGGATGAAATTTTTGAGAACTAGGTGGAACCGGGATATGAGAGGAATTAATGAGACAGAAAATCTCAATCTTTGGGATTCCCAAGGCACCCCAAGTAAATATTTCAAGAAGTCTCAAGTATCTAAGCTTGAGGATGTTATGCATCCCAGCTCTCTTCGTAAAAAATATATTGGTTGGCCTATGTTGAGCCTAATTTTTTCCCGATCAAATGATATGTGCTATTCTTGGAGTGACATTTTTTTTAGTTTGTTGTTTCATATAAATCTCAGATCCGAAAATATTGATTGAGAGAGATTCCTCACATAGCTATTCAATTGTTTTACTACTCTTTGATCCGCACTTCTATATTTTTGAGAGTAGTTTGATGTTCACTCTTGTGCTTCAGTTATATCCTAAGAGGAAATTTTGAATGTATTGAAGGTCATAAATATTAAATTATATATGCTTCATATGCTTGTCCCATGGGAAGTAGTGACAACACATACAAGAAGTATAAGCGGTAAAATTTATTGGAAGTTAACAAACATGGCATTGGTCACTTGAACAATTCATGAAAGGATATTTAAGGAAGAGATATTTCACATATAAATATACTATCTTGGACAACTTCTATGATTGCGAGCCCCCATTAATTATTTTCACACTTGATCAAGTAGTTGATGTTGGACAAGGAAGACAAGGTAATGGTTATGTTTTTTTATATTCACATAGAAGTTATTGTTGGAAATATGCCCTAAAGGCAATAATAAATTGGTTATTATCATATTTCCTTGTTCATGATAAACTTCTATTATCCATTATAGAATTGTATTGATCGGAAACTCAAATACATGTGTGGATACATAGACAACCCCATGTCCTTAGTGAGACTCTACTAGACTAGCTCGTTGATCAAAGATGGTCAAGGTGTCTTGATCATAGACATGAGTTGTCATTTGATAACGAGATCACATCATTAGGAGAATGATGTGATGGACAATACCCAACCGTAAGCATAGCAGTTGATCGTGTTAGTTTATTGCTACTGCTTTATCCATGTCAAGTATCTGTTCCTACGACCATGAGATCATGCAACTCCCTGACACCGGAGGAATGCCTTGTGTCTACCAAACATCACAACGTAACTGGGTGACTATAAAGGTGCTCTACACGTATCTCCGAGGGTGTCTGTTGGGTTGGCATGGATTGAGACTGGGATTTGTCACTCCGTATGATGAAGAGGTATCTCTGGGCCCACTCGGTAATACAACATCACAAGAATCTTGCAAGAAATGTGACTAAGGAGTTAGTCACGGGATCTTGTATCACGAAACTAGTAAAGAGACTTGCCGGTAACGAGATTGAACTAGGTATGGAGATACCGACGATCGAATCTCGGGCAAGTAACATAGCGATGGACAAAGGGAACTGCATATAGGATTGTCTGAATCCTTGACATCGTAGTTCGACCGATAAAGATCTTCGTAGAATATGTAGGAACCAATGTGGGCATCTAGGTCCCAGTATTGGTTATTGACCATATAGTTGTCTCAGTAATGTCTACATAGTTCACGAACCCGCAAGG
Organism: Hordeum marinum; assembly: GCA_022496015.1. Taxonomy (NCBI): domain Eukaryota; kingdom Viridiplantae; phylum Streptophyta; class Magnoliopsida; order Poales; family Poaceae; genus Hordeum; species Hordeum marinum. The sequence goes on from CM039673.1 coordinate 497,810,363, forward strand.
CCTAGACACCTAACGTTCGGTGACGATTTGGTGTTGTTGAGTTATGTATGTTGGTGACCGAAGTTTGTTCGAAGTCCCGGATGAGATATCGGACATCATGAGGATCTCCAGAATGGTCCGAAGGTAATGATTCATATACGAGAAGTCATATTTTGGCTACCGTTTTTTTTGGGTTTTTTCGGTATTGTACCAGGAAGCTTCTAGAAGGTTCCTAAAACTCCCGGAGGAGTTCGGAAGTCCACCATGGGTTCCACCACGTTCCAAGGGTTTGCATGGGCTGAGGGGAGGTGCCCTAGACTTATTGGGCCAGGCGCACGAGTCCCTTAAGGCCCATGTGGCTTGGGAGAGGTGGAAAGTCAACCTGGTTTTGGAAAGGGAGGGAATTGGAGTAGGAGTCCAATTCCTCCCCCTTGGCTGCGCCCTAGGGCTTGGAGGGGCTGATCTCCACGCCCCTCCACCTATATATAGAGAGGAGGGGGAGACCCAAGAGCACACACGAAGCCCTTGGCTCCCCTCTCTCTCTCTCCCTAGATTGTTTTCTTCTCCGTTCGCGGTCTCGGTAGCGCAAGGCATAGCCTTGCCGGGATAGCACCACCACCGCCACCATGCCGTCATGTTGCTAAAGAACTCATCTACTACTCCAACCTCGCTCATTAGATCGAGGAGGCGGAGACATCATCAAACTGTACGTGTGCCGAACGCGGAGGTGCCGTCTGTTCGACACTAGATCAAGACGGAAGGTGATTGATCGCGTGACGGATAGCGATTTGGACCGCGAGACGTTCGACTACATCAACCGCATTTCTTAATGCTTCCTGCTTAGCGATCTACAAGGGTATGTAGATCCACTCTCTCTCTCTCGTGGATTCTCATCACCATGGATAGATCTTGTATATGCATAGGAATTTTTTGTTTCCCATGCAACATTCCCCAACAGTTATATTGTCATTGATCCTCTAACATGTGGTTCTTGCTTAGGATCTTTTGCTAGCCAAAAATTTGTACTAAGTAGAGATACTACTTGTGCATAAGAAAACCTTAAACCTAGTTTCTTGCCATGAGAGGCCACCATATCTACCTATGGATTGAATAAGATCCTCAACTAAATTATCATTGGTGCAAAAAGCAATAAAAATTGCTCTTAAATATGTATGACCTTTTATTGGAAGGGAAAATAAGTTTTGTACAAACTTGTGATGGTGAAGAAATAAAAGCGACGGACTGGATAATAAAGGTTGCTATCACAAGGGGCAATATAAAGTGACGTGCCTTTCCATTAAGAGTTTGCACATCCAAAAATAAAAAGCGCATGACAACCTATGCTTCCCTCTTCGAAGGGACTATCTTTACTTTTATGTATTGATTTTTATTTAAGAGTCAATAATGTTCATCCCTATTCCAATCTATTAATTCTTTAGTTGGCAAGCACCATCTGGTAGGGAAAGATCCAGGCATATATATCCTGTTGGATATAGGTGATCATGATTCATTATTGTTGACATTATCCGTGAGATAAATAAGTTGGGTGGTAGAACATTAAGACCCTATCTTCCTATGTGTTTGATTGAAACAACTTGTTCTAAAAATATGCTTTGAGTGTCAACAGTCATGGAAGACTAAATGATAGTTGAGCATATGGAATTTGCTATAACAAAGATCTTACATAGACCCTGCCTGAAAATAAGATGAACTGTAATTGTTTGATGACTGAAAACATAGTTTGCTAATTTTCAAGAAATTTTATGGTGTATACTTTAACATGTGAATAGCTTGCTACTTGATAATGAGAAGTTTTATGATAAATACTTGGTGGTTATGACGCTAGAAAATTGAATGAAATTTTCATTTATCAAAATTATACACTATGCTAGCATTAACACTTCATAAATTATTTCTTTTATCATATACCTATTCGAGGTCAAGTAGGAATTAAGCTTGGGGATGTTGATACTTCTCCAACGTATCGATACTTTATGAAGTATTCATGCCATATTTATCTTTACAGTACTTTTATATGGTTTTGATGCACTTTACATGGTTTATTTAAACTAACCCGGTCTGACGATGTTTTTAGCAGAATTACCATGGTGTTGTTTTTTGTGCAGAAAATGAAAGTTCTCGAAATCACCGGGAACTTTTTTATAAATTTTTTTGGACCAAAAGAAGACCTGGAATTTTCGAGAGGGGACTAGAGGCTCCACGAGGGAGCCACCACGCAACAAGGTGCGCCTAGGGGGGTGACCGCGCCCTGATATGTGGTGGCCCCCTCAGGTGTCTCCCGGCGTCCCTCTTTGGCCTATAAATTCCAATATATCCCAAAAACCCACATGAGCCTCGGAGAACTTCCGCTCCGCCGTCACAAATCTCTGTATCAAAGGAAAACCTGTCTGGAGCCTTTCCAATACCCCGCCGGAGGGGGAAATCATCACTGGTGGCCATCTTCATCATCCCGGCGGATGCCATGATGAGGAGGGAGTAGTTCACCCTGAGGGCTGAGGGTATGTACTAATAGCTAGGTGTTTAATCTCTCTCTCTCTCGTGTTCTTGAGATGGCACGATCTTGATATATCACGGGCTTTGTTAATATAGTTGGATCATATGACGTTTGTTCCTTGCTATCTTGTGGTGATGAATTGAATCTTTCCCTTTGAGATTTTGTTATGTCGGGTTGAATATTGGATTTGAGATCACTTGACGTATGTCTTGGTACTCAACTTGCGGATTCCCATGGTGACAATGGGGTAATCTATGGATAGGGGTTGATACACGATATTGTCCTACATTCTCCGATAGAAATCTTGGGGTACTCTTTGAAGTTCTTTTTGTTGGATTGAATATGGTGAATCTGAAATTGTTTGATGCATGTAAAATAATTAACTCATGGATACTTGTGGTGACATTGGAGTATCTAGGTGACATTAGGGTTGATTGATATGCATCATTGGTGTTATTTTAGTACGAACTCTAGGACCGTTTGTGACACCTATAGGAATAGCCCAATAGATTGATCGGAAAGGGTACTTTGAGGTGGTTTTACTACCTACAACAATTTCATCTCATGTTGTTCGCTAGATATGAAATTTGGAGTGATTCTTTGTTGCACATTGAGGGATGATCATATGATTCTATTCTGTTAGCATTGTTGAGAGATTGCACTAGTGAAAGTATGAACTCTAGGCCTTATTTACAAGCATTGTTATACCATTTTGCTCGCTGTTTACTACAATTTATCTTGCTGTTTTTATATTTTCAGATTACAAAAACCTATATCTACTATCCATATTGCAGTTGTATCACCATCTCTTCGCCGAACTAGTGCACCTATACAATTTTCCATTGAATTGGGTGTGTTGGGGACACAAGATATTTCTTGTATTTTATTTGTGGGTTGTTCGAGAGTAACCATCTTCATCCTACACCTCCCATGAATTGATAAACCTTAGGTCATCAACTTGAGGGAAAATTTCTACTGTCCTACAAAACTCTACACTTGGAGGCCCAACAGAGTCTACACGAATAAAGTTGTGTAGTAGACATCATCCATTCACCATTACTAAATATGCATGGGTGCACATCAGTTCCTTGTACAAAGGGAGCTCAAGCATTCAACACTCCAACTTTGAGGTGGTACTTGATTAAGTCGATGTGTTCGTGATGATCTGTGTTCGAGATCATGGGAGCGAGAATACGGATGACAATTGGGTCAAGCGCAAGTTCCTCAAGGCCATCATGCCATTCAACAAAGGCATGTCTTCCATGATTCGTTAAAGGCTGGACTTCCACACCTTGACCGCAAATGAAGTGTTGGATGAGTTTGTTCCTAAGAACATCTTTAACAAGACTGTCGACAACACCTAGCTCCTGTCCAACGGTCAAATAAGCCAACTCTTGCTTTGAAGGCTAAGGCGATACCAAAAGAGAAGAAGAAGAAGAAATAATAAGAAGAAGAATAAAGAAGAAGAACAAGAAGAAGAAGAAGAACAACAACAACAATAAGAAGAAGAAGAAAGAAGAAAGAAGAAGAATAATAATAAGAAGAAAGAATAATAATAATAATAATAATAATAAGAATGAAGAAGAATAAGAAGAATAAAGAAGAAGAAGAATAAGAATAATAATAATAAGAAGAATAAGAAGAAGAAAGAAGAAGTCGATCAAAGGCCTACAAGGTACATGAGGGTGAGCTATATAAGAAAAGCACTACTGGGGTCCCCCAATGTGCATCTCAAAGGAAGAAGTGAGACATCTTTTGGCAGGCATACACGCCGACGTGTGCGATTAACGCAATAACCCGAAGAAAGGAACCCATGGAGGAACTATTTTCTTCGAAAGATGTTTCTTACGTTAAACAATAACATAACGTACCTACATGTGCATGTTTTGTCTATTCGCACCACATGGCCGGATTGCCCAGTTCTCCGAAATAACTTCCTATTACTAAAATATATACCGTACAAAACACTCCACATCCATTGGTGGGGGAGGTAGAAGCCGATGGCCAGTTAAGATAGAGTTTAAAACACAAATGGAATCGGTTTGGTGTTAAGTAAATAGTTACATAGAATCAAAACATTACATTGATCGGTCGAGATCATCTATTATGGCGTCCAGGGCACAGTCCTCGTGAGTAATCTGAGCGGTGGGCATCACTTGGTCATAAACCAAGTGAAGGGGTATTTCTTGTCCATCCGGCCCTGCCGGCCGAACCCGGGCCAGGTGCTCCAGGTTGAGTTTGGTGAAACGGGTCTTCACCATGTCCCACGCCTCCCGAGCTCCCTCTTGATAAGCCGAAGTCTTTCATATCTCAAAATGACTTCGGGCTCCTTTAAAATGCTTTGCCAGTTCGGCCATCCCTTGTGGAGGTGTCTCGGATGGTGAGAGCGCCCTGGTCATGCTCCTCATAGCTTTCCGAGATTGCTCGTGCACTATGGACAGTTCCTTTAGCAGGCCCCCACCAAATGAGCTGATCTCTTCCTCAGGACGCGAGGCTAGGAGGACTAAGCATGGCATATGATGTATCAATTACACTCAACACAACGTGAATACTCTATGAAATTCCAGGTTTATAAATTCACTTACAGAACATGCCCCCCTTTAATTTCTGGTTCTGCTCATGGGTTTGTGCCAAATGAGTCTTTAAACTCTCAATTTCTTGGGCTTGCCGTTGTTTTTTGTTGTTTTTTTGTCACGATAGTTGTCCTCGTGCAAGGACTTTGGTGTGAGGCCATCGCGGGTGGGTGGCGACTCAAAGGGATCAGACGGGAACGGGAGGCGAGTTTACCCAGGTTCGGACCCTTCGATCGAGATAATAGCCTACGTCATGCTTTGTGTCTATATTAATGGTGATCTTGATTACAAGGATGTGGGATTGCTAACCTACCTTTAGAGGGTGTCAAACTTGAGTCCTTTGGCCTTGGGGGTTTGCCTTTATATATATAGGTCAAGACCCTAGGGTATATGACCTGGCTTGAGACTGTGTCAGTATTTCCCCAAAGAGGAAGGGATGACGCATCACAACGACGGTAAGTATTTCCCTCAGTTAATAAACCAAGGTATCAATCTGTAGAGGAAGATCAAGCACCTACGTAAACAACACCTGCACACAAATAACAAATACTTGCAACGCGACGCATAAGAGAGGTTGTCAAGATCTCAATGATAAACAAATAGATTAGGTTGTGATAGTTTTGGCAAACAAATCTCGTAAGAACTAAAAATAAAATAAGTAAATAAAAATTGAAGCAAGGTATTTTTGTTTTCTTGGATTAATAGATCTAAAAAGAAAATGGCAAAATAGTAGCTCGTAAATCAATATGTTGGAAAAGTAGACCCGAGGATCATATGTTTAACTAGTGGCTTCTCTCATGAGTATAGCACACGGTGGGTGAACAAATTACTGTTGGGCAATTGATAAAAGATCACATAATCATGACGATATCCAGAGAATGATCATTATATAGGCATCACGTCCAAGATAAGTAGACCAAAACGATTTTGCATCTACTTCTATTACTCCACACATCGGCCGCTATCCAGCATGCATGTCGTGTATTAAGTTCATGGAAAAACGGAGTAATGCAATAAGAACAGTGAAATGATGTAGACCAGATCTATTCATGTAGGAATAGACCCCATCTTTTTATCCTTAATGGCAACGATACATGCGTGTCTTGCTACCCCTTCTGTCACTGGGAATGAACATCGCAAGATCGAACCCATCACAAAGCACCACTTCCCATGGCAAGAAAAATCAACCTAGTTGGCCTAAGTAAACCAAAGATTCGAAGAAAAAACACGAGGCTATAAGTAGTCATGCAAATAAGAGATCAAAGAGGGCTCAAATAATATTCATGGATAGAAATTGATCATCAACTCAAAATTCATTGGATCCCAACATACACACTACAATTTTTTACATCAAATAGATCTCCAAGAGATCGTTGTATTGAGAATCATAAGAGAGAGAGAGAGAGGAAGCCATCTAGCTACTGCCTATGGACCCATATGTCTATGGTGGACTACTCACGCGTCATCGGAGAGGCACCTATGATGAAGATGAACCCCTCCGTGATGGTTTCTAGATTGGATCTCAAGGTTCCGGAACTTGTGACAGCTGGAATTGTGTTTTGTCGACTCCCCTAGGGTTTTTGGAATATTTGAGAATTTATAGGCATCATAGGCGATGGAGAGGCGCCCCGAGGAGGGCACAACCCACCAGGTCATGGGCAGCCCCCCTAGCGTGACCTGGTGGGTTGTGGTCTCCTCGGCCCACTCCCCCAGCACTTCTTTGGTCCACTGAGTGTCTTCTGGTCAAGAAAAGATCTCCAAAATGTTCCGTTGCGATTGGACTCCATTTGATATTGATTTTCTGCAAAGTAAAAAATAAGCAAAAACAACATGGAACAAGCAAAAATTATAGATATGTTGGAGACATATCAACATCCCCAAGCTTAATTCCTACTCATCCTCGTGTAGGTAAATGATAAAAACAGAATTTTTGATGTGGAATACTGCATAACATGTTCATCACATTCTTTTCTTTTGTATAGCATGACATTTGGATTTATAATGATTCAAAGCAATAGTGTAGTTTTAACATAATGACTTCAATACTCAAGCATGTCAACAAACAACCATGTCTTTCAAAATAGCAACACTAAAGAAAGTTATCCCTAGCCCATCATGCTCAGTCATTGATCCATTTATGAAACACTCTCAAATATTAGCTATGCCCAATGATCAAGTACGATCATAGTGCCCCCTAGTTGGTGCTTATAAGGGAAGATGGAGACTCAAAGCAAAAAATAAAAATTGCATTTAGTAAATAGATAGGCTCATCACAGAGGGAAGTATGGATTTGTAGAGGTTCAAGAGCTCAAGTCTTTCAATTGAGAGAGAAAAAAAATACTTTGGATGGCATGCTTTCCCTGTCAACGAAAACAACAAAGTAGCTCACAATACTTTCCATGCTAGATATATCATAGGTGGTTCCCGAACAGAAAATAAATTTTATTCCTTCCACCAAACGTTCACTTTCCATGGTGGGTCATATCCACGGTTGCCTTCCATATCAATACTTTCCAAGGAATTTATTATTTGACAACATAAAGTAAATATTTTTCTTTTTCATTTCAGGAATGGGCATCCCTATTACCGCCGCACACTCGTGCAATCACAAGTGAATAAACACTCATCTTGAGAATAACACATCTAGCATGAAAAATATTGGATACTCCCCACCATTTCATGAGTGGTACGGGCACACAAAAGAGAAAAATTATTTTGAAAATTTAGAGATGGCACATACAAATTTGCTTGGAACAACATGAAACTACCGCATATAGGTAGGTATGGTGGACTCTATTGGAAATATGCCCTAGAGCCAATAATAAATTAGTTATTATCATATTTCCTTGTTCATGATAATCGCTTATTATACATGCTATAATTGTATTGATCGGAGACTTAGATGCATGTGTGGATACATAGACAAAACCATGTCCCTAGTATGCCTCTAATAGACTAGCTCGTTGATCAAAGATGGTTAAGGTTTCCTAGCCATGGACATGAGATGTCATTTGATAACAGGATCACATCATTAGGAGAATGGTGTGATGGACAAGACCCAAACTACAAACGTAGCATATGATCATGTCAGTTTAATGCTACTGTTTTTTGCATGTCAAGTATCTGTTCCTATGACCATGAGATCATGCAACTCACTAACACCGAAGGAGTGCCTTGTGTGTATCAAACATCGCAATGTAACTGGGTGACTATAAAGGTACTCTACAGGTATCTCCGAGGGTGTCTGTTGGGTTGGCATGGATCAAGACTGGGATTTGTTACTCCGTGTGACGGAGAGGTATCTCAGGGCTCACTCGGTAATACAACATCACAACAAGCCTTGCAAGCAATGTGACTAAGTGTTAGTCATGGGATCTTTCATTACAGAACGAGTAAAGAGGCTTTCCGGTAACGAGGTTGAACTAGGTATCAAGATACCGATGATCGAATCTCGGGTAAGTAACATACCGAAGAACAAAGGGACCATCATACGGGATTAACTAAATCCTTGACATAGAGTTTCGACCGATAAAGATCTTCATAGAATATGTAGGAACCAATATGGGCATCCAGGTCCCGCTATTGGTTATTGACCGTAGAGGTGTCTCGGTCATGTCTACATAGTTCTTGAACCCGCAGGGTCTACACACTTAAGGTTTGGTGACGTTTCGGTAGTATAGAGTTATGCGTGGTGGTGACCGAAGGTTGTTCGGAATCCCGGATGAGATCCTGGACATCACGAGGAGCTCCGGAATGGTCCAGAGGTAAAGATTGATATATAGGAAGTCCTATTTTGGTCGCCAGAAAAGTTTCGGCCTCATCGGTAGTGTACCGGGAGTGCCGGTAGTGTACCAGGAGACCATCGGAGGGGTATTTCGACCCAAGAGGCTACATGGGATGTGGGAGAGTGAATACCAGCCCTTAGTGGGCTGGTGGAAATCCCACACAAGGCCCATGCGTCTGGGAAGAAAAACCCAAAGAGAAAAAGGTGGAAAAAGGCAAAAAGGCCAAAATAAGGAGTCCTAGTCCTACTAGGATTGGAGGAGGATTCCTCCTCTCCTCCCACTTCGGCCGAAGCCTAGAGTGATTGGCCCTTGCGCCAAGTCTCCTCCTCTCTTCCTCTTATATATACTAGAGGTTTTAGGGTTTTTGCACTAGATTTTTAGCCACGTGCTACCCGTTCCTCTAGTGCACAGTTTCTCCTCTAGATCGATTTTCTGCAGTGCTTAGGCGAAGCCCTGCCGGAATTGCTCCACCCCCATCATCGCGGCACCGTCACGCTGCCGGAGAACTCGTCTACCTCTCCACTCCCTCTTGCTGTGTCAAGAAGGTGGAGATCGTCATTGAGCTATACGTGTGCTGAACGTGGAGGTGCCGTTCGTTCGGCGCTAGATCGGAAGGACCGTGATCAAAATCACGAGACGGTCGTGATGGGATCGCAGGACGGATCATGATGAGTTTGCGGGACGGATCGTGATTGGATCGCGGGACGGATCGTGATGAGATCACGGGACGCTCGGCGATTTGTATTGTGAAGACGTTCGACTACACCAACCGCGTTTCTTAACGCTTCCCGCTTAGCGATCTACAAGGGTATGTAGATCCACTCTCCCTCTCGTAGATGCTCATCACTGTGGATAGATCTTGCATGTGCGTAGGAAATTTTTTGTTTCCCATGCAACGTTCCCCATCAGTGGCATCATGAGCTAGGTCTATGTGTAGATGAGATCTCGAGTAGAACACAAAGAGTTTGTGGGCGTTGATGCTTAGATTGCTTTCTCCCTTGGTCGTGTTTTGGTTCAGCGGTATTGTGGGATGAAGCAGCCCGGACCAACCTTACTCGTACGCTTACGAGAGACTGGTTCCATCGACTTACGTGGAACTTCGTTGCACAAAGATGGCTGGCGGGTGTCTGTTTCTCCTACTTTAGTTGGATCGGATTCGACTAAGGCGGTCCTTGAGAAGGTTGAAAAGCAACTTATGTATCATCGTTGTGGTTTATGCGTAGGTGAGAATTGTTCTTGCTAGATACCCCTAGTAGCCACGTAAAACATGCAACAACAATTAGAGGACGTCTAACTTGTTTTTGCAGGGTATTTTGTGATGTGATATAGCCAATTACATGATGATATATATGTGATGTATGAGATGATCATGTTTTGTATAGAATATCACGACTTGCATGTCGATGAGTACGGCAACCGGCAGGAGCCATAGGGTTGTCTTTAATTATTGTATGACCTGTGTGTCAATCATTAAGCGCTATGTAATGCTTTACTTTATCGCTAAACGGTAGCAATAGTAGTAGAAGCATGGTGGGCGTGACAACCCCGATGGTGACACGTTGATGGCAATCAAGATGATGGAGATCATGGTGTCATGCCGGTGATGATGGAGATCATGTCGGTGCTTTCATGATGGAGATCAAAAGCACAAGTTCAAGGCCATATCATGTCACTTATGATTTGCATGTGATGTTAATCCTTTTATGCAGCTTGTTTTGCTTAGGACGACGGTAGCATTATAAGGTGATCCCTCACTTTAATTTCAAGATAAATTGTGTTCTCCCCGAGTGTGCACCATCGCAAAAGTTCATAGTGTCGAGACACCACGTGATGATCGGGTGTGATAGACTCTATGTTCACATACAATGGGTGCAAGCTAGTGTTGCACATGTAGAACACTCGGGTTAAACTTGACGAGCCTAGCATGTACAGACATGGCCTCAGAACACAAGAGATTTAAAGGTCGAACATGAGTCATATGGTAGATATGATCAACATGATGATGTTCACCATTGAAACCACCTCAACTCACGTGATGATCGGACTTGAGTTGGTGAATTTGGATCATGTATCACTCGAATGACTGGAGGGATGTCAATTTGAGTGGGAGTTCTTCAGTAATATGATTAATTGAACTCATTATCATGAACGTAGTTAGTAGTGTCTTTGCAAATTATGTTGTAGATTACTTCTCACGTTGTATCTCCCTTGAATTTTTATATGTTCCTAGAGAAATAGGGTTGAAAGATGATGGTAGCAATATTGCGGACTGGGTCCATGATCTGAGGATTGTCCTCATTGCTGCACAAAAGTCTTATGTCCTTAATGCACCGCTCGGTGTGCCAACCCCTCTAGCATCGTTTGTAGATGCTGTGAACATCTGACAGGCACGTTCTGATGACTACTTGATAGTTTAGTGCGTCATGCATTACTGCTTAGAATTGAGGCTCTCAAACGTTTTGAACGTCACGGAACATATGAGATGTTCTAAGAGCTGAAATTAGGATCTCAGGCTCGTGCCCGTGTTGCGAGATATGAGATCTCCAACAAGATTCTTTGCCTGTAAGATGAAAGAGAATAGCTCAATCGGTGAGCATGTGCTCAGATTGTCTGGGTGCTACAATCGCCTGAATCGAGTGGGAGTTGATCTTCCACATAAGACAGTGATTGATATAGTTCTCCAAGTCACTCACTAAGCTACTAGAACTTGGTGATGAACTATAAAATGCCAGGGATAGAAATAATGATCCCTGAGCTGTTCACGATGTTTGGAACCGCGAAGGTAGAAATCAAGAAGGAGTGTCACGTGTTGATGGTTAGTCAAACCACTAGTTTCGAGAAGGGCAAGAGCAAGGAGGGAAACTTCATGGATAGCAAGTCAGTTGCTGCTCCAATGAAGCAACCCAAAGTTGAACCCAAACCCGAGACTAAGTGCTTCGATTATGAGGAGAGTGTTCGCTAAAGCAGAACAACCCTAGATACTTGGTAGATAAGAAGGCTGGCAACATCGACAGAAGTATATTTGATATATGCGTTATTGATGTATACCTTGCTAGTACTCCTACTAGCACATGGGTATTGGATACCGGTTCGGTTGGTAAATGTTAGTAACTCGAAATAAAAGCTACGGAATAAACGGAGAACTAGCTAAGGGTGAGGTGACGATGTGTGTTGGAAATGTTTCCAAGGTTGATGTGATCAACATCGCACGCTCTCTCTACCTTCGGGATTAGTGACGAACCTAAATAAATGTTATTTGGTGTTTTGCGTTGAGCATGAACGTGATTAGATCGTGTTTATTGCAACATGGTTATTCATTTAAGTTACAGAATAATGGTTATTCTATTTACATGAATAATACCTTCAATGGTCATGCAGCCAGTGAGAATGGTTTGTTGAATCTTGATCGTAGTAATACACATGTTCATAACATTGATGCCAAAAGATACAAAGTTAATAATAATAGTACCACATACTTGTGGTACTACCGCTAAAGGTCATATTGGTATAAAACCCATGAAGAAACTCCATGTTGATGGATCTTTGGACTCATTCGATTTCGAATCGGTTGAGACATGCGAACCATGCCTCTTGGTCAAGATGACTAAGGACCCCGTTTTCTAGTTTGATGGAGCAGGCAAGTGATTTATTGGAAATGATACATGTTGATGTATGCAATCCAATGAGTCTTATAGCGTGCGGTGGATATCGTTATTTTCTTACCTTCACTGATGATTTAAGTAGATATAGTGTATATTTACTTAATGAAACACAAGTCTGAATCGTTTGAAAGGTTCAAGCAAATTCAGTGCAAAGTTTAAGATCATCATGACAAGAAGAAATGTCTGCGATATGATCGTGGAGGTGAATATCTGAGTTACGAGTTTGGCATACAACTTTATACAATGTGAAAGTTGTTTCACAACACATGCCACCTGGAACACCATAGCGTGATGGTGTGTCCAAACGTCATAGTCGTGCTCTATTGGATATGGTGCGTGCGATGATGTCTCTTATCATTTTGCTACTATAATTTTCGGGTTATGCATTAGAGACAACTACATTCACTGTAAATAGGACACCATCTAAATCCGTTGAGATGACACCGTGTGAATTATGGTTTGATAGAAACCTAAGCTGTAATTTCTTAATGTTTGGGGCTGCAACGCTTGTGTGGAAAAATGTTTTCACCTAATGAGCTCGAACCCAAAGCGGACAAATGCATCTTCATAGATTACCCTAAGACAGTTGGGTGAACCTTCTATCTCAGATCCAAGCATAAAGTGTTTGTTATTAAAACGGCTCCTTTCCCGAGAAAAAGTTTCTCTCGAAAGAATTGAGTGGAAGGAAGATAGAACTTGATGAGGTTGTTGAACCTTTGTTTCAACCAGAGAGTAGCGCAACACAGAAAGATGTTTTTGTGGAACCTACGTTAGTTGAAGAGGAAGTAAATGATGATGATCATGAAGCTTCGGATCAAGTTACTATCGAACCTCGTAGGTCGACAAGGATGTGTACTGCTCCTGAGCGGTATGACAACCCTGTCTTGGAGGTCATGTTGTTGGACAATGATGAACCTACGAGCTTTGGAGAAGCGATGATGGGCCCAGATTCCGACAAATGGTTAGAGGCCATGAAATCCGAGAAAGGATCTATGTATGAAAACCAAGTATAGACTTTAGTAGACTTGCTCCTTGGACGGCAGGTCATTGAGTACAAATGGACCTTTAAGATGAAGACAGACGCTGATGGTGAATGTCACCATTTATAAAGCTCGACTTGTCGCGAAGAAGTTTCCGCCAAGTTCAAGGAGTTGTCTGCGATGAGACTTTCTCACTCGTAGCGATGCTAACGTTTGTTGGAATTATGGTAGCAGTTGCTGCCTTTTGCAATTATAAAATCTGGCAGATGGATGCCAAAACATCGTTTCCTTCCTTAAGGAAAGGTTGTATGAGATACAACCAGAAGGTTTTGTCCTAAGGATGCTAAAAGGTGTGCAAGCTTCAGTGATCCTTCTATGAACTGAAGCAAGCATCTCGGAGTTGGAGTATACACTTTGATGAGGTGATCAAAGTTTTTGAGTCCATACAAAGTTTATGAGAAGCTTGTATTTACAATAAAGTGAGTGGGAGCACTATACAGTTTCTGGTAAGCATATGTGGTTGACATATTGTTGATCGGAAATGATGTAGAATTTCTGGAAAGCATAAACGGTTGTTTGAAAAGAGTTTTTCAAAGGAAGACCTGGATCAAGCTACCTAATTGTTGAGCATCAAGATCTATAGAGATAGATCAAGATGCTTGATGAGACTTTCAATGAGTACATACCTTGACAAGATTTTGAAAGAGGTCAAAATGGATCAGTCAGAGAAAGAGTTCTCGCCTGATTTGTAAGGTGTGAAGTTGAGTGAGACTCAGAGCTCGACAACGACAGAAGAAAGAGAAAGGATGAATGTCGTCCCCTATGCCTTAGCCATAGGCTCTATATTATGCCATGCTGCGTACCGCACCTGGTCTGTGCCTTGCCATGAGTGTGTCAAGGGGTACAAAAGTGATCCAAGAGTGGATCATTGGACAGCGGTCAAGACTATCCTTAGTAACTAAAAGACTAAGGAGATGTTTCTTGATTATGGAGGTGATAAAGAGTTCGTCGTAAAGAGTTACGTCGATGCAAGATTTCACACCAATCCGGATGACTCATGGTAGCAATCTGGATACGTATAGTGGAGCAGCCATTTGGAATAGTACCAAGTGGAGTGTGGTAGCAGTGTTTACTGTTTGACATAGAGATTTGCAAAGTACACACGGATCTGAATGTCACAGACCCGTTGACTATAAGACCTCTCTCACATGCAAAGCATGATCGAGCCCCAGAACTCATTGGGTGTTAGATTCATAACAATGTGAATCACATGGTGATGTGAACTAGATTATTGACTCTAGTGCAAGTGGGAGACTGTTGGAAATATGCCCTAGAGGCAATAATAAATTAGTTATTATCATATTTCCTTTTTCATGATAATCGTTTATTATCCATGCTATAATTGTATTGATCGGAGACTTAGATGCATGTGTGGCTACATAGACAAAACCATGTCCCTAGTATGCCTCTAATAGACTAGCTCGTTGATCAAAGATGGTTAAGGTTTCCTATCCATGGACATGAGATGTCATTTCATAACGGGCTCACATCATTAGGAGAATGGTGTGATGGACAAGACCCAAACTACAAACGTAGCATATGATCGTGTCAGTTTAATGCTACTGTTTTCTACATGCCAAGTATCTGTTCCTATGACCATGAGATCATGCAAATCACTAACACCGGAGGAGTGCCTTGTGTGTATGAAACGTTGCAACATAACTGGGTGACTATAAAGGTACTCTACAGGTATCTCCGAGGGTGTCTGTTGGGTTGGCATGGATCAGGACTGGGATTTGTTACTCCGCGTGACAGAGAGGTATCTCAGGGCCCACTCGGTAATACAGCATCACAACAAGCCTTGCAAGCAATGTGACTAAGTGTTAGTCACGGGATCTTGTATTACAGAACGAGTAAAGAGACTTGCCAACAACGAGGTTGAACTAGGTATCAAGATACCGACGATCGAATCTCGGGCAAGTAACATACCGAAGAACAAAGGGACCATCATACGGGATTAACTGAATCCTTGACATAGAGTTTCGACCGATAAAGATCTACGTAGAATATGTAGGAACCAATATGGGCATCCAGGTCTTGCTATTGGTTATTGACCGTAGAGGTGTCTCGATCATGTCTACATAGTTCTCAAACCCGCAGGGTCTGCACACTTAAGGTTTGGTGACGTTTCGGTAGTATAGAGTTATGCATGGTGGTGACCGAAGGTTGTTCGGAGTCCCGGATGAGATCCCAGACATCAAGAGGAGCTCCGGAATGGTCCGGAGGTAAATATTGATATATAGGAAGTCCTATTTTGGTCGCCGGAAAAGTTTCGGGCTCATTGGTAGTGTACCGGGTGTGCGGGTAGTGTACCAGGAGACCATCGGGAGGGGTATTTCGACCCAAGAGGCTATATGGGCTGTCGGAGAGTGAATACCATCCCTTAGTGGGCTGGTGGAAGTCCCACACAAGGCCCATGCATCTGGGAAGAAAAACCCAAAGAGAAAAAGGTGGAAAAAGGCAAAAAGGCCAAAATAAGGAGGAGTCCTAGTCCTACTAGGATTGGAGGAGGATTCCTCCTCTCCTCCCACTTCGGCCAAAGCCTAGAGGTCTTGGCCCTTGCGGAAAGTATCCACCTCTCTTACTCTTATATATACTAGAGGTTTTAGGGTTTTTGCACTAGATTTTTAGCCACGTGCTACCCGTTCCTCTAGTGCATAGTTTCTCCTCTAGATCGGTTTTCTGCAGTGCTTAGGCGAGACCCTGCCGGAATTTCTCCACCACCATCACCGTGGCGCCGTCATGCTGCCAGAGAACTCGTATAACTCTCCGCTCCCTCTTGCTAGATCAAGAAGGCAGAGATCGTCATCGAGCTATACGTGTGCTGAATGCGAAGGTGCCGTCCATTCGGCGCTAGATCGGAAGGACCGTGATCAAGATCATGAGACGGATCGTGATGAGATCACGGGACGGATCATGATGAGTTCGCGGGACGGATCATGATTGGATCGCGGGACGGAATCATGATGAGATCATGGGATGCTCGGTGATTTGTATTGCGAAGACGTTTGACTACACCAACCGCGTTTCTTAACGCTTCCCGCTTAGCGATCTACAAGGGTATGTAGATCCACTCTGCCTCTCGTAGATGCTCATAACCATGGATAGATCTTGCATGTGCATAGGAAATTTTTTGTTTCCCATGCAACGTTCCCCAACAGACTCATAAGGCAAAATTTGGTTTAAGAATTTTTTATTCACAAGTAATATTTATACTTAGTACAAGTGAAGGCTAGCAAATAGATTGGGAAGTGACCAAACCAAGAAACGAAAATTCACATAAGTGAGCATTGATCATAACTATTAACTTTCGTGCATGCATAGGGAATCACAAACCATAACACCAATATTCCTAATAAGTATAATTACTCATAAACATTACTCACATATTACTATCATCACATTTCAAAACTATTACAAGGAATTAAGTTTAATTTGTCTTGATCTTCATGAAAGTTTTTATTATATCCTCGTTGGTATCTATCAGTTTGGGACTAGTTTCATATATTGTCATTGCTTTTTGGCAAGCTCAAACAATTTAAGTTAATCACATGATCATAAAGATTTCATCTCTAAAAAAGGTATAAGTGAAGCATGCGAGTATTTCTACCAAATTTTCCAAGCACACCACGCTCAAAAAGATATAAGTGAAGCACTAGAGCAATTTATATAGCTCAAAAAGTTTAAGTGAAGTACATAGAGCAATTCTAACAAATGATAGCACAATTTTGGCTCTCTCAAATAGGTGTGTCCATAAAGTATACAAAGGAAAAACTAAAAAAAAAGTAAACAAAGATACAATACGCTCCAAGCAAAACACATGATATGTGACGAATAAAATATAGCTCCAAGTAAAATACCGATGGTCGTTAGAAGAAAGAGGGGATGCCACTCGGGGGCACCCCCAAGCTTAGTTGCTTGTTTATCTTTGGATATATCTTGGGGGTGCAGTAGCATCCCAAATCTTAGGTTTTTTATACTCCTTATTCCTTCGTCCATCGTGATCTCACCCAAAACTTGAAAACTTCAATCACACAAAACTCAACAAAATCTTCGTGAGATCCGTTAGTATAAGAAAGCAAATCACTACTTTACGTACTGTTGCAAACCCATTCATATTTTGTTATTGCATTATAACTAATGTATTTTAACTTTACCATGGCTTATTCCCCCAATACAAACCATATATTCATCAAAACAAGCACATAATGCAACAAAAATAGAATCTGTCTTAAACAAAACAGTCTGTAGTAACCTGTACTCTACCCATACTTATGGAACTCTAAAAACTTTGAAACAGTAGTAAAACATAAATAATTTGTATAGAAACACCGTATTAAAATTAATCTCAATATCATGTTCCAGTAAAAAACGAAAATTCATATACGGGACGTAAAGTTTCTGTTTCAGATCCATCATCACTTCTACTCATCCCATGAATCATCCTAAAGGCTTTACTTGGCACAAACACTAAATAAACCATAAAAACACAATAATAACACATGCATAATTGTGCAAAATAGTCAAAAACATAATGGAAAAGATAAAAATATTTTATTCATTGGGTTGCCTCCCAACAAGTGCTATCGTTTTACGCCCCTAGCTAGGCATGATGATTTCAATGATGCTCGCATAAAGGTAAAGAATTGGAACATAAAGATAGAATCATGAAATCAGATGGAAATCATATTTAAGTCTAACCCACTTCCTATGCATAGGTATTTTGTGAGAAAACACATTATGGGAACAAGAATCAATTAGCATAGGAAGGTAAAACAAGTATAACTTCAAAATTTCCAACACATAGAGAAGAGACTTGAAATTATTGCAATATGTAAAAGCATATGTTCCTCTCTCATAGTAATTTTCAGTAGCATCATTAATAAATTCAAAGATATAACTATCACATGAAGAATTGTTTTCATGATGCACATGCAGAAATGTATTACAATCTTCCAAGGTAGTGGGATTAACATTAACTGAAGTCATGACCTCTCCAAACCCACTTTTATCAAAAAATTCATAAGATTGGACGCTCTCCAAATATGTGGGATTCTTTTTTCCTAAAGTTGACACTCTCCCAAACCCACTTTTGATACTATTGCAAACATTATTATCAATAACATATTCAACATGAGGCTTAAATAAATTTTCAAGATCGTAAGAAGCATTATCACCCCAAACATGATCATTGCAATAAGAAGTGGATATGACAAATTATCATCCCCAAGCTTGTAGTTTTGCATATCATTAGCATAATTGACATTACTAGAATTTATAGTCACATCATTGCAATCATGCTTTTCAATGAAGGAGCTATCATGAATCACCTTATAAATTTGTTCTTTCAACACTTCATCAAAATTTCCAGATTCATGATTTTTAACCAAAACTTCATATAGATAATCAAGTGAACTCAACACACTAGCAATTGGTTCATAATAATTTGGTCTTTTGAAAAGATTAGCAAGTGGACGAGGATCCATATCAATAGAGTTTTAGCACGCGAAGATGCAAGCAAATAGAAGGCACATGTCAACACAAGAAAACATGGCAAACAAGAGACCTGACGAGAAAAAGGCAAACGAAAAAGAGGGCTAATAAAAAGGCAAATTTGTGAAGTGAGGGAGGGGAAAACGAGAGGCAAATGGCAAATAATGTAATCACAAGGAGATGAGATTTGTGATTAGGAACCTGGTAGATGATGATGCTTCTTCCCCGGCAACGGCGCTAGAAATTCCTTCTACGTGGCTTGAGACTGCGTCGGTATTTCCCCAAAGAGGAAGGGATGATGCAACACAGTGATACTAAGTATTTCCCTCAGTTACGAAACCAAGTTATCAATCCATAGAGGAAGACCACGCACCCACGTAAACAACACCTGCACACAAAAAAAATACTTGCAACCCGACACGAAAGAGAGGTTGTCATGCTCTCTATGGTAATAAGATAGATTAGGTAATGATAGGTAGGAGAGATAGATCTCTCAAGAACACAAAATAAAAATAGTAAATATGCAGCAATATATTTTTGGTTTTTTGGTTTTGTAGATCTGAAAAACAAAGATTGCAAAAACTTAGATCGGAAAGCAATATGATGGAAAAGTAGACCAGGGGGCTGTAGGGTTCACTAGTGTCTTCTCTCATGAGTATAGCGCATGGTGGGTGAACAAATTAATGTTGGGCAATTGATACGAAATAGAATAGTCATGATGATATCCAAGGCAATGATCATTATATAGGCATCACGTGCAAGATAAGTAGACCGACTCCTACCTGCATCTACCACTATTACTCCACACATCGACCGCTATCCAGCATGCATCTAGTGTATTAAGTTCATGGAAAACCGGAGTAATG
Source organism: Hordeum marinum (assembly GCA_022496015.1). Lineage (NCBI taxonomy): Eukaryota > Viridiplantae > Streptophyta > Magnoliopsida > Poales > Poaceae > Hordeum > Hordeum marinum. Next base: position 497,830,276 of record CM039673.1, read on the forward strand.
CAATAAGAACGATGACATGAGGTAGACAAGATCTATTCATGTAGGAATAGACCCCATCTTGTTATCCATAATAGCAACAATACATCCGTGTCTTGCTGCCCCTTCTGTCACTCGGAAAGCACACTGCAAGATCAAACCCATCACAAAGCACCTCTTCCCATGGGAAGAAAAATCGATCTAGTTGGCCTAACTAAACCAAAGATTTGAAAAAGAAATACGAGGATATAACAAAACATGCATATAAGAGATCAAAGAGGAATCAAATAATATTCATGGATAGAAACTGATCATGAACTTCAAAAGTTTACATCAAATAGATCTCCAAGAGATCATTGTATTGAGAATCATAAGAGCGAGAGAGGAATCCGTCTAGCTACTGCCTATGGACCCATAGGTATATGGTGGACTACTCACGCATCATCGGGGAGGCACCTATGATGAAGCTGAACCCCTCCGTGATGGTATCTAGATCGGATCTTGAGGTTCTGGAACTTGTGATGGCTAGAACTGTGTTTTGTTGACTCCCCTAGTGTTTTTGGAATATTTAGGAATTTATAGGCATCATAGGCGGTGGAGAGGGGCATCGAGGAGGGCACAACACACCAGGGCACTCGAAGGCCCCCTGGCCCAGCCTGATGGGTTGTCGTCTCCTCGGCCCTCTCCCCCGACACTTATTTGGTCCATTGGGTGTATTCTGGTCCAGAAAAAATTTCCAAAAAGTTTTGTCGCGATTGGACTCTATTTGATATTGATTTTCTATGAAGTAAAAAACAAGTGAAAACAATAACTGGCACTTTGATACTATGTCAATAGGTTATTCCCAAAAACTGATATAAAGTGGTAATACAATGATGGTAAAACATCCAAGAATGATAATATAACATCATGGAATAAACAAAAATTGTAGATACGTTGGAGACATATCATGTACCTCAATCATCTGGTCTCTCAGCTTGGTCAATGCCACATTATGCTCTTCCTGGTTTTCCGCCTTAACGAGACTCTCCACAAGCTTTGGCATCTCAGCGATCAGATCCCCCATGGCTTGAGCCAGTGTCTTGCCCGACCCGCCAGATCCGAAGGCCGCTCCGGACGCGGATGGGTTCTGAGCCGCTGCAATTCCTACCATGTAAACGACGACTTGCCTAGTTGACTCATGGGCTTCCTCGGGGGCTTCAACCTCCAAGGGCCCTCTGAGTCTATCATCGTAGAGATGACAGATTCATTCAGTTTCTACAGTGGAAGAGTCACAATCTGAGCCGACGAGAATGCCATCGCTCCTCCCCGGCTCATCCGGGAGGGAAACTCCCTTAGTGAAACCGACGAAAACATGACACCGCCCGGCTTGATCCTGAACTGGTCGCGCGATCCGAGCCGGATCGTCGATGTCGATGTAGAAGTTCGGCTTGGTGACGGTAGTACCAAGTCTATTGAGGGGGATCGGGTGCTCATGCTTGGATGAGCCGTCCTTGATTCCCCAGATTGGATCATTGACGCAGATCTTGTCGCGGCTGCTCTTGATCATCTTATCAACCGTGAACTTCCCGAACCCTGGAGAAGTTCCCTTTGAGAGCTCAATTCCACCGGGCGAGAGCCCTACAGTGGGCACCAACTGTCATGGCTTTGTCACGACAGTTGACCTCGTGCAAGGACTTAGTTGTGAGGCCATCGCTGCTAGGTGGTGACTCAAAGGGATCGAACGGGAACGGGACGCAAGTTTACCCAGGTTCGGCCCCTCCGATCGAGGTAATATCCTACGTCCTGCTTTGTGTATATATATTAATGGTGATCTCGATTACAAGGATGTGGGATCACTAACCTAGCTTTCAAGGGTGTCTAACTTGAGTCTTTTGGCCCTCAAGGCTTGCCTTTATATATATAGGTCAAGACCCTAGGGTTTACAGCAGAGTACTAGTCATATCGTAACTCGTAACCTATGATGTCTCTAACACGCCTTGCCTCTCAAGCAAGGAATCTTTTGGCGTCTCCTGCCCCGTGGGCCTTGAGTCGCCATCTCTCCGTCCATGGGCCCCCCGACGGCTTATTCAGTAACCACTTTGTTCGTCTCATCTTCACGACACATCCCATCTTTAATATAATTCTAGAGCCACCATTACATTAACCCGACCCAATAAGAAGGGTTAAACCACGGGGCTATATGCCCGACAGTTTTCCCCTTTGAGTTGATTCTTTTATTTGCGACATCATTCCAATACGCGGTAACCAGCCTTAAGCTGAGACTTGGCATACCTTTGAGTTTCTCGAGACACATCCAAATCCTTTTGTAGCTAACCTATGGATTCAGCTGCTACAACACAATCCTTCATTAGAAAGGGTGTCTCCAAATTTCATTTTTGACACATAATAAAACACATTTTTTACTTACTGTGTGTCTCTCTGGTAATTTTTTCACTAGTTTGGCCTTGATAGCCTACAAATCTGTCTAACTAGACTCAAGGTCCTTGGACAAGTTCTTGTTTTGCTTCCTTAAATCCTATACAATAGGAAAACAATGTTCAGACCCTTAACTCGGCCGTCTGGACCAAATTAAGGTTTGGGGGCTAATGGGTTAGGACTTATGTTCAGTTATCAAAACGGACTACTTACCCGCATATTGGAAGACATTAGTCTGGCATCTCCCTCGAGGCCTGCTTGGGCAGCTCCAAGGTATGCGTCCACCGAACTAAGAGTGTTAAACTCTTGATCGGAAAATGCTGGGTGGTGCAAGGACTCCTTTCGATGCTGATGATTCTTTGCAATTTCGACCTCGGAATTAGTGACCGAGACTCCCCCAGAATCCTAAGGGAGCTGATCCATAACAGGGGCTCTCGCTCCAGCTTTAGCAGGGGCCGAAGGCCTTGGTTGACGACGGATATTTGGCACCTTGGTGGCGTCTTCGGGCAGCTGTACTCATCTCCTGAATGTTTCGGTAAGAAAGACTATGAGTACTTAAGGTAACGACAACCAAAAAAGCAAAGGCGAATGTGGTACCTTTTGGTGGAGGTTGCGGATGGTGTGTTACCCGCTATTACCCTTGCTTGGGTCCCTCCCTAGCGTCTGACACAGACCCAGCCGGGGTAGCCCGGGATGGTGTTCGGCACGTAGTCCGACGACCCTTGGGCATAGGAGTCAGTATGGTCAGAATGATGGGGGGCTTGCACCCTTTTCGGGATGGGGCCTTCTTTTCGTCTACGGTAGAAGAAGTGTGGATCCAGGGATGATCGGCCATGAGGGCCACCTTGTGGTCGTCGACACTCTCCTTGTAATAGACTCCATCCTTGAAAATGATCGAAATCTCCGGATCATCGTCACAGGAATAATTCTCTGGTTGGGGTGCAGGGCAGCTAACTATCTCGATCCAACATCTCCATTTTTGTTAAGAAAGATGGAAGGTTTTTTATCAGTAAAATCAAGTGTAGGCATCCGGGCTTCGGGAACGTAATCAAACTTACCCATTCCATGGGGTTGTATCTGGAGAAGCCATCCTTGATTGTGAGGCGGGCAAACTCTTCTTTCTCTCCTTTGAAGAGTTCGACCAGGATAGCCTTCGGTGCTTCCTGATTGTTCGGCTCCTGCTATCTAGAATGGGTGGTCTCGCTTGTCCCATTGTAACACCATAGAGGATGCGTCCATTGTTGGAGCGGTTGGACGCACCAGGTAATCGCTGCAGCCATCACATCCATGATGGTCAACTTCTTGTGAGCTAGCAACTTCACCTTGGTGTTCAGGCACTTTACCTCGTGGTTCTCCTCTTGAGAGGGGATCTTCGGTCGTTAGTTGAATCACTTCTTTAGAGGGTCCTCGGAGTATTTGGGCAAACCCCTCCGAGCTGGGTCGAATAAGGGGACGTTTTCAATATAAAACCATTCCGAGGACCACTCGTTGGTTTCCTTCTTTCGGGTCCCGACAGGATACCCTGTCCCGGCTATGCACCATACTTCGGCTCCAAACACTTCCCGGATTGTCCCTCCCCTAGTTAGGGGAACGAGATAGAAGTAATTTCTCCATAAATCGAAATGGGGCTCACAGCCTAAAAACATCTCGCAAAGGGCCATGAAGCCTAAGATGTGAAAGATCGAGCTAGGGGTAAGGTTGTGGAGCTGGATCCTGTAGAATTCTAGCAGACCCCTCAATAAGGGGTGGACAAGAAATCCTAGGCCTCACAGAAGGAAGGAAACGAAGCAAACCCTCTCATCCTTGGGGTGGTGGTGGTGGTGGTGGTGGTGGGGGGGGGGGGGGTTAGGGAAATTCTTTGCAAAGGCTTCACCGTTCGCGAAGGTCAGCCCAGAGCGAGTGGGCGTCAGATCTTAAGTGGGAGATACCCTTGTACCTCAAGATCGTGCAGTCGAAGAAGGGAAACATAACAACTTACCTAGTCTCCTGGAAGGGGGCCCTGAGGGCACGAGGACGAACCTGGCGTGCTCTCTATATTTCGAAGCTCTCAAGCTTTAGGGTTTCTTAGTGGTGATGAGGGGATGAATGTTGCCTATGGCGGATTCAATCTGCTTGAATATGAGTTTTCTCCCTTGACTTGCAAGGAGCGGTTTTGTAAAGGGATGCTGAGTTACTTATCTTTTATTTTGCATGCAGGAATCAGGGGATGCTATATATCCTTGAGCAGGAAAGTTAATGTTGTGGGCCGCATGATGCTTCGACAGTCAGGAACCTGTTAGTGACTGAATTGTTGTTCCACGAAGGAATAGAGGAACTTGCCTAGCAATTCGAATACTTTGGGCGCATGGAGCTGCCGAAGACTATATACCTCGGCATTGGAGGCTAGTTCGGGGGCTACTAAGGGAGTCTGGGACTAAGGGGTCCTCGGGCCGTCGGCTCCTCTCGCATGGACCGATTTTTTGGGCCGCCTTGTGAAAGGACGGACTATGCGTGACCCCGTGATCAATAAGGAAAGCTGCGAAGATTGGCGGGTCCTCCAAGTCTTAAAGATAGGATCGACGTATCTACCCTTAGTTGAGGTCAGTTATGTGTAACCCTAGGTATACCTGGTGTCTATATAAACCAGGGGGTTCCATTCGTAGAGGGAGGTCGACTCATCTAGGGTTTTAGCTCATACGATCTCGAGGTAGATCAACTCTGTAATTCTCATCCACATCAATATAATGAAGCAGGACGTTGGGTTTTACCACCTCCCGAGGGCCTGAATGTGGGTAAACACTGTCTCCTTCGTCCCCCGTTACCCATCGATCCAAGGTCCACAGCTCGGCCCCCTACCCGAGATCCGTCAGTTTTGACACTAACACCCACTAGAACCACAACTTGTCTAATGGCTAAAGTTGACGTGTGGTGGTGTTGGCATCGCCATGGAGCCCATGTCAATATGAGATATTTGCACAATCTCCTCAATGGGAACCATGTTGGACTAAAAAGTGTTAGCTTTGCCAAAGATTGTTCTTACAGTGCTTGTATCAAAGGAAAGTTACATGAGAAGCCTCACCGTCCCACTATCATTATTTATTCCAAGAGGCCCTTGGAGTTCCTTCACATGGATATATTTGGACCTCCATCATTTGATAGACTTGGTGGGAGAAAGTTTTGCTTGGTTATTTTGGATGATTATGAAAGATACACATGGGTATATTTCTTCAAGAGTAAGAGTGAGACCCATCAAATGGTGATCGACTTTGCAAATGAAGCTTAACGTCAACTTGATACAAAGATATTGATCATTAGAAGTGACAGCGGCACCAAGTTCAAGAACTATAGCTTGGATGAGTTCCTTAGTGATGAGGGGATCAAGCATCAATATTCCGCACCTTATCCCCTCAACAAAATGGTGTTGCGTAGAGGAAGAACCGTATGTTGATGAACGTGGCAACGACCATGATGGCAGAATTCATGTCTTCGTACAACTTTTGGGCCGAGGCCATTAGCAGCGTTGTCATGCATCAAATCGTCTCTACCTCTGCAAGGGCTTGAACAAGACTCCATATGAAATACTTACCTATAGAAAGACCAACCTCAAGTACTTCCGGGTGTGCGGGTGTAAGTGTTCCATTCTCAAAAGGGTGCTCGTTTGACTAAATTTGAAACTAGAGCTCAAGAGGGCATATTTGTTGGTTATGCTACATACTCTCGTGCTTACGTGTCCTCAACAAGTCCAATGGACTCATTGAGAGGACGTGTAATGTAGTGTTTGATGAAAATAATGGCTACCAAGTGGAGCAAAGTAGTTTTTGTGATGTAGGTGATGAAATTCCTCCTCAAGCCATAAGAAGAATGGGTGTGGGAAACTTCCTACCCGTTGAGGAACCCCTTGGTGTGGAAGGAGAAGGACAATGTTCTACGCAAGTGGAAACATCGCCAAAACTTGATCCACACGCTTCCGGAGAACAAAGTGAAGCCCCCCCAATAAAGTGGTCTAGATCAAGGTCAAAATCAACCACATGATGATGGTGATGCGGCTAATGATGACCAAGAACAAGATCACACCGGTGAGCATGCTCAAGGTGATGAGCAAGCTCAAGGTGACACTCAAGATTTTAATCCTCAAGGTTCTCTTGAAGAGCAATTGGAGCATCGCGCTGGCAAGATAGCTTCCAAGCTAGAATGCAAACAACACATCTTGGATAATGTCATTAGAAGCTTAAGAAAAGGTGTAATGACTCGTAAACAACTAGCAAACTTTTGTGAGCATCACGCATTTGTTTATTCTGTTGAACCCCAAAAGGTCTATAAGGTGCTCGCGGACTTGGATTGGCTAGAAGCCATGCATGAAGAACTCAAAAACATCGAGCATAACCAAGTATGGAAATTGGTGCCAAGGCCAACGGAGAATCATAATGTCATTGGAACAGAGTAGATTTTAAAGGACAAGCAACATGCACATGACATTGTCATACACAACAAGGCGAGATTGGTAGCTCAAGGCTACTCTCAAGTCGAGGGGATCGACTAGTATGAAACTTCCACTCTCGTTGCTCATCTCAAATCAAGTTTCTTGCTTATGCTTCATATCATGACTTTAAGTTGCAGCAAATGGATGTGAAAAGTGCATTTCTTAATGGTCCATTAAATGAGTTGGTATATGTCAAACAACCCACGGGTTTGTGGATCCCAAGTTCCCCAATCATGTATATAAACTCGATAAGGCTCCCGATGGCCTTAAACAAGCCGCACATGCAATGTATGAGCACCTTACTGAGTTGTGGCAAGAACGTGGGTTTGAAATTTGGAAAATCGACCACACTCTCTTTACTAAGAATTTCAAAGGGGAAATGTTCAAATGCCAACTATATGTTGATGATAATATATTTGGTTCTCCTAACAAAACTTTTAATGATTAGTTTGCCACACTAATGACTGAGAAGTTGGAGATGTCTAGGGTGGGAGAGTTGAAGTTCTTTCTTGGATTCAAATTCGAGCAACATAGAGAAGGGACTTTCATCAACCAAGAAAAATACACTCAAGACATGCTCAAAAGGTTCAAGTTGGATGATGTCAAGCCAGCCAAGACACCTCTGCAACTCAAGTGCCAACTTGACATTGATCCTAGTGGTAAAGTCGTGGATCAAAAGGTATAACACTCCATGATTGGATCCTTGCTTTACCTTCGTGCATCTAGAACAGATATTACGTTTAGTGTGGGAATTTGTGCACTATTTCAAGCTGCACCTAAGGAACACTACAAGAAATATGCTATCTTACGACCTTCTGTTAGTGACCCTAGAAGAAATGGTCATAAATCTACGAGCATTTGAGACCAATTGGTCGTAAGATGTTTGGGGGGCTCCAACGATAAACCATAATGACCATTAGGGCTAGAAAGGCCATAATTTTCTTACACCAGAAGGTCATAAAGCAAACAACACTGGTCTGCTGCCTTATTTCTAACTAATCATGACAAATATAAATGGTCATTACACTTGAGTTCGAATGCATTAGAATGATTAGGCAGCCACCTCAGCAATCTCGCTTATGTGTTAATGCTTATGTGTCATTTTTGCTGACAATACCACACTTTGACCGACAGGACCCATTTGACAGACGCCTTAATTCGTTAATACGCTCGGTAAAAAGAAAGCGCGACGGGGACTCGAACCCGTGACCCGCGGTAGTGGTGCTGCGTTCCCTACCATTGGGCTAGAGAAGGTCCATTGCTCAAGTACTAATAGGATTGTATCTATCATATAGCCAGTAGCTGTCTTAACTCATTGACATGTGGGACCAATTCACTTACAAGTGGGACCTATTTGACAGCGGGACTGAGATGTGTATTTACGCTTATAGGTGGGACCCATTTGATAGCGGGACCGAGTTGTATTTTTTCACTTACAAGTGTGGCCCATTTGACAGAGGGACCGAGCGCTAAATTAGCTAGTAAAAAGGATTCGAGAGCGGGGACTCAAACCCATGACCGAGCGATGTATTCGTTGTCACACAACCACTGGGCTAGAGAGGGACTATTGATTCTTTGTCGTAACGTTTCATTAAATCAATAAAACAACTTTGACTAGGCTAGAGAGGGGGATCGGGTTCTTCTCAATCTTAGAATTGATAAGCATCTGAATATAGGGTGCATAGCAGCATGAGCGCTTCCGATCAGCATCAACCCTCTTCACAGTCTCTACTATCAAGTCCATGACTCGAATCCTGGTGTGATGATCAAGATGGATGAGCATGTTGATGGAGTATCCATGAATCATCTTCTCATCTCCAGACTTGGGCATCAAGGTATGCCTCAGGATAGTGTCCATGGTACGGAGGCCTGTCTGGAGGAAGTAAATAGATCCCAACTTGTGAGATTGCACTTCATGTGTAGGGATAGGATTATACATATCCTTCATAGCATTGTGGCTCTCCTTGGATTCTGATTAGACATCCAAATCACCATCCTATACCTCTGGGACTCCTAAGATGGTTGCCCACTCATCAACAAAAGATTCATATCTTGCTCCTTCAATCATCCAAACAATCCTGCCATCTCCATAAAAGTGAGTAGTGGAGTAGAACTGCATGATCATCTCATCATTCCAAGAAGTGAACTCTTTCCCAACAAACTTGTCAAGTCCAATGCAGTGGAAGTTATCTTGGACACATGAAAGTAATCCTCATTATCCTTGATGTACTTCTAGTCCAAATATCTCATGTCACTGACTACTGGGCTCTTGTCAAGCAAAACTGTCTCATAGAAGTTTTGCTTCTCCTTGGTGTAAAACCTATAATCCACAACATTCTTCCTCCTCTGGGAATATGGATCAATAGTTGTCCATGCTCTCAACCCCGAATCCTTCCTCTTCTTCATATCCTCAGCTACTAGGTGGCTGGCATCATGTGTTGGAATATTCCCTAGAGGCAATAATAAAATAGTTATTATTGTATTTCCTTGTTTATGATAATTGTCTATTGTTCATCCTATAATTGTATTAACCGGAAACCAGAATGCATGTGTGAATACATAGACCACAACGTGTCCCTAGTGAGCTTCTAGTTGACTAGCTCGTTGATCAATTGATGGTCACGGTTTCATGACCATGGACATTGGATTCATTGATAACGGGATCACATCATTAGGAGAATGATGTGATGGACAAGACCCAATCCTAAGCATATCACAAGATCATGTAGTTCGTTTGCTAAAGCTTTTCAATGTCAAGTATCGTTTCCTTAGACCATGAGATTGTGCAACTCCCGGATACCGTAGGAATGCTTTGGGTGTGCCAAACATCACAACGTAAATGGGTGGCTATAAAGGTACACTATGGGTATCTCCGAAAGTGTCTGTTGGGTTGGCCCGAATTGAGACTGGGATTTGTCACTCTGTATGACGGAGAGGTATCTCTGGGTCCACTTGGTAAGACACCATCATAATGAGCTCAATGTGACTAAGGAGTTAGCCACGGGATGATGTGTTATGGAACGAGTAAAGAGACTTGTCGGTAACGAGATTGAACAAGGTATAGGGATACCGACGATCGAATCTCGGGCAAGTATCATACCGATAGACAAAGGGAATTGCATACGAGATTGATTGAATCCCCGACATCGTGGTTCATTTGATGAGATCATCGTGGAGCATGTGGGGGACAACATGGGTATCCAGATCCCGCTGTTGGTTATTGATTGGAGAGGTGTCTCGGTCATGTCTACGTGTCTCCCGAACCCGTAGGGTCTACACACTTGGTTCAATGACGCTAGGGTTATAGGGAAATGTTGTACGTGGATACTGAAGGTTGTTTGGAGTCTCGGATGAGATCCTGGACGTCACGAGGAGCTCCGGAATGGTCTGGAGGTAAAGATTGATATATAACATGTCCAGTTTTGGTCGCCGGAAAGTTTTCGGGCTCATCGGTAGTGTACCGGCAGTGCCGGGAGGGTGCCGGAGGACCCCCGGGAGGGGTGTTACGACCAAAGGACTTCATGGGCCCTTAGAGGAGGTGTACCAGCCATTATTGGTCTATCCAAGACCTTCCTGAAGGGCCCATGCGGCTAGGGATAAGAGATAAGGCTGAAAAGGATTCAAAAGGAAGAGATTCACCTCCCTTGTGGGAGGTGGACTCCTTCCTAGGTTCGGCCGAACCTATCTTCCTTGGAGGAGGGGACAAGGCAGCCCTCCCTCTCCCTCCTCCTATATATATATCCAAGGTATTGGGGCTGATTTGACACACAACTTCTCTCTCTCTCTCGATGCAGCCCTACCCTTCCTCTTCCTCGTTCTCCGTAGCGCTTGGCGAAGCCCTGCCGGAGTCCACGTAGCTTCACCGTCACCACGCCGTCGTGCTGCCGGAGCTCTCCCTCAACCTCTCCTTCCTCCTTGCTAGATCAAGGCATAGGATACGGCATCGGGCTGCACGTGTGTTGAACGCGGAGGCGCCGTTGTTCGGCGCTTAGATCGGAGTCCACCGCGATCTGAATCGCTACGAGTACGAATCCACCAACCGTGTTCTTGTAACGCTTCCGCCTAGCGATCTTCAAAGGTATGAAGATGCAATCTCTCCCCACGCGTTTCTGATTTGTCCTAGATAGATCTTGGTGACACGTAGGATTTGTTTTGATTTACTACCACGTCTCCCAGCAGTGGCATCATGAGCTAGGTCTATGCGTAGAATCTATGCACGAGTAGAACACAAAGCAGTTGTGGGCGTCGATCTTGTTAATTTGCTTACCACTACTAGTCTTATCTTGATTCGGTAGTATTGTGGGATGAAGCGGCCCGGACCGACTTTACACGTACGCTTACGTGAGACTGGTTCCACCGCCTGACATGCACTTGTTGCATAAGGTGGCTAGCGGGTGTCTGTCTCTCCCACCTTAGTCGGATTGGATTTGATGAAAAGGGTCCTTATGAAGAGTAAATAGCAATTGGCATATCACATTGTGGTTTTGGCGTAGGTAAGAAACGTTCTTGCTAGAAACCTATAGCAGCCACGTAAAAACTTGCAACTACAAATTAGAGGACGTCTAACTTGTTTTTGCAGCATATGCCTTGTGATGTGATATGGACAAAGAATGTGATGTGATGCATTGTGATGTATGAGATTGATCATGTTCTTGTAATAGGATTCACGACTTGCATGTCGATGAGCATGACAACCGGCAGGAGCCATAGGAGTTGTCTTATTTTATTGTATGACCTGCGTGTCAATCATAAACACCATGTAATTACTTTACTTTATTGCTAAACGTTAGCCATAGTAGTAGAAGTAATAGTTGGCGAGACAACTTCATGAAGACACGGTGATGGAGATCATGATGATGGTGTCATGCCGGTGACTGTGATGATCATGGTGCCCCAAAGATGGAGATCAAAGGAGCAAGATGATATTGGCCATATCATGTCACTATATTGATTGCATGTGATGTTTATCATGTTTACATCTTATTTGCTTAGAACGACGGTAGTAGATAAGATGATCTCTCAATAAAATTTCAAGAAAAGTGTTCACCCTAACTATGCACTGTTGCTAAGGATCATTGTTCCGAAGCACCACGTGATGATCGGGTGTGATAGGTTCTAACGTTCGCATACAACGGGTGTAAGCCAGATTTACACACGCGATACACTTAGGTTGACTTGACGAGCCTAGCATGTACAGACATGGCCTCGGAACACGGAAGACCGAAAGGTCAAACATGAGTCGTACAGAAGATACGATCAACATGGAGATGTTCACCTTGGATGACTAGTCCGTCTCACGTGACGATCGGACACGGGCTAGTTGACATGGATCATGTATCACTTGGATGACTAGAGAGATGTCTATCTGAGTGGGAGTTCATTAAATAATTTGATTATGTGAACTTAATTATCATGAACTTAGTCTAAAATTGTCTTTACAATCTATATTGTAGATCCAATGGCCAACTGGAATGTCACCCTAAACTTCAATGCGTTCCTAGAGAAAACCAAGCTAAAAGATGATGGAAGCAACTCTGTGGACTGGGTTCGTAGCTTGAGGATCATCCTCATAGATTCCAAGAGATTGTATGTCCTTGATGCACCGCTAGGTGACCCACCCATTTTCCCAGTAGACCAAGACGGTACGAACGCTTGGCAGTCATGCTGCGATGATTACTCCCTTGTTCAGTGCGGCATGCTTTACAGTTTAGAACCGGGGATCCAAAAGCATTTTGAGCAACACGGAGCATATGAGATGTTCCAAGAGCTTAAAATGGTTTTCCAAGCTCATGCCCGGGTCGAGAGATATGACGTCTCCGACAAGTTCTTCAGCTATAAGATGGAGGAGAATAGTTCTATCAATGAGCACATACTCAAGATGTCTGGGTTACACAACCGCTTGACTTAGCTGTGAGTTAATCTCCCGGATGACTCGGTCATTGACAGAATCCTCCAGTCGCTTCCACCTACCTACAAGAGTTTTGTGATGAACTACAACATGCAGGGTATGGAGAAGTCCATTCCTGAGTTGTACTCGATGCTGAAATCAGCGAAGGTCGAGATCAAAAAGGAGCATCAAGTGTTGATGGTGAATAAGACCACTAGTTTCAAGAAAGGCAAGGGTAAGAAGAACGTCAAGAAGGACGGCAAAGCTGTTGCCGCACCAGGTAAGCAAGTTGCCGGGAAGAAGAACAAGCATGGACCCAAGCCTGAGACTGAGTGCTTTTATTGCAAGGGTACTGGTCACTGGAAGCGGAACTGCCCCAAGTACTTAGCGGATAAGAAGGCCGACAACGTTAAAGGTATATGTGATATACTTGTTATTGATGTGTACCTAACCAGCGCTCGTGGTAGCTCCTGGGTATTTGATACCGGTGAATTTCCTCACATTTGTAACTCCAAGCAGGATCTGCGGAATAAGCGGAGGCCGGCAAAGGACGAGGTGACAATGCGCATCGGGAATGGTTCCAAGGTCGATGTGATCGCCGTCAGCATGCTACCTCTACGTCTACCTTTGAGATTAGTGTTAAACCTCAATAATTGTTATTTAGTACCAGCTTTGAGCATGAACATTGTATCTGGATCTCGTTTGATGCGAGATGGCTACTCATTTAAATTTGAGAATAATGGTTGTTCTATTTATATGAAAGAAATGTTTTATGGTCATGCCTCGCTGGTCAATGGTTTATTTTTGATGAATCTCGAACGTGATGTTACACATGTCCATAGTGTGAGTACCAAAAAGTGTAAGGTTGATAACGAGAGTCCCACTTATATGTGGCACTGCCGCCTTGGTCATATTGGTGTCAAACACATGAAGAAGCTCCATGCTGATGGACTTTTGGAGTCTCTTGATTTCGAATCATTTGACACGTGCGAACCATGCCTCATGGGCAAGATGACCAAGACTCCGTTCTCTGGAATAATGGAGCGAGCAACTGACTTGTTGGAGATAATACATACCGATGTATGCGGTCCAATGAGCGTCAAGGCTCGCGGTGGCTACCGTTATGTTCTCACCCTCACTGATGACTTGAGTAGATATGGGTATGTCTACTTAATGAAACATAAGTCTGAAATCTTTGAAAGGTTCAAGGAGTTTCAGAGTGAGGTAGAGAATCAACGTGACATGAAAATAAAGTGCCTACGATCTGATCGTGGCGGAGAATATTTAAGTCACGAGTTTGGCACGCACCTAAGGAAATGTGGAATTGTTTGACAACTCATATCGCCTGGCACACCTCAGTGAAATGGTGTGTCTGAACGTCGTAGTCGCACTCTATGGGATATGGTGCGATCGATGATGTCTCTTACTGACTTACCGCTACCATTTGGGGGATATGCATTAGATACTGTCGCATTCACATTAAATAGGGCACCCTCAAAATCCATTGAGACGACACCGTATGAATTATGGTTTGGAAAGAAACCTAAGCTGCCGTTTCTAAAAGTTTGGGGATGCGATGCTTACATGAAGAAACTTCAACCTGAGAAGCTCGAACCCAAAGCGGAAAAGTGCGTCTTCATAGGATATCCCAAAGAGACTATTGGGTATACTTTCTACCTTAGATCCGAAGGCAAAGTCTTTGTTGCCAAGAATGGATCCTTTCTGGAGAAAGAGTTTCTCTCAAAAGAAGAAAGTGGGAGGAAAATAGAACTTGATGAGGTAATTGTAGCTCCACTCGAATCGGAGAGTAGCGCAACACAAGAAGTTGTTTCTGTGGAGCCTACACCGGCTAGAGAGGTAGTTAATGATGATGATCATGAAACTTCAGATCAAGTTACTATTGAATGTCGAAGGTCCACTAGGACACGTTCCGCACCAGAGTGGTACGACAACCCTGTCCTGGAGATCATGTTGTTGGACAATGGTGAACCTTCGAACTATGAAGAAGCGATGGTGCGCCCGGATTCCAACAAATGGCTTGAGGCCATGAAATCCGAGATAGGATCCATGTATGAGAAGAAAGTATGGACTTTGGTGGACTTGCCTGATGATAAGGGAGCCATTGAAAATAAATGGATCTTTAAGAAGAAGACTGACGCGGATGGTAATGTGACCGTCTATAAGGCTCGGCTTGTCGCTAAGGGTTATCGACAAGTTCAAGGAGTTGACTACGATGAGACTTTCTCACCCGTAGCGATGCTGAAGTCTGTCCGAATCATGTTAGCAATTGCCGCATTTTATGATTATGAGATCTGGCAAATGGATGTCAAAACGGCATTCCTTAATGGCTTCCTCAAGGAAGAACTGTATATGATGCAACCGGAAGGTTTTGTCGATCCTAAAGATGCTAACAAAGTATGCAAGCTCCAGCGCTCCATCTATGGGCTGGTGCAAGCATCTCGGAGTTGGAGCATTCGCTTTAATGAGGTGATTAAAGCGTTTGGGTTTGTATAGGTTTACTTCCTAACCCTGTATTTACAAGAAAGTGAGTGGGAGCTCTGTAGCATTTCTCGTATTATATGTGGATGACATACTCATAATGGGAAATGATATAGAACTCTTGGAAAGTGTAAAGGCCTACTTGAATAAGTGTTTTTTCAATGAAGGACCTTGGAGAAGCTTCTTACATATTAGGTATTAAGATCTATAGAGATAGATCGAGACGCCTCATAGGTCTTTCACAAAGCACATACCTTGACAAGATTTGAAGAACTTCAATATGGATCAGTCCAAGAAGGGGTTCTTGCCTGTGTTACAAGGTGTGAGATTGAGTACGACTCAATGCCAGACCACGACAAAGGATAGACAAGAGATGAGTGTCATCCCGTATGCTTCAGCCATAGGCTCTATTATGTATGCCATGCTGTGTACCAGACCTGATGTGAACCTTGCCATAAGTTTGGTAGGGAGGTACCAAAGTGATCCCGGAGCGGAACACTGGACAACGGTCAAGAATATCCTGAAGTACCTGAAAAGGACAAACGACATGTTTCTCGTATATGGAGGTGCCTAAGAGCTCGTCGTAAAGGGTTACGTCAATGCTAGCTTCAACACAGATCCGGACGACTCCAAGTCGCAAACCGAATACGTGTATGTTTTGAACAGAGGGGCAGTCAGCTGGTGCAGCAGCAAGCAAAGCGTCGTGGCGGCATCTACATGTGAAACGGAGTACATAGCTGCTTCGGAAGCAACAAAGGAAGGAGTCTGGATGAAGGAGTTCATCACCGACCTAGGAGTAATTCCAAGTGCGTCGGGCCCGATGACTCTATTCCGTGACAACATTGGAGCTATTGCCCTTGCGAAGGAGCCAGGTTTCACAAGACAAGACACATCAAGCGCCGCTTCAACTCCATCCGTGATTACGTTCAGGAGGGAGATATAGATATTTGTAAAGTGCATACGGATCTGAATGTCGCAGATCCGTTGACTAAACCTCTCTCACGAGCAAAACATGATCAACACCAGAATGCTATGGGTGTTCGATTCATCACAATGTAACTAGATTATTGACTCTAGTGCAAGTGGGAGACTGTTGGAAATATGCCCTAGAGGCAATAATAAAATGGTTATTATTTTATTTCCTTGTTTCTAATAATTGTCTATTGTTCATGCTATAATTGTATTAACCGGAAACCAGAATGCATGTGTGAATACATAGACCACAACGTGTCCCTAGTGAGCCTCTAGTTGACTAGCTCATTGATCAATAGATGGTCACGGTTTCATGACCATGGACATTGGATGTCGTTGATAACGGGATCACATCATTAGGAGAATGATGTGATGGACAAGACCCAATCCTAAGCATAGCACAAGATCGTGTAGTTTGTTTGCTAAAGCTTTTCAATGTCAAGTATCGTTTCCTTAGACCATGAGATTGTGCAACTCCCGGATACCGTAGGAATGCTTTGGGTGTGCCAAACATCACAATTTAACTGGGTGGCTATAAAGGTACACTACGGGTATCTCCGGACGTGTCTGTTGGGTTGGCACGAATCGAGACTGGGATTTGTCACCCCGTATGACAGAGAGGTATCTCTGGGCCCACTCGGTAAGACATCATCATAATGAGCTCAATGTGACTAAGGAGTTACCCACGGGATGATGTGTTACGGAACGAGTAAAGAGACTTGCTGGTAATGAGATTGAACATGGTATAGGGATACCGACGATCGAATCTCGGGCAAGTATCATACCGATAGACAAAGGGAATTGCATATGGGATTGATTGAATCCCCGACATCATGGTTCATCCGATGAGATCATCGTGGAGCATGTGGGAGCCAACATGGGTATCCAGATCCCGCTGTTGGTTATTGACTGGAGAGGTGTCTCGGTCATGTCTACGTGTCTCCCGAACCCGTAGGGTCTACACACTTAAGGTTCGATGACGCTAGGGTTATAGGGAAATGTTGTACATGGTTACCGAAGGTTGTTTGGAGTCCCAGATGAGATCTCGGACGTCACGAGGAGCTCCGGAATGGTCCGGAGGTAAAGATTGATATATAGGAAGTCCAGTTTTGGTCACTGGCAAGTTTTTGGGCTCATCGGTAGTGTACCGGGAGTGCCGGGAGGGTGCCGGAGGACCCCCAGGAGGGGTGTGACGACCAAAGGACTTCATGGGCCCCTAGAGGAGTTGTACCAACCCTTATTGGGCTAGACAAGACCTTCCAGAAGGGCCCATGTGGCTAGGGATAAGAGATAAGGCTGAAAAGGATTCAAAAGGAAGAGATCCACCGCCCTTGTGGGAGGTGGACTCCTCCCTAGGTTCGATCGAACCTCTCCTCCTTGGAGGAGGGTCCAAGGCAGCCCTCCCTCTCCCTCCTCCTACATATATCCAAGGTATTGGGGCTGATTTGAGACACGACTTCTCTCTCTCTCGGCGCAGCCCTACCCTTCCTCTTCGTCGTTCTCCGTAGCGCTTGGCGAAGCCCTGCCGGAGTCCACATAGCTCCACTGTCACCACGCCGTCGTGCTGTCGGAGCTCTCCCTCAACCTCTCCTTCCTCCTTGCTCGATCAAGGCGTAGGAGACATCATCAGGCTGCATGTGTGTTGAACGCGGAGGCACCATTGTTCGGCGCTTAGATCGGAGTCCACCACGATATGAATCGCTACGAGTACGACTCCACCAACCGCGTTCTTGTAAAACTTCCGCTTAGCGATCGTCAAAGGTATGAAGATGCAATCTCTCCCCACTCGTTGCTGGTTTCTCCTAGATAGATCTTGGTGACACATAGGAAATTTTTTCATTTACTACTACGTCTCCCAACATCATGTACATGAAGGTGAAGTCTAAGCTTCATCAAAACAGACATAGCATCTTCATCATCATCTGCTTCTCTGAAAGTGGACTTCTTGTTCTTCTTAGCAGCTGGAATATCTTTGGCAGTCCTCTTGGACTTTTGTGCAGCAGCTTTCTTTGATGCAGCCTTGGTGCTCTTGGAGGGACCAGTCTTAGGCATAGCATTAGCCAAAAGTTTCTTAGCCTTCTTCTTAGGAGGGGTCTGGGCAGCAAGTTCCTCCTCTTCCTCCTCTTCAGCAGTAGCACTAGTAGCCTCCTTTGGATCCTCATACATAGAGGTAGGCCGGCCCATCACACGGATGATCCTCTTCCTGGCTGTCTTCTTTTCTCCCGCCTGCTTAGGCAAAGCTTTTCTTGGAAACTCATCATACATAGGTTCCCTAGCACTCTCATGTGCTTTGAAGGTCTCTGCAGGTGCATAAATTTTGCTGACCACCCTCCTAGATGAGGTGGCCTCAGTGGCAGAGTTCCTTGCAACCTTCTCTTCCTTCTTAGGAAGAACTTCCTCTGGGACAAAATCAGAATCTTCTTCTTCTAAGTTGAGTCCCTTGCTTGTCCTAGTGGCAGCTTTAGGCAACCCATGAGAACTGGGAGTGCCTAGATCTGTGGAAGAACTGGACTCAGGACTAGTGCCTGAACTCATCTCAACATTTCGCTCCTACAAATTCTGACTATCTTCTGAGCCTGACATGTCTGACCCTATGAGTAGAGTATAGCGGAGTGGAATAGGATAAGTCATCACAAAATACAGAAATTTTTGAAAGTTTGAACTAAGAATTTTCAAAGTTTTGCATTCTGTCAAATGTATTTCGGTACAGGCGAGGCAAACTTTTTTGGTCACACCGAGACAAACATCCTTCTTGCCAGGAACTTGGCACTATTTTTGGTCAGACCAAAAATGAGCTCTCGGTTCCACCAAGGTGTTCTCAGTGTGGCAGAAAAGGAAAATCGATGACACCGATTTTTTCACATCTGTTCTACCGAGATACAGGAGGCGGATGACAAACCCCCAAAAATTCGTCGTTCGCTATCCTATGGATTTTTCTATTGGATGGAGAGATTTCAAACTATGGCAAGACTAGGAGTTAACCCTAATGTGCGTGAATCAGACAGTGGAGCACGAGAGGGGGCCAAATCCATACCCTAATGCGGCAATGGATCCGCTACGATGGCGACATTGGAGAAGAAAACATCAAGGGTGGCGATTCCAGCGGCGGAGACGCTCGGGGAAGCAAGGCGATGACCAGGGGCCTTCGGGGCGGCAACTAGGGTTGTGGAGGCGCGGCGTTTGAAGAATATATTTCAAAATGTCGGGGTCCACCGATTATATACCCATCGATGTCGGTGACACCGAGTTGATATTTTCGGTGTTACCGAGTTTCACTACGGTCAGCTGACAGGGAAACTCGGTGTAACCGATAATATGAAATTGACATTACGGATATTGAAAAGCCATATCAACCCTAGGCATTTGGTGAGACTGAGAATTTGGAGTTCGTTCCACCTAGATGCACTTGGGAGGTTTTAATGGCCAGTCCTTGACGATAGAAACTCCGAGTGCTCCTCACATAGAGAGATCGAGAAGTACTTGTTCAAATTTTGTGATGCAACATGAATAGAATATGAGGTGAGAAAGCATAGATAGATGGAGGAGTGGTCCTAAGCATTCTTGTATATCCAATTGGCAAAAGTAAAATAAAAAACCAAATAGCAACAATTGGATATCCTCGAATGAGTAAATAAATGCAGACCAACATGCTCACACAATAAGATGTCAAATGAAATCATGGCAAACATGCACAAACACAATAGCATCTAACAAGCACTTTGGCGATGACGGAGTCATCTATATATGAGTATATTGGCTTAGGAGCCAAGTAAGAATACTTTATTATAGGTCATACTCGTCCTTTAAGCACAAGTGGGGTTACCACTTTTACATAAAGCATTTAATGTTACAACAATACTACGAAATTCTATAACTCAAGTCTTAGAGTAAAGCTCCCCCTTGATGTGACATCCCCCCATAGGAGTGATAAACTAACCTTGGGTTTTGTCGATGAAGACTTCATGTAGGTGAAGTAGTGGTGGATGGTCAAAGTTGATGAAGATCACCAAGAGTTGGGAGCATCCTCGTTGTTTCATTACTCTTCTCACCTACATGGTTTAGTCCCAACACACAAGAGAAAAAATACAAGGATATCTATGGACATGGAGCGCAAAGCTTATGTCATGATGTCCATTGATTTGTTGATTACCTTGTCACTTGCTTGCCTTTGAGGGAATGTGTGAGTCCTTAAACTATTGCATGATGTTGATGTTTTTTGCAACTAGTGCCCGCCAATAATGAATATGAGTGAATTTCATTGGCGGAGTCACCCCTCAAGACCTTCTCTAGTTCTTCTTCTTGGGTTCCCACATCAAGTTGATGGGGATCCTTGGTGTTGAAGTGTCACTTGTAGAAGTTGAGCTTGTAGTAGCCTTGGGAACCCACTTCACCAAAGCTTGGAATTCATTTTCATATGAGTCAATGTCCTCTGAAGCTTGTTATTGTCCTTGAGCTTGGGGTCTTGTGGTGGAAGGTAATCTTGATCTTTCGTTCCATTGGGGAGATTATTTTCATACTTCTCCTTTTGAGGAACAAACTTGGAATTGGGGTATTGACCTTCTTCCCATTCAACTACATTAGCGTTGAAGTAGCCAACACCATGATTCTTACGGTATCCTCCGTGCTTGCATACAATCTCCTCCAATTGATTGCACCCTTCAAGACTCTTGTAGATACCTTTCTCTATAATCCCATTCAATAGTTCATTTTCTTGCTAAAGTGTAACTTGGCAAGAGAAGAGTTAGTGGGATCAAGAGAACTACTGGAAGCAATATCATTGGATTCATCTTTATTGCTACTAGTTGAAAAACCTTTCTTTCCTTTGTTACTAGCTTGCTTAGACTTAACTTGTGGCATGAATGTAGATAAGAGAAGTCACTTGGCTAGATAAGAGGAAGTCTTCTTTCGAAGATCGTCATTGATAGGTTTAAGGAACTCATGCTCTTCCTCTAAATTGAGCTTCTCGAAGCGTAGCTTCTCATGTGCCCTTACAAGCTCTCTATGATCTTCTAGAGTTGACTCGTGAGCTAACTTAAGAGTTTTTACTTCTGGAGTTAGTCGTTATATTTCCAACTTATCATCATCGCACGACTTATCTACACTAGAGTGAGTACTAGCAAGTTCATTTTGACTACCATTACTAGATTTGTCAAATAGCAAGTCATCTTCAATTAACAAGTCATCTTCATCACAATTGAAATCAAGATACTCGGGGTGTGATACGTTGAGGCCTTTAGCCATGAAGAAACATCCACTCCCTTCATTTGGTGAATCAAATATGTTGTAGGAGTCGGTTTTCACTAGTGCAAGTCCGGTAACACCTTCATCTTGACTATAGTGAGAGTTGGAGTGATAGCTTCTCTCGGAGTAGTTGTCGGATTTGGAGCCGGAAACCCATTCACCAACATGAGCTTGCTATTTCCTTCTTGGGTAGCTCTTGTTGTACTTGTCCTTTTTCTCTGAGTCCCTACTTCTCCTTGAGGGTCTTCGTTCATCACGATCATCTATACTCCTTCTCTCTCTTCGAGGTGACTCGTCTCGTGAGCTTCGTCTTCTTGGTGACTCTTCTTTCCTCTTGTAAGGAGCCATACACTCATTTGAGTAGTGTCCGGGCTTCCCACAATTGCAGTAGTTTCGGTCATGACTTGACGAACGCTTCTCTTCATATCTTGAGTTGGAGCTTTGATCTTTGCTTATATTCTTGTAGAACTTGTTGAATTACTTGACCATGAGGCTTATCTCTTCATTTGTGACAAGGTTGTCGCTTGAGGTAGCGGGAGCATCACTTGTGGCTTTGTAAGCACCGCTAGACTTGTGGTGAAGATCTTCCTTGTGTTTGAGTGTCATCTCATGAGAAACAACCTACCAATCACTTCCGTTGTCTTGAGATCTTTGTAGTTGGGCATCATTTGGATCAATGTGCAAACGGTGTCATATCGATCATCCAAAGCTCGAAGTATATTCTTGATGATGAATTTGTTAGTCATTTCTTTGCTTCCTAAGCCGGCAATCTCATTGGTGATGAGAGCTAGCCTGGAGTACATATCAGTGACTCCTTCACCATCCTTCATCTTGAACTTGTCAAGTTGACTTTGAAGAACATCCAACTTGGATTCTCTCACAAATTTTGTACCTTCATGCATATCAATCAAACTATCCCAATCTCTTTTGCATTCTCAAGATGGCTAATTTTGTTGAATTCTTCGTGCCATAGGCAGTTGAAAAGAATGTCACATGCTTGAGCATAGAGTTGCAACATCTTCAATTCATTCGCTGTCGCTTCGCAATCAGGTTCCCTTCCTTAAGCAAAGAATTCACCTTGCATACCAAGACAAACAACAACCCAAACGGCGGGGTTATGACCAAGCAAATGCATCTTCATTTTGTGCTTCCAACTAGCAAAATTTGTGCCATCAAAGTATGGACCTTTATGGTGATAATTTCCGTCACTAGACGCCATACTCTCCTAGGTTGTCAAACCAATGCAATGGAGACCATAGCTCTGATACCACTTGTAGGATCGAAAGTAGTGCTAGAGGGGGGGGGGTGATTAGACTACTTGACCAAATAAAAATCTACTTTTTCCAAATTTTAATTCTTGGCAGATTTTAGCATTCATAGTATGTCAAGTACACCCTACACATGCATGTCTATGAGTATAGCAACGGAAAGTAAAGACAAGCATGTAAGTAAAGGAAGGGTAGGAAAATCAAACGCAATTGGTGACACGATAATTTTTCCCGTGGTTCCGATAGGTGGTGCTATCATATGTCCACGTTCATGGAGTCTTCTGTGGGAAATATGCCCTAGAGGCAATAATAAATGGTTATTATTGTATTCCGTTGTTCATGATAATTGTCTATTGTTCATGCTATAATTGTATTAATCGGAAACCAGAATGCATGTGTGAATACATAGACCACAACGTATCCCTAGTGAGCCTCTAGTTGACTAGCTCGTTGATCAATAGATGGTCACGGTTTCATGACCATGGACATTGGATGTCGTTGATAACGGGATCACATCATTAAGAGAATGATGTGATGGACAAGACCCAATCCTAATCATAGCACAAGATCGTGTAGTTCGTCTGCTAAAGCATTTCCATTGTCAAGTATCATTTCCTTAGACCGTGAGATTGTGCAACTCCCAGATACCGTAGGAATGCTTTGGGTGTGCCAAACGTCACAACATAGCTGGGTGGCTATAAAGGTGCACTACGGGTATCTTCCAAAGTGTCTGTTGGGTTGGCACGAATCGAGAATGGGATTTGTCACTCCGTATGACGGAGAGGTATCTCTGGGCCCACTCGGTAAGACATCATCATAATGAGCTCAATGTGACTAAGGAGTTAGCCATGGGATGATGTGGTACGGAACAAGTAAAGAGACTTGCCGGTAACGAGATTGAACAAGGTATAGGGATATCGACGATCGAATCTCGGACAAGTATCATACCGGTAGACAAAGGGAATTGTATACGAGATTGATTGAATCCCCGACATAGTGGTTCATCAGATGAGATCATCGTGGAGCATGTGGGAACCAACATGGGTATCCAGATCCCGCTATTGGTTATTGATCGGAGAGGTGTCTCGGTCATGTCTACGTGTCTCCCGAACCCGTAGGGTCTACACACATAAGGTTCAATGATGCTAGGGTTATATGGAAATGCTATACATGATTACCGAAGGTTGTTTGGAGTCCCTTTGAGAAGTATGTGATAAGCAAGAGCCCCCCCTAAATTTGTGCATTATTTTTAAATTTGCGTTGAATGCAAATGCACAATCGATTAGGTACATGAGGCACTTCTTCCATGTCACATACATCTTGGTGGTGTGCGAGAGTAATAAGAGTTAACAACATAGCACAACACATCAAGCAAAGTGAATGATCATAACATAACCATCAAAATATAGGAAGTAGTAGCAACACACATTAAAGCGTATGATCAAACACACAAAAGTATCTCACATTAAATCAAAGAACGAAATATTTTGTAAAACCAGCAAATAAAAACAGATGCTCTCTCACTCGAAGCCTAAGATCTATATACAACTTCTCCCCCTTTGTCAACAAGTTACCAAAAAGCTTGAAGAGATATAGCTAATCATTCTGCGGCTGATCTCCTCCGGCCGTCGATGGCGGAGTCGAGAGAACTGCATTGGCGAAGAATTCCGCTGAAGTCCTGGATGGAGTTGGTGTAGACGCTAGAGGCATTGGAGTTGATGGAGCTGATGTCACTGTGGTTGGAGCATAAGATGAAGGCCTCATCTCTAGAGCTGGCACCGTAGGTGTCCTGGCCTTAGTCATGAACTGAACAGTCGTCCTGACAGGTGCACTATCCTCCGCCTCATTAGACATGTCAGACTCTGAAGTGGTGGGACGGATTGGGGCTTCATCAACCTCCTTTTTGAGCTCATTGATTGTCTTAGTTAGCCCATCAACCTTATCATTTAGAGTTTTCACTCTATCCTCAATGATGTTCACAAGGCTCTCCTGAGTGTCCATGATGGTCTTGATGTCCTTCTTCATATCCATGACAGTGGTGATCAAGTGATCCATATGCTCGTTCCTAGATCTGGGGACCTGAGAACTAGTGGCTCGAGGTGCCTCTGATTCTGCCTCTGCTTGTGAGTGAACTGCAGCTGATGCAGGATGGTCTGGGTCCATTACCACAATATTGTCCTCGAGATCTGGCTGAAGTGGAAGTGGGCACTGTCTAGAGCAAATATGTGCTTCTCAATCTTAGAATTGATAGCATCTGAATATAGGGTGCATGGTAGCATGAGCGCTTCGGATCAGTGGCAACCCTCTTCACAGTCTCTACTATCAAGTCCATCACTCGAATACTGGCGTGACGATCAAGATGGATGAGCATGTTGATGGAGTATCCACGAATCATCTTCTCATCTCCAGACGTGGGCATCAAGGTATGCCTCAGGATAGTGTTCATGGTATGGAGGCCTGACTGGAGGAAGTAAATAGATCCCAACTTGTGAGATTGCAATTTATCTATAGGGATAGGATTATACATATCCTTCATAGCATTGTGGCTCTCCTTGGATTCTGAGTAGACATCCATATCACCATTCTGTACCTCTAGGACTCCTAAGATGGTAGCCCACTCATCAACAGAAGATTAATATATTGCTCCTTCAATCATCCAAACAATCCTGCCATATCCATAAAAGTGAGCAGTGGAGTAGAACTGCATGATCATCTCATCATTCCAAGCAGTAAACTCTTTCCCATCAAACTTGTCAAGTCCAATGTAGTGGAAGTTGTCTTGGACACATGGAAAGTAATCCTCATTATCCTTGATGTACTTCTAGTCCCCATATCTTATGTCACTGACTACAGGGATCTTGTCAAGAAAAACTGTCTCATAGAAGTTTTGCTCCTCCTTGGTGTAAAACCTGTAATCCACAACAATATTCCTCCTCTAGGAATATGGATCAATAGCTGTCCATGCCCTCAACCCTGAATCCTTCCTCTTCTTCATATCCTCAGCTACTGGGTGGCTGGCATCATGTACAGGAAGGTGCGGTCTAAGCTTCATCAAAACAGACATAACATCTTCATCATCATCTGCTTCTATGAAAGTGGACTTCTTGTTCTTCTCAGCAGCAGGAATATCTCTGATAGTCCTCTTGGATTTCTGTGCAGCAGCTTTCTTTGATGCAGCCTTGGTGCTCTTGGAGGGACCATGCTTAGGCATAACATCAGCGAAAATTTCTCAGCCTTCTTCTTAGGAGGGGCGTGGGCAGAAGGTTCCTCCTCTTCCTCCTCTTCACCAGCATCACCGGTAGCCTCCTCTGGATCCTCATACATAGAGGTAGGCCTGCCCATTACACGGATGATCCTCTTCCTGGCTGTCTTCTTTTCTCCTGCCTTCTTAGCAAAGCTTTCCTTCGAACCTCAACAGACATAGTTGCCCTAGCACTCGGTCTTATTTTCTCCTGCCTTCTTAGCAAAGCTTTCCTTCGAACCTCAACAGACAAAGTTGCCCTACCACTCTCATGTGCTTTGAAGGTCTTTGCAGGTGCATAAATTGTGCTGACCACCCTCCTAGATGAGGTGGCCTTAGTGGCAGACTTCCTTGCAATCTTCTCTTGCTTCTTAGCAAGAACTTCCTCTAGGACAAAACCACAATCTTCTTCTTCTGAGTTTAGTCTCTTCCTTGTCCTAGTGGAAGCCTTAGGCAACCCATGAGAACCGGGAGTGCCTGGATCTGTGGAAGAACTGGACTCAGGACTAGTGCCTTAACTCATCTCAACGTTTTGCTCCTGCAAATTCTGACTATCTTCTGAGCCTGCCATGTCTGACCTTGTGAATTGAGTATTGAGAGTGGAATAGGATAAGTCATCACAAAATACAGAAAATTTTGAAAGTTTGAACTAAGAATTTTCAAAGTTTTGCATTTTCCCAAATGTATTTCGGTACAGCCGAGGCAAACTTTTCGGCCACACCGAGACTAACATCCTTCTTTCAAGGAACTTGGCACTATTTTCGGTCGGACCGAAAATGAGCACTTGGTTCCACCAATATGTTCTCAGTGTGGCAGAAGAGGAAAATCGGTGACACTGATTTTTCACATTAGTTCTACCGAGATACATGAGGCGGACGGCAAAATTCTAAAAAATCATCGTTCGCTATCCTATGGATTTTTCTATTGGATGGAAAGATTTCAAACTATGGCAAGACAAGGAATTAACCCTAATGTGTGTGAATCGGGCAGTGGAGCGCAATAGGGGGGCGGATCCATACCCTAATGCGGTGATGGATCCATACCCTAATGCGACGACGACGCCTTCTTTCCTCTTGTAAGGAGCCGTGCACTCATTTGAGTAGTGTTCGGGCTTCCCACAATTGTAGTAGTTTTGCCTTTTTCCCAATTTTATTTATTGGCAAGTTTTAGCATCCATAGCATATCAAGTAACACCCTACACATGCATGTTTAAGGGTGTAGCAGCGGAAAATAAATACATTGCATATGTAAGTAAAGAGAGGGATAGGAAAGCAAACACAAGTGATGACACGTTGATTTTTTCCGTGGTTCCGATAGGTGGTGCTATCGTACGTCAACGTTCATGGAGTCTTCAACCCACGGAGGGTAACGGTCGCGAGAGTCCATGGAGGGCTCTACCCACGGAGGGTTCCACGAAGAAGCAACCTTGACTATACCATGACGACCTACGTCCACGGAAGACTGCCTAACTTGGGGTAGATCTTCATGAATTAGGCGATCGCCTTGCCCTTACAAACTTCTTGGTTCACTCCACAACATGAAGTAGGAGGCTCCAAAGCGACACCTAACCAATCTAGGAGGCACCACCCTCTAAATGCTAATAGGCTCGATTGTGTCGATGAACTCCTTGCTCTTGTGCTTCAAGATGATAGACTCCTCAACACATAATCACTCTCTCATAGATTTGGCTTGGTAGAAGATATTGATTGGGTGGAAAGCAACTTGAGGAGGTTAGAGACCAAGATTCATATGGTAGGAATGGAATGGCATGATCTCAACACATGAGTAGATGTCTCACTCTCAGAAAATCAGTAGGTATGAGTGGGGAACTGTTCTGAGTGCTTTTGTTGCGAGTGAGTGGTGGTGGAGGGGTATATATAGGCATCTCCCAAATCCAACCGTTACACACAAAATGACCAACTCGGTGACAACGATGTGTTAATCTCGGTGGTACCGAAGTGACCAAAAGGTGGCAACTTTTGAACCTAGGTGAGACTGATATAGGAAACTCGGTTGCACCGATAAGGTGACCAACGGTCAGATTGCCCAATCTCAGTGACGCCGATCCAAAAATCTCGGAGGAACCGATATTGTGAATTTGCGTAACAGAAAGTTGGCAACCTAAACTCGGTGGCACCGAAATGGAATCGGTTGCACCGAAGTGGCTAGGATTTGGTTGAGTCTGTCTAGGTTTTGGAATCGGTGGCACCGAGTGGAAAATGTTGGTTGCACCGATTTTGAATATTTGGCTTTGGATAGGCTTTTGTGGAAGAGCTTGTGGGTGTATGTGGTGACTATCACTTGTGCACATATGAGCATTTTGTTCACCAACAAAACCTTACCCCCTTTTAATAGTATTGGCTTTCCTGTGGACTCAATGTGATTTCTCACAAAAGATAAAATGTAGAGTCCTTTGCTTGAAGCTTTGCCAATCTATTTCCTTGCATCTTGG
Organism: Hordeum marinum; assembly: GCA_022496015.1. Classification (NCBI taxonomy): domain Eukaryota; kingdom Viridiplantae; phylum Streptophyta; class Magnoliopsida; order Poales; family Poaceae; genus Hordeum; species Hordeum marinum. Next base: position 497,858,689 of record CM039673.1, read on the forward strand.
GGTATTCCACAATCCTTATGCCAACCCATCATTAAACTTTTCCTGAAACATACTTAGTGGGAACATTAGTTCAATGACATATATGTTGTTATTAATTACAAAAACCACCATGGGAGCAAATGTGCTTTCACCTCTCCCCCCTCTCTACAGATCTAAAACTCCACAAGTGTCTAAGAGAATGCTAATTGCATCATGTCAATGGTAGCAATGCACGGTTCTTGTGATGCTCTGCCGTATTTTGTCAAGTGTAGTTTAATTTGAGTGTGAATAGACCCTCTCCCCCTCAGATTTGCACCTGTTGATGAACACTAGCTAGATTTTTTCAAGTGTAGCTTAATTTGAGTGTGAATAGAGAGATAATCTGAGATTTTTTATCTTAATGTATGATGAACACTAGCTAGTAGTTAAGTATAGCTTAATTTGAGTGTGAATCCATCAGCTGCAGCTAGAGCTTAATCCGATGGATGGATGCAACTCTGTTTTTTAGTGCAACTTGAGCTGGATTTCCTCTGTTTTTAGTGCAGCTCTGCCTGATCTATTTTAGGTTTTACATGTTTTTGTTAGCTTTTCTTTTCTCCCATGTGAAATCTGTATTTCCTATGAACTGCTTTTTATTGCTCCCATGTGAAATCAATAAACCATTTGAACTAGACTAAAGTAGTGAGAAATTGGAAATAGCTGAATGTTGTGGTAAGGTAGTTAGCATATGAAGTTGGGTGCCTCTTGATAACCCACAAGTATAGGGGATCGCAATAGTTTTCGAGGGTAGAGTATTCAACCCAAATTTATGTATTCGCCAAAAGGGGAGCCAAAGAATATTCTCGAGTATTAGCAGCTGAGTTGTTAATTCAACCACACCCGAAAGACTTAATATCTGCAGCAAAGTATTCAGTAGCAAAGTAATATGGTAGTAACGGTAACTGTGGCAAGGTGATAGTAGCAGTTTGTAGTGATTGTGACAGTAGCAACGGAAAAGTAACTTAGTGAAGATCAATATATGAAAAGCTCGTAGGGAATGGATCAACGATGGATAATTATGTCAGAAGGCATTCATCATGCAACAATTATAACATAGGGTGACACAGAACTAGCTCCAATTCATCAATTAATGTAGGCATGTATTCCGTATATAGTCATACATGCTTATGGAAAAGAGCTTGCATGACATCTTTTGTCCTACCCTCCTGTGGCAGCGGGGTCCTATTGGAAACTAAGGGATATTAAGGCCTCCTTTTAATAGAGAACCGGACCAAAGCATTACCACTTAGTGAATACATGAACTCCTCAAACTACGGTAATCACCGGAAAGAATCCCAGTTATTGTCACCCTGGGGGATGCAGATCATAACTTGTAATAGGTCTCTACAACTTGCAAGATAGGATCAAGAACACATATATATTCATGAAAACATAATAGGTTCAGATCTGAAATCATGGCACTTAGGCCCTAGTGACAAGCATTGAGCATAGCATAGTCATAGCTATTAAGCTTCATGCACTAGCCAACGCAACCAAAAGTCCGAACTGATGGAAAGGGCTAGGCAATCTACATATACACTTCAACAATAGCAACATCAATCTCAGAACATAGTGGATACTAGGGAACAAACCCTAACAAAACTATCTTGATTACATGATAAATCTCATCCAACCCATCACCGTCCAGCAAGCCTACGATGATATTACTCACGAACGGTGGAGAGCATCATGGAATTGGTGATGAAGGATGGTTGGTGATGACGAAGGCGTCGATTTCCCCTCTCTAGAGCCCAAAACAGACTCCAGATGTGGTCTCCCGAGGAAGAACAGGAGGTGGCGGCTGCTCCATATCGTGAAACGCGATGAACTCTTCTCTCTATTTTTTTCTCCCCGAATAGGAATATATAGGAGTGGAAACAAGGTCGGAGGAGCAACAGGGGCCCACAAGCCTGCCCGGCGCGACCTAGGGGGTGGCCGCGCCCACGAGGCTTGTAGCTAGGTGGTGGGCCCCCTACAGTTGATTCTTTCGCCGGTATTTTTTATTAATTCCAAAAATATTCTCCGTAAATTTTCAGGACGATCCGTGAACTTTTATTTCTGCACAAAAATAACACCAAGGCAATTCTGCTGAAAACAGCGTCAGTCCGGGTTAGTCCCATTCAAATCATGCAAATTAGAGTCCAAAACAAAGGGCAAATGAGTTTGGAAAAGTAGATACATTGAAGACGTATCAACTCCCCAAGCTTAAACCTTTGCTTGTCCTCAAGAAATTCAGTTGATAAACTGAAAGTGATAAAGGAAAACTTTTATAAACTCTGTTTGATCTTGTTGTTGTAAATATGTCTAACTTATGTTCATATTTCAGCAAAGATTATAAACTAACCACATTCACAATAACACCTAGGTCTCACATTTACTCATAGCAATGACATAACCAACTAGCAAGAAATAATAACAAGTCTCGAATGACAACAATTTTATCAAAACAATCATGATACAATATGGCATAATGGTATCTCACTAGCCCTTTCTGAGACTGCAACACTTAAATGTAGAGCACCTCTGAAGAACAAGGACTGACTAAACATTGTAATTCACGGTGAGAGAGATCCATTCATGCTCATACTCAATATTAATGAAAAGCAAGTCATACAAATGACAATGGTGCTCTCTAACTGGTGCTTTTTATAAGAGGATGATGACTCAACAATAAAGCAAATGGAAAGACCCTTAGTAGAGGGAAGCATTGATTTGCAGAGGTGCCAGAGCTCAAGCTTTTAAAACAGAGATATGTAATGATTTTGGAGCAGTATGCTTTCGTTGCTCACATAACGACCAAAAGGTTTTCAATATCTTCCATGCTAGATACATTATAGGCGGTTCCCAAACAGAATGGTAAAGTTTTTACTCCCCCTCCACCAATCAGTGACTCTCCACGGCGGGCCGAATTCACGGGTACCGTCCATACAAACACAATCCTAGGGGAGTTTTGCTTAATTATATTTTTCTTTTTATTTCGAGCATGGAACTGGGCATCCCGATTACCAGCCACTTTCTCATGAATGACAATGAATCAACACATATCGTGAGAATAACCCACCTAGCATGGAAGATACTGACATCCCCCAGTCGCCACATGAGCGATTTGGGCATACAAAACAAAAAGTTTATTTGAAGGTTTAAATTTTAGCACATGCAAATTAACTTGGAACGACAGGTAAATACCGCATATAGGTAGATATGGTGGACTCATATGGAACAACTTTGGGTTTATTGAGATGGATGCACAAGCAGTATTACCGCTTAGTACAAGTGAAGGCTAGCAAAAGACTGGAGAGCGACCAACTAGGGAGCGACACATTCATCAACATGCTTTGAGATTAACCAACATTGAATGCAAGCATGAGTAGGATATAATTCACTATGAACATAAATATCGTGGAGGCTATGTTGATCTGTTTCAACTACATGCGTGAACATGTGCCAAGTCAAGCCACTTGAATCATCCATAGGAGGATACCATTCTATCATACTACATCACAACCATTTTAATGCGCATGTTGGCACTCAAGGCAAACCATTAGCCACTCTTAGCTAATTAAGCATGGCACGATTAACTATAATCTCTAATTATCATTGCAAGCATGTTCAACCCATAATGTACTGAATTCAGAATGATGAGCTAATCATATTTACAAAAGCAAGATAGATTGAGTTCATACCAGCTTTTCTCCATCTCAATCTTTTCATCAAATCATATTTATTGCCTTTCACTTGCATGACCAAATGATGTGAATAATAATAAGAGTACGTGTGCATTGGACTAAGCTAGAATCTGCAAGCAATAAACCAAAGGAGAAGACAAGGCAATATGGGCTCTTTGTAAGATAAACAATAGCGCATATGAGAGCCACTCAACATGTCATCGTGGTATTCTCCTTATGACCCAAAGAAAAGAAAGGAAAATTATTTACACGTGAAAGCTCCCAACAAGCAAAAAGAAGAACGAGAAATCTTTTTTGGGGTTTCTCTTTAATGCTACAACTAAGCAACTAGGAAATAAAGCTAGAACTATTTTTTTGTATTTTTCTCAAAGTTAATTAAACACATAAGAAGAAATCAAAAATAAGAAAATAAACTACCATGCATAGTACAATGAAATAGTATGAACATTGACAACTGAAATAAGTGTGCGAACATGAATGTAATGTCGGTGAGAAATACGTACTCCCCCAAGCTTAGGATTTTGGCCTAAGTTGGTATAGGGCCATGGTTGGCCTGGATAATATCCAAAGTCAAAGTTGGGGTTGTACTGGGCTGCGGTGGCTACCGTCTGAACCACTGCAGCGTGAAGGCGAGCGGTTTCTGCATTTCGCTCGTACTTGTTTGCCTCCTCTCTGGTTATAAAATATCTCTGCTTTTCCTCCGCACGAAAGAATCAGTGAGTTGATAGTATTGCTTGCATCAATATGATATGAAATCCTCAAGGCGAGCATTCCTTATGTACGCATAAAACTCTTCCTTGAATCCGGCGTTGTTCATGAAATGATCCGACGGCCATTCACAAGGCAGTACTCGAGCTTCCCTGGGTAGTTCAAAATCGGGCTCACGTAGCGCGAGTCTCGGGGCTTTCTTGCTCGAGGAACCACCTTGGTACATTATCCTCAACATCTTTTCTTTCTCTGAAAAATTTCTGAAATTTTTCGTGAGTGAAAATAAAGGTGAACAAAACTCAACAAAACTCATAGCAACTACTCCCTCAAGTGCTTGGAGACTATATCATGCATCAAAACTAGTTGGGACCATACAAATTTGACATGCATGCTCAAGAACAAGGCCATCATAACAGAATTTTTTTTGCAATATATAAGGCTCTAGAACAAAAACTAATTGGACCATTGGAGGAGTCACAGACCGATGAGCAATCCACTAAAACAGTTTTGCAAATGTGGCTTCGAGCAAGGAGATCAAAAATGGCAGCAAGATGAGCTAGAACACGGGTTTGAGCAATGGTGGGATTTCTTCTGGAGGAAGATGAAGTGAATGGGTGCTGGAATAAGTGGAGGAGGGCCACGTGGGACCCACAAGCCATAAGGGCCCACCCGGGGGGGGGGGGGTGGCCGTGCCTTGCAGGCTTGTAGCCCACTGGTGCAGCCTCGTGATGCATTCTCAGTGCCAAATATTGTTAAATATTCCAGAAAAAATCATACTAATTTTTTAGGGAATTCTGGAAACTTTTATTTTCAGGTCATTTTTCTATTGCAAGGAAAACTCAGAAAACAGAAAAATAATAGCACTTTTACTTAATTTCATCTAGGTAACAGAAAGTAAAGGTTAGGTGCAGGAAGTTGTGCTTTCTAAATTCATCCATCTCATGCTTACCAAAAGGAATCTATCAATAAGGTTGATCAAGTCTTATTAACAAACTTATTTCGAATATCATGAAACTGAAGAATTTTCGAATAACACTAAGTTACCTCAATGGGGATATGCATTTCCCCAACAATAAGTATATCATATTTCTTCTTGACAGTAGGAAGAGGGAAGTCAAAGTATCCAATAATAATTGTTGGAATTTTTTCAATAGAGTTGATACTATGAACTTGAGGTTGTTTCTTCGGAAAGTGTACCGTATGTTCATTACCATTAATATGAAAAGTGACATTGCCCTTGTTGCAATCAATAACAGCCCCTGCAGTATTCAAAAAGGGTCTACCAAGGATGATCGACATACTATCATCCTCGGGAATATAAGTAATAACAAAGTTTGTTAAGATAGTAGCATTTGCAACTACGACAGGTACATCCTCACAAATACCGATAGGTAGAGCAGTTGATTTATTAGCCATTTGCAAAGAGATCTCAGTAGGTGTCAACTAATTCAAATCAAGTCTACGGTATAAAGAGAAAGGCATACCACTAACACTAGCTCCAAGATCACATAAAGAAGTTTTAACATAATTTTCTTTAATAGAGCATGGTATAGTTGGTACTCCGGGATCTCCTAATTTCTTAGGGATTCCACCTTTAAAAGTATAATGAGCAAGCATGGTGGAAATCTCATCTTCCGGTATCTTTCTTTTATTTGTCACAATATCTTTCATATACCTAGCATAATGAGAGATATTCAAAATATCAGTCAACCACATACGTAAAAAAGACAGGTCTAAGCATTTTAGCCAAGCGCTCAAAGTCCTCATCATCCTTTTTCTTGGATGGTTTAGGAGGAAAGGGCATGGGTTTCTGAACCCATGGTTCTCTTTCTCTACCATGTTTCCTAGCAATGAAGTCTCTTTTATCGTATCTTTTATTCTTAGGTTGTGGGTTATCAAGATCATCAGCAGGTTCAATCTCCACATCATTATTCTTACTAGGTTGAGCATCAACATGAACATCATTATTAATGTTATCACTAGGCTCATGTTCATTACCAGATTGTGTCTCAGCATCAGAAATAGAGATATCATTTGGATTCTCAGACGTATCTATAATAGGTTCACTAGTAGCATGCAAAGTACTATCATCATTCTTTTTTGTACTCTTATTGGAAGGAATAGGTGCATCAGTATTAACTCTATGAGAATCTTGTGCAATTCTCTTAGGATGGCCCTCATGATACAAAGGTTCCTGAGTCATTTTACCTCCTCTAGTCACAACTTTAACAGAATGATCATTGTCTTTACTATTCATCTCATCAAGAAAATCATTCTGAGCCTTAAGTACTTGTTCTACTTGAGTGGTTACCATGTAAGCATGTTTACAAATAAGCTTAAGATCATTGAGAGTTCTACTCAGATAGTCACCCAAGAAATCAAGCATATAAGCATTATGTTTCAATTGTCTACTAACATAGGCATCGAAATTTTCTTGCTTCACAATAAAATTATCAAATTCATCCAAGCATTGGCAAGCAGACTTATTATAAGGGATATCTCCTTCATCGAATCTACTGAGAGAATTTACCTCTACTACCTGTGTCGGGTTATCAAGACCATGTATTTCTCCAATAGGTGGTGGATACTTAACATCTTCAGCTTTAATACCTTTTTCTTTCGTAGATTCTTGGCCTCTTTCATATCTTCAGGACTGAGGAATATAATACCTCTTTTCTTCGGAGTTGGATTTGGAGGTGGTTCGGGAATAGTCCAATCATTATCATTGCTCAATATATTATTCAATAGTAATTCAGCTTGTTCAACAGTTCGTTCCCTGAAAACACAACCAGCACAACTATCTTGGTGGTCCCTAGAAGCATCGGTTAGTCCATTATAAAAGATATCAAGTATTTTATTTTTCTTGAGAGGATGTTCAAGCAAAGCATTAAGTAATTGGAGAAGCCTCCCCCAAGCTTGTGGGAGACTTTCTTCTTCAATTTGCACAAAGTTAAATATTTCCTGCAAGGCAGCTTGTTTCCTATGGGCAGGAAAATATTTTTCAGAGAAGTAATAAATCATATCCTGGGGACAATGCACACAACCAGGAGCAAGAGAATTAAACCATATATTAGCATCACCGTTTAATGAGAAAGGAAACAACTTAAGAATATAGTAATAAAGATTTTTTCCTCATGAGTAAATAGGGTGGCTATATCATTCAATTTGGTAAGATGTGCCACAACAGTTTCATATTCATAACCATGGAAAGGATCAGATTCAACCAAAGTAATTAACTCAGGATCGACAGAGAATTCATAATCCTTATCAGTAACAAAGATAGGTGAAGTAGCAAACTTAGGATCATATTGCATTCTAGCATTCAGACATTTTTCCTTCCACTTGCGAAGCAATTTCTTAAGATCATCTCTATCATGACAAGCAAGAAAGTCGCTAGCTACCTCTCCTTCCATAACATAACCCTCAGGTATATCAGGCAATTCATATCTAGGAGAGCTAGGTCTAGCAGGTGAATCATAGTGTTCAGTTTCGATAATTTCATCAGATTCAGAAATATTATCAGTTTAACTCCGCCTATGTTGTCTCAACATAGCCGGTCCCAAGCCCGGGTAAAGGAGGAGGGTTGTGATAGGCTTGGCGAGCCAACGTGAAAACCCAGCCACTCTTATGGAGATGAAACCCAAAAGATTTTCGTTGGGGCGTAACCCTCTCAGCGACGCGCCACATCGGAACCCGGGTGTGGTGGAAAATGGGCAAGGGCCGGGCCGTCACCCCCCAGGTGGCGCACCGTATCGTGATCTGGATACGGTCGCAAGTGAGCGAGGATCGGGTCATCGCATCCTTAGTGGCGCGCTACATCGGCGCCCGGGTGTAGTGGAAAATGAGCGAGGGTCTTCGCATTTGACTCGACGAGTGCGAAGGGTAAGGAAGCTAGCCGAGCCTAGGAGGATTCGATTAGGTAGCTGGAACGTAGGGTCTCTGACAGGTAAGCTTCGGGAGGTAGTTGATTCAGCGGTGAGGAGAGGCATTGGTATCCTTTGCGTCCAAGAGACCAAATGGAGGGGACAGAAGGCGAAGGAGGTGGAGGGTACCGGCTTCAAGCTGTGGTACACGGGGACGGTTGCAAACAGAAATGGAGTAGGCATCTTGATCAGCAAGAGCCTCAAGGATGGAGTGGTAGACGTCAAGAGATGTGGGGACCGGATTATCCTGGTCAAGCTGGTAGTTGGGGACTTAGTCCTCAACGTTATCAGCGCTTATACCCCACAAGTAGGCCACAATGAGAACACCAAGAGGGAATTCTGGGAAGGCCTGGAGGACTTGGTTAGGAGTGTACCGATCGGCGAGAGGCTCTTCATAGGAGGAGACCTCAATGGCCACGTGGGCACATCTAACACATGTTTTGAAGGGGTGCATGGGGGATTTGGCTATGGCATCAGGAATCAAGAAGGAGAAGATGTCTTAAGCTTTGCGTTAGCCTATGACATGATCGTAGCTAACACCTTCTTTAAGAAGAGAGAATCACATCTAGTGACTTACAGTAGTGGGCAGCACTCTAGCCAGATTGATTTCATCCTCTTGAGAAGAGAAGACAGGCGTGCATGCCTAGACTGTAAGGTGATACCTGGAGAGAGTGTTGTCTCACAGCATAAGCTTGTGGTTGCTGACCTCCATTTTCGGATTCGTGTCCAGCGGGACAAGCGTGCCAAAGTCGCTAGAACGAAGTGGTGGAAGCTCAAGGGGGAGGTAGCTCAGGTGTTCAAGGAGAGGGTCATTAAGGAGGGCCCTTGGGAGGAAGGAGGTGATGCAGACAACATGTGGATGAAGATGGCGACTTGCATTCGTAAGGTGGCCTCAGAGGAGTTTGGAGTGTCCAGGGGAAGTAGAAGAGAAGCTAAAGATACCTGGTGGTGGAATGATGTTGTCCAGAAGGCAATCAAGGAGAAGAAAGATTGTTTCAGACGCCTATATCTGGATAGGAGTGCAGAGAACATAGAGAAGTACCAGATGGCAAAGAAGGCCGCAAAGCGAGCTGTGAGTGAAGCAAGGGGTCGGGCGTATGAGGACCTCTACCAAAGGTTAGACACGAAGGAAGGCGAAAGGGACATCTATAAGATGGCCAAGAGCCGAGAGAGGAAGACGAGGGATGTTGACCAAATCAAGTGCATCAAGGACGAAGCAGATCAACTCCTGGTGAAGAACGAGGAGATTAAGCATAGATGGCGGGAGTACTTTGACAAGTTGTTCAATGGGGAGAGTGAGAGCTCTACCATTGATCTGGATGACTCCTTTGATGATACTAGCAGGCGTTTTGTGAGGCGAATCCAGGAGTCAGAGGTCAAGGAGGCTTTAAAGAGGATGAAAGGAGGCAAGGCGATGGGCCCCGATTGTATCCCCATTGAGGTGTGGAGAGGCCTCGGGGACATAGCGGTAGTATGGCTAACCAAACTTTTCAACCTCATTTTTCGGGAAAACAAGATGCCAGAAGAATGGAGACGGAGTATATTAGTACCAATCTTCAAGAACAAGGGGAATGTTCAGAGTTGTACTAATTACCATGGAATTAAGCTGATGAGCCATACAATGAAGCTATGGGAGAGAGTCATTGAGCACCGTGTAAGAAGATTGACAAGCGTGACCAAAAATCAGTTTGGTTTCATGCCTGGGAGATCAACCATGGAAGCCATTTTCTTGGTACGACAACTTATGGAGAGATATAGGGAGCAAAAGAAGGACCTGCATATGGTGTTCATTGACTTGGAGAAGGCCTATGATAAGATTCCGCGGAATGTTATGTGGTGGGCCTTGGAGAAACACAAAGTCCCAACAAAGTACATTACCCTCATCAAGGACATGTATGATAATGTTGTGACAAGTGTTCGAACAAGTGAGGGCGACACTAACGACTTCCCAATTAAGATAGGACTGCATCAAGGGTCAGCTTTGAGCCCTTACCTTTTTGCCTTGGTGATGGATGAGGTCACAAGGGATATACAAGGAGATATCCCATGGTGTATGCTCTTTGCGGACGATGTGGTGCTAGTCGATGAGAGTCGGACGGGGGTTAACAGGAAGTTGGAGTTGTGGAGGCAAACCTTGGAATCGAAAGGTTTTAGACTTAGTAGGACTAAAACCGAGTACATGAGGTGCGCTTTCAGTACTACTAGGAACGAGGAGGGGGAGGATGTTAGCCTTGATGGGCAAGTGGTGCCTCAGAAGGACACCTTTCGATATTTGGGGTCAATGTTGCAGAAGGATGGGGATATCGATGAAGATGTGAACCATCGAATTAAAGCCGGATGGATGAAGTGGCGCCAAGCTTCTGGCATTCTTTGTGACAAGAGGGTGCCACAAAAGCTAAAAGGCAAGTTCTATAGGATGGCAGTTCGACCCGCAATGTTGTATGGCGCTGAGTGTTGGCCGACTAAAAGGCGACATGTGCAACAGTTAGGTGTGACGGAGATGCGCATGTTGAGATGGATGTGTGGTCACACAAGGAAGGACCGCATCCGGAATGATGATATACGAGATAAAGTTGGGGTAGCGCCAATTGAAGAGAAGCTTGTCCAACATCGTCTGAGATGGTTTGGGCATATTCAGCACAGGCCTCCAGAAGCCCCAGTACACAGCGGACGGCTTAAGCATGCTGATAATGTCAAAAGAGGCCGGGGTAGACCGAACTTGACATGGGAAGAGTCTGTAAAGAGAGATCTGAAGGACTGGAGCATCACCAAAGAACTAGCCATGGACAGGGGTGCGTGGAAGCTTGCTATCCATGTGCCAGAACCATGAGTTGGTCGCGAGATCTTATGGGTTTCACCTCTAGCCTACCCCAACTTGTTTGGGACTAAAGGCTTTGTTGTTGTTGTTGTTGTCAGAAATATTATCAGTTTGAGCATTGGCTCTAGCAATTTGTTCATCAAGAAATTCACCTAGTGGCACAATATTATCAAGCAAAGTATTATCATAAGCATCATACATAGCAGAAGTAGCATCATCAATTACTTGCGACATATCCGAATTACTAGCAGGTGGTGGTGTCGCAAACTTACTCATAACAGAAGGTGAATCAAGGGTAGAGCTAGATGGCAGTTCCTTACCTCCCCTCATAGTAGAGGGATAGATCTTTGTTTTTGGATCTTTAAGATTCTTCATAGTGATCAACATATATATATCCCAAGTGAATCAGAGAATAAAGCTATGCTCCCTGACAACGGCGCCAGAAAAGGTCTTGATAACCCACAAGTATAGGGGATCGCAACAATTTTCGAGGGTAGAGTATTCAACCCAAATTTATTGATTCGACACAAGGGGAGCCAAAGAATATTCTCGAGCATTAGCATCTGAGTTGTCAATTCAACCACACCTGAAAGACTTAATATCTGCAGTAAAGTAATATGATAGTAACAGTAACTGTGGCAGGGTGATAGTAGCAGTTTGTAGTGATTGTGATAGTAGCAATGGAAAAGTAACTTAGCGAAGATCAATATATGATAAACTCATAGGCAATGGATTAGTGACGGATAATTATGTCAGATGGCATTCATCATGCAACAGTTATAACATAGGGTGACACAGAACTAGCTCCAATTCATCAATGTAATGTAGGCATGTATTCCGTATATAATCATACATGCTTATGGAAAAGAACTTGCATGACATCTTTTGTCCTACCCTCCCCTGGCAGCAGGGTCCTATTGGAAACTAAGGGATATTAAGGCCTACTTTTAATAGAGAACCAGACCAAAGCATTAGCACTTAGTGAATACATGAACTCGTCAAACTACGGTAATCACCGGAAAGAATCCCAGTTATTGTCACCCTGGGGGATGCGGATCATAACTCGTAATAGGTGTCTACAACTTGCAAGATAGGATCAAGAACACATATATATTCATGAAAATATAATAGGTTCATATCTGAAATCATGGCACTTGGGCCCTAGTGACAAGCATTAAGCATAGCAAAGTCATAGCAACATCAATCTCAAAACATAGTGGATACTAGGGAACAAACCCTAACAAAACTAACTCGATTACATGATAAATCTCATACAACCCATCACCGTCCAGAAAGCCTACGATGATATTACTCACGAACGGTGGAGAACATCATGGAATTGGTGATGAAGGATGGTTGGTGATGACGAAGGCGTCGATTTCCCCTCTCCGGAGCCCAAAACGGACTCCAGATCTGGTCTCCCGAGGAAGAACAGGAGGTGGCAGCAGCTCCGTATTGTGAAATGCGATGAACTCTTCTCTCCGATTTTTCTCCCCGAATAGGAATATATAGGAGTGGAAACAAGGTCGAAGGAGCAGCAGGGGGCCCACAAGCCTGCCCGGCGCGGCCTAGGGGGTGGACACGCCCACCAGGCTTGTGGCCAGGTGGTGGCCCCCCTGCAGTTAATTCTTTCGCCAATATTTTTTATTAATTCCAAAAATATTCTCCGTAAATTTTCAGGATGATCCGAGAACTTTTTATTTCTGCACAAAAGTAACACCAAGGCAATTTTGTTGAAAACAACGTCAGTCCGGGTTAGTTCCATTCAAATCATGCAAATTAGAGTCCAAAACAAGGGCAAAAGAGTTTGGAAAAGTAGATACGTTGGAGACATATCAGTGCCTACCTTATTTTATGAATTTTTAGCTGCCATTACCACCACGCATTTTCATTAATTAATGTTGATGCACTTAGATTGGTTGCTAAGTTGCAACAATTTGTTGTCTTTGGCATATGAATAGAAGCTAATTAGAAAAGGAGTTAGAAGGTTTTCCAAAGAATATATGAATGGAGTTAATGAATTTATGCAATTTGTTCGGGATTTTTTTGCAAATGATGCTGTGATTCTTTGCCCATGCTGCGAATGCCTCAACCGTTCAAGAAAAGAACAAGGAATGGTGGAAGATCATCTGCTTCTTAATGGGATGGCCAGCACATATGATAGATGGATATATCATGGAGAACCTTTAGATGGACAACCTCAACTTTTTGAAGATGATACACAGGCCCCTCATATGATGGGTGGTGGTGATGCTGGCATTGATTTTATGGAAAAGGTTTTGCGAGAGAATGCTGGTTTGAGGATGAGGATGGACATGAATATGATAGGATTCCTGACCTATTGAAGGATCTGTACAACTCTAAAGGCCGTTATGATGGAAAAAGTCGATGTTTGAAGATGTTAGAGGAGGCAAAGCATGCAGCTCATGAAGGGGGTAAATTTTCAAGATTTACCTTCACCTTGACGTTATTCCACATCAAGTTTTTCTACCGGATTAGCAATGGTGCATTCAACGCAATACTCCGCCTTTTGACCTTGCAATTTCCTGATAGCTATATTCCCAGGTCTTATGATGAAGCATTGAGCATAATCCGCATGCTGGGGCTAGGTTATGTTTCAATTCATGTGTGCCCAAATAATTGTGTCTTGTTTCAGAAGGATTTAGCGAAGCATGACAACCGTCCAAAATGCAATACCTCTAGGTGGAAAGATGCTGATGGGAAGAAGTCAATCCCGGAGAAGGTACTGAGGCACTTTCCGTTGATACCAAGGCTACACTGGATGTTTATCTCAAAAGAATCATCGCTGGAGGTACAATGGCACAAGCTGAAGTGGAAACCTGTGGACAATGAGTTGAGCCATCCAGTGAACGGAGATGCATGGAAAGAATTTGACAGTATACATGGAGATTTTGCTGCAAATCCAAGGAACATAAAACTCGGCATTGCCACGGATGGCTTTAATCCATTTGGGAACATGAGAACGTCTTATAACATGTGGCCTGTTTTTGTAGTGTCGTACAACCTGCCACCATGGGCATGCATGGATTAGTCCAACTTCATGATTTCGCTGCTTATCCCGGGTCCAGAGTCTCCAGGAAAGGATTTTGATGTCTTTATGGAGCCCCTCGTAGAAGAACTACTCCAGCTCTGGACTGGTGTACCTACATATGATGCCTCGAGTCTAGAAGAAAAGTTCAATCTACGTGCTGCAATCATATGGTCCATCCATCATTTCCTGGCGCTGCACACTTTGTCTGGGAGGATCACAAAGGGTTATCAGGCCTGTGTCCATTGTGACAAAGACCCTTTCTCAAAGAGAATAAGGATCAACATTTGCTATATTGTGCACCGCCGGTTTCTTCCCCGAAACCATCACTGGCGAAGAAGCAAAGACTTTAATGGTGAGAATGAAACCGGTGACAAGCCAGCTGAATTCACTAAAGAAGAGCTGGAGCAACAACTTGAAAAGGTGAAAGGTGTGAGACCAGGAAATCTTGCAAAGAGTAGAAAGCGTTAGGAAGGTCAATGTTGGGACCGGAGGTCTTGTTTGTGGGACCTGCCATACTGGGCTGATCTGAAATTAAGGCATAATCTCGATGTAATGCACATTGAGAAAAACATATGCGAGAATATGCTAGGGACATTTTTGAAAGATGAAGGGAGGACAAAGGACACAGTTAGTTCTAGGTTTGATTTGGAAGACATGGGCATAGGCGAAGATTTGCATCCATAGCATGATGAAGATGAAGATTCATTTGAAATGCCATGAACATGGTGTACAGTGAGTAAAGAACAAAAGCTTGCATTCTCTGAATTCATAAGAGCGGTGAGATTTCCATATGGTTATGCTGCTAACCTAGCAAAGTGTGTTACTTCTGATGGATTCAATCTTTCAGTACTGAAAACCCATGATTGTCACATCCTCCTTGAAAGCACAACATGCTCCCTCGATGGTTTTGATAATTAATGACAACATACATTGTCTCTTGGACTAACACTTCTATCTAGTGTATTTCAGATAATAGTCCATGGAGATTTGGGTTGGCAAAAGGATTGTGGAGATTGTGGAATTATCCCAAGACGCAAGGAAATAGGTTGGCCAAGCTTCAAGCAAGAGGACTCTACATTTTACATTTGTGAGAAATCACTTTGAGTCCATAGGAAAGCCAATACTATTAAAAGGGGGTAAGGTTTTGTTGGTGAACAAAATGCTCATACGTGCACAAGTGATAGTCACTAAAAACATCCACAAGCTCTCCAACCAAAGTCTGTCTATAGCCAAACATTCAAAATCGGTGCAACGAACATTCCTATCCCAATGCCATCGATTCCAGAACCTAGACAAACTCAGCCAAACCCTAGCCACTTCGGTGCAACCGATTCCATACTGGTGCCACCGAGTTTAGGTTGCCAACTTTATGTTACGCAAATTCACATTTTCGGTCCTACCGAGAATGTTGGGTCGGCTTCACCGAGATTGGAAATCTGACCGTTGGTTACCTTATCAGTGCAACCGAGTTTCACATATCAGTCCCTTTGAGATTCAAAAGTTGCCACCTTTTGGTCACTTCGGTACCACCGAGATTAACACATCGGTGTCACTGAGTTGGTCATTTTCTGGGTAATGGTTCGATTTTTTGGGATGACCATATATACCCCTCCACCACCACCTACTCGAAAGACAAGCACTCTGAACTATTCCATACCTATCCTATCAGATTTTCTGAGAGAGAACCACCTACCCTTGTGTTGAGGTCAAGATCTTCCACTCCAACCATATGGATCTTGATTTCTAGCCTCCCCAAGTTGCTTTCCACCAATCCCATCTCTTCTACCAAGCCAAATCTGTGAGAGAGTGATTGTGTGTTGAGGAGTCTATCATCTTGAAGCACAAGAGCAAGGAGTTCATCGCCATTACCAAGCCTATTACCTTTTGGAGGGTGGTGCCTCCTAGATTGGTTAGGTGTCGCTTGGGAGCCTCCTACTTTGTGTTGTGGAGTGAACCAAGAAGTTTGTAAGGGCAAGGAGATCGCCTACTTCGTGAAGATCTACCCATTGTGAGGCTAGTCCTTTGTGGACGGAAGCCATATGGAATAGTCAAGGTTACTACTTCGTGGACCCTTATGGGTGGAGCCCTCCGTGGACTCTCGCGACCGTTACCCTCCGTGGGTTGAAGACTCCTTAAACATGGACTGATTTGGAGAAACTTTATCCGAATCTTTCATTAGGAAATCTTGATGAAATTCTTCATAAAACCATTGCTTTTCACAAAATGAAGCCCATTGATCCAAACTTTGATAAATGCCTATTTGAGCTCCGTGATCTTATGCGTGCTAAAGGAGACTTCACCACTATCAACAACATTATCTTTGAAGCCATTCACATTCACAAACTTTAACATTGTCATGATCACAGTTCTAATGAATCTCTTGTTCTTTATGATGAGGATTTCCCACTTGATGATGACAATGTGGAACATGACTACTTTGGTGAAGATGAGCTGTTCGACATCGAGCATGAAAAGATCATGAAGAATCTGAGTCTTATGGCAAACTACAAGGATTACATGTCCGGAGGAAAAGAGTGGATTCTCGACAGTGGATGTACCGATCATATGACCGGGGATAGAGAGATGTTCGAAGAGATCACACCAAACCATGGACCGCGAAGGTACGTAACGTTTGGAGATAACTCCAAAGGTAAGGTACTTGGTCTTGGTAAGGTGACCATATCCCATGATAGATCTATTCAAAATATTATGCTTGTTGAATCTCTTGTCTACATTCTTCTTTCCGTATCTAGACTTGCCGACTTCGGTTTCAATGTGCTATTCACGAAAGTAGATTGCCAAGTGTTTCGTCAAGATAATCATAAAATGGTTTTTATCGGTTTCCGTAGAGGTGATCTATACATTGTTGATTTCACTAAGAGATCCAAACCTCGTACTTGTCTTATTGCAAAATCTTCTAAAGGGTGGCTTTGGCATAGAAGACTAGGACATGTTGGCATGCGTAATTTAGACAAGCTTATTAAAGGTGTTCGTATACTTGGTGTTAAAGATGTTATGTTTGACAAAGATGGACTTTCTAGTGCTTGTCAAGTTGGAAAGAAAGTAGGTGGAAGTCATCCCATTAAGAATATCATGACTACTAGGAGACCACTCGAGTTACTTCACATGGATCTTTTTGGTCCTAATGCTTACAAGAGTCTCGGTGGAAATTCCTATGGTCTAGTTATAGTTGATGATTTTTCCAGATTTACGTGGGTATTCTTTCTTGATGATAAGTCGCAGGTTCAAAAGATCTTCAAGAACTTCGCTCGCAAAGCGCAAACTTAGTTTGAAGTGAACATCAAGAAGGTTCTGAGCGATAATGGATCGGAGTTCAAGAACACCCATGTGGATACCTTTCTTGATGAAGAAGGTGTATCACATGAGTTCTCGGCTACGTACACACCTCAACAAAATGGAGTTGTTGAGAGGAAGAACCGGACACTCATTGAGATGGCAAGAATGATGCTTGATGAATACAAGATGCCAAGACACTTTTGGGCAGAAGCCATTGAAACAACATGTCATGCCACAAACTGGCTTTACTTGCACAAGCTTCTCGGTAAAACAACATACGAGCTACTCACCGGTAAGAAACCCCAAGTCGGATACTTTCGGGTATTTGGCTCAAAGTGCTACATTCTTGATAACTATCGTGGTACTAAATTTGCTCCTAAATCTCATGAAGGATTCCTACTTGGTTATGGATCGAACTCTCACACTTACCTTGTCTACAAAAACTTCACTCAAAAAGTTGAAGAGACGGCATATGTGAAGTTTGATGAATCTAATGGTTCGCAAGTCGAAAAATTGCCAAATGATGTAGGTGATAAGGACCCTTCAGAAGCTATTCTAGATCTACCCATCGGCAAGATTCGTCCCATGGAGGTGAAGGAAAGTACTTCATCAACTCAAGTGGAAGCCCCTACTTCATGTCAAGGTGAACCTCAACACGACATGGAGGCATCCACAAGCGGTACACGACGAGATGATGAAGAGGAGGAAGTGCATCATGAAGATCCACCACAACCACCTTCACCACCACCTCAAGGGAATGACACCTTCAACAACAATGAATATGAAGGAGATGATGATGAAGAAGAAGAAGAAGCTCCACCATCCAACAATTGGAAGCTGACCCGAGTTCGAGCACAAGTGACCAAGAACCATTCCCTAAACCAAATCTTTGGTGATATATAAAAGGGAGAATCACTCGCTCTAAAACCCGTCTAGCTAAGTTTTGCGAGCATTATTCTTTCACCTCTAGCATTGAGCCTTTGAAGGTAGAACAAGCTCTTGAAGACATGGATTGGGTGAACGCTATGCATGAAGAGCTTCACAACTTCGAGAGGAACAAAGTGTGGACACTCATGGAGATTCCTGAGGACGAACAAAACATCATTGGAACCAAATGGGTGTTTCCGAACAAACAAGACGAAGACGGTCAAGTTGTGCCTAACAAGGCTCGTCACGTAGCCCAAGGATATACGCAAGTCGAAGGTATGGACTACGGTGAGAGTTATGCCCCCGTCGCTAGACTTGAAGCTATTCGTATTCTTCTTGCTTATGCGAATCTCCATGATATCACGCTTTATCAAATGGATATCAAAAGTGCATTTTTAAATGGTGAAATCGAAGAAGAGGTTTATGTTAAGCAACCACCTGATTTTGTGAATCCTAAGAAACCTAATCATGTTTACAAGCTTCGTAAAGCTCTTTATGGGCTTAAGCAAGCCCCTCGTGCTTGGTATAAATGTTTAAAGAAGTTTCTCATTGAAAAAGGTTTTGAAGTTGGTAAAATTGATGCAACCTTGTTCACTAAGAGAGTTAACGGTGAATTGTTTGTGTGCCAAATCTATGTGGATGATATTATCTTTGGTTCCACTAACCCTCAATTTAGTGAAAAATTTGGAAGGTTGATGTCCTAAAAGTATGAGATGTCTATGATGTGTGAGCTGAAATTCTTTCTTGGTTTGCAAATCAAGCAATCAAGACAAGGAACTTTCATCTCTCAAACTAAGTATACCAAAGACTTGATCAAAAAGTTCAACATGTAGGAGTGCAAAGGTATGAAAACTCCCATGCCTACTAGTGGACATATTGATCTTACCAGGGAGGATGAACCGGTTGATCAAAAGGTTTATAAATCTATGATTGGTTCATAGCTATATCTATGTGCATCTCGTCCCAATATTATGCTTAGTGTTTGCATGTGTGCTAGATATCAAGCTGCACCTAAAGTGTGTCATCTTTTGGCTATGAAACGTATTGTAAGATACTTGATACAAACACCAAACTTTGGCATTTGGTATCCCAAGGGATCTTCTTTTAGTCTTGTTGGCTATTCCGATTTGGACTATGCCGGTGACAAGGTTGATAGAAAGTCCACCTCGGGTACTTGTAAATTTTTAGGTAGATCTCTTGTGTCTTGGTCCTCCAAGAAACAAAACTTAGTATATCTATCTACTGTCGAAGCTAAGTATATCGCTGCTGGATCTTCTTGTGTGCAATTACTATGGATGACACAAACGCTTAAGGATTATGGAATTCATGTTAAAAATGTTCCATTACTTTGTGACAATGAAAGTGCTATTAAAATTGGTCATAATCCCGTGCAACATTCTCAAACTAAGCATATTCAAGTTCGACATCATTTCATTTATGATCATGTTGCCAAAAGGAGATATTAATATTATCCATGTTCGCACTAACAAGCAATTAGCCGATATGTTTACCAATCCACTTGATGGGAAAACATTTTGTCACTTGAGGAGTGAGTTGAACATCATTGATGCTTCAAACTTGAGTTAGACTCACTCGGTTGCAAGCAAGGGCATGAACCTTCTTGTTATTTCCATGTTCCCGTAACTCGTTATCATATGCCATGGAATTCTATGCTCCCTTGTATTGCATCTAACCTTTTGTAGGTACTTGTAAGAACTTCATTCCACAAGACTGCCATCAAATCCAATCATAAGCAATCTTGTCATTACCAAGTATCCACAACCCCTCTTGATGATGGAAGGAAGAAGACAACAAAAACATATCCTTGACATATACTTGATCTTAGTTGCAAAATCTTAAGTGGTATCATGTCAATTGGATATATCCATTGTTCTTCCTTACATGACTAACCTTTGTAGGTGACTAGTGTACTAGAACAAGAAGGATTGCTCCAAATTCAAGATGATCTTCATCAACCTCAAGCATCCTCAACAAGTTCACCTACGAGCAACGTCATCAACATCACTCAAAGGTATGTACTCATATCCTTGGAAAGGCTTTACTCCAAGTCATGGGCTAAACCAACTCAAGTGATATTAAGACATTTAAATGCTTAATCGAAAAATGGTAGCCCCATTTTGAGCTTAACGTAGAGTATGAGCTATGATCAAGTATTCTTGCTTGGCTCCTAAGTCCAATATACTCTAATATAGGTGACCTAGTCACCGCCCATCATCTAGTTAAGAAACTTGTGTGGTTTGCTCTCTATTTGCATGATCTGTCGTAACTGCTCAAATCTTATCTAATTGATGTCCTTTGTAAAAAATTCACATTTTTTGAAACTATTTCTTTTGTCTCTATGAAAACAGAAACGTGGTCTCTCATTTGGAGCCATCGATTTAAATAACTCGGTTCTACCGAAATTGTAGATGAACTGCACTACACAATCTCGGTACCATCGATTTATTTATTCCGGAGTCACCGATTTTACTTCTTTACTAAATCTGTGTTTCTTAAATGATTTTGTAAATTGGTATATGTTCTTGTGATGTTCTTGTTCCTTCGATGACCCCTTTATTAAAAAAAGGGAGATAATAACAAGCTAGTCTTAGGGGGAGAAATTCTTTATTCAAGGATCGCTAGCTCCAAGGAGAAGAAGACTAAAATTTGCAAAAGGAAGAGCAGTTACATATAATGATTCCCTTAGTTCTTTTCTATGAACCCTACTTTCGATGACCCTTGTTCTCGAGGATCCCTTCCTTGTCAATGATCCCTGTCACTACTCGTAAGTTTAAACTTTTTTGGTAATTTATACCAAAAGGGGAGAATATAAAAGCTTCATGCTCAATGGAGTGTTACATGCGTATGTAAAAGGGAAGATATGATTTAGGGGGAGAGGAGAATATCAAAATTTCACACTTATATATAAACAAGGGGAGAATACCAAAGTAAGGGGGAGAAAATTCCATGTGAACAGTCAATAGGCTCTCAAAATATTCTTGTTCACTTTAGACCTTTTTTCACCCTATCCAATCCCAATATCTACATGCTGAGATTTTGAGGGAGAGGATGAACTACCAGTTTCATATCTAAGGGGAGAAAAGATATAGAATATTAATGCTAAAGGAGGAGACATATCAATCTTAAGTATTATCCTATTTTATATGTTCTCCATATCTTGGTATCGTTTGAGTTCTATTGCTTTTGTTTAGTAGAATACTCTTGTGTTTCCTAACATTGTTTTCTCAAGTATGTCTCTACTACTAGAATGCTCAAGAACTCAAGGTAAGTATATGCATCATATCTTTGATCAATATGATCTCTTGCTTCTTGCACATATTGTTTGCAAGAGTGAAGTCTTGATCGAGGAGACACCTCATTCGTATACATTTGATGCAAATAGCCAAGATACACATGAACTTTCATATCCCTTCTTCTATTTGTGTTTCCATGCATTCCAAAGAAACTATCCTTTAAAGGACTGCACACATTTAGGGGGAGCAAATCTAAGTCATGTGTTTCTCAAAGTCTTCATTACATCCATGCATATATTTATTTGAAGCTTTGATTGTATGTTGTCATCAATTACCAAAAAGAGGGAGATTGAAAGCACAACATGCTCCCTTGGTGGTTTTGATAATTCATGACAACATACATTGTCTCTTGGACTAACACCTCTATCTAGTGTATTTCAGATAATAGTCCATGGAGAGTTGGGTTCACAAAAGGATTGTGGAGATTGTGGAATTACCCCAAGATGCAAGGAAATAGGTTGGCCAAGCTTCAAGCAAGAGGACTCTACATTTTACATTTGTGAGAAATCACTTTGAGTCAATAGGAAAGCCAATACTATTGAAAGGGGGTCATGTTTTGTTCGTGAACAAAATGCTCATACATGCACAAGTGATAGTCACCAAAAACATCCACAAGCTCTCCCACCAAAGTCTGTCTATAGCCAAACATTCAAAGTCGGTGCAACCAACATTCCTATCCCGGTGCGACCGATTCCAGAACCTAGACAGATTCAGCAAAACCCTAGCCACTTCGGTGCAACCGACTATATACCGGTGCCACCGAGTTTAGGTTGCCAACTTTCTGTTACGCAAATTCACATTGTCGGTCCTACCAAGAAAGTTGGGTCGGCGTCACCGAGGTTGGAAATATGATCGTTGGTCACATTATCAGTGCAACCGAGTTTCATATATCGGTCCCTCCGAGATTCAAAAGTTGCCACCTTTTGATCACTTCGATACCATCGAGATTAACACATTGGTGTCACCGAGTTGGTCATTTTGTGGGTAACAGTTGGATTTTTGGGGATGCCTAGATATACCCCTCCACCACCACCTACTTGAAAGAGAAGCACTAGAACTATTGCATACCTATCCTATTAGATTTTCTGAGAGAGAACCACCTACCCTTGTGTTGAGGTCAAGATCTTCCACTCCAACCATATGGATCTTGATTTCTAGCCTCCCCAAGTTGCTTTCCACCAATCCCATCTCTTCTCCCAAGCCAAATATGTGAGAGAGTGATTGTGTGTTGAGGAGTCTATCATCTTGAACCACAAGAGCAAGGAGTTCATCGTCATTACCGATCCTATTACCTTTTGGAGGGTGGTGCCTTCTAGAGTGGTTAGGTGCCTCTTGGGAGCCTCCTACTTCGTGTTGTGGAGGGAACCAAGAAGTTTGTAAGGGCAAGGAGATCGCCTACTTTTTGAAGATCTACCCATAGTGAGGCTAGACCTTCGTGGACGGAAGCCATATGGAATAGTCAAGGTTGCTACTTCGTGGACCCTTATGGGTGGAGCCCTCCATGGACTCTCGCGACCGTTACCCCCTGTGGGTTGAAGACTCCATAAACGTTGGCGTACGATAGCACCACCTATCAGAACCACGGGAAAAATCTTTCGTCTCCTATTGCGTTTGATCTTCCTATCTCATCTGTTCACTTCATGTGCAATGTCTTTACTTTCTGCTGCCATATTTGTAGACATGCATGTGTAGGGCTATTAGACTTGCTAGACTTGCTAAAACAGTTAAAATCTGCCAACCAATTAACTTGGGAAAAGGTTAGGTTTTAAATTCCTACTAGTAGTCTATTCACCCCCCCTCTAGACACTCTTCTAGTGAACCTACACTCCTCTAAAGGATTTTACTGGCGAGCCTTCGAGGAATCGTCAACAAGGATATATATGAAGCGATTGCTAAGCTGGGAAATTTCTTTAGAGAACTGTGCTGCAAAGCACTCAAGTTAACTATTCTGCAAAGACTTCAAAAAGAAATCCCAATTATTCTTTGCAAGCTCGAGAAGTTAAATAGAGAATGGACTAATTCGCAAAGTGGTGATGTCTCGGTTTTCAACCATGGTGTGAAACTTCTTGGAGCCTCACAATACTTGGATGCTGGTGATAAGTATGACAAGATGGTTTTGTACGTGCTTAGCAATTGCGTTGAGGTTCTACCATATATCGAGTATATTATATGTTGTGCACTCATTATTTTTTTGTTGGTGTTGCGGGAAATGCAAGGAAGAGTTAAATCAGGAAGAAAGCCAGATCCATGTTGATAAAAGGGTTGCCGAGGGATTTGCTAAATGGTTTAAGAATCATGTGAGATCTTCATCCACATGTTTTGTGTTTTCTGTGTTATTCACCAACTGTTAAATATCATTGTTGCTAAATGCCTTATTTGTGCAGATTGGAAAGTTGCATGACGAGAAGAAGGTCAGTGATGATCTATTTGCTTTGGCATGCTTACCAGATAAGCGAGTGAGAGTGTATTCAGCATGCATTGCTCACAGTGTCTGGTACCACACCTTTGATCGCGAGGAAAGAAGGAAGAAACATAATAGTGGAATCGTCACTGAGGGATCACATGATGGTGAGAACGTTGACTTCTATGGTCAGCTAGAAGCATCATAGAGTTGCAGTACAACTCAAGTGGAAGCATCCATCGCTCGGTTGTTTTATTTCACTATGACTGGTTTGATCTTGGTGGCAAGAAGAAGAGACACGCTTTTGTCAAATATGATGGCCACTTCAAAAGCGTCGACACTGGAAGGTGCTGGTATAAGAATGATCCCTTTATTCTATCAACACAAGCAACAATGGCGTTTTATCTGCCAGACACACTTTTGCTTGGAAAATGGCGAGTTGTGCAAACCTTTCAGCACAAACACTTATGGAGTGTGACTGAAATCAAAATGGAAAAGGGCTGCGGTGGTAGTGGACTAACATACCAGGATGATGACTCCACGAAAGTTCCGGCGCAAGCTGATGATGACTGTATGGAAGTTCTGGTGCAAAACAGATTGCGAAGGGACCGCGAACGTGTGCTCATTGATGCTGCAATAGTTGAAGTCATTAAGAAAAGAAGAAAGGTGGTAGCGGATAGACATGAGAGCGAGGATGAGGAAAACAGGACTGGTCATACTATGCTGCAATATTGTAGTGACGATGAGGAAAGCAGGAGTGGGCATAGAGTTCCTTGTTTTGGTATCGACGATGATGAGTAGCGAATGGACATGAAGGTAAATTTTGTCTCCTTGGTGACCTAATACTATTACTATATGTTCCCTGTTTTGATTGGTGATCAACCTTCTCTATAGTTTTCGTTGATGTGATCCTGATGTAGTCTTTGTACTACAATTCTCTCCAGGTAGCAAAATGCATGAGACTTTGGGGATGAAGAGGCAGATGGTGAACATACAATGCAAAATCATGTAGTTTTGGTGATCATGATAGCTCTAGTAGTTTTAGTGATCATGATTTCTTAGTTTTGGTCAAAACTGTAGTTTTGGTGCCATTTTGGCTCATGGTGAAGATGGCTGTAGTGACTGGTGATACTTTGATGCCATTTTTGTTGGGGAACGTTGCATGGGAAACAAAGATTTTCCTACGCACACGCAAGATCTATCCATCGTGATGAGCATCTACGAGAGGGAGAGTGGATCTACATACCCTTGTAGATCGCTAAGCGGGAAGCGTTAAGAAACGCGGTTGATGTAGTCGAACGTCTTCGCGATCCAAATCGCCGAGCGTTCCGCGATCCAATCATGATCTGTCCCGATCAAGTACCAGACGGATGACACCTCCGCGTTCAGCACACGTATAGCTTGATGATGATATCCGCCTTCTTAATCCAGCAAGAGGGAGCATAGAGGTAGACGAGTTCTTCGACAGCATGACGGCGCAGCCGTGATGGTGGTGGAGTAATCTCAGCAGGGCTTCGCCTAAGCACAACTGAAACCGATCTAGAGGAGAAACTACGAACTAGAGGGTAGGGTTGCACGTGGCTGAAAATGTTGTGCCAAAACGCTAAAACCCTCTATTATATATAGGAGGAGAGGAGGAGGAGACTTGGCGCAAGGGAGAATCCCTCTTGGCTTCGGCCGAAGGGAGGAGAGGAGGAATCCTCCTCCAATCCTAGTAGGACTAGGACTCCTTCCTTATTTGGTCTTTTTGCCTTTTCCCAGCTTTTTCGCTTTGGGTTTTCTTCCCAGTCGCATGGGCCTTGTGTGGGACTTCCACCAGCCCACTAAGGGCAGTATTCACCCTCCCACAGCCCATGTAGCCTGTTGGGTCGAAATACCCCTCCCGATGGTCCCCCGGTACACTACCGACACTCCCGGTACACTATCGATGAGCCCAAAACTTTTTCGGCGACCAAAACAGGACTTCCTATATACCAATCTTTACCTCCGGACCATTCTGGAGCTCCTAGTGACATCTGGGATCTCAGTCGAGAGTCCGAACAACCTTCAGTCACCACCATGCATAACTCTATACTACCGAAACGTCACCGAACCTTAAGTGCGCAGACCCTGCGGGTTCGAGAACTATGTAGAGATGACCGAGACACCTCTATGGTCAATAACCAATAGCGGGACCTGGATGCCCATATTGGTTCCTACATATTCTACGAAGATCTTTATTGGTCGAACCTCTATGTCAAGGATTCAGTTAATCCTGTATAATGTTCCCTTTGTTCTTGGGTATGTTACTTGCCCGAGATTCGATCGTCGGTATCTCCATACCTAGTTCAAACTCGTTACCGACAAGTCTCTCTACTCGTTCCGTAATACAAGATCCCGTGACTAACACTTAGTCACATTGCTTGCAAGGCTTATTGTGATGTTGTATTACCGAGTGGGCCCTAAGATACCTCTCCGTCACACGGAGTAACAAATCCCAGTCTTGATCCATGCCAACCCAACAGACACCCTAAGAGATACCTGTAGAGCACCTTTATAGTCACCCAGTTATGTTGTGATGTTTGATACACACAAGGCATTCCTCCAGTGTCCGTGAGTTGCATGATCTCATGGTCATAGGAACATATACTTGACATGCAGAAAACTGTAGCAATAAACTGACACAATCATATGCTACATTTATAGTTTGGGTCTCGTCCATCCCATCATTCTCCTAATGATGTGATCCCGTTATCAAATGACATCACATGTCAATGGCTTGGAAACCTTGACCATTTTGATCAACGAGCTAGTTCACTAGAGGCATACTAGGACAGAGTGTTGTCTATTCGTCCACACATGCAATGTGTTTCCAATCAATACAATTATAGCATGTATAATAAACAATTATCATGAACGAGGAAATATAATAATAAACACTTTATTTATTGCCTCTAGGGCATATTTGCAACAGTCTTCCACTTGCACTAGAGTCAATAATCTAGTTCACATCACTATGTGATTTACATTGTAATGAATCGAACACCCATGCAGTTCTGGTGTTGATCATGTTTAGCCCTTGGAAGAGGTTTAGTCAACGGGTTTGCAACATTCAGATCCGTGTGCACTTTGCAAATATTTATGTCCTTCTCCTTGATGTAATCGCGGATGAAATTGAAGCGTCGCTTTATGTGTCTAGTCCTCATGTGAAACCTTGGTTCCTTGGCCAGAGCAATGGCACCAGTGTTGTCACAAAACAGAGTCATTGGATTCAGTGCACTAGGCACTACTCCAAGATCTGTCATGAACTGCTTCATCCAGACACCTTCCTTCGCCGCCTCCAAAGCTGCGATGTACTCCACTTCACATGTAGAATCGGATACCACGCTTTGCTTGGAGCTGCACCAGCTTACCGCTCCCCCGTTGAGAATAAATACGTATCCGGTTTCCGACTTAGAGTCATCCGGATCAGTATCAAAGCTTGCATCGACGTAACCCTTTACGACGAGCTCCTCATCACCTCCATAAATGAGAAATATTTCCTTAGTCCTTTTCAGGTACTTAAGGATATTCTTGACCGCCTTCCAGTGCTCCATTCCAGAATCACTTTGAAACCTTCCGTCCATACTTATGGCAAGGCTGACATCGGGTCTTGTGCACAACATTGCATACATGATAGAGCCTATGGCTGAAGCATAGGGGATGACACTCATCTTCTCTCTATCTTCTTCAATCACTGGGCATTGAGTCTTACTCAACTTCACACCTTGTAACACAGGCAAGAACCCCTTCTTGGACTGATCCATTTTGAACATTTTGAAAACTTTATCAAGGTATGTGCTCTGTGAAAGTGCTATTAAGCGTCTCGATCTATCTCTATAGATCTTAATGCCTAATATGAAAGAAGCTTCTCCTAGGTCCTTCATTGAAAAACTCTTGTTCAAATATTCCTTCACGCTTTCCAGCATTTCTATATTGTTTCCAATCAGCAATATGTCATCTACATATAATATTAGAAACGCTATAGAGCTCCCACTCACTTTCTTGTAAATACAAGCTTCTCCATAAACTTGTATATCCCAAACGCTTTCATCACCTCATCAAAGCACTTATTCCAACTCCGAGATGCTAGCACCAGTCCATAAATGGATCGCTGGAGTTTGCAAACTCTGTCAGCATTTTATGGATCGACAAAACCTTCCGGTTGCATCATATACAACTCTTCCTCAAGGAAACCGTTGAGAAACGCTGTTTTGACATCCATCTGCCAAATTTCATTATCGAAAATATGCAACTATTGCTAACATTGACGGACTTAAGCATCACTACGGGTGAGAAGGTCTGATTGTAGTCAACTCCTTGAACTTGTGAAAAACCCTTTGCCACAAGTCGAGCACTAGAAGAAAACAGAGCTTTTGTCCCAAGCATTAGTCCCGGTCTGGTTACGAGCCGGTACTAAAGATGGTATTAGTCCCGGTTCGTGCCGGCTCCAACGGCTAGGAGTAGGGCGACCTTTAGTACCGGCTCGTGAGGGATCTTTAGTACTGATTTGTGTCATGAGCTGGTACTAAAGGGGGCGTGGCAGACTTTTGGTCAGACTTGGGCCCCGCGTGCATCTTGCCCTTTAGTACCGGTTGGTGTCACCAACCGGTACTAAAGACTTCCTATATATATATGGTTCGTCCGCAGCCGATCGAAGGTGCTCTCATTTCTCTGTTTTCTCCCCTGTTCTTCTTCTTGCTTCAAGCTCATCCTCCATTTTGCCAAGGATTTGTCATGATTGAAAGGCACCCCATCTATCCAAGTGTTCAAAAAGGTTAGCAACTTTGCTCCTTCATCTCTCATTGCTAGATTAGCTTGTCGTATGCTCAAAGATATGTGATTTGTGGGTTTTAGCTAGGTTTTGGAGGAGTGATCATTATGTGGGAGTTTATTTTATTTATATGCAATTTGAGCTCAAATTAACTTGTTAGGTTGCATATGTGTAGGTGTGGTTTATTTGGTGCCTTCCCGTCCCCGTCCTAACCACCGTCGATCGTCCACACCGTCTCGTCGCGGCACCGGACACCTTGGTGAGCCTCTTGTTCTTCTTAATACCTTTTGTTAAAAAAATTACTTGTATGATTTAGATACCTGCGTGTACGATTTACTTGTATTTTTGTTAGTTATTCTATAGTGTCATGGTTATGGTATCTGCCCACGCCGGCCTTCGTCCAGTCTATGATTTAGATGTGGTATGTCGTTATCTTTTATAACTATTTCACACATCATCTAATGTCTATGACAATTAATTATGCCACCAAATTGACGTAGATGTTTTTATCTATAGGAAGTAGTTGAACCAGTAATTCCAACCGACTATGCAATTCTGCTCGAGAAATTAACACAAGCTGAAAAAGAAATTGATCATTTGAAAGAAAAAATGAAAAGAACTGAAGATGAGAAGATGGGATTGGAGTTGCATGTTGTTGATATCGTCGATGATCACAAGAACAAGATGGCTGGAATGCGCTTGAAGCTTAGAAAGATTACAAAATATGCCATTGATAAAGAGGCTTGGTATCATTATGTCGTTAGCTCAATTGTTACCTTAGTTGTGATTATGATGACATTTGTTGTTGCATTTACATATTTTAGATAGTTGTATGTTGTTTTATGAGATGTATGTATGAACTATAAGTATCGATTATTTCGAGTAATAACATTTGGTCATTGCCAGCTCTACTTTGGTTGTAATGTGATGATCAAGTTGTATTAATTTGGTCACTTTGATGTTGTGTAGTGAACATGAGCCGGCAATGGATGTATGATGACCGACTAAGTCCAGGTTTTTTTAATGGCCTGCATGATTTTATTCGTGTGGCTGAGGCAAACAAGCAAAATGGTTTCATGTGTTGTCCATGTCGTGACTGTAAGAATGATGGGAATTACTCTACCTCAAAAACCCTTCACTACCACCTACTGAAGTCCGGTTTCATGTCTGGCAATAGCTGTTGGACCAAGCACGGAGAAAGAGGGGTTATAATGGAAGACAATGAAGAAGAGATGGTGACAGCTATCCTTTCGCCGATACGACAATTGGGGAAGCTGAAGAAGAGGCATCAATGGGGGAAGCTAAAGAAGAGGCATCAAATGAGCCCGCTGATGATTTGGGTCGGGTCATTGCTGATGCAAAGAGAAACTGCAAAAGTGACAAGGAGAGGTTGAAGTTGAAACGCATGTTAGAGGGTCACAAGAAATTATTGTATCCAAATTGTGAAGATGACCAGAAAAAGCTGGGTACCACGCGGGAATTGCTGCAATGGAAAGCGAAGAATGGTGTAACTGACAAGGGATTCAAGAATTGCTGATAATGATAAAGAAGATGCTTCCAAAGGACAACGAATTTCCTGAAAGTATGTACGAAGGAAAGAAGGTTGTGTGCCCTCTAGGATTAGAGGTGCAGTATATAAATGCATGCCCTAATGACTGCATCCTTTACCGCGGTGAGGAGTATGAGAATTTGGATGCATGCCCGATATGCGGTGCACTACGCTATAAGATCCCCTGCGATGACCCTGGCGATGTGGAGGGCGAATGCCACAGGAAGAGGGTTCTTGCCAAGGTGATGTGGTATTCTCCTATAATACCACGGTTGAATCGTTTGTTCCAAAACAAAGATCATGCCAAGTTTTTGCGATGGCACAAAGAAGAACGTAAGAAAGACGGGATGTTGAGAGCACCCGCTAATGGGTCGCAGTGGAGAAAAATCGAGAGGGAGTTCGAGGACTTTGCAGCTGATGCAACAAACTTATGGTTTGGTCTTAGTATAGACGGCATGAATCCTTTTGGGGAGCAGAGCACCTATCATAACCCCTGGCCCATGACTCTATGTACCTACAACCTTCCTCCTTGGTTGTGCATGAAGCGGAAGTTCATTATGATGCCAGTGCTCATCCATGGCCCTAAGCAACCTGGCAACGACATTGATGTATACCTAAGGCCACTAGTTGATGAACTTCTATAGTTGTGGAAAAAACCAGGTGTACGTGTGTGGGATGTGCACACACAGAAGGAAATTGGCCTACGAGCGTTGCTGTATGTAACCATCAATGATTGGTCTGCTCTTAGTAACCTTTCAGGACATACAAACAAGGGATACAATGCATGCACGCACTGTTTAGATGATACTGAAAGTATATATTTGGATAAATGTAAGAAGAATGTGTATCTGGAACATCGTCGATTTCTACCGATCAAGCATATCTTAAGAAAGGCAGGCAACCATTTCAAAGGTGAGCCAGATAACCGAAAGAAGCCTGGCTTGTGTATTGGTGAATATATATTTGATATGGTCAAGGATTTACAGGTAATCTTTGGAAAGGTTCCTGGCGGACAATCTATTCCGAATGATGCCAACGGACACACACCCATGTGGAAGAAGAAATCTATATTTTTGGAACTTGAATATTGGATAGCCCTAGAGGTCCGCAATGCAATCGACATGGTGCATGTGATGAAGAATCTTTGTGTGAACCTGCTAGGCTTCATGGGCGTGTATGGAAAGACAAAAGATACACCGGAGGCACGGGAGGACAAGCAAAGAATTAACGAAAAATACAGCATGCCTCCAAAGCAGTATGAAGGTCCTGCCAGCTATGCTCTTACAAAAGAAGAGAAGGAAATCTTTTTGAATGCCTGCTCAGTATAAAGGTCCCGTGTAGCTTCTCGTTGAATATAAAGGGAATAATAAATATGGCAGAGAAAAAATTTGAAAATCTATTGTCTCATGACTGCCACGTGATTATGACGCAATTACTTCTGGTTGCACTTAGGGGGATTCTACCGGAAAATGTTCGATTAGCCATTGTGAAGCTATGGGCATTCCTCAATGCAATTTCTCAGAAGGTAATCGATCCAGAAATCCCAGCAAGTTTACAGAATGACCTGGTCTAATGTCTTGACAGTTTCGAGTTGGTGTTCCCTCCATCCTTCTTAAATATTGACGCACGTTCTAGTTCACCTAGTCGAAGAGGTTAACATTCTGGGTCCTGTATTTCTACACAATATGTTCCCCTTCAAGAGGTTCATGGGATTTTAAAGAAATATGTTCATAACCGGGCTAAGCCAGAAGGAATCATCGCCAAGGGATATGGAACAGAGGAGGTTATTGAGTTTTGTGTTGACTTTGTTCCTGACATTAAGCCGATTGGTCTTCCTGAATCGCGGCATGAGGGGAGACTGGGTGGAAAAGGCACACTAGGAAACAAAGAAGCAATAAATATGGATGGGCATTCTTTCACTCAAGCACACTACACGGTTCTACAAAATTCCACCTTAGTGACTCCATATATCGAGGTTTACAAGGATATTATACAGTCCAAGAACCCAGAGCAGTCTGACACCTGGATTGAACGTAAACACATGGAGACTTTTGTCGGTTGGTTGCAAACAAAGCTCATCAATGACAACGATGTTCCAGATGAACTGTACTGGTTGGCCAAGACACCAAGTTCGACCATAACGACTTTCAAAGGGTACGAGATAAATGGGAATACATTTTACACGGTCGCCCAAGATAAAAAGAGCATCAACCAAAACAGTGGTGTCTGCTATGATGCAACCAACTTTCAAGACACATATTATGGTTACATGGAGGAGATATGGGAACTTGACTATGGACCTAATCTTAAAATCCCTTTGTTTTGGTGCAAATGGGTCAAATATACTGGAGGCAGGGTACAGGTAGACCCGCAGTACGGAATGACAACAGTGGATCTCAACAATCTTGGGTACACAGACGACTCATTCGTCCTAGCCAATGATGTGGCTCAGGTTTTCTATGTGAAGGACATGTCTAGCAGACCGAGGAGAAAAAAAGATAAGGAAGCGGATACATCATATGATGAGTCAAAGCGCCACATAGTTCTTTCAGGGAAAAGAAACATTGTGGGAGTGGAGGACAAGACAGACATGTTAGAAGATTATGAAAAGTTTCATGAAATCCCTCGCTTCAGAGTGAAGACTCACCCAAGCATCCTATTAAATGATGAAGATTCTCCATGGTTACGACGCAATCGTAAGCAAGGGACAAACACGCATAAAAAATCTTACACCGTGAGATCCCACTTTGGGATGTGACCGGCTTCACCGTCATCACTTTCTATGTGGAGGACATGCATGCATTTTCTAGCATGGTATCTTTGTAACAGTTTGTACACGAATTGCATCCAGTTTTTGCCGTAACCCTCTCAACTCTTTAGAAGTTGCTATGTGGGTGAAATTATGATGTCATGCCAAGTTACAACCTTTTCAGAGTTCATTTGTATTGCTTTTGAAATTCAGGGTCATTTAGCTCAAAATAAATCATTAAATGCATGAAAAATATAAAATGAAGTCAGAAAGCGTTGAAAATTGATGATATGCCTTTTAATGGTGCATACTGAACACACAGAAAGTATGGAGTTAAAATAAGTTATTAAAAATGAAATCCCTTTGTAATGGATGAGTTTTAATCCAAAACCCTCATACTTCGAAAGAGATAGTCCAATTTTTACGCGAACTGCATCCAGTTTTTGCCGTAACCCTCTCAACTCTTTAGAAGTTTCTATGTGGGTGAAATTATGATGTCATGCCAAGTTATAACCTTTTCAGAGTTCATTTGTAGTGCTTTTCAAATTCAGGGTCATTTAGCTCAAAATATATAATTAAATGCATGAAAAAAATATCAAATGAAGTCAGAAATGGTTGAAAATTGATGATATGCTTTGAATGGTTCATATTGAACACACAAAAAGTATGGAGTTAAAATAAGTTATTAAAAATGAAATCCCCTTGTAATAGATGAGTCTTCGTCCGAAACCCTCATAGTTCGAAAGAGATAGTCCAATTTGTACACGAAGTGCATCCAGTTTTTGCTGTAACCCTCTCAACTCTTTGGAAGTTGCTATGTGGGTGAAATTATGATGTCATGCCAAGTTACAACCTTTTCAGAGTTCATTTGTACTGCTTTTCAAATTCAGGGTCATTTAGCTCAAAATAAATCATTAAATGCATGAAAAAAATCAAATGAAGTCACAAAGGGTTGAAAATTGATGATGTGCCTTTGAATGGTGCATATTGAACACACAAAAAGTATGAAGTTAAGATAAGTTACTAAAATTGATGATGTGCCATCGACGTCCCCGACCGCCTCTCTAGCAACTTCACCGCCGGCTCTCGAATCGTCGGCCGCCCAGCCGGCTCCGATCACCAACCAGCCGGCCCTAGGGGCTGGCAAGCCAAGCACGGGGGCTGGCCAACCAGCCTCGGGGCTCCCAAGTCGGTCCCGGGATCTGGCGAACCGGTCCCGAGGACTGATCAACCAGTCCCGGGGGCCCTCGTGGGCCCAACCCATCTTAGCGTTCCTTCTACGGGGCGAGCTGCCTTTGGACAAGGCTCTGGCTAGGCAAATCCAACACCGGGCCACGGCCTATGGCATCATCAACAACGAGCTCGTTGACCACAGCACCACCGGTGTCTTCCAGCAATGCGTCGAGCCGGAAAGGGGTCTGGATATCCTCCTCGACATTCATCAGGGCGAGTGCGGGCATCATGCCGCCTCCCAGACCCTAGTGGTCAAGGCTTTCCTCCACGGCTTCTTCTGGCCGACAGATCTCGACGCGGCCAAGAAATTGGTTGACGAGTGCGATGGCTGCCAAAGCTTCAACGCGCAAAGCCACCTGCCGGCAAGCCCATCCAAACCATCCCCCTCTCGTGGCCTTTCACCGTTTGGGGGTTGGACATGGTGGGCCCATTGAAGACCGCTCGAGGCGGCATGACGCACTTACTGGTGGCCATCGACAAATTCACCAAGTGGATCGAGGCGCGACCAATAAAAAAGCTGGATGGCCCCACGACCGTCCGGTTCATCGACGACATCACGGTACGATACGGCGTTCCCCACAGCATGATCATTGACAACAGCACCAATTTTGCCAAGGGCGCACTCGCGTGTTTATACTCCAAGCAAGGAATCTGGCTCGACCTGGCCTCCATCGCTCATCCGCAGTCCAACGGCCAAGTCGAGAGGGTGAACGGCCTCATCCTATCCAGCATCAAGCCCCAGCTCGTGACGCCGCTGGTAAGGACGGTCGGCTGCTGGATCGACGAGCTACCGGCCGTCCTTTGGAGTCTCAGGACCACCCCGAACCGGTCAACCGGCTACACTCCCTTCTTCCTCGTGTATGGGTCCAAGGCGATCATCCCCACCAACATCGAGTTCGATTTGCCTCGGGTCACCCTGTACACGGAGAAGGAAGCAAAGGAGGCAACAGAAGACGGCGTCGATCTACTTGAGGAAGCTCGCGAACTGGCATTGAGCCGTACGGCGATCTACCAGCAGAAACTCTAGCACTACCACAGCAAGCGGATCCGGCCACTCTCGTTCCGCGAGGGGGACCTAGTCATCAGAAGGATCCAGCGAACCGCCGGACATCACAAGCTGTCCACCCCATGGGAGGGCCCGTTCATCAGCAGCAAGGCGTTACGCAACAACGCGTACTACCTGATAGACGCCCAGAAGCCACAAAAGTGCAAAAGAGATGCTTCCGGTGAAGAAATGGAGCGCCCATGGAACGCAGCACTCTTGCGCCCGTTTTACTACTGAGGAAAATCAATGTACGTATGTATCCCCGTCCTCTTGGGCTAATGAATGCAATGGCCACCCCAAGCTGGCTCTTGGGGCGTGCCTTGTTTCGTTTCTTTCAAAAGTGTTCCTCACTCAGCGGCTCCCCGGCTTGGCTCCTGGGCCCGAGGGCTAGCCGGCTGGGCCTAGAAGCGCCTCTCTGAAAAACAACTAAGTAGCGGTGAGCCGGCCAAACTTCCCCACCCTTACCAGCTACAGAACCGGCCCCGGCTGTCCGGCTGACGGGGCCCCGGGGCGGCAAGGTTTGGATCACACGAAAGGTCAAAACAAAGGAAGACACCTTTGGGGCCCAGCCGGACCCTCGCCGCGTCTCTACCACTCTACTTATCCCCAAAAAAACCTTGCGATTCCTAAGTTTTGAACCGGCTCCCCTGAGGCGGACGCCCCGACCCAACTACAGACCGGCTCCCGGCTGTCGGGCTGGCGGGGCCAAAACCAAAGGGGAAAAGGAGTAGAAACGGAAGGAGTCAAGGCAGGCAAAAAGGGATAAGGACGAGGCGGCATGAGTCACAAGGCAAACACAACATAATATTCATGGCATAAACATTAAGGCAAAAGTGGCCCACGACCAACATTGAGTTCATTACACAAACACCCCTAGTGGGTGGATTCAAGTTTTTACATGCAGGGAAAAAAGAAGATAAAAAAGATGCCCGGGGGCTTAGGCCACCGTCGCGTCGCCTGCCGGCATGCCCCCAGCCGACGTGTCGTGAGGCGGCTCGATCCTCAGCTTGGAGGTGGTCGCAATCTTTGGGTCGGCCTCCTTGGCCTTCGTGGCGGGCTCCTCGGTCTCGGCCGTCTGGCCGCTCGAGTCGGTGCTCTCGTCGGCGACTTCGTCATCTGCCGGCCCTTGAGGGATGCCGAAGGAGTCCTCGGGCAACGGCTCGCCATCCTCGCCAAGGGCCGGCAGGAATTCGTCCACGTCAACGTATGACGCGAGCTCGTTTGCCCTCTGGAAAAGGGCCGGCTCGCGGGCCTCTCGCTCTGTGGCCAGCACATCTCGCATGGTCGCCAGCCAACGCAGGTCAACACCACGGTACTAAGACGTCACGAACCGGAGAGCCATCTGCACCCCGGCTCGTGCAGCCGATGCCTTCCAGGCGTCGAGGCGGAGGATGACGTGCTCCAGCCACTGAGCCACGGGGTGCGTCGGAGCTCCCCCACGGCCCGGCCACAGCGCAGCAATGACCTCCTTGCCGGCGGTCTTGAGCTGCTCCATGCTCCGGTCGAGATGGGTCATGCGCATCTCGATGGCGATCCCAATCTCGTCCATGTCCCACGCGACGTGCTCCTCGATGGGGCGACCGCACTCCTGAAGGTATTCCTGGTACTCCTTGACGGCGCGTGCAGCGCGGCGATGAGTTTCCGGGAAACGCACTAAAAGGAAGGAGAAGAAAAGGAAAGAAAAAGCAAGATGAAACATGAGAAACGGCAAAGGGAAGAGCAACTGGCTGGTTAAAGAGAGAGATTGGCACCTACCTTTGATCGCGCCGTCCACCCCAATGGCGAACTGGAGCGCCACCTCGCGCTTCGACTTCCGGGCCACCTCCGAGGTGGCGAGGGAACCCTTGATGTCCTCGAGCGTCTTCTCAAGGCAGGTCACCTCGCCTTGAAGGGCAGCGGTCCTTAGGGAGGTGTCAGCCACCTCCTTGACGGCCACCTCCCGGGCCGCCACCTCCTTTGCCGCCTCGGCCTTGAGCTGGTCCCAGGCCGCCTCCCCATCGACCAGCAGCGTGGCCGGCTGGTCTGTCTCCTGCGCAGCCGCCTGGACGTCCTGCGTCAGCAGGTCCTATTCGGCGACAAGCCCGGTCTTCTCCCCCCGGAGGGTGGCCAGCTCGCCTGCAAGACGCAACCAACGTCAGCCGATTCCCGGGGGCTATATGATGCTCCTACAAAGTGCAACCTTCCTTGCACGCGCGCCAGCTCCTCCTCCAGGGGGTAGAAGCCATGTTTGTTGTGGTCGTGGATGGCGACCACTTCCGCAAATAGCTTCTGCCGTAGAGAGGTTCCCTGCTGTCACAAGAAAGGGGGGCAAAGGTCAAGACATGCTCAAAGCATATCCGGCCCGGCTGCCCGTCAGCCGGTCAGCCGGCCCGCATCTCTGGGGCTACACCCAGTGGGTGCGCTCGCGCGCCCCCACTGAAAACTCTAAGGAAAAAGTGTCGGCTTACCTCTGCATGCTGAAGGGCGGCGTCCGCCGCCTCCACAAACTAGGCCAGCTCCTGCCAGCACCGGTCCAGGACACTCCCCAAGTCTGTGAAGGACGGGACCGGGCCGCCTGCCTGGGGGGCCGGCAAGGCCGGCGTGCTCGCCAGCGCTTCCTAGTCCCGAATGGCCTCCTGCATCGACCGCAGGGCCCTCCGGGCCCGGCCGCCGCTGCCACCCGGGCTTGCTGCGGTTCCAGCCGCCAGGGGTGGGTTGATGACGGCGAGGGGCCGGGAGTCGCCTCCTGCCGCCCCCCCGCCCGATGCAGCCACCGCCTCCTCTCCCGGACGCTCCGGCGCGTTGGTCGCGCCGGAAGGCACCTCCACCTCCATGGCCGCCGTCTCGGGAGGTGCCTCCGTCGCCGCATCCGATGCCGCCTCCTGAGTCGCCGGAACCTCCGGCACCTCGACCCGGGCCGGCTTGGCCGCAGACAGGGTCACCTCCGGCACCTCAGGTCGGGTCGCCTCGGGAGCCTGCTCCGTCGTCGCCTCCCTTGCGTGGGCCATTTCTTGCGCGGGCAGAGGCGCTGGCGAGTCCATCGCCGTCCCTCACGGCTCGCTTGACAGAGGCCTCGACATGAGGGTGGACTCTGCTGTCGAGTCCGACGCCCGTGGGGGGTCCACCGACCCCCTCCGCCTCCGGCCGCTCGAGGTCTCGGAGTGCATGGACCCTCCTCGCATGCCGGACCGGGAGGCTCGCAGCTCCGCAAGCCTCCTCTTTTCCTCCCGCAGGGTGGCTGCATGCTCGTGGGCCAGCCGGCTGGCAGCATCCGTCGTCTCCCCTGGGGGTCCCTCATCTTGAAGCCTGATAGGGTCATTGCAACGTCCAAGAACCGATCGTTGACCGGCTCGCAAGGCGGAAGCAAAAACTCGCAGAAAGACGGAGAACTTACGCGATAACAAGGGGCAGGGCCCGCTTGGCGCGTGGCGGCGGCTTCCGCGTGGCCACCTTCACCCGCTCCGAGCCGGGAGGCGAGGCCGCTGGCCCCTCATGAGCCGGCGTCTTCCCTTTCTCGGCCGCTTCGGCCGCCGGGCCTCGAGCCAGTCGCTCCTCGCTCCTGCGGTCCTGGCGCGCCGTGGGAGGAGGTCCGTCTAGAATCATCAAATCGTCATCATCATCGTCGTCGTCTGTCAAGTCCCGAATGGAGGGGGCAAGAGGGAACTCACACGCTCCGCTGGGTTCCCCGGCTACGTCGGACCCTCCGGCCCCGCTAGGAGCGCCACCTCGCGGATCCGCCGGCTCGTCGCCCCCCCCGAGGAGTCCACTCCTTCCTCCAGGGGACCTCCTATCTGCAAGTCTCGAGAGTCGGAGTCCTCGCGCTCCGCCTTGAAGATCTGTGGGTGCGGGCCGTATGGCGTGTTCTGTCGCACCAGCAACTGCGGTCAGCACCTCAATGTAAGTTCTCCAGCCAGCTGTCGGCTGGGGAATACCAAACAAGAAAGAACCGCCTCGATGAAAATACTCACCAGGGGAGGCCGGTTGATGCAGTCGTACGGATCCATGCCGAAGGACGACAAGGCGGGCTTCAGCTTGAACGTCGTGAGGGCATTCACCCATTTCGCCACCTGAGCCGGCATCAGCTTGAGGGTGGACTGCCGGCAGGGGTCGTGCCGGCCGGACATGTCGCAGATCCGGTGTGGCCTCATCTGGAGGGGCGACACCCGGCGCGAAACAAAGGCCGCCACCAGGTCAGCGGCAACCAGCCCCTCGACGCTCTTCATTTGCCTGAGCCGGGCGAGCTCATCCAAGGCCACGCCATGCGGGGCAGGTCCCTGCCAGTTCTGTTGAGAGGACTGCATGTCCTCGAACGGTGACAGCTGGATGTAATCCATCCTCGGGTCAACGTTCTTCACGTAGAAGAACGTTTGGTGCCACCCCTTGACGGAGTCGATCAGACAGAGAGGGGGAAAGCAAGCGATGTCACGGCAGCACACCACCATGCCCCCGCACGCGTCGCTCTTCAAAGACTTGAGATAGAAGAGGACATTGAAGAATTCGATGAAGGGGAGGATGTCGAGGTACCCCTCACACAACGTTATGAAGGCGGAGAGGTACAATATAGAATTCGGCCCGAGGTCGTGTGGTTGGAGGTCAAAAGTGTCAAGAAGAAGACGGAAATAGAGACTCATCGGAAGCCCAAAGCCCCGGGAGATGTGCCAGAGGAACACGACGTGTTCCCCTGGCTGTGGTGCCGGCGCTATCTCGTCGCCCGGGGCTCGTGCGGCCACCCGCTCCGCTGACGGCAACATGCATGCACGGCGCAGCTCGGCGATGTCCGCCTCAACTATGAAGGAACAAGCCCAACTGCCTTCGCATCCATCAGCCATCGCGGCGGTTGTGCGGTGTGCGGGCGCTGGCATGGGTGCGGGCTCGGGTGCGACGGTGTGCGAGGGAAGGAAAGAAGCAATGGTGAAGAAAGGCAGCGAGGAGGCAAGTGGGGCACGGGTACCTCCGCCTCCTTCCCTTCCTCCTCTTTTATAGGGGAGGCCACGAGTGGCGTACGTGGGATCGTCTGTGACCAGTCCTCCCGGAAATTCCACGCACGTGGGTGGGGCCGTAACGACTGCTTTGGGGCGCAGAGGATCCTGTCCTGCTCCACGAGGCCTACGAGGGCTATGCCTGGGTCCTACCGGGCTAGGCCTGGGCGACATCCCTTCTCCCCACATGCGGGGGACCTACGACATCATTACTCGCTGCATGGCGTGCCGTGTGTCGACGCGGGTCCCGGGGCGGTGCATCGGAACCCGAGGCGTCTGATCCAAAGACCGACCCGGCTGCCCCTTCGCCTTTGACGCGAAGGCTGCTAGTGCTGAGAGGAAGCCACCGGCTCCCCACCGTCCGCCAGGCACGGGCCCCTGCCAGCTTCGAGGACTACTGATGGGTTTTATACCCCTAGGTAGGCCAAAGCAACAGGGTCTTCCCCCTTTTTCTTCGAAGAAAAACCACGCGCCGGATGGAGGACGTTCGGCGCAAGCCACTGCCGGCTGGCGCCCTGGCCATCTGGTCAAGGAGCTGGTTGGGCCCTCGGCCAGCTGGGCACGGCTGGCTGCCCACGGGCTGGCTCTTTTGTTGACATCAGGACGGACATGCCACGTCTTGTCCCTCTGCACGCAGGTACGACGACGTGACCAGCACGACGGGCGGCCCTGTGGCTATAGTGGCCGCTTACACACCGCAACGCGTGGCTACAGTTCAACTGTCCTGGCCGCTGACCTCGGTGAGCGCGACCGGGCGGGGGAACAGTGTCGGCATGCCCTTTCCACTCGATTACCTGCCTCGGCATGGCTACAGTGTCGTCGGCCGTATCGGAGACTTCGGCCGGCTGGCGCTAGACGACGCCTCCCGGGCGACCCGTGCTGCGGCAGGTGGGCGAGGGCCAATCGTAGAGCCGGCTGGCAGGCCCCAACGGGAGATGGGACTGCCCAGCAGGTGGGCCCTGCCCACGACAAGACGATGCAAGCGGCAGGACCCTCTGGCCAGCTGGAGAGACTGCTAGCCGGGTCCCCCCACCATTGTACTTATGACATGTTGTAAGAGCTAGGGGTTGGCCTATAAAACCCCCAAACCCCCCATGCAATGATACGGACAATTGGTCACTCACACACTCCCACAGAACTCCCATTCCCTTCTCTAGCAACAGAGGAAGATGAGTCAGCCGCTC
The DNA here is from genome assembly GCA_022496015.1 of Hordeum marinum. NCBI lineage: Eukaryota > Viridiplantae > Streptophyta > Magnoliopsida > Poales > Poaceae > Hordeum > Hordeum marinum. Next base: position 497,900,343 of record CM039673.1, read on the forward strand.
CTTCTTCCTCCTCTAGACACGGCTCCAGGAGCATCCTTGTACACATACCCATCCATCCAACTAGACCAAGAAGGACTAGGGGTGTTACCTCCCACGGAGGGCCCTGAACCAGGGTACATCGTGTGTCACCACCGCTTGTGCCCAATCTCGCACCCGGAGCCCGTCGGCGTCCTCCCGCCCCAACCACTTACGATAAGCCACCCCATGGCATCTGTCGTGACAAAACGACAACAATTTTGGTCCTAGGACCAAGGTTTAAATCTTCGTGGTGCCATACTAATTGACTCAAACATATGTTACTTCGACACCGCCCCTCCTAGTGAGGTATTTGCCAGTTAAGAGCTTTATTTGTGATTTGAGAAATTCCAAGTTTGCTATCCATTTATTTGTCTTTTTGGACTTGGAGCTTCTCTTTCCTTTGTTGTTTTTTAAGTTTCCAACCCAAGCATGTTCGAAATATGCCCTAGAGGCAATAATAAAAAGGTTATTATTGTATTTCCTTGTTCATGATCATTGTCTATTGTTCATGCTATAATTTTGTTAACCGGAAACCGTAATACATGTGTGAATACATAGACCACAACAAGTCCCTCGTGAGCCTCTAGTTGGCTAGCTCGTTGATCAATAGATGGTAATGATTTCATGACCATGGACATTGGATGTCATTGATAACAGGATCACATCATTAGTAGAATGATGTGATGGACAAGACCCAATCCTAAGCATAGCACAAGATCGTGTAGTTCGTCTGTTAAAGCTTTTCCAATGTCAAGTATCATTTCCTTAGACCATGAGATTGTGCAACTCCCGGATACTATAGGAATCTTTGGGTGTGCCAAACGTCACAACATAACTGGGTGGCTATGAAGGTACACTACAGGTATCTCTGAAAGTGTCTGTTGGGTTGGCACGAATCGAGACTGGGATTTGTCACTCTATGCGATGGAGAGGTATCTCTGGGCCCACTCGGTAAGACATCATCATAATGAGCTCAATGTGACTAAGGAGTTAGCCACGGGATGATGTGTTATGGAACAAGTAAAGAGACTTGCCGGTAACGAGATTCAACAAGGCATAGGGATACCGACGATCGAATCTCGGGAAAGTATCATATCGGTAGACAAAGGGAATTGTATACGGGATTGATTGAATCCCCGACATCGTGGTTCATCTGATGAGATCATCGTGGAGCATGTGGGAGCCAACATGGGTATCCAGATCCCGCTGTTGGCTATTGACCGGAGAGGTGTCTCGGTCATGTCTACATGTCTTCCGAACCCGTAGGGTCTACACACTTAAGATTCGATGACGCTAGGGTTATAGGGAAATAGTGTACGTGGTTACCGAAGGTAGTTCGGAGTCCCAGATGAGATCTTGGATGTCACTAGGAGTTCCGGAATGGTTTGGAGGTAAAGATTGATGTATAGGAAGTGAGGTTTTTGTCACCGGAATAGTTTTGGGCATCATCGATAGCGTACCGAGACCACCAAAAGGGTTCCGGGGGTCCACCAAGTGGGGCCACGGGTACCAGAGGGCTGCATGGGCCGAGTGTGGGAGAGACCAGCCCCATAGTGGGCTAGTGCAACCTCCACCCTGGCCTAAGGCGTAGCAAAGGAGGGAAGGGGGGAACCCTAGGCCCCGATGGGCCCAAGGCCCACCTAGGGCGGCGCCCTCCCATCTCCCTCTCTGGTCGCCGGCTAGATGTCCAATCTAGGGCCGACCGCAGCCCCTAAGGTGGGAACCCTAGGGCTGCGCCCTCCTTCCCCCTCCTCCTATATATAGTGGAGGGTTTTTGGGCTTCCAGACACACGAGTTCTCTCTTCCTCGGCGCATCGCTACCCTTCCTCTTCCTCGCTCTCCATAGTGCTTGGCGAAGCCCTGCCGGAGACCATGCAGCTCCACCGTCACCATGCAGTCGTGCTGACAGAGCTCTCCCTCAACCTCTCCTTCCTTCTTGCTAGATCAAGGCGTAGGATATGTCACCGGGCTGTACATGTGTTGAACGCGGAGGTGCCGTTGTTCGGTGCTAAGATCTGAATCCACCGTTATCTCAATCGCTGCGAGTACGACTCCACCAACCGCGTTCTTGTAATGCTTCCGCTTAGCGATCTTTAAAGGTATGAAGACGCAATCTCCCCTTACTCATTGCTGGTTTCTCCATAGATAGATCTTGGTGGTCGTAGGGAAAATTTTGATTTACTACTACGTCCCCCAACAGTGGCATCATGAGCTATGTCTATGCGTAGAATCTATGCACGAGTAGAACACAAGTTGTTGTGGCCGTCGATCTTGTTAATTTGCTTACCGTTACTAGTCTTATCTTAATTTGGCGGCATTGTGGAATGAAGCGGCCCGGACCAACTGTACACGTACGCTTACGTGAGACCGATTGCACCGCCTGACATGCACTTGTTGCATAAGGTGGCTAGAGGGTGTCTGACTCTCCCACCTTAGTCAGAGCGGATTTGATGAAAAGGGTCCTTGTGAAGGGTAAATAGCAATTGGCATATCATGTCGTGGCTTTGGCGTAGGTAAGAAACGTTCTTGCTAGAAACCTATAGCAGCCACGTAAAAACTTGCAACTACAAATTAGAGGACGTCTAACTTGTTTTTGCAGCATATGCCTTGTGATGTGATATGGCCAAAGGATGTGATGTGTTGCATTGTGATGTATGAGATTGATCATGTTCTTGTAATAGGATTCACGACTTGCATGTCGATGAGTATGACAACCGACATGAGCCATAGCAGTTGTCTTATTTTATTGTATGACCTGCGTGTTATCAAGATCCCCTTGTAATTACTTTACTTTATTGCTAAACGTTAGCCATAGTAGTAGAAGTAATAGTTGGCGAGACAACTTCATGAAGACACGATGATGGAGATCATGGTGTCGTGCCGGTGACAGTGATGATCATGGTGCCCCAAAGATGGAGATCAAAGGAGCAAGATGATATTGGCCATATCATGTCACTATATTGATTGCATGTGATGTTTATCATGTTTACATATTATTTGCTTAGAACGACAGTAGTAAATAAGATGATCTCTCAATAAAATTTCAAGAAATGTGTTCACCCTAACTTTACACCGTTGCTAAGGATCGTTGTTCCGAAGCACCACGTGATGATTGGGTGTGATAGGTTCTAACGTTCGCATACAACGGGTGTAAGCAATATTTACATAAGCGAAACACTTAGGTTGACTTGACGAGCCTAGCATGTACAGACATGGCCTCGGAACACAGAAGACCGGAAGGTCGAACATGAGTCATATAGAAGATATGATCAACATGGAGATGTTCACCATGGATGACTAGTCCATCTCACGTGATGATCGGACACGGGTTAGTTGACGTGGATCATGTATAACTTGGATGAATAGAGAGAAGTCTATCTAAGTGGGAGTTCGTTAAATAATTTGATTATGCGAACTTAATTATCATGAACTTAGTCTAAAATTGTCTCTACAATCTTTATAGAGAGAAGTCTATCTAAGATGTCGTTTCTAAAAGTTTGGGGATGGGATGCTTATGTGAAGAAACTTCAACCCGAGAAGCTCGAACCCAAAGCGGAAAAGTGCGTCTTCATAGGATACCCCAAAGAAACTATTGGGTATACCTTCTACCTCAGATCCGAAGGCAAAGTCTCTGTTGCCAAGAATGGATCCTTTCTTGATAAAGAGTTTCTCTCGAAAGAAGTAAGTGGGAGGAAAATAGAACTTGATGAGGTAATTGTACTTTCACTCGAACCAGAGAGTAGCGCAGCACAAGAAGTTGTTTCTGTGGAGCCTGCACTGGCTCGAGAGGAAGTTAATGATGATGATCATGAAACTTTAGATAAAGTTACTATTGAACGTCGAAGGTCCACTAGGACACGTTCCGCACCAGAGTGGTACGGCAACCCTATCCTGGAGATCATGTTGTTGGACAATGGTGAACCTTCGAACTATGAAGAAGCGATGGCGGGCCCGGATTCCAACAAATGGCTTGAAGCCTTGAAATCTGAGATACGATCCATGTATGAGAACAAAGTATGGACTTTGGTAGACTTGCCTGATGATAAGCGAGCCATAGAAAATAAATGGATCTTTAAGAAGAAGACCGACGTGGATGGTAATGTGACCGTCTATAAGGCTCGGCTTGTCGCTAAGGGTTATCGACAAGTTCAAGGAGTTGACTATGATGAGACTTTCTCACCCGTAGCGACACTGAAGTCTTTCCGAATCATGTTAGCAATGGTCACATTTGATGATTATGAGATTTGGCAAATGGACGTCAAAACGACATTCCTTAATGGTTTCCTTAAGGAAGAACTGTATATGATGTAGACAGAAGGTTTTGTTGATCCTAAAGATGCTAACAAGGTATGCAAGCTCCAACGCTCCATCTATGGGCTGGTGCAAGCATCTCGGAGTTGGAACATTCGCTTTAATGAGGTGATTAAAGCGTTTGGATTTATACAGGTTTATGGAGAACCCTATATTTACAAGAAAGTGAGTGGGAGCTCTATAACATTCCTCATATTATATGTAGACGACATATTGTTGATGGGAAATGATATAGAAATCTTGGAAAGTGTAAAGGCCTACTTGAATAAATATGTTTCAATGAAGGACCTTGGAGAAGTTGCTTACATATTAGGCATCAGGATCAATAGAGATAGATCGAGACGCCTCATAGGTCTTTCACAAAGCGCATACCTTGACAAGATTTTGAAGAAGTTCAATATGGATTAGTCCAAGAAGGGGTTCTTGCCTGTCTTACAGGGTGTGGGATTGAGTACGACTCAATTCCCGACCACGGCAAAGGATAGAGAATAGATGAGTGTCATCCCCTATGCTTCATCCATAGGCCCTATTATGTATGCCATGCTGTGTACCAGACCTGATGTGAAGCTTGCCATAAGTTTGGTAGGGAGGTACCAAAGTGATCCCGGAGCGGAACACTGGACAACGGTCAAGAATATCCTGAAGTACCTGAAAAGGGCAAAGGACATGTTTCGCGTATATGCAGGTGCCGAAGGGCTCGTCGTAAAGGGTTACGTTGATGCTAGCTTCGACACAGATCCAGATGACTCCAAGTCACAAACCGGATATGTGTATATTTTCAACGGAGGGGCCATCAGCTGGTGCAGCAGCAAGCAAAGTGTCGTGGCGGCATCTACATGTGAAGCATGGTAAATAGCTGCTTCGGAAGCAGCAAAGGAAGGAGTCTGGATGAAGGAGTTCATCACCGACCTAGGAGTAATTCCCAATGTGTCACGCCCGACTCTATTCTGTGACAACACTGGAGCTATTGCCCTTGCGAAGAGCCCAGGTTTCACAAGAAGACAAGACACATCAAGTATTTCCTTGTCACTACTAGGAAAAGGGCTATAGATAATATGGACATTACTGGCGCACCACACATGTGGTGCGCCACTACTATATAGCAGTGGCGCACCATGTGTTGGTGCGCCATTAGTGTGATGGATACTAATGGTGCACCACACCCACGGTGCGCCACTACTAACAAACTTTTTTATTATTTTTCCAAAACTAGTAATAGCGCACCAGGGCACAGTGCGCCATTACTAGTTATAACTAGTAATGGCGCACCACTCACCCGGTGCGCCACTACTAACAATTTATTTTACTTTTTTTCATAACTAGTAATGGCGCACCAGTGTATAGTGCGCCATTACTAGTTCAAACTAGTAATGGCGCACCACACACACGGTGCGCCACTACTACCATTTTTTTTATTTTTATTTTTACAAAACTAGTAATGGTGCACCACCTAACTTGTGCGCCATTAGTAACCAGGGTTACTAATGGCACATTTGTAGGTGGTGCGCAATTAGTAACCTGGGACCAGCTAGATATTTTGGACATCCACCTATCACACTCACGTTTCCCACTTCATTCTCTCCACCTCCTACTCTAAGCTTGTCTCGGCTGCCTCCTCCTCCTCACCTCATTTGGACCGTAGATTCATCCAAATTAAGTGGTTAAATTACCTTTTTTGATAGGTAAGTAAGGGGAAAGCTTTCTTTATGTTGTAGATCTACTTTTTTCTCCCTCCAACAATGTGCACATGCACTTTTTATGGCCTAGCTAGATCTATGTATGTTTGTGGTGTTGCATATGTTTGTGGTGTTGCATATATGTTTGTGTTTGCAGGTACCGGTATTTGGAATGCGATAGTTGCCAATATTTTGCCGGAATGTTGACTCATTTCCGTTTCGGTGAGAATTTGGCACTATGCATTCTTTTTGGTCCTATTTTTAGGCAAAGTCATGCCAAATTTTTTCTTGGTTCTAAAATATCGTTTTGCTCTACCCCGTAGGCGGCCATGGTCCGCACGATGACCGAAGGCATCGTGAATAGGTTTTTGAGCTCCGTGAAGGCCGAGATGCTTCAAAAGAACGAGATGGAGATAAGATGTCCGTGTCGAAGATGCAAGCTGAGGAGCCTTATGGACCCGGATTCAGTACAGGTGCGGGACCACCTGCTCTTGCGTGGTTTCATGGATGGCTATCAGTGGCAAGGTGATGAAGATGATTATGAAGTCGTCCATGGGAGCCGGGAAAGAAATGAGGAAGGGCATGAGCAAGACAACCGCGGCGAGGGCGGGCGAGAAGACGAAGAATCTCCAGGAAATGATCACGAAGTAGATGCAGTACACAGTCATCATGTAGAAGATGCCGGGCATGATGATGAGCAAGATGCCGGAGCAGAAAAAGGGCATGATCATGAAGATGAAGATGCCGGAGCAGACGACGATGGACCATTGATGGGCTGGGTGCATGACCCTCATATTCAAGAGCTGCTTCTCAAGCAGATGGATAACGCAAGAGCTGCCGCCCGAGAGAAAGCCAAGCTGGATCAACTGGAGATAGACGTGGTTACTCCATTGTATGAAGGATGCATGACCGAGGATACCTGCCTGAAAGTTACGCTCATGGATCTGGAGATGAAGGTAAAACACAAAATGACGGACGCATGCTTCGACGAGAACATGTCATTCTGGCACGAACGTCTTCCCAAGGGGAACAAGTGCCTGACCAGTTTCGAGGAGGCGAAGAAAATCGTGTGTCCTCTGGATTTACCGCACGTGAAATACCATGTGTGCACGAACAATTGCATCATTTATCGAGACGACCATGCGGAGTCTACCATATGTCCGGTGTGCGGCGTCACTCAATACAAGAAGAGGAAGAAAGCTCCTCAAAAAGTGGTGTGGTACTTTCCGATCACTCCTCGTCTGCAACGGTATTTCGCGAACCCTAAGGTAGCAAAGCTCCTGCATTGGCATGCGGATAGGGAGGAGAAGAAGCGAGACGATGACACAAATGCAGAGATAAATAAAACAAGACAAGATGCTGAGTCACCCTAAGGATGCGAGCTAGTGGCAAGCGTTCAACTTCGAACACCCAGAATTTGGGAAGGATCCAAGCAACATCGTGTTGGGCGCGAGCACCGATGGAGTCAATCCGTTTGGCCGCCAGAGAAGCACACATAGCACCTTGCCTGTGTTTGTGTGGATGTACAACCTTCCCCCTGGTTGTGCATGAAGAGGAAGTACATTCACATGAGTATGGTAATTGAAGGGCCGAAACAACCAGGGAACGACATCAATCTGTATCTGGGGCTGCTGAAAGGGGAGCTAGACACGCTGTGGAAAATGCCAGCCAATACGTGGGATGCCGCAGAGAAAGAATATTTCCCTATGAGAGCCGCACTACTCATGACGGTGCACGACTATCTCGGTTACGGATATGTCGCAGGGCAGGTGGTCCACAGATTTTCTGGATGCGTCAGGTGCTTGGATGACACAACGTATCGCCAGCTAGATAGAATCTCGGGTCTTCGAAAACCGTGTTCATGGGACATCGAAGGTGGCTTCGCGATGATGACTCATGGAGAAAACGCAAGGATCTGTTCGATGGTGAAACCGAACCCCGAAGACGCCCGACTACGAGGAGCGGCGAGGAAATAGACAAGCTGTTGAAAAATTGGAAAGAGTGCCCATCGTCGGGAAAGAAGCAAAAGGCGCAAGAGCTGCTGCTGAAGGTATGGAAAACGAGGTATGTTTTCTGGGACTTGGTGTACTGGAAGATCCTCCGTGTGCCTCACAGCCTTGATGTCATGCATATCACGAAGAACGTGTGCGAGAGTCTGCTTGAAATCAATGGGCATCAGGGAGGAGCTTCACGCTAATAATGATGATGATGATGATGATGATGATGATGATGAGGCGAAGCAGGACACGGAAAGTCATCGCAAAGGCAAAAAGGCCAAGAAGACCGGAAATGACTTTCCTCCCGCGTGCTTCACTCTAAGTCAGAAGGAGATTGATCAGTTTTTCACCTGCCTCGTAGGAGTAAAACTTCCTTACGGTTACACGGGGAAGATAAGCAGATACCTAGACTCAGCGAAGCAGAAGTTTAGCGGGATGAAGTCTCATGACTGTCACGTGCTGATGACGCAGATACTTCCAGTTGCAATCCGTGGGACCATGGACGCGCACGTCCGTGAAACACTATTTGGCCTATGCAACTTTTTCGACGTCACCTCTCGGAAGTCGGTTGGCGTGAGGCAACTCAGAAGGCTACAGGAAGAGACCGTGGTGATACTATGGGAGCTTGAGATGTACTTCCAGCCCGCATTCTTCGACGTTATGGTGCATCTGCTGGTCCATAGCGTGTAGGATATCATCCAACTCGGGCCGACGTTCCTGCACAGCATGATGCCGTTCGAAAGGATGAATGGTGTCATCAAAGGATACGTTCGCAACATATCACGTCCAGAGGGAAGCATAGCCAGGGGCTTTTTGACCGAAGAGTGCATCTCCTACTGCACGAATTATCTAGGCATCGAGAACACCATTGGTCTGCCCGTCAACAGGCACCTCGGCAGGTTCGCTGGATGGGGTCACCGTGAGGGTCGCCGTGAAATGCATGTCGACTTCGAGGGTCGACTCGCCGACTTTGAAAGAGCAAACCTAGTCGCGCTACAACACATAGACGTGGTCGATCCTTGGGTAGTAGAGCACAAAACCTTTATTGAGAAGACATACAATGACCGAGGCCAACAGAGGACGGACAGAGATATAATCAAAGAGCACAACTCATGTTTCACGCGTTGGTTGAAGAAGAAGCTTCTGTCGTACCCTTTACATGAGGATTCTTCCGCGGAAGAACAACTCATATTCGTCTTGTCACAGGGCGCCGAGCACAACCTGATGATGTATGAGGCGTACGATATCAATGGCTACACATTCTACACCGAGGGAAAGGACATGAAGAGCGATGGTTATCAGTACTCCGGGGTAACGATGGAATCCTACACCGGTAACGACAAGGACAGATACTACGGAAGGATCAAGGGGATGTGGGAGCTGAGCTACGCTGGAGAGAAGGTCCCGATGTTCCGTGTCAGATGGGCCAAGAGCGTCCTAAAAGAAGACCGGTATTTCACAACCATGGTTATACCCGAAGCCAAATACAAGACCGCGGGCGCAAATGCCACCGCAAAAAATGAGCCATGGGTACTGGCTTCCCAAGTGAACCAATGCTTCTTCATTACCGACCCGTCAAAGCCCAGTCATGTTGTCGTGAGGAGAGGCAAAAGGAAGATCATCGGAATGGATGGAGTCGCCAATGAGCAAGACTTCGACAAGTACGGCGACCCGAAGATGGAACATGACGACGATGATGAAGTACCAGCATACACCACAAGAAGAAGCAGGACCAACCTACCTAAAGGACGTCCGTTCAAAAGAAGAACTCCATTTGCGAAAAATAAGGGCAAGAAGATTGTGAACAGATAGCTAGCTAAGATCGATTGTATTTAAATTGTAGCCTTTATTTCTTGATTGTATTCATAAATGTTTTCATATTCATAAATGTTTTACCAATTCACAAATGAATGCAACTAGAAATCCAAAAAAAATATTGAAGGTGCACCCCTAGGAGGTGCGCCGACCATTGGTATACCAATTTTTATGAATTTTTTTCAAATATTTTCAAATAAAAATTTGATGATATTTTCAAATAACAAATTTGATGATATTTTTTCATTTTCATATTCATAATTTTTGAAATAACAAATAAAAAATTATTAGACGCAACTAAAAAAAAGTTACTTATGGTGCACCCCTCAGTGGTGCGCCATTGCTATGGATATACTTATGGCGCACCCCTGGAGGTGCGCCATTGCTATGGATAAGGCTACACGTGCGTGGCCTTCGTCTTGGCCGTTGCTCTCCCACCTCTGTCTACAACCTCTATCGCCGCGCACGCAGAGGGCCGTAATCGCCTTGCCCTCCTTCTCCCCCCAATCCCCACCCCCACCCCCACCTAAACCTTCCTCCTCTCCCCCCGACTCGCCGACCACGCCTCCCTGGTCCTCCCTTCCACCCAACCGCGCCAACGGCCCGGCCCGGCGTGCTCCACTAGACGGCCGCGGGAGCGGGGGAGATCCGCCCCGACCTCGGCCCCCTCCTCCGGTGATGAACCCTAACCCGCCTCGACTCTTCTTCTTCTCATGCTTGCTCTCCTTGTATGGATGGATGGCTTTTGGCTAAATCATTCTGTGCGGTGGTTGCTCTTCTTAGCCCGAGAAAAAGCAAACCAATCTCAAAGAAGAAGCGGTTGTGTGTACTACTTTCATGCCATGTGTAGCTAGTTTTTTTGGGCGAATAAATTCTTGCATTACTTAGAGTTTAGATGTTACAATCTCGTTCTACTAGTTCCATGGCCTCAGCTGGTCCAGAGCCTAGACAAACCATAGTCTCATGGTCCACCTTTCAAAATTAGTCAATGCGTGACTAACATTATTACAACTATGACGAGCATGAGCAATGCAAGAATTCCTTTCTCCCATAATACGGCCACAACACAACTTTTGTACGGATGGAAAAACTAAAACGATGTACAGCCCTGCACTTCAGTTTCATTCTTGTTCCTACTAACTTTAGTTGGGTGGCAAAAGAGCACTCCAAATTTGCAATATGGTGACACACCCACAGCACGCATTCAGCATGTCGATAATGATTTTGGCAGCAGTGTGAGGCAGCAGTGTGCGGCGCAATTCCTTCATTGGATAATGATTTTGCAGGTACCCCTAGAGGCCCTTGAGTTAGCCGGAATGTCGATTAACTTCCGTTCCAGCAAATTCGGGTACTCCATATGTCCTATTTTCAGCAAAGGTCATGCTGAAATTTTCCATGAATTTTAGCATGACTTTGCTAAAAATAGGACATATGGGGTACTTGCGACTAATGCATGGGCCGGGGTTTGAATTCCCCTAGTCGTTTTCTCCCTACTCTGCTCTGCCCACATGCACCTAAACTTGTAAAGGCTGTCATACTACACCCTTGAATTGTCACACAGTTCCATCAATGAAATAAAAACACTATAATTAATTGGACAAATGTTATTTACATACTTGGGCGTGCAGGACCACCATTGTTTCACCACTAGCAATGTTTCTGTTGTCACTGCTTGTGTCATCAGTTTCTGAGCTTTCGATTGGACAGACTGTCTCAACAATGTTTGAGAACCAAACCTTCCTCCTCTTCTTATTCCTTCCTCGTTTTTCCCTCTTGTTGCTCTTCCGGCTCTTAGACCATTTAACAATGCTTTGCCCTCCAAAACCAGCAATTGAAGTAATACGACTCGGCCCTACGAACCACACATTTCTGTCACTTGTTATGCAAATCATATTCTCATACTTTTTTGAAAATATTTGCTTTGCCACTTAGCTCCAATGGGTGATTCTATGGTTCGATCATTCTGACCACCTACGTCTGCAACACAACCACAAAATCAGTACACACATTGTCACCTGAAAAGCTTCTTATTATCAACAAATATTGTATACATATATACCTGGACCGTGCCTTCCTTCCGGCCTTGAATCTTGTGCAACATTATCTTAGGATGCCTCGGTGTCGACAAACCCTAAATGATGAGACCATGATAATTCCTCACAAACCAACCCTTAAATAACACCGAGCCATTATGTCGTCACCCTTGAAGCCTTGCGGGCATTTGCAACCCTTAGCTTGTTCATTCTGTAGATTTCCAAAATTCAGTTTTGTAGGCCCTTGACAATAACCAACTTTTTGACCAAACTTTTTTCCTATTTAGGGAGAAACATGGCCCACAACGATGAGGCCGGCGGTTCGGGCAAGGCATTCTGGGAGATGTCCCAGGAGATGGAGGAAGAACCTCACCGCTATGAGGATGCCGCGGAAGACACCGATCCCGACTACACAACCCCTAGTGGCATCGGGGATGACACCACTGATGGTGCCGCCGAGGATGCCACCACTGATGATGGCAGCGCACGCACAGATGGCAACCAACCGAAGAGGCAATGGAAGGACCGGCGCACGAACGTGCTCGGCACCGTCAAGGAGGAATTTACTAAAGTGTCCTCCGAGGGGCATCCAACGACGCCGAAAGAATTAGTCAAGGGGTACTCGGTTTAGCTCGGGTGCATTCTTCGGAGCAACGTCTCGGTCAACACCGAGAACCTAAGGCATCCTGACTGAGGGAATTTGCGCAGCCTCCTCTTCACGAAGCTGCACGAATGATACAAGTTCCCCGGTGACGTCTCAAACACACGCCTCTCAGGGACTAAAGTGAACAGTGCCGCCCTCACGAAGATGAGCACGAGCCTGTCTACTTGGAGAAGCGCGGTGAAGAAAATGATTGACAAAGGTGATAGTTATGAGAAGATCAAGGCGAATAATCCTTTGATCAGCGAAGATGACTACAAGGAGTTCAAGATCAAGTGCAAGAGCAGCGCAACCGTGGAATCAAGTCAGTGGGGGAAAGATATGCGGGACTTGAACTTAGGGGTCCACCAACTCGGTCCCGGCGGTTACAGAGTGGCGGAACCTATATGGGACAAGGAGGACGCGGAGCGTGCCGAGAAAGGCCTACCGCCCCGCTTCAAGAAATACCATGACAAGCAGACCAGGAACTATGTCAGGGCCCGGTACAATGTGGACCCGGTAACAAAGGAGCTTACCACGGATGTGAAGACCAAGGCGCTTGAGCGTGTTCTGGTAAGGAATACACCCCCGCGTAATTAGCTCCATATGGTTGCATTCTAATTAATGAAGCCAAATTTCTAAATGGTTCACATTCCTTCCGCAGGAGACTGAAAGCAGTAGCGCGGGGTCGTCTCAGAGCTCCCCTTGGGACAACACTTTAAATAGGGCATTGAATGTAATGAAAAACAAGGATAAGTTCAGTAAGCCGTCGTCAGCTAGTCGTGTGGCCGGCAAAGGCTTGTCCACAAAATGGTCGTCATACTATAACGCTAGTGTGCGAAAGGAGAGAAATACCAGCTCGGAAAGCCAGTCGCGCGAGGTTCAAGAACTCAAGGCACAAGTGGCGCGGATTCCGGAGATGGTCCAAGAGCAAGTGCAACAACAAATGGGAACAACGCTCACCGCCATTGTGCCTACCTTGATTCAGGGGCTGCAGACGTGGATTGCGGGCGGCCAACAGGGGCCGCCCCCTGTTCCCAGCTTCCTGGCCAGCAACTCGCACAACGCGCAGGCGGCGCCATTGGTGTCTCCGGCGGAGGCGGTATTGGTGTCTCCGGCGCCAGCACGGGCATTGGAGCTTAATGCACCCGGGTGTACGCCGGCCGGCACCTCGGCAGCAAGCGGCCCCTCTGTCAGTTGCACGCCCGCCGTTGGCGGTGCCTCGACATTAGCCAAGCTCGACGCCATCACGGTAACTAAGTCTCTCGGCCGATGACTTCATCTCCTTGCCTTTGACTGGGCATCCATAACTCCCTACATGTTTTCGCAGGGAGCCGCCGACCTTCCATGAACTCTCGTGCACTTTGTGGGCGGTGAGTTGATCAATGTCGCCAAGGGCAGAATCGTACAACCGGGCAACCCTGTGTTCCACGGTAATCCGATGCCACCCACCGTGTATAGGGTTGAACTGGTTCGGGTGTGGCCAGGCTGCGACGACTTGTTACCTCCGATTCGACCCGCTGGGGCCGACGAAGATGATGTGATGACCCTCAGCGCCTGCGTAAGCTGGCCCCTGCTTTGGCCGAAGAGCCAGATTCGTTTGGGGGCGGGGGACACCACCCCAAAGACAACACCTCCAGTCGTGTCGGTGCCAAGCCATGGCAAAACTGCCGCAACGCTACCAGACATGCCGGACATGCATATGGCACAGGATCCGGACGACAACGACGACGACGGTACATTTACCAACGTCGATAAGTACTTTGCCGAACATGGGTACGGTGACGAGTTCTTCGGGTCTCCTTCTCAAGAATCCAACCCTGCGAAAGACGACCGCGATCTAGCTGGTACTGTGGAGAAACCCAATTGCAACAGGCGTCGTCTGGCATTCAGTTCTCAGGAGATGCCTCCAACTGCCGCCTTCATCGAGCCTCAGATAGTCGAGCTGTGAAATATTATCGGCCCCAACACACTCAAGAAGGCGGTCTATGAGCAGAACTTGATCCCATTACAGCAGAAGAAGAAGGGACGGAAAAGAAAGAATAACAAGGGCGGTCCGAGCCAGCCGGCACCGAGTACGATCCATGCTTAGGACGGGCCACCTTCACCTAAGGACATCTCAAGGAGGGTGCATGTGGCGGGTAGGCCGATGCTACCGACTAATCTGCTCAATGCTACAACCGGTGCTATGCGGAGTCTGCATGATAGTGTTCTTTCTTTGGAGAAGTGGCGTCTCTCCAAGAATGATGTGGCATACCCGGTTTTCATGGACAAGGTGCCAGAGGGCAAGGGTTTTGTGGATAGCACCATTGGGGGTATGATCGTCCTGTGATTTGATGACATCTTCCCTATGTTTAACCTTCATCCAGTCCACTACACCTTCGTTCGGCTATTTTCGCTGAGTATGGAGATGCGGATCATTAGAGACAAGACCCCGGACATCGTGATAGTCGACCCCTTCTACATGCGTGCCAAGATCTTGGGCAGCGCTGGGGACCGGCAAGTCGCGAGTTCACACCTCGAAGGCATCATTCTCGCAAACCCAGATAAGGATAACTTCCTCGTGCCTTACTTTCCCGAGTAAGTCATCCCCACACCGCCCCGTAACATATGATTTCTTAGATTTCGACTCATTATTTTTTTCTAACATTCCGTGTTTTATGCAGTGATACACATTGCACACTCATCCTCTTAAGCCCGAAATATTCCATGGCCACGTATTTCGACTCGGACCGTCAGTCGAAGAAAGACTACACAAATATCAAGAAAGTTCTTGATGATGTTCTCCCCGGCTACGCCAGATCTGGAGGCACCTTCAGCAGGACAATTCGTAGGTACGGCAAGCATGTGTTCACCCACAATACGACGTTCCCCTGCGTCAAGCAGCCGCCTGGCAGTCAGAAGGATGCCTACTACGCCCTCCATCACATGCGGGCGATCGTACAGGACCAGCATCACCTTATGCTACAAAATAATCTCAAAGATTGGGCCACACGCTTGTCGGCAATCCAGGACGCGGACATCAGACAAGAAATCTATCGCATCCAGTCAGAGTTTGCGGAAATCATCCATCAAGATGTCCTTCGTACCTCGGGGTAATTCTACCTCAGATATCAACCGTCCAACAGTGAGATAGAAACAACGCTACAAATGCAGGCTGACAACGCCCGCGATTTCATGACCATCACAAAAGACGGTGGCTTCATCGCCGCTCCGGTCCCTGAGTCGAGTCAAAAGTAGTGATGCTATGTAGTTCTGAGATGTCGATTGGCTCATGTTGTAATATTAAACTTTAATGAACTTGTATGTCTCTTTGGTTTGGATAGTCGTTCAACTTATATGTAATTGATGCTATTTATTAGTAGGACCATGAATCGTGCTATTAATGTGTTACTTTTCTCTTCCGATCCTTTTGTTGCATACTTATATATTTCTTATGTATTGTCTGTGAATTGCTACTAACGTTTTGTTTGGCTAGTGCATAGAGATGTCGTCGTATGTCGTGTACAAGGGTAAGGTTCCTGGAGTCTACGACGACTGGGAGGAGTGTCGGAGACAGGTTCACCGTTTCAGCGGTAACAGTTACAAAGGGTACACCACTAGGGCGGAGGCGGAAGCTAGATACGCGTGCTATCTAGCGGGACAAAGGAGGGAGCGTTGGAGGAACCGGATGAAGACCAGTTTCATCGCGATGATGCTCATCGTGATGACTGCAACTCTCTTCTATGTGATGGTAGTTTAGATGATCGATATCGACTTGTAATGTGAAGATAAACTCGCTAGTCGCGGTCTCGAGACTTGTAATGTTCTAACTTTGTTCGGTATTTTAAATTCGGAGACTAATATGATGAATTGTATTCGGGGACTAATCTTCTATTGTATTCGATAAATCTGCTGTTTATATGTTGTGCTGTCTATATTCTGTGCAGTAATATGTTTTGTAACCTGTGCAAATATCAGAAAGAAAAAAATTCCTAATATTCATACTAGTGGCGCACCACTGTGCACTTTAGTGGTGCACTGCAGTAAGCACACTAGTGGCGCATCATCTACAAGTGCGCCATTAGTAAGCCAGAGCACAAGGTAAATATGCCCCCCTGGGAGGCATACTAATGGCGCACCGTGTGATATACTAATGGCGCACTCCCTGGTGCGCCATTAGTATCTGGTATACTAATGGCGCACCAGGGGTGCGCCATTAGTATTAATTACTAGTGGCGTGATGCTAGTGGCGCACCTGTAGTGCGCCATTAGTGGCCAAAACAGGTGCGCCACTAGCAGGCCTTTTCCTAGTAGTGTGTTCATGATAATTGTCTATTGTTCATGCTATAATTGTGTTAACCGGAAACCGTAATACATGAGTGAATATTTCGACCACAACAAGTCCCTAGTGAGCCTCTAATTGGCTAGCTCGTTGATCAATAGATGGTCACGGTTTCATGACCATGGACATTGGATGTCATTGATAACGGGATCACATCATTAGGAGAATGATGTGATGGACAAGACCCAATCCTAAGCATAGCACAAGATCGTGTAGTTCGTCTGCTAAAGCTTTTCCAATGTCAAGTACCATTTCCTTTGACCATGAGATTGTGAAACTCTCGGATACCGTAGGAATACTTTGGGTGTGCCAAACATCACAACGTAAGTGGGTGGCTATGAAGGTACACTACGGGTATCTCAGAAAGTGTCTGTTGGGTTGGCACGAATCGAAACTGGGATTTGTCACTCCGTGCGATGGAGAGGTATCTCTGGGCCCACTCGGTAAGACATCATCATAATAAGCTCAATGTGACTAAGGAGTTAGCCACGGGATGATGTGTTATGGAACGAGTAAAGAGACTTGCCGGTAACGAGATTGACCAAGGTATAGGGATACCGACGATCAAATCTCGGGCAAGTATCATACCGGTAGACAAAGGGAATTATATACGAGATTGATTGAATCTTCGACATCGTGGTTCATCTGATGAGATCATCATGGAGCATGTGGGAGCCAACATGGGTATCCAGATCGTGCTGTTGGCTATTGACCGAAGAGGTGTGTCGGTCATGTCTACGTGTCTCCCGAACCCGTAGGGTCTACACTCTTAAGGTTCGATGACGCTAGGGTTATAGGGAAATAGTCTATGTGGTTCCGAAGGTAGTTCGGAGTCCCGGATGAGATCTCGGACGTCACTAGGAGTTTTGGAATGGTTCAGAGGTAAAGATTGATGTATAGGAAGTGAGGTTTTGGTCACCGAAAGAGTTTCGTGCATGATCGATAGCGTACCGAGACCACCGGAAGGGTTCCGAGGGTCCACCAAGTGGGGCCACGGGCACCAGAGGGCTGCATGGGCCGAGAGTGGGAGGGACCAGACCCATAGTGGGCTAGTGCGACCTCCACCCTAGCCCAAGGCGTAGGAAAGGAGGGAAGGGGGGAAGCCTATGCCCAGATGGGCCTAAGGCCCACCTAGGGCGGCGCCCTCCCCTCTCCCTCTCTGGTCGCCGGCCAGATGGCCAATCTAGGGCCGGTCGCAGCCCCTAGGGTGGGAACCCTAGGTCTGCAACCTCCTTCCCCCTCCTCCTATATATATTGGAGGGTTTTGGGGCTGCCAGACACACGAGTTCTCTCTTTCTCGGCGCAGCCCTACCCTTCCTCTTCCTCGTTCCACATAGTGCTTGGCGAAGCCCTGCCGGAGACCATGCAGCTCCACCGTCACCATGCCGTCGTGCTGCCGGAGCTCTCCCTCAACCTCTCCTTCCTCCTTGCTGGACCCAGGCGTAGGATACGTCACCGGGCTGCACGTGTGTTTAATGCGGAGGCGTCGTTGTTCGGCGCTAAGATCGGAATCCACCGTTATCTGAATCGCTGTGAGTACGACTCAACCAACCGCGTTCTTGTAATGCTTCCGCTTAGCGATCTTCAAAGCTATGAAGATGCAATATCCCCTTACTCGTTGCTGGTTTCTCCATAGATATATCTTGGTGGTCGTAGGGAAAATTTTGATTTATTACTACGTCTCCCAATAGTGGCATCATGAGCTAGGTCTATGCGTAGAATCTATGCATGAGTAGAACACAAGTTGTTGTGGGCGTCGATCTTGTTAATTTCCTTACTGTTACTAGTCTTATCTTGATTCGGCGGCAATGTGGGATGAAGCGTCCTGGACCAACTTTACACGTACGCTTACGTGAGACCGGTTGCACCGCCTGACATGCACTTGTTGCATAAGGTGGCTAGCAGGTGTTTGACTCTCCCACCTTAGTCGGAGCGGATTTGATGAAAAGGGTCCTTGTGAAGGGTAAATAGCAATTGGCATATCATGTTGTGGCTTTGGCGTAGGTAAGAAATGTTCTTGCTAGAAACCTATAGCAGCCACGTAAAAACTTGCAACTACAAATTAGAGGACGTCTAACTTGTTTTTGCAGCATATGCCTTGTGATGTGATATGGCCATAGGATGTGATGTGATGCATTGTGATGTATGACATTGATCATGTTCTTGTAATAGGATTCACGACTTGCATGTCGATGAGTATGACAACCAACAGGAGCCATAGCAGTTGTCTTACTTTATTGTATGACTTGCGTGTCAATCAAGATCGCCATGTAATTACTTTACTTTATTGCTAAACGTTAGCCATAGTAGTAGAAGTAATAGTTGGCGAGACAACTTCATGAAGACACGATGATGGAGATCATGGTGTCGTGCCGGTGACAGTGATGATCATGGTGCCCCAAAGATGGAGATCAAAGGAGCAAAGATGATATTGGCCATATCATGTCACTATATTCATTGCATGTGATGTTTATCATGTTTACATATTATTTGCTTAGAACGACGGTAGTAAATAAGATGATCTCTCAATAAAATTTCAGGAAATGTGTTCACCCTAACTTTGCACCGTTGCTAAGGATCGTTGTTCCGAAGCACCACGTGATGATTGGGTGTGATATGTTCTAACGGTCGCATACAACAGGTGTAAGCCAGATTTACACACGTGAAACACTTAGGTTGACTTGACGAGCCTAGCATGTACAAACATGGCCTCGGAACACAGAAGACCGAAAGGTCGAACATGACTCGTATAGAAGATACGATCAACATGGAGATGTTCACCATGGATGACTAGTCCGTCTCATGTGATGATCGGACACCGGCTAGTTGACGTGGATCATGTATCACTTGGATGACTAGAAAGATGTCTATCTAAGTGGGAGTTCATTAAATAATTTGATTATGTGAACTTCAACCCGTTCCTAGAGAAAACCAAGCTGAAAGTCGATGGAAGCAACTATGCGGACTAGGTCCATGGCTTAAGGATCATCCTCGTAGCTTCCAAGAGATTGTATGTCCTTGATGCACCGCTAGGTGACGCACCCATTTTCCCAGAGGACCAAGACGTTATGAATGCTTGGCAGTCATGCTGTGATGATTACTCCCTGGTTCAGTGCGGCATGCTTTACAGTTTAGAACCGGGGCTTCAAAAGCGTTTTGAGCAACACAGAGCATATGAGATGTTCCAGGAGCTGAAACTGGTTTTCCAAGATCATGCCCGGGTCGAGAGGTATGATGTATCCGACAAGTTCTTCAGTTGTAAGATGGAGGAAAATAGTTCTGTCAGTGAGCACATACTCGAAATGTCTGGGTTGCACAACCTCTTGACTCAGCTGGTACTTAATCTCCCGGATGACTCGGTCATTGATAGAATCCTCTAGTCGCGTCCACCTAGCTATAAGAGCTTTGTGATGAACTACAACATGCAGAGTATGGAGAAGTCCATTCCTGAGTTCTACTCAATGTTGAAATCAGCGGAGGTCAAGATAAAAAAGGAGCATCAAGTGTTGGTTGTGAATAAGACCACTAGTTTCAAGAAAGGCAAGGGTAAGAAGAACTTCAAGAAGGATGGCAAAGCTGTTGCCGTGCCTGGTAAGCAAGTTGCCGGGAAGAAGAACAATCATGGACCCAAGCCTAAGACTGAGTGCTTTTATTGCAAGGGTACCGATCACTGGAAGCGGAACTGCCCCAAGTACTTAGCGGATAAGAAGGCCGGCAACGTTAAAGGTATATGTGATATCCTTGTTATTGGTGTGTACCTTACCAGCGCTCATAGTAGATCCTGTGTATTTGATACCGGTGCAGTTCCTCACATTTGTAACTCCAAGCAGGAGCTGCGGAATAAGCGGAGGCTGGCAAAGGACGAGGTGACAATGCGCATCGGGAATGGTTCCAAGGTCGATGTGATCGCCGTCAGCATGCTACCTCTACGTCTACCTTCGGGATTAGTGTTAAACCTCAATAATTGTTATTTAGTACCAGCTTTCAGCATGAACATTGTATCTGGATCTCGCTTGATGCGAGATGGCTACTCATTTAAATCTGAGAATAATGGTTGTTCTATTTATATGAGAAAAATGTTTTATGGTCATGCTCTGTTGGTCAATGGTTTATTTTTGATGAATCTCGAACGTGATGTTACACATGTCCATAGTGTGAGTACCAAAAGATGTAAGGTTGATAACGATAGTCCCACTTACATGTGGCACTGCCGCCTTGGTCATATTGGTGTCAAACGCATGAAGAAGCTCCATGCTGATGGACTTTTGGAGTCACTTGATTTTGAATCATTTGACACGTGCGAACCATGCCTCATGGGCAAGATGACCAAGACTCCATTCTCTGGAACAATGGAGCGAGCAACCGACTTGTTGGAAATAATACATACTGATGTATGCGGTGCAATGAGCGTCGAGGCTTGCGGTGGCTATCGTTATGTTCTCACCCTCACTGATGACTTGAGCAGATATGGGTATGTCTACTTAATGAAACACAAGTCTGAAACCTTTGAAAGGTTCAAGGAATTTCAGGGTGAGGTAGAGAATCAACATGACATGAAAATAAAGTGCCTCCGATCTAATCGTGGCGGAGAATATTTAAGTCACGAGTTTGGCACGCACCTAAGGAAATGTGGAATTGTTTCACAACTCACGCCGCCTGGCACACCTCAGCAAAATGGTGTGTCTGAACGTCGTAATTGCACTCTATTGGATATGGTGTGATCTATGATGTCTCTTACCGACTTACCGCTATCATTTCGGGGATATGCATTAGAGACTGCCGCATTCACTTTAAATAGGGCACCGTCAAACTCCGTTGAGACAACACCGTATGAATTATGGTTTGGAAAGAAACCTAAGATGTCGTTTCTAAAAGTTTGGGGATGGGATGCTTATGTGAAGAAACTTCAACCCGAGAAGCTCGAACCCAAAGCGGAAAAGTGCGTCTTCATAGGATACCCCAAAGAAACTATTGGGTATACCTTCTACCTCAGATCCGAAGGCAAAGTCTCTGTTGCCAAGAATGGATCCTTTCTTGAGAAAGAGTTTCTCTCGAAAGAAGTAAGTGGGAGGAAAATAGAACTTGATGAGGTAATTGTACTTTCACTCGAACCAGACAGTAGCGCAGCACAAGAAGTTGTTTCTATGGAGCCTGCACTGGCTCGAGAGGAAGTTAATGATGATGATCATGAAACTTTAGATAAAGTTACTATTGAACGTCGAAGGTCCACTAGGACACGTTCCGCACCAGAGTGGTACGGCAACCCTATCCTGGAGATCATGTTGTTGGACAATGGTGAACCTTCGAACTATGAAGAAGCGATGGCGGGCGCGGATTCCAACAAATGGCTTGAAGCCTTGAAATCTGAGATACGATCCATGTATGAGAACAAAGTATGGACTTTGGTAGACTTGCCTGATGATAAGCGAGCCATAGAAAATAAATGGATCTTTCAAAAGAAGACTGACGTGGATGGTAATGTGACCGTCTATAAGGCTCGGCTTGTCGCTAAGGGTTATCGACAAGTTCAAGGAGTTGACTATGATGAGACTTTCTCACCCGTAGCGACACTGAAGTCTGTCCGAATCATGTTAGCAATTGTCACATTTTATGATTATGAGATTTGGCAAATGGACGTCAAAACGACATTCCTTAATGGTTTCCTTAAGGAAGAACTGTATATGATGTAGCCAGAAGGTTTTGTTGATCCTAAAGATGCTAACAAGGTATGCAAGCTCCAACGCTCCATCTATGGGCTGGTGCAAGCATCTCGGAGTTGGAACATTCGCTTTAATGAGGTGATTAAAGCGTTTGGATTTATACAGGTTTATGGAGAACCCTGTATTTACAAGAAAGTGAGTGGGAGCTCTATAACATTCCTCATATTATATGTAGACGACATATTGTTGATGGGAAATGATATAGAAATCTTGGAAAGTGTAAAGGCCTACTTGAATAAATATTTTTCAATGAATGACCTTGGAGAAGTTGCTTACATATTAGGCATCAGGATCTATAGAGATAGGTCAAGACGCCTCATAGGTCTTTCACAAAGCGCATACCTTGACAAGATTTTGAAGAAGTTCAATATGGATCTGTCCAAAAAGGGGTTCTTGCCTGTGTTACAGGGTGTGAGATTGAGTATGACTCAATGCCCGACCACGGCAAAGGATAGAGAAGAGATGAGTGTCATACCCTATGCTTCATCCATAGGCTCTATTATGTATGCCATGCTGTGTACCAGACCTGATGTGAACCTTGCAATAAGTTTGGTAGGGAGGTACCAAAGTGATCCCGAAGCGGAACACTGGACAGCGGTCAAGAATATCCTGAAGTACCTGAAAAGGGAAAAGGACATGTTTCGCGTATATGGAGGTGCCAAAGAGCTCGTCGTAAAGGGTTACGTCGATGCTAGCTTCGATACAGATCTAGATGACTCCAGGTCACACACCAGATACGTGTATATTTTGAATGAAGGGGCCGTCAGCTGGTGCAGCAGCAAGCAAAATGTCGTGGCGGCATCTATATGTGAAGCGTTGTAAATAGATGCTTCGGAAGCAGCAAAGGAAGGAGTCTGGATGAAGGAGCTCATCACCGACCTAGCAGTAATTCCCAATGTTTCGGGCCCGATGAATCTATTCTGTGACAACACTGGAGCTATTGCCCTTGCGAAGGAGCCCAGGTTTCACAAGAAGACAAGACACATCAAGCGCCGCTTCAACTCCATCTGTGATGACATTCAGGAGGGAGATATAGATATTTGTAAAGTACATACGGATCTGAATGTCGCCGATCTGTTGACTAAACCTCTCTCAAAAGCAAAACATGATCAACACCAGAACTCTATGGGTGTTCGATTCATCACAATATAACTAGATTATTGACTCTAGTGCAAGTGAGAGACTGTTGGAAATATTTCCTAGAGGCAATAATTAAATGGCTATTATTGTATTTCCTTGTTCATGATAATTGTCTATTGTTCATGCTATAATTGTGTTAACCAAGAACTGTAATACATGTGTGAATACATCGATCACAACAAGTCCCTAGTGACACTCTAATTGGCTAGCTCGTTGATCAATGGATGGTCACGGTTTCATGAACATGGACATTGGATGTCATGGATAACGGGATCACATCATTAGGAGAATGATGTGATGGACAAGACCCAATCCTAAGCATAGCACATGATCTGTAGTTCGTCTGCTAAAGCTTTTCCAATGTCAATTATCGTTTCCTTAGACCATGAGATTGTGCAACTCCCGAGTACCGTAGGAATAATTTGGGTGTGCCAAACATCACAACATAACTTGGTGGCTATAAAGGTACACTACGGGTATCTCCAAAAGTGTTTGTTGGTTTGCCACAAATCGAGACTGGGATTTGTCACTCCGTGCGACGGAGAGGTAACTCTGGGCCCACTCTGTAAGACATCATCATAATGATCTCAATGTGACTAAGGATTTAGCCACGGGATGATGTGTTACGGAACGAGTAAAGAGACTTGCCGGTAACAAGATTGAACAAGGTATAGGGATACCGACGATCGAATCTCGGGCAAGTATCATACCGGTAAACAAAGGGAATTGTATACGGGATTGATTGAATCCCCGACATCGTGGTTCATCCGATGAGATCACCATGGAGCATGTGGGAGCCAACATGGGTATCCAGATCCCGCTGTTGGTTATTGATCGGAGAGGTGTCTCGGTCATGTCTACGTGTCTCCCGAACCCGTTGGGTCTACACACTTAAGGTTCGATGACACTAGGGTTATAGTGAAATAGTGTACATGGTTACCGAAGGTAGTTTGGAGTCCCCGATGAGATCCCGGATGTCACGAGGAGTTCCGGAATGGTCCAAAGGTAAAGATTGATATATGGGAAGTGAGGTTTTGGTCACCAGAAGTGTTTCGGGCATCACCGATAGCGTACCGGGACCACCAGAAGGGTTCCGGGGGTCCACCAAGTGGGGCCACGGGTACCAGAGGGCTGCATGGGCCGAGAGTGGGATGAACCATCCCCAGAGTGGGCTGGTGCGACCTCCACCCTAGCTCAAAGCACAGCAAATGAGGGAAGGGGGGAACCATAGGCCCAGATGGGCCTAAGGCCCACCTAGGGCGGCGCCCTCCCCTCTCCCTCTCTGACCACCGGCGAGATGTCCAATCTAGGGTCGGCCGCAGCCCCTAGGGTGGGAACCCTAAGGCTGAGCCCTCCCACCCCCTCCTCCTATATATAGTGGATAGTTTTGGGGCGGCTAGACACACTAGTTCTCTCTTTCTCGGTGCAGCCCTACCCTTCCTCTTCCTCGTTCTCCGTAGTGCTTGGCGAAGCCCTGCCGAAGACCACGCAGCTCCACCGTCACCACACCGTCGTGCTGCCAGAGCTCTCCCTTAACCTCTCCTTCCTCCTTGCTGGATCAAGGCATAGGAGATGTCATCGGGATGCACGTGTGTTGAACGCGGAGGCACCGTTGTTCGGCGCTAAGATCGGAATCCACCGCGATCTGAATCACTGCGAGTACATCTCCACCAACCACGTTCTTGTAACGCTTCCGCTTAGCGATCTTCGAAGGTATGAAGATGCAATCTCCCCTTACTTAGTGCTGGTGTCTCCATAGATAGATCTTGGTGGTCGTAGGGAAATTTTTGATTTACTACTACGTCTCCCAACAAAGCCATCTCTCATATGAAAACGTCTTATATTGCATAAGCCTCCGTTCATCTCTAGTATGGCAAGGTTGGTCACCTAGGGGGTACTACCGTTGGGTGTGGGCATTACTTCCGTTGTGGCGATACTAATTGAGCTCCAGCCATGTAGTAGTACTCGGGCGGTACTACCGCTCCTTCGAGCGGTACTACAATTTGTTAGTCCAGGGAAGGGGTTATGAGATGGGTAGGGGTTGTTACCACTCCCCCATACCCATTCATCTCTCTGTCCCCTCATGTCTTCGCTCTCCAAGCAAACTCCTTGCTCCGGCGGTCGCCGCCAGACCATCGACTCTGACCGTTCTTCTATGATTCCGACCGGTGGAGTCGATCGCCACCCTCACCTCTTGCCATGGATGTCGATATTTCCTTCGTTCTCCTCCCCTATGGTTCTAGTTTTTGGATCTAGGCTTTTGGGCAATATGAGATGCATTTGTCAATTTTTAGTCAAATGGAGGCATGAGTAGGACGTGGAAGACTCCTAGTATAGTAGACTTGAAGTCTTATTGGAATATATTTGGCTTTGGCACCACCGACAGTATCAGATCTTGCCACGGTTGTGATGGACCTAGCAACTTCCGCCTTGAGCGGTACTACAGCTTGTAGGCGGCACTACCGCCGGGTGGAAGAAGTACTACCACTTGTGTTGTCAACTCCACATTTCTTCCTATTTTACTTCAATTCTTGTTTTGTTTCCTCTCTTTTGCCTCGTGTTTACACCTGCTTTTCCCTCGCGTTGTGTTGTGGGTTCCATGTAGTGGTAGCTCTGGTCATCAGGAGCCTCGCATGAATCCCACTCGTGAAACTAGCTCTAAGTGTTTTCGAACCATAGAGGATGACAGTACCAACCCTAGTGCCCAACCTGCAGAGAATATCAAGAGTGTGGAAAATAGGTCAAAGAAGGATACCCAGTCTGTGAGTTGTATGTCTGATAGGGATTTCTATATTGCTCGTCATTGCAACCCGTACATTAATCCGCAAGAACCATCCCATGTCCATCATCCCTAATGGACCAAGCAACAAGTCTCTATCTATCCTGATGTGCTCAAAATGAATAAGAACTCAATGTGAAGTCCATTGATTTAGATCAATTATAGAAGGATCCAAACTAATTTGGTGAAGCCCTTGCATTCTGTGACAACTGTGTATTACCAAACTCATGAGATTCAACAAGGATGTTGATGCAAAGATGGTGGCCAGGTTCTATGCCATCGTTCATCTTGGGACTGATGAGGAGAGGACCCTTACATGGATGACTACTGGAAGAAGGTTGACTTCTACCTCGAAGGAGTTCATGGCTTTGTTGGGCTATAATGATTAGGGGCACCATACCCCAATTGTATTTCGCCCTCACATGAAGACCGCCGCCACACACAAGTCTGTTCATTGGCCCTATTCTATGACAAAGGTTTCCTCCACTACTAGCAACACAACCTATGTGTTATTGTTGGGGAACGTCGCATGGGAAACAAAAAATTTCCTACGCACACGCAAACCTATCCATGGTGATGAGCATCTACGAGAGGGAGAGTGGATCTACCTACCCTTGTAGATCGCTAAGCGGGAAGCGTTAAGAATCGCGGTTGGTGTAGTCGAACATCTTTGCGATCCAAATCGCCGAGCGTCCCGCGATCTCATCACGATCCGTCCCGCGATCCAATCACGATCCGTCCCATGAACTCATCACGATCCGTCCCGCGATCTCATCACGATCCATCTCACGATCTTGATCACGATCTATCCCGCGAACTCATCACGATCCGTTCCGTGATCACATCACGAACCGTCTCGTGATCTCGATCACGGTCCTTCCGATCTAGCGCCGAACGGACGGCACGTCCGCGTTCAGCACACATGCAGCTTGATGACGATCTCCACCGTCTTGATCCAGCAAGAGGAGGTGGAGAGGAGAGAGAGTTCACCGGCAGCGTGATTTTCTCTCCTGTGCCATGGGCCTTTGTGGCTGTTTTCCCAGCCCACTAAGGGCTGGTTATTATTCTCCCACAGCCCATGGACCTCTTGGGGTCGAAATACCCCTCCCGGAGGTCCTCCGGTACACTACCGGCACTCCCGGTACAATACCGATACTCCCGGTACACTACCGATGAGCCCGAAACTTTTCCGGAAACCAAACTGGGACTTCCTATATATGAATCTTTACCTCCGGACCATTCCGGAGCTCCTCGTGACGTTCGGGATCTCATCCAGGACTCCGAACAACCTTCAGTCACCACCATACATAACTCTACACTACTGAAACGTCACCGAACCTTAAGTGTGCAGACCCTGCGGGTTCGAGAACTATGTAGACATGACCGAGACACCTCTACGGTCAATAACCAATGGCGGGACCTGGACGTCCACATTGGTTCCTACATATTCTAAGAAGATCTTTATCGGTCGAACCTCTATGTCAAGGATTCAGTTAATCCCGTATATCGTTCCCTTTGTTCTTCGGTATGTTACTTGCCCGAGATTCGATCGTCGGTATCTCCATACCTAGTTCAACCTCGTTACCGGCAAGTCTCTTTACTCGTTCCGTAATACAAGATCCCGCAACTAACAATTAGTCACATTGCTTGCAAGGCTTATTGTGATGTTGCATTACCGAGTGGGCCCCGAGATACCTCTCCGTTACACGGAGTAACAAATCCCAGTCTCGATCCATGCCAACTCAACAGACACCATCGGAGATACCTGTAGAGCACCTTTATAGTCACCCAGTTACGTTGCGACGTTTGATACACACAAGGCACTCCTCCGATATCCGTGAGTTGCATGATCTCATGGTCATAGGAACATATACTTGACATGCAGAAAACAATAGCAATAAACTGACACGATCATATGCTATGTTTGTAGTTTGGGTCTTATCCATCACATCATTCTCCTAATGATGTGATCCCGTTATCAAATGACATCTCATGTCCATGTCTAGGAAACCTTAACCATCCTTTGATCAACGAGCTAGTCCATTAGAGGCATACTAGGGACATGGTTTTGTCTATGTATCCACACATGCATTTAAGTCTCCGATCAATACAATTATAGCATGGATAATAAACGATTATCATGAACAAGGAAATATGATAATACCTAATTTATTATTGCCTCTAGGGCATATTTCCAACAGTTATATGTTGGGAAATGTTGCATGGTAAACAAAAAAATCCTACGCACATGCAAGATCCATACATGGTGATGAGCATCTACAAGAGGGAGAGTGGATCTACATACCCTTGTAGATCGCTAAGTGGGATTAAGACATGCGGTTGATGTAGTTGAACGTCTTCACGATCCCAATCTCTAGCCGTCCCGCGATCCAATCACAATCTAGCGCCGAGCGGACGGCACCTCCGCGTTTAGCACACATATAGCTCGATGACGATCTCCGCCTTCTTGATATAGCAAGAGGGAATGGAGAGGTGGATGAGTTCTCCGGTAGCACGACGGCATGGCGACGGTGGTGGTGGAACTATTCCGGGAGGGCTTCGCCTAAGCACTGCCGAATCTAGAGGGAGATGATCTAGTGGGGAGAGAGGGCTGCTCTATGGCTTAGGGATGGCTGCGGCTGCTCTCTCTCCCCTCCAATATATATAGGAGGGGGGGGACCGGCGTCCCTAGGATTGGAGGGACCACCTCAAATCCTACTCCAAGTAGGATTCCAACCCTTCTTCGAAACCCTTCCCGCTCTTGGGGTTTTTCCTTTCTCCACATCCTAGCCGCATGGCCCCCTTGGGTCTGGCTCGCCCAGCCCACTAAGGGATGGTACGCCACTCCTAAGGCCCATGTGGCCTCCCGGCGTGGGTGGCCCCTCCCGATGGCCCCCCGGGGCCCTCCCAGCACCCCGGTACACTATCGGAAATACCCAAAACTTTTCCGGTGACCAAAATGGGACTTCCTATATATCAATCTTTATCTCCTAACCATTCCAGAGGTCGTAGTGATGTCATGGATCTCATCCGGGACTCCGATCAACCTTCGATCACCACCATACATAACTCAATACTGTCGAAACGTCACCAAACGTTAATTGTGCAGACCTTGCGGGTTCGAGAACTCTGCAGACATGACTGAGACACCTCGTTACCGGCAAGTCTCTTTACTCATTACGTAATACAAGATCCCATGACTAACACTTAGTCACATTGCTTGCAAGGCTTGTTGTGATGTTGTATTACCGAGTGGGCCCTGAGATACCTCTCCGTCACACGGAGTAACGAATCCCAGTCTTGATCCATGCCAACTCAACAGACACCCTCGGAGATACCTGTAGAGCACCTTTATAGTCATCCAGTTACGTTGTGACGTTTGATACACACAAGGTATTCCTCCGGTGTTAGTGAGTTGTATGATCTCATGGTCGTCGAAACAGATACTTGACATGTAGAAAACTATAGCAATAAACTGATACGATCATATGTTACGTTCATAGTTTGGGTCTTGTCCATCACATCATTCTCCCAATGAGGTGATCCCGTTATCAAATGACATCTCATGTCTATGGCTAGGAAACCTTGACCATCTTTGATCAACGAGCTAGTCTACTAGAGGCATACTAGGGACACAATGTTGTCTATGTATCCACACATGAATTTGAGTTTCCAATCAATACAATTACAGCATGGATAATGAACGATTGTTAGTGCATCTAGTGCCCCTTAGTGATTTTCGTGTATTGAAGACTTATAGGTTAAGGAACTAATGTGTGTGTGAGTGTACACAGGCTCTATAAGTCAATGAGGAGTTTGATATATTCAGAGATTATCGATCCCTAAAAATGTATGTTTTCAACTGAAGACTTTGGTGAAAACTTTGCTGAAGACATTGGTATTCCCTGAAGACTTTGAAAATGAAGAAGTTGGTGTGACCTTGAAGATATGAACGAGGACTATGAAGCGTGAAGACTTGTTTTTGTAGTTTCATTTCCTTTCTTTGAGTCATAGGAAACACCATATTGTTCAAGGGGGCCGAGGTAATACTAAGGAAAATTTCCAACTAATGCTCATTTCAAAATCCTCAACCTATCCAATCCTTCGAGTAAAGCGTTTGGAAGTCTCTTACAGCTCAGTCAAGTTCTTCAGTGACAGAGATGAAGTTCTTCTGGTCCCTCATGAAATTGATCTGACTGAGGAGTTAGGATTTCGCCCGTGCGAATTGCCTACAAGTGAAGAACATGATAAGCCTGAGGACTTTCATAGTTCGAAATTCCAACCATTGCTGTGCTTAGCGCCAGCTTTCCCCAATCATCTTATCCACATAACGGTCATATCATTGGGGGCATTTATGTCTTATCATGTCAGGTTGCACCCTGGCTATAAATAGCCACCCCTCAGAACCACTAGTTGGTTGGCTGCTCTGAGAGAGAATTGACATTTGTCATTAGAGAGCAACCCATCCTCTAAGGACTTTGAGAGAAAATCATCAATGAGGAAAAACCCACAACCAAACCACCAAACCCAAAGTGATTGAGCATCACTGAAGAAATTCCTGTGTGGAACCGACGCTTGTTACCTTTGAGGACTATGCATCCACCAGACGGTTAGGCGTCATGGTCTAGTGCATCCTGCAGTCAATTGGGGATCATGAAGTGACTTTGGTCTAGAGCATCCAGTAGGCAATTGTGGATCTCCGGGTGACTAGTTTGTGAGGGTTTTGGAAGTCTACCCTGAAGACTTACCACGAGTGTTGGGAGAGGACTGTGTGACCTTAGCTCAAGGAGAATACACTAAGGACTGTGTGTCCTGGGACTATGTGTCCTCCTGTTTAAATACCAGGCCGCTCCAAACCAAACGTACGACTGTCACAACAGTTGGAACTGGGTCAACAAACCATTGTCTTCATCGAGCTACCTGGTTCTATTTCCTCAACCCCTCTATTCCTCATAAACTTGTTGATGAAATTGATTGTTACTATTTTAAGAATTTGACTAAAGACTTTCACAATTTCCTCACCTCAAATTCTTCAAGTTACCTTGTTCATCACTACTTATCCTGTGTCACGCTACTTACTAGTTGTGCATGTTTCATTTCATCATGATGACTATGTTGTTACTATGTTCCTCATGCACTTTAGTACTTATTCCGCTGTTAGTTATTCATCACTTTTCAAATTCCTCAAAGTTGAAATTTCTCAAGTGATGAATTTGTAAAAATCGCCTATTCACCCCCTCCAGTCAATATAACGCACTTTCAATTGGTATCAGAGCAGGTACTCCCTCGCTCTGTGTGATTTTGGTTTAACCAGCTGGAGTTCTAGTTATGTTGATTGCAGGTATGATCAAGGTTTCCGCAGGATGTCCTACCTTCGATGGGATGGACTACCCCTACTGGAAGAACAAGATGCATATGCACCTTGAAGCTATTGACAACGATCTCTAGTACGTTGTGGAAAATTGTGTACCCTCTGTCACCCACGCTGTTACTACTGCTGATGTGAAGAGATTCAAGCAACTCGACTCTCAAGCAAAGAATATCACCTGTGGCCATCTGAGCAAAGGTCAGTATGGCAGAGTGAGTGCTTTGGAGACTGCTAAGCTTATCTGAGATAGGCTGTCCAAAGTCAACGAAGGTGTTTCCACTCAACGTGACTCTCGTGTTGATGTTCTTTGCAATCTCTTCAACCGCTTCAAGATACTTAACAATGAAAATGTTCAGCAAACCTTTGACCGTCTCACTGATATCTCCAATGAGCTTCAGGCATTGGGTGCCACTAATATCACCGACCATGAAGTGGTGAAGAAACTGCTAAGTTCTCTTGACTCCTCATTCGATACTCTGGCTTTGATGATCGAACAATGTGGAGACTACAAGTCACTTGATCCTGCTGATATTCTTGAGAGACTCAATACTCATGAATTCCAACAAGCTGAGAAGAGAGACCTCTACGGGCCAAGCTATGGAAGATCTCGTGCTTTGGAGACTGCTAAGCTTATCTGGGATAAGCTGTCCAAAGTCAACGAAGGTGTTTCCACTCAATGTGACTCTCGTGTTGATGTTCTTTGCAATCTCTTCAACCACTTCAAGAGACTCGACAATGAAAATGTTCAGCAAACCTTTGACCGTCTCACTGATATCTCCAATGAGCTTCAAGCACTGGGTGCCACTAATATCACCGACCATGAAATGGTGAAGAAACTCCTAAGCTCTCTTCACTCCTCATTCGATACTCTGGCTTTGATGATCCAAGAACGTGGAGACTACAAGTCAGTTGATCCTGATGATATTCTGGAGAGACTCAATACTCATGAATTCCAACAAGCTGAGAAGAGAGACCTCTACGGGCCAAGCAATGGAAGATCTCATGCTCTGAAGGCAAAAGCAATTTCCTCATCCGAAGAAGAAGATTCTGACAGCAGCCTTGGTGATCCTGAAGAACTAAGTTAGGAGCTAGCAATGCTCATGAGGAAATTCCAGAAGTTCTCAAGGAGAGGTGGATTTGGAAAGTCATCAAAAAGTGGCTTGAGGAAATCAGATTCCTTAGAAGACTACAAGAAAAGAACATGTCATCGTTGCAAGAAGCCTGGTCACTTTATCTCTGAATGTCCTCTCTGGGAAAAAGATTCAAAGAAGAAGAAGAAATAAAAGGATGATAGTTCTGATGACTTGAAGAAAAAGAAGAAATCTTCAAAGTCCTCATCTGCAAAGTCCTTATCTTCAAAGTCCTCAAAGCATAAGAAGAATGGTTCTAGAAAGGCTCGAGCATTATTCGGCAAGGAAATGGATTCTGAGGAAGAATATGAAGAATATGAAGAAGAGGAAGAATCTAAGGTGGAATCGGAACCTGGTGTCGCTAGCCTTGGTCTCGCTACTGCTTTCGTTAGCAAGTCCATCTTCAACGATGAAGAATATGACTACTCCAACGACTCTGACGTCAGCAATGATGATTATGCTCTCACCTATTGCTTCATGGCAAAAGGCTCAAAGGTACACAAACATCATTCCTCTTCTGAATCAATTGAAGGTGAATTTGATGAATTTGTGAAACCTAGCTATGCTAAACTTGTTTGCCACTAAGCAACAAAGTCCGCTTGAAAAGCTTCAAAAAATGCTAGACAAAAGTGATGATCTGTTGAACGATGAAGTGGATCGGACTCAAACTATGTCTGGCGATCTCAAAAGTCTTCAGTGCAAGTATGATAACCTTCAGAGTCATCATAACGACCTCTTAGCCGATCATGAGAAGCTTTGTTATGAATTTGTTCAAAGAAAGCAAGATCTTGAGAAACTGAGGGTGTCACATGAGGATCTCCAAAGGGAAAATGATTCCTTACTGGCTCAACAGATCAGTACCACTCACGAAGAATTTGTTCCACCTTCTTTGAAATGCATCGAACGTGAAACTGCTAATTCTTCACCTGAATGTTCAAATGCTTCTATTACTGCAAATTCTTCAACTATTCCGGTGGTCTCAAATTCCTCATCTGAGGATACCACAAGTATCACTGACGAAAATGCAGGGTTGAAGGAATTGTATGTGACAGGCATGTACAAAAGTCTCAAAGGACATCAAACCCTTTGCGATGTCCTCAAAAAGCAGATTCTGAACAAGAACCCTAGGAAAGAGGGTGTTACCTTTGTGAGGAAACTCAACGCTGATGGATCGTACTAGACACCTGAGCAGTACCCCAAAACCTCATGGGTTGCTGCAAAAGGACCTCCTGTAGATCCATCCACTTTATCTGGATTTACATGTGAAACTTCATATTCCTCTAATGAGTCACTTGACTCCAACTACAAATTCTTCAAAAATCAGAAAGGTGAAGTACTTGCTAGATTTATTGGAACTAACTACAAGAACGGTTCTCCTATGAAGAAAATATGGGTTCCCAAGAGCTACCTACAAAATCTTCAAGTGAATGTCCTCATGACACCACTCATGACGAATAGGAACCCCAGATCAAATTCCTCATATGGACCAAAGTCCTCACTTGGACCAAATTGCTCAAATGGTTAAAAATATCATTCTCGTGCTAATGCCTCTGTTTCGCAGGGAAAATCTAAGAGTTATGAATATGTGCATTATTCTTCAAACCATTATGTTCATAAGTCCTCGAAAATTTCTTTGCTTATTCATTTGAGTAATGTAACCCTCGCCCTGTGAAATGAAGCACACTTGCTTCAATGCCTCCCTTCTCATATGGTGCTCGCAGAATGATTAACTCTTTGCCACCCCTTCAGATGTGGGTGGTGAAGAAATTGAACTAACTTCTTATGCAGGGTCAAGTCTCTAGATGAACTTGAACATCTGATGAATTTACTGGAGACCTGAGGAAATGCTTGAAAGGACTCAAGCTAACCTTGTAGAAATGAATTCTTAATTTCTCATGTCCTCACCCTACTTGCTTACTATCTTGTGTGATGAAATCCCGTCTGATGAAATTGATGGCATATTCTTCACTCTCAAGCATATGAGTTCGTAAGTTGTACTAATTCATCTTCAGGATGATACTCCAAAAGCTACTGAGTGGGTCCTCGACAGTGGATGCACAAACCACATGACTGGTGACAAGAATCTACTGATGAATTTGCCACTTGCTCCATCTCATCTGAAGCATATCACCTACGTAGACAAAGGAAAAAAGAAAGGTATTGGGTCTAGGTAAGGTTGCAATCTCAAAGGACTGAACCATGGATAAGGTGATGCTTGTAGAATCCCTTGGGTTCAACCTTATGTGTGTCTCAATGCTTTGTGATCTTGATATGATTGTCGTATTTGGAAAATATCATTGTGTTGTCATCATGAAATCTGACAATTCCAAAGTCTTTGAGGGCTTTAGGAGAGGAGACTTGTATATTGTTGATTTCTCTTAAGGTCCTCAGCCTGCCACATGCTTACATGGACATGCTGGTATGAGGAATTTGCACACGCTCATGAAGAAAAAGCACGTCATTGGAATCGAAGGTGTCAAATTCCTCAAGGACCACCTCTGTGGTGCATGTGAGTCTGGAAAGATGACTAGATCCAAGCATCCCTCAAAGACAATCATGACCATGACACGACCTTTTGAATTGCTTCACATGGATCTCTTTGGCCCTACTCATTACTCCACACTAACAAATTCTTCAAGTTTGTATGGCTTTGTCATTGTTGATGATTACTCTCATTACACTTGGGTTCATATTATTTTGTACAAGACTGAAGTGCAGGATGTCTTCAGACGATTTGCTTCAAGGGCCTCCACCAACTTCGGCATCAAGATCAAGCATATTAGGAGTGATAATGGGACTGAGTTCAAGAACACTAATCTTGATGAATATCTTGATGAACTTGGTATTACTCATGAGTTATTTGCCCCTTATACTCCTCAGCATAATGGCGTCGTGGAGCACAAGAACAGGACTCTTGTTGAGATGGCTCGCACCATGCTTGATGAATACAAGACTCCTCGTCGCTTCTGGCCTGAGGCAATTGACATTGCATGCCACATCATCAACAGGGTATATCTTCACAAATTCTTCAAGAAGACTTTGTATGAACTTATGACTGGAAAGAAACCCAATGTAATTTATCTCAAAGTCTTCGGTGCAAAATTCTAGATTAGAGATCCTCACCACAGTTCTAAATTTGCACCAAAAGCACATGAAGGTTTTATGCTTGGTTACGGAAAGGACTCGCACACCTACAGAGTCTTCAAAACCTACCACCACAAGGTTGTTGAAACTATAGATGTGCATTTCGATGAAATTGATGGCTCGCAAAGAGAGCACCTGCCTTCTGTGCTAGATGAACAGTCTCCTAAGGAATCCATTAAGCTGAAGGCAACTAAAGACATCATACCCACTTAGGAAGTCATTCCAACGAATGAAGACATTCATGCTGACACACCTGAAGAAAATGGTGGTGATGAAAATCCTCAGCTGCATCAACCTGCTCACCCAGGAGTTGCAAATAAAGTGCAGATTTACAAAATCATCGATGACATCAATGCACCAGGTCCCGTCACTCGCTCAAAAGCTTCACATTTGACTAAATTTTGTGGGCAATTTGCCTTTGTCTCTGTCATACAGCCCACCAAAGTTGATGAAGCATTCAAGGAGCCTGAGTGGATTCAACCTATGCAAGAGGAATTGCATCAATTCAAGTTCAACAATGTGTGGGAACTTGTCAAGCGGACAGATCCTCGCAAACATAACATCATAGGTACCAAGTGGATCTACCTCAACAAGCAAGATGAAAATGGCCTTGTGGTAAGGAATAAGGCTCATCTTGTAGCTCAAGGCTACACAAAGGTTGAGGGAATTGACTTTGATGAAACTTTTGCACCTGTTGCTAGACTTGAAGCTATTCGCATATTGCTTGCTTATGTTAACCATCATGATATCATCTTATATCAAATGGATGTGAAAAGTGCATTCCTCAATGGTAAGCTTGAGGAAGAAGTATATGTTGCTCAACCCCTAGGTTTAGAAGACCCTAAGCATCCTGACAAAGTCTTCAGACTCAACAAGGCCCTCTATGGCCTCAAGCAGGATCCTCGGGCGTGGTATGAAACTGTGAAGGAATTCCTCATGAAGAAAGGCTTCAAACCCGGTTCACTCGACCCAACTCTTTTCACAAAATCCTATGACAAGGAACTGTTCATATGCCAAATATATGTAGACGATATTATCTTTGGTTGTACCGACAAATGTTATAGTGATGAATTTGCCTATATGATGAGTGAAGAATATAAAATGTCTATGATGGGAGAGTTGAAATTCTTCTTAGGTCTTCAAATTCGTCAGCAAGAAAATGGCATCTTCATCTCTCAAGATAAATACCTCAAGGATGTTCTGAGGAAATTCGACATGCAAGATTGCAAAGGTGTCAAAACTCCAATGCCATCAAAAGGCCACCTTTGCACTGATGAAAATGGGTAAGATTTCGATCAGAAGGTATACCGCTCCATGATTGGCACATTATTGTATCTATGTGCATCTAGGCCTGATATTATGCTAAGTGTTTGCATGTGTGCCCAATTCCAAGCAACACCGAAGGAATCACACCATAAGGTTGTGAAATATATTCTTCGATACTTAGCTCACACACCAACACTTCGATTATGGTATCCCAAGGGCTGAAATCTTCACCTCGTCGGATACTCTGATGCTAACTATGCTAGAGATCATGTGGATCGCAAGTCAACCTCAAGCACATGTCATTTCCTCGGACGATCCTTAGTCTGTTGGTCCTCGAAGAAGCAGAACTGCGTTTCACTCTCTACTGCTGAAGCTGAGTACATTGTTGTTGGCTCATGTTGTGCTCAGCTACTATGGATGAAGCAAACCCTCAAGGACTACGGCATCAAGTTGAAGAACGTGCATCTCTAGTGTGACAACCAGAGTGCCATCCAGATTCCTTACACCAAGTTCAGCACTCCAAGACCAAGCACATCTAGATTCATCATCACTTTCTTCGAGATCATGTACTCAAGGGCAAAATCTCCATCGACCACATTCCCACTAAAGAACAACTAGCTGATATCTTCACAAAGCCCTTGGATGAAAAGAGATTTTGCAAGTTGCGATGTGAGCTAAATATCTTAGAATCTTCGAATGTTCTTTCAAAAAGGACACAAATCCTAACACTTATGCAAAATTGATGACTTAGATGTGCAACACACGAAGTAACATTTTTCTTCAGTCAATGAAGAATAACTCTGTGAGTGTGAAGAAATTAATGAAGAATTTGATTCTCAGAACCGTATGACAATTGTACGCGGTGTCTGAAATCATCATTCTTATATGGTGGGTCACGCCACCAACCATAGTTGAAATTCTTCAAAGTTGAGTATTTTCATCATTTTGCAAATTCTTCAAATTTTCAAATTCCTCAAGTTTGCAAATTCCTCAACTTTTCAAATTCATCAACTTTTCAAATTCTTCAAACTATAAAACTCATGTTCTTAATTGATTATATACTTATATATTTGAGATTTCAATGTCCTCAACAACATTCACTTATTGTTAATTCTTCAAGTTGATTTTCATCTAAGTGAATGTGATCGGACCCTTTCCCCTCTACGCTAAACTCAACCCAGTCTGTTCACAAATTCTTCATATGCGTTCTACCTTGAAACTCTTTCAAAGTCTTCACTGTGTACTTGACAGGTGAAGAATTTGTGAACAGAAACTTTGAAATTTTCATTATCAAAATTTTTGGTTCCCGCTCAAACGGTTCCGATTCCCGCGACTGGATAGCCCACAATCCCCCACTATCGCCACTTCTCATTACGTGGGTGACACCTGTCGCGTGCAGAGCAAGGGTCAGGGGAAATCCTATCCAAAATATTCGGGCGGATTGGCTTTCACTTCCACTATAAATACCCCCTCCCCTTCCACAGTGCTCGGTTACTCCTCATCTCTACTCTCTCCCAAGCTCCGACCTAGCGCCGCCGCTGAAGTCATCGACGCCGGTGTGGAAGAGCTTCACTATTTCTACCTTGTCGTCACCGTACTTGCATCGTCCGCGGAAGTCTTCATCCCGCCGCCGCTGTAGCTGTCTCCCTCTGCCAAGCTAGGGCATGGGAGATCTAGACTAACAAACTTCCCAATCTCATCTCATAGTTTGTCGTGTTCTTCACGAGGGTAAATAAAATTTATTTTTACTGCCCTTGTTTGATCTTCAAGTGTTCTTCATATTCCTCAAAAGGTGTTTATTCTTCATGAATCTCATTCTAAACCACCGTACATCTTCATACACTTGATGATTTTGCCTAAGTTATCATTTTCTTCAAGATTCCTCAATTGTGTGAATCCTCAAAATTTGCACAACTTTGGAACCTAAGACAAAGAACACTTAGTGAAATTCCTCAAGACACCCATGGTCAAATTCCTCACTCTTGAATTTATTGAAAAACTTCTAAGAACGCATATGACCTCTTCAAATTCCTCGCACCTATACTCTATTCACAGGTACAACATGTCCACTGATGAATCACTAGGTTCTCATCAACTTAACTCATTTGCAGCATTTCTTGAGGAAAAACTATGTACTTCTTCAGAGTCCTCAAGAGTTCAAATTCCTCAGCTGAAGAAAATGGCTGACGGAAAGAGACCTCAGAAAGGTGGAAAGAAGGCTGAACAAAATACAATGTTTGAGATACCTGAACATTTGTATGCTGGCTACTGTACACCTAATGAAGCCATTCATGGCAAAGAGACAAAAGAACAGAGGAAAATCAGAATTCAGAGGGTTGAACAGAGATAGGTGAGGGAATGGAAGGAGTATCGCTATGTTACTCCAAAATACATGAAGAAATTCACACTGAAAC
Organism: Hordeum marinum; assembly: GCA_022496015.1. Lineage (NCBI taxonomy): Eukaryota > Viridiplantae > Streptophyta > Magnoliopsida > Poales > Poaceae > Hordeum > Hordeum marinum. The sequence continues at coordinate 497,940,118 of CM039673.1, forward strand.
CCCCATGCAATAGGCCTCCTCCAGCTGATGATCAAGAGGTTGATCCCTCAAGCATTGCTCGGGGTGAAGACTTTCTAGATGAATGGAAAAGCATCAACTCAAACTGCAGAGAGCTGCAGAACCCACAGTGAGGAAATTCAATGAAGACCCTGCTGCTGGTACTGCCACTGCCGGAGTCTGATCTAGTGCTCTAAAGAAATCAATAATGAGGAAATCTGTTGTGCAGACAAGTTCTTCAACCGCAAAACCATCACAGCAGATTCCTCAAGTCCAAAGGCCTCAACATTCAAATGCCTCAGATGTTGGTACTGTTGCTGCTCAGTCCTTAGCTGCAGCTACAAAGTCCTCAACCCCTGTGCAGCTGGCCTCATGTAAGAGGACTGAGGGATTCTCAAAAGTTCCAAAGATCTCAGCAAGCCCCTCTACTACAGCAAAGTCTTCAACAAGTCCGACAGTGTTGAAACTGAAGAAAACTGCTGGACGAGGTCAAAAACCAAGTCCTCATGCATGCAAAGTTGTGGTAATGATACCCTCAGGATCGGAGGATGATGATGAAGTTGATGATGAAGAACTTGAACAAATCATCAGAGAGAGCCAGCAAAAGGCTGCAATAGCCAAAGGCATCTCTATTCCTCTCATGCTGGACCCCAAGATGATCCTCAATTTCATTGATATATGGCATGAGGATCCAAACACCCCACTTTCTTCACTAAACCTGCCTCTTGGTGTGGGCCATGTCCTCACCCACTTCATTTCTGAAGAAAAATGGAAAAGAGAACAAGCTCAGAGAGCTAGGAGGAACAGGGCTCGGAGAGAAAAGTTGTTGAGAGACAATGTGATGAACTTGACCCCAAATCAACTCGTCACAGTTCAGTCCGAAATTCGCACCCTCTCTGAGGATCAAGAAAGGTATGATGCTGAATGGAAAGGCACTAAAGTGAGATTCATTAGGGCTGCTCAAGCTGCTGTGAAGGACCACAACACAAGGGTTGCAGCTCGATCGCAACCTCAAATTCCTCAGGCAGATGAAACTGCTCAGCCTGCTGATGAAAATGCTCCTGCGGCTGAACAAAACTTAGCCTACTCATGAAAATGCTTCTGCAACTGAAGAAATAGCTAGCGCTGCTCAAGAAAGTCAGACCGCTCATGAACATGCCAGGATAACCTCCACTGTTGTGCCTGAAGAAACTATCAGGCCAGCTGAAGCTTTTGCTTCGCCTGAAGAAACTGAACCCACTAGGACGACTGCATTAGTCGTGCCTGAACAAGCTAAGAGTACTGAGGAAAAGACTCTAAAGAGAAAAGCACCAGTTTCAGATTCCTCAGCTGCGAAGAAATTGAAGACTATGAAGATAAGTTCTTCAACTGGACCCATTGATGCTACTCCAATCTCATCTACACCTGCCTATGAAATTATTCCTTTTGGAGTTGACTATGTCATCCCAAATGAAGAAGATGAAGATCACTCTGCTGCTTCAAACAGAGCAGATTGATGAAGAAATCCAGCTGCATTAGCTGACGACTTTGCTGCTCCAACTGCTATTGAGGAACCTGCACTTCATGTTCCTCAGACTGAAGAAGTTCCTCCCATACCAAAAGAGATCAAGGGCCGCTTCAAGCCGAATCTTCTACCGAAGCCCAGAATGCCGTTCAAATGCTCAGTGCGCCCCAAATTCCTCAAAAGCAATGTCTTCAATGAGCACATGTTCTTCACAGGTCCCAATTCTTATGACTCAGCAAGGCTAGACGAAGCAGATTCTGGACTGCAACTCAGATGAACTACTATGCATCATTCTTGTTCGACAACAAGAAAGTCTTCGAGCACCATCAGATTCCTCATGCTGATATGGAAACACTTCCATCATTCACGCGTGTGCTCCAAGTTCTTAACGATGTAGGCATTCTTCCTTTCTGCATAGACATCTGTGACTGGAATGAAGATCTCATTCTTCAATTCTATGCTACTCTTCACATCAGTGGAAATTCCTCAGACATCAACTCCTGGGTTTTGGACTGGATGACAAGATCAACTCATTTCACTGCTCAAGCTTCTGAATTACTTTAGACTGTCCCAGTTCCAATTCCTTTAGATGAAGCTCATTGACTGTTTGATGAACCTGCACTTCCAAATCAACTAATGCAAGTGTTGATGAAGACATTGGCTCCTGGAAAGCCTCAACGGAAAACTTTCCTTGTGAAGGATTTGCTATATGTGCCCAGGACGGTCTACTGCATACTCACAAATACTCTATGTCCTCAAAAGGGCCACAATTCTAAAGAAGAAGAGGTGGAGGGAGTCATGAAGAATATGCTCTTCAACATCATTCATGGGATTCCCATCAACTTCCATGATTTCTTCATGAGGACATTGGCCAATGCTGCTTTAGCTCCATTTGAACAGAAGCCTTATGCGCCTTGGATCATGAAATTCATCAGGGCAAAGTCCTCAGTTCCCTTCAAGGCTGATTTCTAGAATCACTTTGGTTTTGTGTCTCCAATCGAAGTCATCAAGAGCACAATTGACTCAGTGGAAGGAAAAGGAAGGGCTATCATTGATGAAGGCACTCGTCCATTGGATGGACAGTTTTGCAAAGCTGCTTCCTTCTCCACCAATAATGACACTGCAACTCAGGACTCAGAAGCAAAGGCCTCAGCTCAAAAACCTCAAGAGTCTGCCCTGCGTGTGATGACTGATCGTGATCTTCTAATAAGTCTTCATCAGAAGGTCGATCACAGTCACAAGTGGGAGAAGCGTCAACTTGGTTACATTGTGCAAAACATGACTGTGACGCGGAACACTATGAAGAGGAATCACTACTATGCGCATGAAAACCTCAACCGCACTTGGGCCATATTGTCTCACCTCAAGTCTCTTGAAGAACTGAATGAGCTGGATCTTGAGGAAAATCCTGACTGGGCTCCTCAACCAAACAAGAAATTCAAGAAAGTCCAAGTTCCTCTGATGGTCACAAGTTCATATTCTTCATCACGTGAGAGAGATGAAGATAAAGACATTGACGACACTGCGGCAGGCCCTTTATCGACAAACGACCCCAACAACGCTGGCGATCCTTCCTCACCAACACAATGAAATTCTTCAAAGGGGCGTTAGTCCTCACTTTTTCGTCCCTTTGGTCTTCGATGACAAAGGGGGAGAAAATTTGAGTTAGTCTTCAAGCGGGTCTCTATATATATGGGCTATTTTTGTTTCAATTACAACTCTCGCTCTTCTGAAGCTTTTTTTGATTGAGTTGTAAACTTAAGTCCGATGGTGGTCTGACACTTTTGAACTATTTCCTCGCATGTTTTTATTGCCTCAAGTACCTTAATGCATACATGCTGAATTTCGTCAGACACCGTTTTCCTCACGCATTTCAAATTCTTCATACCATATGTTCAAATGCGTGCATGAATTACAAGATATACGGGGAGTTCTCCATGTTTTAACCTGCCATGTGCATTTGCAGTCCAAAGCAAATTCCTCAAATATGCACATCTTCAGGGGAAGTTCTTCTATATCTTGCAATCAAATTCCTCAAACTAAGTACTTTCAGTTCATATGTTTATCCCCGTTGAAAACTTTACCTATTTGTCATCAATCACCAAAAAGTGGGAGATTGTTTGTGCATCTAGTGCCCCTTAGTGATTTTGGTGTATTGAAGACTTATAGGTTAAGGAACTAATGTGTTTATAAGTGTACACAACCTCTATAAGTCAATGAGGAGTTTGATATATTCGGAGATTATCGACCCCTAAAAATGTATGTCTTCAACTGAAGACTTTGGTGAAGACTTTGCTGAAGACTTTGGTATTCCCTGAAGACTTTGAAAATGAAGAAGTTGGTGTGACCTTGAAGATATGAACGAGGACTATGAAGCGTGAAGACTTGTTTTCGTAGTTTCATTTCCTTTATCTGAGTCATAGGAAACACCGTACTATTAAAGGGGGCCGAGGAAATATTAAGGAAAATTTCCAACTGATGCTCAACTCAAAATCCTCAACCTATCCAATCCTTCGAGTAAAGCCTTTGGAAATCTCTTGCAGCTCAGTCAAGTTCTTCAGTGACAGAGACGAAGTTCTTCTGGTCTCTGATGAAATTGATATGACTAGGGAGTTAGGATTTCAGCCGTGCGAATTGCCTACAAGTTAGGAACATGATAAACCTAAGGACTTTCATACTTTGAAATTCCGACCGTTGTTCTCCTTAGCGCCAGCTGTCCCAATCATCTTATCCACATAGCGGTCATATCATTGGGGGCATTTATGTCTTATCATGTTAGGTTGCACCCTGGCTATAAATAGCCACCCCCACAACCAATAGTTGGTTGGCTGCTCTGAGAGAGAATTGACATTTGTCATTAGAGAGCAACCCATCCTCGGAGGACTTTGAGAGAAAATCATCAGTGAAAAAAGGAAAAACCCACAACCAAACCACCAAACCCAAAGTGATTGAGCATCACTAAAGAAATTCCTGTGTGGAACTGATGCTTGTTACCTTTGAGGACTGTGCATCCTCCAGACGGTTAGGCGTCATGGTCTAGTGCATCCTGTAGGTAGTTGGGGCTCACGAAGTGACCTTGGTCTAGAGCATCCAGCGGTCAATTGTGGATCGCTGGGTGACCAGTTTGTGAGGGTTTTCGAAGTCTACCCTGAAGACTTACCACGAGTGTTGGGCGAGGACTGTGTGACCTTAGCTCAAGGAGAATACGGAAAGGACTGTTTGTCCTGGGACTATGTGTCCTCTGATTTAAATACCAGGCTGCTCCAAACCAGATGTAGAACTATCACAGTAGTTGGAACTGGGTCATCAAACCATTGTCTTCATCGAGCTACCTGGTTCTATTTCCTCAACCCCTCTATTCCTCATAAACTTGTTGATGAAATTGATTGTTATTGTTTGAAGAATTTGACTGAAGACTTTCACAATTTCCTCACCTCAAATTCTTCAAGTTACCTTGTTCATCACTGCTTATCCTATGTCACGCTACTTACTATTTGTGCATGTTTCATTTCATCATGATGACTATGCTGTTACTATGTTCCTCATGCACTTGAGTACTTATTCCGCTGCTAGTTATTCATCACTTTTCAAATTCCTCAAAGTTGAAATTCCTCAAGTGATGAATTTGTAAAAATCGCCTATTCACCCCCCCCCTCTAGTCGATATAACACACTTTCAACGATTATCATGAACAAGAAAATATAATAATAACCACTTTATTATTGCCTCTAGGGCATATTTCCAATAGTCTCCCATTTGCACTAGAGTCAATAATATAGCTCACATCACTATGTCATTTACATTGTAATGAATCTAACACCCATACAATTGTGGTGATGATCATGTTTAACCCTTGGAACAGGTCTACTCAAAGGGTCTGAGAAATTCAGATCCGTGTGTACTTTGAAAATATTTATGTCCTCCTCCTTGATGTAATCGCGGATGGAATTGAAGCGTCTCTTTATGTGTTTGGTCCTCTTGTGAACCTTTTGTTCCTTGGCTAGAGCAATGGCACCAATGTTGTCACAGAACAGAGTCATTGGGTTCAGTGCACTCGGTACTACTCCAAGATCTGTCATGAAATCCTTCATCCAGACACCTTCCTTCGTCTCCTCCGAGGCAGCGATGTACTCCGCTTCACATGTAGAATCAGCTACCACGCTCTACTTGGAACTGCACCGGCTTACCGCTCCCCATTGAGAATAAATACGTATCCGATTTGAGACTTAGAGTCATCCGGATCAGTGTCAAAGCTTGCATCGACGTAACCCTTTACGACGAGCTCTTGGCCACCTCCATAAACGAGAAACATTTCCTTACTCCTTTTCAGGTACGTAAGGATATTTTTTACCGCCGTCCAGTGCTCCATTCCTGGATCACTTTGAAACCTTGTGGCCATACTTATGGCAAGGCTGACATCGGGTCTTTTGCACAACATTGCATACATGATAGAGCCTATAGCTGAAGCATAGGGTATGACACTCATCTTTTCTCTATCTTCTGCCGTCACTGGGTATTGAGTCTTACTCAACTTCACACCTTGCAACACAGGCAAGAACCCCTTCTTGGACTGATCCATTTTGAACTTCTTCAAAACTTTGTCAAGGTATGTGCTCTATGAAAGTCATATTAAGCATCTCGATCTATCTTTATAGATCATGATGCCTAATGTGAAAGAAGCTTCTCCTAGGTCCTTCATTGAAAAACTCTTGTTCAAATATACCTTTGCGCTTTCCAACATTTTTATATTGTTTCCAATCTGCAATATGTCATCCACATACAATATTAGAAACGTTATAGAGCTCCCACTCACATTCTTGTAAATACAAGCTTCTCCGTAAACTTGTATACACCTGAATGCTTTGATCACCTCATCAAAGCGCAAATTCCAACTCTGAGATGCTTGCACTAGTCCATAAATGGACCGCCGGAGTTTGAAAACTGTGTTAGCATTCTCTGGATCGACAAAACCTTCTGGTTGCATCATATACAACTCTTCCTTTAGAAAACCGCTAAGGAATGTTGTTTTGACATCCATCTGCCAAATTTCATAATCAAAAAATGCAGCTATTGCTAACATGATTCTGACGGACTTAAGCATCGCTACGGGTGAGAAGGTCTCATCGTATTCAACTCCTTAAACTTGTGAAAAACCCTTTTCCACAAGCCGAGCTTTATAGACGGTGATATTGCCGTCCGCGTCCGTCTTCTTCTTAAAGATCCATTTGTTCTAAATGGCCTTTCGCAATTCAGGTAATACTTCCAAAGTCCATCCTTTGTTTTCATACATGGATCCCATCTCGGACTTCATGGCATCTAACGATTTGTTGGAATCCGGGCCCATCATCGCTTCTCCATAGCTCGTAGTTTCATCGTTGTCCAACATGACCTCTAAGATAGGGTTGCCGTAACACTTAGGAGCAGTACGCGTCCTTGTCGACCTACGAAGTTCGGTAGTAACTTCATCCGAAGCTTCATCATCATCATCATTAACTTCCTTCTCAACTGACATAGGCTCCACAGAAACATCTTTTTGTGCTGTGTTGTTCTCTAGTTGAAACAAAGGTTCAACAACCTCATCAAGTTCTATCTTCCTCCCACTCAATTCCTTCGAGAGAAACTCCTTCTCAAGAAATGTTCCGTTTTTAGCGACAAACACTTTGCCAACTATCTCTTTTGGGTATCCTATGAATTCGCATTTATCTACTTTGGGTTCCAGCTTCTCAGGCTGAAGCTTTTTGACATAAGCATCACAGCCCGAAACTTTAAGGAATGGGAACTTTGGCTTCTTGCCAAACCACAATTCCTATGGCGTCGTCTCATTGGATTTCGATGGTGCCCTATTTAAAGTGAATGCAACTGTCTCTAATCCATAACCCCAAAACTATAGTGGAAAATTGGCAAAAGAAATCATAGAACGCACCATATCCAATAAGGTTCTATTACAACGTTCGGACACACCATTACGTTGTGCTGTTCCACGCGGTGTCAGTTGTGAAACAATTCCACACTATCTTAAGTGACTGCCATATTCATAACACATATATTCTCCTCCTCGATCAGATCGTAGGAACTTAATCTTCTTGTTATGATGATTCTCAACTTCACTCTGAAATTGCTTGAACTTTTCAAACATTTCAGACTTGTGTTTCATTAAGTAAATATACCCATATCTAATTAAGTCACCAGTGAAGGTGGGAAAGTAACGATATCCACCATGCGACTCAATGCTCATTGGACCACACACATCAGTATGTACGATTTGGAACAAGTCACTTGCCTGTTCCATTGTTCGAGAGAACGGGGTCTTAGTCATCTTGCCCATGAGGCATGGTTCACATGTGTCAAGTTATTCGGAATCAAGTGACTCTAAAAGTCCATCAGCATGGAGCTTCTTCATGCATTTTAGACCAATATGAACTAAGCGGAAGTGCCACAAGAAAATGGTACTATCATTATCAACTCTACATCTTTTGGCATCAATGTTATGGACATGTGTATCATCACTATCGAGATTCAATAAGAATAAACCCCTCACATTGGGAGCACATAAAAGATATTACTCGTATAAATTGAACAACCATTATTCTCTGATTTAAATGAGTAACCGTCTCGCAATAAACAAGATCCAGATATAATGTTCATGCTTAATGCAGGCACTAAATAACAATTATTCAGGTTCATCACTAATCCCAATGGTAATCGAAGAGCGAGCGTGCCGATGGCAATCACATCAACCTTGGAACCATTTCCCACGTGCATCGTCACTTTGACCTTAGCCAACCTTCATCTATTCCGTCACTCCTGTTTTGAGTTGCAAATGTGAGCAACCGAACTGGTATCAAATACCCAGGCACTACAATGAGAGTTGGTAAGGTACACATCAATAACATGTATATCATATATACCTTGTTTGGTGTTGGCCACCTTCTTGTCGGCCAGATATTTGGGGTAGTTCTACTTCCAGTGACCAGTTCCCTTCCAATGAAAGAGCACAGTTTCTGGCTTGGGTCCAGCATTGGGTTTCTTCGCGGGTGGGGCAACTTCTTTGCCACTCTTCTTGGAGTTACCCTTCTTGCCCTTGCCATTCTTCTTGAAACTAGTTATTTTATTAACCATCAACACTTGATGCTCCTTATGGATTTCAGACTCGGCGACTTTCAACATCGCAAACAGCTCGGCGACTGACTTGTCGATCCCTTGCATGTTATAGTTCATCATGAAGCTCTTCTAGCTAGGTGGCAATGACTGGAGAACTCTATGTGTGATTGCCTCCAACGGAAGGGGCATCCCTAACTCGGCCAGACGGTTCGAATACCCAGACATTCTGAGTATGTGTTCACTGACAGACCCGTTCTCCTCCATCTTGCAAGCATAGAATTTATCAGAGGTCTCATACCTCTCGATCCAGGCATTCTTCTCAAAGATAAACTTCAACTCCTGGAACATATCATATGCTCCATGATGTTCAAAAATTCTTTGCGGTCCCGGTTCTAAGCCATACAACATTGCACATTGAACTATCGAGTAATCTCCAGAACATGCCTCCCATGCGTTCACAATGTCTTCACACGACACGTGAGAGGGTGGATCACCAAGCGGTGCATCAAGGACATAAGACTTTTGGGAAGCCATGAGGATAATCCTCAGATTATGGGCCCAGTCTACAAAGTTACTTCCATCATCTTTCAACTTGGCTTTCTCTAGGAACGCATTAAAATTCAGGGGAACTACTGCGCGAGCCATTGATATACAGCATAAAATTTGCAAAGGTTACTTAGACTATTGTTCAAGATAATGAGTTTAGTTAATCAAATTACTTAAAAACTCCCTCTCAAATTGACATCCCTCCGGTCATACGAGTGATACATTATCCAAATTCACCAACCCAAGTCCGATCATCACGTGAGATGAGGGGGTTTCAATGGTGAACATCTCCATGTTGACCATATCTACTATATGACTCATGTTCGACCTTTCGTTCTCTTGTGTTTCGAGGCCATGTATGTACATTCTAGGCTCTTCAAGCTTAACCTAAGTATTCTACACATGCAACACTGGCTTGCACCCGTTGTATGTGAACGTAGATTCTATCACACCCGATCATCACATGGTGTCTCGAAACGACGAACTTTCGCAACGGTGTACACTCCGGGAGAACACAATTTTATCTTGAAATTTTAGTGAGGGATCACCTTATAATGCTACCGCCGTCCTAAGAAAAATAAGATCCATAAAAGGATTAACATCACATGCAAATCATAAGTGGCATGATATGGCCATGAACTTGTGCTTTTGATCTCCATATCCAAAGCATCGTCATGATCTCCATCATCACCGGCATGACACCATGATATCCAATATCTTGATCTCCATCAACATGTCGCCATGAGGTTGTCGCACCAACTGTTGCTTCCATGACTATTGATAACTCATAGCGATAAATTAAAGCAAAAACGGTGGGAATAAATTAAAGACAACCCTATGGCTCCTGTCCGTTGTCGTACTCATCGACATGCGAGTCCTCATATTCTATACAAAACATGAACATCTCAGAGATCACATATATTTCATCATGTAATTGGCCATATCACATCACAACATACCCCGCAAAAACAAGTTAGACGTTCTCTAATTGTTGTTGCATGTTTTACGTGGCTGCTACGGGTATCTAGAAAGAACGATTCTTACCTATGCACAAACCATAACGGTGATACAAAAATTGCTATTCAACCTTCTCAAGGACCGCCTTTGTCAAATCCGATCCAACTAGAGTACGAGAGACAGACACCCGCCAGCCATATTTATGCAACAAAGTCACATGTCAGTCGATGGAACCGGTCTCTCGTAAGCGTACAAGTAAGGTTGGTCCGGGCTGATTCATCCCACAATACCGCTGAATCAAGAAAATACCAAGGGAGGAAGCAATCTGAGCATCAACACCCACAAACTCCTTTGTGTTCTACTCGTGATCTCATCTACGCATAGACCTAGCTCATGATGCCACTGTTGGGAAATGTTGCATGGGAAACAAAAAAATTCCTACGCACACGCAGGATCTATCCATGGTGATGAGCATCTACGAGAATGAGAGTGGATCTACATACCCTTGTAGATCGCTAAGCGAGAAGCGTTAAGAAACGTGGTTGATGTAGTCGAACGTCTTCGCGATCCAAATCACAAGCCGTCCCGCGATCCAATTACGATCTAGCGCCGAACGGACGGCACTTCCGCGTTCAACACATGTACAACTCGATGACGATCTCCTCCTTCTTGATCCAACAAGAGGGAGTGGAGAGGTAGATGAGTTCTTCGGCAGCACGACGGCATGGCGACGGTGGTGGTGGAACTATTCCGACAGGGATTCGCCTCAGCATCGTCGAATATAGAGGGAGACGATGTTGTGGGGAAAGAGGCACTAGAAGAAAACAAGGCATCGGTTCGGGCCGGCCAGCCCATTAGTGTCGGTTCAGTCATGAACCGGGACTAAGGGGAGCAACATTCCCAGTTTGGGAGGCCAGGGGGTCGGGCGGGCCACGTGGGGCATTGGTCCCGGTTCGTAGGACACCTTTGGTCTCGGTTCCATACATGAACCGAGACCAATGTGCCTCGCTCCTCGCCCACAACCATTGGTACCGGTTTGTGGCTAGAACCGGGACCAAAGGGGGTGACCGTTCGCCTGGTGCAAGCCCCTTTAGTCCTGGTTGGTGGCTCAAACCGGGACTAAAGGTTTGAACGGTTCGCATCCCACGACGTTTCGCGGTTCGATGAAGAGGCAACTGTTCCGAGAACTTCGCCCATTTCTCTTCTTCTCCTCTCTTCTTCTCCTCCATTCTCCTCTCTTCTTCCCTATATCTTCTACCATGAATCCAATCACTCGTTACGGGGAGGTGCTTACACATGGCACGACTAATCTCGATGTTGTCTACACGAACGACAGCGCCATGGTGCCGCGTTTTCTTTCCCTTTTGCAGAAATGGCTTGAAGTGGGGGATGAGAAAGACAAGTTCATAGGGCTTGATCTCGAGTACACGGCCAAGCAAGAAGATGTTGCCGTCATCCAGCTATGTTTCAAGAAACATGTGATGATCTTCCAATGGGCAAGGTGAGTTTTGAGGGTTTTCTTTGATCAATTAATAATTTATAGATTATGATGAAAATTGCATAGGATAGAAATATGTTGCATTTTGAATCCTATTGGAAAGATCAATATTTCTTTTAAGTTTGTAGTGAATAACAATTTTCCTTTTTGCAAAACGTTGGAGAACATATATGTCATATAGTTAATTTAGGGTTTCTTCATCAATTCATAGGATATGAAAATTGCATATATATATATATAGGATATAGCAATATATTTGTTCTATTTTGAATCCTATGGCAAAGATCAATTTCTCTTAAGTTGTAGTGAAATAATTTTCGATTTTTTATGATATTAATTACTGTTCACCGGGCTCAAATAGGCCCGGGAGCAAAAACTCTGCGTCTTCCTCTTTTGTTGGAGCAAAATAATTTTCCTTTATATAGTTGCATATTATAATTCTGCCGAAATATATTTGTTGCAGCAGTATTTAACATTTGTTCCATTTTAATTTGTTGATATTGCAGTAGTGACAAGCACTGCCCAACACTCATGGACTTCCTACACAGCGGCATACATTTTGCTAGCGTTGATGTAAGGAATGACAAGCTGAAGATGAGGCGCAACTTCGGTATTGAGATACCAGTTGGCTGCCTTATTGATATTCAAGACATATTCAGGCTTCGTTATGAGAGGACTTCAATGCCTTCTATGGCAGTCGCCTTGATCGACGACTATTATGGAGATATGAAAACAGGGCTTTGGTCCCGGTTGGTGGAACCAACCGGGACCAAAGGTCCCTGTTTCGTGCCCTTTGGGCGGCGGAAAATAGGGCATTGGTCCCAGTTGGTGCGACAAACCGGGACTAAAGGTAGCATTTGTCCCGGTTGGGGCCACCAACCGGGACCAATGCTCCTTCTATATGACTAGCACTTAGCAAAATTCGCAGTTTTCATTCCACTTCGCCCTCGTCGCCGCCCTGAGCCTGCCGTCGCCGTTCCCGTCCCCGTCGTCGCCCCCGTCACTGCCTCGTCGCATCCCCCGCCGCCCCGTCGCCTCCCCTGCCGCCCCCGTCGCCTCCCCCGCCACCCCCGTCGCCTCCCCCGCCTCCCCGTCGCCTCCCCCGCCGTCCCCGTCGCCTCACCCGTCGCCGCCCCACTCCCGTTGCCGCCCCTCCTACGTCACCTCCCCCGCCGCCCCCGTCGCCGCCCCGCCCGTCGCCGCCCCGCTCCCGTCATCGCCCCGTCGCCGCCCCCGCTGTGAGCCGCCGCCACCGCGGCTCGTTGCAATTTTTTAAATATTTGTTGATTTTTATGCTTTTTTAGTATGTGTATTCATGTTAGATTAGTATGTTTATGTTAGCTAGATTAGTATGTGTATGTTCGATTAGTATGTTTATGCTTCTTTTAGTATGTTTATGTTAGCTAGATTAGTATGTGTATGTCAGATTAGTATGTTTATGCTTTTTTTAAAGTAGATTAGTATGTTTATGTTAGATTAGTATGTGTATGTTGATTTTGGGTTTTATGAAAGATTAGTGGACGATGCCCGGCCCGCATCCTCGTCGTCAAGTAGTCCGCGAGAGCCTGCTTGATAGGCGCCATGTTCGGGACTGGGCTCCATTGGGCTGGCACTGGGAGGTGCTACCTTCCCAGGCTCGGTGGTTGGTGAGTAATGCAGGTATCGTCGTCGACCCGTACCTTCTGTGGTGGTGGTCATGCGGGCCACTTTCGGTGCGAAGGGAGCCAGCACCCGCGGAGGTGGTACGTCGCCGTGTTAGGGAGGAGGACGAGCACATCCGTCGCTACATGGCGGCGTTGGACGCCCGGTTTGACAATACCTGGCAGATCCTTCAGGGATCTCACTTGAGTTATGATCCTGTGATGGTTCCTTATCTTTGGGTGTCCACTGCCGGTGACTCAAAGACCGCTAGTGAACCGAGTGCACCGTCCTCCATTTTGGATTCTAGGATATTCGATCTGTATTAGTGATATTATATTCAAGGTCATTATAAATATTAATTTATTAGTGATATTTTATCATTATATTGCGTGTGTGACTTTCGGTCCGCCGAGGCTTTCCTTAGATAACTTTCATGTGTGTTCTTGATGGAGGAATCCCGACTATTGTCGTGGGGGCGCCTCTTCTTTCTTCTCTTCCTCGCGATATACTCGTCAATATATTGCGCAAGAAGAGGAGAGGGGAGGCGTCCATCACGGACGATCGAACTATTACTGTGAGAGAGTGTCCACCAACATATATACACCACCGTATCAATGTGAGAGAGTGCGCACCAACACACCATGAGATATGAGAGTTATTTAAGGAAAGCCTCGACGTACCGAAAGTCACACATGCATTAATTAAGATCCAAACCGTGTCGTAATTCTTGAACTGGATTATTCGGGATGATGTATTAGTGATATTATATTCAAGTTCATTATAAATGTATTTGTGATTTGCAAGTCATTTCAGTATTTTTCTATGTCATTGCTCGATATATGAAATGGATTGACTTTAGGTCTGTTTCGGCTCATTGTATGTCTTTCAGCGAGGGAGAGTGTACACCATATGTATATATATATATGAGAGAGGAAGAATCCCAACTGTTGTCGTGGGGGTCGCTTCTCCTTCGTTCCCGTGTGCTAGACATTTTGGTGTAATGCGCTCGGGGACGCATGGAGGAGCCACCATCACCGACGGTCGCAATATCAGAGGGAGTGCCCACCATATACGTGAGATGAGAGTTTAGGAAGGAAAGACTCGACAGGCCTAAAGTCAACCCGTTGCATATTGAGTAATAGTGATCTGTGTGTTGATCAGTTTTCTCTTAGTTTCCTTCGATCGATTTTAAATGTTTCAACTATGAGCCCGTGCCATAATTCTTGAATCATGAACACAGGAAATGTCGTCGTCATCAGACGACGATGGGATCCTAGTGTGTGAATTTTGTGGTGAAGATAAAGGTCTTTGTGACCAGACTGGGCTGCGAGATGGCAGGTTCTTCACCATGAAGCTTTATGAGGACTTTGATATTTCTATGGTACGCAATGATGACAACTGTTTTTCATAATTAAGCATGACTTCTGCTTCTTTTCTTCAACGCGTAATTTCTGTTTTATAAAATTCGACTAGTTCGTCCCCTGTCATGCAAGACGGTATTTCTTGGAGAGGCTTGATTTCGAAGAGCACGAGAGTTTTGAGACGAGGACAGCCAACCTAAGGACTAAACATGGTCACACAATTCTTGTGAAAGTAATGAATGCACCTAATAACACAGAAATAGGGTGTTCAAATTGGGAAGCTCTTTGCAAGGCATATGGATTTCAGGAAGATATGGAAATAACCTTTGATCTTCGTCTCGAAGATCATATTGAAGGAAACATCGACATTTTGGTGGATGTCGATATGTTTCCTATTTTACCTCCATGTGAATCTGTTAACCATGCATATTTGTCAAGTAATTTGCATTATATATATATATAAATATTAGGTGTTCATGCGTACTAAATTTGTTAATTTTTAATTTACAACTTATTTCGTTTCTTCGAGTGAAATACAGAACATAATCGACAAGACACACTACACTTATGAATCACATCTAACTTGGGAGGAGAAGGATGATCTTATCTACTTTGTTATTGGTGTCATAGCTGGTAAAGACATCTTCCCATATAATTTGGGAACTGGCCCAAATTATACATTGTACAAGACACTAGTGCATTGGTTGAGGGCCGATGACATTCACCGAAATATCTTGGTAAGAGTTGCTAATTACGTACACTGGTACTGTTGCGTAAATGGTATCGATTACATTGCTAACTAGGCTACTATATATTATGTTCTTCAACAGAAATTGCCAAATGAAGTTGTGCCACCGTTGATGCAACCCGAAGGTAATATGACAATAAAAAGCCCCTTCCATCCCGAGTTATCTTTTGCATACTCGACTGAGTGCAAACCACCAAGAAGGTTCCAAATTGAAGCATGGGGACAAATAAAGAAGGATCGCAAGCCACAAGTTGGAGACCGTTGGATCTCTTTGCTTCATCATGTTGACATTGGTGTGATTCTTTTTATGCCATTTTACCTAAGAGGGAGGAGTAGGTCCTATGAGGGAGGACTATGTCATTTTATCTTTTTTGTTTTGTTTTATGAGACTTTAACTTTGTATGCTTAAGATGATGATGAGTTGTTAGATCTTGTGTAATTAATAGTTTTCCGTCATTTGCTTACTAGCTAGTGTCGAGTTCTCTATATGTATAGTAGCTAGCATTGACCAAGCACAGAAAAAAGAGATCACTTCTCTCTATTAGCTAGATAACACAATATGAAACCCCTAAATTAACCCTCCAAAACCCCCCCTTTCAAAAAAAACAGCTCCTGCCAGATGCTAACGCGTGCATGCCTTTTGGTCCCGATTGGTGTTACAAACCGGGACTAAAGGTCCTCCTGCTTGGGCTCTCGTAGCGGCCACATGGAGCCCTTTTGGTCCCGGTTCGTAAGAGAACCGGGACTAAAGGTTTAGGGCTTTAGTCCCTACCCTTTAGTCCCGGTTCTAGAACCAGGACAAATGGGCCTCTAGAACCGGGACAAATGGGCCGTTTTCTACTAGTGAGGGCTGCACCGTGGCTTAGGGTTGGGTGCGGCTGCCCTCTCTCCCCTCCAATATATATAGGAGGGTGGGGAGGGGCCGATACCCCTAGGGTTTTCCCTAGGAGTCGACCGAAGGGAGAGGTAATCCTACTCCAAGTAGGATTCCAATCCAACTTGGAAACCCTTCCCCCTCTTGGGGGTTTTCCATTTCTCCAGATCCTAGCCACATGGTCCCCTTGCGGATGGCTTGCCCAGCCCACTAAGGGATGGTGCTCCACCCCTAAGGACCATGTGGCCTCCCGGCATGGGTGGCCCCTCCCGATAGCCCCGGGGAACCCTCCCGACGCCCCCGGTACACTACTGGAAATACACGAAACTTTTCTGGTGACCAAAATGGGACTTCCTATATATCAATCTTTACCTTCTCACCATTCCACAGCACCTCGTGACGTCCGAGATCTCATCCGGGTCTCCGAAAAACCTTTAATCGCCACTATACATAACTCAATACTACTAAAACGTCATTGAACGTTAAGTGTTTAGACCCTGCGGGTTCAAGAACTATGCAGACATGACTGAGCCTGTCTTTGGTTGGACTTCCCAGTCCATCTTTAGCTGACAATAAGCCAGAAGCCAACCAAATGTGTTTTGGGTCGTACCAGATTCAGAGAAGCAGCAGCTTCGGTCCAGTGCAAATCGCAAAGCCGCTCGACCCCGGATTCCAGCTGTGGAGGGCAAATTCCCGCAAAACGTACCGGTTTGCTGGTTTGTCTTGACAGACTCCTCCCGAAGCCAATCGAGACGAGCAGCAGCCGACCGCATCTTGACAGGCTAGGGTTGGCCGCAGCCCTCCACCGCCGCTGCCAGCTCCGCCGCCCGTCCTCGCCGCCGCCCGCCGCCAGCTGCATCGGCCCAGGTATACTCCCTTCTGTTGGGGAACGTCGCATGGGAAACAAAATTTTTCCTATGCACACGCAAACCTATCCATGGTGATGAGCATCTACGAGAGGGAGAGTGGATCTACATACCCTTTTAGATCGCTAAGCGGGAAGCGTTAAGAAACGCGGTTGGTGTAGTCGAACATCTTCGCGATCCAAATCGCCGAGCGTCCCGCGATCTCATCACGATCCGTCCCGCGATCCAATCACGATCCGTCCCGTGAACTCATCACGATCCGTCCCGCGATCTCATCACGATCCGTCTCACGATCTTGATCACGATCTGTCCCGCGAACTCATCACGATCCGTTCCGCGATCTCATCACGAACTGTCTCGCGATCTCGATCACGGTCCTTCCGATCTAGCGCCGAACGGACGGCACCTCCGCGTTCAGCACACGTGCAGCTTGATGACGATCTCCACCGTCTCGATCTAGCGAGAGGAGGTGGAGAGGAGAGAGAGTTCACCGGCAGCGTGACGGTGTTCCGGTGATGGTGGTGGAGCAATTCCGGCAGGGCTTCGCCTAAGCGCTGCAGAAAACCGATCTAGAGGAGAAACTATGCACCGGTGTAACGGGTAGCACGTGGCCGGAAATTCTGTCCAAAAACCACCCAATACACTAGTATATATAGGAGGAGAGGAGAGGAGAGGCAGCCAAGGCCTTTGGGTCGGCCGAAATAGGAGGTGGGAGGAAATCCTACTTCACCTCCAATCCTAGTTGGAGTAGGATTGCCTCCTATTGGCTGATTTTCCACTTTTTGCTTTAGGACTTTCTCTCCTGCGCCATGGGCCTTTGTGGCTGTTTTCCCAGCCCACTAAGGGCTGTTTATTATTCTCCCACAGCCCATGGACCTCTTGGGGTCGAAGTACCCCTTCCGGAGGTCTCCCGGTACACTACCGGCACTCCCGGTACACTACCGATGAGCCCGAAACTTTTCCGGAAACCAAACTGGGACTTCCTATATATGAATCTTTACCTCCGGACCATTCCGGAGCTCCTCGTGACGTCCGGGATCTCATCCGGGACTCCGAACAAACTTCTGTCACCACCATACATAACTCTACACTACCGAAACGTCACCGAACCTTAAGTGTGCAGACCCTGCGGGTTCGAGAACTATGTAGACATGACCGAGACACCTCTATGGTCAATAACCAATGGCGGGACCTGGACGTCCACATTGGTTCCTACATATTCTATGAAGATCTTTATCGGTCGAACCTCTATGTCAAGGATTCAGTTAATCCCGTATAACGTTCCCTTTGTTCTTCGGTATGTTACTTGCCCGAGATTCGATCGTCGGTATCTCCATACCTAGTTCAACCTCGTTACCGGAAAGTCTCTTTACTCGTTCCGTAATACAAGATCCCGCAACTAACAATTAGTCACATTGCTTGCAAGGCTTATTGTGATGTTGCATTACCGAGTGGGCCCCGAGATACCTCTCCGTTACACGGAGTAACAAATCCCAGTCTCGATCCATGCCAACTCAACAGACACCATCGAAGATACCTGTAGAGCACCTTTATAGTCACCCAGTTACGTTGCGACGTTTGATACACACAAGGCACTCCTCTGATATCGGTGAGTTGCATGATCTCATGGTCATAGGAACATATACTTGACATGCAGAAAACAGTAGCAATAAACTGACACGATCATATGCTATGTTTGTAGTTTGGGTCTTATCCATCACATCATTCTCCTAATGATGTGCTCCCGTTATCAAATGACATCTCATGTCCATGGCTAGGAAACCTTAACCATCCTTTGATCAACGAGCTAGTCCATTAGAGGCATACTAGGGACATGGTTTTGTCTATGTATCCACACATGCATTTAAGTCTCCGATCAATACAATTATAGCATGGATAATAAACGATTATCATGAACAAGGAAATATGATAATAACTAATTTATTATTGCCTCTAGGGCATATTTCCAACAGTCTCCCACTTGCACTAGAGTCAATAATCTAGTTCACATCACCATGTGATTCGCATTGTTATGAATCTAACACCCAATGAGTTCTGGGGCTCGATCATGCTTTGCATGTGAGAGAGGTCTTATAGTCAACGGGCCTGCGATATTCAGATCCGTGTGTACTTTGCATATCTCTATGTCAAACCATAAACACTGCTACCACACTCCACTTGGTACTATTTCCAAATGGCCGCTCCACTATACGTATCCAGATTGCTACTACTAGTCATCCGGATAGGTGTTAAAGCTTGCATCGACGTAACTCTTTACGACGAACTCTTTATCACCTCCATAATCAAGAAACATTTCCTTAGTCCTCTGGTTACTAAGGATAATTCCGACCGCTGTCCAGTGATCCACTCCTGGACCACTCTTGTATCCCCTGACAGACTCATGGCAAGGCACACATAGGTGCGGTACACAGCATGGCATAATATAGAGCCTATGGCTAAGGCATAGGGGATGACATTCATCCTTTCTCTTTCTTCTGCCGTTGTCGAGCTTTGAGTCTCACTCAACTTCACACCATACAAATCAGACGAGAACTATTTCTCTGGCTGATCCATTTTGAACTCTTTCAAAATCTTGTGAAGGTATGCACTCATTGAAAGTCTCATCAAGCATCTTGATCTATCTCTATAGATTTTGATGCTCAACAATTAGGTAGCTTTATCCAGGTCTTCCTTTGAAAATCACTTTCCAAATAACCGTTTTATGCTTTCCAGAAACTCTACATTATTTCTGAACAACAATATGTCATCCACATATACTTATCAGAAATTCTATAGTGCTCCCACTCACTTTATTGCAAACACAAGTTTCTCATAAACTTTGTATAAACATCAAAACTTTGATCACCTCATCAAAGCGTATATTCCAACTCCGAGATGCTTGCTTCAGTCCATGGAAGGATCACCGAAGCTTGCACACCTTTTAGCATCCTTAGGCCTGACAAAACCTTCTGGTTGTATCACATACAACCTTTCCTCAAGTAAACCATTAAGGAAATGATGTTTTGACATCCATCTGCCAGATTTCATAATTGAAAACACAGCAACTGCTAACATAATTCCAACAGACTTTTAGCATCGCTACGAGTGAGAAAGTCTCATCGTAGTCAACTCCTTGAACTTGTCACAAACATCTTTGCAACAAGTCGAGCTTTACAAATAGTGACATTCACCATCAATGTCTGTCTTCATTTTAAAGATCCATTTGTACTCAACGACCTGCCGTCCAACGAGCAAGTCTACCAAAGTCTACACTTGGTTTTAATACATGGATCCTATCTTGGATTTCATGGCCTCCAACCATTTGTCGGAATCCGGGCCCATCATCGCTTCTCCATAGCTCGTAGGTTCATCGTTGTCCAACAACATGACCTCCAAGACAGAGTTGTCGTACCGCTCAGGAGCAGTACACATCCTTGTCGACCTACGAAGTTAGATAGTAACTTGATCTTGAAGCTTCATGATCATCATCATTAACTTCCTCTTCAACTAACGTAGGCTTCACAGAAACATCTTTCTGCACTGCGCTACTCTCTGGTTGAACAAAGGTTTAACAACCTCATCAAGTTCTATCTTCCTCCCACTCAATTCTTTCGAGAGAAACTTTTTCTCGAGAAAGGACCCAGTTCTAGCAACAAACACTTTGCACTCGGATCTGAGATAGAAAGCATACCCATCTGTTCTTAGGGTATTCTATGAAGATACATTTGTCCGCTTTGGGTTCTAGCTTATTGTGTGAAAACATTTTCCACACAAGCATCGCAGCCCCAAACATTAAGAAATGACAGCTTAGGTTTCTATCAAACCATAATTCACACGGTGTCATCTCAACGGATTTAGATGATGCCCTATTTAAAGTGAATGTAGTTGTCTCTAATGCATAACCCCAAAAATTATAGTAGTAAAACGATAAGAGACATCACAGTATGCACTATATCAATAGAGCATGACTATGATGTTCGGACACACCATCACACCATGGTGTTCCAGGTGGCGTTAGTTGTGAAACAAATTTCACGTTGTCTTAAGTTGTATGCCAAACTCGTAACTCAGATATTCACCTCCACGATCATATCGCGGTCATTTTTATCTTCTTGTCACGATGATCTTTAAACTTCACTCTGAATTTGCTTGAACCTTTCAAACGATTCAGACTTGTGTTTCATTAAGTAAATATACACTATATCTACTCAAATCATCAGTGAAGGTAAGAAAATAACGATATCCACTGCACGCTACAAGACTCACTAGATTGCATACATCAACCTGTATCATTTCCAATGAATCACTTGCCCGCTCCATCCAACGGGGTCCTTTAGTCATCTTTCCCAAGAGACATGGTTCGCATGTCTCAACCGATTCGAAATCGATGAGTCCAAATATCCATCAGCATGGAGTTTCTACATGCGCTTTATACCAATATGACATTTAGCGGCAGTGCCACAAGTATGTGGTACTATCATTATTAACTTTGTATCTTTTGACATCAATGTTATGAACATGTGTACTACTACGATCAAGATTTCAACAAACCATTCTCACTGGGTGCATGCCAATTGAAGGTATTATTCATGTAACCAGAATAACTATTATTCTCTGACTTAAATGAATAACCGTATTGCAACAAACATGATCTAATCATGTTCATGCTCAACGCAAAACACCAAATAACATTTATTTAGGTTCGTCACTAATCCTGAAGGTAGAGAGAGCGTGTGATGTTGATCACATCAACCTTGGAAACATTTCAAACACACATCGTCACCTCACCCTTAGCTAGTTCTCCGTTTATTCCGTAGCTTTTATTTCGAGTTACTAACATTTAGCAACTGAACCGGTATCCAATACCCAGGTGCTACTAGGAGTACTAGCAAGGTACACATCAATAACTCGTATATCAAATATACTTCTGTCGATGTTGCCAGCCTTCTTATCTACCAAGTATCTAGGGTTGTTCCGCTTCAGCGACCTCTCACCTCATAATAGAAGCACTTAGTCTCGGGTTTGAGTTCAACTTTGGGTTGCTTCACTGGAGCAGCAACTGACTTGCTATCTGTGAAGTTTCCCTCCTTGCTCTTGCCCTTTTCGAAACTAGTGGTTTGATTAACCATCAACACTTGACGCTCCTTCTTGATTTCTACCTTCGCGGTGTCAAACATCGCGAACAGCTCAGGGATCAATACTTCTATCCCTGGTGTATTATAGTTCATCACTAAGTTCTAGTAGCTTTAGTGACAGTGACTTGGAGAACTATATCAATCACTATCTTATCTGGAAGATCAACTCCCACTTGATTCAAGCGATTGTAGTACCCAGACAATCTGAGTACATGCTCAATGATTGAGCTATTCTCCTTCATCTTACAAGCAAAGAATCTTGTTGGAGATCTCATATCTCGCAACAAAGGCACGAGCCTGAGATCACAATCTGTGCTCCTAGAACATCTCATATGTTCCGTGACGTTCAAAACGTTTTGGAGCCTCAATTCTAAGCCGTAATGCATGACGCACTAACCTATCAAGTAGTCATCGAAACGTGCCTGTTAGATGTTCACAACATCTATAGACGACGCTAGAGGGGGTGGCGCACCGAGCGGTGCATTAAGGACATAAGCCTTCTGTGCAGCAATGAGGACAATCCTCAGATCACGGACCCAGTCCGCAATTTTGCTACCAACATCTTTCAATTCTATTTATCTAGGAACATATAAAAATACAAGGGAGCTACAGCGCGAGCTAGTAATCTACAACATAATTTGCAAAGACACTTTGACTATGTTCATGATAATGAGTTCAATTAATCATATTACTTAAGAACTCCCACTCAAATTGACATCCCTCCGATCATTCAAGTGATACATGATCCAAATTCACCAACTCAAGTCCGATCATCACGTGAGTTGAGGTGGCTGAAATGGTGAACATCATTATGTTGATCATATCTACTATATGACTCATGTTCGACCTTTCGGTCTCTCGTGTTCCGAGGCCATGTATGTACATGCTAGGCTCGTCAAGTTTAACCCGAGTGTTCTGCGCGTGCAAATCTGGCTTGCACCCGTTGTATGTGAACGTAGAGTCTATCACACCCGATCATCACGTGGTGTCTCAACACGACGAACTTTCGCAACGGTGCACACTCGGGGAGAACACAGTTCATCTTGAAATTCAAGTGAGGGATCACCTTATAATGCTACCGCTGTACTAAGCAAAACAAGGTGCATAAAAGGATTAACATCTCATGCAATTCATAAGTGACATGATATGGCCATGAACTTGTGTTTAAGATCTCCATCTTCGAAACACCGGCATGATCTCCATCGTCACCGGCACAACACCATGACCTCCATCATCTTGATCTCCATCAATGTGTTGCCATTGGGGTTGTCACGCCCTGCATGCTTCTACTACTATTGCTACCGTAGCGATAAAGTAAAGCATTACATAGCGCTTAATGATTGACACGCAGGTCATACAATAATTAAAGACAACCCTATGGCTCCTGCCGGTTGCCGTACTCATCGACATGCAAGTCGTGATAATCTATACATCACATTATCATCTCATACATCACATATATCTCATCATGTAATTGGCCATATCACATCACAACATACCCTACAAAAACAAGTTAGACGTCCTCTAATTGTTGTTGCATATTTTACGTGGCTGCTATGGGTATCTAGCAAGAACGATTCTCACCTACGCATAAACCACAACGGTGATACACTAGTTTGCTTTTCAACCTTCTCAAGGACCGCCTTTGTCGAATCCGATCCAACTAAAGTGAGAGAAACTGTCACCCGCAAGCCATCTAGGCAACAAGTTGCGTCGAGGGAACCGGTCTCTCGTAAGCGTACGAGTAATGTTGGTCCGGGCCGCTTCATCTCACAATCCCGCTGAACCAAAATACGACCAAGGGAGGAAGCAATCTAAGCATCAACGCCCACAAACCTTTTGTGTTCTACTCGAGATCTCATCGAACCATCAACCTAGCTCATGATGCCACTGTTGGGGAACGTCGCATGGGAAACAAAAATTTTCCTACGCACACGCAAACCTATCCATGGTGATGAGCATCTACGAGAGGGAGAGTGGCTCTACATACCCTTGTAGATCGCTAAGCGGGAAGCGTTAAGAAACGCGGTTGGTGTACTCGAACATCTTCGCGATCCAAATCGCCGAGCGTCCCGCGATCTCATCACGATCCGTCCCGCGATCCAATCACGATCCGTCCCGTGAACTCATCACGATCCGTCCCGCGATCTCATCACGATCTGTCTCATGATCTTGATCACGATCTGTCCCGCGAACTCATCACGATCCGTTCCGCGATCTCATCACGAACTGTCTCGCGATCTCGATCACGGTCCTTCCGATCTAGCGCCGAACGGACGGCACCTCCGCGTTCAGCACACATGCAGCTTGATGACGATCTCCACCGTCTCGATCCACCGAGAGGAGGTGGAGAGGAGAGAGAGTTCACCGGCAGCGTGACGGCATTCCGGTGATGGTGGTGGAGCAATTCCGGCAGGGCTTCACCTAAGCGCTGCAGAAAACCGATCTAGAGGAGAAACTATGCACCGGTGTAACGGGTAGCACGTGGCCGGAAATTCTGTCCAAAAACCACCCAATACACTAGTATATATAGGAGGAGAGGAGAGGAGAGGAGAGGCAGCCAAGGCCCTTTGGGTCGGCCGAAATAGGAGGTGGGAGGAAATCCTACTTCACCTCCAATCCTAGTTGGAGTAGGATTGCCTCCTATTGGCTGATTTTCCACTTTTTGCTTTAGGACTTTCTCTCCTGCGCCATGGGCCTTTGTGGCTGTTTTCCCAGCCCACTAAGGGCTGGTTATTATTCTCCCACAGCCCATGGACCTCTTGGGGTCGAAGTACCCCTCCCGGAGGTCTCCCGGTACACTACCGGCACTCCCGGTACACTACCGATGAGCCCGAAACTTTTCCGGAAACCAAACTGGGACTTCCTATATATGAATCTTTACCTCCGGACCATTCCGGAGCTCCTCGTGACGTCCGGGATCTCATCCGGGACTCCGAACAAACTTCCGTCACCACCATACATAACTCTACACTACCGAAACGTCACCGAACCTTAAGTGTGCAGACCCTGCGGGTTCGAGAACTATGTAGACATGACCGAGACACCTCTATGGTCAATAACCAATGGCGGGACCTGGACGTCCACATTGGTTCCTACATATTCTATGAAGATCTTTATCGGTCGAACCTCTATGTCAAGGATTCAGTTAATCCCGTATAACGTTCCCTTTGTTCTTCGGTATGTTACTTGCCCGAGATTCGATCGTCGCCATACCTAGTTCAACCTCGTTACCGGAAAGTCTCTTTACTCGTTCCGTAATACAAGATCCCGCAACTAACAATTAGTCACATTGCTTGCAAGGCTTATTGTGATGTTGCATTACCGAGTGGGCCCCGAGATACCTCTCCGTTACACAGAGTAACAAATCCCAGTCTCGATCCATGCCAACTCAACAGACACCATCGAAGATACCTGTAGAGAACCTTTATAGTCACCCAGTTACGTTGCGACGTTTGATACACACAAGGCACTCCTCCGATATCGGTGAGTTGCATGATCTCATGGTCATAGGAACATATACTTGACATGCAGAAAACAGTAGCAATAAACTGACACGATCATATGCTATGTTTGTAGTTTGGGTCTTATCCATCACATCATTCTCCTAATGATGTGATCCCGTTATCAAATGACATCTCATGTCCATGGCTAGGAAACCTTAACCATCCTTTGATCAACGAGCTAGTCCATTAGAGGCATACTAGGGACATGGTTTTGTCTATGTATCCACACATGCATTTAAGTCTCCGATCAATACAATTATAGCATGGATAATAAACGATTATCATGAACAAGGAAATATGATAATAACTAATTTCTTATTGCCTCTGGGGCATATTTCCAACACCTTCCTCCTTCCTCCCTCGTTTCTCCTCTTCCCCCTCTCTTCCCTCCTCCATGCACGGCCCTGTCGCCGGCGCCTCCTCCCGCCCGTCCGCCATGACCTTGGCTCCGGCTTGGATGTCCACCGGCGGTACTTGAACAAAACAAACAGAGATGCCAAACAAACTAGACTAGAATGGGTCATGGAGTGTTATGGTCGGCCTAGATACTTCTATAAAATGTTTCGTATGAATCCGGAAGTTTTCATGGCACTTCATGATTTGCTTGTTTCGACATATGGTTTGACATCAACTAGTAAAGTCTCATCAATTGAGTCACTGGCCATGTTCTTATGGATTGTTGGAGGTCCTCAAGCATTTGCTCAAGCCGAAAACCGTTTTGTACGCTCGCTTCGGATGGTTAGCACTAAGTTCAATGAAGTTTTGTTATGTTTGCGCAAGTTGGCAAAAGATAACATCAAACCGAGAGATCCTACATATAGCTACGAGCATGAAAGGATTAGAGAAGAATGTTTTTGGCCTCATTTCAAAGGCGCTATTGGTGCCATAGATGGATCGCATGTGCCTGTGACAGTGCCAACGGATGACGCAGTTAACCATAGATGTCGGCATGGTTTTACATCACAGAATGTACTTGCAATATGTAACTTTGATAAGAGGTTTACCTTTGTGGTTGCGGGTTGGCCGGGATGTGCACATGACTCAAGGATCATAAATCATGCATTGGCACACTTCTCTTCATTTCCTGCACCTCCCAAAGGTATAACATCACAACCTATGTCATCGTTCATTATACTATTATGTGAGGCGCACACTTGCTGATTTGATTTTCGTCTTTAGGGAAGTATTATCTTGTGGACTCTGGATATGCAAACCGAATAGGCTATCTTGCTCCTTTTAAGGAGAGTACATATCATCTACCTGAATTTCGACTTCATCGTCACCGTCCACCTCAAGGGAAGTATGAGTTGTTCAACTTTTCACATTCCTCCCTTCGCAATGTCGTTGAGCGTGCTTTTGGGGTGCTCAAGCAGAAATGGCGCATATTGAAAGGGGCCCCAAGTTTCTCACCTTGTATGCAAAAGCATATCATCATTGCTTGCATGGCATTGCACAACTTCATTCGTGATAGCAAGTTGAGTGACAAACTTTTTGATAAATGTGATCCCGATGATGAGTATGTACCCCTAGTGGTACGACAGTAAGTAACACCAACACAAACGGATCATGTTGAAGAGGAGGAGAATGAAGATACCATGGATACTATTCGTAGTAGGATAGCAGATGCTTGTCTTGCGATAGCAACATAGGTTAGCTATCTTTGATGGAGGTTATGATCATGTTAACCATATGTATATTCTATGGTGCATGTCTTTTGTAATATTATTATGGATCAATATGTATATATATGTAATATGCAACATGAAAGCACAATCGTTGAATCTCAATTGTCGTAATTTTTATTTGCAAAACGATCGTTCTATTGACAACCAAAGTAAATATCATCATTTTACGGTCAAGCTGCACATAATTTTTTGACTCATTATCCAGGGTCATTACAGACAATTCACAGTCAAATCTACAGTTTCAGCGATGTTTCAGCCAAACAGCTTCCAGCTTCTCCACAGCAGAAAGTTCACAATAGTTTTTTCACAACTCACAGCTCACAGCAGCTTTTACAGAATCTGCAGCTCAACCAAACACAGCCTGAGACACCTCTACGGTCAATAACCAATAGCGGGACCTGTATGACAATATTGGTTGCTACATATTCTATGAAGATCTTTATCGGTTGAACCTCTATGTCAAGGATTCAGTTAATCCTATATGATGCTCCCTTTGTTCTTCGGTACGTTATTTGCCCAAGATTCGATCATCGGTATCTCTATACCTAGTTCAAGCTCGTTACTGGCAAGTCTCTTTACTCGTTCCATAATACAAGATCCCGTGTCTAACTCTTTAGTCACATTTCTTGCAAGGTTTGTTGTTATGTTGTATTACCGAGTGGGCCCTGAGATACCTCTCCGTCACACGAAGTAACAAATCCCAGTCTTGATCCATGCCCACTCAATAGACACCTTTGGAGATACCTGTAGAGCATCTTTATAGTCACCCAATTAACTTGCAATGTTTTATACACACAAGGTATTCCTCCGGTGTTAGTGAGTTGCATGATCTCATGGTCGTCGGAACAGATACTTGACATGCAGAAAACTATAGCGATAAACTGACATGATCATATGCTTCTTTCATAGTTTGGGTCTTTTCCATCGCATCATTCTCCCAATTATGTGATCCCGCTATCAAATGACATCTCATGTCTATGGCTAGGAAACCTTGACCATCTTTGATCAACGAGCTAGTCTACTAGATGCATACTAGGGACACAGTGTTGTCTATGTATCCACACATGCATTTGAGTTTCCAATGAATACAATTACAACATGGATAATAAACGATTGTCATGAACAAGGAAATATAATAATAACCACTCTATTATTGCCTCTAGGGCATATTTCCAACACTATACCCGTTCCTCGATATCATGCATCGCATTTTCAGGCATGCTCTCTTTCCTCATGTTGGGAACTTGGATCAAGTGCACTCTTATCTTGTGAACATGTTGGTCTTTTGTGAGAAGGATAAGGACTCACAAGAGGTAGAGGTTTTGGTTGTGTCCCATGTCAAGTGGTCGGAGCTTCACTCGGCCATGATGGAGCGCAATTGTACCTTCTATGCTCCCTTTCTAATGCATCTTATTGAGAAAACCTGGGCATCCACCTTTCCAACGGAAGAGCTTTACAGTGGTGATCTGACTATTCATGAGGTTGTGAAGCTACGACTCAAGGACAAGTGGAGTACCCATGCTACTCCTAAGATGGAGGTCCTTGAGGCTAAGGATGAGGAGGAGGGTGAGGACGGTGCTGACCCCAGTTACGTGCCATCCAAAGCGGAGCCATCTTGGGCTAAGAAGCTAAAGGACAAGTTGAAGAAGCTTTTCTGCATGGAGGCTCATGGCCAGTACTCAGCACACGTGGTAGAAAAGAAGGCTAGGAGTCGTGTCTGAGGATAGGATCACAGATGAATATGTGTGGACTTCTAAGCATTGCAAGTGGAACTGAGATGTTGATCAGCCTGATACTGCAGATGACATCTCCAGCGAGCACATGGAGTGGTGATGATGATCTCATGCGTTGCTATCACCTTGGTGTCTCGATGTGAATATGTGTGGACTTCTAAGCATTGCAAGTGGGACTGAGATGTTGATCAGCCTGATACTGTAGATGACATCTCCAGCGAGCACATGGAGTGGTGATGATGATCTCATGCGTTGCTATCACCTTGGGTGATTATTTGCTCTTTGCCCTTTTGGTGTCTCGATGCCAAAGAGGGGAGGAGTTTAGGGATTTGCCGAGTAACGAGTGTGTCTTATTTTCTTGCTTTCTTCACTCGTGAACTCTTTATCATTTGCTTTGGTTTGTGGTTGTGAGACTTTAAATTCAATTCATATGGTGTGACACATATGCTACCCTCGAGTATCTATGTATGTCGAAGTACCATGTTAGTTTGTGACTTATACGCTTAGCTTGTTACCTATCTTTATGCTCACATGTTATATGTTGCATTCATGTTTATCTCTCATATTATGTTGATGCGAATGTTGCCTTGACTATAAAATATAGGGGGTGTTATCCTATTGTGCTTGCTTTGCACTCCAAAATCATACCTAAATAGTGCACACATCTAGGGGGAGCCCATCTATATTTTGTAGGTCTTTTGGTTTGCTTATTATCTGAATATATCTTCTGTGCAAAATGCATGTTGTCATCAATCCACCAAAAATGAGGAGATTGTTAGGGCATATTTCTCACTTAGTGGTTTTGGTGATTGATGGCAATGCTTTTGTGGACTAATCGTGTGCATTGGGCATTTCAAATAATTTATCATATGGCACAAGACGATTCTAGCCCCTCAGAGTTTATTTGTGAAGGCGGTTGTTTGTGCTTTTATTTTATCAATGGATTTGAGTTGTAGGAAAACCGTACTAGTAAGAGGAGGTCCGCTTCGGAAAGGTTAGGGTGGAATCAACACGTACACATCTGCATTTGCATCCTTGTACCTTTCCCGCATCAATGGAGTTCCTCCTTCATGCCCATTGCTTAGGTTCTGAAGGTCCCAAGCGTTAGTACAATGCAGACAAGCGGTAGTACCGCTCTGTGCAGGCGGTAGTACCACCTACAGGTGGTAGTACTCCTACCCAGTGTCGTGCGTAGTACCGCTGCCTCTCGGACTCTCGAGTTTTCATGTCGTACTTCTCGGTAGTAGGGACGATAGTGCGGCTTTGTAGTACATCCTATAAGTAGTAGTACCACCCATCACTACCGCTCCCTTTCTGGACCTCACCACTCTCAGCGGAGGTATGGTGTCAATAGGGCAAGGTACTATCGCGTGTAAGCGATAGTACCGCTTCAGCAGTACTACCTGTGTTCCCTGTTACTACCTTTCCTCTGCAACCCCAGTGGCAGTACCGCTGGAGCAAGTGGTAGTACCGCTCCGGCGGCACTGCCGTCTTGGGGCCTCATGCCATTGCGCCGTGAAGCGGGCACAACCGCCCAAGCGGTAGTACCGCTCCCATGAGGGGTAGTACCGCTTGTGTGCCGGCTGAGAGGGGGTAACGCTTGTATATCCCCCCCCCCCCCACACACACACACTATAAAAAGGGAGTCTTCTTCCCAAACAAGACTACCTCTTCCTCCCCAAAAGCTCCATTGTTGCTCCAAGCTCCATTTTCGCCCGATCTCTCTCCCTAGCCAACAAAACTTGTTGATACTCTAGGGTTTGGGTGAGCCGTCCCCGATCTATACTTCCACCAAGAGAAATTTGATTCTCCCCACTAATCCATCGCGGATCTTTTATTCTTGGGTGTTTGAGCACCCTAGATGGTGGAGGTCTCCTCGGAGCCACAATCCATTGTGGTGAAGCTTCGTGGTGGTCTTGGGAGCCTCCAATTAAGTTGTGAAGATTGCCCCAATCTTGTTTGTAAAGGTTCGGTCGCTGCCTTCAAGCGCAGCACTACTGGAATCACGACATCTCTTATTGTGTGAGTGAGTGAGGAGAATATGGTGGCCCTAGTGGCTTCTTCATGAGCATTGTGCCTCCACACCGCTCCAAAGGAGACATACTTCCCTTCAAAAGGAGGGAACTTCAATAACACATCCTCGTCTTCACCGGCTCCACTTGTGGTTCCTTCTTACCTTTACTTTGTGCAAGTGTTGTTTGTGTTGTATCATTTGCTTGCTTGTATTGTTTTTTTTTTGTTAGCATCATATAGGTTGCCCACCTATTTGCATATCTAGACAACCCATTTGTTGCTAAGCTTAATTTGTTAAGAAAATCAAAAAAATTGGTAGTTGCCTATTCACCCTCCCCCCTCTAGTCAACCACATCGATCCTTTGAATCATGTATATCGGCATCACGTCCGTGACAAGTAGCAATTTAGCCCTGTCATGAGAAGATTTGAGTTATTGGTTCCTCAATGTGACGTTGAGGTCCAATATGTCTTTGTACATTGTATGGAGCATGCGTCAATTAGTTTGGATAGAAGGGAGTACAACAAACACTATACATCTTTACTAGATAATCATATAGTTAGGACACAACAAACATTTTCATTCTATATGTATGAAAATATTTGTAAAATATACTGGGAATTAGTTGATTCTCGGTCGATGGTAGCTACATTACATGTTTTGTGCAAGACGAATTGTTGTCCAACGTCGATGTTTTTTGGTTTTCTAAATACAGATTTATTGAATAAAATAAGAGTCAATTAAATCTCAATCAAAAGACATAGACCCGCCCCCTAGCGTGGCTCGTAATACGTTGTGCCGTATCAGACTCACTCCTTGGCAGTTGTAATGCATACGAGTATTCCTAAGTAATATAATCGTACCCCATCTGGAAACCTATGTGATATCCATAGCACAATAAAATTACTGCATTCGAAAAAGCCATTTAAAAAATCTACGACAGATGCATTGGAAGTGATAAATTCAACATAATCACACAGAAAAATGAACAATGTATTTTTATCTGTTTTGCTACAATGTTCATGTTGAATTTATGTGTGATTATGTTGCTTCCAACCGATTTATCTGTTTTGCTACAATGTATCAATCTTTTACGTACGAGATTTTGTAATCAATATGGATTTTATTGATATTTTCCAAGTCTTATTCCCGTAGACCCCACGTAAGCATGATTTTGACCACACTAGATCCTAAATTATACAATATTTATAACCTCTCAATTTATGCTGTATGCATTTTTTGTATGACCTTTGAATAGTTTTATGTCCAACAAATGCTTATAAAAAATGCACTTGTTTCAAAGTGGATCTGCTGGTACACAACAAAACAGGAAAAAAAACTCAAATGTATTACTCTGAAATATGACAAACATTGACACACTCGTTGGATCCATACACAGTGTGAATATCATACACAGTGGACGGTGGGTCCATACACAGTATGAATATCATTTCTCGATACTTTAGTGTTAACTCTTAACTGTTACTAGGATTCTGTATACATAATTATATGCACACGCGCAGGTCCAAGTCGTTCAGACTTTTCATAGATGACCATTTAACTTTCGTAGGACCCTTCCTTTCGATAAGAGCAAGTACAATAGAGCTGACTCAGCAGGCTATAAGAAATAAACTAGTATATTTTTGCTTAGTTGGAGGAAAGAGAAGAGAAGAGAGAAGGTAAGCGGGCTTTTCGTGAAGAGCCAGCTCTAACACATGTTTCTAGGCACTTTGTGATAGTGAAAAGTGGGCCACATAACAAAAAATAGTATATTCTATTGTACATGTTGACTATAAGATGGGTTATAGATGACATGGTAATGGCTTATAGCCAGCACCTGGCTATACTATTAACCATGCTCTAAACTCCAGTAATCACTAATAACAAGGTGCCTCTTCATTTCCCGGTACGTATTTAAAACAAGGAGTACTTGTGTGGCCCAACTAGTATTCTTCTCTCTCTCTGTATATATATATGATCTTTGGTCACGCTCGGCTTACATGCATGAAGCTAGGATCATCATTCAAAAGCAAAGGTTCGGGTGTATGTGCATCGCCTCCACACCATCCGGCTGGTAGAAATGGTAACACGATCATCCATCATTCGCCACATTTATAAGCACTGGTTTTGTCTGGTAACTTACATCTGTCGATGTCTTAAGTTGTTGATCCTAAGTGTTTGAAATAAGGTTTCAAAAATTTGCTTATTCGTATCCTCTGCTGCCTCCGATTATTACTAGTTATAGACCTTCAGAGGATCTTTGAAACGTTGTATCTCAGATCTCACCTTCGTGATGTTTGAAATTCACATGAAAGATCGCAAGAAGGAGATCAAGTTCATGACTTACAACGTCTGGTCCCGCGAGGATGTCGTTGTTTACAAAAGGATGCAGGCCATCAGCGATCTCGTCTATAAGCATTCACCGGATGTCATTTTCTTCCAGGTAACGTTTTATTTCCCTTTTTGGGTTCGCCTGCTTAAATTCATACCTTGTCTAACCGTAGTTTGACTTGTCCAGGAAATCACGCCGTACATTCTCAGGATTTTCCAGAGCTCCTTCTGGTGGAAACATTACCATTCTTCACCCATCTCCCTGGAACAACAGAACGAGAAGAACTTCTGCATGATGGTAGTCTTGCTGCCACTACATCCCTCGTACTTCTTTCGTGCTTTGGTTCACTACTGACTTGCTCGTCACCCTAATGTCTAATGCAAAAATTATTACTACATGGACGGTGTATCGCATCTGTCACAGCTGAGCAAGATTCCTCTGGAGAACTACGCTTGCTGGAAGTTCACCACTACGTCAACAGGAAAGAGCTACCTGGAGGCCGACATCAACCCGAGCCCGGGGTCGACGACGATGAAGCCAATCCGCATAGCCACGACGCAGCTTGAGTGCCCCTGCCCGCCGGAACCGATGCACTGCATGGAGCGCTACACGCAAGCTGAGCACGCTGTCGCGGCGCTGAGCAGTGCGGAGAACGTCGTGTTTGGCGGCGACATGTGCTGGGACGACGACATGGACATGCCATTATTCCCTCTCCCAGCCGATTGGGACGACGCTTCGTCTATCTGCGGTTGGACCTACGATGCTCTGTGGAACGAAAAGGTGGGTGATGTTGGTGTGTACAGAGCTCCTCATAAATGGTTGCAGAAAAGGTCGGACCGGTTTGTGTGCAAGCTAAACGATTACAGACAGAGCAGTGTCTTCATGATCGGGGATAAGGAGGTTGGGCTTAAATATACGTATAAGCACAAATACTCCACCTCCAATTTGTACAGGATTGCTCTAATGCCGAGCTGCCACCGTGGGTTGGTTTTGACCCTTGTTTCAAACGAGCCTGCGTGACAATGATGCAGAGCAGAAGACCGTGGCTACAGAACTGTGGGAATTGCAGACAAGACATATGGCGACCTTTGCAGTGACGAGTAGCATGTCCCTGTTGAATATGAGCAAATTACTGTGAGTTTTAATTTGAATAAACAGTAAATAAATCATGACTACAGTAACAAAGATTAAACTAATCATGTGGACTACCATGGTAGACGAATAGATCAAATCTATAGCACGGACTAGAAATAAGAATTTTAGTACGATCTCAAACAGAGGGGACAAAATTATTGCATACGGTGTAGCGAGAGTCGAACCGCCGGTGTTGATGTTGTCGCCCATGTCGTTGATGAAGAGGTTGCCGAGATTAGGAAAGAAGTCGTCGTCAAGGAAGTAGTTACTGCCAGCAATCGCACGAGTGCACTCCCTAAAAACTAGACCGCCACTCTCCCGTACAAGATCACAAGAGGCAGGATTCCGGAGGCTTGCTATCCCTTCTTGCGGTGCATGGCGAAAGGAGGGGTGGGAAAGACTTGTGTGGCGGCGCAAAGTTCTCGAACTGTGTGAAACCATATGATGTGGCGACGGCTAGGGTAGACGTTTGACTGTTTATATATTGCGGGTCGGGTAGATCATGGGAGTAAATCCTCGCCCAAGTCGGTAGCCACCCCATGATCCAAAAGAATAGGAAACGACTAAGTAATTAACACGTTCATTAATTAGAAATTAATGACTCATTAATCTTTCCCGAGCAGCAAAAATATAGATAACATGCATAGCTTTGTCCTCGGCTCATTCATTTCTGAAACCCGACGCGGCGTGTCGTGACGAGGCGTGGCATGGCGAGTCACGAGGCGCATGGTGAGCGAGGAGGAGCGCGCGTGTAGGTCTCCTCTTCTCATGCTCATACAAGTGGTATAAGAGCTCACCTTATAAGGTGGTGGAACTCTCACTGTCCTAGCAGTATGGGACTAAACATTAGTCCCACTCACATCACACACATCCACGCATAAAATGGGCAATGAGAATTTCGTATTTTAGTTGGGCTTTAGGCCAAAAGCCTACTAGCAAATTCTAACAATTTTCCACAAAGTCTCATCAGCACATCTCATCAATTAGTTCCAAAATATTGTTTATATATCTTTCGTGGTTTTGTCACGACAGATGTCCTTGTGCAAAGACTTATGTGTGAGGCCATCGCCGACGGGTGGCGACTCAAAGAGATCGAATGAAAACGGGAGGCGAGTTTAGCCAGGTTCGGCCCCTCCGATGGAGGTAATAGCTTACGTCCTGCTTTGTGTCTAGATTAATGGAGATCTCGATTACAAGGATGCAGGATCGCTAACCTAGCTTTTCGAGGGTGACTAACTTGGGCTTTTGCCTATGGGGTCTTGACCTATTGACCCCAGGTTTTACAACAGAGACCGGGTCATAACATGACCCATAACCTAACATATCTCTATCTTTGTCTTGCCTTTCAAGAAAGGAAAGTTTTCGGCGTCCTCCACCTTTTAGGCTCTGAGCCGCCACCTTCTCATGTTGGGCCACCATCGGCCTACTTGGTAAATCATCTTATCTTCTGTCTTTATAACATGTCCCATCTTAGGCCCAATCATTAAGCCGCCAATAGATTGACCTGGCCCACTAGGCGAGTCATATCGTGAAGCTATATCCCTGACATTAGGCCCCAGGTTGATTTGAATTCATTCATGTCAATCTTTCTCAACTCTATTGGGCAGCTTATCTTCTGCTCATACTCATGTGTTATCAGTGTCTCCAAACGCCCGCTCATGACATCTTCGAACTTGTCACTTTTCGAACATCCGTCAAACGACGTCATACGTTAGAGAGTGAGAGACCAGTGGTGAATTTCCACGAATATGGCCGTATCTATATTTCCCAAAAATCGAGGCGCTGTCACTTCCAAAATTTACTATGTCACCTTGATTTTCGCGCTTGTCGTTTCCCCTCCTAGTCTTTCCTTATTAAATACTTATCACAGGCTTCTTTTCCCACTTCCACCTTCCTCCTTTCGCTTCTTCCTCCTCGCGCTCGAGTACTCCGCCGAACCACTGTACGTTCATCGCCAAAGATCATCCTTGTGAAGACGAAGACGCCGTGTTTCTGTCAAGTTCGCACTGCTCGTCTAGTCAATCACATTCTCTGCCCCCGATTCCTTCTGTGAGGTAACCTCTTTTCCTCTCTAGATCCATAGTAGTTCATCAGGGTTCTTCATGCATCGAGTAGTTCTTCCCAAGCCGATTACCGCCGCTTGTTCTGTATCTCCAACTCCAGGATTTACTTTAGAAAAATGGAACGGGTTGAGCGGTAGATTCATTTCTTGTATAGCATCTCCAAATCTCCCTTTAAAATCCGCACATTAGGTCATTGCTGTTTCTCAAGTCACGTACTAGGGTTGAAGAATATTTTTCTTTTCCAAGCCTTTTGTAGATCCATAATTATAGCTAGTTCGGTGGAAGCTTGTTTCCTTTCGTACTTAGTGACAACCGGTCGCATTATGCGCTAGAATGACCCAGCCACATTTTACGTTGGCTTATAATTTTAACCCGCCATGATTCAATCTTGCTGAATCAACCATGCTATCCATGTAGGGCAAGTCTTACCCTCGTAATACTTTTAAGACCATCTTCGTCAGCAGTATTATTTTAAGCCGCCCCTTTTCACTCTACTTAGGTAGCTCGTCATGTCGAAAACTTCTTCTTGTAACTGGGCGGTTTCCTAAGTTTCTAAGGCCATCCTTCAGGATTATCAAAAACAAGGATATTTACCACCTAAGGAATCAATTGGTTGGCGGCCTACCTTTGGAGAAGAGATCCCTAAGCCGGCAGAAGGAGAGGTGATAATTTTCTTAGACCACCTTCTTAGAGGTTTTTCTCCCCCCGGGTCGAGATTCTTTCGGGACGCCTTGCACTTCTTGAATCTTCATCCTCGGGATTTGGCCCCTAACTCTATACTAAACCTCTGCCAATTCCATGTACTCTACGAGGTGTATCTTCAGATAGAACCCTCTGTCGCTCTTTTTAGGGAATTTTTCTACCTAAACTCCCAAACTGAATGTGTTGATGCCCTAGTCACGAACTTGGTGGGATCTCAAATCAAAGGAGGAGGGATGTTGCCTTCCCTACTGCCACCCTGCCGAGTCATCCAAAGGGTTGGAATAAGAACTGGTTCTACTACCGAAACACGGCCCCGGCTGATGAGAACCCTTGCCGGGTTATAGACATGGCCGTCTCCCCATGACCTTCGAGCTGCCTGGTTGGGCTTCTTCAGAAGAGCGTGCACAACATGCTAGTGTATATACAAAACCGAGGGCCTTGATAGCAAATGGTTTAACTGGGGTGGACCTGACTCGGTGTTGGTTATGTTGGAGCATTCTGTCGTTGAGTCGCCAAGGTGGCTAGATGCATACCTATTCTGGTGAGTTGAGCTACTCTCAAAGGTTTAGCGACATCACTTTAGATGCTGGTGAATTAAATCAACTGGTGAAGAATCCCTTGGGCAAAAGCCTATCTGTTTGCAGTCAAGAAGGACTCAAGCCCTTTTATATTCATAACCCGGCTACTCCCGTAAGGAGTTTTTTGACAAATTTACATATAAATTTCATTAGTGCTTCCTCTTTTAATTTCTCATCACGTATTTGTTATTTCAACTCAATAGGCCAAGGCTCCTCCAGTTCAAAGAAAGATAAGGCGGCTGTTGAGGAATCATCTCCCATGGATGAATCACAGACAACTAGGGCTCAATCAGAGGTAGAAATTAAACTCCTTTAACTATGCTTTTCCAAACTCAACTGGTATCTCTTTTCGTTAGGATGATGCCGATATGATTCCACCTGAAGATGTTGAGGTAATTTCCATCTCCTCCGGCTCAGAAAACTTATCACCCAAGAGAACAAGGCGAGTTATTAAGAAAGTATGTTTTTCTCACCCGGATGCTCACTTGGATCCCAGCTTTATTTTGAAGCAAACTAAACATATGTCAAAGCGTAAGACCCGAAGTGTTAGTGGTGATCTTGCAGCCGGTTTACTCAACAAGCCGGGTGCCCATAAGCACATGTCTCGGGTATCTTCCCATCTTATTCTTCTTTTCTTCATAGCTATCTTCAAGTTATTGATCTCTTTAATCTATGACCAGGAGTTGCCTCCTACGTCGGGCAACCCAACTGCTTCTAAGCTGCCACCTCTTGGTTTCAACCCAGGGTGAGTCCCTTGGTAAATATTTACTTGTACACACCTTTTAGCATTTTCACTGATAGTGTTTCCTTAATTCACAGGGCTCAGGCAAAATCTAAGAAGAGGAAATTTGGCGGATCATCCACCAATCCTGAGGCCCCTAAGCCGGGAAGTCCTGCCTCGGTTGCTCCCGAAGTTCAAGCGAGTCATCCTAATGGTCATCAGGAAACTCAAGTTGATGTTACACCACAGCTTGATCCACCAAATCCCCCTGTAGTGGGTGTTGAAGCTGACCCGACCATGAATCCTAAGCCGCCTAGTCCTCCCAAGACAGCTAAAGAAGCTCCTTGCAACATGGATGAAGTTGTCATTACCGGGTCAGGATATGCCGCCCCAGGGGTTTCAACCGTGTTGTCCAAGATTTTTGCTAAGGACGAACCAGAACTGTTAGTCAAAGGCAAAACCAAGTTGGAGCTCCCAAATTATGAGAGCATGAGTGGTGAAGAACTCCATGCTGGTTACTTGAATCACCTTGCCACTAGCCGGGAGATGGAAGTTGGCCTTGTCAGTATGATGAAAAACAAATATGAGGTACGTTGCTCTCTTTTGTACTTGATGTATCCCTATCTAGCCCCCAAGGGCCGGGTCAATTTCTTGTTTTGAGTCGGGTCTTTGATAATCATAACTTGCAACCTGTAGCCCCGAAGGGCCGTCTCATCTGCATGAGATGAGACGGGTCTTTATAAGATTTAAAAGAATTCGACCTGTAGCCCCCAAGGGCCGGCTCAACTTCAAGAGATGAGTCGGGTCTTTATAAGATTTGAAAGAATTCGACCTGTAGCCCCCAAGGGCTGGCTCATCTTCATGAGATGATTCGGGTCTTTGATATTTCAAGCTTGTTAAAACTAATATACATTAGCCTCCAAGTATCAAGGATATTGCTTGCAGTTTGCTTGAGACTTGTCATAATCCTTCGTTGCATGGGAATGAAACTTGCGCTTTTCATTATTGTTGAATATTCTAGCTCTTTTATGCAGAAGGCCTTACAGGAAGCCGAGTCAAGTGTGATTGGCTTGAATAAAAAAATGGAAATGGTACAGAGCGCCCAAGCCACCGTTAAAGGGAAACTGCGCCTCGCTTTAGAGGAAGTGGACAAAATCAAGCGGCTTTTTGAAACACAAAAGGAGACCTTTGATGTTGAGAAGGTCACCTTGCTAAAGCGCGCAAAACATGCGGAGGGCCAGCTGAAGCCCATTGCTGAAGAATTAGCTGGGTTAAAGCAACATATAGTCACTATGACTCCATGCTTAGACAAACTTTTAGGGGATTTAGAGCCAGCCAAGGGATTTTAGTACCCAAGGTTTCAAGATTTGGATGATCCTACACAAAACTTGTAGTAGATACTCCAATCATCAAGTGCTATTTTTATAAGCCAAACAATAGGCTCAGCAAAAAAAGGGGCTAGCCTTCGAGGCTTAGTCAAACAAACCGGTTTTTAGATTCCAACCTGGTTTCGAACTTGCATAGTAGATATAAACTATAATATTTTAGTCACATACTACCATATTATGGCGACATAATTATGTAAAAGCATCCGGCTTTCAAGGCTCAACATAAAGACTGGCTTTCGAGGCTCGAGTCTGGCTTCAGTGAAGCGGGTATGATAACCCGTGGTTTATCCTAGCTCTTTGTATGCTGGCTCTTGTTGGAAATATACCCTAGAGGCAATAAATAAAGTGTTTATTATTATATTTCCTTGTTCATGATAATAATTTATTATCCATGCTATAATTTTATTGATTGGAAACACATTACATGTGTGGGTAAATAGACAATACACTGTCCCTAGTATGCCTCTAATGAACTAGCTAGTTGATCAAAGATGGTCAAGGTTTCCTAGCCATTTACATGAGATGTCATTTGATAATGGGATCACATCATTATAAGAATGATGTGATGGACAAGACCCAAACTACAAATGTAGCATATGATCGTGTCAGTTTATTGCTACTGTTTTTTACATGTCAAGTATATGTTCCTATGACCATGAGATCATGCAACTCACTGACACCGGAGGAGTGCCTTGTGTGTATCAAATGTCACAACGTAACTGGGTGACTATAAAGATGCTCTACAGGTATCTCCAAGGGTGTCTGTTCGGTTGGCATGGATCAAGACTGGGATTTGTTACTCCGTGTGACGGAGAGGTATCTCAGGGCCCACTCGGTAATACAACATCACAATAAGCCTTGCAAGCAATGTGACTAAGTGTTGGTCACGAGATCTTGTATTATGGAATGAGTAAAGAGACTTGCCGGTAACGAGATTGAACTAGGTATGGAGATACCGACGATCGAATCTTGGGCAAGTAACATACCGAAGAACAAAAGGAACATCATACGGGATTAATTGAATCCTTGACATAGAGGTTCAACTAATAAACATCTTCGTAGAATATGTAGGAACAAATGTGGACATCCAGGTCCCACCATTGGTTATTGACCGTAGAGGTGTCTCGGTCATGTCTACATAGTTCTTGAACCCGCAGGGTCTGCACACTTAAGGTTTGGTGACGTTTCGGTAGTATAGAGTTATGTATGGTGGTGACCGAAGTTTGTTCGGAGTCCCGGATGAGATCCCGGATGTCACGAGGAGCTCCGGAATGGTTCGGAGGTAAAGATTCATATATAGGAAGTCCTGTTTTGGTCGCCGGAAAAGTTTTGGGCTCATCGGTAGTGTACCGGGAGGCCACCGG
The DNA here is from genome assembly GCA_022496015.1 of Hordeum marinum. Lineage (NCBI taxonomy): Eukaryota > Viridiplantae > Streptophyta > Magnoliopsida > Poales > Poaceae > Hordeum > Hordeum marinum. The sequence continues at coordinate 497,981,564 of CM039673.1, forward strand.
GAGGGGTATTTCGACCCAAGAGGCTACATGGGCTGTAGGAGGGTGTAAACCAGCCCTTAGTGGGCTGGTGGAACATCCACAAAGAGGCCCGTGCGGCTGGAGGAAAAAGTCCTAAGAGAAAAAGTGAAAAAAGGCAAAATAGGGTGAATCCTAGTCCTACTAGGATTGGAGGTGGACTCCACCTCTCCCTCTCTCCTTCGGCCGAAGCAAGGAGGCCTTGGCACAAGAATCCTAGTCCTACTAGGATTGGAGGTGGAATCCACCTCTCCTCCTCTCCTCTTACATATACTAGAGGTTTTAGGGTTTTTGCACTAGAATCTCAGCCACATGCTACCCGTTCCTCCAGTGCATAGTTTCTCCTCTAGATCGGATTTCTGCAGTGCTTAGGCGAAGCCCTGCCGGAATTGCTCCACCACCATCGCTGGAGCACCGTCACGCTGCCGGAGAAAACTTCTTCCTCTCCACTCCTTCTTGCTGAATCAAGACGGTGGAGATCATCATCAAGTTGTACGTGTGCTGAACGTGGAGGTGCCCTCCGTTCGGCGCTAGATCGGAAGGATCGTGATCAAGTTCGTGGGATGGATCGTGATAAAGTTTGTGGGACGGATCATGATTGGATCGCGGGACGGATCATGATTGGATCGCGGGACGGATCGTGATTGGATCGCGGGACGCACGACGATTTGGATCGCGAAGACGTTTGACTACACCAACCGCATTTCTTAACGCTTCCCGCTTAGCGATCTACAAGGGTATGTAGATCCAATCTCTCTCTCGTAGATGCTCATCACCATGGATAGATCTGCGTGTCCGTAGGAAAATTTTTGTTTCCCATGCAACGTTCCCCAACAGTGGCATCGTGAACTAGGTCTATGTGTAGATGAGATCTCGAGTAGAACACAAAAGGTTTGTGGGCGTTGATGCTTAGATTGCTTCCTCCCTTGGTCGGATTTTGGTTCAGCGGTATTGTGAGATGAAATGTCCCGGACCAATATTACTCATACTCTTACGAGAGACCGGTTCCCTCGACCGCAACTTATTGCATAGATGGCTTGCGGGTGCATGTTTCTCTCACTTTAGTTGGATCGGATCCGACAAAGGGGGTCCTTGAGAAGGTTGAAAAGCAACTAGTGTATCACCGTTGTGGTTTTTGCGTATATGAGAATTGTTCTTGCTAGATACCCGTAGCATCCACGTAAAACATGCAACAACAATTAGAGGACGTCTAACTTGTTTTTGCAGGGTATGTTGTGATGTGATATGCCCAATTACATGATGTGATATATGTGATGTATGAGATGATCATGTGATGTATAGATTATCACGACTTGCATGTCGATAAGTAAGGCAACCGGCAGGAGCCATAGGATTATCTTTAATTATTGTATGACCTGCGTGTCAATCATTAAGCGCTATGTAATGCTTTACTTTATCGCTAAACGATAGCAATAATAGCGGAAGCATGGTGGGCGCGACAACCCCGATGGCGACACGTTGATGGAGATCAAGATGATGGAGATCATGGTGTCATGCCGGTGACGATGGAGATCATGTTGGTGCTTTCATGATGGAGATCAAACGCACAAGTTCATGGCCATATCATGTCACTTATGATTTGCATGTGATGTTAATCCTATTATGCACCTTGTTTTGCTTAGGACGACGGTAGCATTATAAGGTGATCCCTCACTTAATTTCAAGATAAATTGTGTTCTCCCCGAGTGTGCACCGTTGCGAAAGTTCTTCGTGTCGAGACACCACGTGATGATCGGGTGTGATAGACTCTACGTTCACATACACGGGTGCAAGCCAGTGTTGCACATGCAGAACACTCAGGTTAAACTTGATGAGCCTAGCATGTACAGACATGGCCTCGGAACACAAGAGACCGAAAGGTCGAACATTAGTCATATAGTAGATATGATCAACATGAGATGTTCACCATTGAAGCCACCTCAACTCACGTGATGATCGGACTTGAGTTGGTGGATTTGAAGCATGTGACACTTAGATGACCTGAGGGATGTCAATTTGAGTGGTAGCTTTAGTAATTTGATTAACTAAACTCATTATCTTGAACAATAGTCTAAGTAAAATTTTCATATATATGTTGTAGATCAATGGCCCGCGCAGTATCACCCTTGAATTTTAATGCCTTCCTAGAGAAAGCTAAGTTGAAAGACGATGGAAGTAACTTTGTTGACTGGGCCCATAATCTGAGGATTATCCTCACGGCTTCCCAGAAATCATATGTCCTTGATGCACCGCTTGGTGACCAACCAGAAGACATGACCTCCGAAGACGTTAAGAACATTTGGGAGGCACGTACTGGAGATTACTCAATAGTTCAGTGTGCAATATTGTATGGCTTAGAACTGGGACTTCAAAGATGTTTTGAACATCATGGAGCATATGAGATGTTCCAGGAGTTGAAGTTTATCTTTCAGAAGAACGCCCGGATCAAGAGGTATGAAACCTTCGATAAGTTCTATGCTTGCAAGATGGAGGAGAATGGGTCTATCAGTGAACATATACTCAGAATGTCTGGGTATTCAACTCATCTAGCGGAGTTGGGAATTGCCCTTCCGCCAGAGGCGATCACTGACAGAGTTCTTCAATCACTGCCACCTAGTTACAAGAGCTTTGTGATGAACTATAACATGCACGGGATGAACAAGTCAGTCGCCGAGCTGTTTGCAATGCTAAAAGTCGCTGAGTCTGAAATCCAGAAAGAACATCAAGTGTTGATGGTCAATAAAACCACTAGTTTCAAGAAAAATGGCAAGGTCAAGGGCAAGGGCAAGAAGGGTAAAACCAAGAAGGATGGAAAGCAGTTGCTACTCCTGTAAAGAAGCCCAAGCATGGACCCAAGCCAGAAACTGAGTGCTTTCATTGCAAGGGAACTGGTCATTGGAAGCGGAACTGCCCCAAGTACCTAGCTGACAAGAAGGCGGCCAACTACGAACAAGGTATATATGATATACATGTTATTGATGTGTACCTTACTAGCTCTCGTAGTAGTGCCTGGGTATTTGATACCGGTTCGGTTGCTCACATTTGCAACTCAAAGCAGGAACTACGGAATAAACGAAGGCTGGCAAAGGATGAAGTGACGATGTGCGTGGGAAATGGTTCCAAGGTTGATGTGATCGCCGTCGGCACGCTCTCTCTTCGATTACCATCGGGGTTAGTGATGAACCTAAATAATTGTTATTTAGTGCCTGCGTTAAGCATGAACATTATATCTGGATCTTGTTTATTACGAGACGGTTACTCATTTAAATCAGAGCATAAAGGTTGTTCTATTTATATGAGTAATATCTTTTATGGCCATGCACCCAATGTTAGGGGTTTATTCATATTCAATCTTGATAGTGATGACACACATGTTCATAACATTGATGCCAAAAGATGTAGAGTTGATAATGATAGTACCACTTTCTTGTGGCACTGCCATTTAGGTCATATTGGTGTAAAACGCATGAGGAAGCTCCATGCTAATGGACTTTTGGAGTCACTTGATTTTGAATCACTTGACACATGTGAACCATGCCTCATGAGCAAGATGACTAAAACGCCGTTCTCTGGTACAATGGAATGGGCGAGTGACTTACTGGAAATCATACATACTGATGTGTGCAGTCCAATGAATGTTACAGCACGTGGTGGATATCATTTTTTTCTCACCTTCACTGATGACTTAAGTAGATATGGGTATATTTACTTAATGAAACACAAGTCTGAAATGTTTGAAAAGTTCAAGCAATTTCAGAGTGAAGCTGAGAATCATCGTAACAAGAAGATTAAGTTCCTGCGATCTGATCGAGGAGGTGAATATCTGAGTTATGAGTTTGGCAGTCACTTAAGACAGTGTGGAATTGTTTCACAGTTGACACCGCCCGGAACACCACAGCGTAATGGTGTGTCCGAACATCGTAATCAAACCTTATTAGATATGGTGCGTCCTATGATGTCTCTTGCTGATTTGCCACTATCGTTTTGGGGTTATGCATTAGAGATAGCTGCATTCACTTTAAATAGGGCACCATCAAAATCCGTTGAGACGATGCCATATGAACTGTGGTTTGGCAAGAAGCCAAAGTTGTCGTTTCTTAAAGTTTGGGGATGTGATGCTTATGTTAAAAAGCTTCAGCCTGAAAAGCTGGAACCCAAAGCGGAGAAATGCATCTCCATAGGATACCCGAAAGAGACACTCGGGTATACCTTCGATCTCAGATCCGAAGGCAAAGTGTTTGTCACTAAGAACGGAACATTTCTTGAGAAAGAGTTTCTCTCGAAAGAATTGAGTGGGAGGAAAATAGAGCTCGATGAGGTTATTGAACCTTTACTTCAACCAGAAAGTAGTGCAGCGCAGAAAGATGTTTCTGTGGAACCTACGACGGTAGAAGAGGAAGTTAATGATGATGATCATGAAGCTTCGGATCAAGCTTCTATTGAACCTCGTAGGTCGACAAGGCCGCGTACTACCCCTGAGTGGTACGACAACCCTATTTTGGAGGCCATGTTGTTGGACAACAATGAACCTACGAGCTATGGAGGTGCAGTGATGGGCTCGGATTCTGAGAAATGGTCAGAGGCCATGAAATCTGAGATGGAATCCATGTATGAAAACAAAGTATGGACTTTGGAAGTATTACCTGAAGGGTGAAAGGCCATTCAGAACAAATGGATCTTTAAGAAGAAGATAGATGCGGACGGTAATGTCACCGTCTATAAGGCTCGACTTGTGGCAAAGGGTTTTTCACAAGTTCAAGGAGTTGTACGATGAGACTTTCTCACCCATAGCGATGTTTAAGTCTGTCAGAATCATGTTAGCAATAGCTGCATATTTTCGACAATGAAATTTGGTAGATGGATGTCAAAACAGCGTTCCTCAACGGTTTCCTTGAGGAAGAGTTGTATATGATGCAACCAGAAGGTTTTTTCGATCCAGAAAATGCTGACAAAGTTTGCAAACTCCAGCGATCCATTTATGGACTGGTGCAAGCATCTCGGAGTTGGAATAAGTGCTTTGATGAGGTGATCAAAGTGTTTGAGTTTATACAAGTTTACGGAGAAGCTTGTATTTACAAGAAAGTGAGTGGGAGCTCTATAGCGTTTCTAGTATTATATGTGGATGACATATTGCTGATTGGAAACAATATAGAAATGCTGGAAAGCGTGAAGGAATATTTGAACAAGAGTTTTTCAATGAAGGACCTAGGAGAAGCTGCTTTCATATTAGGCATTAAGATCTATAGAGATAGATCGAGACGCTTAATAGCACTTTCACAGAGCACATACCTTGATGAAGATTTGAAGAAGTTCAAAATGGATCAGTCCAAGAAGGGGTTCTTGCATGTGTTACAAGGTGTGAAGTTGACTAAGACTCAATTCCCAGTAACTACAGAAGATAGAGAAAAGATGAGTGTCATCCCCTATGCTTCAGCCATAGGCTCAACCATGTATGCAATGCTATGCACAAGACCCGATGTCAGCCTTGCCATAAGTATGGCCGGAAGGTTTCTAAGTGATCCTAGAATGGAGCACTGGCAAGCGGTCAAGAATATCCTTAAGTACCTGAAAAGGACTAAGGAAATGTTTCTCGTTTATGGAGGTGATGAAGAGCTCATCATAAAGGGTTACGTCGATGCAAGCTTTGACACTGATCCGTACGACTCTAAGTCACAAACTGGATACGTATTTATTCTTAACGGGGGAGCGGGGAGCTGGTGCAGTTCCAAGCAAAGCGTGGTAGCTGATTCTACGTGCGAAGCGGAGTATATCGCAGCCTCGGAGGCGGCAAAGGAAGGTGTCTGGATGAAGCAGTTCCTGACAGATCTTGGAGTAGTGCCTAGTGCACTGAATCCAATGAACATGTTCTGTAACAACACTGGTGCCATTGCTCTAGCCAAGGAACCAAGGTTTCACAAGAGGACCAGACACATAAAGCGACGTTTCAACTCCATCCGGTACTACATCGAGGAGAAGGACATAAATATTTGCAAAGTGCACACGAATCTAAATGTTGCAGACCCATTGACTAAACCTCTTCCAAGGGCTAAACATGATCAACACCAGAACTACATGGGTGTTCGATTCATTACCATGTAAATCACATAGTGATGTGAACTAGATTATTGACTCTAGTCCAAGTGGGAGACTATTGGAAATATTCCCTAGAGGCAATACATAAAGTGTTTATTATTATATTTCCTTGTTCATGATAATCATTTATTATCCATGCTATAATTGTATTGATTGGAAACACATTACATGTGTGGGTAAATAGACAATACAATGTCCCTAGTATGCCTCTAGTGAACTAGCTTGTTGATCAAAGATGGTCAAGGTTTCCTAGCCATTGACATGATATGTCATTTGATAACGGGATCACATCATTAGAATAATGATGTGATGGACAAGACCCAAACTACAAACGTAGCATATGATCGTGTCAGTTTATTGCTATTGTTTTCTGCATGTCAAGTATATGTTCCTATGACCATGAGATCATGCAACTCACTGACACCGGAGGAGTGCCTTGTGTGTATCAAACGTCACAACGTAACTGGGTGACTATAAAGGTGCTCTATAGGTATCTGCGAGGGTGTCTGTTGGGTTGGCATGGATCAAGATTGGGATTTGTTACTCCGTGTGACGGAGAGGTATCTCAGGGCCCACTCGGTAATACAACATCACAATAAGCCTTGCAAGCAATGTGACTAAGTGTTTGTCATGAGATCTTGTATTACGGAACGAGTAAAGAGACTTGCCGGTAACGAGATTGAACTAGGTATGGAAATACTGACGATCGAATCTCGGGCAAGTAACATACCGAAGAACAAAAGGAACATCATACGGGATTAATTGAATCCTTGACTAATATACATTAGCCTCCAAGTATCAAGGATATTTCTTGCAGTTTGCTTGAGACTTGTCATAATCCTTCATTGCATGGGAATGAAACTTACGCTTTTCATTACTGTCGAATATTCTGGCTCTTTTATGCAGAAGGCCTTACAGGAAGCCGAGTCAAGTGTGATTGGCTTGAATAAAAAAATGGAAATGGTACAGAGCGCCCAAGCCACCGTTAAAGGGAAACTGCGCCTCGCTTTAGAGGAAGTGGACAAAATCAAGCGGCTTTTGGAAACACAAAAGGAGACCTTTGATGTTGAGAAGGTCACCTTGCTAAAGCGCGCAAAACATGCGGAGGGCCAGCTGAAGCCCATTGCTGAAGAATTAGCTGGGTTAAAGCAACATATTGTCACTATGACTCCATGCTTAGACAAACTTTTAGGGGATTTAGAGCCAGCCAAGGGATTTTAGTACCCAAGGTTTCAAGATTTGGATGATCCTACACAAAACTTGTAGTAGATACTCCAATCATCAAGTGCTATTTTTATAAGCCAGCACAATAGGCTCAGCAAAAAAGGGGCTAGCCTTCGAGGCTTAATCAAACAAACCGGTTTTTAGATTCCAACCTGGTTTCGAACTTGCATAGTAGATATAAACTATAATATTTTAGTCACATACTACCATATTATGGCGACATAATTATGTAAAAGCATCCGGCTTTCGAAGCTCAACATAAAGACTGGCTTTCGAGGCTCGAGTCTGGCTTCAGTGAAGCGGGTATGATAACCCGTGGTTTATCCTAGCTCTTTGTATGCTGGCTCTTGTTGGAAATATGCCCTAGAGGCAATAAATAAAGTGTTTATTATTATATTTCCTTGTTCATGATAATCGTTTATCATCCATGCTATAATTTTATTGATTGGAAACACATTACATGTGTGGGTAAATAGACAATACACTGTCCCTAGTATGCCTCTAGTGAACTAGCTCGTTGATCAAAGATGGTCAAGGTTTCCTAGCCATTGACATGATATGTCATTTGATAACGGGATCACATCATTAGAAGAATGATGTGATGGACAAGACCCAAACTACAAACGTAGCATATGATCGTGTCAGTTTATTGCTACTGTTTTCTGCATGTCAAGTATATGTTCCTATGACCATGAGATCATGCAACTCACTGACACCGGAGGAGTGCCTTGTGTGTATCAAACGTCACAACATAACTGGCTGACTATAAAGCTTCTCTACAGGTATTTCGACCCAAGAGGGTACATGGGCTGTAGGAGGGTGTAAACCAGCCCTTAGTGGGCTGGTGGAACATCCACAAGATGCCCAAGCGGCTGGAGGAAAAAGGCCTAAGAGAAAAAGTGAAAAAAAGGCAAAATAGGGTGAATCCTAGTCCTACTAGGATTGGAGGTGGACTCCACCTCTCCCTCTCTCCTTCGGCCGAAGCAAGGAGGCCTTGGCCTTTGTTCCAAGGCCTCTCCTCCTCTCCTCTTATATATACTGGAGGTTTTAGGGTTTTTGCACTAGAATTTGCCACGTGCTACCCGTTCCTCCAGTGCATAGTTTCTCCTCTAGATCGGATTTCTGCAGTGCTTAGGCGAAGCCCTGTCGGAATTGCTCCACCACCATCGCCGGAGCGCCGTCACGCTGCTGGAGAACTCTTCTTCCTCTCCACTCCTTCTTTCTGAATCAAGACGGTGGAGATCGTCATCAAGCTGTATGTGTGCTGAACGCGGAGTAGCCGTCCGTTCGGCGCTAAATCGGAAGGATCGTGATCAAGTTCGTGGGACGGATCGTGATCAAGTCCGTGGGACGGATCGTGATCGGATCGCGAGACGAATCGTGATGGGACAGATCGTGATTGGATTGTGGGACGCACGGCAATTTGGATCGCGAAGACGTTCGACTACACCAACCGCATTTCTTAATGCTTCCCGCTTAGCGATCTACAAGGGTATGTAGATCCACTCTCTCTCTCGTAGATGCTCATCACCATGGATATATCTGCGTGTGCGTAGAATTTTTTTTGTTTCCCATGCAACGTTCCCCAACAGCTCTCTCGTGACTCAAGCCGATGTTTGAACCTTAAGGAGTTCAGAGTCCCTGAAAAATGATTGACTCTTAAGAGTACATGGCATCACATGATCAGTGTCGCATCAAGCACACAGGCAGGTTTAACCACATATGGCATTTTTCTTTTGCTAGGTCAAGAGGGTGAGAAAGCTGAAGTCGATGAGTTGGAAGCCCCCAAATGCCAAATTTTTTTGTGGCGTTTTTGCCGGGTCACAAAGATGAGAAATCTAAACTCTGTGAGTTGGAAGCCTCCATGTGCCCAATAAATAGAGACTCAAACCAAATTGGTGGCTGCAATGAGAAAAACTCTGAATTTCGGGTAAGCCGGCTTTATTGAAACATAAAGGATCCGGTGACTCTAAATATAATATGGCAGTAAACGAGCGGTGCACTGGGTCGATTTATTTCCTTCTTGATGGCATATGTTCTTCTTTGCAAACCTCCCAAGTAACATGATTCTGAACATAAGTACTAATGATACTAACCGTTGTTCAGCTATTTGGGGTTGCTTTGTAAACCACCTTGATTATTGTGTTGGTTATTCTGTCTTGGATGTTGCCCATTGCCGCTATTCGCCTAATGCTGGAAACCAGTGCCTGAGCCGTCCTGCGAGCTATCAGGACCATGCTGGCCCGGGAGCCCGCCACCATTACCTCCTGAATGACTTTGGAAGCCCTGGTTACAAAATTCCTGCATGATGTAGCAATTCTCCCATGAATGGGCAGGCGGCTTATTTGGGGTACTATGTTTAGGACATGGCGATGTGAGCGCCTCTTCATAGTTGCCAAGCTTATTCCCATTGTAAGCCCCTCCAGGACGGCCAGTATGACGTTGGTTTTTAAAACCAACATTAGTATTGGCGACAAAATCTGACCCGCCGTCCGGTTGCCTCCTTTTACCACTGTTATTCTGGTGCCCTTGGTTAACACCATGGTTATGCTGGCCCTTGCCGCCTTCTCCCTTCCTGATTTTGCCAGTTTTATCCTCATCTAAACCGGGGTATTTCATGCCATCTCACTCAGCATACCTAGTGAGGACATCCATTAAAACGCCCATGTCCTGCACTTTTTGATTGAATTGCCCAAGCTTTAGGACCAGTGGCTGGAAATGGCAATTCTTTTCCAAGATCAGGACGGCTTGAACCGCCATAATGTTATCCGATGAGTGTATAATCTCCGTGGCCCGGCGGGTCCAATGATGGGCCAACTCATCGACTCGCTAGACGCAATGTTGAAGGTCTACAATCATCATTGTCCTTTTGCATGTCCCTTGAAAATTCTTTATGAACCGCTCTTTAATCTCTGACCAAGTATTGATGGAATTGGGCGGCAGACTCTTTAACCATGTCCGAGCTGGCCCTTCAAGCATCATGGTCAGGTACTTGGCGCACACAGTGTCACTGACATCGAGCATATCAATCGCCAACTCATAACTTTCGATCCAAGCTGTCGGCCCAAGATACGCCATGTAATTTGGCACCTTACAAGGCCCCTTGAAGTCTTTAGGCATACTCTTTGCGCGGAGAGCCGGTGACATACAAGGTATCCCGATTGTCCTACTATTGGTTTTGGCTTCCGTTCGAGGAGGTTGCTGTTGGTTCACCTGTTCTGCTGCCTTCGCCTCTGCTTGCCGCATCCTCTAGCCGCATCCACAACTTCTTGATCTCTTTGTAGCATAGGCTGGGTTGGCAAAATTTGGGGTTGGTGCCTACAACCACTGCTGGAGACAGTCGGGGATTCCAAACGACGATTTTGACCATGGCTGGCGTATGGGGTGGAGTGCATTCGATCGCGACTGTAGGAGTACTGCGCTTGCTGTACCACCACTGTCTTCAATATCTCGATGGTGTTCCTTGCCTCGATATCTTCAGGGGTATTCCCTAGAATGGGTAATGTTTCCGGGTGTCGAGTCGCAGCCAACATGTTATCAACGGGGTTAGAGAAGTGACCCTCACGGCGTTTGGAAATGCTGAGGCATCGAAGGAACTAGTGGGGCTAGGGCGGCTCGTGCTGCTCATTCCTAGGGGGTTGCCCATGTTGGGGAACGTCGCATGGGAAACAAAAAATTTCCTTAGAACATGCAAACCTATCCATGGTGATGAGCATCTACGAGAGGGAGAGTGGATCTACATACCCTTGTAGATCGCTAAGCGGGAAGCGTTAAGAAACGCGGTTGGTGTAGTCGAACATCTTCGCGATCCAAATCGCCGAGCGTCCCGCGATCTCATCACGATCCGTCCCGCGATCCAATCACGTTCCGTCCCGTGAACTCATCACGATCCGTCCCGCGATCTCATCACGATCCGTCTCACGATCTTGATCATGATCTGTCCCGCGAACTCATCACGATCCATTCCGCGATCTCATCACGAACTGTCTCGCGATCTCGATCACGGTCCTTCCGATCTAGCGCCGAACGGACGGCACCTCCGCGTTCAGCACACGTGCAGCTTGATGACGATCTCCACCGTCTCGATCCAGCGAGAGGAGGTGGAGAGGAGAGAGAGTTCACCGGCAGCGTGACGGCGCTCCGGTGATGGTGGTGGAGTGATTCCGACAGGGCTTCGCCTAAGCGCTGCGGAAAACCGATCTAGAGGAGAAACTGTGCACCGGTGAAACGGGTAGCACGTGGCCGGAAATTCTGTCCAAAAACCATCCAATACACTAGTATATATAGGAGGAGAGGAGAGGAGAGGCAGCCAAGGCCTTTGGGTCGGCCGAAATAGGAGGTGGGAGCAATCCTACTTCACCTCCAATCCTAGTTGGAGTAGGATTGCTTCCTATTGGCTGATTTTCCACTTTTTGCTTTAGGACTTTCTCTCCTGCACCATGGGCCTTTGTGGCTGTTTTCCCAGCCCACTACGGGCTGGTTATTATTCTCCCACAGCCCATGGACCTCTTGGGGTCGAAATACCCCTCCCGGAGGTCCTCCGGTACACTACCGGCACTCCCGGTACAATACCGATACTCCCGGTACACTACCGATGAGCCCGAAACTTTTCCGGAAACCAAACTGGGACTTCCTATATATGAATCTTTACCTCCGGACCATTCCGGAGCTCCTCATGACGTCCAGGATCTCATCCGGGACTCCGAACAACCTTCGTTCACCACCATACATAACTCTACACTACCGAAACGTCACCGAACCTTAAGTGTGCAGACCCTGCGGGTTCGAGAACTATGTAGACATGACCGAGACACCTCTACGGTCAATAACCAATGGCGGGACCTGGACGTCCACATTGGTTCCTACATATTCTACGAAGATCTTTATCAGTCGAACCTCTATGTCAAGGATTCACTTAATCCCGTATAACGTTCCCTTTGTTCTTTGGTATGTTACTTGCCCGAGATTCGATCGTCGGTATCTCCATACCTAGTTCAACCTCGTTACCGGAAAGTCTCTTTACTCGTTCCATAATACAAGATCCCGCAACTAACAATTAGTCACATTGCTTGCAAGGCTCATTGTGATGTTGTATTACCGAGTGGGCCCTGAGATACCTCTCCGTCACACGGAGTAACAAATCCCAGTCTCGATCCATGCCAACTCAACAGACACCATCGAAGATACCTGTAGAGCACCTTTATAGTCACCCAGTTACGTTGCGACGTTTGATACACACAAGGCACTCCTCCGATATCCGTGAGTTGCATGATCTCATGGTCATAGGAACATATACTTGACATGCAGAAAACAGTAGCAATAAACTGACACGATCATATGCTATGTTTGTAGTTTGGGTCTTATCCATCACATCATTCTCCTAATGATGTGATCCCGTTATCAAATGACATCTCATGTCCATGGCTAGGAAACCTTAACCATCCTTTGATCAACGAGCTAGTCCATTAGAGGCATACTAGGGACATGGTTTTGTCTATGTATCCACACATGCATTTAAGTCTCCGATCAGTACAATTATAGCATGGATAATAAACGATTATCATGAACAAGGAAATATGATAATAACTAATTTATTATTGCCTCTAGGGCACATTTCCAACAGTCTCCCACTTGCACTAGAGTCAATAATCTAGTTCACATCACCATGTGATTCGCATTGTTATGAATCTAACACCCAATGAGTTCTGGGGCTCGATCATGCTTTGCATGTGAGAGAGGTCTTATAGTCAACGGGTCTGCGATATTTAGATCCGTGTGTACTTTGCATATCTCTATGTCAAACCGTAAACACTGCTACCACACTCCACTTGGTACTATTTCCAAATGGCTGCTCCACTATACGTATCCAGATTGCTACTACTAGTCATCCGGATAGGTGTTAAAGCTTGCATCGACGTAACTCTTTACGACGAACTCTTTATCACCTCCATAATCAAGAAACATTTCCTTAGTCCTCTGGTTACTAAGGACAATTTCGACCGCTGTCCAGTGATCCACTCCTGGACCACTCTTGTACCCCTTGACAGACTCATGGCAAGGCACACATAGGTGCGGTACACAGCATGGCATAATATAGAGCCTATGGCTAAGACATAGGGGACGACGTTCGTCCTTTCTCTTTCTTCTGCCGTTGTCGAGCTTTGAGTCTCACTCAACTTCACACCTTACAAATCAGACGAGAACTATTTCTCTGGCTGATCCATTTTGAACTCTTTCAAAATCTTGTGAAGGTATGCACTCATTGAAAGTCTCATCAAGCATCTTGATCTATCTCTATAGATTTTGATGCTCAACAATTAGGTAGCTTTATCCAGGTCTTCCTTTGAAAATCACTTTCCAAATAACCGTTTTATGCTTTCCAGAAACTCTACATTATTTCTGAACAACAATATGTCATCCACATATACTTATCAGGAATTCTATAGTGCTCCCACTCACTTTATTGCAAATACAAGTTTCTCATAAACTTTGTATAAACATCAAAACTTTGATCACCGCATCAAAGCGTATATTCCAACTCCGAGATGCTTGCTTCAGTCCATGGAAGGATCACCGAAGCTTGCACACCTTTTAGCATCCTTAGGCCTGACAAAACCTTCTGGTTGTATCACATACAACCTTTCCTCAAGTAAACCATTAAGGAAACGATGTTTTGACATCCATCTTCCAGATTTCATAATTGAAAACACAGCAACTGCTAACATAATTCCAACAGACTTTTAGCATCGCTACGAGTGAGAAAGTCTCATCGTAGTCAACTCCTTGAACTTGTCACAAACATCTTTGCAACAAGTCGAGCTTTACAAATGGTGACATTCACCATCAGTGTCTGTCTTCATTTTAAAGATCCATTTGTACTCAACGACCTGCCGTCCAATGAGCAAGTCTACCAAAGTCTACACTTGGTTTTAATACATGGATCCTATCTCGGATTTCATGGCCTCCAACCATTTGTCGGAATCCGGGCCCATCATCGCTTCTCCATAGCTCGTAGGTTCATCGTTGTCCAACAACATGACCTCCAAGACAGAGTTGTCGTACCGCTCAGGAGCAGTACACATCCTTGTCGACCTACGAAGTTCGATAGTAACTTGATCCTGAAGCTTCATGATCATCATCATTAACTTCCTCTTCAACTAACGTAGGCTTCACAGAAACATCTTTCTGCGCTGCGCTACTCTCTGGTTGAACAAAGGTTTAACAACCTCATCAAGTTCTATCTTCCTCCCACTCAATTCTTTCGAGAGAAACTTTTTCTCGAGAAAGGACCCAGTTCTAGCAACAAACACTTTGCACTCGGATCTGAGATAGAAGGCATACCCATCTGTTCTTAGGGTATTCTATGAAGATACATTTGTCCGCTTTGGGTTCTAGCTTATTATGTGAAAACATTTTCCACACAAGCATCGCAGCCCCAAACATTAAGAAATGACAGCTTAGGTTTCTATCAAACCATAATTCACACGGTGTCATCTCAACGGATTTAGATGATGCCCTATTTAAAGTGAATGTAGTTGTCTCTAATGCATAACCCCAAAAATTATAGTAGTAAAACGATAAGAGACATCACAGTATGCACTATATCAATAGAGCATGACTATGATGTTCGGACACACCATCACACCATGGTGTTCCAGGTGGCGTTAGTTGTGAAACAAATTTCACGTTGTCTTAAGTTGTATGCCAAACTCGTAACTCAGATATTCACCTCCACGATCATATCGCGGTCATTTTTATCTTCTTGTCACGATGATCTTTAAACTTCACTCTGAATTTGCTTTTACCTTTCAAACGATTCAGACTTGTGTTTCATTAAGTAAATATACACTATATCTACTCAAATCATCAGTGAAGGTAAGAAAATAACGATATCCACTGCATGCTACAAGACTCACTAGATTGCATACATCAACATGTATCATTTCCAATGAATCACTTGCCCGCTCCATCCAACGGGGTCCTTTAGTCATCTTGCCCAAGAGGCATGGTTCACATGTCTCAACCGATTCGAAATCGATGAGTCCAAATATCCATCAGCATGGAGTTTCTACATGCGCTTTATACCAATATGACATTTAGCGGCAGTGCCACAAGTATGTGGTACTATCATTATTAACTTTGTATCTTTTGACATCAATGTTATGAACATGTGTACTACTACGATCAAGATTTCAACAAACCATTCTCACTGGGTGCATGACCATTGAAGGTATTATTCGTGTAAACAGAATAACCATTATTCTCTAACTTAAATGAATAACCGTATTGCAATAAACATGATCTAATCATGTTCATGCTCAACGCAAAACACCAAATAACATTTATTTAGGTTCGTCACTAATCCTGAAAGTAGAGAGAGCGTGCGATGTTGATCACATCAACCTTGGAAACACTTCCAACACATATCGTCACCTCACCCTTAGCTAGTTCTCCGTTTATTCCGTAGCTTTTATTTCGAGTTACTAACATTTAGCAACCGAACCGGTATCCAATACCCAGGTGCTACTAAGAGTACTAGCAAGGTACACATCAATAACTCGTATATCAAATATACTTCTGTCGATGTTGCCAGCCTTCTTATCTACCAAGTATCTAGGGTTGTTCCGCTTCAGTGACCTCTCACCTCATAATAGAAGCACTTAGTCTCGGGTTTGAGTTCAACTTTGGGTTGCTTCACTGGAGCAGCAACTGACTTGCTATCCATGAAGTTTCCCTCCTTGCTCTTGCCCTTTTCGAAACTAGTGGTTTGATTAACCATCAACACTTGACGCTCCTTCTTGATTTCTACCTTCGCGGTGTCAAACATCGCGAACAGCTCAGGGACCAATACTTCTATCCCTGGTGTATTATAGTTCATCACTAAGTTCTAGTAGCTTTAGTGACAGTGACTTGGAGAACTATATCAATCACTATCTTATCTGGAAGATCAACTCCCACTTGATTCAAGCGATTGTAGTACCCAGACAATCTGAGTACATGCTCAACGATTGAGCTATTCTCCTTCATCTTACAAGCAAAGAATCTTGTTGGAGATCTCATATCTCGCAACAAAGGCACGAGCCTGAGATCACAATCTCTGCTCCTAGAACATTCTCATATGTTCCATGACGTGCAAAACTGTTTTGGAGCCTCAATTCTAAGCCGTAATGCATGACGCACTAAACTATCAAGTAGTCATCGAAACATGCCTGTTAGATGTTCACAACATCTACAGACGACGCTAGAGGAGGTGGCGCACCGAGCAGTGCATTAAGGACATAAGCCTTCTGTGCAGCAATGAGGACAATCCTCAGATCACTGACCCAGTCCGCAATTTTGCTACCAACATCTTTCAATTCTATTTCTCTAGGAACATATAAAAATACAAGGGAGCTACAGCGCGAGCTAGTAATCTACAACATAATTTGCAAAGACACTTTGACTATGTTCATGATAATGAGTTCAATTAATCATATTACTTAAGAACTCCCACTCAAATTGACATCCCTCCGATCATTCGAGTGATACATGATCCAAATTCACCAACTCAAGTCCGATCATCACGTGAGTTGAGGTGGCTGCAATGGTGAACATCATTATGTTGATCATATCTACTATATGACTCATGTTCGACCTTTCGGTCTCTCGTGTTCCGAGGCCATGTCTGTACATGCTAGGCTCGTCAAGTTTAACCCGAGTGTTCTGCGCATGCAAATCTGGCTTGCACCCGTTGTATGTGAACGTAGAGTCTATCACACCCGATCATCACGTGGTGTCTCAACACGACGAACTTTCGCAACGGTGCACACTCGGGGAGAACACAGTTCATCTTGAAATTCAAGTGAGGGATCACCTTATAATGCTACCGCCGTACTAAGCAAAACAAGGTGCATAAAAGGATTAACATCTCATGCAATTCATAAGTGACATGATATGGCCATGAACTTGTGTTTAAGATCTCCATCTTCGAAACACCGGCATGATCTCCATCGTCACCGGCACAACACCATGATCTCCATCATCTTGATCTCCATCAATGTGTTTCCATTGGGGTTGTCACGCCCTGCATGCTTCTACTACTATTGCTACCGTAGCGATAAAGTAAAGCATTACATAGCGCTAAATTATAGACACGCAGGTCATACAATAATTAAAGACAACCCTATGGCTCCTGCCGGTTGCCGTACTCATCGACATGCAAGTCGTGATAATCTATACATCACATGATCATCTCATACATCACATATATCTCATCATGTAATTGGCCATATCACATCACAACATACCCTGCAAAAACAAGTTAGACGTCCTCTAATTGTTGTTGCATATTTTACGTGGCTGCTATGGGTATCTAGCAAGAACGATTCTCACCTACGCATAAACCACAACGGTGATACACTAGTTTGCTTTTCAACCTTCTCAAGGACCGCCTTTGTCGAATCCGATCCAACTAAAGTGAGCGAAACTGTCACCCGCAAGCCATCTAGGCAACAAGTTGCGTCGAGGGAACCGGTCTCTCGTAAGCGTACGAGTAATGTTGGTCCGGGCCGCTTCATCTCACAATCCCGCTGAACCAAAATACGACCAAGGGAGGAAGCAATCTAAGCATCAACGCCCACAAACCTTTTGTGTTCTACTCGAGATCTCATCGAACCATCAACCTAGCTCATGATGCCACTGTTGGGGAACGTCGCATGGGAAACAAAAAATTTCCTACGCACACGCAAACCTATCCATGGTGATGAGCATCTACGAGAGGGAGAGTGGATCTACATACCCTTGTAGATCGCTAAGCGGGAAGCGTTAAGAAACGCGGTTGGTGTAGTCGAACATCTTCGCGATCCAAATCGCCGAGCGTCCCGCGATCTCATCACGATCCGTCCCGCGATCCAATCACGTTCCGTCCCGTGAACTCATCACGATCCGTCCCGTGATCTCATCACGATCCATCTCACGATCTTGATCACGATCTGTCCCGCGAACTCATCATGATCCGTTCCGCGATCTCATCACGAAATGTCTCGCGATCTCGATCACGGTCCTTTCGATCTAGCGCAGAACGGACGGCACCTCCGCGTTCAGCACACGTGCAGCTTGATGACGATATCCACCGTCTCGATCCAGCAAGAGGAGGTGGAGAGGAGAGAGAGTTCACCGGCAGCGTGACGGCGCTCCGGTGATGGTGGTGGAGTGATTCCGACAGGGCTTCGCCTAAGCGCTGCGGAAAACCGATCTAGAGGAGAAACTGTGCACCGGTGAAACGGGTAGCACCTGGCCGGAAATTCTGTCCAAAAACCATCCAATCCACTAGTATATATAGGAGGAGAGGAGAGGAGAGGCAGCCAAGGCCTTTGGGTCGGCCGAAATAGGAGGTGGGAGCAATCCTACTTCACCTCCAATCCTAGTTGGAGTAGGATTGCTTCCTATTGGCTGATTTTCCACTTTTTGCTTTAGGACTTTCTCTCCTGCGCCATGGGCCTTTGTGGCTGTTTTCCCAGCCCACTAAGGGCTGGTTATTATTATCCCACAGCCCATGGACCTCTTGGGGTCGAAATACCCCTCCCGGAGGTCCTCCGGTACACTACCGGCACTCCCGGTACAATACCGATACTCCCTGTACACTACCGATGAGTCCGAAACTTTTCCGGAAACCAAACTGGGACTTCCTATATATGAATCTTTACCTCCGGACCATTCCGGAGCTCCTAGTGACGTCCGGGATCTCATCCGGGACTCCGAACAACCTTCGGTCACCACCATACATAACTCTACACTACCGAAACGTCACCGAACCTTAAGTGTGCAGACCCTGCGGGTTCAAGAACTATGTAGACATGACCGAGACACCTCTACGGTCAATAACCAATGGCGGGACCTGGACGTCCACATTGGTTCCTACATATTCTACGAAGATCTTTATCGGTCGAACCTCTATGTCAAGGATTCACTTAATCCCGTATAACGTTCCCTTTGTTCTTCGGTATGTTACTTGCCCGAGATTCGATCGTCGGTATCTCCATACCTAGTTCAACCTCGTTACCGGCAAGTCTCTTTACTCGTTCCATAATACAAGATCCCGCAACTAACAATTAGTCACATTGCTTGCAAGGCTCATTGTGATGTTGTATTACCAAGTGGGCCCTGAGATACCTCTCCGTCACACGGAGTAACAAATCCCAGTCTCGATCCATGCCAACTCAACAGACACCATCGAAGATACCTGTAGAGCACCTTTATAGTCACCCAGTTACGTTGCGACGTTTGATACACACAAGGCACTCCTCCGATATCGGTGAGTTGCATGATCTCATGGTCATAGGAACATATACTTGACATGCAGAAAACAGTAGCAATAAACTGACACGATCATATGCTATGTTTGTAGTTTGGGTCTTATCCATCACATCATTCTCCTAATGATGTGATCCCGTTATCAAATGACATCTCATGTCCATGGCTAGGAAACCTTAACCATCCTTTGATCAACGAGCTAGTCCATTAGAGGCATACTAGGGACATGGTTTTGTCTATGTATCCACACATGCATTTAAGTCTCCGATCAATACAATTATAGCATGGATAATAAACGATTATCATGAACAAGGAAATATGATAATAACTAATTTATTATTGCCTCTAGGGCACATTTCCAACAGCCCAGCCCCCGGCGTCTGCTGAGGGGTGTTGAAGAATTGCATTGGCTCGAGATTTAGTGGCAGCCGGCTTTGGTGTCTCCTTTGACAAACCGCCTCAGATGCCTCTTTCTAGCATTCAAGCTACCAAGCCTCAGCCTTAAGGCGCTCGGACTCATCGTGTATGCGGGCCTGTAGTTCTGTCATTCTGGCATTCTCAGCATCTATTTCCTTCTATAGCTCAGTCATTTGGTCTCTCAGCTTGATCGACTCCACGTTACGCCCCTCTTTATTTTCTACTGTCACGGGACTCTCAACAAGTTTTCTCCATGTCGGCCAACAAATCTGCCATCGCTTGAGCCAGCGTCCTGCCCGATCCGCCTGCCCCAGAAGCCGCTCCATGCGTGGGTGAGTTTTGAGCCGCCATGACTCCAGCCATGTAAATGGCGAATTGTCTAGCCGACTCATGGACTTCCTTGGGAGCCTCAATCTCTAGGAATCCCCCGAGCCTGCCATCGTAGAGTGGACGGATCGATTCGGTTTCTCCCATTGACGAGTCACTGCCTGAACCGCCGAGCACGTCATCACTGCTTGGCAGTTCATCCGCAAGGGAAACTCCATGCATGAAGCCGACAAAAACGTGACGTCGGATGGCTTGTGGCTGACTGGATCGCATGGGCCGAGCCAGATATTTAATGTCGATGTAGAGATCCGGCTCGACAATGGTCATACCAAACCCATAACGGGGAATCGAGCGCTCATATTGGCACGAGCCGCCCTGGATCCCTGGGATTGGATCGTCAATGCAGACCTTTCCATGGTGGATTTTGATCATCTGATCAACCGCGAACTTCCCGAACCCTGGACATGTTCCCTTTGAATTCTCAATCCCACCGAGCGAAGAACCCACAGTGGGCGCCAATTGTCGTTGTTTTGTCACGACAGATGTCCTCGTGCAAGGACTTAGGTGTGAGGCCATCACCGATGGGTGGTGACTCAAAGAGATTGAACGAGAACGGGAGGCGGGTTTACCTAGGTTCGGCCCCTCCGATGGAGGTAATAGCCTACGTCCTGCTTTGTGTCTAGATTAATGGAGATCTCAGTTAGAAGGATGCAGGATCGCTAACCTAGCTTTTTGAGGATGACTAACTTGGGCTTTTGCCTCTGGGGGTTTGTCTTTATATATAGGCCAAGGCCCCAGGTTTTACAAGAGAGTCCAGGTCATAACATGACCCGTAACCTAACATATCTCTGTCTTTGTCTTGACTTTCAAGCAAGCAAAGTTTTCGGCGTCCTCCACCTTTTAGGCTTTGAGCCGCCACCTTCTCATGTTGGGCCACCATCGTACTACTTGGTAAATCATCTTATCTTTTGTCTTCATAACACGACCCATCTTAGGCCCAATCATTAAGCCACCAATAGATCGACTCGGCCCACTAGGCGAGTCATATCATGAAGCTATATCCCCAACAATATCGGTGCTTAGTGGAGAATGTTAAGTTGAACTTCCACTTAGAACTTTATGCTACACTAGATCATGACTTAAATAGTGGACTATGCCTTGAACTACAAGTTTTCTGTGGAACTAGTTTCACACAAATCCTTAACCGATATTGGGTTACCGCAAGGCTTCTCCTAAGGTGGAGCGTATACATCATACTCCAAGGCCTTTCATGAATTTATTAGAGAACACCCAATTCTCACAAACTGCGACGTTTAACAGTCAAATTCATATAGGTGTCTTCCTCAAGAGATGTTATGCAGGACAACATCTCTTCTTACATAAATAAGCCACTTGGAACACATTAAGATAAGTATCGACCTTCCATGTAGAACATGAGAGTATTGCATCTTCACGGAGTGGGATATTAATATAGGGATACTCTCCTTCCAGCTAACCAACAGCTTGTCTCCCACTTCTACTTCACGGGATCTCCAATCACATAGAGTGGGTTACCACTATGGATAACTCATACGATGGGTCTCAAACCCATCTCCATCGATGAATTATCTATCACATAAGCTGATAAACCCTTTGTGAAGGGATCTGCCAAAATTTTAGACGTTTGGATATAATCCAACAAAATAACTTCGGAGTTCTTAAATTTTCGGACAGATTTAAATCTCCTCTTCACATGCCTTGAGGACTTCATATTATCCTTAGAACTATTTATCTTGATGATCACAGTTTGGTTATCACAGTTCATTAGGATAGCGGGTATTGGTTTCTCAACGAAAGGTAAGTCCATCAAGAGATGAAGAAGCCACTCTGCTTCAACAATGGTTGTGTCTAATGTCGTGAGTTCTGCTTCCATAGTTGACCTTGTTAAGATGGTCTGCTTGCAAGAATTCCAGGAAACAACATCAGCACCAAGTGTAAAAACATAACCACCTGTGGCCTTAATCTCATCAGCATTAGATAGCGAGTTTTAGTCACTATAACCCTCAAGTACCCTTTATAGTGAATCTCATAGCTCGTAGTGCCTTTCAAACATTGATACCTCTCTCAAGCACATGCCAATGATCATCTCCCGGTGTTGATTCAATTTGGCTTAGTTTGCTCACAGCAAACGAGATGGCATGCCTTGTGACACTTGCCAAATACATAAGCGAGCCAATAATCTGAGGATATCTCAGTTGATCTCTAGCAATCCGTCGATTCTTTCGAAGCAACACACTAGCATCATATGGAGTTCGAGAATACTTGCAATCGCTATACCCAAAATGACTCAAGACCTTTTCCACATAGTGAGATTGAAGCAGTGTAATCCCACCATTCTCATCTCTCAGTTGCTTGAAGTTCAGAATAACATCAGCTACTCCTAGATCCTTCATCTCAAAATAACGAGATAAGAAATCCTTAACCTCCTTGATTAAGTTTGGTTCCAAAGATCGTCAACAAAGCTTGCAACGGTTAATGTTCTTTCGAACTTCTCATGCCACTACGTAGGAGCTTTTTTAAGTACATATAAAGACTTAAATAACTTGCACACCTTTCCTTCCTGACAAGGTACTACAAAACCATTGGGATGATCCATGTAAATTTCCTCGTCCAAATCTCCATTCAGGAAAGCGGTCTTAACATCCATTTGATGAACGAAAAGACCGTGTGAGGGAGTCAGTGATAGTAGCACCCAAATAGTGGTCAGTCTAGCTATAGGTGAGTAAGTATCAAATAAGTCTTCACCTTGTTTCTGGGTATAACCCTTGGTCACAAGTTGTGCCTTGTACTTTTCAATTATACCATCAGGTCTAAGATTTTTTTTTTGAACAACCACTTACATCCTATAGGTTTTCACATGTAAGGACGATCAGTAATTCCCCAGGTCTCTTTCACTAAGATGGAAGTCATCTCGCTATGAACAACTTCCTTTTAGTAGTCAGCATGAGAAGATCCATAGGCTTATGAAATAGTCATGGGTCTGTCATCCATGAGGTACACAATGAAACCATCATCAAAGGAGTACTTTGCAGTTCTCTGTCTCTTACTCCTTACAGAATTTTCATTGTCATCCTCCATAGGATTCTCAACGTGTTCCATTGCAATGGTGGGTTCAGGAATTACAGCTAATTCCTAAAGAGATAGAGTAGTTCTCTCCTGATTTGATGATCTAGGCATATCCTTCATAGGAAATATGTCCTCAAAGAAAGTCGCATCATTCAACTCCATAATTGTACAAACATGCATGTTGGATACGTCATATTTTATTATCAAAAATCTATAGCCAATGCTATGAAAGGCATAGCTGAGAAGAACAAAATCCATGGTTTTATGCTTTGTGGGAACTAGGTTTAGGACATGAAATGTAGTCATTAGCGCCTCCCCCGCCATGCCTTGGAAAGACCCGATGTGTCTAACATGGCGTTAAACAAATCAGTTAGAGTTTAGTTCTTTCTTTCTGCCACCCCATTTGATTGAGGTGAGTAGGGACGCGTTCTCTCTTTGTTTATACCATGTTCCACACAAAACAAACCAAATTCATTGGAAGAATACTCTTCACCATTATCAGACCTAAGACATTTAATTTTTTGATCAAGTTGGTTTTCTCCTTCAGCTTTATAGTTGAAGAAGTTTAAAGCCTCATCTTTTGATTTCAGAAGGTACGCATAACAATATGTAGTGGAGTCATCAAACAAAGTCATGAAGTATTTCTTTCTACCTTTTGTTAACACACGATTCAACTCACAAAGATCAAAATGTATAATCTCTAGTGGCGCCATGTCTCTTACCTCTGCAGTCTTATGGGACTTGTGAGGTTTCTTAGCTTGCACACACACTTGGCACTTGGAGCCCTTGACAGTAGTGAATTTCAGACTTAAACTCATATTGGCTCACCGCGTCATGCAACAAAAGTTAATATGATAAATTCGCGAATGCCAAATATTAGACTCATCATCATAGAAAACATGATTAATAACTTTAGTGCAAATATCTGACGAAGATAGGCGGAACAAGCCTCCACACTCATCGCCTTTTCCAACAAATTTTCCATACTTAGATATTACAACTTTATTGGACTCAAAAATTAACTTAAAACCATATCGACATAAACGGGAACCGCTAACAAGATTCTTATTGATGGAGGGCACATGATGAACGCTCTTCAGGCGCACGATCTTCCCTGAAGTAAACTTCAGATCAACCATACCAACACCATGAACAGCGACATGCGACCCAATCCCCATCAGCACGGGAGAAGTCCCCGTGATCTGATAAGAAGGAAAGATGGAAGCATCAGCACAAACATGTGCGTTGGCACCGGTGTCACTCAACCAATAAGGAGAATGGCAAACTGAAAGTACGGTAGGGAAAATACCTTACCCAGATTCCTTCATCTCAGTATCACTGACGACAACATTGGCAGAATTGCCACTCTTCTCATGTTCACGCTCCTCATAGAGGTTAGGACATCTCGGAGCCCAGTGATTAGGATCACCACAAACATGGTATAGTCCTTTCCCCTTCTTATGAGAATTCTCCTTGAAGTAGGTAGAGTGTGCCGGCTTGTTCTTTGCATCAAACTTGTCTTTGCTCTGAGATTTGTTCTTGTTGTTTTTGGGCTTGTTGGGTTGGAAGTTCTTCTTCTGTACCATGTGGGCAGTAGAAGCTCCCTCGGCAACTCGAGCATGTGTGTCTTTAGCTCTTGTTGTTTCTTCAACATCAAGATAGCTAATGAGATCCGAAACAGTAAACTCTTGTCTCTTGTGTTTCAGAGAAGTAGCAAAATTGCCCCACAAAGGTGGAATGGCAATGATGCCTCCAACAACAATTTTTTCCGACAACACACACTTAAAGTACTCAAGTTCCTTTGTGAGCGATTGTATCTCATGAGACTACTGAACAACACAACGCTCATCATTCATCTTGTAGTCATAGAATTGCTCCATGATGTATAACTCACTACGAGCGTCTGATGCCCCAAAGTTGGCCTCGAGCGCAGGCCACATGTCCCTGCCGTTGTTAGACGACATATACGAGTCCATAATGGAATCATCAAGGACACTCAGAAGGGCGCCCTTGAAGAGGGTATCGATCTTCTCAAACGCTTCCTGATGTGCAAGATTAAGATCGCCCTCAGGCTTGCCCTTGGTGGCATCATAGCAGTACATGGTCTGAAACCAGTAAACCGTTCTCGTGCGCCACCTCTTATATTGCACCACCTTGAAGGTGGGTGGCTTTAAATGCGCAGCAAAACCGCTCGGAGTAATTTGCCTATAATCAGTTTTTTTGGATTGTTGAATATATGAGAAAATTACCGTGAGTTTTAATTCTCAAACAGAGGGGACAGAATTGCATACGGTGCAATGAGAGCCGAACTGCCGGTGTTGATGAAGAGGTTGCCGTGATCCGAGAAGAAGTCGTCGTCCGGAAAGTAGTTGCTGCCAGCAGTCGCGCGAGAACGCTCTCTAAAAACTTAATCGCCCCTCTCCTGTACAAGATCATGAGAGGCGAGGTTTCAGAAGCTTTTTGTCCCTTCTCACGGAGCACGGAGGAAGGAGGAATGGAGAAGGCTTGCGTGGCGGCGCAATGTTCTTGAACAAGGTGAAACCATATGCTATAGCGGAGGCTAGGGTAGACGTCTTCATGTATATATATTGCGGGCCGGGTAGATCATGAGAGTAAACCCTCGTTCAAGTCGGTAGCCATCCCACGATCCAAAAAAGTTCGGAAACGGCTGAGTAACTAACGTGTCCGTCAATTAGTTGGTCATTTGGTTGTGGAAGGAATAGTTGATTTGTTGAAACATGCCACTACCTATTATATTTTGTTCCCCCTCCTTTTGGGAACCTTTTCCACTTAAACCCTAAAATTTGGAGTGAGGGAGAAAAAATTAACGAGGATGACAATAAATACTTGACTGGGCCTTTTACTATTTCTTCATGGTAACTAATAGGGCACTTGACCCCGGTAATATACCCATTGACTTCTTTGAAAGCTGCTCGGACACTGTGCAAACTAATTGCAATATGGATGAGGGAGAATCACTCTAATACCTAAAATATCTTTTGTTGACAACATTCAACAATTCATACCTATTTGTCTCTTAAAATGCATGTTTGTACAAATAGATTACAAAACTCAAAGCATGAGATTAGAACCTTTTGCCAACAAACTTATCAGCAATAACCAAAACATATTTTTGAAACAAAGCATGTCGTAGATGGTATTTTGGTCCTCGATGAACTCCTACATCATACTCATGTTTTAAAGTAAATGGGAGTGATATGCAAACTTATTTTTAGGAAGCATACGATAAGTTAAGTCGTGACTTTCTGATGGAACATCATACCATGGGATGTATTAGTCCTGTTTGGTGTGATTGCATTAGAAGCATCACGCATGAAGAACTTTTTTTAGGGAAACGCGTGGAGAACTTAAGACATGTTTGGTTGTCATTTTTGATTTGTTTGCACTGCATGCTTGATCCAGTCTGGTCCGGTTGAGAAAAATCAGCCCAAAAACAATGATCTGCACATTGTTTGATTGCCCGCATTGCATCAATGGCTATTTTAGGATATTCTATTCGGTTGTCCACATATGTGCTTCAGGAGTGAGCATATGCAAACCATGTTGTTTGACTGCATGCAGCGTGTATGTTATGTTCACCCCTTTAAAATGTGGTTGCCCACCTTATCACCACATTTACAACACAACAGTAGGGAGAACATACAACACTACCCAATTAACAGCCAAACAACGGCTAAACAAGAGGCAAACAGCAGATAAACAATGCATATTAGTAGGGGGTAAGTTTTAAGACAGCATGGGCATCCAGATAAACAGTTCTCATATTATTACTTCAATATATTTTTACTGAAGATTACTCGAAATATTCATGTTCATACAATCAAATCTTACTAAAATATACTCCGGTAAAAACGTGTGGGGTAGCATCTAGTGTTCATATACGGTGAACATCATTTCAGTTTTCTATGAATAAATTTGTAAAGTCGACTGAGATATAGATGCTCATGTCTTGGCTCGTAGTAGGGAGGGAGGCATTCCGTGATGGTGTTAGAGCAACTCCAACGGTTCCACATATCTCTAAAGTAATCATCGTTTACGGGAAGTTGAGGCAAGAAAACATCTCCAATAGGTCTCGTAAACTTACCGTAATTTTTAGAAGAATTGTTGGAGTTGCTCTTATGCCGTGCTACACTCGGCACTTGGGCGATTGTAATGCAAACAACTATTTTCAAGTAATATACACCCCCATTTTATAGCAACAGACGATATCTGATTTTACATCCCATTTAACCAATCTACAATGCGTGGGCGATAACTGCACCAGTGCTGATAAATGCTATATAATCACACTGCTACAGAAGAGGAGAGCACAAATTGATCACTAATCAAGCATATGACGACCGAGTGGACAACACAGCGTACACTACACTACCTAGCCTGCGAGAACCCATCGACTCGTCAGAACGGGTTCCAAGCCTGCGACATGCCGCTGTGCCGCGTATAGCCGTCGTCTACGCTCCACTCCGGCTTCGGGTCGCCGCCGCTGCTTTCCACCATGTCGCCTAGCAGGTCCCTGAAGCTCCTGAACGGCAATGGCGCCACCGGCCAGTGCTCCGGGGCCGTGAGGAGGCCGGTGGAGTACTCCTGATGCCCATAGAAGCTGTCGGTGATCGCAGCCATGGGCATGCGGCCAACGGTGTCGATAGGTGCTACGGGCAGAAGCGCCGGCGCCATGCCGACCTCGCTGCTCAGGGAACCTGATGACTCGTCGGAGGCCGGTGTTGGAGCAGCGGTTGTGCTTTTGCAGAACACCCTGCACAGCACCCAGTCCTCCTGCGCGTTTTGCAGTATTTCCATTTTAATTAGCACTTATGTCCTCTCTAGATAATTGGATTTGATAGACACTCAAGTTTCAAACTGGTGCATATTGCCTGACGGCATTGAAAAATAGATAATGATAAATATGGATTAGAGGGAGTGTATAAACTAATCTTTCTTTTTTTTTTGCGAGAAAATACACGTTTTCATTTGTGACCTTAAGGAGTCATAATAGCCACAAGTTCTTAACAGCCAACAGGCTGCTTGATTTCCACTAACAAAAGAAACTGGCAACTTGGCAATTTGGCATGCCATTGTCAAAATATTATTTTGTCAACTTGAGCTCCACTTTGACAAAAAAAAAAGAGTCAAATTTGGATGAAGGCAGAAATGATAACGAGACGGCCAGATCTTCCTCAGCATCGCGTTGTTTAACGCCGCGCTGATGTACGGCGACGGCGCCAAGAGAACAACCTTGGACGTTGCCTTCAACAAAGCTTGGAACGACAATGATGATACGTCATATGTGCGTACCACGTTTGCATTTCAATAAGCTAGACTAGGTCACCAACAATGATTGCCAAGTGGCATGTATAGTCGTCGTAAGTATATATACGTAGTAGTAGTTTATCTTATCGGGATCGACGCAGCACGTACGTACGTGCAGCTCGCCAGAATACAAAAGAACTGTTTTTCTGGCGGTCAAAATTAGCAATGTTCAACTATGGGCAGCAGACGAACAGGATACCTTCCTCTGCACGAACGGGGGCGAAATAATAAAAGGGGTAAGCCCAATCAGTGAGCACATTTTCTCTATACGCCTCCCTCCCAAAGGGGAGCCAGATTCCGTTACTTGTTATAACTGAAAAACATAATCAACGAGTACTATTACTGTCTGACTCATTACACAATCAACTTATGTAAAACTAATTCGTTCATCCAGACTCGTCCGTCCTGCTCCTAGTCATGCAAAACAAATGGTGTCCAACAGACATAGAATGGCCGCGCAAACATGCAACCCGATCGAGCCGTCGATCCGCAACAGTCACCAGAACGTGCGGCGTGCATGAGGTGCAGAAGTGGCACACGTACGTACCTCGGGTAGGAGAGGCGGCAGCGAGCCCTGGTGGACCGGCGGCGGGCGGCCCTCGACGACGCGGAACTCGTGCATGACCCACTCGGTCTTGGTTCCCCGGGGGGCTCTCCCGCGGTAGAAGACGAGCGTCTTGCGCATCCCGACGACCGCCGCCGCGCCGTCGCCGGTGATGACGCGGTCCTTGCCCGTGGCCTTCCAGTAGCCGGTGTGCGTGGCGCGGTTGGTGCGCTGCCCCGTCGCGTACTTGCGGTCGTGCCGGCTGAAGAAGTACCACTCCCTGCCGCCCACGCACGCCGCGTCTGCGTGTATCCAACAATGGGTAAGAGACGATGAGCAGGATGGATAAAATACGTTGCTGTTCTACGGTATTCATGTTGATAATTTGAATATCAAAGCGGAAACATAGCACCAAGGTTTCGTGGTGTAGTTGGTTATCACGTCAGTCTAACACACTGAAGGTCTCCGGTTCGAACCCGGGCGAAGCCATCATCAGCTGTTAATTTTTTCACCTTCATTCCATCAACCTTTTTGCACTCCAAAACTGAAAGTTTCCCTTCTGCTGGTGTATAATCTGGGTGCATGATGGAAGGGGCGACAGATCGTACCTGGAAGCTCCCATGGCTCGCACTTGTTGAGGTCGACGTCGACCATGTCCACGCCGCCGCCGCCGCCGCGGCCACCGCCGCCGGAGAGCTTGTGGCAGAGGTAGTCGAGCACGAGCTCGTGGTCCCTCGGGTGGAACCGGAACCCCGGCGGCAGCCTTGCCTCCACCATGCTCATCGAGCTGCTCATTTTCGGTCCTCCCAGAGGCCGAGAAACAGCCAGAAAAAAGATTGGATAGATAGAGAAGAACTCGATGGGGCCGGGGCCGGGGCTGGGCCCGGTATTAATAGAGGAGGAGATCTTGCTAGCCATGGACCCATTGTGAGCATGTCACTACGAAAGTAGAGTCTGACGCAACGACGATGGGCACTGTTGGATGATGCAAATTCTTTTGAACCAATCGTATGTTGCATATGAATAAAAAATGGCG
Organism: Hordeum marinum; assembly: GCA_022496015.1. Lineage (NCBI taxonomy): Eukaryota > Viridiplantae > Streptophyta > Magnoliopsida > Poales > Poaceae > Hordeum > Hordeum marinum. The sequence goes on from CM039673.1 coordinate 498,011,944, forward strand.
CCGGTGATTATTCATTGCTATTCTGGATATTCCTCGAGTCTCGATCAAACAGTAACAGCCTACCATGTGATACGACGGCCAGATACTCAGATTGATGGTCCATGTACCATCGCGTCGATCTACGGGGCCGTCTGCTTCCGTCCCAGCTCTCAGAAACTTCTGATAAAACCGACGGCGACCGCCAAAGTGGCGACGGCGATCTTCGTGATCCACGGACATGTCAATCGTCAAGCCAAGAATGGCGTATCCTCAGTCACAGGGCTAATCCAAAACTGCCAAACTAACACTGTCTTCTGACCTCTGACAAACACCGGACGACCCTGAGCCCGTTCCTTCGTTTGCGTGTGTTCTTGGCCATGACCCATGGCTCCCATCCCGTGGCAGACAACCGCTCCAAGCAGGCCTTTTGTTACTGTGCTACTGTGACCGGTGAGACCATGTCAAGGACTTTTTTACGTCCGGCAACCCCCGACTGCCTAAAGGATGGATGGATTGGTTGAGTTAAAGATGGCAAAGAAACAGATGGTGACAACCTCCCTCAAAAAGGAGATGGTGCAAGTTGGTTTTCACTTTCAGTAGGCAGAGTCCATCGATCGCCATCGACTTTGCAGCTGAAAGAAATGAGTTCTAATACGTGAACCTGCGCCTTTTAATGCTTGTTTTGGTAAATTCCCGGTGGAGGAGAAGGTGGAGAAATGGTGCCTACTGTTGTCGCCGTCGGCAGTCGGCAGTTGGACAAGTCCATAGCACATGGTTCTCTCCGTAGACTGTAGCTATGTGCACGTCGTTTTCAGTACAGCGACAAGGGATTGTAAGTTCTTGTCTAAAAAATCAGTATTATGTTTCTGTACACACCCTTTTGCCCGATTCAGATTCAGGGGATGCAGCAGGGCGCCATACAGTAACTACGGCGTCATCGATCTCAGTCAAGTCTGAACTCCGAACACAAACTCCTGGAAGAAAAGTAGACTTTTAGAAAAAAGTCTACTCTCTGAACCGAACAAAACCAGCTGCTGCTGTCTGACTTGTGAGCACATGATAAGCAGTACTGTAGTAGTACAGGTCGTCCACTCTTCTCAGGAGATAGTCATGTCGGTCCTTTTCAGGGAAGGAGATCTAGTGAGCATTTAGAATGAACCTGCAGCTGTAGGAGGAGATCTAGCCAGGCAACGATCGATCCTGCCATGCCACACAATTCAAAACTATCAGATGCATATGCAAGCAGGAGCGTGTGTGATGGATGCACCTGAACAAAAGGCCATGTCAAACACGTAAAGCCAAGATCCCCGCGAGAGGCAGTCGGCGTGGTTACCAGCTCCCCGTAGGCAGATGGTCTAAGGGCCTGTTTGTTTACATGGATTTTTTGGTGTAGGAACTAAAAATAGTCCCTTTTAGAGACTTTTTTATCAAACGGGAGGGACTTTTAGAGACTAAACTAGGTTTTTTGGACTAGAAAAAAGAAGACCCTAGTAGAGTCTTTTTGGGACTTTTCCTGGCCTGCCTCCCACCTCGCATCGCCTCGCTCCAGCCGGCCTGCACATCGCGTCGCATCACATCGCTACCCTCGCCGCCCCGTCTTGCGCCTGCAGCCGCCGGCCCACCCCGCCCCTCAAGCCGCCGCCGCTCCCTGCGACTCCAGCCGCCGCCCCGCCCCGCGACTCCAGCCGCCGCCCCGCCCCTCGACTCCAGCCGCCGCCCCGACCACCGCGACTCCAGCCGCCGCCCCGACCACCGCGACTCCAGCCGCCGCCCCGACCACCGCCTCCAGCCGCCGCTGCTCCTCGCGCCTTCGGCCGCCGCCCGCTCCTCCACTCCCGCACTGCCCCGGCCCGTGCCCCGGCTGCAGTGCCCGGAGCCGCCACCGCCACCGCCATGGACGGCGATGATATTAGGGGCAGCATGGTCTTTTAGCATGTCATTTATTATCTCTAGTCCCTGTTTAGTCCCTGAAAACAAACAGATAGGGACTAGAGACTTTTTACTTGGGACTAAAAAAAATCCTAGGACTTCTTAAACAAACAGGGCCTAAATTCCTCAAACAATGTCAAGTGGGAAGCATAGCAGCCATAATGTGGCAAGTGCCCAATCAGCGTGTGAGGTTAACGGAAGCAGTGAGGCAACGCAAGCCGACACCTGCACCTCATAGCCAAGAACAAAATAGGAATGAAAGAAACAAATACACCAACATCTAGTAACTCTTATTTTAGTTATAGTACTGTCTCCGTTCCAAAATAATTGAAGTTTTAAAATTGTTCTAAGTTAAGTCTTTATATTTGACCAGTACATAAAAATATATGCAAAGATCTACAATATCAAATATAAAAAATATATAATAAATCTAATGAAACAAATTTGGTTTTGTAGATGATGAGATATTATTTTATAAATTTGGTCGATCTTAATTAATGAAGTTTGACTTACGGCAGACCTAAAACTTCAATATTTTTGAAACAGAGGGAGTAGAGCATTGCTTTAGAGGTGAAATGAGGTGATACCAACACCTCATTTCTAGCTCGCAAAAGAAAAGGAAAAAAAGAAGGGAAAACATACACTAGGATCTAGCATCACTACTGGAACCAGGTGCTTTGTTGTCTGCCATGGCAGACAGCAATGGCCCACCCACTGACGGCAAAGACCTTTGCCATCCGCCACCAGACGACCACCCTTTCGGCACCATGAACTCCGGTAAAGGGGTGCTTTGTCGTCTGTCGGACTCAAAACCGGCGGATCTCGGGTAGGGGGTCCCGAGCTATGAGACTAGGATCGATGGTAACAGGGAACGAAGGAGATGATGTTTACCCAGGTTCAGGCCCTCCTATGGAGGTAAAACCCTACGTCCTGCTTGATTATTTTGATGGTATAAAGGTTACAGAGTTGATCTACCTCGAGATCGAATAGCTAAACCCTAGATGAGTTGTTCTTTGTCCTACAACCTAAAACCCTCCGGCTTATATAGACGCCAAGGGTACCTAGGGTTTACAGTACATGGTCGGTTACACATCGAAGGGAAACACATGCCTATCTACTATTCTTGGAGGGCACGCCACGATTCCCGAAGCTTCCTTCCTGGAGCAGGGCCTTCGATCAATCCAATGCTCGGTAAATGGCCCATATAGTCCGGCCCATAAGAAACAGGTCGGCCACCCGAGGACCCCTTAAACCAGGACTCCCTCAGTAGCCCTAGGACTAGCCTCCAATGCCAAGGGTCTTAGCTCCAGCTTCGCTTAATCAGAGTCTTCGGCTTGCGAAGCGAGTTCTTCTCCCCAATCAGTGATCGGCCGAGTTTAGTTCGGCCTCCGATGACATGTAGTTTTCCCGATCAGTGGATCGCCCGAACACCATGAATAGCTTAGCCCTAAAGGCCAAGCGTTAAGGAGCAAACAATGTTTCCTGACAACCTTTCTGACGAAAGGTCACGGGCCACCACGACCACTGAGCTAGATGCAAAAACTCGATTCGCGGTCCGAGGCCATTTTTTCGTCAGCACGATGCATTAATGCATAAATTGTGCCCCGTTTGACATGGGATCTGATTAATCATGCGTGTACAACGGCACACACATATTGGGAAGCGGGGCGTTTCACAGCGCAGTAAAGGGAGGCTAACCGGCGACAAGCCCCATAAAAGGGAAAGAAAACCCCAAGGCCTAGTCGCGCTTCCTATTCGCATCCTCTGCTTCCCTAATCTCCTGAGCCTCCAGAGCCCAAATCCAGTTCTTCCACAACTCCCCCTCCGAGGTCGGCCATGGCTGGTTCCGGCTCCAACGGCAAGTGGGAGGCTTCCACGGCCACCGACCAGGATATCCGGGACCTGAAACAGTCCGGCTACCTCCCTGCCAGGGTCTACCACCGCATCACCGAGCCCAATCAGATGGTTCCCACTCCCATGCCCGGCGAGAGGGTGGTGTTCGTCCCCCACTTTATCCGGGGACTGATCTTCCCGCTCCACCCTTTCATCAAGGGCCTCATGTTCTTCTACGGGCTCGACTTCCACGACCTCCTGCCGAACTCCTTCATGCACATATCGACTTTCATCATAGTCTGTGAGGCCTTCCAACGGGTCGAACCGCACTTCAGAGTATGGCTCAAGGTGTTCAACATCAAGCCGAAGTGTGTCGTAGGCGAACACACAGACTGCGGTGGGGCAGTCATCAGCAAGATCCCCCACGTTTGATGGCCGTCCGATACCTTCATCGAAACCATCAAGACTTGGCAAAAAGAGTGGTTTTATATCATCGAGCAAAGGGAAGAAGGTCAGGATGCTCCAGCCGAGTTCAGATCCCCCCCCCACAAGATTGACCTCATGGTTCTGAAAGGGCCTCGACTGGGGGTCGGATGCGGGGGTGGATAACCTGCAGAAGCGCATTGCCTCAATGATCAAAGGAAAGATTGAGCTGGTCAACGTGGTCCAGATCATGCTTTGACGGCGCATCCTCCCAACATCTCTCCTGGGCTTATCAGCTTGACGATGAGCCTACTATTCGCCAACTCTTCCGCACCACTCCGGAGAAGCTATGGAAGGCATTGTTCAAAGCTCAGGAGAGATGGCCAGCCAAGGAGGAGGACAAGGGCCTACATGCCGATAACCCTCCTTCCCACATATAACATAGTTTTAATTGATCGGCTCTGCCGTCCGAAAGAAAATCTAAACCTTTCCAATCATGTTTGTAGAAATGGTTGATCAAAGCCACGGGCATCAACTGCCCGGCACCGCAGCCCGAGGACCCTAGGTCTGAGTTGCTGTCGGAGAAGCTCATCGTGGTGCCTTACTAGACACCAGATAAGAAGGGAAAGAAGAAGAAGAAAAGCCGAGGAGGTCTCCGCATCAAGGACCAGCCTGACACTATGTCCGAGGAAACCCATGCCTCCTCTAATCAAGAGGAAGAGCATGAGGACGAGGGGCAAGGCGATTCCCCCTCACAAGAAAGAGGGCGGCATCATCGAACACTACAGAGGACGTACCTCCTCTTGCCCCGAAGAAGGTGCGCCGACCACAGTTGATTTTGTCCGACGACAGTTCGGACTCGGATACCGAGTTCGAACACTTCGAGAAGGTTCCTCAGAGGAACCTAAGGGTCAAGCCCCCAGCTCGAAGGTAATAATCCGAAGACTCTCTGAGCTATTTAGGATAAGTTTTAAATGTTATTAACATGTGTGTGCCCTTTGATCTGTAGCCCACCACACGTTCTCCCCACCGACCAGGTCTCAGACGGGGAGACCCCACCCGCCGAGCTAGCGGAGAGTGGGACCGCATCGCATCCCACACCTCCGGGTGTCGCAAAGGATGATGCGGAGGTGTCATCCCACCAGGCTCCTTTGGAGCCGAACACCAGCGGTGAGGGTGACGTCATCACGGCCGAGGTTAATGCCTCAGCCGCCGAAGACTGGGAGGAGGAACCCCTCCCGAATACTAAGGAGACCAGACGAGGGGATGTCTAGTCCCTTCCAAGGTCAGCTTCGGAGTGCACCACACCTCCGAAGCCACCGGTTCAATCCCCGGTTGGAGATCGGTCTAACCGATCAACATCGACGCCACCGACCACTGGGTGGCCGGTTATGGAGGAGGCTCTATCAAGTCCCTCCATCACCGAGGATCACCGCACCCTTACGGGTGCGGTTTTGCAAGGCATCCAATTCATTGATAGCGGACTGAAGGAGGCCTTCAACGGTCTCTTGACGTGCTTCTAGGTGAGCCACGTAATGTTCTATTTCTGGAATATTAATTTATTACATTTGTGCTATCGTTATAGATATAGCAGCCCCCGAGCCCTAGGTGAGTTATTCACCTGGGGGTCAATCATAAATTAGTGTTTGAACATTGTAAGAGATGATATTTGTTCGGAATGTTCTAACGGCCCTTAAGAGGACCGAACATAGGGTCATGTTTATGATAGTTCGGAGGTTTGAACCCTTGTAATCTAATAGGGGTTTGTTACTTGTAGGCTTCGTCATCGGTGGCATCTGCTAATGTCGCCGAGCTAGACGAGCTAAATTGGAAGCTCAAGAGCTCCGAAGATGAGCTTGACGCTCTGAATGAGAGATTCGATGAGGCACAAGGTAAGCCAGATTGTAATATACGAATTTGTCATCACTAGTGATTCGTATTGTCGATGCAGTATGGTTATACGTTTGATGCTTACACAACCTGGGCGAAGGAAATTGAGAAACTCAAGGCCGAGCTGCAGAAGGCGAAACAAGAGGCTGCAGAGAGAAGGCGGCGGCCAAACAAGCGGTTGCCGCGCTTACCGCTTTAAAATCCACAAGTGCCAAGCATGAGCCTCGGGTGGAGAAAATCTAGCAGGAGCTCAAGGAGGCCAGCCACAAGTGTGAGGACCTTGAGCAGAAAGGCAAGGAGCAGGCCACCAAACTATCCACTTTGAAATCCAATCTCCAAAAGGAGCAAGTGGATAGGCGGTTCTTTGAAGAGCAAGTCTGACAAGTTAAGGCTATCAGGGATTGTAAGTCGTATTTACTACAGTGTGTCTTTGGTGATAGCAGGTTTGCATTGCTCACCAAAGTGTGGTGTTCCTCAGGCGCCTGCTCAGACCTCCAGAAGAGCATAGCAGACGCGAACCAGTTCTATGGTTCGCGAGGGGAAGGAGATGAAGCTTGGCTATTTTGGGCGCAATTTGAAACCTCTGAGCGCTCTCCTCTCCTCATCGAGCAGTTGAAGCAGCTGATGGAGCTACACCAGATGGTGGAGCCGGCCATGAAGGATCTTTGTATCCGGCTATGGCCCAACGAGCCATTGCCGAGCAGCTACTTAGGCCTGATGAAGAAGCTGAACGATGCCTTACGCGGGTTGACCCTTAGCCAGCTATCGGTACCCGAAGGCGGTAGTGTGAGGTGGACCAGGCAATCAGACCATAATGCTTTATAGCTTTCACTTAGCCGTAGGAGCGCGAAAAAGGAATGTGGGGGCTGATGACTAGCCCCCAGTGGTTTGTGATGTTCGGATGAACCGCAGCTAATGCCAATATCACATGGTTTGTACGAATACCAAACCCAATGCATGACACGGAATAACCTCTAACGAGGTTTTTAGTATAACACTGAAGCTCGGATTCGCAGACCGGTTCTCGCATACTATGACAGTCAGTTTTTGGCTTTCTCTCCTGAGGTGTTTGACCAGGCTAGCTGGAAACACAATCACGGTGGTTCTCCCTTTGCCTTTTTAGCCGAACAAGCGGAACGTAAAGGGGCAAGCACAAGAGCCGGGCAAACCAACTATTGACCCAAGACATAGTTCGGAACCAATGCATATAAAGCGAATTCCGAGACGTCGAATGCATAATCGATTGTGCTTAGGGTGATATTTTTAAAATTTGAGTCCCCGGTCTATTAGACAGTTGCATCGTAATGTGTACCAAACAGTTTCGCAAGAAGAGGGAGAAGATAGAGTATGTGCCCAAAAAAGACAGCGAAGCGACCATGTATAATGGATTTATATTTTGCTCAACAACTCTTATTTCTCAAATTGCCGAAGCAACTATTTACAGGTATTTGAAAATGAAATATAAATTTTACAGGAGGGGTTGTACTAGGGGTCTTCGATGGGTGACCTGACTGTTGGGAGACGTAGTAGTAAATCAACAAAATTCCTACGATCACCAAGATCTATCCATGGAGAAACCAGCAACGAGTGGGGAGAGATTGCATCTTCATACCTTTGAAGATCGCTAAGCGGAAGCGTTACAAGAACGCGGTTGGTGGAGTCGTAGTCGTAGCGATTCAGATCGTGATGGATTCCGATCTCAGCGCCGAACAACGGCGCCTCCGCGTTCAACACACGTACAGCCCGGTGACGTCTCCCACACCTTGATCCAGCAAGGAGGAGGGAGAGGTTGAGGGAGAGCTCCGGCAGCACGATGACATGGTGACGGTGGAGCTACGTGAACTCTGGCAGGGCTTCGCCAAGCGCTACACAGAACGAGGAAGAGGAAGGGTAGGGCTGCACCGAGAGAGAGAGAGAGACAGAGAGAGAGAGAGAGAGAGAGAGAGAGAGGCCGTGTCTCAAATCAGCCCAAACCCTTGGGTATATATAGGAGGAGGCAAGGGAGGGCTTCCTTGGCCTCTCCTCCAAGGAGGAGAGCTTCGGCCAAAGGTGGGGAAGAGTCCACCTCCCACAAGGGAGATGGATCTCCTCCTTTTAAATCCTTTTGCCCTATATCTCTTTACCCCAGACACATGGGCCTTTCTAGAAGGTCTTGGCCACCCCAAAAAGGGTTGACACACCTCCTCTAAGGGCCCACGATGTCCTATGGTCGTCACACTGCTCCTGGGGGTCTTCCGGCACCCTCCTGGCACCCGGTACACTACCGATGAGCCTGAAAACTTTCCGGTGACCAAAACTGGACTTCCTATATATCAATATTTACCTCCGGACCATTCCGGAGCTCCTCATGACGTCCGGGATCTCATCCGGGACTCCGAACAACTTTCAGTAATCACGTATACCATTTCCCTATAACCCTAGGGTCATCGAACCTTAAGTGTGTAGACCCTACGGGTTCGGGAGACATGTAGACATGACCGAGACATCTCTCTGGTCAATAACCAACAGCGGGATCTGGATACCCATGTTGGCTCCCACATGCTCCATGATGATCTCATCGGATGAACCACGATGTCGGGGATTCAATCAATCCCGTATACAATTTCTTTTGTCTATCGGTATGATACTTGCCCGAGATTCGATCGGTCGGTATCTCTATACCTTGTTCAATCTCGTTACCGGCAAGTCTCTTTACTCGTCCCGTAATAAATCATCCCGTGACTAACTCCTTAGTCACATTGAGATCATTATGATGATGTCTTACCGAGTGGGCCCAGAGATACCTCTCTGTCACACGGAGTGACAATTCCCAGTCTCGATTCGTGCCAACCCAACAGACACTTTCGGAGATACCCGTAGTGCACCTTTATAGCCACCCAGTTACGTTGTGACGTTTGGCACACCCAAAGCAATTCTACGGTATCCGGGAGTTGCACAATCTCATGGTCTAAGGAAACGATACTTGACATTGAAAAGCTTTAGCAAACGAACTACACGATCTTGTGCTATGCTTAGGATTGGGTCTTGTCCATCACATCATTCTCCTAATGATGTGATCCCGTTATCAACGACATCCAATGTCCATGGTCATGAAATCGTGACCATCTATTGATCAACAAGCTAGTCAACTAGAGGCTCACTAGGGACATGTTGTGGTCTATGTATTCACACATGTATTACGGTTTCCGGTTAACACAATTATAGCATGAACAATAGACAATTATCATGAACCAGGAAATACAATAATAACCATTTTATTATTGCCTCTAGGGCATATTTCCAACAGTCTCCCACTTGCACTAGAGTCAATAATCTAGTTACATTGTGATGAATCGACCACCCATAGCAATCTGGTGTTGATCATGTTTTGCTTGTGAGAGAGGTTTAGTCAACGGATCTGCGACATTCAGATCCGTATGCACTTTACAAATATCTATATCTCCCTCCTGAATGTAATCACGGATGGAGTTGAAGCGGTGCTTGATGTGTCTTGTCTTCTTGTGAAACCTGGGCTCCTTCACAAGGGCAATAGCTCCAGTGTTATCACAGAATAGAGTCATCGGGCCTGACGCACTTGGAATTACTCCTAGGTCGGTGATGAACTCTTTCATCCAGACTCCTTTCTTTGCTGCTTCTGAAGCAGCTATGTACTCCGCTTCACATGTAGGTGCCGCCACGATGCTTTGCTTTCTACTGCACCGGCTGGCTGCCCCTCCCTTCAAAACATACACATATCCGGTTTGCGACTTGGAGTCGTCCGAATCTGTGTCGAAGCTAGCATCAACGTAACCCTTTACGACGAGCTCTTTGGCACCTCCATATACGAGAAACATTTCCTTTGTCCTTTTCAGGTACTTCAGGATATTCTTGACCGCTGTCCAGTGTTCCGCTCCGGGATCACTTTGGTACCTCCCCACCAAACTTATGGCAAGGTTCACATCAGGTCTGGTACACAGCACGGCATACATAATAGAGCCTATGGCTGAAGCACAGGGGATGACACTCATCTCTTCTCTATCCTTTGCCGTGGTCGGGCATTGAGTCGTACTCAATCTCACACCTTGTAACACAGGCAAGAAACCCTTCTTGGACTGATCCATATTGAACTTCTTCAATATCTTTTGAAGGTATGTGCTTTGTGAAAGACCTATGAGGCGTCTCGATCTATCTCTATAGATCTTAATACCTAATATGTAAGCAGCTTCTCCAAGGTCCTTCATTGAAAAACACTTATTCAAGTAGGCCTTTATACTTTCCAAGAGTTCTATATCATTTCCCATTATCAGTATGTCATCCACATATAATACGAGAAATGCTACAGAGCTCCCACTCACTTTCTTGTAAATACAGGGTTCTCCATAAACCTGTACAAATCCAAACGCTTTAATCACTTCATTAAAGCGAATGTTCCAACTCCGAGATGCTTGCACCAGCCCATAGATGGAGCGCTGGAGCTTGCATACCTTGTTAGCATCTTTAGGATCGACAAAACCTTCCGACTGCATCATATACAGATCTTCCTTGAGGAAGCCATTAAGGAATGCCGTTTTGATGTCCATCTGCCAGATCTCATAATCATAAAATGCGGCAATTGCTAACATGATTCGGATAGACTTCAGCATCGCTACGGGTGAGAAAGTCTCATCGTAGTCAACTCCTTGAACTTGTCGATAACCCTTAGCGACAAGCCGAGCCTTATAGACGGTCACATTACCATCCACGTCAGTCTTCTTCTTAAAGATCCATTTATTTTCAATGGCTTGCTTATCATCAGGCAAGTCCACCAAAGTCCACACTTTGTTCTCATACATGGATCCTATCTCGGATTTCATGGCTTCAAGCCATTTCTTGGAATCTGGGCCTGCCATCGCTTCTTCATAGTTCAAAGGTTCACCATTGTCTAACAACATGATCTCTAGGATAGGGTTGCCGTACCACTCTGGTGCGGAACGTGTCCTAGTGGACCTTCGACGTTCAATAGTAACTTGATCTGAAGTTTCATGATCATCATCATTAACTTCCTCTCCAGCCGGTGTAGGCTCCACAGAAACAACTTCCTGTGCTACGCTACTCTCCGGTTCGAGTGGAGGTACAATTACCTCATCAAGTTCTATTTTCCTCCCACTTACTTCTTTCGAGAGAAACTCTTTCTCGAGAAAGGATCCATTCTTGGCAACAAAGACTTTGCCCTCGGATCGTAGGTAGAAGGTAAACCCAATAGACTCTTTGGGATATCCTATGAAGACGCACTTTTCCGCTTTCGGTTCGAGCTTCTCAGGTTGAAGTTTATTCACATAAGCATCGCATCCCCAAACTTTTAGAAACGACAGCTTAGGTTTCTTTCCAAACCACAATTCATACAGTGACATCTCAACGGATTTTGATGGTGCCCTATTTAAAGTGAATGCGGCAGTCTCTAATGCATATCCCCAAAACGATAGCGGTAAGTCGGTAAGAGACATCATAAATTGTACCATAGCTAATAGAGTGCGATTACGACGTCTAGACACACCATTTCACTGAGGTGTGCCAGGCGGCGTGAGTTGTGAAACAATTCCACATTTCCTTAGGTGCGTGCCAAACTCGTGACTTAAATATTCTCCGCTACGATTAGATCATAGGCACTTTATTTTCCTGTCACGTTGATTCTCTACCTCACTCTGAAATTCCTTGAACCTTTCAAAAAATTTAGACTTATGTTTCATTAAGTAGACATACCCATATCTAATCAAGTCATCAGTGAGGGTGAGAACATAACGGTAGCCACCACGAGCCTCGACACTCATTGGACCGCATACATCGGTATGTATTATTTCCAACAAGTCAGTCGCTCGCTCCATTGTTCCGGAGAACGGAGTATTGGTCATCTTGCCCATGAGACATGGTTCGCACGTGTCAAATGATTTGAAATCAAGAGACTCCAAAAGTCCACCAGTATGGAGCTTCTTCATGCGTTTGACACCAATATGACCAAGGCGGCAGTGCCACATGTAAGTGGGACTATCGTTATCAACCTTACACTTTTTGGTACTCACACTATGGACATGTGTAACATCACGTTCGAGATTCATCAAAAATAAACCATTGACCAGCGGGGCATGACCATAAAACATCTCTCTCATATAAATAGAACAACCATTATTCTTAGATTTAAATGAGTAGCCATCTCGCATCAAGCGAGATCCAGATACAATGTTCATGCTCAAAGCTGGTACTAAATAACAATTATTAAGGTTTAACACTAATCCCAAAGGTAGATGTAGAGGTAGCGTGCCGGCGGCGATCACATCGACCTTGGAACCATTCCCGACGCGCATCGTCACCTCGTCCTTTGCCAGCCTCCGCTTATTCCGCAGCTCCTGCTTGGAGTTACAAATGTGAGCAACTACACCGGTATCAAATACCCAGGAGCTACTACGAGCGCTGGTTAGGTACACATCAATAACAAGTATATCACATATACCTTTAATGTTGCCGTCCTTCTTATTCGCTAAGTAGTTGGGGCAGTTCCGCTTCCAATGACCGGTACCCTTGAAATAAAAACACTCAATCTCAGGCTTGGGTCCATTCTTGTTCTTCTTCTTCCCGACAACTTGCTTACCGGGCACGGCAACAGCTTTGCCGTCCTTCTTGAAGTTCTTCTTACCCTTGCCTTTCTTGAAACTAGTGGTCTTATTCACCATCAACACTTGATGCTCCTTTTTGATCTCGACCTCTGCTGATTTCAGCATCGAGTACAACTCAGGAATGGACTTCTCCATCCCTTGCATGTTGTAGTTCATCACAAAGCTCTTGTAGCTAGGTGGAAGCGACTGGAGGATTCTGTCAATGACCGAGTCATCCAGGAGATTAACTCCCAGCTGAGCCAAGCGGTTGTGTAGCCCAGACATCTTGAGGATGTGCTCACTGACAGAACTATTCTCCTCCATCTTACAGCTGAAGAACTTGTCGGAGACGTCATATCTCTCGACCTGGGCATGAGCATGGAAAACCAGTTTCATCTCTTGGAACATCTCATATGCTCCGTGTTGCTCAAAACGCTTTTGGAGCCCCGGTTCTAAACTGTAAAGCATGCCGCACTGAACAAGGGTGTAATCATCACAACGAGAATGCCAAGCGTTCGCAACGTCTTTCTTTGCTAGGAGAAGGGGTGGTCACCTAGTGGTGCATCAAGGACATATAATTTCTTGGAAGCTATGAGGATGATCCTCAAGCCACGGACCCAGTCCACATAGTTGCTTCCATCATCTTTCAGCTTGGTTTTCTCTAGGAATGCGTTGAAATTGAGGGTGACATTCGCGTTGGCCATTGGATCTACAATATAGATTGTAAAGATAATTTTAGACTAAGCTCATGATAATTAAGTTCACATAATCAAATTATTTAATGAACTCCCACTTAGATAGACATCTCTCTAGTCATCCAAGTGACACATGATCCATGTCAACTAGCCCGTGTCCGATCATCACGTGAGACGGACTAGTCATCCATGGTGAACATCTCCGTGTTGATCGTATCTTCTATACGACTCATGTTCGACCTTTCGGTCTTCCGTGTTCCAAGGCCATGTCTGTACATGCTAGGCTCATCAAGTCAACCTAAGTGTATTGCGTGTAAATCTGGCTTACACCCGTTGTATGCGAACGTTAGAACCTATCACACCCGATCATCACGTGGTGCTTCGGAACAACGATCCTTAGCAACGGTGCACAGTTAGGGTGAACACTTTTCTTGAAATTTTATTGAGAGATCATCTTATTTACTACCGTCGTGCTAAGAAAATAAGATGTAAACATGATAAACATCACATGCAATGAATATAGTGACATGATATGGCCAATATCATCTTTGCTCCTTTGATTTCCATCTTTGGGGCACCATGATCATCACTGTCACCGGCACGACACCATGATCTCCATCATCGTGTCTTCATGAAGTTGTCTCACCAACTATTACTTCTACTACTATGGCTAACGTTTAGCAATAAAGTAAAGTAATTACATGGCGATCTTGATTGACACGCAAGTCATACAATAAAATAAGACAACTGCTATGGCTCCTGTTGGTTGTCATACTCATCAACATGCAAGTCGTGAATCCTATTACAAGAACATGATCAATGTCATACATCACAATGCATCACATCACATCCTTTGGCTATATCACATCACAAGGCATATGCTGCAAAAACAAGTTAGACGTCCTCTAATTTGTAGTTGCAAGTTTTTACGTGGCTGCTAGAGGTTTCTAGCAAGAACGTTTCTTACCTACGCTGAAACCACAACGTGATATGCCAATTGCTATTTACCCTTCATAAGGACCCTTTTCATCGAATCCAATCCGACTAAGGTGGGAGAGACAGACACCCGCTAGCCACCTAATGCAACAAGTGCATGTCAGGCGGTGGAACCAGTCTTACGTAAGCATACGTGTAAAGTTGGTCCATGCTGCTTCATCCCACAATACCGCCAAATCAAGATAAGACTAGTAGTGTTAAGCATATTAACAAAATCGACGCCCACAACAACTTGTGTTCTACTCGTGCATAGATTCTACGCATAGACCTAGCTCATGATGCCACTGTTGGGAGACGTAGTAGTAAATCAAAAAAAATCCTACGATCACCAAGATCTATCCATGGAGAAACCAGCAACGAGTGGGGAGAGATTGCATCTTCATACCTTTGAAGATTGCTAAGCGGAAGCGTTGCAAGAACGCGGTTGGTGGAGTCGTACTCACAGTGATTCAGATCGCGGTGGATTCCGATCTCAGCGCCGAACAACGGCGCCTCCGCGTTCAACACACGTACAGCCCGATGACGTCTCCCGCACCTTGGTCCAGTAAGGAGGAGGGAGAGGTTGAGGGAGAGCTCCAGCAGCACGACGGCATGGTGACGGTGGAGCTATGTGAACTCCGGCAGGGCTTCGCCAAGCGCTACGGAGAACGAGAAAGAGGAAGGGTAGGGATGCACCGAGAGAGAGAGAAGTCATGTCTCAAATCAGCCCAAACCCTTGGGTATATATAGGAGGAGGGAGAGGGAGGGCTGCCTTGGCCCCTCCTCCAAGGAGGAGAGCTTCGGCCGAAGGTTGGGAAGAGTCCACCTCCCACAAGGGAGGTGCATCTCCTCCTTTTAAATCCTTTTGCCCTATATCTCTTCACCCCAGCTGCATGGGCCTTTATAGAAGGTCTTTGCCAGCCTAAAAAGGGATGGAACACCTCCTCTAAGGGCCCACGAAGTCCTATGGTCGTCACGCCCCTCCCGGGGGTCTTCCGGCACCCTCCCGGCACTCCCGGTACACTACCGATGAGCGCGAAAACTTTCCTGTGACCAAAACTGGACTTCCTATATATCAATCTTTACCTCCGGACCATTCTAGAGCTCCTCGTGATGTCTAGGATCTCATCCGGGACTCCGAACAACTTTCGGTAATCACGTATACCATTTCCCTATAACCCTAGCGTCATCGAACCTTAAGTGTGTAGACCCTACGGGTTCAGGAGACACGTCATGACCGAGACATCTCTCCGGTCAATAACCAACAGCGGGATCTGAATACCCATGTTGGCTCCAACATGCTCCACGATGATCTCATCGGATGAACCACGATGTCAGGGATTCAATCAATCCCGTATACAATTCCCTTTGTCTATCGGTATGATACTTGCCCGAGATTCGATCGTCGGTATCTCTATACCTTGTTCAATCTCGTTACCACCAAGTCTCTTTACTCGTTCCATAATACATCATCCCGTGACTAACTCCTTATTCACATTGAGCTCATTATGATGATGTCTTACCGAGTGGGCCCAGAGATACCTCTCCGTCACACGGAGTGACAAATCCCAGTCTCGATTCGTGCCAACCCAACAGACACTTTCGGAGATACCCGTAGTGCACCTTTATAGCCACCCAGTTACGTTGTGACGTTTGGCACACCCAAAGCATTTCTATGGTATCCGGGAGTTGCACAATCTCATGGTCTAAGGAAACAATACTTGACATTGAAAAGCTTTAGCAAACGAACTACACGATCTTGTGCTATGCTTAGGATTGGGTCTTGTCCATCACATAATTCTCCTAATGATGTGATCCCGTTATCAACGACATCCAATGTCCATGGTCATGAAACCGTGACCATCTATTGATCAACGAGCTAGTCAACTAGAGGCTCACTAGGGACATGTTGTGTTCTATGTATTCACACATGTATTACGGTTTCCGGTTAACACAATTATAGCATGAACAATAGACAATTATCATGAACCAGGAAATACAATAATAACCATTTTATTATTGCCTCTAGGGCATATTCCAACACTGACGTCCTCGATGTGCCCTGTTGCTTGTCCGCTCCTGCGCCTCCTAGGGGGTTCTATACCTCTATGGGTGGTGGTGTTCGGCGAGCGGACCTTAGAAAAAAATCTTGAGAAGTCCCCAAACTGTGGATGAGCTTTACGCTTGTAGTAGGTCTTTAATGGTACCTATAGTATGTCCGAAGACATTTAATGGTAGTAGTTCGATCCAGCCGAACACTTACCCTTTGAGAGTTTCCGCCACCGTCGCCCATGGAATCTTGAGCGCGAAGATGTACCTTCTTGGCACGTGCTTTGCTGGCCTTAGGGCTATGAGATGGGGACCGAATCACTATTTATGGCGAGAAGGAGGTTCTGGGAGTTCGGGCTGAAACTGAGCCTGCTTCCCAACCTTACGTGCCTTTACGGCAAATGTCCGGGTTTGCCAATCATCATTGTAATGGAATTCGGCCGCCAGGGCCAACGCATGTTCCTCAGTTCGGAGGGAGTGCTCTGTGTTGCCGTTGATTGTAATGACCCCCTTAGGGTCGGGCATCTTGAGCTTAAGGTATGCGTAGTGTGGGACGACGTTAAAGCGAGCGAACGATGTACGGCCTAGCAGCGCGTGATAGCCGCTACAGAAAGGTACAATGTCGAAGATCAAGTCTTCGCTTCGGAAGTTATCGGGCGAGCTGAACACTACTTCCAGTCTTACAAACCCCGTGCACCAGGCTTTAATGCCTGGGATCACTCCTTTAAAGATAGTCTTGCTGGTTTGATCCTTGCGGATCTATACCCATCTTTTTCACCGTATCTGAATAAATCAGATTAAGGCTACTTCCTCCGTCCATTAGGACTTTAGTGAGGTGATACCCATATATAATGGGGTCTAGGACGAGGGCGGTCGAACCCCCATGAAGGATACTGGTCGGGTGGTCGTGTCGATCGAAGGTGATCTGTACACCAACCATGGATTATACTTCGGGGCTATAGGCTCTATGGTGTAGACCTCTTGAAGGGCGCGCTTCCTCTCCTTTTGGGGTATATGAGTGGCGTATATCATATTCACGGTTTTTATCTATAGAGGGAACTCCTTCTGTCCGCCACTGACCGGACTGTGGGGTTCATCTTCGTCCTCGCCATGTGGGCCCTTGCCTTGATCCTCGGCTGTGAGGTTGTCGGCCTGTTTGAATACCCAACAATTGTGGTTTGTGTGGTTGGCGGGCTTCTCTTGAGTACCATGGATATGGCAAGGCCTCTCCATGATCTTGTCCAACGGGGTGGGTCCATCATGATTGCCTTTAGGAGGCTTCTTCCGCTGCTCGGGTCGGGAATTGCGGAAGCCGGAATTAACGGCCGTGTCGTCGTCATCGCTATTGCTATGTCGGCGCTTATTCTTGTTGCCCTTTGGTTTCCTGTTTCCGTCCTGAACTTCAGAGGTTCTGGGGTCTTCGAGGTTGTGGCTCCGTCTTGCTAGCCAGTTATCCTCGCACGCGCAAAAGTGAGTCATGAGTGATGTAATGGCAGACATTGTCCAAGGTTTATCCTGGCAGCTGGCGAGCCAGCCATTCATCCCGAATATTGTGCCTGAAGGAGGCTATTGCCTCGGCATCCGGGCAGTCAATGATCTGGTTTTTCTTGGTATGGAACCGATTCTAGAATTGCCAAGCGGACTCTCCTGGCTTCTGGACGACGTTTCTCAGGTTGGAGGAGTTCGCAACATAGGTGCCCTGGAAGTTAGATCGGAATGCATCCTCTAGATCCTCCCAGCGCCGATGGAATTTTCAGAGAGGCTATTTAACCAGTGCCGAGCTGGCCCCTTAAGCTTTAGGGGTAGATACTTGATGGCGTGGAGGTCATCTCCTCGCGCCATGTGGATGTGGAGGAGGAAATCCTCAATCCATATGGTGGGGTTAGTTGTCCCATCATATTGCTCTATGTTCACAGGTTTAAACCTCTCCGGGAACTGATGTTGCATTACCTCGTCCATGAAGCACAGTGGGTGGGCAGCACCTCTGACCTGAGCTATGTCGCGCCAGTAATCAGCATCTGTTCTGGCCCGGTTTCGTTCCTGACCTCTTTTGGTGCGGTCGAGCCAAGGCCTGTACCCCTCCCGTCTATCGGATGAGTACCCTCTAGATCCGTAGATGGATCTTGTACGACCTGTCCTATAGTCCAGGTCGTGTCGTAGGTTGAACCTGTCATCGGGCTCTATTGGCTCTTTTCCTCGTCTTCGGGGTATCGTCGGCCTATAACGGTGTCGTCAGCCATCCTGTCTTGTCCTCGAGGAGGGCGGTCTAGCTTGTCGTATGGGGTATGTTTGGGAGATGGCGTATCAGTGAGTTCGTCATCGAATTGTGGCAGCAGCCTTCGGCATGGATAGCTTTTAGGTCGGTCCAATAGACCGGTACTGTATCCTTCCTCAGCTGATAGGACCCTCATCCATCGATCATTGATGATGTCATGTTTGGCTTTAAGCTGCCATTCTTTGACCTTCAGGCTACGGGCGGTGGCTTTAAGCTGTTGCCTGAACTATTCCGGATCTCCAAGGTTATCGAGGATGGCGAAGTCATCAGCTTCCGGGATGTCCTGCTCCTCGACAGGGGGAGGTAATTGTCATCCTCGAAATCGCTTATATCATCGGGGTTGTGCTAATATTCCGGCCTCTCCTGACCTTCTAGCAGGTGTTCGGAGATATCGGGGTAACCGAGGTCTTTCGGGGTATCTGCGTCCCCGGTGCTGGCAATAGCTTTTCTTCCCTTTTTTCCCTTTGATCGTTTATGCTACTTTTGGCGCCTTGACGTTGCTTCACCCGATTTGTCGCCATCGTTTTTAGGTGTGTGCTCGCCGTTAGAGGATGGAGTGTCCACCATGTAGACGTCGTACGTGGAGGTGGCAGCCTACCGCCCGGTGTTGACGGGGGTGGGAGTGCCATCTTCCTCGTCCATGTATTCTGCCTCCTCGGAGGCGTAGTCCAACATGTCGGTTAAATCCTCGACAGTGGCTATCAACTGGGTGGTGGGTGGGATGAAAAATTCGTCCTCACCCACCTTGAGGCCGATTTGAGCATGGGCCGGGGTTGGGTTGTCAGTTATTTTGAATGAAAAGATCCGATCTAGGGCCTCGTTGAGTGTCGAGAGCTCGATCGGTCAACCTGCTCAGAGCTTTCGGAGTTAATCTCCGATGTGTACGTGCAAGGGGAGTGTTCGGTAAGAAAAAGTATCTGGGCATCTGGCTTTATGGCCGGGCCCAGACTAAAAATCAGGTCATTGCCAGGGTGGATCCCATTGGCAGGACTGGAAGAGGAGTACGATGTCAAAGTCTCGGAGCCTTCGGGCGTGGCAGGCAAGACTATGAGCCCGGTTAGCAAAACATCGCCCCGAGAGTATATGGAGAACTCTAGGTTCCCAAATCTGACCTCTTAATCAGGGGCTAAACTCTCGACCCGGCCAAGACGGCCGGTCGGGTCAGCATGCAGCACAATGCTGCCGAAGGTGAAGATCTGTCCAGGGACAAAAGTGTTGGAAATATGCCCTAGAGGCAATAATAAAATGGTTATTATTGTATTTCCTAGTTCATGATAATTGTCTGTTATTCATGCTATAATTGTGTTAACCGGAAACCGTAATACATGTGTGAATACATAGACCACAACGTGTCCCTAGTGAGCCTCTAGTTGGCTAGCTCGTTGATCAATAGATGGTCACGGTTTCATTACCATGGACATTGGATGTCGTTGATAATGGGATCACATCATTAGGAGAATGATGTGATGGACAAGACCCAATCCTAAGCATAGCACAAGATCGTGTAGTTCGTTTGCTAAAGCTTTTCAATGTCAAGTGTCGTTTCCTTAGACCATGAGATTGTGTAACTCCCGGATACCGTAGGAATGCTTTGGGTGTGCCAAACGTCACAACGTAACTGGGTGGCTATAAAGGTACGCTACGGGTATCTCCGAAAGTGTCTGTTGGGTTGACACGAATCGAGACTGGGATTTGTCACTCCATGTGACGGAGAGGTATCTCTGGGCCCACTCGGTAAGACATCATCATTATGAGCTCAATGTGACTAAGGAGTTAGTCACGGGATGATGTATTACGGAACGAGTAAAGAGACTTGCCGGTAACGAGATTGAACAAGGTATGGGGATACCGACGATCGAATCTCGGGCAAGTACCATACCGATAGACAAAGGGAATTGTATACGGGATTGATTGAATCC
This sequence comes from Hordeum marinum, assembly GCA_022496015.1. Lineage (NCBI taxonomy): Eukaryota > Viridiplantae > Streptophyta > Magnoliopsida > Poales > Poaceae > Hordeum > Hordeum marinum. The sequence continues at coordinate 498,032,516 of CM039673.1, forward strand.
TTGACATCGTGGTTCATCCGATGAGATCATCGTGGAGTACGTGGGAGCCAACATGGGTATCCAGATCCCGCTGTTGGTTATTGACCGGAGAGGTGTCTCGGTCATGTCTACGTGTCTCCCGAACCCGTAGGGTCTACACACTTAAGGTTCGATGACGCTAGGGTTATAGGGAAATAGTGTACGTGGTTACCGAAGGTTTTTCGGAGTCCCGGATGAGATCCCGGACGTCACGAGGAGTCCCGGAATTGTCCGGAGACGAAGATTGATATATAGGAAGTGAGGTTTTGGTTACCGGAAGTGTTCTGGGTGTCTCCGGTAGTGTACCGGGACCACCGGAAGGGTTCCGGGGGTCCACCAAGTGGGCCCACCTGCCCCGGAAGGTTCCATGGGCCAAGAGTGGGAGGGAGCCAGCTCTTAGGTGGGCTGGTGCGCCTCCCACCCCAGCCCAAGGCGCAGCAAGGGTGGAGGGGGCAAACCCTAGGCTTAGATGGGCCTTAAGGCCCACCCTAGGGCGCCTCCACCTTTCCCTGACCTGGCCGCCGGCCAGATGCCATCTGGTGGCTGCCGCCAGCCCCTAGGGTGGAAACCTAGGGCGCAGCACCTCTCCTCCCCTACCCCTATATATAGTGGAGGTATTTGGGGCTGCACAAGACACGGTTCTCCCTCTCTCTCTGGTGCAGCCCTACCTCCTCCTCTCCTTGTTCTCCGTAGTGCTTAGCGAAGCTCTGCCGGAGTACCACGCAGCTCCACTGCCACCACGCCGTCGTGTTGCCGGAGCTCTCCCTCAACCTCTCCTCCCTCCTTGCTGGATCAAGGCGTAGGAGACGTCACCGGGCTGCACGTGTGTTGAACGCGGAGGTGCCGTCCGTTCGGCACTTGATCGGATCTACCGCGATCTGAATCGCTGCGAGTACGACTCCATCAACCGCGTTCTAGCAACGCTTCTGCTTAGCGATCTTCAAAGGTATGAAGATCCAATCTCTCCCCATTCGTTTGCTGGTTTCTCCATAGATAGATCTTGGTGACACGTAGGAAAATTTTGATTTACTACTACGTCTCCCAACAGTGGCATCATGAGCTAGGTCTATGCGTAGAATCTATGCACGAGTAGAACACAAAGCAGTTGTGGGCGTCGATTTTGTTAATATGCTTGCCGTTACTAGTCTTATCTTGATTCGACGGTATTGTGGGATGAAGCGGCCCGAACCAACCTTACACGTACGCTTACGTGAGACCGGTTCCACCGCCTGACATGCACTAGTTGCATAAGGTGGCTAGCGGGTGTCTGTCTCTCCCACCTTAGTCGGATTGGATTCGATGAAAAGGGTCCTTATGAAGGGTAAATAGCAATTGGCATATCACGTTGTGGTTTTGGCGTAGGTAAGAAACGTTCTTGCTAGAATCCTATAGCAACCACGTAAAAACTTGCAACTACAAATTAGAGGACGTCTAACTTGTTTTTGCAGCATATGCCTTGTGATGTGATATGGCCAGAAGGATGTGATGTGATGCATTGTGATGTATGAGATTGATCATGTTCTTGTAATAGGGTTCACGACTTGCATGTCGATGACTATGACAACTGGCAGGAGCCATAGGAGTTGTCTTATATTATTGTATGACCTGCGTGTCAATCATAAACGTCATGTAATTACTTTACTTTATTGCTAAGCGTTAGCCATAGTAGTAGAAGTAATAGTTTGCGAGACAACTTAATGAAGACACAATGATGGAGATCATGATGATGGAGATCATGGTGTTGTGCCGGTGACAATGATGATCATTGTGCCCCGAAGATGGAGATCATAGGAGCAAGATGATATTGGCCATATCATGTCACTATATTGATTGCATGTGATGTTTATCATGTTTACATCTTATTTGCTTAGAATGACGGTAGTAAATAAGATGATCTCTCAATAAAATTTCAAGAGAAGTGTTCACCCTAACTGTGCACCGTTGCTAAGGATCGTTGTTCCGAAGCACCACGTGATGATCGGGTGTGATAGGTTCTAACGTTCGCATACAACGGGTGTAAGCCAGATTTGCACACGCGAAACACGTAGGTTGACTTGACGAGCCTAGCATGTACATACATGGCCTTGGAACACGGAAGACCGAAAGGTCGAACATGAGTCGTATAGAAGATACGATCAACATGGAGATGTTCACCATGGATGACTAGTCCATCTCACGTGATGATCGGACACGGGCTAGTTGACATGGATCATGTGTCACTTAGATGACTAGAGAGATGTCTATCTGAGTGGGAGTTCATTGAATAATTTGATTATGTGAACTCGATTATCATGAACTTAGTCTAAAAATTGCCTTTAATATCTATATTGTAGATCCAATATCCAACGCAAATGTCAACCTCAATTTCAACGCGTTCCTAGAGAAACCAAGCTGAAAGATGATGGAAGCAACTATGCGGACTGGGTCCGTGGCTTGAGGATCATCCTCATAGATTCCAAGAGATTGTATGTCCTTGATGCACCGCTAGGTGACCCACCCATTCTCCCAGCGGACCAAGACGTTACGAACGCTTGGCAGTCGTGTTGCGATGATTACTCCCTTGTTCAGTGCGGCATGCTTTACAGTTTAGAATCAGGGCTCCAAAAGCGTTTTGAGCAACACGGAGCATATGAGATGTTCCAAGAGCTGAAACTGGTTTTCCAAGCTCATGCCCGAGTCGAGAGATATGACATCTCTGACAAGTTCTTCAACTGTAAGATGGAGGAGAACAGTTCTGTTAGTGAGCACATCCTCAAGATGTCTGGGCTTCACAACCGCTTGACTCAGCTGGGAGTTAACATCCCGGATGACTCGGTCATTGACAGAATCCTCGAGTCGCTTCCACCTAGCTACAAGAGCTTTGTGATGAACTACAACATGCAGGGGATGGAGAAGTCCATTCCTGAGTTGTACTCGATGCTGAAATCAGCGGAGGTCGAGATCAAAAAGGAGCATCAAGTGTTGATGGTAAAAAGACCACTAGTTTCAAGAAAGGCAAGGGTACGAAGAACTTCAAGAAGGACGGCAAAGCTGTTGCCGCGCCCGGTAAGCAAGTTGCCGGGAAGAAGAAGAACAAGAATGGACCCAAGCCTGAGACTGAGTGTTTCTATTGTAAGGGTATCGGTCACGGGAAGCGGAACTGCCCCAAGTCTTTAGCGGATAAGAAGGACGGCAACATTAAAGGTATATGTGATATACTTGTTATTGATGTGTACTTGACCAGCGCTCGTAGTAGCTCCTGGGTATTTGATACCGGTGCAGTTGCTCACATTTGTAACTCCAAGCAGGAGCTGCGGAATAAGCGGAGGCTGTCCAAGGATGAGGTGACGATGCGCGTCAGGAATGGTTCCAAGGTCGATGTGATCGCCGTCGGCACGCTACCTCTACATATACCTTCGGGATTAGTTTTAAACCTTAATAATTGTTATTTAGTACCAGCTTTGAGCATGAACATTGTATCGGGATCTCGCTTGATGCGAGATTGCTACTCATTTAAATCCGAGAATAATGGTTGTTCTATTTATATGAGAAAAATGTTTTATGCTCATGCCCCGCTGGTCAATGGTTTATTTTTGATGAATCTCGAACGTGATGTTACACATATCCATAGTGTGAGTACCAAAAAGTGTAAAGTTGATAACGATAGTCCCACTTACATGTGGCACTGCCGTCTTGGCCATATTGGTGTCAAACGCATGAAGAAGCTCCATGCTGATGGACTTTTGGAGTCACTTGATTTCGAATCATTTGACACATGCGAACCATGCCTCATGGGCAAGATGACCAAGACTCCATTCTCCGGAACAATGGAGCGAGCAACTGACTTGTTGGAGATAATACATACCGATGTATGCGGTCCAATGAGTGTTGAGGCTCGCGGTGGCTACCATTATGTTCTCACCCTCACTGATGACTTAAGCAGATATGGGTATGTCTACTTAATGAAACACAAGTCTGAAACCTTTGAAAGGTTCAAGGAATTTCAGAGTGAGGTAGAGAATCAACGTGACAGGAAAATAAAATGCCTACGATCTGATCGTGGCGGAGAATATTTAAGTCACGAGTTTGGCACACACCTTAGGAAATGTGGAATTGTTTCACAACTCATGCCGCCCGGCACACCTCAGCGAAATGGTGTGTCTGAACGTCGTAATCGCACTCTATTGGATATGGTGCGATCTATGATGTCTCTTACCGACTTACCGCTATCATTTTGGGGATATGCATTAGAGACTGCCACATTCACTTTAAATAGGGCACCGTCTAAATCCGTTGAGACGACACCGTATGAATTATGGTTTGGAAAGAAACCTAAGCTGTCATTTCTAAAAGTTTGGGGATGCGATGCTTATGTGAAGAAACTTCAACCTGAGAAGCTCGAACCCAAAAGCGGAAAAGTGCGTCTTCATAGGATATCCCAAAGAGACTATTGGGTATACCTTCTACCTACGATCTGAGGGCAAAGTCTTTGTTGCCAAGAATGGATCCTTTCTCGAGAAAGAGTTTCTCTCGAAAGAAGTAAGTGGAAGGAAAATAGAACTTGATGAGGTAATTGTACCTCCACTCGACCCGGAGAGTAGCGCAGCACATGAAGTTGTTTCTGTGGAGCCTACACCGGCTAGAGAGGAAGTTAATGATGATGATCATGAAGCTTTAGATCAAGTTGCTTCTCGAAGGTCCACTAGGACACGTTCCGCACCAGAGTGGTACGGCAATCCTGTCCTAGAGATCATGTTGTTGGACAACGGTGAACCTTCGAACTATGAAGAAGCAATGGCGGGCCCGGATTCCAACAAATGGCTTGAGGCCATGAAATCCGAGATAGGATCCATGTATGAGAACAAAGTATGGACTTTGGTGGACTTGCCTGATGATAAGCGAGCCATTGAAAACAAATGGATCTTTAAGAACAAGACTGACGCAGACGGTAATGTGACCGCCTATAAAGCTCGGCTTGTCGCTAAAGGTTATCGACAAGTTCAAGGAGTTGACTACGATGAGACTTTCTCACCCGTAGCGATGCTAAAGTCAGTTCGAATCATGTTAGTAGTTGCCGCATTTTATGATTATGAGATCTGGCAAATGGACGTCAAAACGGCATTCCTTAATGGCTTCCTCAAGGAAGAACTGTATATGATGCAGCCGGAAGGTTTTTTCGGTCCTAAAGATGCTAACAAGGTATGCAAGCTCCAACGCTCCATCTATGGGCTGGTGCAAGCATCTCGGAGTTGGAACATTCGCTTTAATGAGTTGATTAAAGCGTTTGGGTTTGTACAGGTTTATGGAGAACCCTGTATTTACAAGAAAGTGAGTGGGAGCTCTATAGCATTTCTTATACTGTATGTGGATGACATGCTGATAATGGGAAATAATATAGAACTCTTGGAAAGTATAAAGGCCTACTTGAATAAGTGTTTTTCAATGAAGGACCTTGGAGAAGCTGCTTACATATTAGGTATTAAGATCTATAGAGATAGATCGAAATGCCTCATTGGTTCACAAAGCACATACCTTGAAAAGATATTGAAGAAGTTCAATATGGATCAGTCCAAGAAGGGGTTCTTGCCTGTGTTGCAAGGTGTGAGATTGAGTACGACTCAATGCCCGACCACGGCAAAGGATAGAGAAGAGATGAGTGTCCTCCCCTATGCTTCAGCCATAGGCTCTATCATGTATGCCATGTTGTGTACCAGGCCTGATGTGAACCTTGCCATAAGTTTGGTAGGGAGGTACCAAAGTGATCCCGGAGCGGAACACTGGACAGTGGTCAAGAATATCCTGAAGTACCTGAAAAGGAAAAAGGACATGTTTCTCGTTTATGGAGGTGCCGAAGAGCTCGTCGTAAAGGGTTAAGTCGATGCTAGCTTCAACACAGATCCGGACGACTCCAAGTCGCAAACCGGATACGTGTATATTTTGAATGGAGGGGCAGTGAGCTGGAGCAGCAGCAAGCAAAGCGTCGTGGCAGCATCTACATGTGAAGCGGACTACATAGCTGCTTCGGAAGCAGCAAAGGAGGGAGTCTGGATGAAGGAGTTCATCACCGACCTAGGAGTGATTCCGAATGCGTCGGGCCCGATGACTCTACTCTGTGACAACACTGGAGCTATTGCCCTTGCGAAGGAGCCCAGGTTTCACAAGAAGACAACACACATCAAGCGCCGCTTCAACTCCATCCGTGATTACATTCATGAGGGAGACATAGATATTTGTAAAGTGCATACGGATCTGAATGTCGCAGATCCGTTGACTAAACCTCTCTCACGAGCAAAACATGATCAACACCAGAATGCTATGGGTGTTCGATTCATCACAATGTAACTAGATTATTGACTCTAGTGCAAGTGGGAGACTGTTGGAAATATGCCCTAGAGGCAATAATAAAATGGTTATTATTGTATTTCCTAGTTCATGATAATTGTCTGTTATTCATGCTATAATTGTGTTAACCGGAAACCGTAATACATGTGTGAATACATAGACCACAACGTGTCCCTACTGAGCCTCTAGTTGGCTAGCTCGTTGATCAATAGATGGTCACGGTTTCATTACCATGGACATTGGATGTCGTTGATAATGGGATCACATCATTAGGAGAATGATGTGATGGACAAGACCAAATCCTAAGCATAGCACAAGATCGTGTAGTTCGTTTGCTAAAGCTTTTCAATGTCAAGTGTCGTTTCCTTAGACCATGAGATTGTGTAACTCCCGGATACCGTAGGAATGCTTTGGGTGTGCCAAACGTCACAACGTAACTGGGTGGCTATAAAGGTACGCTACGGGTATCTCCGGAAGTGTCTGTTGGGTTGACACGAATCGAGACTGGGATTTGTCACTCCGTGTGACGGAGAGGTATCTCTGGGCCCACTCAGTAAGACATCATCATTATGAGCTCAATGTGACTAAGGAGTTAGTCACGGGATGATGTATTACGGAACGAGTAAAGAGACTTGCCGGTAACAAGATTGAACAAGGTATGGGGATACCGACGATCGAATCTCGGGCAAGTACCATACCGATAGACAAAGGGAATTGTATACGGGATTGATTGAATCCTTGACATCGTGGTTCATCCGATGAGATCATCGTGGAGTACGTGGGAGCCAACATGGGTATCCAGATCCCGCTGTTGGTTATTGACCGGAGAGGTGTCTCGGTCATGTCTACGTGTCTCCCGAACCCGTAGGGTCTACACACTTAAGGTTCGATGACGCTAGGGTTATAGGGAAATAGTGTACGTGGTTACCGAAGGTTGTTCGGAGTCCCGGATGAGATCCCGGACGTCACGAGGAGTCCCGGAATGGTCCGGAGATGAAGATTGATATATAGGAAGTGAGGTTTTGGTTACCGAAAGTGTTCTGGGTGTCTCCGGTAGTGTACCGGGACCACCGGAAGGGTTCTGGGGGGTCCACCAAGTGGGCCCACCTGCCCCGGAAGGTTCCATGGGCCAAGAGTGGGAGGGAGCCAGCCCCTAGGTGGGCTGGTGCGCCTCCCACCCCAGCCCAAGGCGCAGCAAGGGTGGAGGGGGCAAACCCTAGGCTTAGATGGGCCTTAAGGCCCACCCTAGGGCCCCTCCACCTTTCCCTGACCTGGCCGCCGACCAGATGCCATCTGGTGGCTGCCGCCAGCCCCTAGGGTGGAACCCTAGGGCGCAGCACCTCTCCTCCCCTCCCCCTATATATAGTGGAGGTATTTGGGGCTGCACAAGACACGGTTCTCCCTCTCTCTCTGGTGCAGCCCTACCTCCTCCTCTCCTCGTTCTCCGTAGTGCTTAGCGAAGCTCTGCCGGAGTACCACGCAGCTCCACCGCCACCACGCCGTCGTGTTGCCGGAGCTCTACCTCAACCTCTCCTCCCTCCTTGCTGGATCAAGGCATAGGAGACGTCACCGGGCTGCACGTGTGTTGAACGCGGAGGTGCCGTCCGTTCGGCACTTGATCGGATCTACCGCGATCTGAATCGCTGCGAGTACGACTCCATCAACCGCGTTCTAGCAACGCTTCCGCTTAGCGATCTTCAAAGGTATGAAGATCCAATCTCTCCCTGCTCGTTTGCTGGTTTCTCCATAGATAGATCTTGGTGACACGTAGGAAAATTTTGATTTACTACTACGTCTCCCAACAAAAAGTATCCATGTTGCGAACTTCTTCGTTCATGATAACACGAGCCTAAGATTCCTTTGGCAATCACAGCGGAACTCTCAATGAAAGCACCAATGTCAGTGTCAAAACCGGCAGATCTCGGGTAGGGGGTCCCGAGATCTGAGACTAGGATCGATGGTAATAGGGAACGAAGGAGACGATGTTTACCCAGGTTCGGGCCCTCCTATGGAGGTAAAACCCTACGTCCTTCTTGATTATATTGATGGTATGATGGTTACAGAGTTGATCTACCTAAAGATCAAATATCTAAACCCTAGATGAGTTGTTCTCTGTCCTACAACCTAAAACCCTCTGGCTTATATAGACGCCGAGGGTACCTAGGGTTTACACACGGTCGGTTACACATTGAAGGGAAACACATGCCTATCTACTATTCTTGGAGGGCACGCCACGATTCCCGAAGCTTCCTTCCTGGAGACAGGGCCTTTGATCAATCCAATGCTTGTTAAATGGCACATATAGTCCAGCCCATGAGAAACAGGTCGGCCACCCGAGGATCCCTTAAACCAGGACTCCCTCACCGTCTGCCTGGGATCAGCGGACGACAAAGATTTTTTGCCATCAGCCTGTAGATGGCAAAGCGGCTGGACGGTAAATGAACGGAGTTAGGAAAGTTAGGGGCTAACTGTATCCTTTGTCGTCAGCCTGCAGATGACAAAGCGGCTGGACGGTAAATGAACGGAGTTGGGGCCGTTAGGGGCTAACAGTTCCCTTTGCCGTCAGCCCTAGATGGCAAAGAGCTAAACCTTTGTCGTCTGTCCTCCAGGGCCCTTTGCCCTTTGCAAGCGGCAAAGAACAGACATCATGCACACTACACTACAGACGGCACAGACTTGTTTTAGTTTAAAAACTATGCAGGGCACATGAACATCAAAACATACGAAGCAAAATTCTATTACAACATTCTACATAAATCAATTTATAAAATTCTATTACAAAATTTACACATGAACATGAACATTTTCCATAGATCGAATTACAAAACTCTGCCACAATATTATGTATATATCAATTATAGAGAATATGTACAAAAAAATCTAGATCGGGCACGAGGCAGCTCCGTAAACAGACGCGTGAGCCTTGGATCCACTCGGCAGCGCTTCTCCCTACGACGGCCGATGAGGCGAACGGCAGTGGTGACCGGTGAGGTGGAGGCCGGTGAGGTGAGCGACAGAACATTGGCGAGGCATTGGCTGGCAAGGTGAAGCCCCAACAGGTGGTGGCCGGCGAGGTGAATCCCCAGGTGAGGTGAGGAGCATGACGGGGGCGAAGTAGTAGCCGCCAAGGTAGAGCCCCGGGCGACGATGAACTCTGGATCGGGCCAGTGTGCGAGCGGCACCGACGGCTAGTGGGGGGCATTCGGTGGGCCAGCTACACCGACGGTCGATGGTGGCGGCGACCAGTGGGGCGAGCAGCGCCGACGGTCGCTGGTGGGGGCGACCGGTGGAGCAAGCAGTGCCGACGGCCGGTGGGGGGGCGACAGGTGGGGCGAGCAGCGCCGACGGCCGGTGGTGGGGCGGTCTGTGGGGCGAGCGTGGGAGTGTCTGGTGGGGAGAGTGATACATCTCGAACGTATCTATAATTTATGAAGTATTCATGCCATGTTTACAATAATTCCATATGATTTTGGTATGATTTTATTAGAACTAACCCGGACTCACGTTGTTTTCAGCAGAACTACCATGGTGTCGTTTTTTGTGCAGAAATAAAAGTTCTCAAAATGGGCTGAAAATTTAGTATGATTTTTTCTAGACCAAAAGGGATCCCCGAAGCATTGGAGTTGGGCCAAAAGAGCCACGAGGAGTTCACAAGCCTGCCAGGCGCCACCACCCCTTTGGTCGCGCCTAGCAGGCTTAACACCGCCTCGTGGCACCCCTAGACGTGATTCCAACGCCAAAAATTCCTATAAATATAAAAACCTCCGAAAAGAAACCTGGATCGGGAGTTCCACCGCCGCAAGCCTTCAGAGCCACGAAAAACCAATCGGGAGCCCGTTCCGGCACCCTGCGAGAGGGGGAAACCATCACCGGAGGCTATCCTCATCATCCCGGCGGTCTCCATGATGAGGAGGGAGTAGTTCACCCTCGGGCCTGAGGGTATGTACTAGTATCTATGTGTTTGATCTCTCTCTCGTGTTCTTGAGATGGCACGATCTTGATGTACTGCGAGCTTTATTGATATAGATGAATCATATGGAGTTTTCCCCTCTCTATCTTCTTGTGATGAATAGAGTTTTCCCTTTGAAGTTTTCTTATCGGATTGAGTCTTTAAGGATTTGAGAACACTTGATGTATGTCTTGCGATGGGATATCCGTGTTGACAATGGGAGGTTCTATTGATCCACTTGATATATATTTTGGTGATCAACTTGCGGGTTTTGTGACCTTGGGAATCTATGCATAAGGGTTGGCAACGTATCTATAGAATTATAGGTACTTTATATTTTCAGATTACAAAAACCTATATCTACCATCCATATTACACTTGTATCACCATCTCTTCTCCGAACTAGTGCACATATACAATTTACCATTGTATTGGGTGTGTTGGGGACACAAGAAACTCTTTGTTATTTGGTTGCAGGGTTGTTCGAGAGAGACCATCTTAGAACTACGCCTCCCATGGATTGATAAACCTTAGGTCATCCACTTGAGGGAAAATTTCTACTGTCCTACAAAACTCTGCGTTTGGAGGCCCAACACGAGTCTACAAGAAGAAGGTTGTGTAGTAGACATCAAGTTCTTTTCTGGCGCCGTTGCCGGGGAGGTGAGTGCTTGAAGGCATATCTTTAGATCTTGCAATTAAATATTTCAGTTTCTTGTTTTTCACTAGTTTGGTTTTATAAAATAAAACTACAAAAAAATGGAATTGAGGTTGCCTCATATGCTTCATCATTTTAATGTCTTTCGTGAAAATGATGAAAAGGAAAATTGTGCTCAAATGTTAGAAGAAGTTATTAAAATGTTTGGCACTAAATCTTTGAATGATGAGCATGATTTCAATATTGTTAGTATGAATTCTCTGAATATTCATGATGCTAATGATATGCAAAGCCACAAGATTGGGGATGCTATGTTTGATGACAAAGATATTTGTAGTCCCCCAAGTTTTGATGAGAAAAACTATTACGAGTATGACATGCCTCCTATATATGATGATTATTGTGATGACATGTATTTTATAAAGAGTAATGATAACCATGAAACTTTTCATCATGATTTTAATATTGAAAGTGGTTATGTCAATCAAGTATCTCATGATAGTTATTTTGTTGAGTTTGCTCCCACTATTATGAATGAGAAGAAAATTGCTTATGAGGAGAGTAGTAAAATTTCTATGCTTGTAGATCATTGAAACAATTCTTTATGTGATGGTTATATTGTGTAATTACTTCATGATGCTACTGAAAATTATTATGAGGGACGAACATATGCTTGTAGGAATTGTAATAAAATCAAGTTTCCTCTCTATGTGTTCAAAGTTTTGAAGTTATGCTTGTTTTGCCTTCCTATGCTAGATGATTCTTGTTACCATAAATTGTTTCCTCACAAAATCCCTATGCATAAGAAGTGGTTATTGTTGTGTGATTCATGATGCTTTTTGCATGTCTCAAATATTACTCCTATGTGAGCATCATTGAAATCGTCATGCCTAGCTAAAAGGCATTAAAGAAAAGCTCTTGTTTGGAGACAACCCAACACTTTTACTTTTTGTTTTGACGTGTTCACATGATTAATCTACTCTATTAATCATGTTTTGTGTCTTTATTTCGATAAAGTCCCAAGTAAAGCCTTTGGGATACTATGGATACTTGCTTGTTTGATTCTGTGAAAAAACAGAAAGTTTTGCGTCGAGTATATGAATTATCTGATTTTACTGCAGTGTCAGCAAATTCTGAAATTTTTCCAAAAAGTTTATATGCAAATTAATTGAGTTGTCCTAATTGTCCAGAATGTTTAGAGGCAGGGAAGTATGGTGATTGTTCAGATCTTTACAGACTGTTCTGTTTTTGGACAGATTCTGTTTTGCATGCATAGTTTGCTTGTTTCAAGTGTTCCTATAGCTTATATTGAGTAATATAAATTGTTGTAATGATGGAATAAAGCGGGTATCATTTGGTAATAATTATGAATCTTGTATTTACAGTACCTAACTGAATGATTTATCTTTATTACAATAACCCTTCTCACAAAGTTCCGTTAAGTTTTGTGTGATTGAAGTTTTCAAGTTTTGGGTGAGACACCTATGTGAGAAGAATAAGGAGTGAAAATAACCTAAGCTTTGTGATGCCCAAGGCACCCCAAGGTAATATTCAAGGAAGACTCAAGCGTCTAAGCATGGGGATGCCCCGGAAGGCATCCCCTCTTTCATCTTCAACACTATCGGTATATCTCACTTGGAGCTATATTTTTATTCGTCACATAATATGAATTTTGCTTGGAGCGTCATTTTATTTTGTTTTTCTCTGTTATTTTTTATTTATAATCTTGTTTTTCAATAAAAATTTCCAAGAATTGCCTTTAGAATGCTTGAATTGCATGTTTGATGTGTGTTGTGTAAAAACAGAAACTTCCGTTGTAGTGTTTGACTTTTCATATTTTACTGGAATGTGTAAAGCTTCTGAAAGTTTTACACAATGTTTTCATACAAATTTTATAGAATTTCCTAAATTTTCATAATTTTGTGAGTTACATAAGTACACTGTTTTCCTAAATTCCTACAGAATGTTCTGTTTTGACAGATTGCTATAGTTTCCATAGCCTATATTGGTAGATATAAATTGTGGAAATGGTAATATACAATACCTAATGTTAGAAAATTATTGTGAAAATTGTCTTGGAAGTACATAAAGAGTTAATTTATTATTATGTGTACTAACCTATCTCACGAGTTGTTTTCGAGTTTTGTGTGGATGAAGTTTTTGAGAATAGGTGAAACCAGGATTGAATGAGATACAAAAGCTAAAGCTTGGGGATGCCCAAGGCACCCCAAGTAAATATTTCAATAACTCTCAAGCATCTAAGCTTGGGGATGCTACGCATATCACCTCTCTTCTTCAACTATCGGTTAGCCTATGTTGAGCTTAAATTTGTATTTGTTCACATGATGCATGCTATTCTTGGAGTGCTATTTTTGTTTTGCTTGTTGTTTAAATAAAATACTCAGATCTAAAAATATTTATTGAGAGAGAGAGAAAGTCCTCACATAGCTACTTAATTGTTTGACTACTCATTGATCTTCACTTATATGTTTTGGAGTAGTTTTGTCATTTACTCTTGTGCTTCACTTATATCCTATGAGTAAATGGTTGAATGAATTGAATATCATAAATCTGAAATTATATATGTTTTATATGCTTATCCCATGGGGAGTAATGACTTCACATATAAGAAGTATAGGTGGTAAAATTTATTGAAAGTTAGCAAACGTAGCATTGGTCACTTGAACCATTCATGAAAGTATATTGAAGGAAGAGAGATTTCATATATAAATATACTATATTGGACATCTTCTATGATTGTCAATACCCATCAATTATTTTCAAACTTCAGCAAATTAGTTGAAGATGGATAACGAGGACAACGTAATGAGTTTTTCTTGGATATATTTGTATAGAACTTATATTGTTATGGATTCTCCAACATGTGGTGCTTGCTTCCACCTCATATTAGCCAAAACTTCTGCACCAAGTAGAAATACTACTTGTGCATCCAAACACCCTTAAACCCAAAGTTGTTCCATTTGAGTCCACCATACCTACCTATATGCGGTATTTACCTGCCGTACCAAGTAAATTTGCATGTGCCAAACTCTAAACCTTCAAATAATATTTTGTTTTGTATACCCGGATCGCTCATATAATGACTAGGGGATGTCAGTATCTTCCATGCTAGGTGGGTTATTCTCACGGTATGTGTTGATTCACTATCATTCATGAGAAAGTGGCTGGTAATAGGGATTCCCAGTCCCGAAATAAAAAAATGCAAATAATTAAAAAAAACTCCCCTAGGAATGTTGTTGGTATGGACGGTACCCGTGGATTTGGCTTGCCGTGGAGTGTAATTGATTGGTGGAGGGGGAGTAAAAACTTTACCATTCTGTTTGGGAACCGCCTATAATGTATCTAGCATGGAAGATACCGAGATCTCTCGGTTGTTATGGTGACAATGAAAGCATACTGCCCAAAATCATTATTCATCTCTGTTTTAAAAGCTCTAGCTCTGGCACCTTTGCAAATCAATGCTTCCCTCTATGAAGGGCCTATCTTTTACTTTCTAGTACTTACCTTTATGCAAGAGTCATGGTGATCTTCACCACTTCCTATATTTCGCCTTTTTCTTTTGGCAAGCGTCATGTGTTGGGGAAAGATCCAAGCATATATGGGCATTCAAATATATTTGATCATGAATTATTATTGTTGGCAATTATCTATATGATAAATAAGTTGGGATGCGAAACTTTAAGCCCCTATCTTTCTTTGTGTTCGATGGATGCCATTTGCTCTAAAAATATGCTTTGAGTGTTAGCAATCATGGGAGACTATATGATAGTTGAGTATGTGGAATTTGCTAAATCAAAGCTCTTACATAGACCCTTTCTGAAAATAAGATGAATTGCAATTGTTTGGTGATTGAAAGCATAGTTTGTTAGTCTATACTTTAACTTGTGAATAGCTTGTTACTTTATCATGAGAAGTTTTATGAAGATGAGCTACTGTTTATGAATATAATGATGCTAGAAAAAGTGTTTGGAACTATCATTGATCAAATTTATGCACTATGCTAGCATTCACACTTCATAAATTATTTCTTTTATCATTTACCTACTCGAGGACGAGAAGGAATTAAGCTTGTGGATGCTGATACGTCTCCAACGTATCTATAATTTATAAAGTATTCATGTCATGTTTACAATAATTCTATATGATTTTGGTATGATTTATTAGAACTAACCCGGACTAACGTTGTTTTCAGCAGAACTACCATGGTATCATTTTTTTGTGTAGAAATAGAAGTTCTCAGAATGGGCTAAAAATTTAGTATGATTTTTCCTGTACCAAAAGAGACCCCCGAAGCATTGGAGTTGGGCCAGAAGAGCCACTAGGAGATCATAAGCATGCCAGACGCGGCCACCCCCCTAGCCATGCCTAGCAGGCTTGTCACCGCCTCTTGGCACCCCTTGACGTGATTCCAATGCCAAAAATTCTTATAAATATAGAAACCTCCAAAAAGAAACCTAGATTAGGAGTTCCATCGCTGCAAGCCTCCAGATCCATGAAAAACCAATCGGGAGCCCGTCCTGGCACCCTGCCGGAGGGGGAAACCATCACCGGAGGCCATCTTCATCATCCCGACAGTCTCCATGACGAGGAGGGAGTAGTTCACCCTCGGGGCTGAGGGTATGTACAAGTAGCTATGTGTATGATCTCTCTCTCTCTCCTATTCTTCAGATGGCACGATCTTGATGTACCGCGAGCTTTATTGATATAGATGAATCATATGGAGTTTCCCCCTCTCTATTTTCTTGTGATGAATTGAGTTTTCCCTTTGAAGTTTTCTTATCGGATTGAGTCTTTAAGGATTTGAGAACACTTGATGTATGTCTTGCGATGGGATATCCGTGGTGACAATGGGATGTTCTATTGATCCACTTGATATATTTTTTGGTCATCAACTTGTGGGTTCTGTGACCTTGGGAATCTATGCATAGGTGTTGGCACACATTTTTTTGTACTTTCCGGCAGAAACTTTGGGGCACTCTTTGAAGTTCTTTGTGTTGGATTGAATATGATGAATCTGAAATTATGTGATGCACATCGCATAATCAAGCCCATGGGTACTTGTGGTGACATTGGAGTATCTAGGTGACATTAGGGTTTTGGTTGATGTGTATCTTGAGATGTTATTTTAGTATGAACTCTAGGGCTGTTCGTGACACTTATAGGGATAACTCATAGGATTGATCGGAAAAGATAACTTTGAGGTGGTTTCATACCCTACAATAATTTGTTCGTTAGTTCTCCGCTATTTGTGACTTTGGTGTGAACTCTTTGTCACATGAGAGGTGCTTACATATGATTCAACTATGTCAATATTGTTGAGAGAAATTGCACTAGTGAAAGTATGGACCCTAGGCCTTGTTTCCAAGCATTTATACAACGTTTTGCTCGTTGTTTACTATTTGTTCCCTTGCTGTTTTTATATTTTCAGATTACAAAAACCTATATCTACCATCCATATTACACTTGTATCACCATCTCTTCGCCGAACTAGTGCACCTATACAATTTACCATTGTATTGAGTGTGTTGCGGACACAAGAGACACTTTGTTATTTGGTTGCAAGGTTTTTCGAGAGAGACCATCTTGAACCTACGCCCCCAAGGATTGATAAACCTTAGGTCATCCACTTGAGGGAAAATTGCTACTGTCCTACAAAACTCTGCGATTGGAGGCCCAACACGAGTCTACAAGAAGAAGGTTGTGTAGTATACATCAGAGAGCAGCACCAGCGGCGGGGGCGGCCGATGGGACGAGCGGCACCGACGAACCGTGGGGCCAGCAACACGACACATGTTGCGAGCGGCAACTGCGCCTCCTATCTCGGGAATAGAGTGGGGTCGAGGGAGGATAAGGGACTAGTGGTGGGGGCGGGCTATGCAGCATGGTGGGTGGGGGTCAATGTGTAGGGTCAGGGCACGTGGTGGCTCGTAGGTGGGAAGTGTGTGGTGCAGATCGTGAGCATGTGTGTGGAGCAGATTTTGCCATGTCACTGATCCGTGGGGGTGACCGTATGTGGCTGTCTCCTTTGTCATATGCTAGCAGACGACAAAGAAGAGGAGGCCCTATTACGTCCGCTAGTAGACGACAAAGAGGTAGAGGTGAGGTGGAGAGATGGGGTAGAGAGATGGGGGTGGGGGTCTCCCTTTGTCGTCTGCCTTTTCCATCTTTGTTGTCTGCCTGCAGATGGCAAAGAACTCACATATAACAAAGATTATCTTTGCCAACAGTAAGCTCTTTGTTACCTGTTTGTTGGCAGCTGACGACAAATAGTCTCTTTGCCATCAGCCAGCAGACGGCAAAGATCAGGCAGACGGCAAAATTCTTGATTCTAGTAGTGCATCTCATAGCTAGTTTTATCTAGGATTTGTTTAGATGATATAGAAGGACTGCATTTTGTAATCCTACAAAGATATACTGAACCAAAAATTAATTCGAAATATGTCATAAATGTCGTGTTCGAATGAATTGCGAAAAACAAAATTATGCTATGGGGTAGCTAACATCGGGGAATGGCACGACATAGCGTGACAGAATGGAAAACTTGCAGCCAAAATAGATTCCCAAAGTATAGCCCGAAATAACAAATGGAAGCCAGATCATTCCCAACAAAATGTTGGGCTCACGCGTGAAAAATGAGTTGACTTCTATCTGAGGCCGTGGCGATTATGGATGAGGCGAAAACTTTGGTAGTTGTTGGCACTAGATTTCTGGAAAACATTTTACTCGGAGAGTGATCCCCTTGTTCGGATCTATGCGGTGTTGTGACCGTTAAAACATTGTTCTTCCAGATGATGATCATGTGAAATTAAAACCCCAGTTCGATTTTTCTTCCCTCTGACAACACATTTATGCAATATCGCTACAAGTGGATTGCTCCCTTGGAATCCTTAGGTTGTTGGGCGTGTAAAACTCAATACAGATGGTTCCATATTGGATGGAGTTGGATGAACTGGAATGTTACTCTGTGATCACTTTGGTGCCATCATCTTCAGCTCATGTGGGCATCTTGTGCAACAATGTGTTGGATTCTAAGATCTTAGCAATCTAGGAGGGACTCACGCTAGCATTGCAAAGGATTAATCTACCGAAATTGGCATCGAAAGTGACAATTTGGAGGCAGTGAAACTGGTGCAAAAGTGAAGATATAAACATATCAAAATATACTTTTCTAATTAAAGAGATTAAAGATAGCATGTCCGAACATAGTTCTGGTATTACTCATAATCGCCGCAGTTGTAATTTTCTAGTCATGTTTTAGAAAAATTTGAGAGGACTCAAGGACGAACTGCTATATGGCTTGGGCCTAGACCATAGGCTGTTTTGGATGTTGTTAAGCGTGGTTGTACCCCCTTGATTGATTAATACAATAATTATTTCGCAAAAAAATTGTCCTTCTCGTTCCTAGTTATTGAAATGAGGCCAAACTTTTGCTTCGTTTCAAAAAACAAATGTAAGCAGAGAGACGGTTAGGGTTGTAGTGGGGTTGTGGTTGTTTTGCAAACTGAGCACAACTGCAAAAAAATCACATTTTGGGCTTGTTTTGCAGAAAACGACATGGTCTCTAATTACTTGCAAAAGTCACTGCACATTCGGTAAACATTTTGTAAAAAGCACTGATTGGGTGATTTGGTCCATTGAATCACTTTCTGACAAGTGGGACCTGATACTTATGATTTGTGTTGGATTTTCCCCCGAAGAGGAGGGGATGACGCGGCACAGTATAGATAAGTATTTTCCTCAGTGAGAACCAAGGTTATCGAACCAATAGGAGAATGACACAATTTCCCGTTTTCAATGCCTACGCACAAGAGAGCACACACTTGCACCCGACGCGGGCAAGAGGGTTGTCAATGCCTTGAACTCGTTACTTGCAAGCAATGAGTTCTATAGATGATAATTTGATAAATATAAAATAAATGAAAATTAAATAATGGCAACAAGGTATGAAGAGCGTTTGTAAATATATTTGTGAATTAACCCGGGACCATAGTTTCCCTAGAGGTATCTCTCTTGTAGAAAGCATATGGTGGGTAAACAAATTATTGTTGAGCAGTTGATAGAAAAATGTATAGTTATGTAATATTTATTCACGGCAATGATCATTACATATAGGCATCACATCCATAAGAAAGTAGACCGATTTGTGCCTGCATCTACTACTAGTACTCCATCCATTGATTGTTATCCAGCAAGCATCTAGAGTATTAAGTGAAACAGAGTAATGTTTGGAGAATAATGACATGATGTAGACAAAGTAAATCCAATTAGTATGAATAGACCCCATCATTTTATCCTTAGTAGCAACAATACAATACGCGTCATGTCCCTTTCTCTCACTAGGATTGAGCATCGCAAGATTAAACCCACTACAACACACCTCTCCCGTTGAAGATAAATCAATCTAGTTGGCCAAACTACATCAATAAATCGGAGAAAATTACAAAGATATCATATAATCATGCATATATATGAAAAGACCAATAAGGAACTCAATATAATATCATGGATAATCTAAACATAAACTCACAAATCATCGGATCCTAACAAACGCACCACACAAAGTGATTGCATCGAATAGGTCACCGCGAAGATGCGATGAACTTTGTATTGAACAACACACACACACACAGAGAGAGAGAGAGAGATAGCCCTCTAGGTACTAACTACAGACCCGTAGGTCTGTGGTGAACTACTCACACATCACCATGGGAGCAGCAGGGTTGATATAGTGGCCCTTCGTGATCGATCCCCCCTTCGTCAGGGCACCAAAACAAGGCTCCAGATGGGCACACGGCGGAAGAGAGACTTGCGGCGGCAGAAAAAATATTTCGGGAGGATCTTTGGATTTTTTAGGTTTAGTGAGAATTTATATGCCGGAGAACAACGCCAGAGGGCTTGGGAGGTGGCCCCAAGCCATCAGGGCGTGGCCACCCCCTGGGGGCGCCCTGGTTGCTTGGGGGTACCTTGTGTTCCCTCCGGTCTTTGTCCGAAGCATCCATGTCCTTATTTTGTCTAGAAAAAAATTCAAAAAGTTTTGGGGTATTTGGACTTCGTTTGGTATAGTATTCCTGAAAAGCCAAAAACATGGCACTTGACACTGGGTTAATAGGTTAGTGCTCAAGAATAATGTAAACCAGCAAGTAAATGACAAAAAAAAGCATCCTAGAGTGATGATATAATAGCATGGAACAATTAAAAATTGTAGATACGTTGGAGATGTATCAGGACCGGGATGTAAGGAGTTGACTAAGAAAAAACAATTACATAGACACCCTTGAAACTAAAAGAGAAAAGTAATCAAGCCCATCCCTCCTCCCGATCCGATCAGAGGAGGCAATTACCTCGTCTGCGCGCCGCAGTCATGGCCATGGAGGTCGTGGCCAATACTGCCGACAAGCCGGAGCTACGTTGGCTGGGGCTTTGCGGTTGGTCCTTGCAGAGGAAAAGAAGGCGTCGGCGACAAAGTAGTGGTGGTTGGAGTGCTCCAAATAGGTGTGGCAGCGATGTTTTGGCCCACGATGCATCCACGTCCGCGTGGATAGGGTATTGCAGATCGGGCCGGTGACAGGGTGTTGGTGAGCGGCGGCAGCATCTTGGTACGATGCCTCCGTGTCCGGCCGTGCGATGCAGGAATGGAGCTCGAGCTCTGAGCTCCTCCATGGCGACGCCCCCCTGCAGCACCTTCCCGACGTTAGTCGGGGATTGGGGGCACGACTACTGCAGGGCAAGGCGCCCTCGACCTTCAAGGTCGCGAGCAGCAACCGATCTCGTGCTACTAGTGCTACTTTCGACGGACGGCATGGCCACGGCCGACACCGCGCTCTTGGGCGTCGAGTGGCATGAGCGTCCCTTGCAGATGGTTGAGCCATGGCCATGGCAGGGCCAGGTTGCCGCCGGTCTTCAAGGCCGCGAGCACCAGTTGAGCTCGTGTTGTTGCTGGCGGATGACAGGGCCACAACGAAGCGAGCTGGAATTGAGCTCACACTGTTGCTGGCGCATGACAGGGCCATGGCGGAGCGAGCTGCGGTACTCCTCACAGGTAAGGGGTTGATTGCGTTTTTGTTTTAAATCTAGGGGTGAGTACGTCATATTTATGCCAAGACAGCTCCTTATAATCCGGTCCCATTTGTCAGAAAGTGATTAACCGGATCAAATCACCTGATCAGTGCTTTTGGCGAAAAGCTTACCAAAAACGTGGTGACTTTTGCAACAAATTAGGGACTAGGTCATTTTCTGTAAAATAAACCACAAATGTGATGGTTTTATACCTTTAACTTTTTAGAACAGGATTTAATATAGATTACTCGACGATATTCTATCATGCTCATCAAGTATTAGATGCTTGTGATGACTTCGACAATCTTAAAATCTTCCGGTTCAATCTTTCAAAAAGGTAAAATATGCGTGCGTGGGCATTCATAAGATGAGTGCACGTAAGTGCATGTGAGCCTATGAATTCATACTATGTTCTTCTCGCGGGGGCGCGGTGTGTGTGGGGGGGGGGGGGAAGAGCCGTGGTTGCTTTGTCAAGGAAATAGCAAATTTGTTAGCGGGGATGCTGCAAATACGCCAAGACTGCCGTTTTCATCTGAAGATGACACTGTTACTGCCCCCCGTGCGAAGACACTCCCATTCCACGATGCATGGGTACATTGCGTGCCATGGTAAACGAAGGGCCTGGACGAAACTTCCTCTTCGGTTTGAGATAAGATTGGCAACTTAATTATATGCCGCACTCCACGATAGCTGGCATTCGTTGAACCTGACGGAGATCGCAGCTTGGCGCCATCTGTAACTAACTGAGATCACTTCCCCGCAGGAAATGTCACACGTGCAAATTGGCGACGAATCGGCCGATCGATGGTCCAACTGGTGAGCTAACCGTGGGAACACGTGAGGATTATTCACCGGGTTGACCATTGGGATTGCATATAAAAATGGGTTTAATTTTTGCGGAGAGGATTTGCCAAACGGCACCTCCATCGTGCACCCGTCACTCCGTCAGTCAGATAAGGTTGCTGCAGAAGCTTTGTAAGCTGTTTCTTGTCATCTTGTCGTGTACTCGCGTGGCTCTTCGGTACCGGTACTTGTCGGAGGTGATGACTTAGGCTCAACATATTCAAAAAATATATATTTTCTGGTTCAGCTCAACAAATTAGTGTAAGAACAAAAGAATATCAGTCGCTACCATATCTGAATGAAGGCTACCCTGCTATGGATACACTAGTCATGCAAAATCACCGCTGTGTGGACAGTGGACGCATCTTGCATTTCAAGTGTAATAAATTACGGTTGTGTGGATCATCTGGATGCAGATGTGGAAGATAATCAATTCTTCATTTCTAAGAAACACATCGGTTTACATCTCCCCCACATCTCTGTAGGATGAAACTGGGGTGTTTCTTTCCCCATGGGAATGTTTTTTTTGGGGGGGGGGGGGGGGGAGGGGGGTTAGAATGGGCATGTCTTCATTGTGTGTACTTGTTCAGCTAAATATCGGAGAACACACAATAATTACAGCCGATCCAAATAGAGACTAAGCCTCATAGTTTGTTTCGTCTATTTACAATAGTGTTTCTGTTTTGGATCTTCAAGTTTAGATCAGATTTTGACTTTGAACTTGGGGTGTGGTAAATACAAATCCTATATACCTAAGCAATTCATCACACTCTGTTATTTATCTTAACATACAAGCTATCCACCTCAACACAAGTGACACATCAACATTCTATTAAAGTGACCCACCACAACCTTTCAGCAAATCGTGGAATTTAATTTCCACTCAGTTGGCATCAGTTCGTCTTCCATATTTCATAACTAATGACATAGAGCCAAGACCTACTGTCTTATGAACTTCCCATCAAATTTTGTTTGCACGTCTTATCGTCCATGGATCGCTCCTCCGCCGGTTGTCCATGCCAAAGGTTCTAAAAACATTTACAGTCGGACCCCTCATACTCTCTTCAAACGTCCGGACAGTCCGTCCGGTCACTGATCGGTCACGAAAAAGTGATCCAGACGGACCCCTCATACCCATCTCAAACGCCTGGACTGACCGGCATCCCTCATATTCATCTCAAATATGAAGACAATATGAGGGGTCGCGGACGCACCCGGACACACCCGGTCAGTCTGCCACGTAGGACGTGACCCCACCCCGGATCACATTTTCTCTTTCTTTATTCATTATTTTCTTTCCCTCTCTTCTTCACCAATTACGTGCAAGTGATCGGACATAGGAAGAAAAATATAAGAGATGCAGCTGCACGAACGAAAAAATAGGAGTTCAAAACGGACACGCCCGGTCAGTCCGTGGGCGTTTGAGGACCGAAATTTACAAGTCGTGGCTGAAGATGCTCTAATGCTCCTCCCACTATCCGGTCGCGCCAGCCGCAACGCATACCTCCTCCAGCCGGGGAGCGCACAACCGCTAGCAACCTACAACAGATGAGCACAGTTATATATGCCCACAACTTCATCCCCCTTCATCCTACGATACTATCTTCTCCTCATCGTGAAAGACATGGAGCATCACCAACCAGGAACAGATTCTCCATCGCTACAAAATACTACCACGAGTTGTGCGAATCAAACTAAAAAATGTCTTATATTTTGAGACAGAGGAAGTATAAGATGTCAAAATCTGTTTTTTAAGCATAATTATCTCCTTCATCGAGTACTATCTGAAGTGTACGTATGCTATACTAAGTGCTTGCATCAAATATGTCTTTTGTTATGATATTCTTGTTAATTTTTTCCTCGCAACATAAGAACACATGTGATTCGCACAACTAACATACTCCTGGTTCCCTACAATTATCTTGGTACGTTATTCTTTGCTTCATTAACCAATTGCTTATTCAAATTTGGTCCGCAGATCCTACAACGACGCATGGGGAATTCACCTATGGACTTCACACTGGTTTTCCATGTACTTGCTAAATGTCAATGTTTTTGCGATATGAAATTTGGAACTTGTAGGGAGACAATGCTATGGGTGTTGTTATCTAGATGTTTTGCAGTCATAAGAATACACAAAGATATGTTAATTAAAAAATACACAATTAATTCAGGAGCAAATGTACTGAAAGTCAAAAAATGATATTTATATTGGGATATATAATATAGGCCATTTACCAGTCAATGAAGGTATCAATATAGTACATGCATGTATAGTTTGATGTTTTTCTTAGGCACTATATGCATAGTTCAACAATATAAGTCACAAAACAAAACTATTGCTACTAATTCCCGCAGCAACTCGTGGGAAATTTTCTACTTGTATTAATGATGATGTTGGCAATAATTGTAATTGTCGGTTACTTTTTGGTGGCCGAGTTATGCAGTATTAGCATCATACCATCTCAAGTTATATCGTAACATATATCCTTGATTTGGGGATTCTATGGTGCAAACATAACATGAAATATATTAGCAACCGAGCACATTAGCATTTTTAGGGGAAAAGTAGCCATGAAGCTTGTTGTTCACTTAAGCACGGGTAATGTGTTGGCCACTAATGGGGGTCATAGGTCCGGGCTTCCTTTTTTGTTTCTTTTTATTTTCTATTATTTTCTTTTCTTTTCCACATATTTGCGTTTATTTTTGGCATTTTCTTCTATGTTTTAATTCCTTTTAAAAAATAGACTAATACATATTTTGAGTACATGAGTACATATTTTTTAGGTTATGAATATTTATTTTCATACATATGACCATTTTATTTTGTAATGATTAAACATAATTTCTAAGATACGTGAACATTATTTGTAAATATATGAACATTTGGTTTTGAAGTCATGAATTTTTATTTAGAAATACATGAACACTCTCCCTTTGCAATACACAAAATTTAAATGTATAAAATTTGATTTTAATGTTATAAGCATCAATTTAAGAATTATGAACATCTGAGAACTTTTTACTATGTGTATTTTATAATAATATCTTAAAACTTGTACAAAATTAAATATTGCATTTCTCATTTGTTTTTTTACAAAAAAATGTTAATTGGCCGTTTCAGTTAGCTGGCTCTATGAAGCTTCTATGGATTTGACACTTATTCATCGCGGAAGGTAGGGAATATGAGAACTCAGCAAAGTCCCACATAAACATTTGATTATGATGAAGGCGCAAGAGCCTAAAACGTTGGTGATAGCTAAGGCACATCTCTGAGAGCTCCTAATCAACGCTCTAAGCGCCACTTCGTGTACCAGTACCGACTACCGCTGTGGTGCTTGATGCGCTAGCTTCCTGTGGGCCTGCCCAGGAAGGACCGCTTGCTTGAACGTCCGCCGGTCGCTCCCTATATTTCGTGGTTGACCGGTTGACAGTTGACCTTAAAAAATCATGGGTTCAAGAAAGAAAATGTGAATTTCAAAAGGAGGCTACGAATTTAACAAAATGTTAATGAGCTCAAAAAAGATCATAAAATTGTAAAAAACGCTAAATGAAAATGAAAAAATCGCCAATTAGAAAATGTTAACAATATTTGAAAAACAGTTCGATAGTTTAATAAAATTTCACATATTTAATTCATAAAATGTAACTGATAAACGTTCACAAATCTAAATTATAATTTTGAGACTTTGAGAAAAGTTCAAAAAAGATGTAGCAAATTAAAAAAATCATGATTTAAAACAATCAAAACTTTAAAAACTTTACCAAATTTGTAAAAAGTTTCACGATTCTACAAACTTTTCATGATTTTTAAAAAGTTTTATAATTTTTCTGTCAAAAGTAAAGAATAAAAACAAGCATGAAGAATAAAAAAGAACAAAACTATGTGAGAAAAACACACCCAAAAATCCCAGCCCGGTAAACTGGTCGGAAACTTCTGAGGGGAATAGTGTGCTGGCAGCCCGGTTTGTCTCACCGTGAACCTCTGGCCCCCGTCTCGTCATCCCTTTCTTTCCTCAGCCGGATAAGGACAACTTTGCAGACAAGCCCCTCTATTTCATCGGTGTTTGGCATGTTGATGTAAAGTTTGCATCGAGAGGGGAAGTGGGTGCAGCCTGTTTACTCTCTATCCGGCGCTTAAGGCGCCAAATAGAATTCGGGCCTATGTACTTATATTTTATTGTAAAAGAACCTGGCATATCTTCGAAAATGCTATTGTGTGCTTGAGCTCACAGGAGCTCGAATGAACAGTAAATTTTGAAAATGTAATAATTTGATTTTTTTTGCAACAAACATTGATTTTTTTACATGCATGCAAATTTTCAGGATGAAATCACATTTGGGGAGGTGTGGACAAAAGTTGATCATGAACACACATGTAAAAAAATATCAATGTTTCTTTTCCCAAAAAAGATTTTTTTATTAATTTAGTATTTTTTTGAATTTTACTGTTCATCTAAGCGTGTGTGAGCTCGAGCTCACAGACTTTGTCCGCTTATCTTTCATTTTTCTCTGAAAGACTACAAGACAGTTACAGACCTTTTCAGTTGTTGGTTGATGGAGCGTTCGCAGCAGACCATCCAGAGCCCACAGGGCACCCGCCCATACATCGCGTACAAACATAATGCCTCGCTTGCAGCCTCGCAGTCATGGATACTCCACTGCACAATGTCATGCGTTGCTCTCAAAGGCATCAACCTATGATCACTACCATGATCTGTCGTTCTGACGTTCTGTCCAAGCCAAAATGATGAGCGAAAGGGGATGATGGTCGATCAGTGGTTAACTCACCACGCACACATCCGATGATAGCCGGCCAGCTCGTTCGTTACTTTCGAGGGACACAAATGCTCTGGTGGGGATGATTGGCGCCGCACCGGCCGCCTTTCGTGCTGCCGCCCCTGTCCGCCAACATTCTCCATGACCATGAGAGCAGCATCATAGTGCTTTCACTTTACGGGATTATTACAGGTGTAGAGCAAAACGAGAGCCGGCTTTAGTTGTTGTTATTAAAAGTTGGGTTAGCTAGCGAGCTAGGCCGTGCTGGAACCGGCCTAGAAAAGCTCGGCTTGTTCCCTCCCATGCCGAACCGTCGGCGCATCTTCGCTCGTAGCCGTCCGTCACATGCGCGGCCGGTGAGGAAAGTTTGGGGTGCTGTTGGTACGTGGAGGAAGTGGGTTTTTGTTGGGGCGCACCGTCGTCTGTCCGTGACTGCTCATCTGGACCTGTAAAGAACACGTTTTCTGCTGTCTGTACCGTGGCGTATTCTTTAGCAACCGGACGAATTTATGTTCGATCACGCAAGTACAGCTACTATACACGACCGAGGTCGGCCGAACCGCTCATCGGTTAACGACCTCTGTTCTGGAAGTACGAATAATGCCGCAGCATCTTGCGGTACTATGTTAATCCGTGGATGCTAAACAAACTCTATGATATTCTCGCAAAAATAAAATAAAAATATATAACTATGATAGGAAGAGATCGATTACTGGACGAGCTGGGAAGGAGGCATCGCAATTCTCTACTGCTGCTGGTTGTTCAACATGACAAGTTTTGTAGGTTCGGTGCGAATATAGTTTAGTCGGCGCTGGAAATTCGCTTTCAGGTGATCAGGTCTACATGTATGTACAGCTAGATTCTTCAGTTTCCCTTTGTCTTTGGCAAAAAAAAATCCAAAATAGTCTTTAGGTAAATTTAAAAGGCGCTTGACAAGGAACAAGCCAAAAGGAGAGCCAAACCATGAAATCAGTGGATTTAATAGTTCATCCCTTCCCTCAAAAAAAAAAAGTTCATCCCTAGCTAGATTAATACTACTGTATTAGATTTGCATAAGCAAGCCAACTTGGGAGCACCTTCTTGATCAATTGATTTTGAATTTCGACCGTTTCTTCCACCATCTGGTGTCTTCTTTTTGAAAAGGAGGATGACACTGGCCTCTGCGTCTGAGCGATGCATTCATCCATTCTATTAATTATTCATAAGGACCTTACGAAGTAATACACCAATAAGTCTAAAGCTATCATTTTGACAACATATGTCCCTTCTCCTATCTAGTTGATGAAGGGGTGCCGAATGTCCGAACCGAATACCAAACATACATCGCATCAAAGCCTAACATCCAAAACCGGAGGGCACAACCAAGCCGCTTGCCGGGTCTGCAACACACACCGGTCCGGCGCACTCTCAGAAGCCGTCGTCGCCGCCGTCTTCCACCGGTCCATCTTCAGAGCAGGTACTAACGCATCAACCTTGTCATGTCTGCCGTCGACACCACCACGGCGCCAGACAAAGCCACCTCCTTACACGCGTTCATCATCACACATCCGTCACCAAGATCCTGTTGCGTCACGTTGCCAAGATCCGTCGTGTTCGATGCGGTAAATGAAACACCGCTCTGCCACTTGTCTCCCTCATCCGGTAGCTGCTGCAAAACCGATGCCCGAATGAGGGAGAGCGAAGCCTAAGGCGCTGCCATCGTCCAATCTGGGAAACCCGGGTCTAGGCATGGAGCAGCGCAACCAAGTTGATGGTTGTTGTAGTGGCGATGCCTTCAACAAGATAGCGACGCGAAAACGTCCCCACCGCCCGCTGTTCGGGATGTCCCAAAGTTGAGACCCGATAATTCATTAACCCGGCCTACAGGACAAGGACCTTATGGTCACTTCATTTCCGGGTCGGCAGAGTGGACATCCTTAACAAGTACCCGGTGCCCATACACAACTCGGTCCATGAGGACGGATTTCACGCTAGGGAGATGGGCCGGCTTACAAAGTACTCGAAGGATATTTCCCTAACTTGGGAAATACGATATCGTGAGTTCGAGTAGAACACGGGTTAAGGAATACAACACGGATTCATCTGTAATCCAGGGAGTCAACCTGTTATATAAAGGAGGATCCCTAGGGCGAAAAGACTATGTAAGAAACCCCCGAAAGCTAGGTAGCAAAAACAACACCTTGTAATCCAGATCATCATCATCAATAGCAATCAAGCAGGAGTAGGCTTTCACCTCCACCACGAGGGGCCGAACCTAGGTAAACTCGTGTCTCTCTTTTTCGATTAACCCTGTTCAAGCAATCAACTAGTAGTGATGGCCTTACGACTTAGTTCTCTCACGAGGGCATCTTCCGTGACAAAAACACGATAGTTGGCGCCCACTGTGGGGCCAGCACACGGTGGTGTTGAGTTCTTGAAGGGAGCCCACCAGGGATCGAGAAGTATGCGATCCACCGGATGACGAAGTGCCGGTGAGGAAAGCCCTACATTGACGAGCAGGATGGGGTCTTGGGGCCGGCTCAATCAAGTCAGGATACTGGGGTCCCGTTCGCCACGATCCACATCTTCATATGCGAAATTGGCGGGTCCGCTCTGGAGCGAGCCACCACCGGTGACTCACTAGAGGTAGCTAGCTGGGTTAAACCCAGCCGGGTCAGTACTTTCGTCGTCTTCATCGGCGGAGCCGTGCTGGAGCTAAACCCAGAAACCGACTCGGTGACTGGGAGCAACACACTAGTCAATTCTGATGATGAGTCTGTGGGTGATACATAGTCTATTCTTCTGCTTTTCGATGAAAGGTTGGGAGGATACTCGGATGATCAAACTTACCCAGAGCCCTGCGAGCCGGGTCATCGGGCCCCAGTCTACATGGACGGGAGCTAGAACCAACCTCAATATGATACGCAAGGCAATCTAGTGACAAATCCATCGATGAGTCAGAATCCGGCTCAACTTACGCCTGGTTGGGTGACCACCACGGCGGCGCTATTACGGCGGCCTTGACGATAGCCGGCTCTGGAGGCAGCATGACTCAAGCTTTGGCAAAATTGACAATAACCCTATCTGCACTACTCACAGATCCAGTCACACCGGAGAACACACACTACTAGGGAAAACCTTATGCACAGAAGCTTACCAGTAGCGCTTTTTAAAAGGAGGCACTGCTGCTACTTAGCAGTAGCGCGTGTAAAACAATATCACTACTAATAAACACATATCAGTAGCGTGACACGTATAAAATGCGCTACTACTATAATTGCCACACCATTCCCGATAGGCTAGGTATAGTAGTAGCACCCTTCCTCAACCAGCACTGCTGCTATTCTACTTAGTTGTAGCGCTTGGTACCAACCCACGATGCTGCTATGCCAACCTTATCCACCCCGTGCGCTCCCTCTCTCTTCCTCACTCCCCCCTCACACTGTCGCTCCCTCTCTGGCCCCCACCGCTCGCCGCCACCGTCGCCTACCCCTCCTCCCTCTGCCACCGTCACCTCCCCCTCCTCCCTAGACTCAGTAATCCTCCCCCTCCTCCCTCCTCCCTCCTCCCCGCCCCACCTCCTCTGTCCTCCCTCCACTCCTCCATTCGCCGCCGGTCGGCCCCTCCTCGCTCTGCCTTCCTCCTCCGTCCTCCTTCCTCCTCCCTCCTCCAGTCGCCCCTCCTTCTCCCTCCTCCCTCCACTCCTCCATTCATCATCGGCCGGCTCCTCCTTGCTCCGCCTTCCTCCTCCGTCCTCCTTCCTCCTCCCTCCTTTAGTCGCCCCTCCTTCTCCCTCCCCCTCCTCCATCTACAACCCCTCCTCCCTGCTACATTTTGATTTAGTAGGCTAGTTGATATTTTCTTGTTGATATGCAACATTTTGATTTACTTAATAGTTTGTAGTTGATATATAACAATTTTGATTTAGTATGATTAACTGATTAGTAAAAATTTAGAAATTGTTGATAGATTTTAGTTGATATAAGCCTCTGTTCATATATAACACTTTGATTTAGGATAGTTCTAGGGATTAGTTGATAGTTTTGCCGGAATGTTGATTCATTTCCGTTTCGGCAAATTTCAGGCGCTCGATATGTCCTGTTTTAAGTAAAGGTCATGCCGAATTTTTTTCATGAATTTTAGCATGACTTGTGCTACAATGTAGGACATATCGAGTGCTTGTGATTTGCCAGAACAGGAATTCAATGATATTCCGGCGAAACATAGGCCATTTTTTCTATGTCATTGCTCGATATATGGAACGGGTTGACTTTAGGTTTGTTTCGGCTCCTTGTGTGTCTTTCAGTGAGGGAGTGTCCACCATATACGTGAGATGAGAGTTTAGGAAGGAGAGACTCGACAGACCTAAAGTCAACCCGTTGCATATGGAGTAATATTGATCTGTGTGTTGATCAGTTTTGTGATAGTTGCCTTCGATCGATTTTAAATGTTTCAACTATGAACATAGGAAATGTCTAACGACGAAAGGAAATTCGTTATGTGTGAATGCTGCGAAGACGAGCACGACCTGTGCGACAAGCCTCACCTAGTTGATGGTAGGCGCTTCAGCATCATGCTCGATGAGACCTTCGAAGTGGATACAGTAAGTCACAATGACAAGTCTTTTTTCGTAATTAAGCATGACTTCTGCTTCTTCTGCTTCAACTTATAATTTTAATTTTTTACTATTCTACTAGCGTATCCCCTGCCATGCAAGAATTTATGTCTTGGATAAGATTGATTTCGATACTAAAAAAAGTATGGAGGTAAAGAGAGTTCATTTGAGGACCGAGCATGGTTATACTTTTGTCGTAAAATTGTACAATGCAAACACCTACTCCTATTTTTAATGCAAAATTTGGAGATCACTATGAAAGGCTTATGCATTTGAGCCTAATATGCTTATCACCTTTGATATTCGTCCGGAAGATGAAATTGAAGGTAATATCGACATCTGGGTCGATGTGTAGACGCCTCCAGTTCTACCATTATGTGAGTTTCTCAACCATATTTATTAAGTAATTTATATTGTTTATTTAAAAATAGTTAACAACTAATTTCTATTGACAGCTTATTTCCATTCAAGAAAACATGTCCAGCGCTTGGTAGATAGCACCTACTACTGTCCCGGGGCTGAACTAAACTGTGAGGAGGCAGGTCATTATGTTTGATGGCTTGAGGATCTTGATGCTGTCAAGACAGGTTATTTTCCTGGACTTCGAGATATTAGTACTCAAAACATGCGACCACTACTGTGCGTATTGAACTACGGTCACATCTATCTAGGAAAGATGGTAAGATTTTAACTATTTGTCCTCAGTGCATCTTTTGCATACATTATTTTTTATTCTAAACTTCATTGCTAAGTATGTTACTACGATGTTCTTCAATAGGGACTCCGGATGAGTGTTGTGCCTCGTTGGATCGAGTCTAAAGGTCACATGGCAATGGCTAGCTTACAGCCAAGATATCCTGTATTGCACATGAGTGCATTCATCATTTCTCGAAGCGAGCAAGTCTTGATAGTCAAAGACTGGAGCAAATTGTGAAGGATCACAGATAAGTACTAGGGGCAGCAATCAGAAGTGCAGCCCACAATTAGGAGACGGGTTTATATGCATTAACCAATATGATGAAGAAGGAGTGCTACACATGTTTTATGCTATTTTACGTGAGAGAGAGCAGAAGGAGTAGGTCCTAGGTATTAAGAACAATTAGTTAGTGCTGATTATATATGACTAGCGACCTAGTGACCAAGTTGATGATGATTATGAGGAGTTGTTATATGATGATGATGATGAGTTGTTGTTATTATAACTAGTGACCAAGTTGTTATATGATGTCTCATGGACGAAAATGATGATGATGATGAGTTCTTATATCACAATGATGTATTATGATGATCTGATGAAACTACTATATAGAGCATGTATAAATACATCAAAAATACGTAGAGGGGGTACGAATCTGTGAAGGCAGTAATACTAGCAGCAGCGCTGGAAGCCATCTAGCAGCAGCACTGGATTATCAGCAGTGCTTGCCTCTCTGCAGCGCTATAGATAGTTAGCAGTAGCACTGGTAAGTGCAACGCTACTGCTAATCAGACTTAGGAGTAGCGCTTCACCAACTAGCGCTACTGCTATAACTTAGCTGTAGCGCCTTAGCGGTAGCGCTAGACCCAACGCTACTACTATAGGGTTTTCAAGCGGTACTAGTAGGGTTTCTCCTAGTAGTGACAGAGGCACGGAACACAGATATAACAAAGTGCCAAGAACAATTGACCAAGATTTAGGAGGATATCAATACTAAAAACGCGTGTTTGACGGAGGCTCGAGCTGAGGTTCTGGGGGAGGCTCAACATTGGAAGAACCAAGGAGTTCATCTTGCTTTTCGCCAGAATGGAACTACAAAAATTCCTTGGAGGAGGCATTAGGACCGACTTCTGATATCATTGGAGCCAACCTGGTTAATTCGTTCACCACAGGGGGCTGATACACCTGGCGCAACACCTGTCATACCCCAATCTACTCAAGGTGTCCACCAGAACATGCCCCAGTTCCAACCAACGGCTCAGGAGAGACGCCAACTCAGTAGTGGATGGTTTAGCACCAGCCGGAATAGAACTAGCCCGATCACTTTGTGATCCCGATTGGTCACTACTCAAACTAGGTGGATAATGTGCTAGTGGTGACGCATAACCTGACGGAGATACCCATACATGGAAACATTCCAATGGAGGTGGAAGCGAGGAACACACTCAGGATGTTGAAGGCAACGGTTACTCAGCAAGCCTATTATTCTCGAAGCCACGATCGTCTCCACTCAACCTCACGGCCAAAACGGACGTGAAGACGACATGGTGAGTTTTGATATGTCCATTTTGCATCATGATTTCCTATGATTATTTTTATTTTTTATGCATAATAATGCTTTATGGAGCAATTCTAATGCCTTTTCTCTCATAATATGCAAGGTTTACACAAAGAGGGAGAATGTCGGTAGCTAGAATTCTGGACCTGAAAAAGCATATAAGAGACACCTATTATGCACATCTCCAAATAAGTTGAAACCTCACGGAGAATTATTTTGTAATATATAAAAAATATTGGAGCAAAGAACTACCATAGGTGGGCCACCTGCATGACCACAAGACACTAGGGCACGCCAGGCCCCCCAGGCGTGCCCTGGTGGGTTGTGGCCAGCCCGGCCCAGCTCCGGTGCCCATCTTCTGGTACTTAAGGTCTTTTAACCTAGAAAAAATAAGTATGGGACTTTCGGGACAGAATGCCACCGTATCAAGGTGGAACTTGGGCAGGAGCACTTTTGCCCTCCGGCGGAGCAATTTCGTCAAGGGAACTTCCCACCTAGAGGGGAAAATCGAAGCCATCGTCATCACCAACAACCCTCTCATATTTGGTAGGCCAATCTTCATCAACATCTTCAACAACACCATCTTCTCTCAAACCCTAGTTCATCTCTTGTGTTCAATCTTTGTACCAGAACCTCATATTGGTATGTGTGGGTGACTAGTAGTGTTGATTACATCTCGTAGATGATTACTATATGGTTTATTTGGTGGAAGATTATATGTTCAAATCCATTATGCTATTTAATACCCCTCTGATCTTGAGCATTAATATCATTTGTGAGTAGTTACCTTTGTTCTTGAGATCACGGGAGAAGTCATGTTGCAAGTAATCATGTGAAGTTGATATGTGTTCGATATTTTGATGATATGAATGTTGTGATTCCATTAGTGGTGTCATGTGAACATCGACTACATGGCACTTCACCATATTTGGTCCTAAGGAAACGCATTGTGGTGTAGTTATTAGATGATAGGTTGCTAGAGTGACAGAAGCGTAAATCCTAGTTTATGCATGTTGGAAATATGCCCTAGAGGCAATAATAAAATGGTTATTATTATATTTCCTTGTTCATGATAATCGTTTATTATCCATGCTATAATTGTATTGATTGGAAACACATTGCATGCGTGGATATATAGACAACACTGTGTCCCTAGTATGCCTCTAGTAGACTAGCTCGTTGATCAAAGATGGTCAAGGTTTCCTAGCCATTGACATGAGATGTCATTTGATAACATGATCACATCATTGGGAGAATAATGTGATGGACAAGACCCAAAATATAAACATAGCATTTGATCTTGTCAGTTTATTGCTATAGTTTTCTGCATGTCAAGTATCTGTTCCTATGACCATGAGATCATGCAACTCACAGACACTGGTGGTGCGCCTTGTGTGTATCAAACGTCGCAACGTAACTGGGTGACTATAAAGGTGCTCTACAGGTATCTTCGAGGGTGTCTGTTGAGTGGGTATGGATCAAGCCTAGGATTTGTTCCTCCGTCTGACGGAGAGGTATCTTAGGGCCCACTCGGTAATACAACATCACAACAAGCCTTGCAAGCAATGTGACTAAGTGTTAGTCACGGGATATTGTATTAAAGGAATGAGTAAAGAGACTTTCCGGTAACAAGGTTGAACTAGGTATGGAGATACAGACGATCGAATCTCGGGCAAGTAACATACCGAAGAACAAAGGGAACATCATACGGGATTAACTGAATCCTTAGAGGTTCGACCGATAAAGATGTTCATAGAATATGTAGGAACCAATATGGGCATCCATGTCCCGCTATTGGTTATTGACCGTAGAGGTGTCTCGGTCATGTCTACATAGTTCTCGAACCCGCAGGGTCTGCACACTTAAGGTTCGGTAACGTTTCAGTAGTATAGAGTTATGTATGGTGATGAACGAAGGTTTTTCGGAGTCCCAGATGAGATCCTGGACGTCACGAGGAGTTTCGAAATGGTCTGGAGGTAAATATTGATATATAGGAAGTCCTATTTTGGTCACCGGAAAAGTTTCGGTCTCATCGGTAGTGTACCGGGAGTGCGGGAAGGGTACCGCGGGACCATCGGGAGACATTTCTCAACCCAAGGGACCAAATGGGCTGTGGGAGGAGGTATACCAGCCCCTAGTGTGCTGGCCGAAGCCCCACTAAAGGCCCATGTGGCTGGGGTGGAGAAACCCAAAGGTGGAAGAGGGAATCCAAGTGGAGAGAAGGAGTCCTAATCCTACTAGGATTGGAGGAGGACTCCTCCTCTCCACCTTCGGCCGAAGCAAGAGCTGGTCCCTTGGATGCCAAGCCTCCTCCCTCCCTCCTCCTATATATACTAGAGGTATTGAGGGTTTTTCAACAAAGAAAATAGCCACGTGCTACACTCTTCC
The DNA here is from genome assembly GCA_022496015.1 of Hordeum marinum. Classification (NCBI taxonomy): domain Eukaryota; kingdom Viridiplantae; phylum Streptophyta; class Magnoliopsida; order Poales; family Poaceae; genus Hordeum; species Hordeum marinum. The sequence continues at coordinate 498,068,395 of CM039673.1, forward strand.
TCTAGATCGTTCCGACGGTGCTTGGCGAAGCCCTGCCAGAATAATTCCAACACCATCACTGCCACGTGATATGTCTCCATTGTATCTATATTTTTGATTGTTTCATGCCAATATTCTACAACTTTCATATACTTTTGGCAACTTTTTATACTAGTTTTGGGACTACCATATTGATCCAGTGCCCAATGTCAGTTCCTGTTTGTTGCATGTTTTTTGTTTCGCAGAAAATCCGTATCAAACGAAGTCCAAATGCGATAAAAACTTACGGAGTTTTTTTGGAACATATGTGATTTTTGGGGAAAATAATCAACGCGAGACGATGCCCGAGGAGGTCACAAGCCTGCCAGGCGCGACCCACCCCCTGGCCGCGCCTGGCAGGCTTGTGGCCACCCCTTAGGTCCATTGGAGCTGTCCTTTTGCCGTAGGGAAGATATTTTTATAATAAAAATCCCCTCGATATTTCAGCCCGATCGGAGTTATGGATCTCTGGTATTTAAGAAATGGTAAAAGGGCAGAATCTGGGAGCGCAGAAACAGAACGAAACAGAGAGAGATCCAACTCGGAGGGGCTCTCGCCCCTCCGCCGCCATGGAGGCCATGGACCAGAGGGGAAACCCTTCTCCCATCTAGGGTGAAGGTCAAGTAAGAAGAAAAAGTAGGGGGGCTCTCCCCCCCTCTCTCCCGGTGGCACCGGAACACCGGCGGGGCCATCATCGTGACGGCGAACTACTCCAACAACTCCGTCATTTCACCAACACCTCCATCACCTTCCCCCATCTATCTACAGCGGTCCACTCTCCCGCAACCCGCTGTAGCCTCTACCTGAACATGGTACTTTATGCTTCATATTATTATCCAATGATGTGTTTCCATCCTATGATGTTTGAGTAGATTTTTGTTGTCCTATGGGTTGATTGATGATCATGATTGGTTTGAGTTGCATGTTTTATTATTGGTGTTGTCCTATGGTGTTCTCCGTGTCGCGCAAGCATGAGGGATTCTTGTTGTAGGGTGTAGCAATGTGTTCATGATTTGCCTATGGTGGGTTGCTTGACTGACAGAAGCATAAACCCGAGTAGGTGGGTTGTTGCATATGGCAGTAAAGAGGACTTGATACCTTATAATTCTACGGTTGGGTTTTACCTTAATGATCTTTAGTAGTTGCAGATGCTTTCTAGAGTTCCAATCATAAGTGCATATGATCCAAGTATACAAAGTATGTTAGCTTATGCCTCTCCCTCATATAAAATTGCAATAATGATGACCGGTCTAGTTATCGATTGCCTAGGGACAATTCCGCAACTCCTACCACCACTTTTCCACACTCGTTAAACTAACTTAATTGTTAATTTATCTTAGAACCCCTAGTTTTTATTTACATGCGCTTTATTATCTTGCAAACCTATCCTTTCACACCTACAAAGTACTTCTAGTTTCATACTTGTTCTAGATAAGGCGAACGTTAAGCGTGCGTAGAGTTGTATCGGTGGTTGATAGAACTTGAGGGAATATTTGTTCTACCTTTATCTCCTCATTGGGTTCGACACTCTTACTTATCGAGAAAGGCTACAATTGATCCCCTATACTTGTGGGTTATCAATACCTTTTTCTGGCACCGTTGCCGGGGAGCAATAGCGTGGGGTGAATATTCTTGTGTGTGCTTGTTTGCTTTATCACTAAGTAGAATTTATTTGCTGTTTTAACTTGTTTTCTATATTTAGATATGGGTAGGGAAAGTAAAATACCAAAAAGCCGTTGTACTTGCTGCTCCAAAAGTTGAGGAACCACTAGTGTTCCATACCACCGAAGAATATTACTTGGGTCATCTTCGATACACTTGTGCTCGTGCTGAAAATGCAACTAGCTTAGTTGAGGGAAAATCATTAAATGAGCATGCTCACTATGTGTGACACCGCATATCTCAAAAAGGCAAATTCTTGTGGCATCAAATTAATAATTTCTGTTGCTATGCTTGGAATCTATGTGAAATTTATGATTTTACTTGTTGTTCTAAAGAAGCTAAAAAGCACGTTCCCTACCAATGTGTGTTTAATGATAATGAAATATTATCGTCTTATGCCAAGGAGTCCTATTGCTATAATGATGTTGAACAAATTGAAGAATTTTTTGCTTTTAAGGGTGCCTATGAAATTGCTTATTTCATTGAAAAGTATGATGCTACTCTTTACAATTCTGAAAAATTTGCCATACTTAAATATTGCTATGAAAACTATGCTTCCAATGCTTATGTTAAAGAGTTTATTGAAAGAGTGACCGCTGCCTTGGAAGAGACTAATATTTTGTAGGAATCTATGGAAGAGGAAGTTGTTGAAATTGTAAGCTCATTAGATGAAAAAGATGAGGAGGAGAACAAAGAACAAAAGGAGGAAGAGCGGATTAGCTAACCGTGCCCACGTTCTAATGAGAGTAACTCTTGAACTCATACATATTTTAATTTCCCTTCGTGCTTACCGAAGGATGAATGCTATGTTGATTGCTATGATCCCTTGGATTCTTTTGAAATATCCCTTTTTATGAACTTGATGCTTGCTATTCTTATGGCCATGATGCCAATATGAATTATGCTTATGAAGATGAACTTGCTATAGTTCCTTACGTAAAGCATGAAATTGTTGCTATTGCACCCACACATGATAGTCCTATTATCTTTTTGAATTCTCCAAACTACACTATATCAGAGAAGTTTTCATTTATTAAGGATTATATTGATGGGTTGCGTTTTCCTATTGCACATGATGATTTTAATGAATATAATTGTGACAGCCCAAGTGTCGCCCCTGCCATTTATGGTCATGTAACCTATGTGAACCCATGTGTCATGTGATGAATTAATTGAGTTTGCTCCTTTGCCATGTCATTGTCTCATGCATCATGCATCATGTCATTCATCATCATGTCATGCATAATATAAATGTGGTGTGCTTCCATGTGATCTTGTTGAGAGTGTGAGTAGCTCTTGTGTGACTTGTGGATGTGTGCATGTGTGGGCATCAAGTCCTCCGCTCTCCCTTATTTTCAAATCTTAACATAAGCCTTTTATTCCTTTTGTTTTTCTTCAACAAAATTAACTTGCTCTATAAATCTGTTAAAAATGTCCAAGTTGTAGGAAATATTATTTTGAGTTTGTGTGTGTTGCTCTCTATGATGTTTGGGCTTTGGGCTCATGGGGTTTTGTTAATAGCAGGGGCTATTTATATTTAAAGTATTTAATTTATTTGCTCCAAAAATCATCTCTTCATTTTATTTATTTGGGGCATATTATTTCCAATGTCAAAGTATTTTTTTTACACAAAACCCTTTCCTTTTTCTCTGAGGGCATTTTATTGTTTTAATCTTATTCTTAAAGAGCAAACCCCTGTTTTTTTTTCTGTGAGTGATAGAGAGAAGCTGGGCCTTTTTCCCTCCCTGCGGCCCAGCTAAGCAAGTGCGCCAGCCCAACCCAGCCAAGCGACGGTAACCTGGCTCGTCCTCCTCTGTCAGTTGGGAGCAGAGAGAGAGAGCGGGTCGCGTTGCCGTGAGAGGCTCACGGATGCCGAGGCCGGCGCTGTTTCGCCCCCCCTTATAAGGCCATGGACTCCTAGGGTTTCCCCTTCTCCCTCCTCGCTGTCGCCGCTTCTTCCTCCTGCTTCTTCTCCCTTCTTCTTCTTCTTTTCCCTCGGGTTCAGAGAAGTGAGCGGGTTCAAGGAGTCATCGCCGGTCTTCCTCGCCGTTGTCTTCGCGTCTCCGGTGGCCCTTCTTCATGCCCGACATGTCGAGGAGGCTGGGGATCGTCCCCACAATCCATTATCGTTGCTAGGAGGGGCCGGGCTTCCCATCCTTGATGGCCTCGTCCTCGCCGGAGCTATGGACAGGGTGCTCCTACGCGATTCTTCCTCTGCTTCGGGCCAGCGTCGTCGCCCTTCTTCCTCCTCTTCGCCACGATCAGAGCCATCTTCGACCTCCCCTCGGTGAGCCGCTGCGTCCCTGCTTCATAGCATGGCTAGGTCCGGTCGCCGTTGCTCTGCGTGTCTCCGCCGTTCTGCCAACGCATGGCCTTGAGGGCCTTGCCTCCGTCCCCCTCGTCGCGAGACGAGCAGGGGAGCGGATCCTCATAGTTTTCGTAGCCCCTGCAAGAGTGTCCCTCGTTGGAGAGACGCCTCCGTCGCCGGATTGCATCGCCGCCGCGTTCCTCTGTCCGCCACGTCATTTCTTTAGTTTCGTCAGTAACCCGCACAGGTGTTGGTAGTTAATCAGTGATGCCTCCCCTCGGTCAGTAGACACGCCGTAGCACAGCGGCATCGTGCTGGGGAGACGACCGTGAGGTCGTGGGATCGAATCCTAGCTCCCCCATTTGTTTCCTTTATTCTGTTTGGTTGTGGTGCGCGTGTGGTGTTCGGATCCGGTGCAACGCCGGATCCCGTGTGTTGTGCTGCATGTGTTGGATCTGGTGCGGCTTGCCAGATCTGGTGTGGCTATGTGTTGTGAGTGTGTGTGCCTGTGTGTGGCATGTGTGTGTGGGATCTGGTGTGCCTGGCTGATCTAGAGTGTGTGTGAGTGTGTGTGGCATGTGTGTATATGGAGTGGTGTGTGTGTGACAAGTGGGCCGAGGCCCCACTTGTCATCCACTAGGGGGCCCTAGTGTCTCTGTCCGCCACTAGGGGCCCCCCTGCTTATTGTTTGTTTTTCTTTTATTTTTTTAGTGTTTTAAGTTTTATAAATAGGTTGTTTCCATTCCTGGTAATTTTGCTAATTCTGGACATGAACAAATATGCACATGAGCATTTCTAGTTAGTTTTCACTTATAGGAATTGATGGGGGTTTTCTAACTAGTGTTTTGCCATGTTGCTCCATGTACACATATGAGTATGATATATGATTTTGGGGTAGCATTACCCAAGGAATTCATTGGTGTGACTTGTTTGGTCATTTGAGCAAGTTTGTCAAAATGTCATTTTACCTCAAGGTGCCATTTTGTCATTTTAGTTATATTTAAATCATGCATGCTATGATAATTGTGCCAACATGAAAATGGTAGCCTTTGATGAGTAGAATGACATCGTATTTATTTTGGTCATGTTAAACTTGCATATAAGTGGGAACCATGCTCTAAAGTAGCTACTAAAATGTTGTTGTTTTCAAACATGCTAAATATTTCTAAGTCTGAGAATCTGTTAATATTTTTATGCCATGAACAGTGGATGCTACCAAGTGATATGTTGAGAATTAGCTGAAGCTCATTGCTAGTGTTTTGAAGTAAATGTTGCCCTCTACCATCCTGTTAATTTTCATGCCATGAGATGGTCTCTGTCACCATTAGTTTCTGCTGTCAACTTGCTATTAGCTTAACTCAGATTTTAGAAAACTGTTATTTTCTCGAAGTCCCTAAAATATGTTTCATCATGCCAACTTGTGAGCTTCATGCTTATTGATGTGTGCCTCCATTCCAGATTGTGTAGTTGGATAATTTGATAAGCATGCTATGTAGTTTCTGTCAATGCCTTGCTTGTGGTTGGAGACTTCCTGTAGCTCTAGTTATTGGCTGTGAAAGTTGGCATGCTGCTGTTTGGTGGTAGATTGTTTGATTTAGTGTTTTGTGGCTTGTGGGAGCTATGCTTCATGAAATTGCTTGATCTTTGACTCTATTGTGGTTGGTTTTTCATTGCCTAACTAGTGTCTTCCTTGGAATGCCAAGGAACAGCCCATGGCCTTCTTTGTCTTGTGTTTTGCCTTCGTAACTTGTCGTGAGCGTAGCATGAGAACCGTAACTCCGTTTCCTACGTTCTACGTATGCATTTGTATCAACTGTGCATGAAGCATCCATATTTTCCATGATTATGCATGTCTAAATAACTTAACATGAGGTTCTGTCCAGAATTGTAAACAACTAAACTAATGTATGTGAAACATGACTAGTTTAGGATTGCCATGTTAAATACTTCAAATGAATCATGCATCATCTTGTTTGCGCATTGCACCTTGGTTGGTTGTTAATTATTGATGTTTCTCTTGGGTAGATGTGAGTGTTGAACCTGAGAACGAGGATCCAGGAGAGTACCACTATGAGGACCCCGCTCTTTGTCCCTCTAAAGAACCAACAGGCAAGATGATCGTACTCGGATCCCGACACTATTTTTGCTTTGCTAGATGTCTCGTTCTTATCGTTACATATGCGTTACCTACCACTTGAATGTCACGCCTCCTACATTCCATGATAGCCTCTAACCCCTCCACCTCCTAGCAAACCTTGTTTGGCTAACTTACCGCTGCTCAGCTGCTTTTATAGCGTTCTTAGTTGCAGGTCCAGGTTGTATCCATGTGATAACATGGATTTTGGCATATCACAATATTATCTGCTATTTAATGTAATGCACATATACATTTTGGTATGGTGGAAGGCTTGGCCTTTTGCTCGATGTTTTGTTCCACTTTTACTGCCATAGTTTGTTGTTACCGGTGTTATGTTTCCATACTTTATGCTCCTAACATGCTCGGGGTTGTTATGGGGACCCCCTTGATCATTCGGTTAAGATTAAAACTTGTCTGGCAAGACCCAACATTGGTACTATTTGCTTAAACAACTTAATTAAAATGCATAGGGATTAGCTACCCCATGGATAATTAATTAACAACTCGGGCCAGTGCTCCTCATGAGTGTTGGTCCAAAACGGGCTGCCTGCGGGGCCGCCTCGAGGCAACTTGAGGATTGGTTTTCCCTATAGCTAGACCTATCTGGTAGTGCCCTGAGACAAAGATACGCGCGGCTCCTATTGGGATCTGGCCTGCCGGGCAGTCTTGCTGGACTTGTTTTACCTTTCTCGAGTGGCTTGTGTGTGGAACTCTGATTTTCTTCGGGCTATCTCGAGGTGTCGGCTTTCCTTTGGAGTTGCCTAGGATGATCACGAGATCCATGGTTGTGGTTATTCCTACGGAGTGTGCCTAATTTATGATGGACTAGTTGGAGCACCCCTACAGGGTTAAAACTTTCGGAAAGCCGTGCCCGCAGTTATGTGGCAACTTGGATATTTGTTTAACACCCGGTTATAGTTAACTTGAAGTATACTCTAATAAAATGCACCAAATGTGTGAGTAACCGTGATCGTCTCTGCTCGTGAACATGAACTGAGAGAGAACACGGTGGGGTTATGTTTGACGTAAGTAGGTGTTTAGGATCTCTTAGAGGTCATTCTAGTTCTCGACCGTATATCGTAGACCACATATTTACTTTCACGCTTCATAAGTTTAGCCACCATAAAATGCTTAGTGATGCTGTAAACTAAACACATACCCCTTCCAAACCTATAAGCTTGAATAGTCTCGGTACTTGGACGCGAGATTGTTGAGTCCCCGTGGCTCACAAATTACTACAACAATCCAGGTGCAGGTACAGATGAGATCGTGCCAGATGATGTGATGCAGTTCCAATGGGAGTATGACGAGGAGCGTGGCAGGATGTACGTCACTTATCCAGACGAGTAGAGTGGTCGTGGTCGAGATCTTTGGGCTAGCAAGCCAGTGTCATTGCATCATTTTATTGTTTGATTTCGTCCGTAGCCAGACCCTGCCTTTGCATTGATGATTGGAATAATTGTGTGGAATTGTAATTTAGCATGTGGCGAGTGTAAGCTAACTCATATACTCTTCTCTTCCTAAATGTATGTAACGATATTGTACTTGCGAACGGCAAGATGCGCCTCTATCCCAGTCGAGGCCCCCGTGCCTTAATATGGATAGGTGCGCATCTTGGGTGTGACAATAATATGCATGTGCTTGCTGCTCCTACTTGCAATTATTATGAGACGAGAACTACATCTTCACACCTCTATGTTTCCGATACAATAAAATTGCAAGAAACTACATATGCTATGCATTGGCCTTTACTTGGCGTGAATGAATTGTTCTTGTATGACATGCCAATGCATAGGAAGATAGTTAGACTTAGTTGTTGCATGATTTATATCACTTTGTGCTCACTATTAAATTACAAATCATTGCTAATTAAAATTGTCTTTGATATACCTTGGGATCCGGGTGGATCCACTACTTGAGCACTTTATGCCTAGCTTAATGGTTTTAAAGAAAACACTGCTAGGGAGACAACCCAAAAGTTTTAGAGAGTCATTTTATTCTGTTGTGTGCTTTTATATAGTTGAAAAACAACAAAAATAAAGAGGGGAACCTAAAACTTTTTCAAAAAGAGAACTGAAAGTAAGAAGGACGAGCTCCGTTGAAGTGGGGGAGCTCCTTGAACTTTGTTCATGCCCATGGAAACTTTTCGAATCTTAATTAAAGAAACTTTTCAACAAAAATAATTATCCCCTTGTATAAATCCATTGTATTATAAAAATAATGTGCCAAGATTTTCCCTTAGGATAATTAGATTGCTTGTTTGGTGTGTGCAGCGCAAAAACAGAAACTTTGTCAGTAGTGCGTGAATTTTCACTTTTTATTGGAATGTAAAAAGTTTCTAAAATTTTTACACAGTACGGATATGCAATTTTTTTATTTGGTCCTAATGTTTTAGAATTTCAAGAGTTATAGAAGTATGGTGAATGTTCAAATTGCTACAGAGTGTCCTGTTTAAGACAGATTCTGTTTTTGATGCATTGTTTTGCTAGTTTTGATGAAACTATCGATTTTTTTACCATGAAGACTGAAGGCTTACGCCCCACAGCATTTTATTAATTAAAAGAAGGGGAACCATATGTACAAGAGGCTAGAAGTAAAAGAAGAGAAACAAAGCAAAAAACTACAAAGGGAAAGGTTCAAGGGGGTAAGTAGTCAATCCATTTGCGAAGCTCCTCTCTGTGCTTGGTCTTGATCATGCGAGTGAGGAGAGAAATATCATGAATGAAACCACTTTTCCAACGGCTGAAAATAGGTCCGATGTGCCTGAAAGCCTTGTCATTCCTCACTTTCCAAATATTCCACCATGTTAGGAAAACCACTTCAGCAAAGAAAGGTTTGTTGAACTCCTTTATGGCCTGGTGTGCAATCTGCACCATGTTGTTGCTGTCCATCCAAGTGATTTGCAGATAGTTCCATATCCAAAAGCTGAAATTGCATTGAAACTATTGATTTTATTGGTCGTATAAGCCATAAAGAAGTTATAATACAATAGCTACAATGCGAAAAACAAAATATGAATTGGTTTGCAACAATACTTAAAGTGGTAATTTGCTTTATTATACTAACAGATCTCACGACAGTTTTGTTAAGTTTTGTGTGAGTGAAGTTTTCAAGTTTTGGGTGAGATCACAATGGATGAAGGAATAAGGAGCGGAAAGAGACTAATCTTGGGGATGCCCAAGGCACCCCAAGGTAATATTCAAGGACTCCCAACAAACTAAGCTTGGGGATGCCCCGGAAGGCATCCCCTCTTTCTTCTAACAACCATCGGTAATTTTACTTGGAGCTATATTTTATTCATCACATGATATGCGTAAATCTTGGAGCGTCATGTGCTTTTTATTTTTATTTTAATAATGCACCATGCTGGTATGAGAAACTACTTGGTTGATTTATAGAAGGCTCTTTACACCTCACTTATATCTTTTGAGTATGGCTTTATAGAATGCTTCATGTGCTTCACTTATATCATTTGAAGTTTGGATTGCCTGTTTCTCACACATAGAAAACCGCCACTTGTAGAATTCTCTTTTGCTTCACTTATATTTGTTAGAGCGTGGGCATATATTTTGTATAAATAATTAAACTCTCATGCTTCACTTATATATATTTAGAGAGTTAACAGGAGTTGGTCATTCACATGGTTAGTCATAAAATCCTACATAAAACTTGTAGATCACTCAATATGATATGTTTGATCCCTTGCAATAGCTTTGCGATATAAAGATGGTGATATTAGAGTCATGCTAGTGAGTAATTGTGGATTGGTAGAAATACTTGTGTAAAGGTTTGTGATTCATGTAGCATGCACGTATGGTGAACCGTTATGTAAGGAAGTCGGAGCATGATTTGTTTATTGATTGTCAACCTTTGTGTGAGGGTTGGGAGCACGCGATGGTTAACTCCTACCAACCTCTCCCCTAGGAGCATGCGTCTAATACTTTTATTTGATGACTAATAGACTTTTGCAATAAGTATGTGAGTTCTTTATGACTAATGTGAGTCCATGAATTATACGCACTCTCACCCTTCCACCTTGGCTAGCCTCTCTAGTACCGCGCAACTTTTGCCGGTGCAATAAACCTACCTTCCTCAAAACATCCACCATATACCTTCCTCAAAGAAGCCACCATATACCTTCCTCAAAACAGCCATCATACCTACCTATTATGGCATTTCCATAGCCATTCCGAGATATATTGCCATGCAACTTCCACCGTTTCCTTTTGTTATGACACGCACCATCATTTTCATATTTCTTTGCATGATCGTAAGATAGCTACACTACTAGGGAAACCCTAGCAGTAGCACGGGTATTTGGTGTATCAGTAGCGTGGGTAACTGCGCTACTAATATGGCGCTATAGCTAAAGTTTATCAGTACCGCGTTTTGACACGCGCTGCTACTATACCTACTTAGCAGTAGCGCTTTCTGTACCGGTGCTACTGCTAAGTGTATCAGTAGCATGTTATGACACGCACTACTGTTATACCTACTTAGCAGCAGCGCTTTCCTATCCAGCGCTAAAGAGCGCCACTACTATATTTTCTCATATCATTTTTTTGCTACGTATTTCCGATGTTTCTGTACAGGTTTCATATAGTATTCTAATCATATCATAAACATGCAATATGCTCATCATATCATACACATAATAGTCTCATCGTATCATCCAACACAAATCATGTCGTCACGTCATAATCACGATATAACTCTACAAGTTACATGACATGTCTCATCATACATAATGTAGTACTTTTTGAGGCGTCGGTTCGTATCCCTCTCTCGCACTAGCGTGAACCTAAACTAAATACTGGTTGTCGCTCGGAAACCGGAAACCGGTACACCTGGGCCTGACACTCCGACCACTCGTCGTATACTCCTGGCGTAGCACTCTTCGCCATCGATGATCTATGCACCTACATCGTCACATGAGTTGATGATATGCAACATATATAGTTGAGCAACAGAAAGAGACAGACTTGGCAAAAATAGAAGCAACATATCATAAGCATACAAAGTTCATCATACCCAAAATGCCCTAACTAGAGTGATCTTCGCTAGTTGAGGAGGACGGTTTAATTATATCACAAATAAAGTTTCGTCGTGCATAACTCAAAGTTTCGTCATACAAAAAGTATGGATTAAACGGACACATTGTCATATATCATCAATCACTCCAACATGTCGTGCCATCCATGCAAGTCAGGGAGATAGTCTTCGAGCACAGTGAAAGGCTTCAGGTCGAGACGCTGAGCAGCTATGCGTGTTCGAACATCTTCCCGCGACATTTGCCCTTCTTCGTAGAACATCCCTATTTTTTTGAGGACCTTCTTCACGATAATTTGGGCAAGTTCATGCTGGATGTGATAGAACTCAGCTCGGAGTCGATGATCCGAGATATCTCCTAGGTTCTTCGCCCATTGCAGAATATGGGCATCGCTGGATCTAGGTGACATGCGAAGGTTCTGCTGATCCCGTCCGAACTCCTGCATGTGGTAGAGGACATAGAATCCATCACTGATAGTACCACTCTGTTGTTGGATGCAGCAGAAGTCAGTCTTATGGCCGAAGCAGGGTGCATGGTTCCTTGTCTTCCTGAGCGAGACCTCTCCACCCCGTACGCCGTACGTTAAGATAGCACTATCGAGAACAGAATTGATGTGGGTATAATCCTTTTTCTTCATGTTCTTCGACTAGTCCAAGTAAAGAGTGTGTGAGACTCAAGGGTAAAGGATGATGAGGATGGCGCGCCAGTCGCTGCACAAAATAAGTACACCTCAAATTAGCCTTCACGCGTGCAAATGAAATGATTAAAATCGAAGGAAGGATATTCGTGCGGATGTCTTACATGGGATGATAAGGCACGAGAATTGTCTCCTTGTCCTTATTGCCGACCATGAAATCAGTGATGTAGTTACTCATGTATTCAGGATGCTCTTTGCAGACTGCCAAGAAGCCCTCATGCATGAAGTACGGGTCAGCGACACATATATATGGTATCTGCTCAATCCTGATGATGTAGTTCATGTGCAACGCAAAAGGCGGACAAACGTAAAATCCAGCTTTTTCACGTGAAACATGTCGAAGATGTAATCGAATGAAAGGAAGAACTTTTCTGCGGGGAATGTGTTGATGTACGGCCTTTGCTACGACACGTTAACCACGTAGAGCGGGTATCCTAGATTTTGCGAGGCGATCAGGCTTTTCTCTCTTCGCAGCACATCGTCATGAAGTCTCCTGAGAACGCCATATATGGCCTCTAATGCTGCCTTAGGTAGGATTGGTTCACCGGGGATATGGTATTTCGCCGCACCCATGATATGTATACGGTCTTGAACCCGAGGCTGCGGAGGCGGCTGGATCATAGAAGTAGCTTTGTTTCCTTTCCTCGCTCTCTTCCTATGCTTCTTTGCTACTGGAAGGTCGTCTATAATACGTTTAGCCTTCGAAGGCGGCAATTTAGGCACCGACTCATAATGCTCAAACCCTGAGTACTCATACTGCTGAGCCATCAATCCTCCATCGTCATAGGCGCCAGTACTGAGATATTGTAGAGTGTCATTGTCATCCTCACCGATGGCATTGATATCATGCATTGCTTCTTTGGTGGCGGCAACGTCATCAGCGACTAATGGAGCCTCTTCCTCACCCCGTTCGCTATCACCAGGCACGACAGGCGACGCTAATTGGGTAGGTGGGCTGTTGATGTTCATACCTTGCTGAGGCTGCGTGGTCGTGGGTGTGCTCCCGACCGCTTCCAGACGAAGCAGACTCTTTGGCCATAACAGGACCCACCTCTTGCAATAGCCAAGCCGCCGCGGGGTCTCGTCGTCATCTCCCCCAAGTACCGAAGGAGCCAAATTCTCGTGGCCCGGTTTGACACTGGCCATGGAAACCTTGAAGACGTCAGAGGGGATCGTACGGCTGTGGAACAATTGTTCCTTTGGTTTCACTATCGCCGCCTTCCCCACATCCACCTTCTGGCCGCTGATGGTGTACAATATGGTGCACGGGGTAATGTTAGCCTGCAAAGACATGTCTGCGATGTGAGACATCTGAAAGGCAACAGAAATGGGAGATTACATATTTATTGAAGAGGGCCGGTGTGATAGGTACCGTGAGGTCGTCGAGCTCAGCCAAAGACGAAGCACCGCCGAGCACGTCCAAGACGGATGACAGGCTGCTATGAGCAGGTGCGTGAGCCGGTGCAGGAGCAGGTGCGGGAGCTGGTATAGGAGCAAGTGCAGGAGCAGGTGCTGGTGCAATGCTAGTCGAGCTTCTCCCGAAGAAGTTGGATAGGGGAAAGTCCACTGCCTCTTTATATGGATTTTGCCTAACCCAACTGACGATATCCGGTACCAAGACACCATACGAAGCTGCAATCTCCTGTTTTGCGGCTGCTACCGCTGCTACGACCGCAATCGCAACCTTCTTGTCGATGTTTTCTTCATTTAACCTTCATCTTTCCTTTCTCTCCTCCGTGGTCTCACAGTAGTACTTCTTCCACGTGGTGCCATCTCCGACGCCATGCACGCGTCCATACGATGGCCAAGTGTCCACCGGGAGTCCTTTCAATATGTTCAAGGCCCGGTTGAATGGGTTGTCCTACTTGGGCCTCGCCAACGCCTCCGACGGCGAGTCGCTTTCGGCCGCGATCCTGTGCTGCTCTCTTTGCAAAAGGAACAAGGATCATTCACAAATATGACTAAACGTGCAGTCAAATTGATCAGAAGCTAAAAATTACTATCAGTCTCATGAACTCTGTCGTGACCGCGTCCGTCTCGAAAACCTTCTTCACTAGGTCCCAATGGTACCGGGCCCTAAGGACGTCACGCTCCTGCGAGACGGTGAACTCCGCCAAGGGGTCTGGGATGCCCAGACTTTTGTGTTCCGCGTCCTCCTTGGCCCATATGGACCTCTTCCTCGCGTAACCACATCTTCCGAGGTGGTGGCACCCCATGTTCCTGTCTTGAAGCCCCTTCATGTACTTTGACTTTTCTTTGGCAGCTTCGGCAACGCAAGCCGCCTTGAATATTTCAAACCGCTCTTCCGTAATTGTCGGATTATCCTTTACAATCTCAACGTAGGGTTCCTTTTTGTTGACGATCCTTGATTTCACCCTTACTTTCCAGGCGGACAACGCGCCGCTAAACTTGCCCATGGCGCGTCTGTTTATCTTCTTCATTGCCGGGTCTTTATCTGGATTTTATATTTGCTTTCATCCCGACCTGGGAACAAGAACACCTCGTGCAGCTTCGTTAGGAGGGACTGCTTCATATCTAGTATCTTCCATAGTTTCGCATCATTGATGGAGGCGGTTGCCCGTAGGATGCAGCCTATTTGATTACCGAAGCACGCGCGCGCTTCTGCAAGCTCTTTTGGCTCAAAATTGCCGTCGTCCACCTCCGTGACCACCAGTCTAGTAGTGATGAGCTGGTTGGGGTGCCGTTGCCTCTTTGGTTTCGATTCTATACTGGCTTCGCCAGTCTCGGTGCCAGTCTCGGTGCCGGTCTCGGCGCTGGTGTCAGTCTCAGCGCCAGTCTCGGCGCCGGTCTCGGTGCTAGTCTCGATGTCGGTCTTAGTCTCGGATGTGATAGGTGGGCCCTGCAACAACCGTTGATCATCGAGAAGGTTCAAATAGGTGTCTGCCGCTGCGTAGACGTTGGAATCACGAGAACCCTGTACTTCATCGTTGCTAGCCATGTTTCCTACGATTAAATCTAGTCAATTAATTCTAGACCTCATAAAATGAATAATGACATAAAAAAAGGTCAATGTTTTGCAGGAATGTTGATTCATTCCCGTTGCGGCAAATCCCGAGCACTCGATATGTCCTAGTTTGTAGCACAAGTCATGCCGAAATTCACGGAAAATTTCGGCATGACCTTTGCTACAAACTGGACAAATAGAGCGCCTGAAATTTGCCGGAACGGAAATGAATCAACATTCCGGCAAAACATAGGCCACTCAGAATCATTCCCTGCAAACAATTTTCAAATATCTATCTTCGACACCGCAACACATGTCCAAATATACACGAGCAACCACATGTCCAAATATACATGAGCAAAAAAATTCAGTACTGCCCTAGAATAATATTTCTGTCCTAATTTGATATATAGCTAAATTCATACATATCAAAATAGCTACCTAGGGTTTATACCAAAACCTAGCTACCTAGGGTTCATACTTAAACCTAGGGTTCATACCTAAATTCACCTAAGTAAATTAACCTACTGCCCTCTTGCAAAGTATTCACCTACTGTACCACTACTACTCTGTTTAAACCTAGCTAGGGTTCGTAACTAAATTCACCTAAGTAAATTAACCTAGAGAGGAGGGGTGGGTTCTTATAGAGAGGGTGCTCGGGGGAGGTGCTCGGGGGAGACGGCGGCGAGGAGGGCGTCGAGGGTGGCAGGGCCGTGGAGGGAGGCAGGGCAGTCCCATGACAGCGAGGGAGGCAGGGCCATGGAAGGAGGAAGGGTGGAGAGGAGGGGACAAGGGTGGCTCCTGGGGGCGTCGAGGGCGCGTGGCTCCGATGGCGACGACAACGCATGGCTCCGATGGCGGCCCTAGTGACGGCGACGGAGGCAATGGCGGCAAGGGAGCAGGGGTGGCTAGAGGGACCAGGAGCGGCGAGGGGAGAGGGACACGAGAGGAATGTGGAATTGCAGAAGGAGGGATAACCGCAAAGGGGAAAGTCAAACTTAGCGGTAACGCTTGTAAGGAAAATGCGTACTACTATTTTCTTAGCAGTAGCGCTTGTTAAAATAGGGCGCTACTACTATAGCTAGCCTGTTGGCAACGGTGTGGCAGTTATAGTAGTAGCGCTTTTTTCTGGGACGCGCTACTGCTATTTTCTTAGCAGTGCGCTTGTCAAAATAGGGTGCTACTACTATACCTAGCCTGTTGGCAACGATGTGGTAGTTATAGTAGTAGCGCTTTTTTCCTGGGACGCGCTACTGCTATTTTCATAGCAGTAGCGATCTTTGTCGCCCCGCTACTCTTAGATAGTAGTAGCGCCCTATTTTGACTAGCGCTACTGATAATCCTCTGTGTATAAGGTTTTCCCTAGTAGTGCTAGCATGATGTTTTCATGGCTTGTCCGTTTTTTTGATGTCATTTGCTATGCTATATCATTGCATATCCCAGTACACCACCGAAAGCATTCATATAGAGTCATATTTTGTTCTAGGTTTCGAATTGTAATTTTCTTTTGAGATGTAAGTAAGTAAAAGTGTGATGATTATCCTTATTACAACATGTCCCATGTGAGGAAAGGATGATGGAATCTATGATTCCCTCACAAGTGAGGATGAGATTCCAGACTTTATGAACAATAAAAGAGGCCAGCGAAGCCCAAATAAAAAAATGTTGAATAAAAGAGGCCTTAGATGCCCACCAAAAAAAGAAAAAAAGAGAGAAAAGAGAGAAGGGACATTGCTACTATCTTTTTCCACACTTGTGCTTCAAAGTAGCACCATGATCTTCATTATAGAGAGTCTCCTATTTTTTCACTTTCATATAACTAGTGGAATTTTTCTTCATGATGCACGTCCACTTAGTTTTTTTTGAGCTTTCATACACTTATATCTCTAGTGCATCCGTTGCATGGCAATCCCTACTCACTCACATTGATATCTATTAATGGGCACCTCCATAGCCCGTTGATACGCCTAGTCGATGTGAGACTATCTTCTCCTTTTTCCTTGACAACATCCACCATATTCTATTCCACCTATAGTGCTATATCCATGGCTCATGCTCATGTATTGTGTGAGAGTTGAAAAGGTTTGAGAACATAAAAGGTGTGAAACAATTGCTTGACTTGTCATCGGGGTTGTGCATGATATAAATACTTTGTGTGGGAAAGATGGAGCATAGCCAGACTATATGATATTATAGGGATAACTTTTTTTGCCATTATATTTTGAAGAGATACAATTGCTTTATTGGTATGCTTGAAGTATTATCGTCTAAATGTAAAATGATAGACTATTGCTTTGAATCACTCGTGTCTTAATATTCATGCCATGATTAGCTTATATGAACAAGATTATGCTAGCTAGCATTCCACATCAAAAGTTATCTTTTTGATCATTTACCTACTCGAGGACGAGCAGGAATTAAGCTTGGGGATGCTGATACGTCTCCATCGTATCTATAATTTTTGATTTTTTCATGCCAATATTCTACAACTTTCATATACTTTTGGCAACTTTTTATACTATTTTTGGGACTACCATATTGATCCAGTGCCCAGTGCCAGTTCCTGTTTGTTGCATGTTTTTTGTGTTGCAGAAAATCCATATCAAATGAAGTCCAAATGCGATAAAAACTTAGGGAGAATTTTTTTGGAATATATGTGATTTTTGGGAAAAAAGAATCAACGCGAGATGATGCCCGAGGAGGTCACAAGCCTGCTAGGCGCGGCCCACCCCCTGGCCACGCCTGGCAGGCTTGTGGCCACCCCTTAGGTCGGTTGGAGCTGTCTTTTGCTGCAAGGAATATATTTTTATAATAAAACCCCCCTCAAAATTTTAGCCCGATCGGAGTTAGGAATCTCCGGATATTTAAGAAACGGTGAAAGGCCAGAATCTGGGAGCGCAGAAACAGAAGGAAACAGAGAGAGATCCAATCTTGGAGGGGATCTCACCCCTCCGCCGCCATGGAGGCCATGGACCAGAGGGGAAACCCTTATCCCATCTAGTGGAAGGTCAAGGAATAAGAATAAGGAGGGTGGCTCTCTCCCCCTCTCTCCCGATGGCACCGGAACGCCGTTGGGGACATCATCGTGACGGCGATCTACTCCAACAACTCCGTCATCTTCACCAACACCTCCATCACCTTCCCCCATCTATCTATAGTGGTCCACTCTCCCGCAACCCGTTGTACCCTCTACTTGAACATGGTGTTGTATGCTTCATATTATTATCCAATGATGTGTTGCCATCCTATGATGTCTGAGTAGATTTTTGTTGTCCTATGGGTTGATTGATGATCATGATTGGTTTGAGTTGCATGTTTTATTATTGGTGCTGTCCTATGGTGCTCTCTGTGTCGCGCAGGCATGAGGGATCCTCGCTGTAGGGTGTAGCAATGTGTCCATGATTTGCCTATGGTGGGTTGTTTGAGTGACAAAAGCATAAACCCGAGTAGGTGGGTTGTTGCATATGGGAGTAAAGAGGACTTGATACCTTATAATGCTATGGTTGGGTTTTAACTTAATGATCTTTAGTAGTTGCGGATGCTTGCTAGAGTTACAATCATAAGTGCATATGATCCAAGTAGATAAAGCATGTTAGCTTATGCGTCTCCCTCATATAAAATTGAAATAATGATGACCGGTCTAGTTATCGATTGCCTAGGGACAATTCCGCAACTCCTACCACCACTTTTCCACACTCGTTAAACTAACTTAATTGTTACTTTATCTTAGCAGCCCCCAGTTTTTATTTACGTGCTCTTTATTATCTTGCAAACCTATCCCTTCACACTTACAAAGTACTTCTAGTTTCATACTTGTTCTAGATAAAGTGGACGTTAAGCGTGCGTAGAGTTGTATTAGTGGTCGTAGAACTTGAGGTAATATTTGTTCTACCTTTAGCTCCTCATTGGGTTCGACACTCTTACTTATCGAGAAATGCTACAATTGATCCCCTATACTTGTGGGTTATCACCATGCCGTCGCGTTGACCAGAGAACTCATCTACCTCTTCGCTCCCTCTTGCTGGATCAAGAAGGCGGAGATTGTCATCGAGCTGTACGTGTGCTGAACGAAGAGGTGCTGTCCGTTTGGCACTAGATCGGGACGGATCGTGATGAGATCGCGGGACGCTCGGCGATATGGATCGCGAAGACGTTCGACTACACCAACCGTGTTTCTTAACGCTTCCCGCTTAGTGATCTACAAGGGTATGTAGATCCACTCTCCCTCTCGTAGATGCTCATCACCATGGATAGATCTTGCGTGTGCGTAGGAAATTTTTTGTTTCCCATGCAACGTTCCCCAACAATGCGCTATTTCATAAGGGGCTGATTTGGATCCAAATGTTTAATGCTATGGTTAGATTTTATCTTAATACTTTTCTCGTAGTTGATGATGCTTGCGAGGGGGTTAATCATAAGTGGGAGGTTTTTTCAAGTACGAATGGCACCCAAGCACCGGTACATCCACATATCAAATAATCAAAGTAGCGAACGCAAATCAAACCAACATGATGAAAGTGACTAGATGAAATTCCCGTGTACCATCAAGAACACTTGCTTATTATAAGAGTACTTTCCGGCCTGTCCATTGCTAAAAAAAGGATTGGGCTACCTTTTTGCACCTTTGCTACTATTGTCACTTGTTACTTGTTATGAATTATCTTGTTACAAACCTATCTATCACTGTTATTAATAGCACTTGCAGAGAATACCTTACTGAAAACCGGTTACCATTTCCTTCTGCTCCTTGTTGGGTTCGACACTCTTACATATTGAAAGGACTATGATTGATCCCCTATACTTGTGGGTCATCAAGACTCTTTTCTGGGCCCATTATCGGGGAGTGAAGTGCTCTTGGTAAGTGGAAATCGGTAAGGAAAATTTTATACTACGTGCTGAAATTTATTGTCACTTGCTACTATGGAAAATAATCCTTTGAGGGGTTTGTTCGGGATATCTTTACCTCGACCAGAACCACAATTAGTTGCCCCTCAACCTACCGCACCTACTGAAAATATTGGTTATGAAGTTCCTTCGGGTATGATAGAACAACTGCTAGCTAATCCTTATGCAGGAGACGATACTGAACATCGTGATAAGCATCTAATACATGTGGATGAAATTTGTGGATTATTTAAGCTTGCAGGTTTTCCCGGAGATGAAGTTAAGAAGAAGGTTTTCCCTTTATCTTTGAAGGGAAAAACATTGGCATGGTATAAGCTATGTGATGATATTGGATCATGGAACTGGAATCGATTGAAATTAGAATTCCACCAAAAGTTTTATCCTATGCATTTAGTTCATCGTGATCGGAATTATAATATAACTTTTGGCCTCGTGAAGGAGAAATCTCTCTAGATTGGGGGAGGCTTAAGTCAATGTTATATTCATTCCCAAATCATGGGCTCTTGAGAGAAATTATTATTCAGAATTTTTATTCTTGGCTTTCTCATAATGATCGATCCATGCTCGATACTTCTTGTACTAGTTATTTTATGAAGAAGACTATTGAATTCAAGTGGGTTCTCTTAGAAAGAATTAAATGCAACACTAAAGATTGGGAACTCGACAAAGGTAATGAGTCAGGTATTAAGCTTAAGTTTGATTGTGTTAAACATTTATGAATACCGATGCTTTTCACAAGTTTTAGCACTAAATATGGACTTGACTCTGAGATAGTAGCCTCTTTCTGTGAATCATTTGATACTCATGTTGACCTCCCTAAGGAGAAGTGGTTTAAACATCATCCCCCCATTAAAGAGGAAATTAAAGAATTGGTAAAAGCTAAAGATGAAACCATCATTTACAATGTTGATCCACCTGTGCCTACTACTTATATTGAAAAACCACCTTTCCCTATTAGGATAAAGGAAAATGCTAAGGTATCAACTGTGGTTTGCAAAAGTAATATTAAAGCACCTAAGCCCTTTGAACAAATTAAAGTAGAACCTAGTGTTTCTATGGTAAAAGATCTCTTGGTAGAAAATATTGATGGGCATGTTATTTACTTCTATGATGAAGCTGCTAGAATTGCCAAACCCGACGAAAAAGATAAACATAGACCCGTAGTTCGCATGCCCGTTGTCTCAGTTAAAATAGCAGATCTTTGCTATCATGGTTTATGTGATGTGGGTGCTATTCCTTTTAATTTATACCAAGAAATTATGAATGACATAGCACCTGCTGAAATAGAAGATAGTGATGTTACTATTAAACTTGCTAATAGAGACACCATTACAACACTTGGGATTGTTAGAGATGTAGAAGTCTTGTGTGGCAAAATAAGATATCCTACTGATTTTCTAGTTCTTGGTTCCCCACAAGATGACTTTTGTCCCATTATCTTTGGTAGACCTTTCTTAAACACTGTTAATGCTAAGATAGATTGCAAGAGAGAAATTGTCAGTGTTAATTTTGGTGATGTGTCTCATGAGTTTAACTTTTCCAAGTTTAGTAGACAACCCCGTAATAAGGAATTATCTAGTAAGGATGAAATAATTGGTCTTGCTTCTATTGTCGTTCCTCCTACTGATCACTAGAACAATATTTGCTAGACCATGAAAATTATATGCACTTGCATGAAAGAAATGAAATAGGTCAAATTTTCTTTGAGTGACAACCTCTCCTAAAACACAATTTGCCTATTGAAACTCTAGGAGGTCCTCCTCCACCTAAAGGTGATCCTGTGTTTGAATTAAAACTATTACCTGACACTTTGAAGTATGCTTATCTTGATGAGAAAAAGATATATCCCGTTATTATTAGTGCTAACCTTTCAAAACATGAAGAAGAAAGATTAATAAAAATCCTAAGGAAGGACCGGGATCCTATTGGATATACTCTTGATGATCTTAAGGGCATTAGTCTCACTCTATGTCAGCACAAGATTAATATGGAACCTCAAGTTGAACCCGTTGTTGATCACCAACGATATTGAATCTTAAGATGAAAGAAGTGGTAAGAACTGAAATATTAAATCTTGTTTAAGCAGGTATAATTTATCTCATAGCTCATAGTAGATGGGTAAGTCCCGTTCACTGTGTCCCTAAGAAGGGAGGTATTACTGTTGTTCCAAATGATAAAAATGAACTTATCCCACAGAGAATTGTCACTATCTATAGAATGGTAACTGATTTTAGAAAATTATATAAAGCTACTAGAAAAGATCATTACCTACTGTCATTCATTGATTAAATGCTAGAAAGATTATCTAAGCACACACATTTTTGTTTACTGGATGGATATTCTAGTTTCTCTCGAATACCAGTATCACAACCTGATCAAGAGAAAGCCACCTTTACTTGTCCTTTTGGAACCTATGCTTATGGTCGTATGCCTTTTCGTCTATGCAATGCACCTACTACCTTTCAAAGATGTATGACTGCTATATTTTCTGATTTTTGTGAAAAGATTGTGGTGGTTTTCATGAATGATTTTTCTATTTACGGAACTTATTTTGATGATTGCTTAAGCAACCTTGATTGAGTTTTGCAGATATGTGATAAAACTAATCTCGTCTTGAATTGGGAGAAGTGTCACTTTATGGTTAATGAAGGTATTGTCTTGGGGCATAAAATATCTGAACGTGGTATTGAGGTGGATAAAGCTAAAGTTGATGCAATTGGGAAAATGCCATGTCCTAAAGATATTAAAGGTATTCGGAGTTTCCTTGGTCATGATGGTTTCTATAAGAGGTTATTAAAGACTTCTCTAAAATTTCTAGGCCTCTTAGTAATCTTTTACAAAAGGATATTACATTTGTTTTTTATGATGATTGTGTAGATGCCTTTGAAACACTTAAGAAAGCCATAACTTCTGCACCTATTGTTCAACCACCTGATTGGAACTTGCCTTTTGAAATTATGTGTGATGCTAGCAATTATGCTATTGGTGTTGTTCTAGGACAAAGAGTTGATAAGAAATTAAATGTTATCCATTATGCTAGCAAAATTCTAGATACTGCCCAAATAAATTATGCTACTACTAAAAAAGAATTTTTAGCTATTGTGTTTGCTTGTGATAAATTTAGATCTTACATTGTTGATTCCAAAGTAATTTTTCACACTGATCATGCTGCTATAAAATATCTTATGGAAAAGAAAGATGCTAAACCTAGACTCATTAGATGGGTCCTCTTGCTTCAAGAATTTGATTTACATATCACTGATAGGAAAGGAACTGAGAACCACATAGCTGATAACTTGTCTAGGTTAGAAAATATTATTGACAACCCACTACCTATTGATGATATTTTTCCTGATGAACAATTAGCTGCAATAAATGTTTCTCAAAACACTCCTTGGTTTGTTGATTATGCTAACTATATTGTTGCTAAATATATACCACCTAGTTTCACATACCAACAAAAGAAAAAATTATTCTATGATTTAAGACATTACTTTTAGGATGACCCACATGTTTATAAAGAAGGTGTAGATGGTATTATTAGACGTTTTGTACCTAAACAGAACAGGAACAAATCCTATGGAAATGTCATTCCGAAGCCTATGGAGGACATCATGCGGGAGATAGAACTCCTCACAAGGTATTGCAATCTGGTTATTATTGGCCTACTCTCTTCAAGGATGCCCGTAAGTTTGTCTTGTCTTATGATGAATGTCAAAGAATTGGTAATATCGGTAAGCTTCAGGAATTGCCTATGAATTATTCACTTGTTGAACCATTTGATGTTTGGGGTTTTGACTATATGGGACCTTTTCCTTCCTGTAATGGGCATACTCATATTTTGGTTGATGTTGATTATGTGTAGCGACCCGACCTGAAAGGTCAAGTCTCCGGTGTTTCCGTACCATCCCAAGATCATGCTGGTACACACACGGTACATCCATGTATATATCAAAGGGAAATCACACAGCATTATATTAATCGAAATCTCATATCGAGTCCTTTATTACAATAAAAATTACAATAAAGTGGCTAAAAGCCAACTCATGAGAAATATCTAAATCTTGCGGAAGCGTCGAAGGTTGATGAGTCCATCTGACTCCAAGGGCATCTCACTGAGCATAGAACGCGTCCTCACTCCTGGTCGGAAAAATACTCTGCAACATGATACATTGCAGTCGTGTAGGTCAGCATATGGAATATGCCGGCAAAGTCACAAGAGAGGGGTGAAAATAATCAGCTAGTCTATATGCTTATATGGCAGGTGGTGGTGTAAGTTTTGCGTAAAGCCAAGTTTTTCCTACATCGAAGGGGGTTAAGCAAAATATTACTAAGTTGGTTGATTAATGAGATGGCTCCACCAACCAATTCTCATACCCAAAATTATTAAATACCCACATCATCATATTATTTGTGTTGAGAGTTCCGGAAGTTCCAATTCCTTTGACTCAAGTCGTCCATGACCGTGGACACGGCTAATCGATTAGGTTTGAAATACTCTGCAGAGTTTTGCACACGTTCCCCACAAGATTTGGTCGCCTCCGTTTGATTTCTCGCACTTCAGGGTGTTTGAGAAACGGATGACCAAAACATGGTCTTCCAAAGGGTTTCCCTGCGACTCTGACGGTGCCCATCCTTTCCTACCGTTCTTCTACCTCTCGTAGCACCGCCTGTCCAGAGTTACCACGATATCCAACCAAGCCAGAGCCCATAATGACTTGTGGCTGTGCAGGTAAGCCTTGGGTCTTGAAGCACCCATCCATCCCTTTGTGCCTGGGTGGACCTTTCCGCGTGAATACTGGCCATCTCCAGCATCACCTAGGCTAACCACTGGTTTCTCCAGGGCGCCGTTCAACCATCATCCACCCAGAGGTATGTTGAAAACTTGGAGTATTGAAATCTTGATCATTATGTAGGTCTTGAAATTATTAACTCTGTCAACTCTCATGAATCACACAACCAACCCCGTCTACTAATAGCATAGCAAAAGGTAAAACAACGTTTCCCGGGGCCAATGTTGTCAAAGGGGTTGAGAGAGGTATCTACCACATGATACTACTACAATGTAACCAAGTTTCCAACTAACCTATCTTGCATGCAACTGGGGAGATGGTAGAACTAATGCATATAAAACATGGGTAAAACATGATCAAAGTGACTTGCCTGATTGATGATCTTCGTACGTGAGTGACTCTAAGTAACAAGCTTCGCACTCCGGATAATCTAACGAAACAAACAAAGCACTCAAATAAGCATACAACCATAATAAGTACTCATAACATTCAGCAAAGAAGTACTAAACAAACTATGCAAACAATGCTCAAAAGTCTCTAGCAAGTAAAACACACAAAGTTTTGTTTTTCCAAAGGGGATGATGAAAACACTACTACATAATAAAACTATTTTGAAATAGCAAAACAATTGTTGACAGCAAGGGAAACAATAGAATTTTTTTTATTATTAAACAAAGAAAATCAATTTAAGTTTGTTGGGAAAACTCTAGTAAAGTTTATAAAAGGTTTTGATAAACACTATATGAATCAACTATGGTTATACTAACAAGAGAATGAAAACTAAACTTGTTATTTATTAGCAAAACATGTTCTTAACAGAAAAGAATTTACTATTAAATCTGTCTTAGAAAACAGAATTAAATATTATAAAACTTTGTTTGAAGCAAAACCATTAGTTAGTTGTTTTAATCAAATGATGCCTATTTGAAAAGAAGTTGTGATTCCTATGTTAAATGAAATTAAATTAGGCAAATTTATATTTTTATTAACAGTGAGTAAAAACACTAAATGTTTACTAACAGAATCTAATAAACAAATGAAACCAACATCTAAATCAAACTAATTAAAATTAAGTTTATAAAACTATATTATAATAATAAGCAGATTCTGTTTTTTTGGTTAAAACAGTAATTAAATAGATCATGAAAATCCTCAAACTATACATGAAGATAGTCCTAACTAATACCAAACAGTAGCAAAAAGAATCATGTCAAAATCTATTTTCAAACTCTAGTTATTCAGATTTGAAGATTTTGAGCAAATTTGATTACATTCAAATTTTATAGTTCAAATTTGAAATTTAAAAGTACAGGGTGAAACTACATGAAAAATGTGAGCTATTGCAAAAAGAATCAACTCAAAACACTAAATAGATTAAAAGATATAAGCAAAACAAAATTGGAAAACTTTCTGTTAATTAAAACAAAACAGAAAATAAAAAAAAATGCGTCGGTCAGGGGGCTACGTGGCGTGATCCGATTGGCTAAGGGGGGGGGCGTGCGGTAGGTGAATTAGAGCGGACGACCGATCGATAGAAGATACCGGTTCGGTTTAAGTTTGTTCTAATCTGGAACGTTGATTCGGGATCCGACGGTCGAGGGGGCTTACAGGGAGGAGGTTGCCGGCGTCGGGGTACTCCGGCGAGTCCGGTAGCGGCGACGGCGTCGGCGAGGTATTCCGGTGGTCGGGGAAGAAGGGGAAGTGGTCCGGGCGACGGGGACGGTCCTCCGGAGGCGATTGGTGGCGACGGCGAGGCGAATGATGGTCGGAGGTGGTGGCTACGGTCGACGGCGAGCTTCGGCTTGGGGTAGCTCCGGCGAGCAATTGGCAGCGTTCCGGCGAGGGGGAGAGGGGGGGCTCGGGGTGAATGGATGCGGGGAGTGGTCCGGTTCTTATAGAGGCTCGGGGGGGTGCGGGAGTTAAGAGGGGAGAGAGAGATCCGGCGAGGGGGAAACTGCCGGCGTCGGATCCGGTGAGCGCGGGGGAGGGAAGACGATGACCGTTTCGGGCAACGGTCGGTCGGGGGTGGGGCCCGGTGTCAGTGAGAGAGAGGGGAGTGAATGCGCTCGGTCGGCCGACCGGTAACGGTTTCGGCTTTTAAAGCCGGTGGGCCGGCCCGTTTAATACCGGAAACGGTTACCGTTTCTTTTTAATAATTTCCAGAGACATTCAAAAACTTTTAAAGCGTTCAAATCATCTCTAAATATAGGGGTATTATATATCAAAATTAACAGAATAATAAATGCTATTTAATGAACATTTCTATTCTATCATTTGAACACTTTGAAAAAAATATTATTTTCAGAAATTGCCTAATTGTTTTTAGATCCTTTTTTGCAAATATTTTCAAAATAACCCCTGGTTATTTTGTTCAAATAATTCACCAATTAGACCCTGGTGTGGAGTGTCATGTTACTCCTCTCTTATTTTGAACATTTAACCAAAATTTCAAATAGGGGAAGCAACATAGGGAAAAGTAGAAAGGACTTTCAGAAAAATCAGAAATGGCATTTCAACTAACACATACAATCAAGCAATGGTGATGATAGATGCATAGCTATATTCATAACATTCCAAAATGGAATTTTGGGATGTTACAAACCTACCCACCTTAAGATGAATCTCGCCCTCGAGATTCGGGTTGGCTAGAAAATAGGTGCGGATGGTCTCTACGAAGATCTTCTTCCCGTTCCCAGGTGGCTTCTTCCTCAGTATGGTGACTCCACAAAACTTTGCAGAACTTGATAATCTTGCTGCGGGTAACTCTGTTGGATGTCTCGAGGATTCTGACAGGCTTCTCCTCATAAGTCAGATCACTTTCAAGCTGTATGGCCTCTAGGGGCACTGTATCTCTCAAAGGGATGTCGGCCATCTCAGCATGACATTTCTTCAGCTGGGACACATGGAACACATTATGAACTTCGGATAATCCTTCTGGCAATTCCAGTTTGTATGCAACTTCGCCTCTGCGTTCAAGAATTTTGTAGGGGCCTATAAATCTGGGTGCTAATTTTCCTTTAGTACCAAATCTCTTGATTCCTCGAAGCGGGGATACACGAAGATATGCTCGGTCTCCCACTTCATATGTCACTTCTTTACGCTTGTTGTCAGCATAACTCTTCTGTCGGGATTGAGCTATCTTGAGTCTGTCACGAATCAACTTGACTTTCTCTTCAGAATCTCGGATAAGGTTGGGACCAAAAAGTTGTCGGTCTCCAACACCATCCCATGTCAATGGTGTTCTGCATCTCCTTCCGTATAAAGCTTCGAAAGGGGCCATCTTCAGACTCGTCTGATAACTGTTGTTGTATGAGAATTCTGCGTAAGGTAAGTTGTCATCCCAACTAGATCCATAATCTAACACACAAGCTCTCAACATGTCTTCCAGAATCTGGTTGACTCTCTCAGTCTGTCCATCTGTCTGCGGATGAAAAGCTGTACTGAACTCTAGCCTTGTACCCAAAGTTTCATGTAACTGATGCCAAAACTTTGAGGTAAATTGTGTTCCTCTATCTGACACGATACTCCTTGGAACTCCATGCAGACATACGATCCTGGTCATATATATCTTGGCTAGCTTAGCACTGGTATAGGTGGTTTTCACTGGAATGAAATGAGCTACCTTGGTCAAGCGATCTACCACTACCCAGATGGAATCATAACCTGAACGGGTCCTGGGCAATCCTGTGATGAAATCCATACCAAGCTTTTCCCATTTCCACTCGGGTATCGGCAAAGGTTGGAGTAACCCTGCTGGTTTCTGATGTTCTGCCTTTACTCGCTGACAAACATCACATATCGCAACATGCTCTGCAATATCTTTCTTCATACCTGTCCACCAATAACTTTCCTTTAAATCCAGATACATCTTGGTGTTGCCTGGGTGTATCGAGTAAGGTGAAACGTGGGCTTCCTGAAGTATCAACTTCCTGAGCTCTGGTTCATTGGGCACATAAATTCGGTTCTCAAACCACAAAGTTCCGTGTTCATCCTCACGAAAACCTTTAGCTTTACCATTTTCCATTCTCTGTTTAATCTCAACTATCTCCTTGTCCGATTTCTGGGCTTCACGAATTCTTTCGGTCAAGGTGGACTGAATTTCCAGTGTACCAACATATCCTCTTGGAACTATCTCTATCTTGAGCTTACTGAGATCATCGACTAACTCTTGAGGTAATCCTCCAGCTGTGAGTGTGTTCACATAAGTTTTCCGACTCAAGGCATCGGCTACAACATTAGCCTTACCTGGATGGTAGTGTAATCTCATGTCATAGTCCTTGATTAACTCTAACCATCGTCTCTGTCTGAGGTTCAACTCTTTCTGCGTGAAGATATACTTCAGGCTCTTATGGTCGGTGTAAACATCACAACTATTTCCGATAAGGAAATGTCTCCAAGTCTTGAGTGCGTGCACTACGGCTGCTAACTCCAAGTCATGAGTGGCATAATTCAACTCATGAGGTCGTAGCTGTCTGGAAGCATAGGCTACAACTTTTCCATCCTGCATAAGTACTCCTCCAAGTCCTTGTCGTGAAGCATCACAATAAACCTGGAAATCCTTCCGAATATCGGGCAAGATCAACACTGGGGCTGTGACCAAACGTTCCTTTAACTCCTGGAAACTGGCTTCACATTCCTCAGTCCAAATATACTTGGATTCTTTCTTCAACAACTCTGTCATGGGCTTGGCAATCTTTGAGAAATTCTCAATGAACCTCCGGTAATAACCGGCAAGTCCGAGGAAACTGCGGATCTCCTTAACTGAGGTGGGTGACTTCCACTTGGTGACGGCTTCAACCTTAGCGGGGTCCACTGCTATTCCATCTCCGGAAATAACATGTCCAAGGAATCCGACTTCCGTCAGCCAAAATTCACATTTACCGAACTTGGCATATAACTGATGCTCTCTTAGCTTCTCCAGAACTAAACGCAAATGTTCCTTATGCTCTTCCTCGTTCTTGGAGAATATCAGAATGTCATCGATGAACACCACAACAAACTTGTCTAGGTATTCCATGAATACTTTGTTCATCAAATTCATGAAGTAGGCAGGAGCATTAGTCAATCCAAAAGACATGACCGTATACTCATACAAGCCATACTTCGTGGTGAAAGCTATTTTGGGTATATCCTGTTCACGAATCTTCAACTGGTGATACCCTGATCGAAGATCGATCTTGGAGAATACTTTGGCTCCTATGAGCTGATCAAACAAATCGTTAATCATCGGCAGAGGGTACTTGTTCTTGATAGTCACCTCGTTCAAGGCACGATAATCGACTACCATTCTCAAAGATTTATCCTTCTTCTCCACCAAAAGTACTGGGGCTCCCCAAGGTGAAGAACTGGGGCGTATATAACCTTTGTCCAATAACTCCTTGATTTGCTTCTTGATTTCCAACAGATCATTTGCGGGCATCCGATAGGGTCTCTTGGAAATTGGAGCTGTCCCTGGCTGTAGCTCTATTAGGAACTCAATCTCCCTATCTGGTGGCATTCCTGGTAATTCTTCCGGAAATACATCTGGAAAGTCTTTTACCACAGGTACTTCCTCCTGAACAACTCCCGTGAGGGCATTTAACCTAGCACTCCTACGTGTGCGTCGGGATACATACTTAATCCTCTTGTTCTCCGGGGTGGTGAGTGAAACAGACTTGCTAGGGCAATCAAGATTTCCTTCATACTTGGTCATCCAATCCATGCCTAGGATTACATCCAATCCTTGTGACTCTAAGACGATGAGGTCGGTGGGAAAAACATGGTTTCCTATATTGAGTTTCAAGGCATGGCATCCTATCCCTGCCATCATCATACCTCCTGGGGAACTGACCTGAATGGGCTGACTAAGGGTTTTGGTGGGCAAACCATACTTATCCACAACTACCCTTGATATGAATGAATGAGTTGCACCCGAATCAAAAAGTACTGTAACAGGACGTGAATGCAATAAAAACTTACCAACCACAGTCTCGGGCTGATCATAGACTTCTTCCACATCGATGTGATTCACTTGAGCACGGGGAAACGGATTGGGCTTCTTGGCTGCGGGGTTGCCGTTGTTAGTGCCGTTTCCATTGCCTTGCTTGCTCTGGGGACACTCAGTAGCATAGTGCCCTGTCTTCTGGCACTTGAAACAGGTAATGTGACTCAGATCCTTCTGAGCAGGAACGTGACGGTGCTGGTTGTTGTTCCCATTCCCATTGTCAGTCTTGAAGTTACCATGGTTGAGACGGTTGTTCCCATTTCCTCCATGATGGTGGCCTCCATGGTTATGCACAGTATGAGTGTGCTTTCCAAACTTACTGTTTCCTGATCCGGTATTCCCGGAGTACGGGGAGTAACGAGGCTTCTGATGAGCTCCAGAGTTGAACTTCCCCTGAGTGTACTTCCACTTGCGGTTCTCAATCTGCTGCTGTTTACCTTCCAGAATAAGTGCCTTATCCACCAGCTCTTGGTAGTTGTTGAAATTAGCCACTACCAGCTGTATGCTCAACTCATCATTGAGTCCTTCCAGAAACTTTTCTTGCTTGGCCGCATCATCGGCCACATCTCCTGGGGCATAACGGGCCAACATGCTGAACTCTTCCACATATTGGGCCACAGAGCGATTACCCTGGCGCAAGTTGCGAAACTCGCGCTTCTTTAGACTCATGGCTCCAGCTGAAACATGAGCGGTGCGGAAAGCAAGCTTGAACTGCTCCCAAGTCACATCTGCAATAGGATATGTGGTGGTGTAATTCTCCCACCATGATGCTGCTGGTCCTTCCAGTTGATGTGCGGCAAATCGCACTTTCTCAGCGTCAGTGCATCCAGCGGTGACAAGTTCTCTCTCCATCTTACGGAGCCAGTCATCTGCCACAATGGGCTCAGTGCTGCTGGAGAAAGTTGGAGGATTCAATCTCAGAAAACGGGTGAGATTGTCAGTCTGGGGTGGATGGTGATGATTATTGTTGTTCTGATTGTTGGTCTGATTCTGAATCAATAGTTGCATCAGTGCATTCTGTTGCTGAAGGAGTTGAGTGAGTTCCGGCAGAAAAGTGAAATCGGTCTCACGTCGTGGAGGCATCTTGCTGTTTTCAGAGGGATGAGAATTAGAATAGAACAAGGGTCTAGAAGAAATTCACTACCCATATGCAATGCAACAAACATATCACACCAAACACTCATTCATTTATTCAATCAATGTCAAACAATGGAAATACAAATCTCAGACAACTAAGCATCGACCTACGCTTTAACGAATAAAAGATACATGGAGGGCATAACTAATGTTCTCCTCAAAAGTGCATAGTCGTAGGTCCTCCGGTGGTGCTTTCCTCATAGTCTTCATCGTCGTGATGAAGGGTGCCATGTCTCCTTCGGGGTGAAGGTTTTCCCCCATGTCTAGCTGCTCCTCCAGAGTTGCGATGCGTGCATTCTGCTCATCAATCCTCTCTAAGAAGTCCTTCACTTCATGCTCGTGTTCATAGTTGGCCTCTCGCAGATCAGCTTCAAGGTCCAGCTCGCGATTCATCAGATTCTTGATAGTCTTCTGTCAGCACGAACTCGAAGCTCCAGAGTCCTGATGTGAGTCTCCAAGGTCTGGATATAGGAGATAGTGGTGTCTGCAGTGGGATTAGTGATGATGTTGCCATGGGCATCTCTGCGGCAAACCATGCTGAGTCCTGGTGAAATGGTTCCACCTTTGTATTCCTCCTGAATACGTCCAAGGGCACGATGAATGGCCATGTCTCTTCCAAGTATCCAACTGGGTGCCACGAACTTGAGATCTATGGGTTCCTTCCGATTCCCAAAGGTCTTCCCTGGAATATGCACCTCGATTCATTAGATGGGTCCTCTTGCTTCAAGAATTTGATTTACATATCACTGATAGGAAAGGAACTGAGAACCACATAGCTGATAACTTGTCTAGGTTAGAAAATATTATTGACAACCCACTACCTATTGATGATATTTTTCCTGATGAACAATTAGCTGCAATAAATGTTTCTCAAAACACTCCTTGGTTTGTTGATTATGCTAACTATATTGTTGCTAAATATATACCACCTAGTTTCACATACCAACAAAAGAAAAAATTATTCTATGATTTAAGACATTACTTTTAGGATGACCCACATGTTTATAAAGAAGGTGTAGATGGTATTATTAGACGTTTTGTACCTAAACAGAACAGGAACAAATCCTATGGAAATGTCATTCCGAAGCCTATGGAGGACATCATGCGGGAGATAGAACTCCTCACAAGGTATTGCAATCTGGTTATTATTGGCCTACTCTCTTCAAGGATGCCCGTAAGTTTGTCTTGTCTTATGATGAATGTCAAAGAATTGGTAATATCGGTAAGCTTCAGGAATTGCCTATGAATTATTCACTTGTTGAACCATTTGATGTTTGGGGTTTTGACTATATGGGACCTTTTCCTTCCTGTAATGGGCATACTCATATTTTGGTTGATGTTGATTATGTGTAGCGACCCGACCTGAAAGGTCAAGTCTCCGGTGTTTCCGTACCATCCCAAGATCATGCTGGTACACACACGGTACATCCATGTATATATCAAAGGGAAATCACACAGCATTATATTAATCGAAATCTCATATCGAGTCCTTTATTACAATAAAAATTACAATAAAGTGGCTAAAAGCCAACTCATGAGAAATATCTAAATCTTGCGGAAGCGTCGAAGGTTGATGAGTCCATCTGACTCCAAGGGCATCTCACTGAGCATAGAACGCGTCCTCACTCCTGGTCGGAAAAATACTCTGCAACATGATACATTGCAGCCGTGTAGGTCAGCATATGGAATATGCCGGCAAAGTCACAAGAGAGGGGTGAAAATAATCAGCTAGTCTATATGCTTATATGGCAGGTGGTGGTGTAAGTTTTGCGTAAAGCCAAGTTTTTCCTACATCGAAGGGGGTTAAGCAAAATATTACTAAGTTGGTTGATTAATGAGATGGCTCCACCAACCAATTCTCATACCCAAAATTATTAAATACCCACATCATCATATTATTTGTGTTGAGAGTTCCGGAAGTTCCAATTCCTTTGGCTCAAGTCGTCCATGACCGTGGACACGGCTAATCGATTAGGTTTGAAATACTCTGCAGAGTTTTGCACACGTTCCCCACAAGATTTGGTCGCCTCCGTTTGATTTCTCGCACTTCAGGGTGTTTGAGAAACGGATGACCAAAACATGGTCTTCCAAAGGGTTTCCCTGCGACTCTGACGGTGCCCATCCTTTCCTACCGTTCTTCTACCTCTCGTAGCACCGCCTGTCCAGAGTTACCACGATATCCAACCAAGCCAGAGCCCATAATGACTTGTGGCTGTGCAGGTAAGCCTTGGGTCTTGAAGCACCCATCCATCCCTTTGTGCCTGGGTGGACCTTTCCGCGTGAATACTGGCCATCTCCAGCATCACCTAGGCTAACCACTGGTTTCTCCAGGGCGCCGTTCAACCATCATCCACCCAGAGGTATGTTGAAAACTTGGAGTATTGAAATCTTGATCATTATGTAGGTCTTGAAATTATTAACTCTGTCAACTCTCATGAATCACACAACCAACCCCGTCTACTAATAGCATAGCAAAAGGTAAAACAACGTTTCCCGGGGCCAATGTTGTCAAAGGGGTTGAGAGAGGTATCTACCACATGATACTACTACAATGTAACCAAGTTTCCAACTAACCTATCTTGCATGCAACTGGGGAGATGGTAGAACTAATGCATATAAAACATGGGTAAAACATGATCAAAGTGACTTGCCTGATTGATGATCTTCGTACGTGAGTGACTCTAAGTAACAAGCTTCGCACTCCGGATAATCTAACGAAACAAACAAAGCACTCAAATAAGCATACAACCATAATAAGTACTCATAACATTCAGCAAAGAAGTACTAAACAAACTATGCAAACAATGCTCAAAAGTCTCTAGCAAGTAAAACACACAAAGTTTTGTTTTTCCAAAGGGGATGATGAAAACACTACTACATAATAAAACTATTTTGAAATAGCAAAACAATTGTTGACAGCAAGGGAAACAATAGAATTTTTTTTATTATTAAACAAAGAAAATCAATTTAAGTTTGTTGGGAAAACTCTAGTAAAGTTTATAAAAGGTTTTGATAAACACTATATGAATCAACTATGGTTATACTAACAAGAGAATGAAAACTAAACTTGTTATTTATTAGCAAAACATGTTCTTAACAGAAAAGAATTTACTATTAAATCTGTCTTAGAAAACAGAATTAAATATTATAAAACTTTGTTTGAAGCAAAACCATTAGTTAGTTGTTTTAATCAAATGATGCCTATTTGAAAAGAAGTTGTGATTCCTATGTTAAATGAAATTAAATTAGGCAAATTTATATTTTTATTAACAGTGAGTAAAAACACTAAATGTTTACTAACAGAATCTAATAAACAAATGAAACCAACATCTAAATCAAACTAATTAAAATTAAGTTTATAAAACTATATTATAATAATAAGCAGATTCTGTTTTTTTGGTTAAAACAGTAATTAAATAGATCATGAAAATCCTCAAACTATACATGAAGATAGTCCTAACTAATACCAAACAGTAGCAAAAAGAATCATGTCAAAATCTATTTTCAAACTCTAGTTATTCAGATTTGAAGATTTTGAGCAAATTTGATTACATTCAAATTTTATAGTTCAAATTTGAAATTTAAAAGTACAGGGTGAAACTACATGAAAAATGTGAGCTATTGCAAAAAGAATCAACTCAAAACACTAAATAGATTAAAAGATATAAGCAAAACAAAATTGGAAAACTTTCTGTTAATTAAAACAAAACAGAAAATAAAAAAAAAATGCGTCGGTCAGGGGGCTACGTGGCGTGATCCGATTGGCTAAGGGGGGGCATGCGGTAGGTGAATTAGAGCGGACGACCGATCGATAGAAGATACCGGTTCGGTTTAAGTTTGTTCTAATCTGGAACGTTGATTCGGGATCCGACGGTCGAGGGGGCTTACAGGGAGGAGGTTGCCGGCGTCGGGGTACTCCGGCGAGTCCGGTAGCGGCGACGGCGTCGGCGAGGTATTCCGGTGGTCGGGGAAGAAGGGGAAGTGGTCCGGGCGACGGGGACGGTCCTCCGGAGGCGATTGGTGGCGACGGCGAGGCGAATGATGGTCGGAGGTGGTGGCTACGGTCGACGGCGAGCTTCGGCTTGGGGTAGCTCCGGCGAGCAATTGGCAGCGTTCCGGCGAGGGGGAGAGGGGGGGCTCGGGGTGAATGGATGCGGGGAGTGGTCCGGTTCTTATAGAGGCTCGGGGGGGTGCGGGAGTTAAGAGGGGAGAGAGAGATCCGGCGAGGGGGAAACTGCCGACGTCGGATCCGGTGAGCGCGGGGGAGGGAAGACGATGACCGTTTCGGGCAACGGTCGGTCGGGGGTGGGGCCCGGTGTCAGTGAGAGAGAGGGGAGTGAATGCGCTCGGTCGGCCGACCGGTAACGGTTTCGGCTTTTAAAGCCGGTGGGCCGGCCCGTTTAATACCGGAAACGGTTACCGTTTCTTTTTAATAATTTCCAGAGACATTCAAAAACTTTTAAAGCATTCAAATCATCTCTAAATATAGGGGTATTATATATCAAAATTAACATAATAATAAATGCTATTTAATGAACATTTCTATTCTGTCATTTGAACACTTTGAAAAAAATATTATTTTCAGAAATTGCCTAATTGTTTTTAGATCCTTTTTTGCAAATATTTTCAAAATAACCCCTGGTTATTTTGTTCAAATAATTCACCAATTAGACCCTGGTGTGGAGTGTCATGTTACTCCTCTCTTATTTTGAACATTTAACCAAAATTTCAAATAGGGGAAGCAACATAGGGAAAAGTAGAAAGGACTTTCAGAAAAATCAGAAATGGCATTTCAACTAACACATACAATCAAGCAGTGGTGATGATAGATGCATAGCTATATTCATAACATTCCAAAATGGAATTTTGGGATGTTACATTATGTTACTAAGTGGGTAGAAGCTATTCCAACTAGTAGTGCTGATCATAACACCTCTATTAAAATGCTTAAATAAGTTATTTTCCTGAGGTTTGGAGTCCCTAGATATTTAATGACTCATGGTGGTTCACACTTTATTCATGGTGCTTTCTGTAAAATGCTTACTGAATATGATGTTAACCATATAATTGTATCACCCTGTCATCCTCAATCTAGTGGTCAAGTTAAACTTAGAATAGAGAAATAAAATCAATATTACAAAAAAGGTCAATAGGCCTCGAAAGAATTGGTCTAAGAAACTAGATGATGCTCTTTGGACCTATAGAACAGCTTATAAAAATCCTATGGGTATGTCTCCATACAAAATGGTATATGGAAAAGCTTCTCACTTGCCTCTATAGTTAGAAAATAAAGCATTTTGGGCAATTAAAGAAATCAATTTTTATTTCAAACTTACCGGTGAAAAGAGGTTATTTGATATTAGCTCACTAGATGAGTAGAGCACCCAAGCTTATGAAAATGCCAAACTGTTCAAAGAAAAAGGCAAAAGGTAGCATGGCAAAAGAATCCAAAAGCGGGAATTCAAAGTTGGAGAATATGTTCATTTGTACAATTCTCGTTTTAATTTTTTTGCAGATATTTTTTTCCAAATGGGAAGGACCATATGTTATCAAAGAGGTTTATCATTCTGGAGTTATTATTTAATATTGCTGAAGGTACTAGCCCGAAGGTGGTCAATGGACAAAGGATTAAACACTATATCTCAGGTACGCCTATTAATGTTGAAAGCAATATTATCCAAACCATGAAACCATAGGAACACATAAAAGAATCCTTCCAGAACACTTCAGAATCCTGAAAAAGAGGAGGTACGTGATACGGTAAGTAAACAGACTTTAAAAAATCTGCAACAAAAATTCTGTTAGTTTTGGAATATTGCAAATATTAGGAAAATAAGAAAGCAACAAGAAAGCAACCGAGGTGAGAAAGATACACCAGGGCGCGCCTGCCCTCCCTGGCGCGCCTTGGTGGGTTGTGCCCCCCTTGGGCACCTTCCCAACTCCAGTTTCCTTCCATATTCTTGCTTCCCGAGATAAAAAAAATCTTTATATATACCCCCGATTGTTTTGACCACCGCATCACAGAAAATTCACCTGTTCTTGTTTCGTGTTGTTTTCCTGACATGTTTGGAAAATATGTCGTTTCTAGATTCAAAGAGGGAGAGCTATGTTGCTGACTATATTACAAACCCTAAGGTCTATGGAGAGGTGGATCATTATGGATGAACCATGGATGAGGAGGAAGACGCCAACAATAAGGAAATAAAGGATGATAGCTCTAAGGAAGAGGATGACCCACTACCTCAGCCTAGAGACATGCATGTGGAATTCAAGAAGTCAAGCCTCCCTAAAGGATACAAACCTAAGGTTCAATTTATTCCATCTCATTTTTTGTAGGAGATCAAGGCGGCATTATGCAAAAAGATATTAAAGCTCGAGTTAGAGAATGAGGATCTAAGGGAGGAATTTTTTTCCTCAAGTATAGAAGGCTACCTCATCACCACCACCAAAAGAGACTTGAGTACACACGTATGGGCACTCCCCTTGGCTTGAGACAAGCTTGGGGGATATGCCCCGGTATCGTATCACCATCACTTTTATTTACCTTTACTTATTTTATTTTGATCCTTAGCTATTCCGTGATTTAGTTGAATAAAAGTTTAGTATGATATATTTTTGAGTGATAGTTTCATGATCTGTCTATCTATGTAATCGAGTGAGATTTATATAATAAGGTTTTGTTTCAGCTTTTGCTTCTGTACTTTCTTGTTGCAATCAAAGTAAAACGAAAATAAATGAAAAGGATCATAACATTTATGGTAAAATTTATTGGAGATTGACAAACATAACATTGGTCAATCATGCAATTCATGAAAGAATTAATAAGGGAGGAAGATTCACGTGTAAATACACTATCTTGGACATCTTTTATGATTGTGGGCCCCCATTAAATATCATATGCCAAAATTGTTGACGTTGGACAAGGAAGACAACGTAATGATTTATGTTTGTTCATATTCACAAAGAAGTTACATTGTCATAGATCCTTCAACATGTGGTGCTTGCTCAATATCTTTGCTAGCCAAAAATTCCGCAGTAAGTAGAGATACTACTTGTGCATCCAAAAATCCTAAACCCAAACTCATGTTTTGAGAGTCCACCATACCTACCTATGGATTGAGTAAGATCCTTCAAGTAAGTTGTCATCGGTGCACTAAGGCAATAAAAATTGCTTATAAATGTGTTTGATCAATTAGTGTAAGAGAAAATTGAGCATTGTACGAACTTGTGATGGAAAAGTAATAAAAGCAACGGAATGCATAAAAAAGTTTCCTATCATAAGGGGCAATATAACGTGACGTTCTTTTGCATTAAGGGATTTGGCATACAAACCAAAAAGCGCATGACAACCCCTGCTTCCCTCTACGAAGGGCCTGTCTTTTACTTTTATGAAAGAGTCAAATTATTCTTCCTTATTCCTTATTACTTTTTGCAAGCATCATGTGATGAGGAAAGATCTAGGCACATATATGCAGTTAGATATGAGTGAGCATGAGTTATTATTGTTGACATCACCCTTGAGGTTAATACGTTGGGAGGCGAAACTATAAGCCTCTATCTTTCTATGTGTTCGGTTGAAACATTTTTCTCACGGGTATGCTATGAGTGTTAGCAATCATAGAATATTAAATGATGGTTGAGTATGTGGACTTTCCAAAAGGCTCCGACACGAAACCCCTCCTGAAAATATGATGAACTGTAGTTGCAAAATTGACTGAAAAGGCCCCGACACGACATGTCCATTTTGCATCAGGATTTCCTACGATTATTTACAATGTTTTTATGCATAATAATGCTTTATGGAGTAATTCTAATGCCTTTTCTATTATAATATGCAAGGTTTACACAAAGAGGGAGAATGCCAACAACTGGAATTTTGGACCTGAAAAAGCATATCAGAGACACCTATTCTACACATCTCCAAATAAGTTGAAACTTCACGGAGCATTATTTTGGAATATATAAAAAATAATGGAGCAAATAACTACCGGAGGGGGACACCTAGTGACCACAAGACACCAGGGTACGCCAGGCTCCCCAAGCGCCCCCTGGTGGGTTGTGGCCAGCCTGGCCCACCTCCGGTGCCCAGATTCTGGTACTTAAGGTCTTTTGACCTAGAAAAAATAAGTATGGGACTTTCGAGATGGAACGCCACCGTCTCGAGGCGGAACTTGGGCAGGAGCACGTTCGCCCTCCGGCGAAGCGATTTCGCTGGGGGAAGTTCCCTCCCTAAGGGGGAAATCGAAGCCATCGTAATCACCAACAACCGTCTCATATTTGGGAGGCCAATCTTCATCAACATCTTCAACATCACCATATCCTCTCAAACCCTAGTTCATCTCTTGTGTTCAATCTTTGTACTGGAACCACAGATTGGTACTTGTGGGTGACTAGTAGTATTGATTAGATCTCGTAGTTGATTACTATATGGTTTATTTGGTGGAATATTATATGTTCAGTTCCATTATGCTATTTAATACCCCTCTTATCTTGAGCATTAATATCATTTTTGAGTAGTTACCTTTGTTCTTGAGATCACAGGAGAAGTCATGTTGCAAGTAATCATGTGAAGTTGATATGTGTTCGATATTTTGATGATATGAATGTTGTGATTCCCTTAGTGGTGTCATGTGAATGTCGAATACATGGCACTTCACCATCTTTGGGCCTAAGGGAATGCATTGTGGAGTAATTATTAGATGATGGGTTGCTAGAGTGACAGAAGCTTAAACCATAGTTTATGCGCTATTTCGTAAGGAGCTGATTTGGATCCAAATGTTTAATGCTATGATTAGATTTTATCTTAATACCTTTCTCGTGGTTGTGGATGCTTGTGAGTGGGTTAATCATAAGTGGGAGGTTTGCTCAAGTAAGAACAACACCCAAGCACTAGTCCACCCACATATCAAATTATCAAAGTAGCGAACACAAATCAAACCAACATGATGAAAGTGACTAGATGAAATTCCCGTGTACTCTCAAGAACGCTTGCTTATTACTCCCTCTGTTCCTATATATAAGGTGTATTTGTTTTTTCAAAAGTCAAACAAGGCCATGTTTGACCAAGTTTTAAGAAAAATATATCAATATCCACAATACAAAATTTATACCATTTGATCCATCATGAAAAGTAGTTTAATATTTTATCTATTTGGTATTAGAGATGTTGTTAGTTTATTCTATAATCTTGGTCAAACATTCAAATGATCGACTTGCACGGAAAACTATACACCTTATAATATGGAATGGAGGGAGTATAAGAGTACTTTCTAGCCTGTCGTTTGCTACAAAAAGGATTGGGCTACCTTGATGCACCTTTGCTACTACTGTCACTTGGTACTTGTTATGAATTATCTTCTTACAAAACTATCTATCACTGTTACTAATAGCACTTGCAGAGAGTACCTTGTTGAAAACTGCTTATCATTTCCTTTTGCTCCTCGTTGGATTCGACACTCTTACTTATTGAAAGGACTACGATTGATACCCTTGTGGGCCATCAAGTGTCCAATAGTTTCTAGCAGCGCACGGTGTCAAAGTGAGCCACAGAAAAATCAACAGCCCTAGCCACAATCGGTGGTGTCAAATGAACAGGCCATCGTTGATAATGCACGTGCAATGCGGATGGCTAGAGCAGGTGCTCCAAGGGTTGAGTACCGTGATAGCCCAAGTGTTGTCCCTACCTTTTATGGCATTGTAACCTAAGTGGACCCATGTTGTCATGTGATGATTATTATGAGTTGGTCTTTTGCCATGTCTCTGTCTCATGCATTCTTGCATCATGCATCATATCATTCATCATCATGTCTTGCATACTTTGTTGTGGTGTGCTTCTGGTGACCTTGTGATGTTTCATGTGATGTGAGTGTTCTTGTGGATGTGTGGTTTGAGTGGGCATCAACTTCTTCTCCCCCTCTCTTATTACTGCAAACAAACCCTACCTATACTCTTTTATTCCATTGCCACTAATCAACAGAAACTAATTGCTTTATTAAATTTGTTAAAAATGTTCATGTTGTAGCCAGTATTTATTTGAGCTTGTGTGTGTTGCTCTTTTGAGGTGTTGGACCATATGATTTGGGGGGGTTTAAATAACAAGGGCTATGGTTTAATAAAACCTATTTAATTTAGTGCTCTAAGAATCAACTAGCTAATTTTATAAAATAAGTCTTATTTCCTTGTGTGCTAAAAGTATTTTTGTTTTGCCAAAATTCCTTTTTATTTTCTCCGGGGGTTTTGTTTTGTTTTCTTCTTTTAACAAAAAGAAAAACCTCTTGTTGTTTCCCGAGAGAGGAGAGAGCAGTGGGCTTCCTGTCCTCCCCTGCGCGGCCCAGCAGCAGTTCCCGCAGCCCGCAACCCACTAGAGAGTGTTCGTCGTCCTCCTCATGTATGACAGCAATCCAGAGCATTGCGTCGTCGTCTCTGCTGATTTGACGGCCGTCGACGCCCCTAGAGCCCGATATAAGGTGTCCTCCGTGCCCTAGCAAGACCCCTCGCCCCATTCCTCCCTCTCTCTCGCCGATCCGCCGCCAGGTAAGGTAGCCATGCTCCTTGCCATCACCATGCTCCCGATGCCCCGAACGAGCGCAAGCACGAGATCGGGGTGGCTTTTCCATCACCTCTCGTCGCTCTCTGTTGTCGTGTGTACATCGCCAGGGGGAGTCCCTTCTTCCT
Source organism: Hordeum marinum (assembly GCA_022496015.1). Lineage (NCBI taxonomy): Eukaryota > Viridiplantae > Streptophyta > Magnoliopsida > Poales > Poaceae > Hordeum > Hordeum marinum. The sequence goes on from CM039673.1 coordinate 498,110,724, forward strand.
CGACGTCCCGGGGAGCGCCAAGGTCTAGATCGGCGCTGGCCTCGCTCCTGTCTTCTTCACCTTCTCGAACCAGGGTGCAGTTTCGTTTCTCCGCCGGCCTCAACAACGTCTCCATCCCCTCCCGGCCACACCTGCTTGTCCAGTGGACACTAGGTGAGCTGCAGGATCGGATGCAACCACGTGAGATCCCGTGCGGTTGCCTTTGTGTAGTGTGTGTGCAGTGTGTGTGCATGTGTGGTGTGGATTCTCTGTGTCAGTAAGGATCAGGTGCGGCTGTGGCCATGTGTATGTGTGTGTGTAATGTGTGTGTGGCTGATAGGTGGGTCTAGGCCCCCACATGTCATCCACTAGGGACCCTGGTGAGTATGCCAGGTGGGTCCCCTCCTATATGTGTTTTTCTTTTGCATTTTGTGCTTTCTTTTGTGTGTTAAATAGATATTTCTAATTCTATTAATTTTTCCAAATGAGGTAATGATCATATTTGAACATGGCTAAATCTAGTTACTTTTCACTTATAGGAATGTATTGATGTTTTGCTAACTAGGTTTTGACATGTTGTTTCATGTAACCACATGAGTATAATATATGATTTTGGGGTAGAAAAATTCAAGGAATCCATTGGCGTAATTGGATTTCACTTTTGAGCAAGTTCAAGAAACTGCTATTTTCTGTTGTGATGTTGCTTTGTCATTTTTGCATGATTTAATCCATGCTTGCTATGGAGGATGTGCCAACATGGAAGTGTTAGTGTTTTATGTCTATCATGCCATGATATTTTTATTTGCCATGTTAAACACCCATGTAAGTGGGAACCATGCTCTAAAGTAGCTAATAAAATGTTGTTGTTTTCAAACATGCTAAATATTTCTGTCTGAGAATCTGGTATTGTTTTTATGCCATGAAGAGTGGTTGCCATCTTGTGATATGTTGTGAATTAGCTCAAGTTCAGTGCTAGCGATTTGAAGTAGATGTTGTCTTATATCATCCTGTTAATTTTCATGCCATGAGGTGGTCCCTATCACCATTAGTTTCTGCTGTCAACTTGCCATCAGCTTAACTAAGATTCCAGAAAACTGTTATTTTCACTAAGTCCCAGAAATATGTTTCATCATGCCAACTTGTGAGCTCCATGCTTATTGATGTGTGCCTTCATTCCAGTTTGTGTAGTTGGATAAGTTGATAAGCATGTTATTTAGTTTCTATCAATGCCTTGTTTGTGGTTGTAGGATTCCTTTAGCTCAAGTTATTTGCTCTGAAAGTTGCTATGTTGCTGTTTTGTGGCAGATTGTTTGTTTTAGTGTTTCGTGACTTGTGGGAGCTATACTCTTTGGAATTGCTTGATCTTTGGATCTATTGTGGTTGGTTTTTCATTGCCTAACCAGTGGCTACCTTGGACTGCCAAGGAATAGCCCATGGCCTTCTTGTCTTGTGTTTTGCCTTCGTATCTTGTCGTGAGCGTAACGTGAGAACCGTAACTTTGCTTCTTACGTTCTACATATGCATTCATATCGTTTTTGCATGATGCATCCATATTTTCCATGTTCATGAATGTCTAAATAACTTAACATAAGGTTCTGTCCAGAATCATAAATAACTATTCTATGGCATGTGAAACTTGACTAGTTAGGATTGCCATGCTAAATTCTTCACATAAGCATGCATCATTCTTGCTTGCGCATTGCACCATGGTTGCTTGGTTATTCTTGCTGTTTATTTTGGGTAGACGCGAACGTTGAACCTGAGTACGAAGATCCAGGAGAGTACTACTACGAGGATCCCGCTACTTGTTCCTCTGAAGAACCAACAGGCAAGATGATCGTACCCGGATCCAGATACTATTTTTGCTTGCTAGTTGTCTCGCTCTTATCGTTAATATTGCGCTACCTACCACTTGAATGTCAAGCCTCCTACATTGCCATGATAGCCTCTAACCCCTCCACATCCTAGCAAACCTTTGATTGGCTAAGTTACCGCTGCTCAGCCCCTCTCATAGCGTTCTTAGTTGCAGGTGCAGGTTGTATCCATGTGATAACATGGATTTGGCATATCACAATATTATCTGTTATGCAATTTAATGCACATATATATCTTGGTATTGGTGGAAGGCTTGGCCTTTTGCTAGGTGTTTTGTTCTGCTGTTACCGCCATAGTTTCTTGTTACCGGTGTTATGTTTACATACTTTGCGCTCCTAACATGCTCAGGGTTGTTATGGGGACCCCCTTGTTTATTCGGTTGAGATTAAAACTTATCTAGCAAGACCTAACTTTGGTACTACATTTGCTAAACAACTTAATAAAATTTGCATAGGGCTTTGCAACCCCGTGGATAATTAATCAACCCTCGGGCCAGTGCTCCTCATGAGTGTTGGTCCAAACTAGAGCACTGTGCGGGGCCAACCCGGGGCAACTCGGGAGATTTCTATCGGGCCTCCATACACGTCGTTTATCCGTCGTGTCTTGAGAACGAGATATGTGGCTCTTATCGGGTTCGTTGACACGTCGGGTGGTCTTGCTGGATTTGTTTTACCTTTATCGAGTGTCTTGCGTGAGGAGCTCTGACTTTCTTCGGGCTATCTCGAGGTGTTGGAATTCCTTTGGAGTGGCCTAGGATGATCAGAAGATCCGTGGTCGAGGCTATTCCCGTGGAGTGTGGTTAATTTATGATGGACTAGTTGGAGCACCCCTACAGGGTTAAAACTTTCTGATAGTCATGCCCACGGTTATGTGGCAACTTGGATATTTGTTTAACACCCAATTATAGTTAACTTGAAGTAAATTCAAATAAAATACACCAACTGTGTGAGTAACCGTGATCGTCTCTGCTCGTGAACATGATCCGAGAGAGAACACGGTGGGGTTATGATTGACGTAAGCAAGTGTTCAGGATCTCATAGAGGTCATTCTAGATGCGACCGTTTATCGTAGACCACATATTTCCTTTCATGTCCCGTAAGATTAGACACCATAAATGCTTAGTGCTGCTACAAACTAAACACATATCCCTTCCCAACCTATAAGCTTGAATAGTCTCGGTACCTGGGCGCGAGATTGCTGAGTCCTCATGGCTCACAGATTACTACAACAATCCCGGTACAGGTATAGATGAGGTCGTGCAGGATGGCATGATGCAACTCCAGTGGGAGTATGACGAGGAGCATGGCAAGATGTACGTGACTTATCCAGACGAGTAGAGGACCGTGGTCATGATCTTCGGGGCTAGCAGGCCAGTGTCATTGCATCTTCCTTTTATCGTTTGTTTTCGTCCGTAGCAGGACCCTGTCTTGGATTGATGCTTGAACTCTTGATGTGGAATTGTAATTTAGCATGTGTCGAGTGTAAGCCAACTCATATACTCATTCTTCTGTCGAGGCCCCCGTGCCTTAATATGGATAGGCGCGCATCTTGGGCGTGACAAGTACGCTCCCCCAAGGGATTATTACATCCCCCCACACAACCCAGGCTGCTTCTTGGTATACTGCTAACACATTGCAGACTTGGTACCCCCTGTTTCGGCCTAGCTGTTCGCAACGAGCGCATGCCTCGAGGCTTCAGAGGACCTCACAAAATACCTAATTATACTCCTGACCTGGAGCATGCAGACCGGATTGAGAGTTATGAACTGGCTACGGATGTGTTGGAGATTTGTGATATCGTTTGCTCTTGTTATCTGACAATGATTTTAGAAGGCCCAACACGTACTTGGCTAAAGAATTCTCCTACAAAGTCGATCAATACATGGCAAGAGTTGAAAGAGCGGTTCATCAAGAATTTCCAGCACACGTGTAAATGTCCATCCACTATCCTTAGTTTGGAGCATTATGTTCAGAGGGAAGATGAATCATCTCATCGCTGGGCACGAAGGATCGCTCAGATAGTTCATTCATCTGACAACATTACAGCTCACACGGCGGTCCACATTTTGGAGCGAAACTGTCGTTTTCAACCTTTGGAACAAAAACTCAGGTGTATGGAGCGGAAGGTCAAGGAGATGAGTGAGCTCATGGACGTTTTGGCTAGATAGTCCGAGTTTGATAACACCAAGGACCCATCTTCCGATGACGAGAAGTCTGCTACGGGTAAGAAGCACGGTATCGAGGGTCATTAGAATAACGGGAATGGAAACAATGACCACAACAACAACAAGCGTAAGAACTTTGAGGGAGGATCAGACCTCGTCGCCAATACTAATACAAGTTTAAAGAATCACCGTCAAAACGGAAATTTCAAAAAATCGACGTTTCGTCCCCGCAACTATGAGGAGGCCCTCAAAGGTCTGTGCCCGAAACATAGTAAGGAGAACAAGTCGACTAACCACTCTTGGGAAAATTGCTATATAATGCAGGAGTATAATAGCAACATCTTTGGTGGGGGTAACAATGAAGGCAACCTGAGTGGACACCCCAACAATAATCTAGCCGGCGGTCCCAGAGCCGGCTTCTCGAATGTCGGCTCCCAGGGCGCAGGGTTCCTAGGTGCCGAAAGCTCGGGATCCGGATTCCAGGGGGCTGGTGGCAATGGCTCTCACAATTAGCATAATGGACCTTGTAATCAGAATCAGGCAGGTGCATTGGGTTTTCAGAGCAATCCGAAGCAGTTGAACAGTGGAAAATATCATGTGTTCACCACGAGTACCAGTAAACGGGACATGAAGCTTCAACGACGGGCAGTAAATGCGACAATGTCAGCCATTCCAGAATATCTGAAATGGTGAGAACAACCTATCACCTGGAGTCGAGCGGATCATGCTCCTCAGATTGACAAGCCAAGGAGCCTTGCTCTGGTTGTAGCTCCTCAAGTTGGGGGTTACAGATTAACCAAGGTCTTGATGGATGGTGGCAGTAGCATCAACATCCTATACTATGATACCTTCCGAAGGATGAATTTTTTGGAACCACAGTTGAAGCCTTCATTCACAGTTTTCCATGGTATAGTGCCAGGCAAATCATCTTATCCCATTGGTCGGGTTTCTCTTGGAGTCGCTTTTGGAATAGTGTTCAACTTCCGTTAAGGTAGCGAAAGAAACACCTTGTAATCGAGATCATCATTATCAATATCAATCAAGAAGCAGTAGGCTTTTACCTCCATCTTGAGGAGCCGAACCTAGGTAAATTCGTGTCTCTCTTTTCCGATTAACCCCGTTCAAGCAATCACCTAGCAGTGATGGTCTCACGACTTAGTTCTCTCATGAGGACATCTGCCGTGAAAAAACTACGACACCCGCTATGACCAGAGTCATAACATGGTTTTCACTAGCAGCATCGCCACCCTACTCGACGCCGGGACTGGATGCGAGAAGCCAAAACTAGCTGGCCAACCACCTCCGGCGAAGGAGATGGCCACCACCTCCATGCCCAGGGCCGAAGTCTCGACACCCTCATGTTGCGGGTCTATCCCAAAAGCCACTTGTCGTCACCGGATTAAAGGAGATGCACGAAAACCTGATGTGCCGTCGTGGAGATCTCATCGTCGCCGCCGCCAACACGCTAACCCTGGTCGCCGCCGCCCCATGCCACTGTCTTTGATCCGGCCCGAGCGGAACGCCGCTTCCCAGATCCGATCGCCGACGAAGGAGGATTGCCCCTGCCGCCACTATGGCACGAAGGCTTAGCCTGTGATGCCCCCGGCGGCAACGACGGGAGGGGCATCGTTCGCTGGTGGCGGCCAACAGGTTGCCCCGATGCGGCGCCGCGTTACCGCGGGGAGGAGGAGAGGCTCCAGCGAACGGTGAGTTCTGGTGTCTATCTCATGAGAACCTCGTCTCAGAAATATCTGGTACTAGAAGCATAAGCGCGCTTTGCTACGCCGCGAAACACAATAAAATAAATCCGACAATTTCTAATTGCAAACAACAAATTGCCATTAGAATTTTTTATCCATATTTTCATAAGTGGATGATAAAGTACATCAGCATAATTAGAATACATTGCACATAAATGAATGCTCAAGGGCTCACACTCTCTGGAAGATATACAACTGGATTCTTCGGTTTCCCTTTGTCTTTGGGCAATTTTTTGTTGTTGAGAAAAGTCTTTAGTCAAATTTTAAAGGCGGTTGACAAGGAACAAGCCAAAGGGGTTGCCAAACCATGAAATCAGTGGATTGAATAGTTCATCCCTAGTTAGATTAGTACTACTATGCTAGATTTGCATAAGCAAGCCAACTTGGGAGGACCTTCCTGATCAATTGATTTTGAATACGATCGACCGTTCCCCCCACCTGCTTCTACTGTCGATCTCATGTGAACCCCGTCTTAGAAATAATTAATACTTCTTCCGTAAAAAAAACGTTTGGATCACTAATTTTTTTTAAACAGAAAGTATATAATTTTCTTGGTTTGCACCTGTGCTCGGCGTCTGTAGTATGTGCAGAATCAAATCTGAACACTCTTAGATTAATTTACGGAGGGAGTATTTCTTTACCGTTTTACCGAGTGCATCATATGTATGTATGTATACATGACAGCTTTATTGAAAAAACTCTCATACATATGTTGAGAACAACACCTGACCACATGCCTCGTGACCACAGATTGATGATTATGCAATTGTGTGTGCATCAAGTTGGCTTTTGTAGAGCGCACCTCCGTCTGTCACTCTGTCCGTGACTGTTCGAGATGAACAGCGAAACACGTTTCGTGCTATCTGTACATACTGGCCGGCATGAATGCCTGCCTCGTAGACGGTCACAGAACGTGCCTGCCAAGTAGGTATGCGACCAAGAGATACACGAAAACTGACACATAACCAATGCGACTATCGAATCAGTAGACGCGTCGCCGACGAAGTCGAACGATCATATATGCAGATGTTTAGTGAGTCGTCGTCGTCGAACAGCTTCTTGTTTTCCTTTTTGTTAGCGACTTTCCGTTGTCAAAAGTCCAGATAACGCACCCCCTTGTGCTATGTAACTTATTCTTGGGATGCTTAAACCAACTATATGATAGGAGAATATATTAGTACTAAAGAACCCGGGAAGGAGGCATTGCATTTCTCTACTGCTGCAAGTTCCTCATGACAGGTTTCATAGGTTCGGTACGTACAGTTTGATAGGTGGGCAGGTCGACATGAACGGCTAGATACTTTTCTCTTCTTCTTTGAGCTGTTCAAAAGGCCGGTGGCCGCTCGAAGAACAGGCCAAAGAGAGAGCCAAACTCTCAACTGAATAGTTGATCCCTACCTAGATTAATGAATACCAACCCAACTTGGAAGCACCTTCTTGATCAATCGATTCTGATTTTGGACCGTTTCTTCCGCCTCCGCCTCTCGTCTATTTCTGAACCCCGTTTGAAAAGACAAACAATTTTTCTCTTGGCTTGCATCTGTGCCGTGACGCTGTCCCCTTGGGCCCTATCGTACGTGCAGAGGCAAACCTGCGCGTCTTCAACGCTCTACGGCGACACGACTGCATCGTGCGTACACGAAAGATTCGTTCAAGGAGCTGTCTTAGGTGAATGTGTGTGTCAGTGTGTATTAATGCTGCCATCTTCTCTGGGCCGTCATACATAGTCCACTAGATTTGTACAGCTCCGTAGCCTATCTTACAATTCGTGCATGTATACTGAAAGGGCAACTGCAATTAATATGTGCACGAGCTCGTTAGTGAATTCGCCATTGGATGCCATGCATCTTTTGAAGAAACGAGGTCGATCTCACCCGGCCGACCAAATCTCGTGCGTCATTCCTGTCTAGTCAAGCGGGACTAGAATGTTTGCCTTTGCATGCTCTGCCACTCGTTCACATCACATGCTCCCTCCCGTAAAACGTCCAAAGACATATAAATAAGTTTTTTTAATTGAGCATGGCTCAGATGGTAATATTCTTTGTGATGGAATCAACACAGCAAGTTTCAAGTTTGAGACTTGACATTAGTGAGCCTATTTTTCTGAATTTATCCTAACCTTTCGGTGATGTGCTTTTTTGTATGAGGAGACATTTTCGTCAATTAGAACACGTCTCTAGCCACTTCATCGATCTCAAAATGATGTGCAGGCGCAGTCTTTTGAAAATGCTCATAGGGATAGTATGCGTGTGTGTGCATTCTTAGAGGTGAGTGCATGTGCGTATGTATGAACGTTTGTGGTTCTAATGGGTTAAAAATAGATTTTTTTTCTCACCGGCCAAAAAAGACTTTTTTTCCTTTTTTGCACCTATAAACAACAAGCCCCACCATGTGTTTTTTGTGTTCTATCATAGGCTCTTTATTTTTTGCAAGGGCTCTCATATGTGTTTCCTTTACATACATAGAGAGGATGAGTGGGACGAACTAAGATAGCTTAGATGGTTAGATTTTTATGGTGGAATTCAGGTTCGCATTCCATATTTGGCATGTGTTTTTGCATATATTTTTAATTCATTTCAGGTTCTCCAACACTATTCTTTCAACATGTGATGGGAAAATTCTCTAGAATTAGAAAACGTGCCCACAATTAGCTCAAGTATGGACACATACACATGATTGCAAATTTCAAATATTTTTGATAGCTTACAAACACTAGTAGAAAAAGGCCCATTTGTCCCGGTTCGTAAGGCTCATTTGTCCCGGTTCTGAAACCGGGACTAAAGCCCAAAACCACTAGTCCCGGTTCGCTTACCAACTGGGACAGAAGGGGCTTCACGTGGCCGGTGCTGGGAGCCCAGGCAGGAGGACCTTTAGTCCCGGTTGGTAACACCAACCGGGACAAAAAGGCATCCACGCGTCAGCATCGAGCAGTTGCTGGCTTTTTTTGAAGGGGGGGGGGGGTTAAGGAGTTTTGGACGGTTAATTTAGGGGTTTTATATCGTTTTAGCTAACTAATTAATAGAGAGAAGTGTCCTCTCTTTCTCCGTGCTTGGTCGACGCTAGCTACTATAGAGAGAACTCGACACGCTAACTAGTAAGAAAATCAAGGAACCATTAAGTACAGAAGATCGTCATGAACATATACAGAGAGAAGTGATCGATCTCTCTTTCTCCGAGAGATTGGTCGTACAACAAGTTTACGTATATCTATCCGACGCTACTAGCTACATATATACAATATAAGATTTCTTACAATCCCTAACATCTAATGTCAAATTTCAGATGGTATTCTCCGGCTTTATTTATGACGTGGTCAAGAAAGAATCTCGTCAATTCTTCTTGAATTGCTCGTATGCGATCACGTGGTAGGAGTTCATCCCGCATCTGCCACATCTAATTTGAAGAAGGGGGTCAATACATATATATGGTAATAAAATAAAATTGTGAATATTATTGCTTACGCACTTGAAATTGTTTTTCAGAGTAGCCCCGCTTAGGGGTCGTCGCGTTGTAGATGAACTATATATACATGCAATGAAAGAGCTGAGCTATATACATAGAGAGACTTAATTACAGAAGTAGTACTTACAGACAGTAGCAAGTCACGACAACACTTCTAGGGTTTGGGGTGGCCTCGACAACGCTTTTTCAGTCCCGGTTTGGGTGGCCTCGAGAGTTTATCGGGTAAGGACGGGGTAGATCGACAACGACGCACTTTCTTCTAGGGTTTGGGTGGCCTCGATAGTTGGTTGGGTGAGCGGACTGCCTCTCTCTCATGCATGTCCGACGTCCCCTCTCATGTTGAAGTTATCGGGGAGGGGGTAGATTGACAACGACGCTCTTTATTCTAGGGTTTGGGTGGCCTCGATAGTTGGTCGGGCGAGCGGATCGCCTCTCTCACTCATGCATGTCCGACGTCCCCCCTCATGTCGAAGTTATCGGGAAGGGGGTAGATCGACAACGACGCTCTTTCTTCTAGGGTTTGGGTGGCCTCGATAGTTGGTCGGGTGAGCAGACCGCCTCTCTCTCATGCATGTCCCTCCTCATGTCGAAGTTATCAGGGAGGGGTAAATTTTAACTTAGAGTTACATCCATCCATTCATCCATCCATACATACACATACATATATACATGGACCAAAAACTGCTATGAACAAAAAATATTCCATGAACAAAAAAACATCATATGAACATGACTAAAAAATTCATCATATCCAAAATAAGTATAGCATTTTGGTGTGACAATGATCACATCTATTTTTTTTACCAAAAATGCTATGAATATAAACATAAAAATTAAAAAACGGCTGGGGCGGCGCGACGGCTCACAGCGGGGCTCGGGCGACGACGGGACAGGGGCGCGGGGTTGGGGGCGAGGACGCCGACGGTGACGACGGGGCAGGGGCGTGGCCGGCGACGGCGGGGACGGGCCGGGGCGCACGGTGACGGTGACGACGGCGATGGCGACGGCGGGGGCGGGGCAGGGGCGCACGGTGACGGTGACGACGGCAACGGCGACGGCGGGGGCGGGGCAGGGGCACACGGCGAAGGCGACGGCGATGGCAGTGACGAACGGCATTGGGGACGAAGGGGTCGCGGGTGCCGGCGTGGTGCTTCCCTAGGCAAACAAACGGGCAAAAGCGACGAGGTCGAGCACGGGGAGGCTTCCGGGCCGGTCGGAACGGCGAGAGGAGGGCCACGCGTCGGGGCAGGGTAGGGCGAGGGCGTCGACGGCGATGGCGACGAGGAGGCAGGGCGCGGCGATGCGAGAAATTGGGGAAAAATCCTAAGTGCTGGCTTATATAGCCCAACCATTCGTCCCGGTTAGAGCCACCAACCAGGACCAATGCCCACCATTAGTCCCGGTTGGTGGCTCCAACCGGGACCAAAGGTCAGTTTTCGCCAGGCGAAAGGGCGGGAAGCACAGACCATTGGTCCCGGTTGATGGCTCCAACCGGGACGATTGGTGGGCATTGGTCCCGGTTGGAGCCACCAACCAGGACCAATAGACTGGCACAGCGGTGTGGTGGAAGTTTAGTCCCATCTCGCTAGATGAGTAGCACTCCGACTGGTTTATAAGCGCCGCTGCGGCAACGGTTTCGAGCTCCTCTCTATTGCAGGCTTATGGGCCTAACTAATCTGTCTCTGCCTGTTTGTCCTACTAGGCTCGACGACGTGAATCCTGCCGTTGGCCCAATAGGTGGCATTTTTTAATCTTTTACTTTTTAGTCCAGTATTTTTTAATTTTTTTTTCTTTTTAGTTGATTCTTTTTAGTTCATTCGTTTTACTATTAAAGTTTTTAACAAATAAATATTTTGATAATTTTAGTTAATATTATTTTGATTCTTTTTAGTTGATTCTTTTTGCTATTGAAAAATATTATATTTAATTGATTCTTTTTAGTTCATTCTTTTTACTATTAAAGTTTTTAACAAATAAATACTTTGATAATTTTAGTTAATATTATTTTGATTCTTTTTAGTTGATTCTTTTTGCTATTGAAAAATTATGTTTAATTGATTCTTTTTAGTTCATTATTTTTACTATTAAAGTTTTTAACAAATAAATACTTTGATAATTTTAGTTAATATTATTTTGATTCTTTTTAGTTGATTCTTTTTGCTATTGAAAAATATTATATTTAATTGATTCTTTTTAGTTCATTCCTTTTACTATTAAAGTTTTTAACAAATAAATACTTTGGTAATTTTAGTTAATATTATTTTGATTCTTTTTAGTTGATTCTTTTTGCTATTGAAAAATATTATATTTAATTGATTCTTTTTAGTTCATTCTTTTTCGAAGTTGGCATGGTATCATCATTTCACCCACATAGCATGTCATAAAAAGTTGAGAGGGTTACGGCAAAAACTGGATGCACTTCGTGTACAAAACGGACAATCTCTTTCGAAGTATCAGGGTTTCATACGGAAACTCATCTGTTACAAAAGGCATTTTATTTCTTCAGATGTAACTGCAATGATATAGTTGTGGAGACAAAGTCTTCACTTTTTCTTCGCTTGTGTCCTTTGCTTATTGCGTCGTAACCATGGATAATCTTCATCGTTTAATAGGGTGCTTGGGTCAGCCTTGACTTTGAAGGGAGGAATTTCATGAAACTTTTGATAATCTTCACACATGACTGTCTTGCCCTCCAATCCCACGATGTCTCTTTTTCCTGAAAGAACTATGTGGCGCTTTGGCTCATCGTATGATGTATTCGCTTCCTTATCTTTTCTTTTTCTTGATATGATAGACATGTCCTTCACATAGAAAACCTGTGCCACATCATTGGCTAGGACGAATGGTTCGTCTATGTACCCAAGATTGTTCAGATCCACTGTTGTCATTCCGTACTGTGGGTCTTCCTGTACCCCGCCTCTTGACAGATTGACCTATTTGCACTGAAACAAAGGGACCTTGAAATCATGTCCATAGTCAAGTTCCCATATGTCCACTATGTAACCATAATATGTGTCCTTTCCCCTATTGATTGCTGCATCAAAGCGGACACCGTTGTTTTGGTTGGTGCTCTTCTCATCTTGGCGATCATGTAAAATGTATTCCCATTTATCTCGTACCTTTTGTAAGTCAATACAGTCGAAGATGGTCCCCTAGCCCACGAGTACAGCTCATCAGAAACAGTGTTGTCACCCATGAGACGTGTTTGCATCCAACTGCCGAAAGTCCTGATGTGTTCATATGTAATCTAGTCGCCACACTGCTCCGGGTGTTTGGAGCGTAGAATATTCTTGTGTTCATCGACATACGGGGTCACCAAGGTGGAATTCTGTAGAACTGTGTAGTGTGCTTGAGACCAAGAATGCCCGTCCCTACATATTATTGAGTCCGCTCCTAGCGTGCCTTTTCCAGTCAGTCTCCCCTCATACCGCGATTGAGGGAGACCAATCTTCTTAAGGTCAGGAACGAAGTCAACACAAAACCCAATGACATACTCTGTTTGATGGCCCATAGAGATGCTTGCTTCTGGCCTAGCACGGTTACGAACATATTTCTTTAAGACTCCCATGAACCTCTCAAAGGGGAACATATTGTGTAGAAATACAGGGCCCAGAACGACAATCTTGTCGACTAGATGAACTAGGACGTGCGTCATGATATTGAACAAGGACGGTGGGAACACCAGCTCGAAACTAACAAGACATTGCACCAAATCACTCCTTGACCTTGGCAGGATTTCTGGATCGATCACCTTCTGAGAGATTGCATTGAGAATGCACATAGCCTCACAATGGCTAATCGAACGTTTTCTGGTAGAAGCCCCCTCAATGCAACCGGCAGCAGTTGCATCATAATCACGTGGCAGTCATGAGACTTTAGGTTCTGGAACTTTTTCTCTGCCATATTTATTATTCCCTTTATATTCGATGAGAAGCCAGACGGGACCTTCGTACTGAGCAGGCATTCAAAGAAGATTTCCTTATCTTCTTTGGTAAGAGCATAGCTGGCAGGACCTTCATACTGCTTTGGATGCATGCCGTCTTTTTCATGCACACGTTGCTGTTCCTCCTGTGCCTCCGGTGTATCTTTTGTCTTCCCATACACTCCCAAGAAGCCTAGCAGGTTCACGCAAAGATTCTTCATCACGTGCATCACGTCGACTGCAGAGCGGACCTCTAGGTCTTTCCAATAGGGTAGGTCCCAAAATATAGATTTCTTCTTCCACATGGGTGCGCGTCCCGCATCGTCAGTCGGAACAGATAGTCCGCCAGGACCCTTTCCAAATATTACTCATAAATCATTGACGATATCAAGTATGTGATCACTAGTACGGAGGGCGGTCTTCTTCCGGTGATCTGCCTTGCCTTTGAAATGCTTTCCTTTCTTTCGACATTGATGGTTGGTCGGAAGAAATCGACGATGCCCAGGTACACATTCTACCTGCATTTGTCCAAATATATACTGTTGGTGTCATCTAAATAGTGTGTGCATGCGTGGTATCCCTTGTTTGTTTGTCCTGAAAGGTTACTGAGAGTAGGCCAATCATTGATGGTTACAAACAGCAACGCATGTAGGTCAAATTCCTCTTGTTCGTTCTCATCCCACACACGTACACCCCTTTCATTCCATAGCTATAAAAGTTCATCAACTAATGGACTTAGGTACACATCAATGTCATTGCCGGATTGCTTAGGGCCTTGGATGAGCACTAGCATCATAATGAACTTCCGCTTCATGCACAACGAAGGAGGAAGGTTATACATACATAAAGTCACAGGCCATGTTCTATGCTTGCTGCTCTGCTCCCCAAAAGGATTAATGCCATCTGCACTTAAACCAAACCATACGTTCCTCGGGTCACCTATAAAGTTGCTCCACTTTCTCTCAATATTTCTCCACTGCGACCCGTGAGCGGGTGCTCTCAACTTCCCGTGTTTCTTACGGTCTTTTTTGTGCCATTGCATCAACTCGGCATGCTTTTTGTTTCTGAACAGACGTTTCAACCGTGGTATTATAGGAGCATACCACATCACCTTGGCAGGAACCCTTTTCCCGGTGCGCTGGCCCTCAACATCTCCAGGGTCATCTCTTATGATCTTATACCGCAATGCACCGCATACCGTACATGCGTTCAAATCCTCTTATGCACCGTGGTAGAGGATGCAGTCATTAGGGCATGCATGTATCTTCTGCACCTCCAATCCTAGAGGGCATAGAACCTTCTTTGCTTCGTACGTACTGTCGGGCAATTCGTTATCCTTTGGAAGCTTCTTCTTCATTATTTTCAGTAGCGAACTAAATCCCTTGTCAGATACACCATTGTCTGCCTTCCATTGCAGCAATTCGAGTGTGGTACCGAGCTTTTTGTTGTCATCTTCGCAATTTGGGTACAACCCTTTTTTGTGATCCTCTAACATGCGATCGAACTTCAACTTCTTCCTTTCACTTTCGCATTCTGTCTGTGCATCAACAATGACCCGGCGAAGATCATCATCGGGCACATCGTCTGGTTCCTCTTGATCTTCAGCTTCCCGCATTGTAGCATCACCGTATTCACGGGCAGGGTAGTTGTCGTCATCCTCTTCTTCTTCGTTGTCTTCCATCATAACCCCTCTTTATCCATGTTTGGTCCAAACATTATAGTGTGGCATAAAACCCTTCTGAAGCAGGTGGAAGTGAAGATTTTTAGAGTTGGAGAAAGACTTCGTATTCTCACAGACAGTACATGGACAAGGCATAAAACAATTCTGCTTGTTTGCCTCCGCCACTTCGAGAAAATTATGCAGGCCCTTATTATACTCGGAGGTGCGTCGGTCATCGTACATACATTGTGGGTTCATCTGTGTGTGTTATATAATAAAGTGTATTAAAAACCATTACAACATATCATGAATAGAGAAGTGACCAAATTAATAGAAATTCATCATCACATTAAAGCCAAAGTACAATAATGACCAAAATAAATACGTACAGTTCATACATAGTTGTCATTACTGAATAACATATAGCTCTCTAGAGCATCTAATTAAAACATACAGCGAAACTATGTAAAAAATTTAAATGCAACAACAAATGCAATCATAACCGCTACTAAGGTACCAATTGATCCAACGGCATAATGATACCAAGCCTCAGTATGAATGGCATATTTTCTAATCTTTCTAAGCTTCAAGCGCATTGCATCCATCTTGGTTTGTGATCGTCGACGATATCGGCAACATGCAACTCCAATCCCATCTTGTCATCTTCAGTTCTTTTCAATTTTTCTTTCAAATGATCGATTTCTGTTTCAGCTTTAGTTAACTTGTCGAGCAGAATTACATAATCGGTATCCATTTCTGGTTCAACTACTTCCTATAGAAACAAACATCTACGTCAAGTTGGTGGCATAATTAATTGTCATAGACATTAGTGATGGGGAACATTGCATGGGAAACAAAAAATTTCATACGCACACGCAGATCTATCCATGGTGATGAGCATCTACGAGAGGGAGAGTGGATCTATGTACCCTTGTATATCGCTAAGCGGGAAGCGTTAAGAAACGCGGTTGGTGTAGTCGAACATCTTCGCGATCCAAATCGCCAAGCGTCCCGCGATCACATCACGATCCATCCCACGATCCAATCACGATCCGTCCCGCGAACTCATCACGATCTGTCCCGCGATCTCATCATGATCCGTCCCATGAACTCATCACGATCCGTCCCGCGATCTCATCACGATCCGTCCCGTGAACTCGATCACGGTCCTTCCGATCTAGCGCCGAACGGACGACACCTCCGCGTTCAGCACACGTGCAGCTTGATGAAGATCTCCACCGTCTTGATCCAGCAAGAGGAAGTGGAGAGGAAGAAGAGTTCACATGCAACGTGACGGCGCTTCGGCGATGGTGGTGGAGAAATTCCGACAGGGCTTCGTCTAAGCACTGCGAAAATCTGATCTAGAGGAGCACGGGTGGAACGGGTAGCACGTGGCCATAAAATCTAGTGCAAAACACCCAATACCACCAGTATATATAGGAGGGAGGGAGGTGGAGGGCTGGCGCAAGGGCCAAGGCCCCATAGGGTCGGCCGAACCTATTAGCATTGGAGGACTCTCCTCCAATCCTAGTAGGACTAGGATTCGTCCTTTTTTTTCCTTTTCCACCTTTTCCTATTGGGTTTTCTTCTCCAGCCACATGGGCCTTGTGTGGGAGTTTTCACCAGCCCACTAAGGGCTGATATTCACTCTCCCACAGCCCATGAAGCATCTTGGGTCGAAATACCCCTCCCGGAGGTCTCCCGGTACACTACCGGCACTCCCGGTACAATACCGATGAGCCCGAAACTTTTCCGGCGACCAAAATAGGACTTCCTATATATGAAGCTTTACCTCCGAACCATTCCGGAGCTCCTTGTGACGTCCGTGATCTCATCCGGGACTCCAAACAACCTTCAGTCACCACCATGCATAACTCTATATTACCAAAACGTCACCAAACCTTAAGTGTGCAGACCCTGCGGGTTCGAGAACTATGTAGACATGACCGAGACACCTCTACGGTCAATAACCAATAGCGGGCCCTAGATAACCATATTAGTTCCTACATATTCTACAAAGATCTTTATCGGTCGAACCTCTATGTCAAGGATTCAATCAATCCCGTATAACGTTCCCTTTGTTCTTCGGTATGGTACTTGCCCGAGATTCGATCGTCGGTATCTCCATACCTGGTTCAACCTCGTTACCGGCAAGTCCCTTTGCTCGTTCTGTAATACAAGATCCCATGGCTAACACTTAGTCACATTGCTTGCAAGCCTTGTTGTGATGTTGTATTACCGAGTGGGCCCTGAGATACCTCTCCGTCACACGGAGTAACAAATCCCAGTCTTGATCCATGCCAACTCAATAGACACCCTCGGAGATACCTGTAGAGCACCTTTATAGTCACCCAGTTATGTTGCGACGTTTGATACACACAAGGCACTCCTTCGATGTCCGTGAGTTGCACGATCTCATGGTCATAGGAACATATACTTGACATGCAGAAAACAGTAGCAATAAACTGACACGATCATATGCTACATTTGTAGTTTGAGTCTTGTCCATCACATCATTCTCCTAATGATGTGATCCCGTTATCAAATGACATCTCATGTACATGGATAGGAAACCTTAACCATGTTTGATCAACGAGCTAGTCCATTAGAGGCATACTAGGGACATGGTTTTGTCTATGTATCCACACATGCATCTAAGTCTCCGATCAATACAATTATAGCATGGATAATAAATGATTATCATGAACAAGGAAATATGATAATAACTAATTTATTATTGCCTCTAGGGCATATTTCCAACAGTCTCCCACTTGCACTAGAGTCAATAATCTAGTTCACATCACCATGTGCTTCGCATTGTTATGAATCTAACACCCAATGAGTCCTGGGGCTCGATCATGCTTTGCATGTGAGAGAGGTCTTATAGTCAACTAGTCTGCGACATTCAGATCCGTGTGTACTTTGCAAATTTCTATGTCAAACCGTAAACACTGCTACCACACTCCACTTGGTACTATTCCAAATGGCTGCTCCACTATATGTATCCAGATTGCTACTACGGGTCATCCGGATTGGTGTTAAAGCTTGCATCGACGTAACTCTTCACGACGAACTCTTTATCACCTCCATAATCGAGAAACATCTCCTTAGTCTTTTAGTCACTAAGGACAATCTTGACCGTTGTCCAGTGATCCACTCCTGGATCACTCTTCTACCCTTTGACGGACTCATGGCAAGGCACACACAGGTGCGGTACACAGCATGGCATACTATATAGAGCCTATGGCTAAGGCATAGGGGACGACACTCGTCCTTTCTCTTTCTTCTGTTGTGGTCGAGCTTTGAGTCTCACTCAACTTCACACGTTACAAAGCAGGTGAGAACACTTCTCTCTGACTTAATCCATTTTGAACTCTTTCAAAATCTTGTCAAGGTATGCACTCATTGAAAGTCTCATCAAGCATCTTGATCTATCTTTATAGATCTTGATGCTCAACAATTAGGTAGCTTTATTCAGGTCTTCCTTTGAAAAATCTATTCAAACAGTCGTTTATGCTTTCCAGAAATTCTCCATCATTTCCGAATAGCAATATGTCATCCACATATACTTATCAGAAACTCTATAGTGATCCCACTCACTTTATTGCAAATACAAGTTTCTCGTAAAATTTGTATAGACTCAAAAAACTTTGATCACCTCATCAAAGTGTATATTCCAACTCCGAGATTCTTGCTTCAATTCATAGAAGAATCACTGAATCTTGCACACCTTTTAGCATCCTTAGGACTGACAAAACCTTCTAGTTGTATCACATACAACCTTTCCTCAAGTAAACCGTTAAGGAAACGATGTTTTGACATCCATATGCAGAATTTCATAATTGAAAGTGCAGCAACTGCTAACATAATTCCAATAGACTTTAGCATCGCTACGAGTGAGAAAGTCTCATCGTAGTTAACTCCTTGAACTTGTCGCAAACTTCTTTGCAACAAGTTGAGCTTTACTAATGGTGACATTCACCATGAGCGTCTGTCTTCATTTTAAATATCCATTTGTACTCAACGACCTGCCGTCCAATGAGCAAGTCTACCAAAGTCTATACTTGGTTTTCATACATGGATCCTTTCTCGGATTTCATGGCCTCTAACCATTTGTTGGTTTTTGGGCCCATCATCACTTCTCCATAGTTCGTAGGTTCATCGTTGTCCAACAACATGACCTCCAAGACAGGGTTGTCGTACCGCTCAGGAGCAGTACACGTCCTTGTCGACCTACGAAGTTTGATAGTAACTTGATTTGAAGCTTCATGATCATCATCATTAACTTCCTCTTCAACTGATGTAGGCTTCACAGAAACATCTTTCTGCGCTGCGCTACTTTCTGGTTTGAAGTAAAGGTTCAATAACCTCATCAAGCTCTATTTTCCTCGTAGGTAAATAGTAACTTGATCTGAAGCTTCATGATCATCATCATTTACTTCCTCTTCAACTAACGTAGGCTTCACGGAAACATATTCCTGTGCTGCGCTACTCTCTGGTTGAAACAAAGGTTCAACAACCTCATCAAGTTCTATCTTCCTCCCACTCAGTTCTTTCGAGAGGAACTTTTTCTCGGAAAAGGACCCGTTTTAGCAACAAACACTTTATGCTTGGATCTGAGATAGAAGGTTCACCCAACTGTTCTTAGGGTATTCTACGAAGATGCATTTGTCCGCTTTGGGTTTGAGCTCATTAGGTGAAAACATTTTCCACATAAGCGTCGCAGCCCCAAACATCAAGAAATGACAGCTTAGGTTTCTATCAAACCATAATTCACACGGTGTCATCTCAACGGATTTAGATGGTGCCCTATTTAAAGTGAATGTAGTTGTCTCTAATGCACAACCCCAAAATTATAGTAGCAAAACGATAAGAGACATCATAACATGCACCATATCCAATAGAGCACGACTATGACGTTCGGACATACCATCACACTATGGTGTTCCAGGTGGCGTGTGTTGTGAAACAACTTTCACATTGTCTAAAGTTGTATGCCAAACTCGTAACTCAGATATTCACCTCCACGATCATATCGCAGATATTTTTATCTTCTTGTCACGATGATCTTAAACTTCACTCTGAATTTTCTTGAACTTTTCAAACGATTCAGACTTGTGTTTCATTAAGTAAACATAAACTATATCTACCCAAATCATCAGTGAAGGTAAGAAAATAACGATATCCACCGCACGCTACAAGACTCATTGGATTGCATACATCAACATGTATCATTTCCAATAAATCACTTGCCCGCTCCGTCAAACCAGAAAACGGGGTCCTTAGTCATCTTTGACCAAGAGGCATGGTTCGCATGTCTCAATCGATTCGAAATCGAAAGAGTCCAAAGATCCATCAGCATGGAGTTTCTTCATGCGTTTTATACCAACATGACATTTAGTGGCGGTGCCACAAGTATGTGGTACTATCATTATTAACTTTGCATCTTTTGGTATCAATGTTATGAACATGTGTATTACTACGATCAAGATTCAACAAACCATTCTCACTGGGTGCATGACCGTTGAAGGTATTATTCATGTAAACAGAATAACCATTATTCTCTAACTTAAATGAATAACCATGTTGCAATGAACATGATCTAATCACGTTCATGCTCAATGCAAAAACACCAAATAACATTTATTTAGGTTCGTCACTAATCTCGAAGGTAGAGAGAGCGTGCAATGTTGATCACATCAGCCTTGGAACCATTTCCAACACACATCGTCACCTCACACTTAGCTAGTTCTCCGTTTATTCCGTAGCTTTTATTTCGAGTTACTAACATTTAGCAACCGAAACGGTATCCAATACCCAGGTGCTACTAGGAGTACAAGCAAGGTACACATCAATAACACGTATATCAAATATACTTTTGTCGACATTGCCAGCCTTCTTATCTACCAAGTATCTAGGGTTGTTCCGCTTCAACGACCTCTCTCCTCATAATTGAAGCATATAGTCTCAAGTTTGGGTTCAACTTTGGGTTGCTTCACTGGAGCAACAACTGACTTGCCATCCATGAAGTTTCCCTCCTTGCCCTTGCCCTTCTCGAAACTAGTGGTTATACTAACCATCAACACTTGATGCTCCTTCTTGATTTCTACCTTCGCGGTGTCAAACATCGCGAACAACTCAGGGATCATTAATTCTATCCCTGGCATTTTATAGTTCATCACCAAGTTCTAGTAGCTTAGTGAAAGTGTCTTGGAGAACTATATCAATCACTATCTTATCTAGAAGATGAACTCCCACTCGATTCAAGCAATTGTAGCACCCATACAATCTGAGCACATTCTCAACGATTGAGCTATCCTCGTTCATCTTGCAGGCAAAGAATCTTGTTGGAGATCTCATATCTCGCAACACGAGCACGAGCCTGAGATCCTAATTTCAGCTCTTAGAACATCTCATATGTTCCGTGACATTCAACACGTTTCGAAGCCTCAATTCTAAGCCGTAATGCATGACACACTAAACTATCAAGTAGTCATCAGCACGTACCTTTCAGATGTTCACAACATCTACAGACGACGCTAGAGGGGTTGGCGCACCGAGCGGTGCAATAAGGACATAAGCCTTCTGTGCAGCAACGAGGAAAATCCTCAGATCATGGAGCCAATCCGCAATATTGCTACCATCATCTTTCAACTCTATTTCTCTAGGAACATATAAAAATTCAAGGGAGCTACAGCGCGAGCAAGTAATCTACAACATAATTTGCAAAGACACTACTGACTATGTTCATGATAATGAGTTCAATTAATCATATTACTTAAGAACTCCCACTCAAATTGACATCCCTCCGGTCATTCGAGTGATACATGATCCAAATTCACCAACTCAAGTCCGATCATCACGTGAGTTGAGGTGGTTACAATGGTGAACATCATCATGTTGATCATATCTACTATATGACTCCTGTTCGACCTTTCGGTCTCTTGTGCTCCGAGGCCATGTATGTACATGTTAGGCTCGTCAAGTTTAACCCGAGTGTTCTGCATGTGCAACACTGGCTTGCACCCGTTGTATGTGAACGTAGAGTCTACCACACCCGATCATCACGTGGTGTCTCAACACGACGAACTTTCGCAACGGTGCACACTCGGGGAGAACACAATTTATCTTGAAATTAAGTGAGGGATCACCTTATAATGCTACCGTCATCCTAAGCAAAACAAGGTGCATAAAAGGATTAACATCACATGCAAACCATAAGTGACATGATATGGCCATGAACTTGTGCTTTTGATCTCCATCATGAAAGCATCGGCATGATCTCCATCGTCACCGGCATGACACCATGATCTCCATCATCTTGATCTCCATCAACGTGTCGCCATCGGGGTTGTCGCGCCCACCATACTTCTACTACTATTGCTACCGTTTAGCAATAAAGTAAAGCATTACATAACGCTTAATGATTGACACGCGGGTCATACAATAATTAAAGACAACCCTATGGATCCTGCCGGTTGCCGTACTCATCGACATGCAAGTTGTGAAATTCTATACATCACATGATTATCTCATACATCACATATATTACATCATGTAATTGGCCATATGACATCACAACATACCCTGCAAAAACAAGTTAGACGTCCTCTAATTGTTGTTGCATGTTTTACGTGGCTGCTACGGGTTTCTAGCAAGAACGATTCTCACCTATACATAAACCACAACGGTGATATATAATTTGCTTTTCAACCTTCTCAAGGACCACCTTTGTCGAATCCGATCCAACTAAAGTGAGAGAAACTGCCACCCGCAAGCCATCTAGGCAACAAGTTGCATCGAGGGAACCGGTCTCTCGTAAGCGTACGAGTAATGTTGGTCCGGGCCGCTTCATCTCACAATACCGCTGAACCAAAATACGACCAAAGGAGGAAGAAATCTAAGCATCAATGCCCACAAACCTTTTGTGTTCTACTCGAGATCTCATCTACACATAGACCTAGCTCATGATGCCACTGATGGGGAATGTTGCATGGGAAACAAAAAAATTCCTACGCACACGCAGATCTATCCATGGTGATGAGCATCTACGAGAGGGAGAGTGGATCTACGTACCCTTGTAGATCGCTAAGCGGGAAGCGTTAAGAAACGCGGTTGGTGTAGTCGAACATCTTCGCGATCCAAATCGCCGAGCGTCTCGCGATCACATCACGATCCATCCCGCAATCCAATCACGATCCATCCCGCGATCCAATCACGATCCATCCCGCGAACTCATCACGATCTGTCCCGCGATCTCATCACGATCCATCCCGTGAACTCATCACGATCCGTCCCGCGATCTCATCACGATCCATCCCGTGAACTCGATCACGGTCCTTCCGATCTAGCGCCGAACGGATGGCACCTTCGCGTTCAGCACATGTGTAGCTTGATGACGATCTCCACCGTCTTGATCTAGCAAGAGGAAGTGGAGAGGAAGAAGAGTTCACCGGTAGCGTGACGGCGCTCTCGCGATGGTGGTGGAGCAATTCCGGCAAGGCTTCGCCTAAGCACTGCGGAAATCCGATCTAGAGGAGCACCGGTGGAACGGGTAGCACGTGGCCGTAAAATCTAGTGAAAAACACCCAATACCACCAGTATATATAGGAGGGAGAGAGGTGGAGGGCTGGCGCAAGGGCCAAGGCCCAATAGGGTCGGCCAAACCTATTAGGATTGGAGGACTCTCCTCCAATCCTAGTAGGACTAGGATTCGTCCCTTTTTTTCCTTTTCCCACCTTTTCCTATTGGGTTTTCTTCTCCAGCCACATGGGCCTTGTGTGGGAGTTTTCACCAGCCCACTAAGGGCTGATATTCACTCTCCCACAGCCCATGAAGCCTCTTGGGTCGAAATACCCCTCCCGGAGGTCTCCCGGTACACTCCCGACACTCCCGGTACACTATCGATGAGCCCGAAACTTTTCTGTCTACCAAAATAGGACTTCCTATATATGAATATTTACCTCCGGACCATTCCGGAGCTCCTCGTGACGCCCGGGATCTCATCCGTGACTCCTAACAACCTTCGGTCACCACCATGCATAAATCTATACTACCGAAACGTCACCAAACCTTAAGTGTGCAGACCCTGCGGGTTCAAAAACTATGTAGACATGACCGAGACACCTCTACGGTCAATAACCAATAGCGGGCCCTGGATGACCATATTTGTTCCTACATATTCTACGAAGATCTTTATCGGTCGAACCTCTATGTCAAGGATTCAGTCAATCCCATATAACGTTCCCTTTGTTCTTCGGTATGTTACTTGCCCGAGATTCGATCGTCGGCATCTCCATACCTAGTTCAACCTCGTTACCGGCAAGTATCTTTACTCATTCTGTAATACAAGATCCCGTGGCTAACACTTAGTCACATTGCTTGCAAGGCTTGTTGTGATTTTGTATTACCGAGTGGGCCCTGAGATACCTCTCCATCACACGGAGTAACAAATCCCAGTCTTGATCCATGCCAACTCAACAGACACCCTCGGAGATACCTGTAGAGCACCTTTATAGTCACCCAGTTACGTTGTGACGTTTGATACACACAAGGCACTCCTCCGATGTCCGTGAGTTGCACGATCTCATGGTCATAGGAACATATACTTGACATGCAGAAAACACTAGCAATAAACTGACACGATCATATGCTACGTTTGTAGTTTGGGTCTTGTCCATCACATCATTCTCCTATGATGTGATCCCATTATCAAATGACATCTCATGTCCATGGCTAGCAAACCTTGACCATCTTTGATCAACGAGCTAGTCCATTAGAGGCATACTAGGGACATGGTTTTGTCTATGTATCCACACATGCATCTAAGTCTCCGATCAATACAATTATAGCATGGATAATAAACGATTATCATGAACAAGGAAATATGATAATAACTAATTTATTATTGCCTCTAGGGCATATTTCCAACAATTAGATGTGTGAAATAGTTATATAAAAGATAATATACCACATCTGAATCATAGACTGGACGAGGGCCGACGTGGGCGGATACCATAACCATGGCACTATATAATAACAAACAATAATAAAAATAAGAAAATCATACGAGTAAGTATATTTTATTTTAGCAAGAAGATAAGATCAAGAGGCTCACCACGCGCGGGCGATCGACGGCGGTTTCAGGACGGGGACGGGACAGGACGGACCGCCAAACCTAGACAAATCTTGACGAAAATGGAGTTTGGACAAGGAGCTCCGAGAGGAGAAAGCTTAAGTTTGGCTTGGGCATTTCATCAAACACCTCATGTGCATAGGAGGTGAGCTAGAGCACCACAAAGCTCTCCCCTCGCCGGCCTGAAAAACAAAGCAATGTGGAGTGCTCTGCTCGCTGACGAGGGTGTATATATAGGCATCTCATTGGTCTCGGTTCGTGGCTGGAATCGGGATTAAAGGACCCCCTTTGGTCCCGGATCCAGCCACGAACCGGGACCAATGGTTGTGGGCCAGGAGCGAGGCACATTGGTCCCGGTTCGTGTCTGGAACCGGGGCCAAAGGTTCCAAACGAACCGGGACCAATGCCCCACGTGGCCTGCCCGGACCCTTGGCCTCACGAACCGGAACCGTTGTCCCCATTGGTCCCGGTTCGTGACTGATTCGAGATTAATGGGTTGGTCCGGCCTGGACCACAACCCTGTTTTTTACTAGTGAAATCTAACCACTTGGTACGTACACATGAACTAGGTAGTGCACTGCCATGCAAAATATAATTAGTCCAGCAAGATGCGTGATATTAGCCCTAACTCGAAGTCGATTTACAAAATGCGACGCACGCGTTGCGTTGCGTGGTGTGGTGTGTCGTAAAATGAGTGGATGAATGAACGCACATATTGTTGAGCATCTCACCTTATAGGTTGGTGATTCTTCTACTCAACTAGCCATGCAAAAAAATAAAATCTCGAATACGCACAAGAGTGTGTATCACACTTTATAGAAGGAGGGGGGTGGGGGTAAAGAACCCACACCATATTTGATGTTACAGGTTTAACTACAACACCAACCACAGTCCACTAACCCACAACATCCTATCTATGGAGGAGAGACGAGGAGTACTACTCTCGTCTTGTCCATTGTAACAATTTCGTGAAGAGATTTTCAAGTTTTCCTTTTAACAAGCCGACCTGTTGTCAAGATCCGCCTTCGGTCACTATCTTCGTAGCCACCACACCAAGAGAAGGAAATGCACCATAAAAACGATTGCATTTCTATGCTTCCATAGCTCCCATTATACTAGAGGGAAAATACCCAAGAGTTCCTTTGGTTTGTACTTCACGGATGTCCTATGCGCACACCAGGCCGTTAGAGTGTCATGCACCATATGTTTCCATTCTTGTTTACCAATTGTTGAGCTGAGCATCCGTCGTATGGTCCTTGAAAACACACACACGTGAGCAGGATGTGATCAATTGTTTCCTCCTCTTGTTCACAGAAAGGACAGGAATCCTGATGTGGTAAGCCATGTCGGGCAAGGCGGTTCGAGGTCCAACATTTGTTCTTCATCGCCAGCGAGACGAAGAAACGACATTGAAGTGGGGTCCTTGATTTCGACATGAATTCTACGGTTGGCACCACCTCTCCTCCTGCAAACTTGGCGGCTTATGTGGATCTGGCCGAGAATTGTCCATCATTTTCCCATGACCAGGAGATGGTATCTTTCGCTCCTTCTCCGATTTCAACGGTGTCCACCCGCTGGCCGTTGCCATACTAACATGCAATTAGATTTAGTGGGCTGGGGCCCATAAAATCCAACATATGGGTAGTTCTTTCTGTATAATCCAAAGACAATATTGTCATTACATATTGGCACGTAAGATGATGTCTATGATGTTGTAGGACTAATATGGACATCTTTTTTACTTTTTAAAGTAAGAAAAATATATCATTAAACTAGTAGAACAAAACAATAAAAAAATAAAAAAATAATGTTGACAAATAATGCTATTTATATCTTCCATTTAGATTGTGTATGATATAATTTTTGGTATTGGCACATACAATATATGCTAGTATAACAAAGATTCATGTGATTAATGATTTCCATATAAAGATTATTGTTATGTAACACTTCAGATTTTCCCAGAAAGAAACACTTAGTAATGCAGACTAAAAAACATGGCATTAATGCACATACAATATTTCCATATGCATATGTTAGGTACATAAATATATTGGCTATTCATTAAAGATTAATTTGCATACTCTTATATTTTTAAATATGCATACTGAATACAAAATATATCTTTATTTAAAAAATATTTATGATGCACATATTAACCGCACAAATATAGTCAATAAATATCCACCTTTAGATGTCTCTTGACGGACATAATTTTGCCAACTAAATCTATAGGGTGCGATGAGAAACAATGCCATTGTATTTCAAGTTATAATATACACGTGTTGGGCACTGTTCATTCATATCAAAATGTATTATATACGGAAGGCTGTATTGCAATCTAAAACAGTAAGTCCATCAAAATTGTTTGCTTTTCGTCTACTCCCTATGCCCCGTAGTGTAAGGTGTATTTTAACATTAGTGTAGTGCTAGAAAAACGTCTTACGTTATAAAACGAACGGAATACTTGCTAGTGAATATACTTCAATTCACCTTTGATCAACTGACCATAGATCAGTGACTACGTGCATCATTAGACTAAGTGAGGCCGGGAGATTTCCATCTTCTTCTGCTTCTTTCATTTCCAAGAAGGGCTGAGGCCTGCACGGTTGCACAACTGTATACTGCAAGATAGGAGTAGTTGTTCCCATCAAAATTTAAAATAAAATAAAATAAAATACTGAGTACAAACAGGTTTTGGTCAACCACTCCCATATCGCCAAGACATCAGCCGACGTCGGCACACGTACTATACATCGGCTGCCTCGTATACCCTCTTCCCGGGCCCAGAGCCTCCCTCGTCTCAGACCCGGTAACCCAGAAACGACCCGCTTATATACGCAGCGTTCGTTGACACGACGACGACGACGAAGTTAAACAACTCCCTCTTCCCTCGCTCCCGCACACAGACCACCGGCGACAACCACCTCAACCGTTAATGCTCCACCGACGCCGCTAATGGCCGCCGCCGTCGCCGCAGTGACCTCTACGGATCTCTTCTCGTTTCACGCGTCCATCGCGCCCTTGCCGCCATCCCCGGCGGGCGCCGAAGACGGCGACGGCGACTTCGAGTTCCGCATCCCCGCGGCGGTTGCCGCGCTCTCCGCCGCCGATGAGCTCTTCTCGGACGGAAAGCTCGTTCCTCTCCTACCGCTTCTGAATCCCACCTCAACCTGCTCGGCTCCGCCGTGCCCGGAGGAGCCTCCCTCGGAGCCCGCCTCTCCCCGCGCTCCGCGGTGCGCTGGGCGGCGGTGGCGTGATCTCCTCCTCCTCGTGACAAAGAAGCCCAAAGATGGCGAGACCAAGGGTCGCACGGAAGCGTCCCTGGGACGTCGGGAGGCGCATTCGCGGCCGCTCCTCTCGCGCGACTCATCCTCGTCCTCGTCGGCTTCCTCGTGCGACTCCGGCAGGAACGCGCGCCGCCCACCGCCGCCGTCGCGCTCCCCCCTACGGACGCGCTCAGCACCGGTGGCAAGCCTCCTCCACCTCATGTCCAAGAAGAACGCCGGAGACTGCAGGAACGGCGCCGCCGCGGCCGCGGCCCCGAACCTGAAGCAGCGGCAGCAGCAGCAACAGCCGTGCTCGCATCCACTCCTGACCCGGGCATCCTCGTCGTCTTCGGCCTCATCCTCGGACTCCGGTAGGAACTCGCGCCCGCCGTGGCATCCACGCGGCCCCGCGCGGCCATGGCGCCCCGCGATAGCCGCCGAGAGCCCGCGTGTCAGCGCGTCGGGGCGCGTGGTGTTCCGGGGGTTGGAGCGGTGCTCGAGCACGCCCGCCGCGGCGGGTATCGGCGGCCTGCGGCGTCCGCGGCCGAGGGGCATGGAGAGGTCATACTCGACCAATGTGCGCGTGGATCCGGTGATCAACGTGTTCGGCTTCGGGCACCTGTTCTTCCCAGGTTCGCCGGCCAAGGAGAAGAAGGCCGACACCGCCGCCGGCGGCCGGAGGAACAGGCCGGAGAAGCTGGCGATGATGCTGAGAGATCCGCAGGATTAGGTGGTGGCCATGCTGGAAATAACGCATGAGATTCTTCTTGTCGCCGATTCTTCTCTGTATTTTTCATCTTGTTTTCTTCAGTTTTGTAATATACAGCTACTCCTCTTGTTTAGAACTAGATCTCTCATAGTATTTCAGAGACCTCATGCGAATCTGAACTTACTCTGGACTGCGTCAATGTACAAAATTACTCATGAACAGAAGAACACTTTGGTTCCAAAGCCCAGATGGTTTGCTTCAAGCTGAAGATCACTGTGAAATCGGATCAGGATGCGGCGAGTACCTTTAAAATTGGAAACCAGGATGCAGAGTCGAATCACAACTGTTGGAGCAATGGGATGGGACATCAAAGTTTTGAAATTTATCTGGCTGTCCCCGACAGTACAATAGAATAGGGTGCAGTGACTGCCCTGCCGCTGCTGCCGCCTGCCGCGGCTGCCAGGAAAGAGAAGTGGGTCGAGATGAGATAGGCCCCGTGATCTGTGCTCTGCTGCCCCCACCATCCCACCTGTGGTGCTACAATTCAAAATCCTCTTAAATTTGTTGTATACTGCTTGTGGAAATCACATGTGTGCAACTGACAAGCCTGCATTCGCAGTTTTTAAAAGCGAAATATATATCTGGATGGCAATATGGCATGGTGCTGAACTGCTGATTTGAAGCCATTTTGATGTATTTTATTCGTAGCACACATGGGGATCGATGGTAGCATGATGGTTTATGCCTCCAATGCTTCACACGCTCCCTGCCACCAATGCCTGAGCTGGTTCCTATAAGTTTGCGCTTTGCTTAAACTGAATTCCCTTGCACATAACACGAGTTCAGATTGTGTGTTCCCGGACGGGGCGATCAGAGCAAATACAACAGTTGGCTATAAGCTCGGTTACATGATAATATTTTCTATGTGAAAAAAAAGAGACAAGAAAAAGTGTAACCAGCCTTATAAGCATCTCTATTGTACGAGTCATTAATAATGCTAACTTTTGATGATATGTCATGTCTATATAGCCGGCAACTGGCTTATATTTTTAACCATGTTCTTAGGGCATCTTCAATACAGACTTTCAAACCGCTTGTATACGTCGGAACCACATGGTTGCCCGCATTCATGACGCTCTAAGCTTCGCATTAATGTCGACCCAGGTCGAACGTGACAACTCACTAGCTTTGGTATTGAAGCAGGTCACCAGCCAAAAGCGTCGCTTGCATCGTGTTCCCGGTGTCTGTGGTTGTTCAATGTCGGAGAGGTGTTACTGGACAGGACGGATGTCTATTGTTGTCATGACTTGTAGTTGTAGAGAGTAGGGATTTTTTTTAACTTTGCATTTAAGATATGAATTTGGGGGTGAATTTAAGCTTTCAATTAAAACATTAAGTCAAATTGCATCCAAATATAAATTTGGACTAGACCTTTGCTCTCATTTTGAGTTCGGTGTCAAAGTGCAATTAAAAGTTCTTATGAAGGATTTAAATGTTAAAAAGTGCAATTCGATTATGAATTGAAAATGCTTTTCCAAATAACACACAAATGAATAATGGAATTCAAATTTTATTAATAATTGGAATAAATAAAGAAGTATTATTACAAAACAGCAAAAGAATATTATTTTTAGAAATTACAATTTTTGGGTTACATAGCTTAACAAAGAAATAATCTATACTAAAGTACTTAATTTCTAACTGTTCCTATCCAAGTCTTCAAGATCCTTGTGATCTTCTTCATTTCCAAAACCTTCAAAATAAACAACAAAGACAAAAGAAATTGTTTGGTTATGTTAAAAATGTATCATTTATTTTTCTGGAAATGAATAGCTATAGGAGTTAGCACTTGAGAATATTGACAATAATAGCAATTTCCAATTTACAAATAATGGACTGATCTAGACTTGAGAATATCCAACCAAGAGCAATGGACAATAAGATGATCATGAACAATAGCCACCAAGAGGTAGATGAACAAGCTCTAGGAAGTACCAAGTCACAAAAGCCAACAAGTGAGATCATAGACCAAAAACTCCAAAGATCACACATTACCACTAGCTTCATGGATTTCCTAAGCCCACTGACCAGTGTGTAGTACCATTAATCGAACACCACCACTGTAGATGGTCTATTGTCAAAATGAAAATAGATATAGCCACTGTTTAGCATATATAATAAGAGACAAAGAGAATAAACATCAAACTAGTCGGCAAAGGGATACTTTCAAAGCAATTAGGAACCCAACAACCTACAAGATAGACATCATGGATAGACAGACAACACACAAGCAATTGTTGTCAATATCCCATGCATCTGACTGCCAGGAGAGGCCAAGCACACATCACACTCGGATGGGGAGTGATGTCTACTACACAAATTTATTCTTGTAGACTCTCTTGGGCATCCAAGCGTAGAATTTTGTAGGATAGTAACAAATTTCTCTCAAGTGGATGATCTAAGGTTTATAAGTCCGTGAGAGATGCAGGATGAAGGTGGTATCTCTCAAACTACCCTGTAATCAAATACAAGTAATCTATTGTATCCCTAACATACCTAATACAACGGCAAATTGTATAGGTACACTAGTTCGGCAAAGAGATGGCGATACAAGTGTAGTATGAATAGTAGATATAAGTTTTTGTAATCGGAATAAACAAAAACAGCATGGTAACAAGTGACAAAGGTGAGCACAAATGATGCAATGCTCAGAAACAAGGCATAGGGTTCATACTTTTACTAGTGCAATTTCTCAACAATGTTAATAACATAATTGAATCATATAACCACCTCTCAACGTGAGAAAAGGAAACACTCCAAAGTTCTTATCAATAGCAGAGAACATAAGATGAAATAGTTGTATGTAGAAAACCACCTAAAAGTTATCCTTTCTGATCAACCTATTGAGCTATCCCTATAAGTGTCACAAACAACCCTAGAGTTTGTACTAAAATAACACCAAACAATTTCAGATCCATAATATTCAATCCAACAAAAAGAACTTTAAAGAGTACCCCCAAAGTTTGTATCGGAGAAAGTAGGATGAAAACGTGTATCAACTATGTGCCTAGATTACCCCATTATCACCTCAGGAATCCACAAGTTGATTACCAGAACATAGATCAAGTGACTCAATAGAATACCCCATTGTCATCACGGGTATCCACATGCAAGACATATGTCAAGTGTTCACAAACCCAAAATATTCAATCCGATAATAACAAATCCTCAAAGGGAAAGACTCAATTCATCAACGAGATAGAGAGGTAAGAACAACATAAGATCCAACTATATTGACAAAGCTCGTGGTTGTCGGGGGGAGACGACACGTATGGGATCGGAGGGATCCCTTTACGATTCGGCGAGGGGGGGAGGCCCGCGCAAAGAGCAGATGAGATGGCTAGCACGCGGGGATTTTACCCAGGTTCGGGCCGCAAAGATGCATAAAACCCTATTCCTGCTTGGTTGTATTGGATGAACTCTAGCTCAGGTTCTGGGAGCAACACAGTACACAACTGCTACTCATGCAGAATGGGCTAGAGGAGTTCCTAAAGTCTATGAGTCCTAAAAGTGTCCAAAAAAATCATCCACCGTAATGCCCTGAGCCTCCTTTTATACTCTCGAATGGGTTACCAACAGTGGCGTATAGTACGTACACGGGGTGTACAGTGCTACAGTGTTGGCATACCTAACACTGACGGTGCGAGACAAATGCATTTAATGCTCCGTTAGGCGTTCCTGACGGTCTGCGGGACGGGATAGGAGCCCATCCCATCGGCACAACTTAGCCTCTCCATCGTCGGCGTCTCGACATGTGCCTAGGCGAGGCGATACCTGGTCTCCGTGTTGGCGGGGGCTTGCTGGGGCTTCGCCTCTCCACTAGCAGGATGGCGGGGCCTTGCCGGTGCTCTTCTTGTTGGGGCTCCGTACACCATCCCGACAAGATCTTGCTGGGGTCCCAGCCTTCGGTCTTCGGTCTGCTGACTTGAATGTCTTCTCGATGTTGTTGTATTTTGTTCTTAGTTGCTCCCTGGAAGGCCTTGCCACTGGTATGGCTACGACTGTCCGTGCACAAGTACGGGGTACTAAAAAGCCCATACTTTAGTACAGCGACAGGAGTCCCCGGGCCTGGGCCATACACGGTGTGAGGCGTTGTTGGGCTAGGCCCAAACAGTGCACAGGCACGCGTGGTAGAGATTAACTGCTGCTGCAACCGTTCCGCTTATTGCGTCTCCCCACGACGCACGTTAAGTGCATGACGTGGGGGTACGTGCACGGAACATTGATAATTGTTTTTATGGCCGCGTCAGGCCGTTTCCGCCATGCGCGCCGCATGCATAGCGGGAAGCCAACAATGGGCGTCCGTGACTTAATGTCCTGGGAGAGGCAGTAACTGCAGTGCCATGGATTGGAGCAACGGGGCGGTTGATGTTCGCCCTGTGATCGTGGGCGATGCTATTGGTGGAGGTGGGCGGCGACCCTTGGAGCGAGGGAGAGCCAGCCCCCGTGCTCCCCCTATAAATTGAGGGTTTGCGAGGGCGATGCTCATCCATCCTTCCTCATCGAGTGCAAACCTCCACAGCTCGCCCTTCCGCCTTTCCTAAACCTTGAGTGGCGCCCGCCCTTAGCCATGACTAGGGGGCGAGGGAGGCTACCGTCATCCGCATCAAGGAGGAGTTCTCGTTTGGATCATGCCACCGCTTCTGCCGCAGAGGCAAAGGGTGATTCGGGTGTTCGCGATGGGAGAGGCGCGAGGGGTCATGGTCGTCGTGGAGGCCAAGGCCGGGGGAGGCGAAGTGTTGCTCCATCTCTCCCTTTGATGCTAGGCCCCTTCCTCGAAGAAACCCATGCCGAGGGGATGGCATTGGAGTTTGTCCTCATATTGCACGGTCCCCTTCGAGGCCATCTGCGCCTTCCTCACCCTTTCGCTAGGGCGATGGAGGCCGACGAACCACCTGCCTTGTGGTTGCGGGCGCATGGCTACTGCAACGGCGCCACGTGGGTGGACATCGAGTATCCGGAGAGCCGCGTCATGTTCTTCAGGCGCGGCTAGAAATCCTTCGCCCGCGCCCACAACCTCCAGGATGGGCACGTCCTTCGTTTCAAAATGACGGAGACCAATCTGCTCTCCGTCAAGATTTATGGGCGCTCAGGCGTCCGTCTCAGCTACTGCGAAGAGAGCTCGAGCGGCGCCGAAGGTTCCTCCTCGAGCGAGAGTAACGAGGAGGACAATGGTGAAGATGACGACGATGAGCCCGGTCTTCGGGCCGTCAAGTCGGAATCTGACGACCCAGACTCGGATTGACCGTCGACTGCACCATCACTATTAGCCTCGCGCCTCTCCTCCTCCCGGCAAGACGATCTTGCCGGGGGTCCTTGTCTTGGGCGCTGCCTCATCTTCCAGCTGAATCTTGAGCCAAGCCCTAGACTTCGTCTTCTGCCCCCCCTCTTGTCCGCACAGCGCTGGCCTTCTCCTCCGTGCAATTCTAGTCTAGGAGGGGCCAGGCTCTCGCCTTCCCCTCTGGGCGCCCTGCCCCTCCGTGCAGTGCTGGTCCAGAGGGGTTAGGCTGGGCTTCTGTTGGGGCCCCCTTGCCATCTTTTTCTTCTTGTAGCCTGCCTTCTCTTTCCATCTTTTTCTTCTTGTAATCTCCCCTAGGGGAGAAATTCAAATAAAGATGTACTTAGGAAGAGGCGATATCTCATGTAAATTTCACCCTATTTGAAAACCGTATATTATTCTCCTTGTTAGATTTCTCTTTGCATGGTGTTTTGCCTATGCTTTTCTAGAAGAAACCTTGCCGGCATGTGTAGCCCTACCGTGAGTGCTTCGAGGAGCGGGTCCTTAGCAGCCTGCTGGTGGCGCCACTGCCGGCAGGATACCTTGCATTCCTGGTGTGGCCACTTAAGCTGTTGAGCAGACTCGAAACAGAGTAAGGGCGCAAGCGCAGCCACTTGAGCCATTGAGCGGACTCGAAACGGAACAAAGGCGCGAGCGCATCCTCTTAAGCCATTGAGAGGACTCGAAATAGAGCAAGGGTGCCACCAATCACGGCAAGGTTCCTTAGCGTGCAGGTTTCCCATACAAAAGTCAAAATCGTCCAAGGAAAATAACTTTACAATAAGGGTTTACTTAGGGCTTTGCAACTTAGCTTTTCGTTATCGTACTCCTTTCGGCAAGATGTTTTTCTTAAACATCGCCGTCGGTATCCATACCACCATTCTCCCCGGCAAAGATGCACGCGAGGTAACCTTTTGTCCCTTTGGGAAAAAGAAAGAAGAGAAAATAGGGATATGGAACCTTGGCAGCCCGTTAGCTCTTGCCGGGAGTAAGCGCACAATATCTCAGACAAACATGTATATAAGTAAACATGAAACTAAACAAGATTTGTAGAACACTTAGCTTTATTCAACTATGCATAGGGTCTGCGCCTGGCTTTGTACAAAGGATTACATGCTTCGGCGGCAAGACTCAGTACAAAAGGTGGTTGCCGGGAAGCCCGACAACCGCGCCTCATGGGTAGAACTTACGAAGATGTTCGATATTCTAGGGGTTGCTCACTGGGATGCCATCCTCAGTCTCCAGGCAGACTGCGCCAGGCCTGGTGACTCATACTACACGATAAGGGCCTTCCCACTACGGCGTCAACTTGTTTAAGTTCTTGGCGGACTGAACTCGCTGAAGAACAAGGTCGCCTTCCTCAACACTACGGGCATGAACCTTGCGGCTATGATAGCGGTGCAAAGCTTGCTGGTAGCGTGTAGCTCACACAGCAGCTTGAAGACGATCTTCCTCAAGGAGCATTGCGTCATCTTGCCGCAACTGCTCTTGCTCAAGCTCGTCATAAGCGAGCACTCGAGGTGACCCGTATGTGAGTTCCATTGGGAGAACTACTTCCGCCCCATATACTAGGGAGAAGGGTGCCTGGACGGTAGCTCGATTTGGTGTCGTTCTGATTGACCAAAGAACCACCGGTAACTCATCAATCCAGCGCCTTCCGCACTTGCATAGCTTGTCGAAAGTTCTTGTCTTGAGGCCTCGCAGCACTTCAGCATTAGCCCTTTCCGCTTGTCCGTTGCTCCTTGGGTGGGTAACAGAAGCAAAACAGATCTTGCTGCAAAGGTCTTGGACATACTGCATGAAGGTGCGGCTCATGAACTATGTGTCGTTGTTAGTGATGTTCCTGTTAGGAACACCAAAGCGACCGACTAGTCCTTTGAAGAACTTGACGACCGACTGTGCTATCACCTTTCTCACTACTTCCACTTCTAGCCACTTTGTGAACTTGTCAATTGCAATGTACAAATACTCAAAGCC
Source organism: Hordeum marinum (assembly GCA_022496015.1). Lineage (NCBI taxonomy): Eukaryota > Viridiplantae > Streptophyta > Magnoliopsida > Poales > Poaceae > Hordeum > Hordeum marinum. Next base: position 498,146,974 of record CM039673.1, read on the forward strand.
CCCGGTAGCACGGGGAAAGGGGCCCAAGATGTCGAGCCCCCAGACCGAAAATGGCCAGGAGAGAGGGATTGTTTGAAGAGCTTGAGTTGGTTGATGTATTTTCTTCGACTGAAACTGGCATGCTTCACACTTGGTTACTAGCACAGTTGCATCCTGGAGGGCAGTGGGTCAAAAGAAACCTTGTCGGAATGCCTTACCGGCAAGCGCTCTTGATCCTATGTGGGAACCACATATGCCTCCATGTATCTCTGCCAATAGCTCTAGTCCATCTTCCCGGGAAATGCACTTGAGTTTCACATTGCTCAACCTCTTTCTGCACAGGACGTTGTCCACGAACTGGTACATATTAGACCGTCGGGCTACTTTCTCATCTTCTTCTTGTTCCTCATGGAGTTCTCCTGTTTGAAGGAAATGGACGATGTGTTGTGCCCATGCTGGAGCCTGGGGCTCGACAACAAGGACTAAAGGCATATCCTTCGCCGGGGAAGCATTTGTCTCAATGGCAAGCGCTCGAGGTCCTGCCGAAGCCTGTTGCCCCCGGCAAGCTTGGCGGGAGCGTGTGCTTCCAGGGCAACAGCCTGAGGCTCTTCCGGAGCACGACGCTCACCAGCAAGCCTGGCGTTGTCCCCGACAACTTCCTCACCGGCGGCTTCTAGGAGCTCTGCCGGGAAATACTTGCCGGAACTAACTTTCTTGTTTTCTCTTGTCAAGGTGGTGTCACGGATGGTTGATTCAGTCGGAGCACAAAAGTTCCTGGTTTCACAGGCAACTTAAGGGCAACACATTTTGACAGGCCATCAGCAACGTTGTTCTCTGCACGCGGAATGTGCCCCATTTGCAGACCGTCATTGGATTGGTAATGTCATGATCAAGCTTAGCGGCTTGTAAATTATCCCGAGGATTTTTATATAGGGATATATGTGAGTTGGCTATAGTATACCTACGAGATTTTTGGTATAGTCCTTCTCCCAAACCCCTTGGAGATATGAGTAGCATGTGTAATATTGGAGTTGACTTATATGAGGTGATACCTTTGAAGATATAGGGTGATTTTGATTGGAGTATTAGGCAGTACTATTGGCATCTAATAGTTGCGCTCAGGATAATATGTTAGACGTTCACTCACATCCTAAGATCCTTGAAGATCCCTAAGCTTTGCTAAGCCGTATCACGATCGGGTCATGACCATAGGCCTTGGACTATAAGTCCTTAGACCATGGTCGAAACTCCACCGTGACCACCACCCACCCTTTCCATAAGGAAGGTGGCCACGAAGACCTCTATTGGGTTGGACCACAAACCCATGATACCAGTGATAATTCGGGACGAATGTCCGCTCCTCTCACATATCCCATGAGCAATGTGTTTATGTGATACTTCGGGGAATAGGTTGTTGTCCTCTGGGATGACATACTTATCTACCCAATGATAAGAGGAACACCTTAGTCCTATTCGGACAAGCCCCAGGAACACCCATTACCATGACTCTCGAGTATAAGGTTTCACCTTAAAGGAGTTGGACTCCGCAAAGCACCCTCCCTATAGGAGAAGGCTTTCTTGCCTAAGCAAGATGAAAAGCCACTACACGGTTGAGAAGCCACAACAAATAAGAAGAAGCCAAAGAAGTCAACAACCACTCCTCTGCCAGCTACATCAACTAGAGTATATCAAGAAGCACCGACGACCAAGCATGATGAAGCCCTTGCACATCAAGAGGATTATAGAGCCCCTTGTCTTATCAATCACCTATTAGTTCCTGGCTAGGAGGGGACCGAGGAGCTGATAACGCCCCTCACTCCACCACTTTGATGGTGTACGATGAGCATGACATCCCTACTCCCTTTAGATGCCTGGAACGGAGTGGAACGACTGTCATGACCTCATTGCTAGCCCCTTTTTGGGTTCAATCAAGGACGTGAACCTGACTCGATCGTGGTAAACCACCTGTCAAAGGTAGTTCACCCCTCTTGCCAAGCGTCAGACCTTGGGGGGTTAGATGGCTGGTCTATGCTCTGGATAGTCAGCTTATCTAGGACCCCACTAAAACCTTCCCAGGTGGTAGGACCCGTTTTAACACCAAGTCTCTAAGCTCAATCTTAGGGGCGAGACCCAGCACAGACCTTGCCATGGAGTGACGAATAGACCAAACGCTCGAAGACCCTCCAGAAACGTGTGTCCATGATGATGAAGGCAAACGACCAAGAAGAATGAAGAATCTACCTGGGCAACTTACTCAAGCAGAAGATCTCGACGAGAAGCCCACGATGACGCACCTCAGCACTCTCAAGGATGGAGACCACCCACGACTGAAGACCTCCTGCTTTAAGGGAGCTAAGGACTTCCCCGTCAACGAGAAGCTACACTGAGACATCTAGATGTCACTAACCCACATGAGCAGTCCCAGGACCAGCACATGCACACTAATTGGCCAGGTATTTCGACTTTGGGATACACACGTAAGCCAGGTACTACGAGAACCTCGTCCACCAAACCCTTGAACATTAGGCGAGCCTAGCATTCTATGAGGATCCCGTTCACCCGGACCGAGTCAACGGTGCACTCGAAGACGTATCATCAGGCACTTCAAGATCCACAAGGACAACCACGCTGGAGCGGAAACAACATGGAACGTGAAGACTACCTTACCTCTATATTTCCGCATCCTTCCCACGCCTAGCCTAGGAATCTCGGGGACGAGATTCTTGTAAGGGGGGTAGGTCTGTCACACCCTGTGATTTGCCTCATGACTAAGATATCATGACTCAAAAATCGGGGCCAATTAAAACGTGCTTGTTATGCTTGACTCGATTGCCGATTGTTTGATTGATTGCTAGTGCTCTATACTCATAAAACTCCCTCCTACTCTCAAAGATCTTTTCCTTGATCCAAACTTCTTGCCCAATGATCATGCCATGTGAATAGTACTCAAAACTATTTTTATCAAATATTATTTTGGCCAAAAAGCATTTATTTAAATTAGGTTTTCAAAAAACCCTGATTTGAGATTTGCACTACAAGTCCCCAAATTGGGTGGAACCTTTTTCCCCAAATGCTTTATTTAGAACCTACTATATAAATAACTTACCAAAACCACAAAATATTATTTTAAAAGATTATTTTCATAATTTATTTAAAAGCTTTTTCTTAAGGTCAGAAATGGTTTTTCATAGGGAAAAATTATTTAAATGATTTATAAATATTTGAGAAAATTTACGCAAACTGAGTGGACATATATTATCCATATATAAGAGTTTCAACACATGGTCATGTTCAAAGTATTGGACAAAACTATTCAAAACCATTTCTGTCTATTTCAAGGTTTGGAAATATTTCTATAGGATTTTTTCTCAATTAAATCCAGTAAAATTATAGATGTCACATGTGATATATGTGGTCATCTTGCCAAGTTTCATATCTATCCCAATTGTTTTGGTTCACCAAAATATCTCAAAACCCTCTGTGTCCAGATCAAAATTTGGGCAACTCTACATTACCAACTGTTTCCCCTTAAGCTCAAACTTTGTGGGCATGTTATAATACTCCAATAATGCATCCACACCAAGTGGTGAATAAAGGAGAACATATTAACTTGTCCAAATACCCTCCAAACCATTTCTGCTGGTTTCAAGAATTTGGTAATATTACATTGCCAAGTTTCCCCATTGCCCCAAAAAAATTGTGCATGTTATAGTCCCTAAAATGTGTCACCACATCAAGTGGTGCATCAAGGGGAATGGATTTGCATAGCTAGATCTAAGAAAATCCATTTCTGCCCATTTCTAGGGTTTACAACATTTGTATTGTCAACTTTCCTCAAATGGGATCAAATCTTGTGACTCATCTCAATTTTACCTCCCATCTAATCCTGGTAAGTATCATGGAAAGTAAACACCATTTGCTTTCCCAAACATCCATCAAACACCTTCTATGCCAATTTTGTGATAAAAAATTGGGGGACCATATGAGTTCTCCACGGGCCTAAACTTTTACCACAACTCTCTCATGATGTCTTTTACCTCTAGTAATCCTGGCATGGCCAAAGCTCAAGGGTTGATGAGGTAAAACCCCATTTTTACCTCTGGCCAGCCCCTACATTGCCCTTACACACCTCCATTTTTCACTCCCTTCCTCTCTCCTAGCTTCCTTGCACCCCGAGGGAATCTCTAGAAAACCCCCGCAGCTAGTGGACAAGGTGGGTGCACCAAAGGCACCTTGGAGCACGCCATGCCAGCCATTTGCGTGCTCTGGAGCGCGCTACAGTGTGCCCCGACACTGTAGCCGCCCCCAAACCGTGACCCCGACAGCCTTGGGCCTCGCGGTTGTGTCTCCTGAGGTCTCCTTGGCGTCCTCAACATGCTGCACGGTCGTTCCCATCCTCCTTTGCCCTCCTCTGGGCCCCACAGAGCTCGCCCGAGCCCCGTCCGAGAGCTTGGTCCATGGTGGACCTCGGCTTGTCCATATAGGGCCTCCCCCGTGTCCCTCTCGAGCCCTCTCGCCCAACCTCTCTCCCGTAGACCGCCCTGGTTCTGCCATTCCTCCTCCTATGGCCTTCTCCTCCTGCGGCCGGTGATGACGCCTCGGCCTCGCTCCAGTCCGAACACCCCCGGGCGCCTCCTCGCCTTCGATCATCACTAGAGCCCCGGAATCTCCGAAAGGGTCTCTCCCCGCTCTCCTCCCCTCTTTTGGCGGCCGGAGCGCAACTTCCCGCGACCGTCATAGTCGGGCTCTGCTGCGGACGAGACCCCACTCGCCCCGGGGTTCCCCGGAGAAAAATGGGACCCCAGCCGGGTGCGGGGCTCACTCCCGAGCACTCCGGTGGCAGGGGCCCCATCGGAGGCAGCCTGAGCGGCGCCGCCCAGTTCTGCCTCTCCTCTGTCTCTCCCACTCGGGCAGGAGGTGGGGATTGAACCTGACGTGCGGGCCCCCCCTGTAAGTGACCAGAGGGCCGGGCCCAGCCGTTAAGTGGAGGCGCCCCCTCCGTTTTCCGCCTCTATGCCACAGAAGGCGCACCCCGCAAGTGCGCCTTCGATGTGGCCTCTTTCCCCGTGAGGCCGAGCCACCGGGCCGGCCCAGAAGCTATCTTGCGCCCAAGTGCGCGTTTTAGCCCATTTCCTTTTTTTGGTAAATCCTTTAGCCTTTTCTCTTTTCCATAATTTGTAAAATCCATAATAAATTCATTTTAGCTCCAAATTTGATGATTCAAAATTTTGCATCTTTCTACAAATTCCACCTATTTAATGGTGCCACTTCCATATTTTTCTACCACACGATTTTGTGCTGTTCAAATTTAAATTCAAATTTGAGCTATTAAGAATCCACCTTGTAAATTCCTAAGAGCACTCATATCAACTCCAAATGGAGTGATTCAAATTCCTAGAGGCTCTAAATATCATGCCCTATTTGTCTGGCCAAGTTTAACATTTTATCATGCACCTATCATGCTTGACCAAATAAATAGCCCCCTTTTTCCATTATTCCATCTTAGGAAAATCATAGGTAATTCCTCAGAACTCCAAATCCAGTGAAACCACTATCCACATGTTTCTAAAATCATGCCCTATTTGTTGGGTCCATCCACTCATTTTTATAAAAATATTTTCTGTTGGCATCTTAAAGGATTATCATTTCCATATTTCCCTCCATTCAGAAATTTCTCCTTGATCCACATCCAATAAAACCTTCCTAATTGTTTTTCTTGTGACCCAAGGTGTCCAAGAAAAATAAAACTCCTATTTATAGAGCACTTCTATTTTCTTCTTGTCGTGTTTCTTATTGTGGTTGTTTCCGGCGATAGTTGACGAAGTAGAGGAATTGCTCGGAGTGGACGAGAAGCGGGTGAAGACCTCGAAGACATTGCTACGCCAGGCAAGCAGCCCTTTAACCATGTTAAGAAAATTTTCATTGCATGACATATACCACTTTACTTTTGTCATATTTGATCATGTAGAGTAGTGATCCCTCCGGTGGGTTGCTTCCGATACTCTTGTCATTGACACTTGCATCGTGCATGACCCTACCACCTTATGAGGGTTATGCGGGTGGGTGTAGATAGGATGCTAGTAGATGCTACGCTATGGGATGGGAATTATGCATAGTGATGGAAAGGAAGTGATTCTTTAAAAGACTTTTCGAAAACCCCGTCGGATGCCACTAATGCCCGAGGGAGATGATGATGAGTTCGGTAACCACTTGAGAAAGAAGTGGTATGCTGGAGCCAGTGAGTGTGTGTTTTCGAAAACGGAGAGTTCTAAGGTCTGCTGACCGTCCCAACCTTACATCCGCAACCACGATACCCCTTATGGGACAGGGCTTTGTTGGTTACCTTGGTGGGTACTAGCAAGGAACCCGCATTACTATTGGCGGGAGTGGCGTGGTCACTCTCGATACGGTGTCGTACCGGTATGTATGATCATGCATTGTCTTCACATGCACCGGGCACACCGTTGGTCCCCTCATGGATGGTACGATTAGAGCGAGGCTCATGTGATGTACATCGTGAGGGTTGGGTACCAATCGAGTGGACTCTTTGTCTAGTATCGCTAGGGGAAAGGCATTGTTCGGGTGCTTACCTCAGGTATGTTAAATACCGTGAGTCGTGGATGACACAGAAGTTCCCCGAGTCTTGTGGGTAAAGTGTGCAACCTCTGCAGAGTGTAAAACTATTCGAATAGCTGCATCCGCGGTCATGGACAGTTGGAGGTCCTTCTTAGACTACGTCCGGATGTTTTCGCGAAACTTGGTGTGAGTATGGATGTGATGGTGACAAGAGGTCACATGAGCTAAGTCCGATGACTTAGCATGAGAATTGAACTAAGTCCGATGACTTAGCATGAGAATTGAACTAATTCCGATGACTTAGCATGATGAATGAACATGAGGTGTTCAACCCCTACTTATGATGATATCTGTAACTTGTTCATATGGATATCTGCTAATTGTTGATGCATTCTTACTAGTTACTTGATCATGTCATTTGCATTCAAAATTAGCTTTTCGCAAAATTACCTACTTCGTGTTATATCATGCATCATTGTTACCTTGTTCCACCACTTGGGTGGCTTGCAAGTACATTCAAAGTACTCATTGGCTTGCCATTGGTTATTTTATTGGCCAGGCAAGAAAGATCAGGTTATGATGAAGATTACCTTGGTGACGGACATGCGAGCTAGGACGCTTCCTAGTGAGAATGCATTTAGGGTTAAGGCAGATGGCATGGGTTCACATTGTCGTTGAAGAATTCTGCTGCAATAATATGAAGACTTGGCCATGAAGGCCATATTCGAGTAAACTGATATGTAATGGATGTAAGACTCTTGTTATTCAGTTTTTGTGTGTTCAGTGAGCATTGATCTCTGGGATCACTATGCACGTACATTCGGTAATCACGACTTATGAGTCGGGGTCCGCACACCTATAGAGCACCTTTATGAGAACCCAGTTACAAAGTGACGTCTGATGCACACAAGGCATTTCTCCGGTGTCAGTGAGTTGCATCACTACTAGGGAAAAGCCTAGCAGTAACACGGTTTACCCGCACTACTGATACGGTGCTACAGCTAACTTGTAGTAGTAGCGCTGGTCGACCCGCGCTACTGATATACATGTGAGCAGTAACGTGCTTTACAGCGACGCGCTACTGATAATAGATGTAGCTCTGTGTAGTAAGACGCGCTACTGCTAAACATGGGTAGCAGTAGCGAGCTTTACCGAGCCGCGAGGCCGCGATACTGCTAGTTTTATTAGTTTCTGTTTTTTTCTTCTGCGTATTTGTTTTGTATTTGTATAGGATTTATACAATAATATCTAGCATATCATACACATACAAATGTAATTATAGCATACACATACAAATAGTCTTATCAATTCATGTCATCATCATAATCATCATCCAACACAAAGTGGTCTCTTGTCATCATCTCTCGAAAATAACAATACATGTCTCGAATACTTGCAACTACATCGTCATCCATCTAAACAATGATATATATGAGAAGACCTATCACTATGAGTCAGAGCGAAACTATGCAGTATATGAGGCGGCTGTTATCAGTCCTCTCTCACGCTAGCGTGAGCCTCCTCAAGTAACTAGCTTCTGCTTCTTGTCTGCTTTTGAAGCCTTTATGGCTGGCACCCGAGACCCCCTTCACTTGCGCCTGACACTTGGACCACTCATCATATACTCCCGGAACCTTCCCTTTGTACATGACATAGCACCGGTACTTCGCCATCAAGAATCTAGGTACCCGTTAGAGATGCATCTTCATCAAGAGAATGTACAATCATATGCAACAAAATATACTTGAGCAACACGGAATAGAAAGCGTTAGCAACTAGATGCAACATATAGTAAACATAAATAATCAACGCAGTTTCATCGTACGCAAACTAATTAACTAGAGGTACATAGGTCATCGTACCCAAACTAACAAAGTAGCGTTACGCAAGTTCCGTAGGGACCGTGGACATCACAAAGTTTCATCGCTACAGAAAGTATACAAGTTCAACCAACACATATCATCATCGGCATTGTAAATCACTAGAAGTTCCATCCTTCCATATCATCGAGGATGCGCCCTAGCTTCTTGAACGGAGTGAGGTCCTGACATTGCATGCCTATGCGTGTTTGGACGTCAGCTTGTGATATAGGGCCATGGTGGAACATCCCCTTCTCTTCGACAACTTATTTCATGATGATCGTCACAATGTCCCTCTGAATGTGAAACAAGTCATCTCTAAGTTTATAATCCGCTTCTCCATGAGATTCTACTCACTTGCAGATATGATCATCATTTCTTCTTGTCATGCGAAGCTTTTGGTGATCCATTCTGAACTCCATCATGAGATAGAGGAGGTAGAATCCATCGTTCTTGCTTGGTTTTGGGACATGGACGCAGCAGAAGTTAGTTTTATGCGAGAAACCCAACTTCTTGTTCCTTTGTTTCCTGATCTGCAGGTGGCCACCCCTAACGCTAAAGCCTTGGAGAGCATAATCTAGAATATTCATTACATGGGTGTAGTCCTTCTTCTCATAGTTTCTGGTAGGGTCGAAATACACGGCGTGAGAGACTCATGGGTAAAGAACGATAAGGACGACGCGACCGTTGCTGCAGGGAAAGAACACCTCAAATTATTCTCCATATGAGCGAGAAGGAATGATTGAAATGTATGAAAGGGTTGTCCAACACTGACTTACTTTGGATGATAAGGCAGGAGGACAATTTCCTAGTCCTTATTCTAACCATCAAGATTTCGAGGTACTCCCTAGCAGTTTTACGCTCAAAGTCGCCGAGACTCAAGGACTCGTGCAGTAGTATGGATCCACCAAACAGATTTGCGAGACTTCTTCTCTCTTCATGAAGGAGCTCATATGTAGCGCAAAAAGGCGATGATTGTAAAATCGAGCCGCCTTGTCAGAAACATCTCAAAGATATGATCAAACCGCAGGAAGAACACCTCCATGGGACGTGTGTCAACGTAGCACTTCCCCTCAGGCACACGACCCGTGTATGTCGGATATCTTGGATCCTTCGAGGCTAGTAGGCTTTTCTCAGTTGACAGCACATGGTCGTGTAGTCTCTTGAGATCCCTGATATTGCCTCCAGCGGTTTCAGCGGTAACATCGGCTGGCCCGTGACATGGAACATGGCTGCACCTTTGACGGGTACACACTCTTCAAAATCCGTCATCTGGCTGCTATGTGCTCTGGCTTGTTTGTAGGCAGCTGAGCCTATTTTCCATGGTGTCTTCCCCTTTTTCTTGGGCTAACCTTCCAGACCCTTCCTTAACCCCTGCCCAGTGTTTTCGGGCTAAGCATTGTACGACCCCCGGCTAGTTCAGCCTGTGTTGAGGCAGCATCTTCAGGCATGTCCTGTGAGGATTGCATGAAGAGAGACTTCTTGCAATCCTTGCTAGGACGTTCCTGACCGGGCAGATCATCCACATCCTCATCAGCATGTTGATAGCCTGAGTCATCATATGGCTGACTCATCATATCTAAGTCAACGTCATAGGCTCCTATATTGAGGAACTGAAGAGGGTCCTCCTCCATCTCATCATCCATTCTTTGTTCTACGGGGACGATTACATCAGCCACTATTGGACCCCTTCATCATGTCGTCTGCCGCTCTCACCCGGCACTACATGCACTGGCAATTGCGTAGGCGGGGTGGTGGTGTCCATAACTGCTTGTTGATGTGTTGTTATTGGTGTGCTCTCGGCCGGCTCCGGACGAAGAAGATTCTTCGGCCATAGAAGCACCTAACCCTTGCAGCTTCCAATCCGTGATGGGGTCTCGTCGTCCTCTACCCCTAGCCATACTGGAGGAGGCAAATCCTCGTGCCCCGATTTCACACTCGACAAGGTAACCCTGAAGTGCCCACAGGGCATCGGCTGGCCGTGGAACGTGAGTTCCAAGGGCTTCATTATCACCCCCTTTCTCACGTCCACCCTCTGGCCTTTGATCAAGTAGAGTACGGTGCACGGGGTTTCTTCAGCCTGCAAACACATGTCTGCGGTGTAAAACATCCGAAAGGCAACGAAAATGGAATATTCTAGATATATGTTGGTGCGACATGTAATTACCGTGAGGGCGTTAAGCTCAGCCAAAGAAGAAGGCCCGCCTAGCACGCCAGAGACTGAGGACGGGCTGCTATGAGCGGGTGCGGGTGCGGGTGCGAGAGCAGGCCCGGTTGCGTGAGCAGGTGATGGTGTAGTGGTGTTGTTCACCGAGTTCCTCTCGATGGAACTGGGCATGGGGAAATCATCTACCGTCTTGTCTGGATTTTTCCTCATCCATTTGATGATAGCCGGGATCAAGTTAATAGAGAAATCATTACTGTAGGCATTTACAGCCGCATCGTCTGCCTGCTGTAGCAACTCATTTTTCTTCTCGGCTTCTTTTTCGCGCCCTTAGCTGCTTTTTTCTCGAATGCAAGCTTCACCTTCTAGTTGATGTCCGCCTGACTAAACTTCTTTTTCTGCTTCTTGGCCTCCGGGCCTTCGTTGTAAAACACCTTCCACGTGGCGCCGTCTCCGGTGCCGTACACACGTCCATATTGCGGCCGTTGGCCGAAAGGGAGTTCCTTAAGTTCGTTCAAGGCCAGGTTGAGAGGGGTGTCCCACTTGGGCCTCATCGGTGAAGTAGGGATTTCAGCTGCTAGCTGGTGTTGCTTTTCCTGCAGAAGGAACGTGAACCATTTATGAATGTGTAGTCGACTTGATCAGAATCTAAATGTAAAGTGGTAAAAGAATAATTACCAGTATTCTAATCAATTTCCTCGTGATCTGGTCCGTGTAAAAAACCTTCTTTTCCTTGTCCCACTTGTAGCGGGCCCAAATGAAGTCACGCTCCAAGGAGTTGTTGAACTTCGTGAAGGGGTCTGGGAGACCCGCGGCTTCACGTTCCGCGTCCTCCTTATCCTATATGGGCCTTTTGCCAAGGTAGCCACGGCTTCCGAGGCGATGCTTCCCCGTGTTCCTTTGCTGAAGGCTCTTGAATTTCGCAGCCTTAGCCTTGGCTGCCTCGGTAGCACAAGCGTCCTTGAACTTTTCGAACTCCTCTTCCGTAAGTGTCGGATTTTCCTCCAGAATCTTGCATAGGGGTTCCTCAGCCTCAATATCTCGTTTCACCCTCCCTTACCAGGAGGCCAAATCATTGCTGAACATGCCCATGGCGTGATTGTTAATATTTTTCATCTTCGGATCATCCCACGGTTGTTCTATTTTATCATCCCGGTCGGGAACTTGAATCTCATGTGCAACTTCGTCAGGAGCAACTGCCTCAAATGTTCTTTACTCCTTAATTCATCGCCGTTGATGCTCGCACATTCCTGTAGGATGCATCCTACTTGGTTCCCATAGCACTTGTGAGGTTTTTCCGACTCTAGTGGCTTAAACTTGCCAGGGGCCATCTTTGTGATCACCAGTCGTCCGATGCTGACTTTGTTAGGTTTTCACATCCTCTGCTTCTTCTGCTTCTTCTTTTCGGTAGCGGCATCAGCATCGGTACCTTCCTCACTTGTACCTTCCATGCCGATATCTTCCGTGCCGATACCTTCCCCGCCAGTCTCAGCGCCGCCATCGGTGCCGGCACCGTCGGTATCAATGTCGGCGTCAGTACCATCATCGGTGCCGACCTACAAACCTTGACTGTGCTTAGCATACAAAAGGTCGAGGTACTGTTGTTCACCCTCATAATCCATCTTGTCTGCATCTTGGTCAGAAGGCCCGGTTTCTTCGTTGTTCGACATGATTCCTACGATTAAGTCTCCTTTTTTAATTCGAAAAATATAAAAAAAAGAGAAATGACATAAAAAAAGGTCTATGTTTGCCGTAATGCCGTTTCCCAGCAAAACCCGGCACTCGATATGCCTACTTTCTAGCACAAGTCATGCCATAATTTACGGAATTTTTTGGCATGACCTTTGCTAAAAGTGGACATATCGAGTGCCTGAAATTCACCAGAACGGAAATGAATCAACATTCCGGCGAAACATAGGCCACTCGGATCATTTACCCTACACATAATCATCATTTTCCAAATATGACATGTCCAAAACATCACATGTCCAAATTCCAAATATGAAATGTCCAAAACATCACATGTCCAAATATGAAATGTCCAAATATCACATGTCCACTTCAAATTGGCATATAAAAGGAAGAAAAATATAGAACTTGAAGTAAAATGCAAGAAACCTATATAATCAATTCTGTTTTTCTGCAAGAAACCTAACCCTAAACTTTTTGTCCTAATTTAACGAAGAACCTAACTAACTAGGGTTCATAATACAGCCAAATTAACCTACTAGTTTGATACCTAGCTAAATTCATAACTAAATAGATAACCTAATTAACCTACTGTCCTAACTAAAACCTAACTAAATTAACCGAAGAACCCTAGCTAGCAGAGAGAGGAGGAGCGGTGGGGGCTTACAGAGGGTGCACGGGCGACGAGGCAGGCTCGACGATGGCCAAGGTTGGGAGGGGAGGAAGCAGAGGAGGGAGGCGTGGCACGCCGGGGCCGGGGTCGGGGGCGAGGGCGAGCGCCAGGGTCGGGGGGTCAGGGGTGAGCGTCGGGGTTGGGGGCGAGGGCGAGCGCCGTGGTCCGGGGGTCGGAGGAGAGCGCCGGGGTCGAGGGCGAGGGCAAGACTCCAGTGAGGTCGAGGGCGAGCGCACAACTCCGACGCTTGAGGCAGGGGCATGGCGAGGGGATTGGCTCCGGCGGCGATGAGGAGGAGAAGAGAGAATGGGGATTTGGGGGAAGAAGTAGAGGTGGGAAGCCCGTTGGGGGATTAAGTCAACATAGCAGTAGCGCGTTTCTCCAAACGGTGCTACTGCTATTTTGACTAGCTATAGCTCTTTTTCAGACAAGCGCTATTGCTATAACCAGTACCTATAGCAGTTTTCCTGTTTGTTTCTTCTATTGTCTTTTCCTTTATTTTCTCTTCCTTTTATTTCCTTCTTTTTCTTTTCTTTTCTTTTCCTTTTTTCCGAGAGCAGGAACGAAGGGAAGGTGATACAATGTATATAACTAGGGCAATATATATTGCATCATTTGACGGTTAAGTATGTATACAAAATAGGAACATATATATTACATCATTTGACCCATACATAACGGTTATGTGTGTACACAAAATAGGAACATATATATTACATCATTTGACCGATAACGGTACATCAGTGTCGACGTTTTCGTTTTTCAGTGAGCTTCTTTCCCTTCTTGTTTGTTGAAGAATAATTGAGCCCCTCATTGTGACTTTTCCTTTTCCATGGAGTACGATCTTTCTTAGGTAATGTAAGTATTGATTTTTTTTGACGTATACTTCATCGTAATCGTCATCTTCCCTCATTGGGTTGCCGTACTGGTCGTAGTCTTCCTCGTTGGCGACTCCATCCATTCCAATGATGTTCCTTTTGCCTCTCCTCACGACAACACAGTTGAGATTGCATGGGTCGGTTATGAAGAAGCATTGTGTCACGTACTTAGTATGTACCCATGGCTCGTTTTTTTGCGATAGCATTCACGGTACCGCTCTTGGTGTCGTCATGGTAGTGAAATACCGGTTTTCTCTTTCGACATTCTTAGCCCATCTGACACGGAACATCGTCGCGTTGTGCACTCCAAAGTAGTAAAGCTCCCAGATCTCCTCGACCCTTCCATAAAATCTCTCAGTTGCACAATTGTCGCTGTCGGTCATGCATTCCATCGTCACCCCTGAGTTCTGATCACCACTGTCCATATCTTTGGCTTCCGTGTAGCACGTGTATCCGTTGATATCGTATGGCTGATAGGTGACAAGGTTGGGCGAGGGGCCATGTGCTAAGGCGTATATGAGCAATACATCCTTAGAGACCTCTTCCGGGGGATTAGCAATAATATGCTCTTTGAACCAATGCATGAAAGTGGAGTTGTGCTCTCTAGTAACTTCGACGTCCATCCTTCATACCCCCCGGTCATGATACTTCTTTGTGATAGTTTCTTTCTGCAGTGTCGCGAAAGGATCTACCTGGTGTAGGTGTTGTAGCACTACCAAGTTTGCTCTGCCAAAGTCGTTGTGTCGATCTGAGTAGGCCACATGCAGTTCCCTACGATCGTTGGACCGTTGGAGTGACCTTCTCCTTCGAGCCTCCCATCGTGCTTGTTAATGGGCAAACAAACACCAGGCGGTCGGTCTGCACCATAAAGAAAATTCTCGGAGAAAGAGACGCACTCTTGCGTCAGATAGCCCTGGACGATGCTCCATCCGGACGGGACATGTTACGAACGAATCCTTTGATGATCCCATTCATCCTCTCAAACAGCATCATGTTGTGCAGGAATGACGGCCCCAGGTCTATTATGTCATCCACAATATGGACACACAGATGCACCATGACATCAAAGAATGCGTGAAGGAAGTATATCTCAAGCTCATTTAGTATGAAAACGATCTCTTCCTGTAGCCTTCAGAGCTGCTTCACACTGATCGACTTTCGAGAGATGACGTCGAAAAAGCTATAGAGACCAATAAGCATGTCATGGACGTGCTTGTCCATCATCCCTCTAAGGGAAACAAGTAGTATCTGTGTCATCATCACATGACAGTCATGGGACTTCATCCCGCTGAACCTTTTCTTCTTCGTGTCTACATATATGCTTATCTTGCCACAGTAACCGAAACTAACTTTGATTCCGGTAAGGCACTTGAAGAATTGATCGGTCTCAGCCTGGCTTAAGGTGAAGCAAGAAGAGGGGAAATAATCCTCTTCCTTTACTTTTTTCCCTTCTTCTTCCGCGCCTCTGTCTTCGTCTCTGTCTCCTCCGACTTTTTACGGAGCGGCATGTGCAGATTTGCCTTGATCTCCAAATCTTGCAAGTCTTTTCTTGCCTTCAGCCGATCCTTGGTCTTATCTGACATGTTCATCAGTGTCGCAAGCAAGCTCTCAAGGACATTCTTACAGATATGCATTTGATCGAGGCAATGAGGCGTGTCGAGTTTGTGCCAGTACTCCAAGTCCCAGAAAACAAACCTCGTCTTCCATACCTTCAGCAGCGGCTCCGATGCCTTTTTCATCGTCTTTCCTGGCGTGGGGCACTGTTCCTAGTTTTTCAACAGCTCATCGATTTCGGTGCCGCTCCACTTACGTGGAGGTCCTCGATGCCCAGCCTCACCATTGGATAGATCTCCACAGTTTCTCCATGGGTTGTCCTTCTCGAGCCATCTTCGATGCCCCATGTACACGATTTTCCCAAACGCGCCATCTTTCCTTGACGTTATCTGCTGAGACGTCGTATCATCCATGCATCGCGTGCATCCGCATTATACATGGCACACCTGTCCTGCGACATATCCGTAACAGAGACAGTCATGCACCGTCGTGATCAACGTGGTTCTCATATAGAAATACTCGCCTTTGCTGGCGTCCCATGTCTTGTCCGGTGTTTTCCATAACGTGTCTAACTCCTCTTGAAGTAGCCCCAGATACATATTAATATTATTTCCCAGTTGTTTTGGCCCTTGAATCAGCATGCTCATGTGTATGTACTTCGACTTCATGCACAATCAAGGGAGAGGTTGTACATCCATACAAACATGTGCCATGTGCTATGGTTGGTGTTCTGGTTGCCGAACGGATTCATGCCATTGGTACACGCGCCGAGCATGATGTTCCTTGCATCGCATGCGAAATACCAATATTCGTCGTTGAACGCTCTCCACTGGCTTCCATCCACGACATGTCTCGGCTTCAGATCATCTCCATCGTCGGGCTTCTTCCTCTCTGCGTGCCAGCGCATGAGCTTTGCTTCCTTGGGATCTACGAAATACCGCTGGAGACGGGGAATGATCGGTAAGTACCATACAACTTTCTGGGGAGATTTCTTCCTGGACTTCTTGTATCGAGAAGCATTGCACACCGGACAGCTTGTTTTTTACGCGTGCGCCTTCCGATAAATTATGCAATCGTTGATGCATGCATGGTATCTAACGTGTGGCAGATCATGAGGGCACACGATCTTCTTGGCCTCATCCACACTAGTATGACATAGATTCCCCGCGGGAAGAACATCCTTTAGGTACTTGAGAAGTTCATCAAGGCTAGTGTCGGTCCATTTGTTTTTAGCCTTTGTCTTCAGGAGTTCGAGCGTGAAACTCAAGCGGGTCACCTTGGGATTGCAACAATGATACAATGAAGTGTTCGAGTCTACCACCAGTTGCTGCAGCTTTGCCTCCTCTCTAGAGCAGCTCTCTCAGTACTCATCTCCTTGCGAAGCAGTGCTTGAACATGAGGGTCCCGCACGATTGAACTTAGTATTGACAAATTCTGCGGCGTGGAGTCCATGTTTTCTCCGCCGCCATGTCCGGCCCCTTCTCCACCGCCATGTCTGGCCTCTTCTCCGCCACCATGTCCGGTTCCTTCTCCGCTTCCATTATCGATCATCTCTTCGTCTTGCCCAGTGTCGTCATTTCCAGCCCCGTTGGCATCCTCAACATCATCATCCTCATCTCCATTTATCCACCGAGTATAGCCATCCATGAACCCAATCATGAGCAGGTGCGCCATCACACGACCATCGTCATAGGGGTCGAGCCAAACTCGTCCATTGCATCTTCGACACAGACATAAAACCTCTGTTAGGTTATTTTCTTACATGTCCTGCACCGCCGACCGCAACCACCTATCCACCACCATTCCACTGACGACCATAATGAAGGCCTGCACAGTAATAATAAACAATTTGATTATAAAAATGCATGCATGCGTCAAAGTCATACAAAAAATCGGCATGACCTTCCCTAAAAATAGGACATATAGAGTTTGCCCGAAATTCGCCGAAACAGAAATAAATCGACATTTCGGCAAAACATAGGCAACTCACAAGCACAATTCGGCGGCAACTCATGCCACACACACAATTTCCATCATATCGCCCGATTAGGTCATATCGCACACATACACATATTTCCATTCTTGCAAAAGCATAAATTTTAATGAACTATCTCGAGATCGAGCACGGTGATGATGAGATGTCGATAGGTGTCACCACACACACCTATGGAATGATCAAAAGTGGACAAAGCTATAGATCTAGTTAGGGAGGTACATAGGTCACTTCACTAAATGCTAGCTAGATCTACCTAGCTAGCTAGTTTGGGAGGAGACAAGTGCAACTAGTGGAGGGGGAAGGAAAAAGAGAAAGGAGATGCATTAATGCAGTGTTGGAAATATGCCCTAGAGGCAATAATAAAATGGTTATTATTGTATTTCCTAGTTCATGATAATTGTCTATTGTTCATGCTATAATTGTGTTAACCGGAAACCGTAATACATGTGTGAATACATAGACCACAACGTGTCCCTAGTGAGCCTCTAGTTGGCTAGCTCGTTGATCAATAGATGGTCTCGGTTTCATGACCATGGACATTGGATGTCGTTGATAACGGGATCACATCATTAGGAGAATGATGTGATGGACAAGACCCAATCCTAAGCATAGCACAAGATCGTGTAGTTCGTTTGCTAAAGCTTTTCAATGTCAAGTGTCATTTCCTTAGACCATGAGATTGTGTAACTCCCGGATACCGTAGGAATACTTTGGGTGTGCCAAATGTCACAACGTAACTGGGTGGCTATAAAGGTACGCTACGGGTATCTCCGAAAGTGTCTGTTGGGTTGACACGAATCGAGACTGGGATTTGTCACTCCATGTGACGGAGAGGTATCTCTGGGCCCACTCGGTAAGACATCATCATTATGAGCTCAATGTGACTAAGGAGTTAGTCACGGGATGATGTATTACGGAACGAGTAAAGAGACTTGCCGGTAACGAGATTGAACAAGGTATGGGGATACCGACGATCGAATCTCGGGCAAGTACCATACCGATAGACAAAGGGAATTGTATACGGGATTGATTGAATCCCTGACATCGTGGTTCATCCGATGAGATCATCGTGGAGTACGTGGGAGCCAACATGGGTATCCAGATCCCGCTGTTGGTTATTGGCCGGAGAGGTGTCTCGGTCATGTCTACGTGTCTCCCGAACCCGTAGGGTCTACACACTTAAGGTTCGATGACGCTAGGGTTATAGGGAAATAGTGTACGTGGTTACCGAAGGTTGTTCGGAGTCCCGGATGAGATCCCGGACGTCACGAGGAGTCCCGGAATGGTCCGGAGACGAAGATTGATATATAGGAAGTGAGGATTTGGTTACCGGAAGTGTTCCGGGTGTCACCGGTAGTGTACCGGGACCACCGGAAGGGTTCCGGGGGTCCACCAAGTGGGCCCACCTGCCCCGGAAGGTTCCGTGGGCTAAGAGTGGGAGGGAGCCAGCCCCTAGGTGGGCTGGTGCGCCTCCCACCCCAGCCCAAGGCGTGGCAAAGGTGGAGGGGGGCAAACCCTAGGCTTAGATGGGCCTTAAGGCCCACCCTAGGGCGCCCCACCTCTCCCTTGCCCTAGCCGCCGGCCAGATGGCATCTGGTGGCTGCCGCCACCCCTAGGGTGGAACCCTAGGGCGCAGCCACCCCTCCTCCCTCTCTCCTATATATAGTGGAGGTATTTGGGGCTGCACAATACACGGTTCTCCCTCTCTCTCTGGTGCAGCCCTACCTCCTCCTCCCCTCGTTCTCCGTAGCGCTTAGCGAAGCTCTGTCGGAGTACCACGCAGCTCCACCGCCACCACACTGTCGTGCTGCCGGAGCTCTCCCTCAACCTCTCCTCCCTCCTTGCTGGATCAAGGCATAGGAGACGTCACCGGGCTGCACGTGTGTTGAACGCGGAGGTGCCGTCCGTTCGGCACTTGATCGGATCCACCGCGATCTGAATCGCTGCGAGTACGACTCCATCAACCGCGTTCTTGTAACGCTTCCGCTTAGCGATCTTCAAAGGTATGAAGATCCACTCTCCCCTTGCTCGTTGCTGGTTTCTCCATAGATGGATCTTGGTGACACGTAGGAAATTTTTTGATTTACTACTACGTTACCCAACAGTGGCATCATGAGCTAGGTCTATGCGTAGAATCTATGCACGAGTAGAACACAAAGCAGTTGTGGGCGTCGATTTTGTTAATATGCTTGCCGTTACTAGTCTTATCTTGATTCGACGGTATTGTGGGATGAAGCGGCCCGGACCAACCTTACACGTACGCTTACGTGAGACCGGTTCCACCGCCTGACATGCACCAGTTGCATAAGGTGGCTAGCGGGTGTCTGTCTCTCCCACCTTAGTCGGATTGGATTCGATGAAAAGGGTCCTTATGAAGGGTAAATAGCAATTGGCATATCACGTTGTGGTTTTGGCGTAGGTAAGAAACGTTCTTGCTAGAAACCTATAGCAACCACGTAAAAACTTGCAACTACAAATTAGAGGACGTCTAACTTGTTTTTGCAGCATATGCCTTGTGATGTGATATGGCCGTAAGGATGTGATGTGATGCATTGTGATGTATGAGATTGATCATGTTCTTGTAATAGGGTTCACGACTTGCATGTCGATGACTATGACAACCGGCAGGAGCCATAGGAGTTGTCTTACATTATTGTATGACCTGCGTGTCAATCATAAACGCCATGTAATTACTTTACTTTATTGCTAAGCGTTAGCCATAGTAGTAGAAGTAATAGTTGGCGAGGCAACTTCATGAAGACACAATGATGGAGATCATGATGATGGAGATCATGGTGTCGTGCCGGTGACAATGATGATCATCGTGCCCCGAAGATGGAGATCATAGGAGCAAGATGATATTGGCCATATCATGTCACTATATTGATTGCATGTGATGTTTATCATGTTTACATCTTATTTGCTTAGAACGACGGTAGTAAATAAGATGATCTCTCAATAAAATTTCAAGAGAAGTGTTCACCCTAACTGTGCACCGTTGCTAAGGATCGTTGTTCCGAAGCACCACGTGATGATCGGGTGTGATAGGTTCTAACGTTCGCATACAACGGGTGTAAGCCAGATTTACACACGCGAAACACTTAGGTTGACTTGACGAGCCTAGCATGTACAGACATGGCCTCGGAACACGGAAGACCGAAAGGTCGAACATGAGTCGTATAGAAGATACGATCAACATGGAGATGTTCACCATGGATGACTAGTCCGTCTCACGTGATGATCGGACACGGGCTAGTTGACATGGATCATGTGTCACTTAGATGACTAGAGAGATGTCTATCTGAGTGGGAGTTCATTGAATAATTTGATTATGTGAACTCGATTATCATGAACTTAGTCTAAAATTGCCTTTAATATCTATATTGTAGATCCAATGGCCAACGCAAATGTCAACCTCAATTTCAACGCGTTCCTAGAGAAAACCAAGCTGAAAGATGATGGAAGCAACTATACGGACTGGGTCCGTGGCTTGAGGATCATCCTCATAGCTTCCAAGAGATTGTATGTCCTTGATGCACCGCTAGGTGACCCACCCATTCTCCCAGCGGACCAAGATGTTACGAACGCTTGGCAGTCACGCTGCGATGATTACTCCCTTGTTCAGTGCGGCATGCTTTACAGTTTAGAATCGGGGCTCCAAAAGCGTTTTGAGCAACACGGAGCATATGAGATATTCCAAGAGCTGAAACTAGTTTTCCAAGCTCATGCCCGAGTCGAGAGATATGACATCTCTGACAAGTTCTTCAGCTGTAAGATGGAGGAGAACAGTTCTGTTAGTGAGCACATCCTCAAGATGTCTGGGCTTCACAACCGCTTGACTCAGCTGGGAGTTAATCTCCCGGATGACTCAGTCATTGACAGAATCCTCCAGTCGCTTCCACCTAGCTACAAAAGCTTTGTGATGAACTACAACATGCAGGGGATGGAGAAGACCATTCCTGAGTTGTACTCGATGCTGAAATCAGCAGAGGTCGAGATCAGAAAGGAGCATCAAGTGTTGATGGTAAATAAGACCACTAGTTTCAAGAAAGGCAAGGGTAAGAAGAACTTCAAGAAAGACGGCAAAGCTGTTGCCGCGCCCGGTAAGCAAGTTGTCGGGAAGAAGAAGAACAAGAATGGACCCAAGCCTGAGACTGAGTGCTTTTATTGCAAGGGTACCGGTCACTGGAAGCGGAACTGCCCCAAGTATTTAGCGGATAAGAAGGACGGTAACGTTAAAGGTATATGTGATATACTTGTTATTGATGTGTACCTAACCAGCGCTCGTAGTAGCTCCTGGGTATTTGATACCGGTGCAGTTGCTCACATTTGTAACTCCAAGCAGGAGCTGCGGAATAAGCGGAGGCTGGCCAAGGATGAGGTGACGATGCGCGTCGGGAATGGTTCCAAGGTCGATGTGATCGCCGTCGGCACGCTACCTCTACATCTACCTTCGGGATTAGTTTTAAACCTTAATAATTGTTATTTAGTACCAGCTTTGAGCATGAACATTGTATCTGGATCTCGCTTGATGCGAGATGGCTACTCATTTAAATCCGAGAATAATGGTTGTTCTGTTTATATGAGAGAAATGTTTTATGCTCATGCCCCGCTGGTCAATGGTTTATTTTTGATGAATCTCGAACGTGATGTTACACATATCCATAGTGTGAGTACCAAAAAGTGTAAAGTTGATAACGATAGTCCCACTTACATGTGGCATTGCCGTCTTGGCCATATTGGTGTCAAACGCATGAAGAAGCTCCATGCTGATGGACTTTTGGAGTCACTTGATTTCGAATCATTTGACACATGCGAACCATGCCTCTTGGGCAAGATGACCAAGACTCCATTCTCCGGAACAATGGAGCGAGCAACTGACTTGTTGGAGATAATACATACCGATGTATGCGGTCCAATGAGTGTCGAGGCTCGCGGTGGCTACCGTTATGTTCTCACCCTCACTGATGACTTGAGCAGATATGGGTATGTCTACTTAATGAAACACAAGTCTGAAACCTTTGAAAGGTTCAAGGAATTTCAGAGTGAGGTCGAGAATCAACGTGACAGGAAAATAAAATGCCTACGATCTGATCGTGGCGGAGAATATTTAAGTCACGAGTTTGACACGCACCTTAGGAAATGTGGAATTGTTTCACAGCTCACGCCGCCAGGCACACCTCAGCAAAATGGTGTGTCTGAACGTCGTAATCACACTCTATTGGATATGGTGCGATCTATGATGTCTCTTACCGACTTACCGCTATCATTTTGGGGATATGCATTAGAGACTGCCGCATTCACTTTAAATAGGGCACCGTCTAAATCCGTAGAGACGACACCGTATGAATTATGGTTTGGAAAGAAACCTAAGCTGTCGTTTCTAAAAGTTTGGGGATGCGATGCTTATGTGAAGAAACTTCAACCTGAGAAGCTCGAACCCAAAGCGGAAAAGTGTGTCTTCATAGGATATCCCAAGGAGACTATTGGGTATACCTTCTACCTACGATCCGAAGGCAAAGTCTTTGTTACCAAGAATGGATCCTTTCTCGAGAAAGAGTTTCTCTCGAAAGAAGTAAGTGGGAGGAAAATAGAGCTTGATGAGGTAATTGTACCTCCACTCGAACCGGAAAGTAGCGCAGCACAGGAAGTTGTTTCTGTGGAGCCTACACCGGCTAGAGAGGAAGTTAATGATGATGATCATGAAACTTCAGATCAAGTTGCTATTCGAAGGTCCACTAGGACACGTTCCGCACCAGAGTGGTACGGCAATCCTGTCCTAGAGATCATGTTGTTGGACAACGGTGAACCTTCGAACTATGAAGAAGCGATGGCGGGCCCGGATTCCGACAAATGGCTTGAGGCCATGAAATCCGAGATAGGATCCATGTATGAGAACAAAGTGTGGACTTTGGTGGACTTGCTTGTTCATAAGCGAGCCATTGAAAATAAATGGATCTTTAAGAAGAAGACTGACGCAGACGGTAATGTGACCGCCTATAAAGCTCGGCTTGTCGCTAAGGGTTATCGACAAGTTCAAGGAGTTGACTACGATGAGACATTCTCACCCGTAGCGATGCTAAAGTCTGTCCGAATCATGTTAGCAGTTGCCGCATTTTATGATTATGAGATCTGGCAAATGGACGTCAAAACGGCATTCCTTAATGGCTTCCTCAAGGAAGAACTGTATATGATGCAGCCGGAAGGTTTTGTCGATCCTAAAGATGCTAACAAGGTATGCAAGCTCCAGCGCTCCATCTATGGGCTGGTGCAAGCATCTCGGAGTTGGAACATTCGCTTTAATGAGGTGATTAAAGCGTTTGGGTTTGTACAGGTTTATGGAGAACCCTGTATTTACAAGAAAGTGAGTGGGAGCTCTATAGCGTTCCTTATACTGTATGTGGATGACATGCTGATAATGGGAAATGATATAGAACTCTTGGAAAGTATAAAGGCCTACTTGAATAAGTGTTTTTCAATGAAGGACCTTGGAGAAGCTGCTTACATATTAGGTATTAAGATCTATAGAGATAGATCGAAACGCCTCATTGGTCTTTCACAAAGCACATACCTTGAAAAGATATTGAAGAAGTTCAATATGGATCAGTCCAAGAAGGGGTTCTTGCCTGTGTTGCAAGGTGTGAGATTGAGTACGACTCAATGCCCGACCACGGCAAAGGATAGAGAAGAGATGAGTGTCATCCCCTATGCTTCAGCCATAGGCTCTATCATGTATGCATTGCTGTGTACCAGGCCTGATGTGAACCTTGCCATAAGTTTGGTAGGGAGGTACCAAAGTGATCCCGGAGCGGAACACTGGACAGCGGTCAAGAATATCCTGAAGTACCTGAAAAGGACAAAGGACATGTTTCTCGTTTATGGAGGTGCTGAAGAGCTCGTCGTAAAGGGTTACGTCGATGCTAGCTTCGACACAGATCCGGACGACTCCAAGTCGCAAACCGGATACGTGTATATTTTGAATGGAGGGGCAGTGAGCTGGAGCAGCAGCAAGCAAAGCATCGTGGCAGCATCTACATGTGAAGCGGAGTACATAGCTGCTTCGGAAGCAGCAAAGGAGGGAGTCTGGATGAAGGAGTTCATCACCGACCTAGGAGTGATTCCGAATGCGTCGGGCCCGATGACTCTACTCTGTGACAACACTGGAGCTATTGCCCTTCCGAAGGAGCCCAGGTTTCACAAGAAGACAAGACACATCAAGCGCCGTTTCAACTCCATCCGAGATTACATTCAGGAGGGAAACATAGATATTTGTAAAGTGCATACGGATCTGAATGTCGCAGATCCGTTGACTAAACCTCTCTCACGAGCAAAACATGATCAGCACCAGAATGCTATGGGTGTTCGATTCATCACAATGTAACTAGATTATTGACTCTAGTGCAAGTGGGAGACTGTTGGAAATATGCCCTAGAGGCAATAATAAAATGGTTATTATTGTATTTCCTAGTTCATGATAATTGTCTATTGTTCATGCTATAATTGTGTTAACCGGAAACCGTAATACATGTGTGAATACATAGACCACAACGTGTCCCTAGTGAGCCTCTAGTTGGCTAGCTCGTTGATCAATAGATGGTCTCGGTTTCATGACCATGGACATTGGATGTCGTTGATAACGGGATCACATCATTAGGAGAATGATGTGATGGACAAGACCCAATCCTAAGCATAGCACAAGATCGTGTAGTTCGTTTGCTAAAGCTTTTCAATGTCAAGTGTCATTTCCTTAGACCATGAGATTGTGTAACTCCTGGATACCGTAGGAATACTTTGGGTGTGCCAAACGTCACAACGTAACTGGGTGGCTATAAAGGTACGCTACGGGTATCTCCGAAAGTGTCTGTTGGGTTGACACGAATCGAGACTGGGATTTGTCACTCCGTGTGACGGAGAGGTATCTCTGGGCCCACTCGGTAAGACATCATCATTATGAGCTCAATGTGACTAAGGAGTTAGTCACGGGATGATGTATTACGGAACGAGTAAAGAGACTTGCCGGTAACGAGATTGAACAAGGTATGGGGATACCGACGATCGAATCTCGGGCAAGTACCATACCGATAGACAAAGGGAATTGTATACGGGATTGATTGAATCCCTGACATCGTGGTTCATCCGATGAGATCATCGTGGAGTACGTGGGAGCCAACATGGGTATCCAGATCCCGCTGTTGGTTATTGGCCGGAGAGGTGTCTCGGTCATGTCTACGTGTCTCCCGAACCCATAGGGTCTACACACTTAAGGTTCGATGACGCTAGGGTTATAGGGAAATAGTGTACGTGGTTACCGAAGGTTGTTCGGAGTCCCGGATGAGATCCCGGACGTCACGAGGAGTCCCGGAATGGTCCGGAGACGAAGATTGATATATAGGAAGTGAGGATTTGGTTACCGGAAGTGTTCCGGGTGTCACCGGTAGTGTACCGGGACCACCGGAAGGGTTCCGGGGGTCCACCAAGTGGGCCCACCTGCCCCGGAAGGTTCCGTGGGCTAAGAGTGGGAGGGAGCCAGCCCCTAGGTGGGCTGGTGCGCCTCCCACCCCAGCCCAAGGCGTGGCAAAGGTGGAGGGGGGCAAACCCTAGGCTTAGATGGGCCTTAAGGCCCACCCTAGGGCGCCCCACCTCTCCCTTGCCCTAGCCGCCGGCCAGATGGCATCTGGTGGCTGCCGCCACCCCTAGGGTGGAACCCTAGGGCGCAGCCACCCCTCCTCCCTCTCTCCTATATATAGTGTAGGTATTTGGGGCTGCACAATACACGGTTCTCCCTCTCTCTCTGGTGCAGCCCTACCTCCTCCTCCCCTCGTTCTCCGTAGCGCTTAGCGAAGCTCTGTCGGAGTACCACGCAGCTCCACCGCCACCACGCCGTCGTGCTGCCGGAGCTCTCCCTCAACCTCTCCTCCCTCCTTGCTGGATCAAGGCGTAGGAGACGTCACCGGGCTGCACGTGTGTTGAACGCGGAGGTGCCGTCCGTTCGGCACTTGATCGGATCCACCGCGATCTGAATCGCTGCGAGTACGACTCCATCAACCGCGTTCTTGTAACGCTTCCGCTTAGCGATCTTCAAAGGTATGAAGATCCACTCTCCCCTTGCTCGTTGCTGGTTTCTCCATAGATGGATCTTGGTGACACGTAGGAAATTTTTTGATTTACTACTACGTTCCCCAACATGCAGGTGGTGTAGTTAGCTAGGAGTAATAAAGAGAGAGAAAGATAGGTGGAAGAAGGAGAGTAACGGGGGGAGAAGTAGTGAGGAAGAAGCAAAGTGAGGGAGAGAGGAGTTGAGAGCTAGGGGAAAGTGAGGAAGAGAGGAGGGGGGAGGGAAAAGGTGGTATGGCTGCGGCTTAGTAGTAGCGTCGTGATCAAAATGCGTTGCTGCTAAAAAGCTAGCCGTAGCGCTCCTCTGGCACATGCGCTACTGCTAAGCGGGCCCTCCATGTGTCCAGTTTCAGAATTAGCAGTAGCGACATGAAAAACGCACTACTACTATTACATTAGCAGTAGCGCAGTTATTTTCGACGCGCTACTGCTAAACCTAGCGTGGCGGGAACGGTCGGTCAATTTTAGTAGCAGCGCTGTTCTACCGAGCCGCGCTACTGCTAAGTTGCTAGCAATAGTGCCTGTCCATGGACCGCGCTACTGCTAATTATCAGTAGCGCCTCTTCTTGTCCCGCGCCGTTGCTAAGATTCTGTGTATAAGGTTTCCCTAGTAGTGCATGATCTCATGGTATTAGGAACAAATACTAGAGATGAAGAAAGCAATAGCAACAAACTAAGTGATACGATCATATGTTATGCTTACGGTTGGGTTTTGTCCATCACATCATTCTCTTAATGTCGTGATCCCGTTATCAAATGACAACGCATGTCTATGGTTAGAAAACCTTAACCATCTTTGATCAACGAGCTAGTCTAGTAGAGGCTCAACAGGGACACGGTGTTCTTGATGTATCCATATATGTATCTAATTTTCGGGTTAATACAATTCTAACATGGATAATAAATGTTTATCATGAACATTGAAATATGATAATAACCAATTTATTATTGCCTTTAGGGCATATTTCCAACATCTCGAGACCATCTATCAACACTAGCACAGTCATATGTGGGCTTAGTTACTGACGTGTGGGACATTTGGTGTCAGCGACAATGCAGTCGTACATTGGCCCAAAGGAGGAAGGGATATAAAAAGCGGCAAGAAGAGTATCCAAACTCAAAACGCCACACTTATAGAGAAGCACGAGCGCCAACTGTCGTAATGTATGTACATGTGTTCTATAACCGTTGATTTTCTATATGTAGGAGCATATACCGCCAGGGATGGATGTTTTCCCTACTATTTGAAATCCTTGTTTGTCATTTTTACCTAAAACTAGTCCATAAAAAATGTCTGAGACTCAAATAATTTTAAAATATTTTTCCATTTTGTAAGGCCCAAAAATGTCTTTTTTGTGTGTGAAGGGAGTGTCTCAAATAAGTTTGAAAACTGGGCCTTCTATTTTTTTCATCAAAAGTAGGGCACATTGGATGACCACTGACCAAGGATCAATCATTTCATAGTATTATTGTTATATTTCTATTTAGTGGACTTATAATGAATTATCATAAATTATTAAACATTGAACTACAAGCGTGATGTAGTTTGGTCCTCGATATTTACAAAAAATATTTTATGCTCTAATATTGGTGGTGGATGCACTTGGGGTAATAAAATTTTAAATTCCTAACCCTTTTGTATGAATGGTCAACACATGAAGTTTGACCCCAATTTGGAAAAACTCAAAGAAAATGAAAGAATCCTGAAAAATTGAAATGCATTTGCATTGAGACATCATATGTGCACTAAATCATAAATTTGCAGCAGAACAAGTTAGAAAAACATTCACAAAATTTCCCATCTAGTATGAATTTGGATGGATTTCAAGGTAGATGACCATGGTCATGGCCACATCCATGGCATAGTCCATGGTAACATGCCCAAATTTGGCATATCTATGGGTATTACCATTGTGAACAATGTTTTCATACAAATTATAATTATTTTTCTAATAAAAACATAGTTTTCCATTTTGCGAGTCCCAAAAATGAATTTCCTTGTGAAGGGAGTGGCTCAAGTAAGTTTGAAAATTGCGCCTTTTCATTTTTAATAAAAATGAGGACACACTTGATGGCCACTGGCTAAGTTTCAACAACTTAAGGGTATTGTTGTTATATTCCATCTATTTAGTGAACTTATAATGAATTATCATAAATTGTTCAAATTTGAACTACGAGTGTGATGTAGTTTGGTCCTGGATTTTTACAAATAATATGTTATGCTCTAATGTTGGGGTGGATGCACTTGGGACAACAAAATTTCAAATTCCTAACCATTTGGTATGACTGGTCAACACTGTAAGTTTGACCTCAATTTGGACTCAAAGAAAATGAAGAAAAGCCTCAAAATTTGAAATGCCTTTCCGTCCAGTCATCCTATGTGCACTAGTTTGTGGGAAAAATCATAAGCTTGCAAAAAACCTTCTCAAAATGGCATATCTAGTATGAATTTTCATGGATTTCAAGGCATATGAATAGGGCCATGGCCACATCAATGGCATAGTCCATGATAACATGTCCAAATTTGACACATCTACGAGTATTAGCATTGTGAACAATGTTTCCATATCAATTATGAATATTTCTAGTAAAAAATATTTGTCCATTTTGAAAGTCCTAGAAATGACTTTATTGTGAAGGGAGTGCCTCAAATAAGCTTGAGAACTGGGCCTTTTCATTTTTCATCAAAACTGACGAAGTTTCAGTAATTTAAGAATATTATTGCTATATTACATCTATTTAGTGGACTTATAGTTAATTATTAGAAATTTTTAAGTTTTGAACTACAAGTGTGATGTCGAGAAAAAAATATGACAGAAAAAATAGGTCCTGGATTTTTACAAGAAATATTTTATGCACTAATGTGTTGGATGCACTTGGGACAACAAAATTTCAAATTCGTAACCATTTTGTATGAATGGTCAACATTGCAAGTTTAACCCCAATTTGGAAAACTCAAAGAAAATGAAAACAAATCTCAAAAATTGAAATGCCTTTGCATTGGGCCATCCTTTTTGCACTAGGCTGTGAGGAAAATCATAAACTTGCAATGCAACAAGTTTGAAGAAAGTACTTCACAAAATGTGCACTAGTTTGTGGGAAAAATCAAAAAAATCCAATACAACAAGTTTGGAAAAAACCTTCACAAATGCGCATCGGTCACAGGGCTGTATAATAACCATATATGTTGTAGATTTTGGGCGATTGAGGGAATATCCCTCAAGCTACGCATAGGGGAATCGACACACATGGAAGGGTGAAATACTTTGATATTAGACCCAGCCATACATCTTGGATGTGCAAGGTTACAGACCTGGCGAAAAGGCTAAGTTAATGGCTCATGGGTAAAGTCTAAAAAGCGCACCTCTGTAGAGTCTAAGGAATTTTGGCTTCTGGGAAAGATCTATGAATGAAGCGGTAAAGGTGACTATTGGAGATGTTAGCAACCCGTGAAGTATGATGATCACATGTTTTAAGTAAAACTTGGCTTCTATAGATGTTTTTCAAAATGGTTACTAAGACCTACATAGAATCAGTAGTAGCCATAGTTCATATCCACCTCACAATATTCAAGGACTTGTTGAGTACCTCCTTTACTCATACATTGTATACCTAACCCATCAGATTCTAAATATTTGGGGGAGATACCGGAAGTCCCCAACACTGTCGGAGAATACTTCTACGAGGAGCCAGACCTTTCCGATGGAGTCGAAGCGGTCGACTATGCATCGCCTATGGAGCCGACAACGGGGACAAATTCCCAACCAACAAGAATAGAGTAGGATTAGTAGGAGCAGAAGTAGTGGTCATGTGGATCATGACTCAAACTGAATAAGTGATTGCAAGATCAATAGTGATACACTACTAGGGAAAACCCTAGCAGTAGCACCAGTCTTTTAGCTATCAGTAGCGCGGGTGCCCGCGCTACTGCTGATGCGCTACAACTAATTTTTAACAATAGCGTTGGTTACCCAGCGCAACAGCTAAAGTTTAGCAGTAGCACCTCTAAATCAATGCTACTACTAAGCAAGTTATCAGTAGCGCGCTTCTCTAACCAGCGCCACTGTTAAATGGAGATATTCCTTTTTTATATTTATGTTATATTTACACATGGTTACACATATTAATATACAATACTAACAATTATTTTGCCGGCAAATACATTTAGATGAAAGTGGATGGATGCAAGTGATCATGTTGAATTAGAAGAAAATATGATGTTGCCAATCGCAACATCATATTTTCCTCTAATTCAACTTGGTCACTTGCATCCACCCACTTTAATCACATATATGACATATAACTCATCATCATCTTACTCATTTAACAACTCATCGCCATCTTAATTGTATTAAGTTAAAATCTCCTAAAACCGAAAAACATCATAATAATCACAATCCTAATCGATCATGCCAAGTTAATATAAACCAGAAAAACTTCTCTCTGATAGGACCTAGTCCTCCCTCCTAGGTAAAATGTCATAAAACATAATAACACCTATGTCTCCATGATGAAGCAAAGAGATCCAACAGTCTCCAACTTGTGGCTTGCGATCCTTCTTTATTTCTCCCCATGCTTCAATTTGGAGCCATCTTTATGGTTTGCGCTCAGTCGAGTATGGAAAAGAGACTGGTCCCTCATAGGGCTTTTAATTGTCATATAACCTTAGACATGCATCAAGGGAGGCATAATATCATTTGGCAGTTTCTGCTGAAGAACATAATAGTAGACTAGTTAGCAATGTAATCAACACCATTTACGCAATAGTAGTGTACTTAATTAGCAACTCTTAGCAAGATATTTCCGCAAATGTCATCCGTCCTCAACCTATGCACTAGTGGCATGTAAAACGTATAATTTGGGCCAGGTCCCATATTATATGGGAAATTGTCCATACCAAACAGGACACAAATAACAAAGGTAACAAGAACACCCTTCTCCTCCCAAGTTAGATGTGATCCGTAAGTGTAGCGTGTCGTGTCAATTAATTTTCGTGTCTCACTCGAAGGAACAAAATAAGCTATAAATTAAAAGTTAAAAAATTTAGTATGAATGAACACCAACTATTTTTCAATATAGAATGCAAATTACTTGACAAATATGCATGGTTCACAAACTCGCATGGAGGTAAAACAGGAAGCTTATCGACATCCATCCAAATGTCGATGTTACCTTCAATATGATCTTCAGGACGAAGATCGAAGGTTATTTCCATATCCTCCTGTAATCCATATGCCTTGCAAAGAGCTTCCCAATTTGAGCACCCTAATTCTGTGTTATTAATTCCATTCATTACTTTGATCGGAAATACGTGACCATGTTTAGTCCTCAGGTTAGCTCTCCTCGTCTCCGTACTCTCGTGCTCTTTGAAATCGAGCCTCTCCAAGAAATACCATCTTGCATGGCAGGGTATGAACAGGTCAAATTGTACAAAAAACATTACATGTTGAAGCAAAGAAACACAAGTTTTTCTTTCTTTTACGAAAGAACACTTGTCATCGTTGTGTACCGTACAAACATCGAAGGTCTCGTCAAGTTTGATAGTGAAGAACATGTAATCTTGTAGGTGAGGTTGGTCACACAAACCCTGAGCATCACTACTGTAATCACACTCGGGGATCCTATCGTCGTCAGAAATTTCGTGTGTTCATGATTCAAAAATTCGGCATGCCCATTATTAAAATAAGACATATTGAGCGTCTGAAATTTGCCGGAACGGAAACGAATCAACATTTCGGCAATACATAGGCATTAGGAGGGGTTCCCTGCAATAACATACACACATGTCCAAATAGACCAAATTCAATATCGGTGACTTTTGGTCTGTCGAGGCTTTCCTAAAATAACTCTCATATCTCATGGTTTGTTGGTGCGCACTCTCTCTCATTGATATGTGGTGTATATATGTTGGTGGACACTCTCTCACACCAATAGTTCGACCGTCGGTGATGGACGCACCTCCTCTCCTCTCCTTGCGCATTATACTGAGGTATATACCGCAAGAAGAGAAAAGGAGGAGGTGCCCTCACGACAACAGTCAGGATTCCTCCATCAAGAACACACATTAAAGTCACACAAGGAGCAACGACAGATCAAAAATCACACATGCATTATACTGATATAATATCACTAATACATTTATAATGAACTCGAATATAATATTACTAATACATCATCTCGAATAATCCAGTTAATGCATCATCAAATATTAACTAATACATCTTGAATATTGTCATACAAGATCACTAATACAGATCGAATATCCTAGAATCCAAAGTGGAGCACGGTGAACTCGGTTCACTAGCGGTTTCTGAGTCGCTGGAGGTGGACACCCAAAGATAAGGAACCATCACCGGATCATAACTCGGGTGAGATCCCTGAAGAACCTGCCAGATATTGGAGAACCTGGCTTACAACGCCGCCATGTAGCGACAGACGTGCTTGTCCTCCTCCCTGACACGACGACGTACCACCTCCATGGGGGCCCGCTCCCTCTGCACCGAAAGTGGCCCACGCGACCGCCACCAAAGAAGCTCCGAGTCAACGGCGAGACTTGGATTCCTCACCAAGCTCCGAGCCTAGGAAGGTAGCACCTCCTAGTGCCAGCCCGACGGAGCTCATTCCTGGACATTGCGCCTCACAAGGATGTCGCTACCGACTCGATGACGAGGATGCGGGCCACACATCGTCGACGTCGAAAACAAATTCCTATGAGAACATTTTCTTATTGTTTAATGTTTTACTTTCTGGTATGTTCTTACAAATAAGCGAACAATTTATTTTTTCACATAAAAACCATTATATAAAACATGTCCAAAACACATTTTGACTCATTTTGACCCAGTTTTCTCATTAAATATGTAATTTCATTAACAATTTAATCCTAGCAATCCTACCAAGAACCCTGGAAATCAACCCTAGCTAGCAGTGTCCTAGCCACAACGCTAACTAGCAATTAATCCACTGAAATGTAAACAAGCAATCAAACAGACGTAGCTGGGGATTTCTCACAAGAGAAGGAGACGGCCGGCGCGCAAAGGAGACAAACGGAGGATAAGAAGAGGCAGAGATGGACGGAGAAGGAGACAGTCGGGGTCAGGGTCGGGGTCAGGGCATCGGCGGTGGGGTCGGGCTCGGCAGCTGGGTTGGGGTCGATGGCGGGGTCTTCATCAGGGGCAACAGCCGGTGGGAGGATCGGCAGCGACGGCTTGAGAGGGAGGCGAGAGGAGGGAGAGAGCTAGCAAGCGGCGTCCATGAGGATATGTACCGGTTGGAATAGTAGTAGCGCGGGCCGGAGAAACACGCAACTGCTAACGCATTAGCAGTAGTGTTTCTTTCTGCAACGCGCTACTACTACCGGTACCCCCCGTCAATCGGGATGGGACCAGTTAGAAGCACCGCGGTATGAATAACCAGCGCTACTGGTAACTGCGTAGTAGCAATGCGTACAGGCCACCGCGCTACTACTAGGTAGCAGCAGCGCCTGCTGTCTGACCGGTGCTATTGCTATAGTCCTATCTATAAGCATTCTCCTATAGTGATACCCCACATTTCGATACTAGTAGTTCAGATAATTTGTCATTTGGATATTGGTTTGAATAATGTTTGTAATTTTACTGGTGGTTTGAGCCCGTTATATTTGTATATATTCGTTCAAATGGGATGCTCGTTCGTCTGTCTG
This sequence comes from Hordeum marinum, assembly GCA_022496015.1. NCBI lineage: Eukaryota > Viridiplantae > Streptophyta > Magnoliopsida > Poales > Poaceae > Hordeum > Hordeum marinum. The sequence continues at coordinate 498,181,137 of CM039673.1, forward strand.
TCGCCATTAAACATACACTTTGGCTAAGAAACCAACTTGGACCCACGCATTAACAAAACTGGACGCTTGGCCTCGTCAGCATCCGCTGTTTAAAGTTGGCCACTCCCGAATTAAACCACATCACTCTAGGCCTGCTTCAAACTGTCCTCCCGTGCACCACATCCGCCATGATAGTGAACGGTAACGTCTTGTGGGACGAAGCAAAAGCTCGAGATGGCTGCCCTTGCATCCACCTGGTAGAGCCGTCGTGCCGAGCGAATAAGGGTCAAAGCCCATGCCGGTCTATGATGGCTTGACCATGAAATAGGCGCAGGCGCACTTCAACACCGTCATGATGTAGGAGTAGCCAACGCCGACGCCTATGTGACGTTTTGGCAGACGTGGGAGGAGGAGCGATACAATCTCTTCCCGCTAAAGCATCACCGACTGGCAGAGGGCCAAATCTACGATGAACAGGGGAGTGAGCAAAGAAGCTGTGCCGGCCATGGCCACGGTAAACCCCAACTTTATTGTTGAGCAATGGGCACTCTACAAGAACGAGCGCCATCGTAAACTAGGAATTGGTCTAGTTGCTTTTTTATTAAAAAAATATAAACAATGTAATGAATGTACTTTGGTTTATATGAAAACCATCCGGTTTGCAATCATTTGCACATTCTCGTAGAGCGCCCGTGGAGTTTGGTGGAGTTTTGGTGGAGTTTTGGTGGAGTTTTTATAGTGAAGATGATGTGTTGGAGTTTTGCACTTAAACCATCAAGTTATAAACATGCTTTGGTGGAGTTTTGGATTCGGATTGGTACATCCCTAGAAGAACAACGTCAAAACGAACTCAAGGCTGACCATGATGGCCTCAATTCCATGCCTCCAGTGATTACATCGTGGGAGATTGAGAAGCATGCGAGCATGTACTTCAGCCATGATGTTTTCAAAGCATTTCAGAAGGAGGTGCATGCAGCTAGAGATCATTGTTTGATTGAAATCATAACACATGAAGGTGATGTGAAAACAACGGTTGTAGGTGGTGACCGCTCTTCGAAGTGTAGAGAAGTTCAATTCAACACATGATCTAAGAGTGCTCACTGCTCTTGCATGTTATTTGAGACACGTGGAGTTCCATGCCGACATATCATCATGGTTTTGAGAGGTGCAAAGTTGATCGAGCTCCCTAGCCAATTCCTTCTAGAAAGGTGGAAGAAAACGGTTAATGGGAGGGCACTATACGATAGCTATGGTAACTTGCTTGAAGAGAATGAGAGTAGTTCTTTAGATTTGGCAAAGAGAAAAATGCTTTGTGAGATACACCAAATAGTGGATGATACAATCAGGATAGCTGAACACTCTCCGGAAGAATTAGAAGCATTGAGAAACAGTCTCATTGACATGAAAAGAAATTTATTTCAAAGGGTTACTGCCAATAATCCTAGTAGACAAGATGAATTTGAGGCATATATTGGTTGTAGTATGCCTAATGAAGTTGAAATCCATCCACCAACTAATGTCCACACAAACGGGAGATGCAAAAGAATTAAGGGGCACTTAGACAAGTGTGGAGAAGGGAAGCAAAATAAAGATGGAGAACGGAAGCAAAATAAGAAGGAAAAGGGGAAGAAAAATGCTTCAGGGCTGAAAAAGCCTCGCACAAGTAGGACATGTAAGCAGGTTGGCTTCCATGACAGTCGTCGCTGCCCCAACAAGGACCCGGTATCATAAAAGGTAGTTCTCATACACAAAAATATACTATATTATTCCATAATCCTTCTGTCCATTATAATTGAGTTGTTCATGTCTACTTGTAGATTGTTTTATTTTTATTCGATGCGACCTAGTGCTTTTATTTGTTGAGAGCTGGAGTTTTATATTTGAGAACTTCCTTTCTTCTACATTTAGAGCAATTCAACTTTATCTTCAAGAGAGAAATATCTAGTTATTTATCTTCTGAAAGGATTGTAAGCTGGCACTGAATTATGTACAATGTCTGCTTGAAGTGTATCTTTGCAATATGAGCAGTCTATTTTCTTGTTGTTGTTATGGTTGAGCACACAAGAATATCCTGGGATTTTAGTTTCCTCTCCGTATGTACTGTTGTGGGATTTTGGTTTATATATGCATATATCTAAACATTATATTAGGTCATGGCAAGGTCCATTGATTTGGCAATTTAATGCACGCAATTCAAATCTACATTCACTTACACACACATGAGCTATAGATGTACTGCCACCATGGTTCATACATGCTATGTACTGCATCGGCAAGTCAGCAACATTCATTGGATCAAGCAGTACTCTGCTTCAGGTGTAGCATCATTTGCACATTCAGTTATGTACAATGCCTTGCAACATTTAGTGAAGTAAGCAACGCCTAGGCTACACGGTCGCCATCACATCTGAGTAGTGCCAAGGCCGCTTGGTCGCCATTGCATCGGGTCGTCCTCGCGTCAGAACAGCATTCGAGGCCGTTGGGTTAGCGCCCAGGCGACCGGGTCCCAATCCAGTGCAGTAGCATCGCAACTACAGGGTCAGCGTCGCATACGGACATAGAGAGGCTGCTAGCTCATCATCAAGTGCGGAAGAGTCGATGGCGCTGGTCCGCCGCTAGCTCTCCATCGCATCGGTGTAACACGACAGCGTGGCCGCTGCGTTGATGTCGCGTGGGCGCATGCTGGGTCTCCATCACGTGGGGGTAGCACCAGCAGCGGCCTACAAGGTTGCGGGGTGGACCGCTGCCATCGCATGGTGGAGCCGACTGCGCGGGGGGGGGGGGGGGGATAAAATAAGGGGGTTATTTGTTAATATGTGTTTAAGTGGATGGTTAAAATCCCACCTCGAATCCGTGCCATCTTTTCTCAATGTGGTGGTCGGTTAAGGAATTTTCAGATTTTCACTGGTCGCCCATTTTCACAGGATACTTCACGTTTTGTTTGATGGGGAAATATCATGTGAAAATGGGCGACCAGTGAAAATCTGAAAATTCCATCACGGGCCATCAGATTGAGAAGAGATGACACAGATTGGAGGTGGGATTGTAACCATCCACTTAAACAGTTATTAGCAGATAACCCCCTTATTTTACCCACCATCAGTAGGTCCTTGGACCACGATCACGATCTTTTCCCATGATGGAGATTTGCCCTACAGCAGCCACGAAGCACCCTATGCCGACCCTAAACCCTCTCCCTACACTGGCCATGAAGCACCCTCCGTCGGCCCTAAAACCTCTGCGTCCGCCGGCTGTGATGCCTCGTCTTCCAATTGTGACGCCCCCTCCACGGGCCGTATACCATCTTCCTTCGCCGACTGCATCGTTGCTTGTCGTAACTCTTGATCTCGTCGCTCCTCCGTCGCATGATATGCCCCGGCCTTCTATTAGTCCTATATAGGTAAGCATTGAGTTCGTTACCATGATTGTTTTCCTTCTTGGATTCACTGAAGCCTATACAACTGTTTGTCAATTCCCAAAAAACATGTATGGGGTGAGTTCACAATTAAAAAAGAATACAAAATGCCTAAATGACCCCAGTGTATGAATTGGTTTGTTTGAAAACAAACTAGCTTGTGTGTTATTTTCTGTATACTCTATTTTGTATTTAGTTTGCTTCGTAGTTCTATACCAGAAATAATGCATGAACCTATGTAAAGTTGCAGAATAGATGGTGGAAGACCCGTGTTTATTTGTTTCTTTACAAACTAATCACAACAACCCATTTGATGTTGCATTATAGATGGAGCAAGAACATGTGCTCAATTATGATTTGGCTTTGCAAGCACATGATTGTAACAATGAAGGACGCCATGATATTGAAATACATCCTCCTCCGATCAACCTAGAAGGCTTCAGTACACCACAAAAAGGAGCTACCAGTGGCCCATTTTGTGTGAGTATCGTCATGATTTCATTTTTTCAAACTTTTCTAACAATTACTAGCGTGTCTGACTAATGGGGCGTTTTACTTTCTAGGGTTCATCATGTATACCTGAATGCGATGTGAACTTAAAGCCAACTGTTGGCATGACATTCGAGAGTATGGAAGAAGTTGAGAAGTTTTACAAGGTTTACGCCCAAAATCTAAGAACCACTTCAAGGTTAGAGAGCGCTAACTCATTCTTCAACCACTTTATTGGTTATAAGCATGCTTTGGTGGAGTTTTGGATTCGTATTGGTACAGCCCTAGAAGAGCAACGTCAAAACGAACTCAAGGCTGACCATGATTGGCTCAATTCCATGCCTCCAGTGATTACAACGTGGGAGATTGAGAAGCATGCGAACATGTACTTCACCCATGAGGTTTTCAAAGCATTTCATAAGGAGGTGCGTGCAGCTAGAGATCATTGCTTGATTGAAAGCATAACATGGGAAGGTGATGTGAAAATAAAGGATGTAGGTGGTGACCGCTCTTCGAAGTGTACAGAAGTTCAATTCAACACATCATCTACGAGTGCTCACTGCTCTTGCATGTTATTTGAGACACGTGGAGTTCCATGCCGACATATCATCATGGTTTTGAGAGGTGCAAAGTTGATCGAGCTCCCTAGCCAGTTCCTTCTAGAAAGGTGGAAGAAAACGGTTAATAGGAGGGCACTATACGATAGCTATGGTAACTTGCTTGAACAGAATGAGAGTAGTTCTTCAGATTTGGCAAAGAGAAAAATGCTTTGTGAGATACACCAAACAGTGGACGATACAATCAGACTAGTCGAACACTCTCCGGAAGAATTAGAAGCATTGAGAAACAGTCTCATTGACATGAAAAGAAATTTATCTCAAAGGGACACTGCCAATAATCCTAGTAGACAAGATGAATTTGAGGTATATATTGGTTGTAGTATGCCTAATGAAGTTGAAATCCATCCACCAACTAATGTGCACACAAAGGGGAGATGGAATAGAATTAAGGGGCACTTAGAAAAGGGTGGATAAGGAAAGCAAAATAAGGATGGAGAAGGGAAGCAAAATAAGAAGGAAAAGGGGAAGAAAAATGTTGCAGGGCCGAAAAAGCCTCGCACATGTAGGACGTGTAAGCAGGTTGGCTTCCATGACGGTCGTCGTTGCCCCAACAAGGACCCAATATCATAAAAGGTAGTTCTCATACACAAAAATATGCTATATTATTCCATAATCCTTCTGTCCATTATAATTGAGTTGTTAATGTCTACTTGCAGATTGTTTTATTTTGATTCGACGCAACCTGGTGCTTTTATTTTTTGAGAGCTGGGGTTTTATCTTTGAGAACTTTCTTTCTTCTACATTTAGAGAAATTCAACTTTATCTTCAAGAGAGACGTATCTAGTTATTTATCTTCTGAAAGGATTGTAAGCTGGCACTGAATTATGTACAATGTCTGCCTGAAGTGTATCTTTGCAATATGAGCAGTCTATTTTCTTCTTGTTGTTATGGTTGAGCACACAAGAATATCCTGGGATCTTAGTTTCCTCTCCGTATGTACTGTTCTGGGATTTTGGTTTATATATGCATGTATCTAAACAATATATCAGGTCATGGCAAGGTCCATTGATTTGGCAATTTAATGCACACAATTCAAATCTACATTCACTTACACACATGAGCTACAGATGTACTGCCACCATGGTTCATACATGCTATGTAGTGCATCAGCAAGTCAGCAACATTCATTGGATCAAGCAGTACTCCGCTTTAGGTGTAGCATCATTTGCACGTTCAATTATGTACAGTGCCTTGCAACATTCAGTGAAGTAAGCAACACCTAGGCTACCAGGTCGCCATCACATCTGAGCAGCGCCAAAGCCGCTTGGTCGCCATTGCATCAGGTCGTCCTCGTGTCAGAGCAGCATCGAGGCCGTCGGGTTAGCGCCCAGGCCGCGAATCTAGTGTAGTAGCGACGCAACTACAGGGTTGCCGTCAGAAGCGTCGATGGCGCCGGTCCGCCGCCAGCTCGCCGTCGCATCGGCGCAACAGGACAACATGGCCGTTGTGCTGATGTCGCGTGGGCGCATGCTGGGTCTCCATCACGTGGGGCAGCACCGGCGGCGGCCTAGAAGGTTGCAGGGTGGACCGCCGCCGTCGCGTGGTGGAGCCGACGACGCGGGGGGGGGGATAAAATAAGGGGTTATCTATTAATATGTGTTTAAGTGGATGGTTACAATCCAACCTTCAATCTGTGCCGTCTTTTCTCAATCTGATGGTCGGTTATGGAATTTTCAGATTTTCACTGGTCGCCCATTTTCACAGGATACTTCGCCTTTTGTTCGATGGGGAAGAATCATGTGAAAATGGGTGACGAGTGAAAACCTGAAAAATTCCATCACGGGCCATCAGATTGAGAAGAGATGGCACGGAGTGGAGGTGGGATTGTAACCATCCACTTAAACACATATTAGCAGATAACTCCCTTATTTTACCCACCATCAGTAGGTCCTTGGACCATGATCATGATCTTTTCCCATGATGGAGATTTGCCCTACAGCAGCCACGAAGCACCATACGCCGGCCCTAAACCGTCTCCCTACACTGGCCATGAAGCACCCTCCGTCAGCCCTAAAACCTCTGCATCCGCCGGCTGTGATGCCCCCTCTTCCAGTCGTGACGCCCCCTCCGCGGGCCGTAAACCATCTGCCTTCGCCGGCTGCATCGTTGCTTGTCGTAACTCTTGATCTCGTCGCTCCTCCGTCGCATGATATGCCCCAGCCTTCTATTAGTCCTGTATAGGTAAGCATTGAGTTTGTTTCCATGATTGTTTTCCTTCCTGGATTCTTACGTTTGAATCATATATGAATATCTCTGTTTGCCAATTCGTCATTACACTGAAGCCTATACAACTGTTTGCCAATTCCGAAAAAAACATGTATGGGGTGAGTTCACAATTAAAAAAGAATACAGAATGCCTAAATGACCCCAGTGTATGAACCGGTTTGTTTGAAAACAAACTAGCTTGTGTGTTATTTTCTGTATACTCTATTTTGTATTTATTTGGCTTCATACTTTTGTACCAGAAATAATGCACCGACCTATGTAAAGTTGCAGAATAGATGGTGGAAGACCCGTGTTTATTTTGTTTCTGTACAAACTAATCACGACAACCCATTTGATGTTGCATTATAGATGGAGCAAGAACATGTGCACAATTCTGATTTGGCTTTGCAAACACAGGATTGTAACAATGAAAGACGCCATGATATTGAAATACATCCTTCCCCGATCAATGTAGAAGGCTTCAGTACACCACAAAAAGGAGCTACCAACGGCCCATTTTGTGTGAGTATCATCATGATTTCATTTTTTCAAACTTCTCTAATAATTACTAACTTGTGTGACTCATGGGGCGTTTTACTTTCTAGGGTTCATCATGTATACCTGAATGCGATGTGAACTTAAAGCCAGCTGTTGGCATGACATTCGAGAGTATGGAAGAAGTTGAGAAGTTTTACAAGGTTTACGCCGACAATCTAAGAACCACTTCAAGGTTAGAGAGTGCTAACTCATTCTTCAACCACTTTATTGGTTATAAGCTTCAGATTGGTACATCCCTAGAAGAGCAACGTCAAAACGAACTCAAGGCTGACCATGATGGCCTCAATTCCATGCCTCCAGTGATTACATCGTGGGAGATTGAGAAGCATGCGAGCATGTACTTCACCCATGATGTTTTCAAAGCATTTCAGAAGGAGGTGCATGCAGCTAGAGATCATTGTTTGATTGAAATCATAAGACATGAAGGTGATGTGAAAACAACGGTTGTAGGTGGTGACCGCTCTTCGAAGTGTAGAGAAGTTCAATTCAACACATCATCTAAGAGTGCTCACTGCTCTTACATGTTATTTGAGACACATGGAGTTCCATGCCGACATATCATCATGGTTTTGAGAGGTGCAAAGTTGATCGAGCTCCCTAGCCAGTTCCTTCTAGAAAGGTGGAAGAAAACGGTTAATGGGAGGACACTATACGATAGCTATGGTAACTTGCTTGAAGAGAATGAGAGTAGTTCTTTAGATTTGGCAAAGAGAAAAATGCTTTGTGAGATACACCAAATAGTGGATGATACAATCAGGATGGCTGAACACTCTCCGGAAGAATTAGAAGCATTGAGAAACAGTCTCATTGACATGAAAAGAAATTTATTTCAAAGGGTTACTGCCAATAATCCTAGTAGACAAGATGAATTTGAGGCATATATTGGTTGTAGTATGCCTAATGAAGTTGAAATCCATCCACCAACTGATGTCCACACAAAGGGGAGATGCAAAAGAATTAAGGGGCACTTAGACAAGGGTGGATAAGGGAATCAAAATAAAGATGGAGGAGGGAAGCAAAATAAGAAGGAAAAGGGGAACAAAAATATGTAGGGCCGAAAAAGCCTCGCAAATGTAGGACGTGTAAGCAGGTTGGCTTCCATGACAGTTGTCGTTGTCCCAACAAGGACCGAGTATCATAAAAGGTAGTTCTCATACACAAAAATATGCTATATTATTCCATAATCCTTCTTCCCATTATAATTGGGTTGTTCATGTCTACTTGCAGGTTGTTTTCTTTTGATTCGACGCAACCTGGTGCTTTTATTTGTTGAGAGCTGGGGTTTTATCTTTGAGAACTTCCTTTCTTCTACAGTTAGAGAAATTCAACTTTATCTTCAAGAGAGATATATCTAGTTATTTAGCTTCTGAAAGGATTGTAAGCTGGCACTGAATTATGTACAATGTCTGCCTGAAGTGTATCTTTGCAATATGAGCAGTCTATTTTCTTTTTGTTGTTATGGTTGAGGATACAAGAATATCCTGGGATTTTAGTTTCCTCTCCGTATGTGCTGTTCTGGGATTTTGGTTTATATACGCATGTATCTAAACAGTATATCAGGTCATGGCAAGGTCCATTGATTTGGCAATTTAACGCACGCAATTCAAATCTACATTTACTTACACACACATGAGCTACAAATGTACTGCCACCATGGTTCATACATGCTATGTAGTGCATCAGCAAGTCAGCAACATTCATTGGATCAAGCAGTACTCTGCTTCAGGTGTAGCATCATTTGCACATTCAGTTATGTATAGTGCCTTGCAACATTCAGTGTAGTAAGCAACGCCTAGGCTACCAGGTCGCCATCACATCTGAGCAGCGCCAAGGCCGCTTGGTCGCCATTTGCATCGGGTCGTCCTCACGTCAGAGCAGCATCGAGGCCGTCGGGTTAGCGCCCAGGCCACCGAGTCCCAATCCAGTGCAGTAGCGTCGCAACTACAGGGTCGACGTCGCATACGGACATAGAAAGGATGCTAGCTCGTCATCAAGTGTAGAAGCGCCAATGGCACCCGTCCGCCGCCAGCTCGCCGTAGCATCGGCGCAACACGACAGTGTGGGCGCTGCGTTGATGTCACGTGGGCGCATGCTGGGTGTCCATCACGTGAGGGCAGCACCGGCGGCGGCCTAGAAGGTTGCGGGGTGGACCGCCGCCGGCGCGTGGTGGAGCCGACGGCGCGGGGGGCAGGGGATAAAATAAGGGGATTATCCGTTAATATGTGTTTAAGTGGATGGTTACAATCCCACCTCCAATTCATGTCGTCTTTTCTCAATCTGATGGTCGGTTATGAAATTTTCAGATTTTCACTGGTCGCCCATTTTCACAGGATATTTCGCCTTCTTCGATTTGTTGAAATCTGTTTGAAATTATATGCGGGCCCAATTGGATGGGTGTCTTTCACAACGATGTCCGTGAACGGATCCCTATCGATTCGATACAGTGTCGGATTTAAAGATTAGCGTTGAAGATGCCCTTACCTAACAACAAACAATCTAGTTCGACCTCATCCTCTGGCCGCCGTCCGTCGCTGTCTCGCCGCTGCCACGGGCACGTACACGTCGACGGCGTTGGCGGCCGTTGGGTCGGAGCGGTCTAGGTAGAGCTGGTTGTGCAGAGCGGGCGGTGATGTAATCACGAGAGCACGGGACCGACGTAATCGGCGTCACCACCGCAACAGCAGCCCACGAGACCGAGGCAAATGCGATGCATCACCGCGACAGCAACAACAACAAGTAGTCAGTCAACTGCTACCGCATTCACAGCTACGAGATCCAATCCATGCCAGTACCACCACATGAAATTTTAGTATTTCCCATCTTGGTACGGCACGGTCTTGTCCTGCGCCCCACCGTCAGTTCATCGAGAAGGCACATCGGTCCGTCAGGAACCTCGTCCTCCTTGCTGCCTGCCCTGCCCTACCCTGCAGGACGCGGCGGCAGCATGGCCAGCCGCGGCCAAGTGTGGACACGGTAGCTGCGTGGCGTGACGTTGGCGTTGCGGAGTCCGGCCACCCGTAGCGACGCATCGTGTGCGGTGCGGATGTGGGCACCGGCATCGGCATGGACCCCCGTCCGCACCTTTCCTTCCGTCGCGGAATCCTCCAGGTCAGGTCCCGGCTCTATGCGCGAGCAGGCGCAGCCGCCGGAGAGAACCGTCCCGTCCGTGTCAAGCACAAAACAACGGGTGCTCGTGTCGTGTAGCCCTCTGCGCCCACTCGCTTGTTTTTTTTACGTGGTATAATCATCGTCGAAAAATCTGAAATATGTTCAAAAATATGAAGGTATCGATGTTAAATCTACGATTTAAACTTTGATGGACTTGAGATATCATTGTTCATGAGCTCATCCAATCACAGATTAGTCCACGTTCACTCGCCTGTTTTGCAGATGATGCAAGTGCGGTCTTTATCTTGACATTTGTTGCTAAGGTTGAGAGGGCCTTGATGGTGTCGAGTTAGTAGAAGCGAGATTTATTCGCATCATGCAAGGGGCCATTTAAAATATCACTGGGCGCAAAAGAGTCGGATCGAGTCTAGCCTACTAGGCCGAGACACGGGCATATACATGCTTCTTCGCAAGAAAAAGAAACTAAGACTAGCCTGTGTTCATGTGGCCCTTTAGCAAATGAGATTTTCTAATTTACAATAGAACATTTGATGCATCTTGAAAAATAAAAAGATGTTCAGTTATATATGCATTAATAATAAATTTAATAGAAATATAAGATGTAATTCCTGTGAAAATTTTCATTTAGTTTCGTACAATTTGTGGTTTTGTGTATGTATAACAAGTTAACAAAATATTCGTGTTACTCCATTTCGAAAAACCAAAATATTCATGACACTAGTGAAAAGTATGTCATAGGATCACGAAGAAAAATGTATATTGTTTCCATATTATACAAAAAATATATTTCAGGCTGATTTGAGATTTTTTGTGCATTTCAAAACTTATTGTCCCCGACTGTAAAAACTATCTAAATATACTAGACAAAGATTATTGTCAAAGCAAAATGTGCACATACGTAGATAATTAACAATCACGACCAAAACAATTCTCACCTACTTCACAAAGTGTTTGTAAAGAAAATATAAACATGAAAATAAATAAATTAAAAAATAATATATAAAAACAAAGAAAAGGTAAGGAAATATAGACCTGATTTTTTAAAGTAAAGTACACATAAAAGATAATAGTTACATTTTTTAAAAGGAGAGAAAGGAAGAAAACAACTACAGACAAAGGGAAAAGAATATCCCACTATTGTGCTGGCCCAACTGGCCTATTTGAGTTTTAGTAAAGCTAGCTATGATGACCTTTCCTGAAAAAACATCAGAATATCACTCACAAAAATCAAGAGTGAATCTGACATTCAGTATTTAATGCTTACGGCGTCAAATTGACACACAGGAAAAGTGTAAGGAAGGGCCAGTCCAATTAGTTTCTACAAGACTCCGTCTCCAGATTTTCTGAACCTCGTTGGTTTCGATACTCTTTATTTCCGGTTTCGGGATCGTTCTAGAAAGTCCATTTTGTTTCCTTTTTTATTTTTCTTATTTTTACTTTTATTTCAAAATAGTTCATAGTTTCAACGAATATTTCTAAAATTTTGAAAAAGTTTAGAAGTTTTTAAAAACGGTCAAACATTAAAAGAATGTTTACCGATTTAAAACAATATTTCGAATGAAATGTTCTCAATTCCATAAAAAGTTTGATTTTGTTTTCAAAAAACCTAAACTTGGGAAAAGTGTTTTTGTTTCAAAAAATCATGTTGTTTCCAAAAATGTTGTCAATTTTTCAAATCCATTAACCTTTCTAAAATATATCTTCACTCTTATAAACATTCAAGTTTTCAAACCTAATGAAAAAAACCTGGCAACCAAAATGAACTGAAAATGTAGCATAACTCGCTCAGGCAGCTTATGCTAATATGAGTCCGCCTTGTGGTGATAGCGAGACAAAGTAACGGCCTTGCGCCAAATAGCAGGTCCCCACGAATTTATGGGGAGGGATGTCTCGCAGGAACTACCTATTAAATTTATATGATCTTGATGAAGACTCATGGTTTTTTCCAAATAGTGTAGGGTGATGTGTCTGAATTTTTCTTGTGTTTTGTGCTGTTATTAATTCCTTTTTTCTATTAAGTGCTTTTTGTCTACTTCTGTATATTCTTTTAAATCTATAGTCATGTCAATTTCATGTCTTGAAAAATAAATATTCACAGAGCAATCGTTTGTCAAAGACTCGTTTCACAGAAACAAAATACACCTTGCTATTTGAATTGATATAACTAGAACTAAAATGTATTAACATGTCTGAAAGGCGAAGAATACATCACTACATGTCCATCACCTACTCTCGTTTGAAAAAAAACCAACGATAATGTTCTAGCTAGATCACTATTAAATAATCTCCAATGTGAAATTTTGACCATTCTGTCTTACACGGATATGTTGGTCACAGTTTTATAATATTATAACAAAAAAATCCTGAAAAATTCAATGATATTGCTTTCACCTACACAATCTTAACAATGCTATACACAATGTCAGACATAGTGGGTGAAGTTCAGACTATAGGACGACATATATTTCGAGAGAAAGCCGAAAGCGAATCTGGCATTCCTTATTATCCTTGCTGATCGCCTTCTTATTGCTCACCAAAGTCAATCGCGAATCTGGCATTCCTTATTTAACGCCCAGTGCCTTAAATTGCTGCAGAAACACACATGAAAACGCTAGGATGGGCCTGCCCAATGAATTTTGAAAAACCCTATTTTTAGGATATTAAGAACTTCTAGAACCGGTCATGTTTATTGCCAGGTTTGGGATTGTTCGTTTAAATTTTTCCTTTTCGTTTTCGTTTTCCTTTTTATTTTTTTATTAGTTGAAAATAGTCCACTGTCTCAACAAATATTCTTATTCTTTCAGAACTGTTAAAAATGGATATTAAAAAATGGTCAAAAATTTAAAAATATTTTTCAAACCTTTTAATTGCTCTCACATATTAGTAAATGTTATTATTTTCTTGAAAATAATCGAAATTGTCTAAAAAATATATTTTCCAAAAGTTGTTCTTGTTTTTGCAAAAAAAGCTTCACATTTTTAAAATGAAGCTCACTTAAAAAATCATGTATTTTTATAAACCAAATGGCAAACGTAAAAATATCAAGATAAATAAAAATCCTTAGCGGTCAAATTTGACGAAAAACATGCATCACGGGGGAGACTAGTATAGGATCAGCCATTTAGGTGAGATTGTAAGATCAACCCAAACATTTCATATTTAGACGATCCAAATAATCTGAAAAAACTATACAACATACCTGTGAGGTATGTCTACAACTTCAAAACAAAATTGGCTCAAAATTCGATCTACAATTAGAGATTCAAAAAAGGCAAATTCGACTATGAATAGTGTCAGCTTTTGAGGTGAATAGTATTTGACACTATTCACATCTGATTTTGTCTTTTTTGGTCCTCCAAGTGTAGTTCAAATTAGGAGCTGAAACTTTTTGAGCTTCTACATCACACATGAATGTGTCTCTCCAATTTTTTTTCCAGAATTTTGGAACACATGTTGTATCTTCTAAATTTTTGATCTCATTGATCTCACATCAGGACATATCCTATACAGGTCCCCCCCCCCCCTCCCTACATCGCTCGCTCCAGCAGTTTATGCTAAAATGGGCCGGCCCAATTGAGATGACCTGTGTGCTTCACCGTCCTATTCATTCACTTGCATCAAAGGATGTTAAAAAAAGGCACTTGCATCAAATAGGAGGTCCGCAAGAATGTATGTTGGGGGACATCATAGAGGAATGGGCAACTAAATTTATATGGTCTTGATGATGACTTGATGGTTTTCCAAATATACTAAAGGGAGGTGTCTCATTTTTCTTGTGTTTGGTGATGCTTTTAATCTTTTTTTTCCTTTTAGTGTTTCTTTTGTCTACTTTTGGGTATACTTTTGAATCTTGTCCATCAAATTTTATATCTTTCAAAACACATATTAACAGAGTAATTGTTTGTCAAAGACCCGTTTCACCAAAACAAAATACATTTTACCTTTAGAAATTGATATAACTAGATTTAATAAATGTTTTTAAATACCAAAAGGCCAAGAGTAAATTTTCGCCTAGTCTCATTTGAAAAAACCCAATGATAACGTGCTAGCTAAAGCACTACAAAATTATTTCTAACATGAATTTTCGACCATTCCCTGTCACCCAAATATGTTAGTCAAAGTTTTAAATTACATTATCACAAAAATATATTTTCATGATAAATATAATGATATTGTTTAAACCAACATAATCTTAACATTTCTATACACAATGTAAGTCATAGTTGGTGAAGTTCATATCTAAGCTGATTACACAAGTCAATGCCTATTGTTCATTGTCTATATTGCATTTTCTGCGGAAAATGTTTAGTCATCTGCGAAACCTCCTTTTTTCAAACCATGAAAGAGAGCTGCATGTATTAATTAGATGGAAGTAAGAGTACAATGGCAAAGATGTCACCACTGTTACAGCGCAAAAGATGTCACCACCGTTACACCACAATCATAAACAATAACAAACAACCTAAAGTCAATGACACAAGCATCGATGACCAACAACTTCAGAGACCCCAGGATGCTAGAAAGCATAGACCATACACCAAAGAAACTTGCAGCCTATGAAAGCAACGACCATGCCAACATAAGTGTGATCGCTCCGCGACGATATCCACTCTCATCCTGAAGAGAATCTGATTAGCAACAGGCAAACGTCGGGACGAAGATGACATCGACAACACGAGAAGCAAACTTACACCACGGAGATAAGATGACAAAATGGACGAAACACTTCACCAAAAATAGAATTACCTAGTCAGCAAAAGCCAAGCCGCTAGAGAGAAGGAATGCCCAATGGAGTGAGATCAACCCGACGACACGAGTTCGAAGCTAAGGACAAGAGATGGGGAAAACCGCATTACCCGCAAGGACTAGCCCTGACCAAACCTTGGAGAATGAGCTTGAGGGGGGGGGGGGTCCAGATCATGATGGAGGACCGAACAGGGGTCACCTAGATCCGATCGAAGGACGACACCGCGCCGAGCTCTACATTGGACGCGGGCATGTGTAAACTCAATTATACTCACCCATGCATTATATGGTAATTGACGTGGCCTCTATTGTTTCAAAAAATAGTAAGGCCTCCTTTGATTTGTAGGCAGTGACGGACCTAGAAATTTAAGTTAGCCGGGACGAACATGTTTGGACAAAAAAATGCGAATGTTTTCAACACAGTAAATGGCCTCGAAAGATTCAACTACTAATTAAGAACATGGAAAATTATACTCTATATAGAAAAAACATCTGAGAAACTACTAACATGTCTCTTGTTGTTGAAAAATAGAAAATGAGCCTTTCCCAGCTAACTAAAGCCCACAAAGTCCAGCCGTCTAGGCCCATCTTTTATTTATTCTTCCTCAGGAACATAGCGGGAGCAACTAGTTAGCGAGCGCTCCCTCACAAACATTCCAGTGATCGTTTCCATGGGCCACCACTTGGTGCGTTCTCAGTCGCCACCACATGTCGCGCTTTGAGCATTTCCTTCGGACTTTGTTTTTTTTTTCGCAGGTGTTTTCGTCTTTTTGGAGTGGGTTTTTTTCTGAATTTTTTTGGTGTTCCGGTTTTCCACCGATCTTTCGTAGCTTTTGGGCCGAAAAAAATTCAAAAAAGCAAAAAAACCGTGTTTTTTGTTTTTCTTTACACGAAAAAACGCATTTTTTTCGAGAGCCACGGTTTTGCATTCGCGAGAGGCACGGTTTTGCCTTCGCGAGAGGCATGACCGTGCCTCTCGGAAAGGAAAAAAACTGCGTTTTCTGTTTTTTTTATGAGAGGCACGGTTTTGCCTCCGCGAAAGACACGGGTTTGTCTTCGCGAGAGACACAGCCATGCCTCTCGGAAAGGGAAAAATGCATTTTTTGTTCTCTTTTTTTCCGCGAGAGGCACGATCGTGCCTCCTCCGAAAGAGAAAAAAACGTGTTTTCTGCTCTATTTTTTTCCGCGAGAGGCACGGCCCGTGCCTCTCGAAAAAAGAAACGTGTTTTTCGTTTTGTTTTCTATCGCGTGAGGCATGATTTTTCGTCTGTTGGTGAAAACGGTTCGAGATTTGGACGCACGGTTTAGGAGCTAAGCAGGGTACCCTGCTCCACATCGGGAGAGCCGGGGCGACCGCCCCTGCTCGCCCCAATTGTAGGTTCGCCACTGTTTGTAGGAATTATATGTGATAGGATTTCAATAGGAATATTTCCTTTAGTGTTTCATGGTTTGTAGGAATATAATTATATTTCTACGAAGGAATTCTTCCTGTTCTTCATGTTCAATAGGAAAATAAATATTAGTCTAGACTCAATAAAAAAAAAAATCTTATGATGCGAACCAAATGACATGTATTTTTGTATTCTATTTGAAATACATGTCATCTTATTTCTTATGATTTTTTTATTAAATGAACCGAAGGAGTTCTAATTGTTGAACATGTTTTCCATGGCACACAACTGAACAATAAGTTTGCTTGCAAAAAATATTCAATAAAATGCAAATAAAGCGTTCTTTAAAACACATGAACAATAAAACTGGAATGATTCCAATATGCAGACACACATACACGATACCTATATGCTGCTTGCAGCATTTCAGAGGTCAGCACATGCACACTACATGGCACTTATTAGATACTAGATGGGAGTAACATCTGAAAGGCACTTTCCCATCTGGAAGCAGCTTCTTCAGTTGATGATTCCATGATTTCCACTGTCGCCGGCGTTTTTCCACTCTGTGGCAAGGTGCAACAACGCTGTTCTTGACTCGCCACCATCGTCCAGCGCCTCCTTCGCCTGCCGCATGGCCGCGAGCGTCCGCTGCCGGAGCTCCCGCCCACCATCGGACTCAATCAGCCACCTCACCTTCGCCGCCACCTCCCGGGCTTCCACCATTTCTTTGTCGTACCCTTCCATGGTCACTGCCAGCTGCATCTCCTCGACCAAGAACACCTTGTTCATGCGCTGCTCGGCGTACAGAGGCCACGCCAGCATCGGCACGCCCGCCATGACTGCTTCAAGCACCGAGTTCCATCCGCAGTGCGTCACGAACCCGCCCACCGCGCCGTGCGCCAGCACTTCCCGCTGCGGGGCCCACGACATGACAACCAGTCCCCTCTCCTTGGTCCGGTGCAGGAAGCCCTTTGGAAAGAGCGCGTCGAGGTCGTCGGCCGGCTGGTGCTCGCGCCGGACAACCCACAAGAAGCGTTGCCCACTCGTCTCCAGCCCCGCCGCCATCTGCTGGATCTGCTCCGCGCTGAACCGGCCCAGGCTACCGAAACAGAGAAATACCACACTGGCCTTCGGCTGGCCATCGAGCCATGCGAGGCACTCGTGGCGCTCCGCCCCGGCCTCCTCGGGCTTTATCAGTGGCCCTATGCAGTATAACGGAGGCGTTTGCCGTCCGCGGTACGTACAGAGGCCGGAGACAATGGCGTCAGTAGCGCGCGGCTCCAAGGAGCGGCAGCTATTGACAATAAGGCCCTGCGAATTGCACAGCCGTTCGGACAATTCCACGAAAAACTTACTGCTCAAGCTGTTGCGATGCAGGAGAAACGCGGGGAGGTGATCTACGGGAATCGGTGGCACTCCCGGGGCGCGCAGAAATTCACCGGCGAGGTCTCGGAAGCTGAGAGCGGTGGTCTGCTCATCGATGACTGGCTTGTGGAGACTGAAGGCGAGGCAGGCGGTGCAAGTGGTGAGGAAGAAGTAGGTCGGAATGCAGAGCTCGGCGCCGACGTCAAGGGCGCCGCCGCAGAAGGAATCGATGACGAGAGCGACCGGGGCCGGGGTGGTGGAGCGTAGCAAATCACAGAGGTTGGGGATGGAGGCGCGTGCGCGCCCAACAATCTTATCCTCGTCACTCCCCCCGGGGCACACGTTGGAGGGGAGAGTGGCACGGGGGAGATAGTGGAAGGACAGCGACGGGTTGGCGGCCCCGATGCCCGCGAGGAACGGGACACCGGCGCCGTGACTATCATCATCTTCCCCGGCGAAGACGACGGTGACCTCGAGGCCCTGCGCCACGAGTAGCTTGGCAAGCTCCACGGTGGGGAACAGGTGGCCCGGCATCCCCGGCGGAGTGTAGATGACAGCCATCTTCTTTGGATTGCTCTCGTCCAGGCTAGAACTGTTTTGGATTGTCATTCCGGAAAGTGGAAAACACGCGCGAGAAGACGACGGGATGGCGCTCGATCGTCTCGCGTTGCCTGAGGACTGCTCGTCGGGACGGGCCTCACTGCACGTATAAATACTGGCGCTACGTGCAGTGACGTGGACACAGCTATGTACAGTGAAGCCGGGACCTGGGATCGTATGCATGCCTTTACACACAGCTATGTACAGAGGCTGGAAATTAAGAAGTTACTAATTTTTTTTGTTTCTTTCAGAAAACAAGTTAATGAGTTGAGGTCATACATGACGTGTTCAATCGGTCGGTGCTGGCCATCCATCATCGCACAAAGTCATATGGGCCGTCCGAGCGCAGCCCAACAACAATTTTTTATATCCATTTGTAAAATAAATGGCAGAACCTCCCCTAGGCGAAAGACCTAGGGTTTCAACATCTTCCGGCGGCGAACGCCGGAATCTATCCTTTCGCCTCATCAAACCCTCGCTGGCCCTCTGGACTCGGGCTGATTCAGGGGGGTCCAGGTGACCTACTCTAGGGTGCTGGCAGGAAAGACCGGGGAGGGGGGGGGTTAACTTTTTCACGTTTCAAGATCTGGTCAGCGGTGATGGCTAAAAACTCAAGTTCCTAGAGGAGGCAGGGCAAGGAGACAACAGAGGAACTGTTGGCCCGACTAACACTGCAGGAGGAAGAATAAAATGACTTCATCTGGGAGGAGGAGTTGTTGGATATGATGGAACCGGTGAAGTGGCTAGCGATTGCCTGAGTCCACACTTCGAGGACTTTCAGCCCTAATGCGTTGTATGGGGATATGCGTGCGGCATGGAACCCTGCAAAAGCAAGTGACTTGGAGGAAGATCAAGGACAACCTGTTCACGACGCTCCCCACAAAAAAAAACATGTTCACGATGCAATTCGGTTGTTTGGGGGATTGGAACAAGGCAATGCTCGAGGGTCCTTGGTTTTTCAGGGAACAAGCTGTGATCATGCAAGAATATGATGGTTTTAAAAACCCTGAAACTTTCAAACTTGATAAGCTATCTGCCTGGGCGCAAACCCACCGTTTGCTGGACAAGTCCCTGATTGAACTAGCTGTGAAGGGCTTGGCGTCTAGAATTTGAGAGGTGAAGGAGATGCAACTGAAGTTGCCTGCAGGCTTTTTTGGAGAATTCGTGAGGGTGAAGGTGAAGATAGACATCAATGGCAAGATTAAGTGTTTTGTTACTGCCAAGAAGGGAAGAGAGGGTGAAGTACCAGGTGAAATATGAGAAACTACCCACATTCTGCTACAACTGTGGCCAGTTTGGGCACTTGCATGAAGAATGTGGAGATGGAGAGAATGATGAATCTAGTTCTATGTGGGGTGATTTACTTTTTGCTTATAATGTACGTTTCAAGCAGGTGGGGCGCGGAAGCTATGCACCGCAACGAGGAAGAGGAGGACAATGGACAAGGGGCCGAGGAAGAGGAAGGGAACCTTACAACCCTAACAAGAGTTGGTGTTTCAACGCGTGACAACAACATGTTGGAAATATGCCCTAGAGGCAATAATAAAATGGTCATTATTGTATTTCCTAGTTCATGATAATTGTCTGTTATTCATGCTATAATTGTGTTAACCGGAAACCGTAATGCATGTGTGAATACATAGACCACAACGTGTCCCTAGTGAGCCTCTAGTTGGCTAGCTCGTTGATCAATAGATGGTCACGGTTTCATGACCATGGACATTGGATGTCGTTGATAACGGGATCACATCATTAGGAGAATGATGTGATGGACAAGACCCAATCCTAAGCATAGCACAAGATCGTGTAGTTCGTTTGCTAAAGCTTTTCAATGTCAAGTGTCGTTTCCTTAGACCATGAGATTGTGTAACTCCCGGATACCGTAGGAATGCTTTGGGTGTGCCAAACGTCACAACGTAACTGGGTGGCTATAAAGGTACGCTACGGGTATCTCCGAAAGTGTCTGTTGGGTTGACACGAATCGAGACTGGGATTTGTCACTCCGTGTGACGGAGAGGTATCTCTGGGCCCACTCGGTAAGACATCATCATTGTGAGCTCAATGTGACTAAGGAGTTAGTCACGGGATGATGTATTACGGAACGAGTAAAGAGACTTGCCGGTAACGATATTGAACAAGGTATGGGGATACCGACGATCGAATCTCGGGCAAGTTCCATACCGATAGACAAAGGGAATTGTATACGGGATTGATTGAATCCTTGACATCGTGGTTCATCCGATGAGATCATCGTGGAGTACGTGGGAGCCAACATGGGTATCCAGATCCCGCTGTTGGTTATTGACCGGAGAGGTGTCTCGGTCATGTCTACGTGTCTCCCGAACCCGTAGTGTCTACACACTTAAGGTTTGATGACGCTAGGGTTATAAGGAAATAGTGTACGTGGTTACCGAAGGTTTTTCGGAGTCCCGGATGAGATCCCGGACGTCACGAGGAGTCCCGGAATGGTCCGGAGACGAAGATTGATATATAGGAAGTGAGGTTTTGGATACCGAAAGTGTTCCGGGTGTCTTCGGTAGTGTACCGGGACCAGCGGAAGGGTTCCGGGGGTCCACCAAGTGGGACCACCTGCCCCGGAAGGTTCCATGGGCCAAGAGTGGGAGGGAGCCAGCCCCTAGGTGGGCTGGTGCGCCTCCCACCCCAGCCCAAGGCGCAGCAAGGGTGGAGGGGGCAAACCCTAGGCTTAGATGGGCCTTAAGGCCCACCCTAGGGTGCCTCCACCTTTCCCTGACCTGGCCGCCGGCCAGATGCCATCTGGTGGCTGCCGCCAGCCCCTAGGGTGGACCCTAGGGTGCAGCACCTCTCCTCCCCTTCCCCTATATATAGTGGAGGTATTTGGGGCTGCACAACACACGAGTTCATCTCCTCCCTGGTGCAGCCCTACTCCTCCCTCTACTCGTTCTCCGTAGTGCTTAGCGAAGCTCTGCCGGAGTACCACGCAGCTCCACCACCACCACGCCTTCGTGTTGCCGGAGCTCTCCCTCAACCTCTCCTCCCTCCTTGCTGGATCAAGGCGTAGGAGACGTCACCGGGCTGCACGTGTGTTGAACGCGAAGGTGCCGTTCGTTCGGCACTTGATCGGATCTACCGCGATCAGAATCGCTGCGAGTACGACTCCATCAACCGCGTTCTAGCAACGCTTCCGCTTAGCGATCTTCAAAGGTATGAAGATTCAATATCTCCCCGCTCGTTTGCTGGTTTCTCCATAGATAGATCTTGGTGACACGTAGGAAAATTTTGATTTACTACTACGTCTCCCAACAGTGGCATCATGAGCTAGGTCTATGCGTAGAATCTATGCACGAGTAGAACACAAAGCAGTTGTGGGCGTCGATTTTGTTAATATGCTTGCCGTTACTAGTCTTATCTTGATTCGACGGTATTGTGGGATGAAGCGTCCCGGACCAACCTTACACGTACGCTTACGTGAGACCGGTTCCACCGCCTGACATGCACTAGTTGCATAAGGTGGCTAGCGGGTGTCTGTCTCTCCCACCTTAGTCGGATTGGATTCGATGAAAAGGGTCCTTATGAAGGGTAAATAGCAATTGGCATATCACGTTGTGGTTTTGGCGTAGGTAAGAAACGTTCTTGCTAGAAACCTATAGCAACCACGTAAAAACTTGCAACTACAAATTAGAGAACGTCTAACTTGTTTTTTGTAGCATATGCCTTGTGATGTGATATGGCCAGAAGGATGTGATGTGATGCATTGTGAAGTATGAGATTGATCATGTTCTTGTAATAGGGTTCACGACTTGCATGTCGATGACTATGACAACCGGCAGGAGCCATAGGAGTTGTCTTATATTATTGTATGACCTGCGTGTCAATCATAAACGCCATGTAATTACTTTACTTTATTGCTAAGGGTTAGCCATAGTAGTAGAAGTAATAGTTGGCGAGACAACTTCATGAAGACACAATGATGGAGATCATGATGATGGAGATCATGGTGTCGTGCCGGTGACAATGATGATCATCGTGCCCGAAGATGGAGATCATAGGAGCAAGATGATATTGGCCATATCATGTCACTATATTGATTGCATGTGATGTTTATCATGTTTACATCTTATTTGCTTAGAACGACGGTAGTAAATAAGATGATCTCTCAATAAAATTTCAAGAGAAGTGTTCACCCTAGCTGTGCACCGTTGCTAAGGATCGTTGTTCCGAAGCACCACGTGATGATCGGGTGTGATAGGTTCTAACGTTCGCATACAACGGGTGTAAGCCAGATTTACACACGCGAAACACTTAGGTTGACTTGATGAGCCTAGCATGTACAGACATGGCCTCGGAACACGGAAGACCGAAAGGTCGAACATGAGTCGTATAGAAGATACGATCAACATGAAGATGTTCACCATGGATGACTAGTCTGTCTCACGTGATGATCAGACATGGGCTAGTTGACATGGATCATGTATCACTTGGATGACTAGAGAGATGTCTATCTAAGTGGGAGTTCATTGAATAATATGATTATGTGAACTTAATTATCATGAACTTAGTCTAAAATTGCCTTTAATATCTATATTGTAGATCCAATGGCCAACACAAATGTCAACCTCAATTTCAACGCGTTCCTAGAGAAAACCAAGCTGAAAGACGATGGAAGCAACTATGCGGACTGGGTCCGTGGCTTGAGGATCATCCTCATAGCTTCCAAGAAACTGTATGTCCTTGATGCACCGCTAGGTGACCCACCCCTTCTCCCAGCAGAACAAGACGTTGTGAACGCTTGGCATTCTCGCTGCGATGACTACTCCCTTGTTCAGTGCGGCATGCTTTACAGTTTAGAACCAGGGCTCCAAAAGCGTTTTGAGCAACATGGAGCATATGAGATGTTCCAAGAGCTGAAACTGGTATTTCAAGCTCATGCCCGGATCGAGAGATATGAAGTCTCCGACAAGTTCTTTAGTTGTAAGATGGAGGAGAACAGTTCTGTCAGTGAGCACATCCTCAAGATGTCTGGGCTTCACAACCGCTTGACTCAGCTGGGAGTTAACATCCCGGATGACTCAATCATTGACAGAATCCTCCAGTCGCTTCCACCTAGCTACAAGAGCTTTGTGATGAACTACAACATGCAGGGGATGGAGAAGTCCATTCCTGAGTTGTACTCGATGCTGAAATCAGCAGAGATCGAGATAAGAAAGGAACATCAAGTGTTGATGGTAAACAAGACCACTAGTTTCAAGAAAGGCAAGGGTAAGAAGAACTTCAAGAAGGACGGCAAAGCTGTTGCCGCGCCCGGTAAGCAAGTTGTCGGGAAGAAGAAGAACAAGAATGGACCCAAGCCTGAGACTGAGTGTTTCTATTGTAAGGGTACCGGTCACTGGAAGCGGAACTGCCCCAAGTACTTAGCGGATAAGAAGTACGGCAACATTAAAGGTATATGTGATATACTTGTTATTGATGTGTACTTGACCAGCGCACGTAGTAGCTCCTGGGTATTTGATACCGGTG
This sequence comes from Hordeum marinum, assembly GCA_022496015.1. NCBI lineage: Eukaryota > Viridiplantae > Streptophyta > Magnoliopsida > Poales > Poaceae > Hordeum > Hordeum marinum. The sequence goes on from CM039673.1 coordinate 498,205,133, forward strand.
CAGTTGCTCACATTTGTAACTCCAAGCAGGAGTTGCGGAATAAGCGGAGGCTGGCCAAGGACGAGGTGACGATGCGCGTCGGGAATGGTTCCAAGGTCGATGTGATCGCCGTCGACACGCTACCTCTACATCTACCTTCGGATTAGTTTTAAACCTTAATAATTGTTATTTAGTACCAGCTTTGAGCATGAACATTGTATCTGGATCTCGCTTGATGCGAGATGGCTACTCATTTAAATCCGAGAATAATGGTTGTTCTATTTATATGAGAGAAATGTTTTATGCTCATGCCCCGCTGGTCAATGGTTTATTTTTGATGAATCTCAAACGTGATGTTACACATGTCCATAGTGTGAGTACCAAAAAGTGTAAAGTTGATAACGATAGTCCCACTTACATGTGGCACTTCCGTCTTGGCCATCTTGGTGTCAAACGCATGAAGAAGCTCCATGTTGATGGACTTTTGGAGTCACTTGATTTCGAATCATTTGACACATGCGAACCATGCCTCATGGGCAAGATGACCAAGACTCCGTTCTCTGGAACAATGGAGCGAGCAACTGACTTGTTGGAGATAATACGTACCGATGTATGCGGTCCAATGAGTGTCGAGGCTCGCGGTGGCTACCGTTATGTTCTCACCCTCACTGATGCTTGAGCAGATATGGGTATGTCTACTTAATGAAACACAAGTCTGAAACCTTTGAAAGGTTCAAGGAATTTTAGAGTGAGGTCGAGAATCAACGTGACAGGAAAACAAAATGCCTACGATCTGATCGTGGCGGAGAATATTTAAGTCACGAGTTTGGCACGCACCTTAGGAAATGTGGAATTGTTTCACAGCTCATGCCGCCCGGCACACCTCAGCGAAATGGTGTGTCTGAACATCGTAATCGCACTCTATTAGATATGGTGCGATCTATGATGTCTCTTACCGACTTACCGCTATCATTTTGGGGATATGCATTAGAGACTGCCGCATTCACTTTAAATAGGGCACCGTGTAAATCCGTTGAGACGACACCGTATGAATTATGGTTTGGAAAGAAACCTAAGCTGTCGTTTCTAAAAGTTTGGGGATGCGATGCTTATGTGAAGAAACTTCAACCTGAGAAGCTCGAACCCAAAGCGGAAAAGTGCGTCTTCATAGGATATCCCAAAGAGACTATTGGGTATACCTTCTACCTACGATCCGAGGGCAAAGTCTTTGTTGCCAAGAATGGATCCTTTCTCGAGAAAGAGTTTCTCTCGAAAGAAGTAAGTGGGAGGAAAATAAAACTTGATGAGGTAATTGTACCTCCACTCGAACCGGAGAGTAGCGCAGCACAGGAAGTTGTTTCTGTGGAGCCTACACCGGCTAGAGAGGAAGTTAATGATGATGATCATGAAGCTTCAAATCAAGTCGCTATTCGAAGGTCCACTAGGACACGTTCCGCACCAGAGTGGTACGGCAATCCTGTCCTAGAGATCATGTTGTTGGACAACGGTGAACCTTCGAACTATGAAGAAGCGATGGCGGGTCCGGATTCCGACAAATGGCTTGAGGCCATGAAATCCGAGATAGGATCCATGTATGAGAACAAAGTATGGACTTTGGTGGACTTGCCTGTTGATAAGCAAGCCATTGAAAACAAATGGATCTTTAAGAAGAAGACTGACGCGGACGGAAATGTGACCACCTATAAGGCTCGGCTTGTCGCTAAGGGTTATCGACAAGTTCAAGGAGTTGACTACGATGAGACTTTCTCACCCGTAGCGATGCTAAAGTCAGTCCGAATCATGTTAGCAGTTGCCGCATTTTATGATTATGAGATCTGGAAAATGGACGTCAAAACGGCATTCCTTAATGGCTTCCTCAAGGAAGAACTGTATATGATGCAGCCGGAAGGTTTTGTCGATCCTAAAGATGCGAACAAGGTATGCAAGCTCCAGTGCTCCATCTATGGGCTGGTGCAAGCATCTCGGAGTTGGAACATTCGCTTTAATGAGGTGATTAAAGCGTTTGGGTTTGTACAGGTTTATGGAGAACCCTGTATTTACAAGAAAGTGAGTGGGAGCTCTATAGCATTTCTTATACTGTATGTGGATGACATGCTGATAATGGGAAATAATGTAGAACTCTTGGAAAGTATAAAGGCCTACTTGAATAAGTGTTTTTCAATGAAGGACCTTGGAGAAGCTGCTTACATATTAGGTATTAAGATCTATAGAGATAGATCGAAACGCCTCATTGGTCTTTCACAAAGCACATACCTTGAAAAGATATTGAAGAAGTTCAATATGGATCAGTCCAAGAAGGGGTTCTTGCCTGTGTTGCAAGGTGTGAGATTGAGTATGACTCAATGCCCGACCACGGCAAAGGATAGAGAAGAGATGAGTGTCTTCCCCTATGCTTCAGCCATAGGCTCTATCATGTATGCCATGCTGTGTACCAGGCCTGATGTGAACCTTGCCATAAGTTTGGTAGGGAGGTACCAAAGTGATCCCAGAGCGGAACACTGGACAGCGGTCAAGAATATCCTGAAGTACCTAAAAAGGACAAAGGACATGTTTCTCGTTTATGGAGGTGCCGAAGAGCTCGTCGTAAAGGATTACGTCGATGCTAGCTTCGACACAGATCCGGACGACTCCAAGTCGCAAACCGGATACGTGTATATTTTGAATGGAGGGGCAGTGAACTAGAGCAGCAGCAAACAAAGCGTCGTGGCAGCATCTACATGTGAAGCGGAGTACATAGCTGCTTCGGAAGCAGCAAAGGAGGGAGTCTGGATGAAGGAGTTCATCACCGACCTAGGAGTGATTCCAAATGCGTCGGGCCCGATGACTCTACTCTGTGACAACACTAGAGCTATTGCCCTTGCGAAGGAGCCCAGGTTTCACAAGAAGACAAGACACATCAAGCGCCGCTTCAACTCCATCCGTGATTACATTCAGGAAGGAGACATAGATATTTGTAAAGTGCATACGGATCTGAATGTCGCAGATCCGTTGACTAAACCTCTCTCACGAGCAAAACATGATCAACACCAGAATGCTATGGGTGTTCAATTCATCACAATGTAACTAGATTATTGACTCTAGTGCAAGTGGGAGACTGTTGGAAATATGCCCTAGAGGCAATAATAAAATGGTTATTATTGTATTTCCTAGTTCATGATAATTGTCTGTTATTCATGCTATAATTGTGTTAACCGGAAACCGTAATGCATGTGTGAATACATAGACCACAACGTGTCCCTAGTGAGCCTCTAGTTGGCTAGCTCGTTGATCAATAGATGGTCACGGTTTCATGACCATGGACATTGGATGTCGTTGATAACGGGATCACATCATTAGGAGAATGATGTGATGGACAAGACCCAATCCTAAGCATAGCACAAGATCGTGTAGTTCGTTTGCTAAAGCTTTTCAATGTCAAGTGTCGTTTCCTTAGACCATGATATTGTGTAACTCCCGGATACCGTAGGAATGCTTTGGGTGTGCCAAACGTCACAACGTAACTGGGTGGCTATAAAGGTACGCTACGGGTATCTCCGAAATTGTCTGTTGGGTTGACACGAATCGAGACTGGGATTTGTCACTCCGTGTGACGGAGAGGTATCTCTGGGCCCACTCGGTAAGACATCATCATTGTGAGCTCAATGTGACTAAGGAGTTAGTCACGGGATGATGTATTACGGAACGAGTAAAGAGACTTGCCGGTAACGAGATTGAACAAGGTATGGGGATACCGACGATCGAATCTCGGGCAAGTTCCATACCGATAGACAAAGGGAATTGTATACGGGATTGATTGAATCCTTGACATCGTGGTTCATCCGATGAGATCATCGTGGAGTACGTGGGAGCCAACATGGGTATCCAGATCCCGCTGTTGGTTATTGACCGGAGAGGTGTCTCGGTCATGTCTACGTGTCTCCTGAACCCGTAGGGTCTACACACTTAAGGTTCGATGACGCTAGGGTTATAGGGAAATAGTGTACGTGGTTACCGAAGGTTGTTCGGAGTCCCGGATGAGATCCCGGACGTCACGAGGAGTCCCGGAATGGTCCGGAGACGAAGATTGATATATAGGAAGTGAGGTTTTGGATACCGGAAGTGTTCCGGGTGTCTCCGGTAGTGTACTGGGACCACCGGAAGGGTTCCGAGGGTCCACCAAGTGGGCCCACCTGCCTCGAAAGGTTCCATGGGCCAAGAGTGGGAGGGAGCCAGCCCCTAGGTGGTCTGGTGTGCCTCCCACCCCAGCCCAAGGCGCAACAAGGGTGGAGGGGGAAAACCCTAGGCTTAGATGGGCCTTAAGGCCCACCCTAGGGCGCCTCCACCTTTCCCTGACCTGGCCGCCGGCCAGATGCCATCTGGTGGCTGCCGCTAGCCCCTAGGGTGGAACCCTAGGGCGCAGCACCTCTCCTCCCCTTCCCCTATATATAGTGGAGGTATTTGGGGCTGCACAACACACGAGTTCATCTCCTCCCTGGTGCAGCCCTACTCCTCCCTCTCCTCGTTCTCCGTAGTGCTTAGCGAAGCTCTACCGGAGTACCACGCAGCTCCACCGCCACCACGCCGTCATGTTTCCGGAGCTCTCCCTCAACCTCTCCTCCCTCCTTGCTGGATCAAGGCGTAGGAGACGTCACCGGGCTGCACGTGTGTTGAACGCGGAGGTGCCGTCCGTTCGGCACTTGATCGGATCTACCGCAATCAGAATCGCTGTGAGTACGACTCCATCAACCGTGTTCTAGCAACGCTTCCTCTTAGCGATCTTCAAAGGTATGAAGATCCAATCTCTCCCCGCTCGTTTGCTGGTTTCTCCATAGATAGATCTTGGTGACACGTAGGAAAATTTTGATTTACTACTACGTCTCCCAACACAACATAACCCCACGAATAATGAGCCATGAGGGGAGGGGACAGAGGTTTCGTTGGTGAGGGAGATGGTTGCACACGGGGCAGAGCCCTCAGCAGCAGGTAATATTCATGTATCCAACAAACGTAACTCAGTGGATAAAGTGGCGAGCTCGTCTAAGACAGTAATGGTTGAAGGAGAACTAGTGAATTCAATGGCTTTGGTAGTCAGAGAATCCCAAATCCCTCCTCTCCTGCCGGTGTATGTGTCGCCGAGGAAAGAGCGCAAGAGGTCGAACAAGGCAGGCAAGGGAGATGTACCAGAGGCAAATGCAGGAACAATTGAGCTTGAGTATGAGGACTGGAACACAAAAAACAATGAAGCATTATCGATGGGCTCCGGCGAGGAGCACCGCCGGGCACAATGAGTAACTTAAGCTGAAACTACCATGGTGCGGGCAATGCCGCGACAGTTAGAGAGCTTTGCGATATTGCGAGGATTTTTGCCCATACCCTTTTATGCATTGTTGAAACTCATATTGAGAGGGCGAGGGTAGAGAGTTTAGCAGGAACTATTGGCTATGATAATGGCTACGTTGTAAAGTCAAGGTAGAACTGGTGGATTAGGAATTTTCTAGAATAATCCATAAAGATTGAAATTCTTGGTTACTCAGTGTATCATATTGATTGTTCTGTGGAGGAGCCCAACATAGATCCGTGGAGAATGACTTTGTTTAATGGTGAAGCACAAACACACCTAAGATACCAAACATGGGATGTATTGAAGGGAATCAGCACTCCGAGCAATCTCCCATGGTTATGTATAGGGAATTTCAACAAGAAGGTATTGGAGAAAGGAGAAATGCTCAAATTCAGGGGTTTCGGGATGCGGTGGACGTGTGCATGTTGATGGATATTGGCTATCAAGGCCATTTCTGGACATATGAGAAGAAGGTGGCTGGTGGTAGTTACACTCGGGTAAGGTTAGACCGCATGGTGGCCATAGCTGAGTGGAATGAGAAGTATCCAGAGGCTTATCTTAAGCATCTGACAGCGGCAACTTCGTATCACTGCCCTATCTTATTGAATTTTAACAGGACAAGGCCTCCAGATTACAAGTATGAAGTAATGTGGGAAAGCCACGAGACTTGGTCCGACACAATAACATCAAGTTGGGCAGGGGGAGGCCGGACAGTAAGTATGGAAGAATTGAGAACAAAGCTGAGATGTATCTCGAATGAACTGGGTGCATGGAACAAGAACACGTTTGGTTCTGTAAGGAAAGTAATAAAAAACTTGAAGCATGAATTGGAACGTTTGCCTGGTGACCCAACTAGGATTGCACTGTCACATGTAGAACTCAAAATCAATGAAAAATTAATTGAGTTATACCACAGAGAGGAGCTCATGTAGAGACAACGATCTAGGCTGGAGTGGTTTTCGGTCGGTGACAGAAATACACGCTTCTTCCATCCGCAGGCAAGCGAGAAACAAAATAGAAATATGATCAAGGCACTAGCTGATTCCTTGGATGTTCTGATGGAAGAACCGGGACAACTAAGAGCAATGGTGACAGATTTTTTACAAGAGCCTATATACTTCAGAAAGAGTAGCCAGGATTGAAGATGTATTATCAAAGGTACCAACCAAGGTCACTGAGGAGATGAATTCCAAGTTTCTAGCGCCTTACACAACAGATGAAGTAAAACTGCACTTTTCCAAATGTTTCCCGCCAAGGCCCTAGGTCCGGATGGGTTCCCAGTCCACTTCTATAAAAGGCATTGGGATGTGTGTGGCGATGAGGTAACAAATGTGGTTCTTGGAATTGTTAAGGAGGAAGAAGGAGCTGAATGTGTCAATGGCACGGTTTTGGTACTCATCCCTAAGGTTTTGAATCCAGCACAACTCTCTCAATTTTTTCATATTAGTCTTTGTAACATCATCTACAAAATTGCTTCTAAAGTTGTTGTAAACAGGCTAAATATGATTCTTCCTGACATCATATCTAAGGAACAATCAGCATTTGTTCCTGGCAGGCTAATTACAGACAACATTATTTGCGGTTATGAATGCTTGCACTTTATGAAGAGGAGCAGGGCAAAAACTAACAACTATTGTGCTCTCAAGTTGGACATGATGAAGGCCTATGACACATCGGAGTGACTATATCTCTAGGCCATGATGGAGAAACTGGGCTTTGCACACCCTTGGATATAGATAGTGATGAACATGGTGTAGTCAGTCACGTTTTTAGTTCTTTTTAATCGTGAGAAGCTAGAACAATTTACACCTACAAGAGGTATCCGATAGGGAGATCCTATCTCTCCTTACATTTTCTTGATTGCGGCAGAGGGCCTTTCTGTTGGAAATATGCCCTAGAGGCAATAATAAATTGGTTATTATCACATTTCCTTGTTCATGATAATCGTTTATTATCCATGTTATAATTGTGTTGATCGGAAACTCAGATACATGTGTGGATACATAGACAAGACCATGTCCCTACTATGCCTCTAATAGACTAGCTCGTTGATCAAAGATGACTATGGTTACCTAGTCATGGACATGAGATGTCATTTGGTAACGGGATCACATCATTAGGAGAATAATGTGATGGACAAGACCCAAACTACAAACGTAGCATATGATCGTGTCAGTTTATTGCTACTGTTTTCTACATGTCAAGTATATGTTCCTATGACCATGAGATTATGCAACTCACTGACACCAGAGGAGTACCTTGTGTGTATCAAACGTCGCAACGTAACTAGGTGACTATAAAGGTGCTCTACAGGTATCTCCGAGGGTGTCTGTTGGGTTGGCATGGATCAAGACTAGGATTTGTTACTCCGTGTGACGGAGAGGTATCTCAGGGCCCACTCGGTAATACAACATCACTATAAGCCTTGCAAGCAATGTGACTAAAGAGTTAGCCATGAGATCTTGTATTACGGAACGAGTAAAGAGACTTGCCGGTAACGAGATTGAACTAGGTATAGAGATACCGACGATTGAATCTCGGGCAAGTAACATACCGAAGAACAAAGGGAACAACATACGGGATTAACTGAATCCTTGACATAGAGGTTCAACCGATAAAGATCTTCGTAGAATATGTAGGAACCAATATGGGCATCCAGGTCCCGCTATTGGTTATTGATCGTAGAGGTGTCTCAGTCATGTCTACATAGTTCTCGAACCCATAGGGTCTACACACTTAAGGTTCGATGGCGTTTCGGTAGTATAGAGTTATGTATGGTGGTGATCGAAGGTTGTTCAGAGTCCCGGATGAGATCCCTGACATCACGAGGAGTTCTAGAATGGTCTGGAGGTAAATATTGATATATAGGAAGTCCTGTTTTGGTCACCGGAAAAGTTTCGGGCTCATCGGTAGTGTACCGGGAGTGCCGGGAGGGTACCGGGGGACCATCGGGAGGGGTGTATCAACCCAAGAGGCTACATGGGCTTTTGAAGGAGGTAAACCAGCCCCTGGTGGGCTGGCCGAAGCCTCCTCTAAGGGCCCATGCGACTGGAGTGGTTTGAGAAGGAAAAAAATCCAAAGGTGGAGAGGTGGAAAGAGTTTCCAAGTGGAAAGGAGGAATCCTACTCCTAATAGGATTGGAGTAGTACTCCTCCACCTCCAATTTAGACCAAACCTAGAGGGTTTGAGGCTGCCTCCTCCCCTCCCTCCCTCCTATATATACTAGAGGATTTAGAGGAAAAAGCTAACCCTAATAGCCACGTGCTACCTCTCCTCTAGATCGCAGTTTCTCCTCTAGATCGGTTTTCAGCGGTGCTTAGGCGAAGCCTTGCTGGAATAGCTCCACCACCATCCCCGCAACGCCGTCACGCTGCCAGAGAACTCATCTACCTCTTCGCTCCCTCTTGCTGGATCAAGAAGGCGGAGATCGTCATCGAGCTGTACGTGTGCTGAACGCGGATTGCCGTCCATTCGGCGCTAGATCGGAAGGACCGTGATCAAGATCACAAGAGGATTCGTGATTGTATCGCGGGACGGATCATGATGAGATCGCAGGACGGATCATGATTGGATCGCGGAACGGATTGTGATGGGATCGCGGGACGCTCGGCGATTTGGATCGCGAAGACGTTCGACTACATCAACTGCGTTTCTTAACGCTTCCCGCTTAGCGATCTACAAGGGTATGTAGATCTACTCTCCCTCTCGTAGATGCTCATCACCATGGATAGATCTTGCGTGTGCGTAGGAATTTTTTTGTTTCCCATGCAATGTTCCCCAACACTTTCATGCCTACTAAAATGGAGTTCTTAGTCGTCCAGTTTGGAAGGGATCAAGGTGGCACCAATGGCTCCGGCTATTAACCATCTCTTTTTCGCGGATGATAGCCTGCTGCTCTTTAAGTCAAGTGTTGAGGGGGCCGAGAAGGTGTCAACCCTGTTGGAGATTTATTGCAATGCTTCGGGACAACAGATAAATAATAAAAAATTGTCCATCTTTTTCAGTAAGGGATGCCCACAAGTGGTGGGAGACAATATTAAACAAAATATGAATGTGCACAATGAGTCTTTGAGCGATAGGTATCTTGGCATGCCAACAGATGTGGGTCAATCAAAGATGGGTACTTTGAAGTATTTGAGGGACATAGTATGGGAAAAGTTTGAGGGTGGATGGAAAAACTCCTATCAGCAGCTGGAAAGGAAGTGCTTATCAACTCAGTGGCCCAGGCCATCCCAATATACTCTATGGCCCGCTTCAGACTACCCCCGAGGTTTGTGCGTGAACATCACCTCAATAATTCAGCAATTTTGGTGGGGAAGCAAGCAAGGAAGGAGGAAGCCAACTTGGGTGGGACGTCATGAATAAACCAAAATATTTTGGAGGAATGGGTTTTTAGAGATATCGACATTTTCAACATTGCATTGTTGGCCCGCCAGGCATGGAGACTACTTGACGATCCATATTCGCTAAGTGCAAGGATACTTCACTCTTCCTACTTCCCAAGTAGTTGTTTCCTGGAAGCACAGTTAGGAAACCACCCCTCGCAAATATGGCGAGCCATGATCGATGGAAGGGAAGTTTTGAAACAAGGTATTATTCGGCGAGTCGGAGACGGGAGCACTATAAATATTTGGGAAACCAACTGGCTACCTAGGGTAGGCCCTATGCGTCCAATAACATCTATCTCGGCCAACCCTCCAAGTCTCGTTGCGGAACTGATTGACACCACCACGGCGTCATGGCAGGAAGAACCAATCCGGGCTACATTTATACCCTTTTATGCATATGCTATAATGGCACTCCCTTTGTTTACTAGAGCTGTCGATGACTTCTGGGCATGGGCATGCAGAGAAGTGGTAAATTCATGGTCATGTGAGCATATCGTATGGTTATGAACACAAAACACCGTAGGGAGAATTGGATGGATGTAAATGCAGGAGCATCAGACTTGAGCACGAGTAGCAAGTCTTGGACCAATCTATGGCACACCAAGGTCCCTTCAAAACTGAGGGTTTTTCAGTGGTGACTAGCACAACATTTGATGCCATCCATGGACCACCATCGCAACATGTCGAACACTCATTTATGCGTGCTATGTGGCTGCGTTGATTCGTCGAGGCATGCTCTTTTGGAGTGTACCATGTCTAGGTGCATATGGTCCCTGTCTGACGCTACTTTGGTCAAACAAATGAGTCTGAACAGTGAAGGAACTAGATCTTTGCAATGAATGATGAACTATCACAGAAATACTTTGTTCTTCTGGTAGTAACACTTTGTTCTGTGTGGAAAGCAAGGCGGAAGGCGATATACAAGGGTATTTTTCAGAGCCCTCATTCCATTCATAAGTTCATCCAAGCTTTTCTAAGAGACCTTGACACAATCGAGGAGACATGAAAGAAACAGCCAGGACAATGAAATTGCCGACCCACACACTGGATCCAGCCTCCTAACACGATGTTCAAGATCATTGCTGATGCTGCAGTTGCATAGAACCGAAGACGAGGGGTATCAGTAGCATTATGTCGGGATCATTGTGGAAGTTTCAGGGTGCATCAGCGATGGTGGTGAAGGGTGTCTTCGACCCGTCGACACTTGAAGCCCTAGCTGTCCAGGAAGCACTAGCACCTGCTAAGGATCTAAATATCCAGAGTATCCATGTTGCATCAGATTCCAAGACCGTGATAGATGATATCAAGCAGAAGAACCCGGCGAGCTACGGGGCAATCTTACATAAAATAAGGGATAAAGGCAGTTCATTTAGTAGGTGTAGTTTTGTCCATGAGTTTAGGAGCTCTAATTTCGAGGTTCACAATCTATCGAAGTATGTTTTAAAGTTAGGGTTGGCCCGCCATGTTTGGTTAGGACACCGTGGTAATCTCTCTTTTGTACCCATGAACATTGTGTCGGGTTAAATAAAGCTTCGCGTGATTGTCTCAAAAAAATTGTAAAATAAATATTGTTGAAAACTACCATTCACAAGTAGGAACTGAAAATAATAATATAAATAATAATGTGAGGAATAAAAAAATTGTGGTGTGTTAAATAATGTCTATTGTGTAATAAAAAAATGTTCCATGTGTATATAAAAATATATTCATCTATCATTGAAAAACTTTTCACAATGTTTGAAAAGCGTCCACTGTGTCACCGTGGGTAGAAAGTTTTGAATTGTAATCAGAGAAGAAAAAGCGACTTTAACTAAATAAAATACAAGAAGAGAAAGAAGAAAAAAGAAAAGGAAAACATAAATAGAAGTAAAAAAACCAAACAAAAGAATGAAGAAAAAGGAATAGGCGTCAAAAAAGAAAAAGGAGGAGAAATTAAGAGAGAAAATATCGTTTGAAAACGGTTCAATGTGCTCGTGAGGTAAGTAGGTTGATTGTGCGGTTTGGCAACTATTTGACACTATGAGCAAGAAATAGGATTTGTCTTCTCTAAGCCATCCAATGGATCGATCGTGACATCTTCATTATTAACTATCTACTTCCTCCATTCCTAAATATTAGTCTTTCTAGACATTTCATTACGAACTACATATAGATGTATATAGACATGTTTTAGAGTATAGATTCATTTATTTTGTTTCGTATGTAGTTTATAATGAAATCTTTAAAAAGACTTATGTATAGAAAAGGAGGAAGTATTATCTAGGTTGTTCCTTGGGCTGCCGTCTCGTAGAAGTATCTAGGCATGTTGTGGTTTTTATAAGGCTTGTCCACGCATCAGGCCGATGTATGACTTCAGTGGTCTCCTTAAATGGCTCTCCATGTCTCAGGTACTTTGAAAGCTATATCTCGTTTATTGCGAGACATAGCACCGTCTCGCCATAGGTGCTCGGTTTATGCTCATCTTAGTGGGCCGGCCCAATGAAGAAGTTTTGGGAAGGTTCTAATCAGCAGTTCGTGCACCAAGCTTAGGTCATTGCATTTAATTGTAATTTTACTTTTAAAGGCTGAGCAGCCAATGGCGATGTTGACAGATTAGCCAAGTTTTCTATTTTTTCAATCAAGGGCGACATGTTTGCTTAGTGCAACCCCATGATCCGATTTGTATTCCACACCACGTGGCATTTGAGTAATAAAGCTTGGCGATACCCCTATAATAAAGAAGTTAGTGGAACTCTCTACCAGTGCTCGGAAAGGTTTCAATGTTTTCTCTTTCTTTTATGTCTCTTTTTTACTGTTTTTATTTGTTTCACTTCATTTTTCATTTTAGGTTTTTTTATTTTTAAAATACCTATCAACTTTTTCAAATAGACGGCATACATTTTTTTGTATATACATTGAAAAATTATTCAAAAATGATGAATGTTTTTTAAATATATTCTAAATATTTATTCAAATAAATATTTGGTTTTTTAATATGTATTAAAAAAATCATATAGACGTTGAACATTTTTTAAATACACGTGAACCATCTTTCAAATAAACCTTGAACATTTGTTAAAATACATGATGATTTAAAAAAAATACACGTTAAACATTTTTCCAAATACGCGTTGTACATTGTTCACATACATGCTGAACAATTAGTTTATACACATTGAGCAATGTTCAAATATATGAGAACATTTAAAACAATATCAAGGACATGATTGTTAAACATGTGAAGATTTTCAAATGTCACACACATATTTTATGATGGTGAGAACATTTTTTATATACACATTATACTTTTTAAATAGATGATGAATATTTTGAAATGACTTGAGTAAATTTTTTAAACATGTGCACATATTTCTTTGAATGATACAAACATATTATTTAAACTGGCGCGAGCAAAAAATTTACACTGTATGAACATTTATGAAATGTACATTCTGTGAAAAACTAAACAAAGTAATTTTTACATATACATACATATCTATTTTAGAACATTTTTTGGAATATGCACATAAGGGAAAAAACAAACACAAAAAGTCTTGCATTGGAGAAAAGAAAAGCAAAAGGGAAAAGTTGTAATGGTCGCCTCACTACTTGATGCCCTTGAGGATAGTTGTTCCTTTGTCTTGCCGGAGAGGAGACAATGATGTTCCCCTCTGGTCATCCCCGCACTGCTACTGCCTGGTAATTTACCCATACTTCGCAAACCTTGCTTATTATGAGGCAAAGCAGACGGTGACCCGAACACTACTTATTATATTGCAACATATCATCGAACCATCAACCATCAATCAACAACATGGCTCAGATAGGACGATGACAGACGTGGGCAATATTAAGGATTTAAAACTCAGTTGAGAGAAATGCTATATGCAATATGCATGTTCAACAACTTTGTGTTTTCCTCTCGCAACTACGAGGGTTAGGGCACTCAACCCCTACAAGCTTCGTCGGCGAGTCTGTGAATCCATCTCCCCTCAACCTGCCGCTCAAGCGGCCGATGATGGAAAGGGGATCTCGATGGCTTGGATCCGGCTAGCAGTTTAGATTAGGGTTTATTGTAGGGATGACGTTCAGATGGATAAGGATGACAACACTTCATCTTCTAGCGGATTTCTCGGGTGTCGGAACTAGATCTGGCAGATCCGTCGATAGGGTATCCTAACTAGGGGACTTGACGCGATGGTAACATGAGCAAAGTTTTACCCAAGTTCGGGCTCTCATGGAGGAGATAGTACTCTACTCCTGCTCGCGTATACTATGTTAGGGGTGTGTCCAACATACATGGAAAGTACCAAGGGGTTGTATCTTCTTCTATCAACAAGCCCAACTCCCGGTTTATATAGCATACTAGGGGTCCTAGGGTTACTGAACTAGGCCGACGACGTTGGTGGAGGTAGAGTCCTCCACTAATCCGGTAAGGATTGTTTGCTTAGCCTTCTGAAATGTTCATCTAATTCACCATTGGCCGCCCAATGTGGGCCATCACAGAACCGACCTAGGGTCTTCAACCTGGCACATCAAGCCGAGACCGGCATGGTGAGAGACCCCTTGGCAGGGATATCATCACGGGCTCTGATCCTTCTCGAGTTCATCTGTCGAGATGTTGATGTGACCACCTGTGAAAAATCAATTGTTCTGCATCAAAATATTACTGAATCCCCACATGTCCATAGGGAGTGGCCGACCGACATTTTTATCGGCTTGATGCTGCTCCAAGTTCTTCCACCGCACGAAGAAGTCATACCAAATTTCAGGACTCCACCAGAAAAAAGTCTTGATCTGATCGCACGCAAAGAAAGACGCAAGTTTGGAGTTTGAAACTGCTACGGACGTTGCATCGTCAAAAGAGTACAATGCAAGGCGTACTATTTTGGTCAATACTAGTTACGTGAGGAATGAGTCTAGGTAGGTTCCAAGGTAATCAACAGTGCCAGATAATTAAATTAGTTAATTGTTAGTTGGGATATGAGAGAGAGTCCGTGTCAACTTAAGTTAGTTGTGAGTCTGTTCGCCGAATATTTGTATCACCTATATAAAGGCTAGCTACAACCAGTGCAAGGGGGAGGCTATATTTTCAGAGTTTAGACAATTTCCTGTATCGACTTTGAAGCGGTCCTCTCGTTATTTATTTTGTGTGAATTTCTGTGTAAAAGTTATACTTGGCTCGAGGTCCGTCTTTATTGACGGGTTACACGCTGGTTAAGTCTACTACGCTGGGAGGTTCCTCGTGTGTCAAGGAATTGTCCGTTGACCGTCGTCACCTCATCTTGAGGTTACGTGTGTACTGTTTCGCGTAACTGGAAAATTTATCAATGTAATTGTGGAGGCTATTTTATCGTGAAAGATCGGGCCAAATCATCGACACGTCTGATGTCGTGCTGTTATCAAGTGGTACCAAATTACTAGGTTTCTTACGGTGCAAAAGTTTTCCTTATAATTTGTTCATGTAGATTCTCAAACAGTGTTGAGGACGAAACACTACTTTGATGATGAGATGTGCAAAAGTGAGAAGGGTCCGTCACATGCACTTCCCTAGTTTCAAATATACACAAGAGTGGAGGTGGGACCAACTTCTTGCGCCACGATGTTCGACCGTTCTTTAGAAATAAATTTGATGAGTAAAACACTGGTTGACGTGCTGAAGCTATTGATGATTGAACATCCAGATCCATATAGACTTTCTTGTGTGGAAAATTTATGGTTATAAAACGTCAAGTAGAGGTGTATTTCAGATTTTGTGGGCGCACTGATTTAGTTTTGTGTGGTGTTCTTCCCCAATATATGCATGTGTGTACTTTGATCCGTGGTCAACCATAGACAATAAAGAAGGATCTTATTAGTCCATCTAGTGCCCCTTAGTGATTTTGGTGTATTGAAGACTTATAGGTTAAGGAACTAATGTGTTTGTGAGTATACACGGGTTCTATAAGTGAATGAGGAGTTTGATATATTCAGAGATTATCAACCCCTAAAAATGAATGTCTTCAGTTGAAGGCTTTGGTGAAGACTTTGGTATTTCCTGCAGACTTCGAAGCTGAAGAATCCGGTGTGACCTTGAAGATATTAACGAGGACTATGAAGCGTGAAGACTTTTGTTTTCGTAGTTTCATTTCCTTTTTTTGAGTCATAGGAAACACCATACTATTAAAGGGGGCCAAGGTAATACTAAGGAAAATTTCCAACTTATGCTCAACTCAAAAGCCTTAACCTACACAATCCTTTGAGTGAAGTCTTTGGAAATCTCTTGCAGTTCAGTCAAGTTCTTTAGTGACAGAGACGATGTTCTTCTGGTCTCTGAGGAAATTGGTCTGACCGAGGAGTTAGGAAATCGCCAGTGAGGAATATGATAAGCCCTGAGGACTTCCATAGTTCAAAGTTCCAACCGTTGTTGTGCTTAGCGCCAGTTGTCCCCAATCATCTTATCAACATAACGGTCATATCATTGGGGACATTTATGTCCTATCATGTCAGTTTGCACCCTGGCTATAAATAGCCGCCCCCTCAACCACTAGTTGGTTGGCTGCTCCGAGAGAGAACTTGACACTTGTCATTTGAGAGCAACCCATCCTTCAAGGACTTTGAGAGAAAATCATCAGTGAGGAAAAACCCCAAAACCAAACCATCAAACCCAAAGTGATTGAGCATCAGTGAAGAGATTTTTCATGTGTGGAACCGACACTTTTTACCTTTGAAGACTGTGCATCTTCCAGACGGTTAGCACGTCATGGTCTAGAGCATCCAGCAGTAAATTATGGATCGCCGAGTGACCAGTTTGTGAGGGTTTTGGAAGTCTACCCTGAAGACTTACCACGAGTGTTGGGCGAGGAATGTGTGACCTTAGATCAAGGATAATACGGTAAGGACTATGTGTCCTTTGGTTTAAATACCAGCCTGCTCCAAACCAAGCGTACGACTATCACAATAGTTGAAACTCGGTCATCAAATCATTGTCTTCATCGACCTACCTGGTTCCATTTCCTAAACCCTTCTATTTCCTCGTATATCTGTTGATGAAATTCATCGTCACTGTTTGAAGAATTTGACTGAAGACTTTCCTAGTTTCCTCATCTCAAATTCTTCAGTCGCCTTATTCTTCACCTGCTTATCCGGTATCACTCTATTTGTAATCTGTGCATGTTTTATTTCATCATGATGACTATGATCTTGCTCTGTTTCACATGCACTTGAGTACTTATTCTGCTGCTAGTAGTTCATCACATTTCAAAAATCCTCAAGTTGAAATTCCTCAGTGATGAATTTATAAAAATCATCTATTCACCCCCCTAGTCGATATAACACACTTTCAGTTGGTACCAGAGCAAAGTACTCTCTTGTTCTGTGTGATTTTGGTTTAACCACCTGGAGTTCTAGTTATGTCAACTACAGGTATGATCAAGGTTTCCGCGGGCCGTTCTACCTTCGATGGGATGGACTACCCCTACTGGAAGAACAAGATGCGCATACATCTTGAGGCAATTGACAACGATCTATGGTACGTTGTGGAAAATAGTGTTCCCTCTGTTACTCCCATGGTCAACGATGTTGATGTGAAGAGATTCAAGCAACTTGATTCTCAAGCGAAGAATATCATTTGTGGCCATCTGAGCAAAGGTTAGTATGGCAGAGTGAGTGCTTTGGAGTCTGCTAAGCTTATCTGGGACAGGCTATCCAAAGTCAACGAAGGTGTTTCCACTCAATGTGACTCCCGAGTTGATGTTCTTCGCAATCTCTTCCACCGCTTCAAAAGACTCGATAGTGAGAATGTTCATCAAACTTTTGATTGTCTCACTCATATCTCCAACGAGCTTCAAGCACTTGGTGCTACTGACATGACCACGAGGTGGTGAAGAAACTGCTGAGATCTCTTGATTCCTCATTCGATTCACTAACTTTAATGATTCAAGAGCGTGGAGACTAAAAGTCACGTGATCCTGCTGATATACTTGAGAGAATCAATACTCATGAATTCCAACAAGCTAAGAAGAGAGACCTCTACGGGACAATCTATGGAAGATCTCGTGCACCGAAGGCTAAGGCAATTTCCTCATCCGAAGGCGAAGAATCTAATAGTAGCCTTGGTGATCCTGAAGAACTAAGTCAGGAGCTGGCAATGCTTGTGAGGAAATTCCAGAAGTTCTCAAGGAGAGGACGGTTTGGAAAGTCATCAAAAATTGGCTTGAAGAAATCAGATTCCTCATCAAGCAACTACAAGAAGAGAACTTGCCACAAATACAAGAAATCTAGTCACTTCATCTCTGACTGTCCTCTCCGGGAAAAAGAATCAAAGAAGAAGAAATACAAGGACGACAGTTCTGATGACTCGAAGAAAAAGAAGAAATCTTCAAAGTCCTCATCTTCAAAGTCCTCATCTTCAAATTCCTCATCGCGCAAGAAGAATGGTTCCACAAAGGCTCGGGCTTTCATTGGCAAGGAAATGGATTCTGAAGAAGAATCTGAAGAATATGAAGAAGAGAAAGAATCTGAAGTGGAATCAGAATCTGGTGTTGCTAGCCTTGCACTTGCTACTGCTTTCGTCAGCAAGTCCATATTCGACGATGAAGAAAACGACTACTTCAACAACTCTAACGTCAGCAACAATGACTATGCTCCCACCTATTGCTTCATGACAAAAGGCATCAAGGCATCCGCAGAGTGCCCCAACCTTGGTGACACTGAATACCCTAGGAGGAAAGTTCTGATGAAGAAGCATCTCATATCAATGAACAACGAGTTATGGATTATTACAGAATTATGAATCACTGACCTCTACAAGATGGCAAATGTTGAGGACATTCATAAGTACACTTAACTTGATGCTCGTGCGAGGAATATCATCTGCTCAAGCCTATCAAACGTCATGTTCAAGGGGATCTATCATCTTCAAAAACATGAAGCTTATCTGGTGCAGGATCTCGGACATCAATGAAGGATACCGTACTCGTCAAGACTCCATGTTCATCAAACACAAGAAATTCCTCAAAACCCAGGAAACGGATCCTGGTTCATCTTCTTCATCTTTGTGCCTTATGGCAAAAGGTTCCAAGGTACACAAACATCATTCCTTATCTGAAACAAGTGAA
Organism: Hordeum marinum; assembly: GCA_022496015.1. Classification (NCBI taxonomy): domain Eukaryota; kingdom Viridiplantae; phylum Streptophyta; class Magnoliopsida; order Poales; family Poaceae; genus Hordeum; species Hordeum marinum. Next base: position 498,223,918 of record CM039673.1, read on the forward strand.
GGTAAATCCAATGAATATGTGAAACCTAGGTATTCCAAACTTGCTAACATTGCCACTAAGCAACAAAGTGCACTTGAAAAGCTGTAGAAACTGCTAGACAAAAGCGACGATCTGTTGAATGAGGAAGTGGACCAGACTCAAATTCCGACTCATGATCTCTAAAGGCTTTAGTCAAAGTTTGATAACCTTCAAAGTCATCATAATGCTCTCTCAGTCGACCATGAGAGACTTTCCTTTGAATTTCTTCAAAGAAATCAAGATCTTGAGAAACTAAGAGTGTCTCATGAGGATCTTCGAAGGGGAAACGATTCCTTACTGGCTCAACAGATCATATTGCTCAAGAAGAATTTTCTTCCACCTTGCTTGAAATGCATCGAACGTGAAACTGCTAATTATTCACCTAAATGTTCAAATGCTTATATTGCTGCAAATTCGTCAACTATCTTCGTGGTCACAAATTCCTCATATGAGGATACCACAAGTATCACTGACGAAAATGCAGGGTTGAAAGAACTGTATGTGACAGACATATACAAAAGTCTCAAAGGGCATCAAACCCTTTGCGATGTGCTCAAAAATAAGATTCTGAACAGAAACCCTAGGAAAGAGGGTATTGCATTTCAGAGGAAACTCAATGCTAATGGATCTTACTGGAAACCTGAGCAGTACCCAAAAACCTCATGGGTTGCTGCAAAAGGACCTCGTGTAGATCCATCCACTTTATATGGATTTACTTGTGAAACTTCATATTCCTTTGATGAATCATTTGACTCCAACTACAAATTCTTCAAAAATCAGAATGGTGAAGTGTTTGCCAGATTTGTTGGAACTAACTGCAGGAACGGTTCTCCTATGTGGAAAATCTGGGTTCCCAAGAGCTGATTGGAAAACCTTTAGGTGAATGTTCTCATGACACCACCTATGAAGAAAAGGAACCCCAGATCCAATTCCTCGTATGGATCAAAGTCTTCACTTGGACCAAATTCCTCAAATGGTCAAAAGTATCATTCTCGTGCTAATGATATGTTTTGTAGGGAAAATCTAAGAGTTCTGAATATGTGCATTATTCTTCAAATCATTATGTTCATAAGTCCTCTAAGAATTTCTCTGCTTATTCTTATGAGTACTCTAACCCCTCTCCTGTGAAACAAAGTGCACTAGCTTTAATGCCTCCCTTCTCATATGGAGCTTGCAGAATGATGAACTCTTTGCCACCCCTTCAGATGTGGGTGGTGAAGAAATTGAACTAATCTCTTATGCAGGGTCAGGTCTCCAAACGAACTTGAATGTGTGATGAATTTGCTGGAGACCTGAGCACATGCTTGAAAGGACACAAGCTAATTATACTAAAATGAATTTCTCATTTCTCACATCCTCACACTGCTTTACTTACTATGTTGGGTGATGAAATTCTATCTGATGAATTTGATGTCATATTCTTCACTCTGAAGCATATGAGTCCGTAAATTGTACTATTTCATTTACATGATGAAACTCAAAAAGCTACTGAGTGGGTCCTCGATAGTGTATGCACAAACCACATGACTGGTGACAAGAATCTATTGATGAATATACTACTTGCCCCATCTCATCTGAAGCATATCACTTACGCTGACAAAGAAAAAAAAGCAAGGTATTGGGTCTAGGTAAGGTTGCAATCTCGAAGGACTGACACATGGATAAGGTGATGCTTGTCGAATCCCTCAGATTCAACCTCATGTCTGTCTTAATGCTTTGTGATATTGATATGATTGTCATCTTTGGAAAATATCATTGTGTTGTTGTCATGGAATCTGACAAATCCAAAGTCTTCGAAGGCTTAGGAGAGGAGACTTGTATATTGTTGATTTCTCTACAGGTCCTCAGCCTGGCACGTGCCTACTTGCAAAAGCTTCAGAAGGCTGGCTATGGCATTGATGACTTGGACATGCTGGCATGAGGAACTTGCACACGCTCGTGAAGAAAAAGCACGTCATATGCATTGAAGGTGTCAAATTCCTCAAGGACCAACTCTATGGTGCTTGTGAATCTAGATAGATGACTAGATCCAAGCATCCCTTGAAGACTATCATGACCACGACTCGACCATTTGAATTGCTTCACATGGATCTCTTTGGCCCCACTCATTATGCCCCACTAACAAATACTTCATGCTTGTATGGCTTTGTTATTGTTGACGATTACTCTTGTTACACTTGGGTGCATATTATTCTGTACAAGTCTGAGGTGCAGGATGTCTTCAGACGATTTGCTTCAAGGGCCTCAACAAACTTCGGTGTCAAGATCAAGCACATCAGGAGTGACAATGGGACTGAGTTCAAGAACACTGGTCTTGATGAACATGGCATTACTCATGAGCTATCTGCCCCATATACTCCTCAGCAGAATGGCGTCGTGGAGCACAAGAACATGTTTCTTGTTGAGATATCTCACACTATGCTTGATGAATACAAGACTCCTCGTTGCTTCTGGCCTAAGGCAATCAATACTTCTTGCCACATCATCAACGGGGTATATCTTCACAAATTCTTCAAGAAGACTTCATATGAACTCATCACTGACAACAAACCCAATGTGAGTTATTTCAAAGTCTTCGATGCTAAATGCTGGATTAGAGATCCTCACCACAGTTCTAAATTTACACCAAAAGCACATGAAGGTTTTATGCTTGGTTACGGAAAGGACTTGCACACCTACAGAGTCTTCAAACCTATCACAACAAGGTTGTTGAAACTGTAGATGTGCAGTTTGATGAAACTAATGGCTTGCAAAGAGAGCACCTGCCTCATATGCTAGATGAAATGTATCCTGAGATATCCATTAAGTTGAAGGCAACTTAAGGTATCATACCCACTGAAGAACCTCAACCTATTGAGGAAGTCGTCCAACCAATGAAGACATTCTTGCTGACACACTTAAAGAAAATGGTGCTGAAGAAAATCCTCAGCCTCGTCAACCTGCTCATCCAAGAGTAGCAAATGAAGTGCAGATTAACAAAATCCTCGATGACATCAATGCACCAGGTCCCCTTACTCGCTCAAAAGCTTAACATTTGTCTAAATTTTGTGGGAATTTTGCTTTTATCTCTATCATAGAGCCCACCAAAGTTGATGAAGCATTCATGGAGCCCGAGTGGATTCAAGCTATGCAAGAGTAATTGCATCAATTCACACTCAACAACATGTGGGAACTTGTCATTCGGCCAGATCTTTGCAAGCATAACATCATAGGTACTAAGTGGATCTACCGCAACAAGCAAGACAAAAATGGCCTTGTGGTGAGGAATAAGGCTCGTCTTGTAGCTCAAGGCTACACACAGGTTGAGGGAATTGACTTTGATGAAAATTTTGCACCTGTTGCTAGACTTGAAGCTATTGGCATATTGCTTGCCTATGCTAACCATCATGATATCATCTTATATCAAATGGATGTGAAAAGTGCATTCCTCAATGGTAAGCTTGAGGAAAAAGTATATGTTGCTCAACCCCTAGTTTTTGAAGACCCTAAGCATCCTGACAAAGTCTTTAGACTCAACAAGGCCCTTTATGGTCTCAAGCAGGTCCCTCGGGCATGGTATGACACTCTAAAGGAATTCCTCATGAAGAAAGGCTTCAAACCCAGTTCACTTGACCCAATTCTTTTCACAAAATCCTATGACAATGAATTATTTTTGTGCCAAATATATGTAGATGATATTATCTTTGGCTGCATTGACAAATGTTACAGTGATGAATTTGCCTATATGATGAGTGAAGAATATCAAATGTCTATGATGGGAGAGTTGAAATTCTTCTTAGGTCTTCAAATTCGTCAGCAACTTAATGGCATCTTCATCTCTCAAGAGAAATACCCCAAGGATGTTTTGAGGAAATTCAACATGCAAGACTGCAAAGGCGCCAAAACTCCAATGCCTTCAAAAGGCCACCTCTGCACTGACGAGATTTTGATCAGAAGGTATATCGCTCGATGATTGGCTCTTTTATTGTATCTATGTGCATCTAGGCATAATATTATGCTTAGTGTTTGCATGTGTGCCCGATTCCAAGCAACACCGATGGAATCAAACCATAAGGCTGTGAAACATATTCTTCGATACTTATCTCACACACCAACGCTTGGATTATGGTATCCCAAGGGCTCAAATATTCACCTCGTCAGATACTCAGATGCTGACTATGCTCGAGATCATGTGGATCGCAAGTCAACCTCAGGCACATGTCATTTCCTTGGACGATCCTTAATCTTTTGGTCCTCAAAGAAGCAGAACTCCGTGTCATTATCTACTGCTGAAGCTTATTACATTGCTCTTGGTTCTTGTTACGCTCAGTTGCTGTGGATGAAGCAAACCCTCAAGGACTATGGCATCAAGATGAAGAATGTGCCTATCTATTGCGACAACGAGAGCGCTATCAAGATTGCTTATGATACGTCTCCAACTTATCTATACTTTTTGATTGTTCCATTCTGTTATATTATCAATCTTGGATGTTTTATAATCATTTTATAGTCATTTTATATCATTTTTTGGTACTAACCTATTAACATAGTGCCAAGTGCCAGTTGCTGTTTTTTCCATGTTTTTTACATCGTAGAAAATCAATAGCAAACGAAGTCCAAATGCCACGAAACTTCATGGTGATTTTTTATGGGTCAGAAGGAACACAACGGGCCCTGGCTGCGCCTGGGGGGGTGCCCCGAGGGAGGCACAACCCACCAGGGCACGCCAGGAGGCCCAAGCGCACCCTGGTGGGTTGTGCCCACCTCGGGTGCCCCTCAGATCGCCTCTTCGCTCTATAAATACCCCAATATTCTAGAAACCCTAGAGCGACAGACGAAATATTCATCCAATCTAAACACCATCTCGGATGAGGTTCACCACCTCCATTGGTGCCTCTCCGATGATGTGTGAGTATTTCTTTGTAGACCTTCGGGTCCGTAGTTAGTAGCTAGATGGCTTTCTCTCTCTCGCTGAATTCTCAATACAATGGTCTCTTGGAGATCCATATGATGTAACTCTTTTGCGGTGTGTTTGTTGGGATCGATGAACTTTGAGTTTATGATCAGATCTATCTTTTTATATCCATGAAAGTTATTTGAGTTTCTTTGATCTCTTATATGCATGATTGCTTACAGCCTCGTATTTATTCTCCGATATTTGGGTTTTGTTTGGCCAACTTGATGTATTTATCTTGCAATGGGAAGAGATGCTTTGTAGTGGGTTCGATCTTACGGTGCTTGATCCCAGTGACAGAAAGGGAAATGACACGTATGTATCATTGCTACTAAGGATAAAACGATGGGGTCTATCTCTACATATATAGATCTTGTCTACATCATGTCATCGTTCTTATTGCATTACTCCGTTCTCCATGAACTTAATACACTAGATGCATGCTGGATACCGGTCGATGTGTGGAGTAATAGTAGTAGATGCAGGCAGGAGTCGGTCAACTAATCTTCGACGTGATGCCAATGTAACGATCATTGCCTGGATATCGTCATCAGTATTTGAAGTTCTATCAATTGCCCAACAGTAATTTGTTCACCCACCATTTGCTATTATTTTCGAGAGAAGCCACTAGTGAAACCTACGGCCCTTGGGTCTCTTTCTCATATTATTTGCCTTTGCGATCTACTTTTCTCTTGCATTTATTTTCAGATCTATATTTCCAAAAACCCCAAAATACCTTGTTGCACTTTATTTTATTTGGCGTTCGATCTATCAACATTTACAACTTTCTCCCATCCACATGCCTTTCTGGCGCCGTTACCAGAAAGGGATTGACAACCCCTTTAACACGTCGGGTTGCGAGTATTTGTTATTTGTGTGCAAGGGTTGTTTACGTTGTGTTTCTTGGTTCTCCTACTGGTTCGATAACCTTGGTTTCATATCTGAGGGAAATACCTACCGCCGCTGTGCTGCATCATCCCTTCCTCTTTGGGGAAATACCGACGTAGCTTCAAGCGACATCAAAAGGAATTTCTGGCGCCGTTGCCGGGGAGGATCTTCAACATATACCAGGTTCCTAATCACAAATCTCATCTCCTTGCAATTTACATTATTTGCCATTTGCCTCTCATTTTCCTCTCCCCCACTTCACAAAAATTTGCCGTTTTATTCGCCTCTGTTTTTCCGTTCACCGTTTTCTTACCGGATCAATTTTGAGTGCAATCTTGTTGTGTGGTCATCATGACTCAAGAGAACACCAAGTTATGTGATTTCTCAAATACCAACAACAATGATTTTATCGGCACTCCGATTGCTTCTCCCACCACTAGTGTGGATTCTTGTGATATTAATACTGCTTTGCTGAATCTTGTTATGAAAGATCAATTTTCCGGTACTCCTAATGAGGATGTCGCGTCCCATCTTAATTTCTTCATGGAATTATGCGATATGAAAAATAAAAAATATGTGGACAATGATGTGGTTAATATGAAATTATTTCCGTTTTCTTTGCGTGATTCTGCATAAATTTGGTTCTCTTCTTTGCCTCGCAATAGTATCGATTCTTGGAATAAGTGCAAAGATTCTTTTATCCCTGAGTATTTTCCTCCCAAAAAAATTATTTCCCTTAGAACCCAGATCATGAATTTCAAGCAACTTGAACATGAGCATGTTGCACAATCTTGGGAAAGGATGAAAATGATGATAAGGAATTGCCCAACTCATGGGTTAAATCTTTGGATGATCGTACAATTTTTTTATGCGGGATTGGATTTTGTTTCTCGTAATCTTTTAGATTCCTCCGCGGGTGGTACTTTTATGGAAAATTACTTTGGGTCAAGCCACCAAATTTCTTGATAATGTCATGGCAAATTATTCACAATGGCATATCGAAAGGGCTCCTACTAGTAAAAAAGTTAATTCGGTTGAAGAAATTTCTTCTTTGAATGAAAAAGTTGATGCTCTTATGAAATTGGTTGCTAGTAAATGTGCTCCTATTGATTTTAATGATATGCCTTTGTCTACTTTGATTGAGCAAAATAGTGATGCCATAGATGTGAATTTTATTTCTCGAAACAATTTCAATAACAATGCTTATAGAGGTAATTTTAATCCTAGGCCTTTTCCTAGTAACCCCTCTAATAATTATGGTAGTTCCTATGGAAATCAATCTTATAATAATAATAATAGGAACACCTCTGATCTTGAGAATAATATTAAATAATTTATCAATACACAAAAAGTTCAACACTTCCATGGAAGAAAAGTTGAGTAAGATTGATGATTTGTCTAGAAGTGCTAATAGAATTGCTCATGATGTGGAAAATCTCAAGATGAAATTTTTTGTGCCTAAGGTAGATGAATCAATTAAATCTCTTTATGTTTCTATGGATGAAATTAAGAAAAGAACTGCTATGCTTAGAGCTAAAAGAGAATTTTTTAGAAAAAGTGTTTTCTAGTGATTTCTTTCGTAAAAATGATGAAGATCTTAAAATGATTGGTGTTTCTTATATTGATTCCTTGTTTAGTAAAGTTAAGATTGATAAAAAAGGGACTGGATAAGAGTCAACTTTAGGTAGAAGGCGTTCCAATATTTCAGAGGGTGAAAATCTTGTTGAGAAAATTTATGAAAGTGGCTATGGAGAGGTCAAAACCTTAACTAGTGATGTGCCCACTCTTTTGGATTACAAAGACTTTAATTATGATAGTTTATCTTTTATTGATTGTATTTCTTTGTTGCAATTCATGATAAATTCATGCCATGCTTATGAACAAAATAAAGCTTTTACTAAACATATTGTTGATGCTATGATGAAAGCTTTCGAAGAAAAATTGGAACTAGAAGTATCAATTACTAGAAAATTGCATGATGAATGGGAACCTACTATCAAAGTCAAGATTAAAAATTATGAGTGTTTTGCTTTTTGTGACTTGGGTGCTAGTGTTTCTACAATTTCGAAATCTTTATGTGATGTGCTTGGTCTTACCGGTATTGAATCATGTTCTTTAAATTTGCACTTGGCGGATTTTACTATGAAAAAGCCTATGGGAAGAATTAATGATGTTCTTATTCTTGAAAATAGGAATTATGTTACCATAGATTTTATTGTTCTTGATATTGATTGCAATCCGTCTTGTCCAATTATTCTTGGTAGACCGTTTTTACGCACTATGGGTGTCGTGATTGATATGAAAGAAGGAAATATTAAGTTCCAATTTCCTTTGAGTAAGGGTATGGAAAACTTTACTAGAACAAGAATTAGGCCACCATGTGAATCAATCATGAGGGCATCTTATTGATCTCAGAACAAAGATGACAAAACTTTGATCTTTGCTTTATGCCTAGCTAAGGACGTAAAACAATAGCGCTTGTTGGTAGGCAACCCAATGAATAAAATTTATTTTTGCTTTTTCCTTTCTGTTATTGAGTTTTTAAACAATTATGCTACTGTTATGATTGTGTTTTTATGTTTTAATTAGTGTGTGTGCCAAGCAAAGCCTTTGGTATCATGTTGGGTGATAGTTGCTTTGATCTTGTTGAAAAACAAAAACTTTGTGCGCCAGTCACAGAATTATTAAAAATCACAGAAGCGTGATAAAATTCTGAATGTTTTACACAATATTGATATACAAATTTCCCACGTTGTCCTAATGTTTCAGAATTTTTTGAGTTACATAAGTATTCAAAATATCCAAATTGCTACGGATTGTTCTGTTTTTGACAGATTCTGTTTTCTTTGTGTTGTGTGCTTATTTTGATGGCTCTATGGTTTTATTTGATGAGATTTTGCCATAGAAAAGTTGGAATATAGTAGGTATAATGCAAGAACAAAATATGAAATGGTTTAATACAGTACTTATAGTATGGATTTATTTTTGTTAGACTAACGGATCTCGCGAAGGTTTTGTTGAGTTTTGTGTGATTGAGGTTTTCATGTTTTGGGTTATCTTACGACGGATGAAGGAAGGATGGAAGAGCATAAGCTTGGGGATGCCCCGGCATCCCAATCTGTTATCCAAAAATGAGCAACCAACTAAGCTTGGGGATGCCCCCGAGTGGCATCCCCGCTTTCTTCCACCGATCATCGGTATTTTACTCGAAACTATATTTTTATTCGTCACATGATATGTGTTTTGCTTGGAGCTTATTGTATGATATGAGTCTTTGCTTGTTTTATTTTGTGTTTTATGTTTTAATCCCTTTATGGATACACCTATTTGAGAGAGCCAAAATTATGTCATGACTTGTTAGAATTGCTCTCTATGCTTCACTTAAATTTTTTATGAGCAATGGACTTGCTCTAGTGCTTCACTTATATACTTTTGAGTACGGTGTGCTTAGTATTTTTGAAGAAATGCTATCTTAATTCACTTAGATTTATTTGAGAGTTAGTAAAATTTTCAAGAAATTCTCTCTTTCTTCACTTAAATTATTTTGAGAGAAATAAGAAAAATTATGCTCTTGATCCTCACTTATATTTGTTTGAGCTTATGAAAAGCAACACATGAAAATTAGTCCCAAAGTGATAGATATCCAAGAAGGATATAATAAAAATTTTCATGAAGATCATTGGACAAAATAAACTTGATTCTTATTAATAGTTTTGAGATATGATGATGTGATATGTGAGTTATGTTGATGAGTAATTCTGCTTTAGTAAGAATATTGGTGTTAAGGTTTGTGATTCCCTATGCAAGTATGAAAGTCAATAGTCATGCAATGAAATTATATCCTACTTGTGGTGCATTATTCAGTGTTATTTATGCTTAATGCTTGCTTATGAGATTATCTGTTTCTTTTGCTAGTCTTCATTTTGCACCAAGTATGAGCTCTACTTGTTCATCCAAATCCTTAAACCCAGTTTTTGCCACATGAGTCCACTATACCTACCTATATGCGGTATTTCCGTGCCATTCTAAGCAAATTTGTATGTGCCATCTCTAATTCTCAAAATAAACTTCTCTTTTGTGTGTTTGTTTCGATCGCGAAGCGGTGAGGTGTGGCTAATATTTTCCATGCTAGATGTGTTATTCTCACGATGAGTGTTTATTCACTTGCCATTGCACGAGAGTAAGGCAAAGGTATTAGGGATGCCCAGTCCCGAAATGAAAAAAATGAATTTACTTTATGTTGTCAAATAATAAATTCCTTGGAAAGTGTTGGTATGGAGGGCATCCGTGATACGGTTAGCCATGGAAAGTGAAAGTATGGCGGAAAAAGGAATAAACTTTATTTTCTGTTTGGGAACCGCCTATGATATATCTAGCATGGAAAGTGTTGGGAACTCTAAGTCGTTTTCGTTGGTGGGATGGATACACCTCCCAAAATGTTTTTATCTCTAAGTTTTGCGCTTTGAGCTTTGGCACCTCTACAAATCCCTACTTCCCTCTGCGAAGGGCCTTTCTTTTACTTTATGCAATTTTTATTTTTGAATTTGAGTCTCCATCTTCTCTTACCAAAGCACCAACTAGGAGGCAATATGATCATACTTAAGTATTGGGTTTAGCTAATATTCGAGTGTGTTTCATAAATGGATCAATGTTTGAGCATGATGGGATAGGGATTACTTATTTTAGCGTTGATATTTTGAAAGACATGGTTGCTTGTTGATATGCTTGAGTATCTAAATTATTATGTCAAAACTAGACTATTGCTTTGAACAACTTAAAGTCCAAATGTCCATGCTATAAGAAAAAGAATATGATATGGCATTTAAGGCAGCATTCCACATCAAAAATTCTGTTTTTATCACTTACCTACTCGAGGGCGAGTAGGAGTTAAGCTTGGGGATGCTGATACGTCTCCAACGTATCTGTAATTTTTCCTTGTTCCATGTTGTTATATTATCAATCTTGGATGTTTTATAATCATTTATAGTCATTTTATATCATTTTTTGGTACTAACATATTGACATAGTGCCAAGTGCCAGTTGCTGGTTTTTCCATGTTTTTTACATCGCAGAAAATCAATACCAAACGAAGTCCAAATGCCACGAAACTTCACGGTGATTTTTTATGGGCCAGAAGGAACACAACGGGCCCTGGATGCGCCTAGGGGGTGCCTCGAGGGAGGAACAACCCACTAGGGCGCGCTAGGAGGCCCAGACGTGCCCTCGTGGGTTGTGCCCACCTCGGGTGCCCCCCGGACCACCTCTTCGCTCTATAAATACCCCCAATATTCCAGAAACCCTGGAGCGACAGACGAAATATTCTTCCAGCCGCCGCAGAGTCCAGAACCACCAGATCCAATCTAAACACCATCTCAGATGGGGTTCACCACCTCCATTGGTGCCTCTCCAATGATGCATGAGTAGTTCTTTGTTGTCCTTCGGGTCCGTAGTTAGTAGCTAGATGGCTTTCTCTCTCTCGCTGAATTCTCAATACAATGGTCTCTTGGAGATCCATATGATGTAACTGTTTTGCGGTGTGTTTGTTGGGATCGATGAACTTTTTGTTTATGATCAGATCTACCTTTTTATATCCATGAAAGTTATTTGAGTTTCTTTGATCTCTTATATGCATGATTGCTTACAGCCTCGTATTTCTTCTTCGATATTTGGTTTTTTTTGGCCAACTTGATCTATTTATCTTGCAATGGGAAGAGGTGCTTTGTAGTGGGTTCGATCTTATGGTGCTTGATTCCAGTGACAGAAAGGGAAACGACACATATGTATCGTTGCTACTAAGGATAAAACGATGGGGTCTATCTCTACATAGATAGATCTTGTCTACATCATGTCATCGTTCTTATTGCATTACTCTGCTTCCCCATGAACTTAATACACTAGATGCATGCTGGATAGCGGTCGATGTGTGGAGTAATAGTAGTAGATGCAGGCAGGACTCCGTCTACTAATCTTGGACGTGATGCCTTTGTAATGATCATTGCCTGGATATCGTCATGAGTATTTGAAGTTCTATCAATTGCCAAACAATAATTTGTTCACCCATCGTTTGTTATTTTTTTCGAGAGAAACCACTAGTGAAACCTACGGCCCCCGGGTCTCTTTCTCATATTATTTTCCTTTGTGATCTACTTTTCTCTTGCATTTATTTTCAGATCTATATTTCCAAAAACCCAAAAATACCTTGTTGCACTTTATTTTATTTGGCGTTCGATCTATCAACATTTACAACTTTCTCCTGTCCACGCGCCTTTGTGGCGCCGTTACCCGAAAGGGATTGACAACCCCTTTAACACGTCGGGTTGCGAGTATTTGTTATTTGTGTGCAAGGGCTGTTTACGTTGTGCAAGGTCTGTTTACGTTGTGTTGCTTGGTTCTCCTACTGCCTCGATAACCTTGGTTTAATATTTGATGGAAATACCTACCGCCGCTGTGCTGCATCATCCCTTCCTCTTTGGGGAAATATCGATGCAGCTTCAAGCGACATTAGCTTACAACCCAGTTCAGCGTTCCAAGACCAACTACATCCAGATTCGTCATCATTTTCTTCTAGATCATGTACTTAAGGGCGTCATCTCTGTCGACCACGTGGACACTAAAGAACAACTAGCTGATATCTTCACTAAGACCTTGGGTGGAAAGAGATTTTGCAAGTTGCGATGTGAGCTAAACATCTTAGAATCTTTGAATGTTCTTTGAAAAGACACACATCCTAACACATATGCAAAATTGATGACTTAGATGTGCAACATACGAAGTAACGTTTTTCTTCAGTCAATGAAGAATAACCCTCTAAGTGTGAAGAAATTAATGAAGAATTTGATTCTCGGGACCTTACAACAATTGTACGTGGTGTCTTAAATCATCATTCTTATATGATGGGTCACGCCACCAACCATAGTTGAAATTATTCAAAGTTGAGGTTTTCATCATTTTGCAAATTCTCCAAATTTTCAAATTCCTCAACTTTGCAAATTCATGAAAATTTCAAATTCTTTAAAGTATGCAATTGGTGTTCTTCATTGACTATACATACATATATTTGAGTTTTCAAGTCCTCAACAACATTCACTTATTGCTAATTCTTCAAGTTATTTTTCTTCTAAGTGAATGTGATCGGACCCGTTCCCCCTCTATACTAAACTCAACCCAGTCTGTTCACAAATTCTTCATATGCGTTCTACTTTGAAACTCGTTAGAAGTCTTCACTCGGTCTTTGTCAGATGAAGAATTTGTGAACAAAAACTTTAAAATTTTCACTTTCAATTTTTGGCGGTTGCCGCTCAAACCGACTCCTATTCCCACGACTGGATAAGCCACGATCCCCCCACTATCACCACATCTCAGATCGTGGGTGACACATGTCACATAGAGAGCAAGGGTCGGGGGAAATCTGGTCCAAAATCTTTGGGCCAGCTAGTTTTACTGCCGCTATAAATACCCCCTCCCCTTCCCCTAGCTCGAGTTACTCCTCACTTCCATCTCTCCCAAGCTCAAGACCTAGCACCACCGCTAAAATCATCATCGCCGGAGAGGAAGAGCTTCATTGCCTCGAACTTGCCTTCATCATACTCGCATCAGCTGTGGAAGTCTTCACTCCGCCGCCGCTGTAGCTATCTCCCTCTGCCAAGCTAGGGCGTGGGAGATCTGAACTGACGAACTCCTCCAGTTCACCTCACTGTTCATCGTGTTCTTCATCAGGGTAAATAAAATCTAATTTTATTGCCCTACTTTGATCTTCATGATTTTCACAAAATCCTCAATAGGTCTTTTTCTCTTCAAGTATGATCTACACAAACACCTCATATGTTCTATTCCCTTGATGCGTTTCTCTAAGTTATGATTTTCTTCAAGATTCCTTTTGTGGATACTCAAATCTGCACAACTCTGGAACCTAAGAGAAGAACACCTAGTGGAATTCCTCAAGCCATCTATTTTCAAAATCCTCAACTTGATATATTTTGAAAAATTTCTAAGAACGTGCATGACCTCTTAAAATTCTTTGCACCTATACTTTATTCATAGGTACAAAATGTCTGCTGATGAATCACTAGGTTCTCATCAACTTAACTCATTTGCAACGTATCTTGAAGAAAAATTGCATACTTCCTCAGAATCTTCAAGAGTTCAGATTCCTCAGAAGAAGAAAATATCTGATGAGAGAAAGCCTCAGAAAGGAGGAAAGAAGAGAGAAAGTCACACTACTTTTGAGATCCTAGATGAACTCTATGCTGGGTATTGCACTCCTGATGAAGCTATTCATCTAAAGGAAATAAAAGAACAGAGGAAAAATCAGAATTCAGAGGATTGAGAGGAGGTGGGTACGTGAGTGGAAGGAATATCCCTATGTCACGGACAAATACATGAGGAAATTTGCCATAAAACTACCGTGCAAAATAGATCCTTCTGCTACCAATCAAGAGGTTGATCCTACCAACATTACACGTGGTGAGCACTTTCCTGAAGAATGGGCAAAACATTAGAGAACGCTTTAGAGGGCTCCAAAGAGGCAGTGAAGAAATTCAATGAGGACTCTACAGCGGCTGCATCTGCTGATGAAACTGTGGCAAATAAGTCTATGACCAAGAAATCCGCCCACAAGCCATAGTCCTCAAGGCCAAGTTCCTGAGGCGCACAAATTCCTCAAGGCAATTCTTCGAAGGCCACTGTGGCTGCACAACCATTAGCTGCGGCTACAAAATCCTCAACCCCATTGCATCTTGCCACGTGTCAGAGAACTGGGGGCTTTGAAGTTGCCTCATCTAAGTCTTCAAACTCAGCTGTTGATGCGTCCATTTTGCATCATGCTTTTATATTGATATTTATTGCATTATGGGCTGTTATTACATGTTATCGTACAATACTTATGCCTTTTCTCTCTTATTTTACAAGGTTTACATGAAGAGGGAGAATGCCGGCAACTCGAATTCTGGACTGGAAAAGGAGCAAATCTGAGATACCTATTCTGCACAACTCCAGAAGTCCTAAAAATTTACGGAGAATATTTTTTGAATTAATAAAAAATACCGGCACAAGAATCAACCAGAGGGGGGCCACCAGCAGGCCACAAGCGTGCTAAGCGCGACCACCCCCTAGCCGCGCCTAGAAGGCTTGTGGGGCCCCTATGGCTCCTCCGATGCCAATCTTCTCCTATATGAAGCATTTTGACCTGGAAAAAAATCAGAAGATACTTTTCGGGACGAAGCACCGCTGTCTCGAGGTGGAACTTGGGCAGAACCAATCTAGAGCTCCGATAGGGCGATCCTGCTGGGGAAACTTCCCTCCCGAAGGGGGAAATCGAAGCCATCGTCATCACCAACGATCCTCTCATTGAGAGGGGGTCAATCTCCATCAACATATTCACCAGCACCATCTCCTCTCCAAACCCTAGTTCATCTCTTGTATCCGATCTTTGTCTCAACATCTCAGATTGGTACCTATGGGTTGCTAGTAGTGTTGATTACTCCTTGTAGTTGATGCTAGTTGGTTTACTTGGTGGAAGATTATATGTTCAGATCCTTTATGATAATTAATACTCCTCTAATCTTGAACATGAACATGCTTTGTGAGTAGTTCAGTTTTTTCCTGAGGACATGGGATAAGTCTTGTTATAAGTAGTCATGTGAATTTGGTATTCGTTTGATATTTTGATGAGATGTATGTTATCTCTCCTCTAGTGGTGTTATGTGAACGTTGACTACATAGCACTTCACCATTATTTGGGCCTAGGGGAAGGCATTGTGTAGTAATAAGTAGATGATGGGTTGCTAGAGTGACAGAAGCTTACACCCTAGTTTATGCATTGCTTCGTAAAGGGCTGATTTGGATCCATATGTTTCATGCTATGGTTAGGTTTACCTTAATTCTTCTTTCGTAGTTTTAGATGCTTGAATAGGTGTTAATCATAAGTGGGAGATTTCTCCAAGTAAGGGCAGCACCCAAGCACCGATCCACCCACATATCAATTTATCAAAGTAACGAACGCGAATTAAATGAGCATGATGAAAACTAGCTTGACAGAAATTCCCATGTGTCCTCAGGAGCACTTTGCTTTATATAAGAGTTTGTACAGGCCTGTCCTTTGATATAAAAAGGATTGGGCTACCTGGCTGCACCTTTTCTACACTTGTTACTTGTTACTCGTTATGAATTATCTTATGAGAAAACTATCTGTTACCGATAATTTCAGTGCTTGCAGAGAATACCTTACTAGAAAACCGCTTGTCATTTCCTTCTGCTCCTCGTTGGGTTCGACACTCTTACTTATCAAAAGGACTATGATAGATCCCTTATACTTGTGGGTCATCAAGACTCTTTTCTGGCGCCGTTGCCGGGGATTGAAGCACCTTTGGTAAGGAAAAATTTATATAGTGTGCTGAAATTTAATGTCACTTGTCACTATGGAAAGTAATCCTTTGAGGGGCTTGTTCGCGGTATCTTCACCTTGACCGGAAACACAAAGAGTTGTCCCTCAATCTACTTAACCTACTGAAAATATTTATTATGTAATTCATTCGGGTATGATAGAGAAACTGCTGGCTAATCCTTACAGATGAGATGGAACACTACATCCTGATTTACATCTAATCTATGTGGATAAAGTCTGTGGATTATTTAAGCTTGCAGGTCTGCCCGAGGATCACGTTAAGAAGAAGGTTTTTCCTTTATCTTTGAAGGAAAAGGCATTGACATGGTATAGGCTATGTGATGATATTGCATCATGGAGCTACAGCCGATTGAAGATGGAATTTCATCAGAAGTTATACCCTATGCATCTAGTCCATCATGATCGAAATTATATTTATAATTTTTGGCCTCGTGAAGGAGAAAGAATTGATCAAGCTTGGGGGAGGATTAAGTCAATGTTATATTCATGCTCCAATCATGAGCTCTTAACAGAAATTATTATGCTCGATTGGCTTTCTTGTAATGATCAATCCATGCTCGATACTTCTTGTGTTGGTTCCTATATGAAGAAGGATATTGATTTTGAATGGGATTTATTGGAAAGAACTAAACACAACTCTGAAGATTGGGAACTCGACGAAGGTAAGGAGTTAGGTATGAACCTTAAGTTTGATTGTGTTAAATCCTTCGTAGACACCAATGCTTTTCGTGAATTTAGCACTAAATATGGACTTGACTCTGAGATAGTAGTTTCTTTTTGTGAATCTTTTGATGCTCATGTTGATCTACCCAAGGAGAAGTGGTTTGAATATCATCCTCCCATTGAAGTGAAAGTAGTTGAACCTATTAAAATTGAAGAGAAAACTATTACTTATAATGTTGATCCCGTTGTTCCCACTACTTATATCGAGAAACCAACTTTTCCTGTTAGAATAAAGGATCATGCTAAAGCTTCAACTGTGGTTCGTAAGAGCTGTGATAGAACACCTACACCCCCTAAGAAAATTAAAGTTGAGCCTAGTATTGCTATGGTTAAGGATCTCTTGGTTGATAATATTGATGGGCATGTTATTCAATTTTGTGATGAAGCTGCTAGAATTGCTAAACCTCGTGCTAGAGATAAACATAGACCCAGTGTTGGAACGCTTATTGTTTCTGTTAAAATAGGAGATCATTGTTATCATGGATTATGTGATATGGGTGCTAGTGTGAGTATAATTCCCTTTTCCTTATATAAAGAGATTATGAATGATATTGCACCTGTTGATGTTACAATTAAACTTGCTAATAGAGATACTATATCACCAGTTGGGATTATTAGAGATGTTGAAGTGTTGTGTGGGAAAATAAAGTATCCTACTAATTTTCTTGTTCTTGGTTCCCCACAAGATAATTTTTGTCCCATTATATTTGGAAGACCCTTCTTGAACACCGTTAATGCCAGGATAGATTGTGAGAAGGAAACGGTTACTGTAAGTTTTGGGGATACGTATGATGAGTTTAATTTCTCTAAATCTCGTAGACAACCCCATGATAAATAATTGCCTAGTAAGGATGAAATTATTGGTCTTGCCTCAATTGATGTGTCTCCTACTGATCCTTTAGAGCAGTATTTGCTAGACCATGAAAATGACATGCACGTGAATGAAAGAATTGAAATAGATAGGATTTTCTTTGATCAGCATCCTATTCTGAAACACAACTTGCCTGTTGAAATACTTGGGGATCCCCCTCCACCCAAGGGTGATCCCGTGTTTGAGCTTAAACAATTACCAGATACTTTGAAATATGCTTATCTTGATGAAAAGTAGATATATCCTGTTATTATTAGTGCTAACCTTCCAAAGCATGAAGAACAGAGATTATTGAAAACTCTGAAGAACCATCGTGATGCTATTGGATATACTTTTGATGATCTTAAGGGCATTAGTCCCACTCTATGTCAGCACAAAATTAAAATGGAGCCTGATGCTAAACCAGTTGTTGATCACCAACGAAGGTTGAATCCTAAAATGAAGGAAGTGGTAAGAAATGAAATATTAAAGCTTTTGGAGGCAGGTATCACTTACCCTATTGCTGATAGTAGATGGGTCAGTCCCGTTCATTGTGTCCCTAAGAAAGTAGGTATTACCGTAGTTCCTAATGATAAAAATGAATTGTGATCCCGTAGAGAATTGTTACAGGATATAAAATGGTGATTGATTTTAGGAAATTGAATAAAGCTACTAGGAAAGATCATTACCCTCTACCTTTTATTGATCAAATGCTAGAAAGATTGTCTAAACACACACATTTACGCTTTCTAGTGGTTATTCTGGTTTCTCTCAAATACCAGTGTCAAAAGAGGACCAAGAAAAGACCACCTTTACCTACCCTTTTGCTACATTTTCTTATAGACGTATGCCTTTTGGTTTATGCAATGCACCTGCTACCTTTCAAAGATGCATGACTGCTATATTCTCTGATTTTTGTGAAAAGATTGTTGAGATTTTTCATGGATGATTTTTCCGTTTACGGAACTTCTTTTGATGATTGTTTGAGCAACCTTGATCGAGTTTTGCAGAGATGTGAAGAAACTAATCTTGTCTTGAATTGGGAGAAGTGCCACTTTATGGTGAATGAAGGCATTGTCTTTGGACATAAAATTTCTGAAAGAGGTATTGAAGTTGACAAGGCTAAAGTTGATGCTATTGAAAAAATGCCGTGTCCTACGGATATCAGAGGTATAAGAAGTTTCCTGGGTTATGCTGGTTTCTATAGGATATTTATTAAAGATTTCTCTAAGATTTGTAGGCCTCTCACTAATCTTTTGCAAAATGATGTTCCATTCGTTTTTGATGATGATTATGTAGAAGATTTTGAAATTCTCAAGAATGCTTTGATTTCTGCACCTATTGTTCAACCACCTGATTGGAACCTACCTTTTGAAATTATGTGTGATGCTAGTGACTATGATGTCGGTGCTGTTCTAGGACAAAGAGTTGATAAGAAATTAAATGTTATTCATTATGCTAGCAAAACTCTAGACGGTGCTCAAAGAAACTATGCTACCACTGAAAAGGAATTTTTAGCAGTTGTGTTTGCTTGTGATAAGTTTAGACCCTATATTGTTGATTCTAAAGTAACTATTCACACTGATCATGCTGCTATTAAATATCGCATGGAAAAGAAAGATGCTAAACCTAGACTTATTAGGTGGGTTCTTCTGCTACAAGAATTTGATTTGCATATTGTTGATAGAAAGGGTGCTAATAACCCCATAGCAGATAACTTGTCTAGGTTAGAGAATGTTCTTGATGACCCACTTCCTATTGATGATAGCTTTCCTGATGAACAATTAGCTGTCATAAATGCTTCTCATAATGCTCATTGGTATGCTGATTATGCTAATTACATTGTCGCTAAATTTATACCGCCTAGTTTCACATACCAACAAAAGAAAAAGTTTTTCTACGATTTAAGACATTACTTCTGGGATGACCCACACGTTTACAAAGAAGGAGTATATGGTGTTATTAGATCTTGTGTACCTAAGCATGAACAGGAACTGATCCTACGGAAGTGTCATTTCGAGGCCTACGGAGGACACCATGCTGGAGATAGAACTGCACATAAGGTATTACAATCTGGTTTTTATTGGCCTACTCTCTTCAAGGATGCCCATAAGTTTGTCTTGTCATGTGATGAATGTCAAAGAATTGGCAATATTAGTAGACGTCGGGAAATGCCGATGAATTACTCTCTTCTTATTGAACCATTTGATGTTTGGGGTTTTGATTATATGGGACCTTTTCCAACATCCAACGGGTATACTCATATTTTAGTTGCTCTTGATTATGTTACTAAGTAGGTAGAAGATATTCCAACTAGTAGTGCTGATCATGAAACCTCTATTAAGATGATTAAAGAAGTTATTTTCCCTATATTTGGAGTCCCCAGATATTTAATGACTGATGGTGGTTCACATTTTATTCATGGTGCTTTCTGTAAATTGCTTGGTAAATATGATGTTAATCATAGAATTGCATCTCCTTATCATCCTTAGTCTAGTGGTCAAGTAGAATTAAGCAATAGAGAAATTAAATTGATCTTGCAAAAGACGGTTAATAGATCTAGGAAGAATTGGTCTAAGAAACTTGATGACACATTATGGGCTTATAGAACTGCTTAAAAGAAGCCTATGGGTATGTCTCCATATAAAATGGTTTATCGTAAAGCATGTCACTTACTTCTAGAGCTAGAGCATAAAGCTTATTGGGCAATCAAAGTGCTTAATTATGATTCAAACTTGCTGGTGAGAAGAGGTTATTTGACATTAGCTCACTTGATGAATGGAGAACCCAGGCGTATGAGAATGCATAGTTGTTTAAAGAAAAGGTTAAGAGATGGCATGATAAAAGGATACAAAAGCGTTAATTTAATGTACGTGATCGTGTCTTGCTATACAATTCTCAGTTAAGATTTTTTGCAGGTAAACTCCTCTCCAAATGGGAAGGACCATACATCGTCGAGGAGGTATATTGTTCTGGTGCCATCAAGATCAACAACGTCGAAGGCTCAAGTACTAAGGTGGTAAACGGGCAAGGAATCAAACACTATATTTTAGGTACTCCCATTAATGTTGAAACCAATGTTATCAATACCATAACTCCCGAAGAGCATACTAGGGAGACTTACCAAAACGCTTCAGACTCTGAAAAGGAGTAGGTATGTGGTACGGTAAGTAAACCAACTCCGAAACTTTCCCTATAGCAATTTACTCAGTTTTGAAATATTTAAAAAATTAGGAAAATTAAAAGCAGTCCGAAGGACGCACGGGGAGGCGACAAGCCAGCTCGGCGCGACCACCCCCCGTGGCCGCACCTAGGGGGCTTGCCACCACCCCGTGCGCCCCCGGACTCTGTTTTCTTGTGGAACATCCCTTCGAGTCGGCAAAAATGAATTATATAATCTCCAGAAGGTTTCGACTTTCGTATCACGACAATACCTCTTGTTTTCGTTTGAGCTGTTTCTGCAACAGATTTAGATTGCATGGCGTCTCCCGGTGCTCCGAAGGACAAGTTTTTTGAGAAGGTCATCAACCCTTATCTTGCAGAGGTGCTACAACACCCTCAAACCATTGATATGCATGAGGGGTGCCACACATCTGTGACGTTGAGGGGCCAAAGAAAACCGGAAGCATGGAAACAAGGTTCGAGGCAATGGAGCAGGAAGTCTTCAAGTGCCAAGCGATAGTGGAGCGTGGACTCAATGAAAATCATATGATGATCTCGGAGTTTAACCATAAACACAAGATGGACACCAAGGACATCGGAGAGCACATCTTCAAGCTTTACGAGCAAATTGAGCATCTCCAAGCCCAGATCTATAAATGCAAAACCAAAATTGTGTGTATGAATACAAATTTAAGAGAATGAGTTTGGCTTTATATTTGAGGATTCTGTAGACTCATTCATATTTTTACTATGGTGAGCCTATGCCTTGGAAGACGGAGGACAAGCCTCCAACCTCTTGAACAACTCCACCACCATCAACCCCGAAGAAGGACAACTGAGTACATGGGTATGGGCACTCCCCTTGGCTTGTGCCAAGCTTGGGGGAGGTGCTCCGGTATCGTATCACACCACATCCTTTTCCTTTTTCCTTCTTGTTTTTATCTTTCCTAGTTCGATCCTTTTTGTTTTTGCTTTGATCTAGTAGTATGAAAGTTTTGAGTATGATCTACCTTTTAGTTTTTGCTTCTGCTCCCCTTATGTAAGCAAGTCCGAGAGTTATATAATAAGAAGTAGTTTTGGTGAGAGGGCTTTGCTAGATCACCGTGCTCTTGAAAGCAATAAAGTATAATAGAACTAAAGCAAATAGAATACATAATGATCTTATGGGGAGTAATGACTTCACATATAAAAATTATGGTGATCGAAATTTGTTGGGAGTTAACAAACATAGTAATTGGTCATTGGTGCAATTGAAAGGAAGTGATAAATAAAGATAAATTCACATATAAATATATTATCTTGGACATCTTTTATGATTGTGACCACTCATTAAAATATTACATGCCAAGAAGTTGATGTTGGACAAGGAAGACAACATAATAGGTTATGTTTGCTTGCATCCGTATAGAAGTTATATGGTTTTAGATCCTCCAACATGTCATGCTTGCTTCCACCTCACATTATCCAAACTTCCGCACCAAGGAGAGATACTACTTGTGCATACAAACCCTCAACCAAGTTTTTGCCATGAGAGTCCACCATACCTATCTATGGATTGAATAAGATTCTTCAAGTAAGTTGTCATCGGTGCAATAAGGCAATAAAAATTGCTCCTAAATATGTGTGATTTCTTATTGTAAGGGAAATAAGCGTTGTATGAACTTGTGATAGTGAAGAAATAAAAGCGACAGACTGCATAATAAAGGTTGCTATCACAAAGGGCAATACAACGCAGCGTTCCTCTGCATTAAGAGTTTGTGCATCCAAAAATTAAAAGCGCATGACAACGTCTGCTTCCCTCTGCGAAGGGCCTATCTGTTACTTTTACTTTCTAGTACTTACCTTTATGCAAGAGTCATGGTGTTCTTCACCACTTCCTATATTCTGTCTCTCTTGGCAAGCATTATGTGTTGGGGAATGATCTGGACTTATATATCCACTCGGATGTGGGTGATCATGATTTATTGTTATTGATGTCACCCTTGAGGTGAATAGTTGGGAAGCAAAATTATAAGCCCCTATATTTCTCTGTGTTCGATTGAAGCTTTGACCTCATGGGTACCTCGTGAGCGCTAGCAATTGTGAAAGACTAAAAGATGATTGAGTATGTGGATTTGCTTTACGAGCTCTTATATTGACTCTTTCCAATGTAATGACAAATTGTCAATTACTTCAATGACTGAGATCATAGTTTGTTGGTTGTCAATAGAGTTCTTGGTTCATACTTTATCTTGTGAATGAATTGTTACTCTAGTATAAAGAATCTCATACAATGAGTATTTTTGTTCTAAAGTTGATCATGATCCCTCATGATCGTATTTTATTTTATCGAAACCTCTATCTCTAAACATGTGGACATATTTATCGATCTCGGCTTTCGCTTGAGGGCAAGCGAGGTCTAAGATTGGGGGAGTTGATACGTCCATTTTGTGTCATGCTTTTATATTGATATTTATTGCATTATGGGCTATTATTACACGTTATGGTACAACACTTATGCCTTTTCTCTCTTATTTTACAAGTTTTACATGAAGAGGGAGAATGCCGGCAACTTGAATTCTGGACTGGAAAGGGAGCAAATCTGATATACCTATTCTACACAACTCCAAAAGTCCTGAAAATTTACGGAGAATATTTTTGGAATTAATAAAAAATACCGACACAATAATATACGAGAGGGGGCCACCAGCAGGCCACAAGCCTGCTAGGTGCGGCCACACCCGACCGTGCCTAGTAGGCTTGTGGGGCCCCTGTGGCTCGTCTGACGCCCATCTTCTCCTATATGAAGTGTTTTGACCTGGCAAAAATTAGAGGAGACTTTTCGGGACGAAGCGTCGCTGTCTCGAGGTAGAACTTGGGCAGAACCAATCTAGAGCTCCGGCAGGGCGATCCTGCCGGGGAAACTTCCCTCCCGGAGGGGGAAATCAAAGCCATCATCATCACCAACGATCTTCTCATCGAGAGGGGGTCAATCTCCATCAACATCTTCACTAGCATCATCTCCTCTCCAAAACCTAGTTCATCACTTGTATCTGATCTTTGTCTCAACATGTCAGATTGGTACCTGTGGGTTGCTAGTTGTGTTGATTACTCCTTGTAGTTGATGCTAGTTGGTTTACTTGGTGGAAGATTATATGTTCAGATCCTTTATGATAATTAATACTCCTATGATCTTGAACATGAACATGCTTTGTGAGTAGTTCCGTTTGTTCCTGAGGACATGGGATAAGTCTTGTTACAAGTAATCATGTGAATTTGGTATTCGTTCGATATTTTGATGAGATGTATCTTGTCTCTCCTCTAGTGGTGTTATGTGAACGTTGAATACATAACACTTCACCATTATTTGGGCCTATGGGAAGGCATTGGGAAGTAATAAGTAGATGTTGGGTTGCTAGAGTGACAGATGCTTAAACCCTAGTTTATGCGTTGCTTCGTAAGGGGCTGATTTGTATCCATATGTTTCATGCTATGGTTAGGTTTACCTTAATTCTTCTTTCATAGTTGCAGATGCTTGTGATAGGGGTTAATTATAAGTGGGAGGTTTGTCCAAGTAAGGGCAGCACCCAAGCACCAGTCCACCCACATATCAAATTATCAAAGTAACAAACGCGAATTAAATGAGCATGATGAAAACTAGCTTGATAAAAATTCTCATGTGTCCTTGGGAGCGCTTTGATTTATATAAGAGATTGTCCAGGCCTGTCCTTTGCTATAAAAAGGATTGGGCTACCTTGCTGCACCTTGCTACACTTGTTACTTGTTACTTGTTACTCGTTATGAATTATCTTATCACAAAACTATCTGTTACCGATAATTTCAGTGCTTGCACAGAATACCTTACTGGAAGCCGCTTGTCATTTGCTTCTGCTCCTCATTGGGTTTGACACTCTTACTTATCGAAAGGACTACGATAGATACCCTATACTTGTGGGTCATCAAGGACACACAACAAAGAGCTGATGATGAAGAACTTGCTAATCTCATCAAGGACACACAACAAAGAGTAGCAATTGCTAAGGGCGGCTCTGTTCCTCTTATGTTGGATCCAATGCTGATACTTAACTTCATCAACATTTGGCATGAGGATCCCAACACCCCACTTTCCTCACTAGACCTACCTCTTGGTGTAAGTCATATCCTCACACACTTCATTGCCGAGGAAAAATGGAAGAGGGAACCAGCACAGAGAACCAAAAGGAGCTAGACCAGCAAAGAAAAGTTCCTGAAGAACAATGTGATGAACCTGACTCCCATCTAGCTTGTCACTGTCCAATCTTAAATGAGGTGCCTGATACGTGTCCATCGTATCCACTTTTCCAAACACTTTTGCCCTTGTTTTGGACTCTAATTTGCATGATTTGAATGAAACTAACTCGGAGTGACGCTGTTTTCAACAGAATTGCCTTGGCGCTATTTTTATGCAGAAATAAAAGATCTCAGATCGTCCTGAAAATTTATGGAGAATATTTTTGGATTTAATAAAAAATACTGGCGCAAGAATTAACCGGAGGGGGCCACCCGCAGGCCACAAGCCTGCTAAGCACGGCCACCCCCTGGCCGCGCCTAGCAGGCTTGTGAGGCCTTCATGGCTCGTCGACCTCCTCTCCAGCTCCATATAACCCTATTCGTGGAGAAAAAAAACAAAGAAGAAGAGTTCATCGCATTTCACGATACGGAGCCGCCGCCACCTCCTGTTCTTCCTTGGGAGACCAGATTTGGAGTTCGTTTTGGGCTCCGGAGAGGGGAAATCGACGCCATCGTCATCACCAACCATCCTTCATCACCAATTCCATGATGCTCTCTGCAGTTCGTGAGTAATCCCATCGCAGGCTTGCTGGACGGTGATGGGTTGGATGAGATTTATCATGTAATCGAGTTAGTTTTGTTAGGGTTTGATCCCTAGTATCCACTATGTTTTGATATTGACGTTGCTATGACTTTGTTATGCTTAATGCTTGTCACTAGGGCCCGAGTGCCATGATTTCAGATCTAAACCTATTATGTTTTCATGAATATATATGTGTTCTTGATCCTATCTTGCAAGTTGTAGACACCTATTACGAGTTATGATCCGCATCCCTCAGGGTGACAATAACTGGGATTCTTTCCGGTGATTACCGTAGTTTGAGGAGTTCATGTATTCACTAAGTGCTAATGCTTTGGTCCGGTTCTCTATTAAAAGGAGGCCTTAATATCCCTTAGTTTCCAATAGGACCCCGCTGCCACGGGAGGGCAGGAAAAATGTTTCATGCAAGTTCTTTTACATAAGCACGTATGACTATATATGGAATACATGCCTACATTACATAGATGAATTGGAGCTAGTTCTGTGTCATCCTATGTTATAACTGTTGCATGATGAATACTATTCAGCATAATTATCCATCACCGATCCATTGCCTACGAGCTTTCCACATATTGATCTTTGCTAAGTTATTGGTCCGTTGCTACTGTTACAATCACTACAAAACTGCTACTATTACTTTTGCTACCGTTACCGTGACTTCCATACTACTTTGCTACTGAATACTTTGATGCAGATATTAAGTCTTTCAGGTATGGTTGAATTGACAACTCAGCTACTAATACTCGAGAATATTCTTTGGCTCCCCTTGTGTCGAATCAATAAATTTGGGTTGAATACTCTACCCTCGAAAACTGTTGCGATCCCCTATACTTGTGGTTTATGAAGACCTTTTTCTGGCGCCGTTGCTAGGGAGCATAGCTCTATTCTATGAGTCACTTGGGATTTATATCTGTTGTTCACTATGAAGAATCTGAAAGATCCAAAAAATAAAGATCTATCCCTCTACTATGAGGGGAGGTAAGGAACTGCCATCTAGCTCTGCACTTGATTCACCTTCTGTTATGAGTAAGTTTGCGACACCACTACCTGCTAGTAATTCTGATATGTCGCAAGTAATTGATGATGCCACTTCTGCCGTGCATGATTCTTATGATGATACTTTGCTTGATAATACTGTGCCACTGGGTGAATTTCTTGATGAACAAATTACTAGAGTCAATGCTGAAAATTATGATACTTCTAAAACTGATGAAATTATTGAAACTGAACACTTTGAGAGACCTGCTAGACCTAGATCTCCTAGACATGAATTGCCTGATATTCCCGAGGGTTACGTTATGGAAGGAGAGGTAGCTAGGGACTTTCTTGCTTGTAATGATAGAGATGATCTTAAGAAATTACTATGCAAGTGGAAAGAAAAATCTTTGAATGCTAGAATGAAATATGATCCTAAGTTTCCTACTTCACCTATCTTTTTTACTGATAAGGATTGTGAATTCTCTGTTGATCCTGAGTTAATTACCTTGGTTGAATCTGATCCTTTCCATGGTTATGAATCTGAAATTGTTGTGGCACATCTTACTAAACTTAATGATATAGCCACCCTATTTACTCATGAGGAAAAAATTCATTATTACTATATCCTTAAGTTGTTCCCTTTCTCATTAAAGGGTGATTCTAAGATATGGTTTAATTATCTTGCACCTGGTTGTGTGCATAGCGCCCAGGATATGACATATCACTTCTCTAAAAAATATTTTACTTCCCATAAGAAACAAGCTGCCTTGCAGGAAATATTTAATTTTGTGCAAATTGAAGAAGAGAGTCTCCCACAAGCTTGGGGGAGGCTTCTCCAATTACTTAATGCTTTGCCTGATCATCCTCTCAAGAAAAATGAAATACTTGATATCTTTTATAATGGACTAACCAATGCTTCTAGGGACCACCTAGATAGTTGTGCTAGTTGTGTTTTCAGGGAACGAACTGTTGAACAAGCTGAAATACTATTGAATAATATATTGAGCAATGATAATGATTGGACTATTCCCGAACCACATGCAAAGCCAACTCCGAAGAAAAGAGGTATTCTACTTCTCAGTCTTGAAGATATGCAAGAGGCAAAGAAATCTATGAAAGAAAAAGGTATTAAAGCTGAAGATGTTAAGAATCTACTACCTATTGAAGAAATACATGGTCTTCATAACCCGACACAGGTAGTAGAGGTAAATTCTCTTTGTAGATTTGATGAAAGCAATATTCCTTATAATAAGTCTGCTAGCCAATGCTTGGATGAGTTTGATAATTTTGTTGCTAAGCAAGAAATTTTTAGTGCTTATGTTAGTAGACAATTGAAACATAATGCTTTCATGCTTAATCGCTTAGGTAATTATATGAGTAGAACTATCAATGATCTAAAACTGATTAGTAAACATGCTTCCATGGTAACTACTGAAGTAGAACAAGTACTTAAAGCACAGAATGATTTGCTTAATGAGATGAATAGTAAGAACAATGATCATTCTGTTAAAGTTGTGACTAAAGGTGGAAGAATGACTCAGGAACCTTTGTATCCCGAGGGACACCCTAAGAGAATTGAACAAGATTCTCAAAGGGGTAATATCGATGCACCTAGTCGTTCTAATAATAGGAGTAATAAGGATGATGATAAAACTTTGCATGCTACTAGTGAACCTTTTATAGATACACCTGAGAACCCGAATGATATTTCTATTTCTGATGCTGAGACACAATCTGGTGATGAACATGAGCCTAGTGATAATATAAATGATGATGTTCATGATGATGCTCAACCTAGTAATGATAATGATGTGGAGATTGAACCTGTTGTTGATCTTGATAACCCACATCCTAAGAATAAAGATATGATAAAAGGGACTTTATTGCTAGGAAACATGGTAAAGAAAGAGAACCATGGGTTCAGAAACCCATGCCCTTTCCTCCTAAATCATCCAAGAAAAAGGATGATGAGGATTTTGAGCTCTTTGTTGAAATGCTTAGACCTGTCTTTTTGCATATGCACTTAACTGATATTCTGAAAATGTCTCCTTATGCTAAGTATATGAAAGATATTGTCACTAATAAAAGAAAGATACCGAAAGCTGAGATTTCCACCATGCTTGCTAATTATACTTTTAAGGGTGGAGTACCAAAGAAATTAGGAGATCCATGAATACGAACTATACCATGCTCTATTAAAGGGAATTATGTTAAAACTACTTTATGTGATTTGGGAGCTGGTGTTAGTGTTATGCCTTTCTCTTTATATTGTAGACTTGATTTGAATAATTTGACACCTACTGAAATCTCTTTGCAAATGGCTGATAAATCAACTGCTCTACCTATCGGTATTTGTGAGGATGTACCTATCCTAGTTGCAAATGCTACTATCTTGACGGACTTTGTTATTCTTGATATTCCCGAGGACGACAGTATGTCGATCATCCTTGGCAGACCCATTTTGAATACTGCAGGGGCTGTTATTGATTGCAACAAGGGGAATGCCACTTTTCATATTAATGGTAATGAGCATACGTTACACTTTCCGAAGAAACAACCTCAAGTTCATAGTATCAACTCCACTGAAAAAATTCCAATGATTATTATTGGAGACTTTGAGTTCCCTCTTCCTACTGTCAAGAAGAAATATGATATACTTATTGTTGGGGATATACATATCCGCATTGAAGTAACTTAGTGCTATTCAAAAATTCTTCGGTTTCTTGTTATTAGAACGAAGTTTGGTAATAAGACTTGATCAACCTTTTTGATGGATTCCTTTTGATGAGCATGAGATGGATGAACTTAGAAAGCACCTTTTGGACCCAACTTTTACTTTCTGTTAGTAAGTTTAAATTAAGGAAAAATGCTATTATTATTTTGTTTTCTGAGCTTCCCGTGCAATGAAAAAGTGACCTGAAAATAAAAGTTCTTCAAATGCCCTGAAAATGAAGTATGATTTTTTCTGGAATATTTAAAAATTTCTAGCACCGAGAACACTGCAGGGGGCTGCACCAGTGGGCCACAAGCCCACAAGGTGCGACCACCCCTGGCCGCGCCTAGAAGGCTTGTGGGTCCCATGTGGCCCCCTCCACTTATTCCAGCACCCATCCACTTCATCTTCCTCCAGAAAAAATCCCGCCATTGCTCAAACCCGTGTTCTAGCTTATTTTTCTGCCATTTTCGATCTCCTTGCTCAAAGCTTCATTCGCCAAACTGTTTTGGGAGATTGTTCCTCGGTATGTGACTCCTCCAATGGTCCAATTAGTTTTTGTTATATTGCTTTATATATTGTAAATTTTTGCTGCCGTGGTGACCTTGTTCTTGAGCTTGCATGTCAAATTTGTATGATCCCAAGTAGTTTTGATGCATGATATAGACTCTAGGAACTTGAGGGAGTAGTTGCTATGAGTTTTGTTGAGTTTTGTTCGCCTTTATTTTTGAGTCACTAAAAATTTCAGAATTTTTTAGAAAAAGAAAAATTAATGAGGAAGGTGTTACAAGGGGGTTCATCAAGCAAGAAGGCCCCGAGACTCGCGATACGTGAGCCCAACCTTGAACCACCAAGGGAAGCTCAAGTACGACCTTGTGAATGGCCATCAGATCAATTCATGAGTGACGCCGGTTTCAAGGAAGAATTTTACGCATACACAAGAAATGTTGGCCTTGAGGAATTTGTGTTGGACAAGTGCAAGCAATACTATCAACTCACGGATTCTTTCGTGCGGAGGTTTGAATTTTTGCTCAATCGTAATAAACACTCCATCCTATTTGACCTTTATGACAAATCATATACTTTGGATATAGAGGATTTTAATCATGCATGCAAAATTCCACAATGGGGTAGCTATAGTGATCCGCAAAAAACTAAATATAATGATTTTCTTGCGAGCATTACCGTTAGAGAACTAGAAATATTACACAGGCTACCATGGGGAGCATTCACTTTCCTGTCATACATTATTTTGTTCTATTCATAGGTAGATGTATTAACGGTAAAACTGAGCATAGCCACCTTTGTGCAACCGATCTGAGTATTCTTAAGAGTGCAGTAATGGGTGAAAGGCGACATAACTTAGGAGCCATTATTGCTAGAAGGTTGCATAATAATGCTAAGGATGGAGATTTCTTTGGTGGGATTTATGCCACTCATTTAGCTAATTATCTTGGGGGTACCCATACACGGAAATGATATTGAGTTACCACCTACTTTTCTTGATTATGAAGCTTTGGTACATTTTTAGTTTCTCGAAAGGAACGAACAATCTCTCCAGTACCGACTAATTTTTGACACACAACGTGTTGTCCATGTTACCCTTCCTGCTCCTGTCTTCTTTAACTTTCAGGAAAAATAGAAATACATTATAATCAGAGAGGAGGCAGATGAGCACGAGAGGAGCGCGGAATCTGCTCGCCTTCACGATGTAGTCGTTCAAGCGGTAGCCGACGTAACCCAGTACAACCCATAACTATGACTTCGGATATTATCAGGGCCAACCATGGCCATAGACCAACTTATGCCAAAATCCTAAGCTTGGGGGAGTACGTATTTCTCACCAACTTTACATTCATGTTCACACACTCATCTTAGTAGTCGGTGTTCATACTCTTTCATTGTACTATCCATGGTAGTTTATTCTCTTGTTTCGCTTTCTTCTTGTGTGTTTATTTAACTTTAAGAAAAATACAAAAAATTTAGTTCCAGCTTTATTTCCAGTTGCTTAGTTGTAGCATTAAAAAGAAAAATCCAAAAAGATTGTTCGTTCTTCTTTTACTTGTTGGGAGCTTTCCCGTGTAAATAGTTTCCTCATTCTTGTTTTGATTTTTCTTTCTTTGGATCATGAGGAGAAGACCACAATGAAAGGTCGAGTGGCTCTCATATGCATTATTGTTTACCTATTAGAGAGACCATATTACCTTGTCTTCTCCTTTGAGTATTGATTATAGATTCCAGTTTGGTCCAATGCACCTGCACTCTTATTATTATCCACACCGTTCAGTTGTGCAAGTGAAAGGCAATAATGACGATATTTGATGAAAATATTGAGATGGACAAAAGCTGGTATGAACCGACCTATCTTGCTTTTGTAAATATGATTAGCTCATCATTCCGAATTCAGTTCATCATGGGTGAAACATATTTGCAATGACAATTAGAGATTATATTTATTCATGCCATGCTTAGTTATCTAAGAGTGGATAATGGTTTATTTTGGGTGCCAACATGCATATTAAAATGGTTGTGATGTAGTATGATGGAATGGTATCCTCCTCTGAATGATTCAAGTGGCTCGACTTGGCACATGTTCATGCATGTAGTTGAAACAAAATCAACATAGCCTCCACAATATTTATGTTGATAGCAATTTATATCCTACTCATGCTTGCATTCAATGTTGGTTAATCTCAAGGCATGTTGATGACTATGTCGCTCTCTAGTTGGTCGCTCCCCAGTCTTTTGCTAGCCTTCACTTGTACTAAGCGGAATATTGCTTGTGCATACAATCCCTCATACCAAAATATTTTTCATATGAGTCCACCATACCTACCTATATGCGGTATTTACGTGCCGTTCCAAGTAAATTTGCATCTGCCAAACTCTAAACCTTCAAATAAATATTCTGTTTTGTATGCCCAAATCGCTCATGTGGCGACTAGGGGTCGTCAGTATCTTCCATGCTAGGTGGGTTATTCTCACAATATGTGTTGATTCACTATCATTCACGAGAAAGTGACTCGTAATCGGGATTCCTAGTTCCATGCTCGAAATAAAAGCAAAATATAATTTAAAAAACTCCCCCATAACTGTGTTTGTATGGACGGTACCCATGGATTCGGCTTGCCATGGAGTGTGACTGATTGGTGGAGGGGTAGTAAAAACTTTATCATTCTGTTTGGGAACCAGCTACAATGTATCTAGCATGGAAGATATTGAAAACCTCTTGCTCGTTATGTGAGCAATGAAAGCATACCATTCAAAAATCATTACTTATCTCTGCTTTAAAAACTCGAGATCTGGAACCTCTACAAATCAATGCTTCTCTCTGTATCACCCTATGTTATAACTTTTGCATGATGAAAGCTATCCGGCATAATTATCCATCACCGATCCATTGCCTACGAGCTTTCCACATATTGATCTTGTTGGGGAATGTAGCAGTAAATCAAAATTTTTCCTACGTGTCACCAAGATCCATCTATGGAGAAACCAGCAACGAGCAAGGGGAGAGTGGATCTTCATACCTTTGAAGATCGCTAAGCGGAAGCGTTACAAGAACGCGGTTGATGGAGTCGTACTCGCAGCGATTCAGATCGCGGTGGATCCGATCAAGTGCCGAACGGACGGCACCTCCGCGTTCAACACACGTGCAGCCCGGTGACGTCTCCTACGCCTTGATCCAGCAAGGAGGGAGGAGAGGTTGAGGGAGAGCTCCGGCAGCACGACGGCGTGGTGGCGGTGGAGCTGCGTGGTACTCCGACAGAGCTTCGCTAAGCGCTACGGAGAACGAGGGGAGGAGGAGGTAGGGCTGCACCAGAGAGAGAGGGAGAACCGTGTATTGTGCAGCCCCAAATACCTACACTATATATAGGAGAGAGGGAGGAGGGGTGGCTGCACCCTAGGGTTCCACCCTAGGGGTGGCGGCAGCCACCAGATGCCATCTGGCCGGCGGCTAGGGCAAGGGAGAGGTGGGGCGCCCTAGGGTGGGCCTTAAGGCCCATCTAAGCCTAGGGTTTGCCCCCCTCCACCTTTGCCACGCCTTGGGCTGGGGTGGGAGGCGCACCAGCCCACCTAGGGGCTGGCTCCCTCCCACTCTTAGCCCACGGAACCTTCCGGGGCAGGTGGGCCCACTTGGTGGACCCCCGGAACCCTTCCGGTGGTCCCGGTACACTACCGGTGACACCCGGAACACTTCCGGTAACCAAATCCTCACTTCCTATATATCAATCTTCGTCTCCGGACCATTCCGGGACTCCTCATGACGTCCGGGATCTCATCCGGGACTCCGAACAACCTTCGGTAACCACGTACACTATTTCCCTATAACCCTAGCGTCATCGAACCTTAAGTGTGTAGACCCTACGGGTTCGGGAGACACGTAGACATGACCGAGACACCTCTCCGGCCAATAACCAACAGCGGGATCTGGATACCCATGTTGTCTCCCACGTACTCCACGATGATCTCATCGGATGAACCACGATGTCAGGGATTCAATCAATCCCGTATACAATTCCCTTTGTCTATCGGTATGGTACTTGCCCGAGATTCGATCGTTGGTATCCCCATACCTTGTTCAATCTCGTTACCGGCAAGTCTCTTTACTCGTTCCGTAATACATCATCCCGTGACTAACTCCTTAGTCACATTGAGCTCATAATGATGATGTCTTACCGAGTGGGCCCAGAGATACCTCTCCGTCACACGGAGTGACAAATCCCAGTCTCGATTCGTGTCAACCCAACAGACACTTTCGGAGATACCCGTAGCGTACCTTTATAGCCACCCAGTTACGTTGTGACGTTTGGCACACCCAAAGTATTCCTACGGTATCCGGGAGTTACACAATCTCATGGTCTAAGGAAATGACACTTGACATTGAAAAGCTTTAGCAAACGAACTACACGATCTTGTGCTATGCTTAGGATTGGGTCTTGTCCATCACATCATTCTCCTAATGATGTGATCCCGTTATCAACGACATCCAATGTCCATGGTCATGAAACCGAGAACATCTATTGATCAACGAGCTAGCCAACTAGAGGCTCACTAGGGACACGTTGTGGTCTATGTATTCACACATGTATTACGGTTTCCGGTTAACACAATTATAGCATGAACAATAGACAATTATCATGAACTAGGAAATACAATAATAACCATTTTATTATTGCCTCTAGGGCATATTTCCAACAGTCTCCCACTTGCACTAGAGTCAATAATCTAGTTACATTGTGATGAATCGAACACCCATAGCATTCTGGTGCTGATCATGTTTTGCTCGTGAGAGAGGTTTAGTCAACGGATCTGCGACATTCAGATCCGTATGCACTTTACAAATATCTATGTCTCCCTCCTGAATGTAATCTCGGATGGAGTTGAAGCGGCGCTTGATGTGTCTTGTCTTCTTGTGAAACCTGGGCTCCTTCGCAAGGGCAATAGCTCCAGTGTTGTCACAGAGTAGAGTCATCGGGCCCGACGCATTCGGAATCACTCCTAGGTCGGTGATGAACTCCTTCATCCAGACTCCCTCCTTTGCTGCTTCCGAAGCAGCTATGTACTCCGCTTCACATGTAGATGCTGCCATGACGCTTTGCTTGCTGCTGCTCCAGCTCACTGCCCCTCCATTCAAAATATACACGTATCCGGTTTGCGACTTGGAGTCGTCCGGATCTGTGTCGAAGCTAGCATCGACGTAACCCTTTACGACGAGCTCTTTAGCACCTCCATAAACGAGAAACATGTCCTTTGTCCTTTTCAGGTACTTCAGGATATTCTTGACCGCTGTCCAGTGTTCCGCTCCGGGATCACTTTGGTACCTCCCTACCAAACTTATGGCAAGGTTCACATCAGGCCTGGTACACAGCATGGCATACATGATAGAGCCTATGGCTGAAGCATAGGGGATGACACTCATCTCTTCTCTATCCTTTGCCGTGGTCGGGCATTGAGCCGTACTCAATCTCACACCTTGCAACACAGGCAAGAACCCCTTCTTGGACAGATCCATATTGAACTTCTTCAATATCTTTTCAAGGTATGTGCTTTGTGAAAGACCAATGAGGCGTTTCGATCTATCTCTATAGATCTTAATACCTAATATGTAAGCAGCTTCTCCAAGGTCCTTCATTGAAAAACACTTATTCAAGTAGGCCTTTATACTTTCCAAGAGTTCTATATCATTTCCCATTATCAGCATGTCATCCACATACAGTATAAGGAACGCTATAGAGCTCCCACTCACTTTCTTGTAAATACAGGGTTCTCCATAAACCTGTACAAACCCAAACGCTTTAATCACCTCATTAAAGCGAATGTTCCAACTCCGAGATGCTTGCACCAGCCCATAGATGGAGCACTGGAGCTTGCATACCTTGTTAGCATCTTTAGGATCGACAAAACCTTCCGGCTGCATCATATACAGTTCTTCCTTGAGGAAGCCATTAAGGAATGCCGTTTTGACGTCCATTTGCCAGATCTCATAATCATAAAATGCGGCAACTGCTAACATGATTCGGACAGACTTTAGCATCGCTACGGGTGAGAATGTCTCATCGTAGTCAACTCCTTGAACTTGTCGATAACCCTTAGCGACAAGCCGAGCTTTATAGGCGGTCACATTACCGTCTGCGTCAGTCTTCTTCTTAAAGATCCATTTATTTTCAATGGCTCGCTTATCATCAGGCAAGTCCACCAAAGTCCATACTTTGTTCTCATACATGGATCCTATCTCGGATTTCATGGCCTCAAGCCATTTGTCGGAATCCGGGCCCGCCATCGCTTCTTCATAGTTCGAAGGTTCACCGTTGTCCAACAACATGATCTCTAGGACAGGATTGCCGTACCACTCTGGTGCGGAACGTGTCCTAGTGGACCTTCGAATAGCAACTTGATCTGAAGTTTCATGATCATCATCATTAACTTCCTCTCTAGCCGGTGTAGGCTCCACAGAAACAACTTCCTGTGCTGCGCTACTCTCCGGTTCGAGTGGAGGTACAATTACCTCATCAAGCTCTATTTTCCTCCCACTTACTTCTTTCGAGAGAAACTCTTTCTCGAGAAAGGATCCATTCTTGGCAACAAAGACTTTGCCTTCGGATCGTAGGTAGAAGGTATACCCAATAGTCTCCTTGGGATATCCTATGAAGACACACTTTTCCGCTTTGGGTTCGAGCTTCTCAGGTTGAAGTTTCTTCACATAAGCATCGCATCCCCAAACTTTTAGAAACGACAGCTTAGGTTTCTTTCCAAACCATAATTCATACGGTGTCGTCTCTACGGATTTAGACGGTGCCCTATTTAAAGTGAATGCGGCAGTCTCTAATGCATATCCCCAAAATGATAGCGGTAAGTCGGTAAGAGACATCATAGATCGCACCATATCTAATAGAGTGCGATTACGACGTTCAGACACACCATTTCGCTGAGGTGTGCCTGGCGGCGTGAGCTGTGAAACAATTCCACATTTCCTAAGGTGCGTGTCAAACTCGTGACTTAAATATTCTCCGCCACGATCAGATCGTAGGCATTTTATTTTCCTGTCACGTTGATTCTCGACCTCACTCTGAAATTCCTTGAACCTTTCAAAGGTTTCAGACTTGTGTTTCATTAAGTAGACATACCCATATCTGCTCAAGTCATCAGTGAGGGTGAGAACATAACGGTAGCCACCGCGAGCCTCGACACTCATTGGACCGCATACATCGGTATGTATTATCTCCAACAAGTCAGTTGCTCGCTCCATTGTTCCGGAGAATGGAGTCTTGGTCATCTTGCCCAAGAGGCATGGTTCGCATGTGTCAAATGATTCGAAATCAAGTGACTCCAAAAGTCCATCAGCATGGAGCTTCTTCATGCGTTTGACACCAATATGGCCAAGATGGCAATGCCACATGTAAGTGGGACTATCGTTATCAACTTTACACTTTTTGGTACTCACACTATGGATATGTGTAACATCACGTTCGAGATTCATCAAAAATAAACCATTGACCAGCGGGGCATGAGCATAAAACATTTCTCTCATATAAACAGAACAACCATTATTCTCGGATTTAAATGAGTAGCCATCTCGCATCAAGCGAGATCCAAATACAATGTTCATGCTCAAAGCTGGTACTAAATAACAATTATTAAGGTTTAAAACTAATCCCGAAGGTAGATGTAGAGGTAGCGTGCCGACGGCGATCACATCGACCTTGGAACCATTCCCGACGCGCATCGTCACCTCATCCTTGGCCAGCCTCCGCTTATTCCGCAGCTCCTGCTTGGAGTTACAAATGTGAGCAACTGCACCGGTATCAAATACCCAGGAGCTACTACGAGCGCTGGTTAGGTACACATCAATAACAAGTATATCACATATACCTTTAACGTTACCGTCCTTCTTATCCGCTAAATACTTGGGGCAGTTCCGCTTCCAGTGACCGGTACCCTTGCAATAAAAGCACTCAGTCTCAGGCTTGGGTCCATTCTTGTTCTTCTTCTTCCCGGCAACTTGCTTACCGGGCGCGGCAACAGCTTTGCCGTCTTTCTTGAAGTTCTTCTTACCCTTTCCTTTCTTGAAACTAGTGGTCTTATTTACCATCAACACTTGATGCTCCTTTCTGATCTCGACCTCTGCTGATTTCAGCATCGAGTACAACTCAGGAATGGTCTTCTCCATCCCCTGCATGTTGTAGTTCATCACAAAGCTTTTGTAGCTAGGTGGAAGCGACTGGAGGATTCTGTCAATGACTGAGTCATCCGGGAGATTAACTCCCAGCTGAGTCAAGCGGTTGTGAAGCCCAGACATCTTGAGGATGTGCTCACTAACAGAACTGTTCTCCTCCATCTTACAGCTGAAGAACTTGTCAGAGATGTCATATCTCTCGACTCGGGCATGAGCTTGGAAAACTAGTTTCAGCTCTTGGAACATCTCATATGCTCCGTGTTGCTCAAAACGCTTTTGGAGCCCCGATTCTAAACTGTAAAGCATGCCGCACTGAACAAGGGAGTAATCATCGCAGCGTGACTGCCAAGCGTTCGTAACATCTTGGTCCGCTGGGAGAATGGGTGGGTCACCTAGCGGTGCATCAAGGACATACAATCTCTTGGAAGCTATGAGGATGATCCTCAAGCCACGGACCCAGTCCGTATAGTTGCTTCCATCATCTTTCAGCTTGGTTTTCTCTAGGAACGCGTTGAAATTGAGGTTGACATTTGCGTTGGCCATTGGATCTACAATATAGATATTAAAGGCAATTTTAGACTAAGTTCATGATAATCGAGTTCACATAATCAAATTATTCAATGAACTCCCACTCAGATAGACATCTCTCTAGTCATCTAAGTGACACATGATCCATGTCAACTAGCCCGTGTCCGATCATCACGTGAGACGGACTAGTCATCCATGGTGAACATCTCCATGTTGATCGTATCTTCTATACAACTCATGTTCGACCTTTCGGTCTTCCGTGTTCCGAGGCCATGTCTGTACATGCTAGGCTCGTCAAGTCAACCTAAGTGTTTCGCGTGTGTAAATCTGGCTTACACCCGTTGTATGCGAACGTTAGAACCTATCACACCCGATCATCACGTGGTGCTTCGGAACAACGATCCTTAGCAATGGTGCACAGTTAGGGTGAACACTTCTCTTGAAATTTTATTGAGAGATCATCTTATTTACTACCGTCGTTCTAAGCAAATAAGATGTAAACATGATAAACATCACATGCAATCAATATAGTGACATGATATGGCCAATATCATCTTGCTCCTATGATCTCCATCTTCGGGGCACGATGATCATCATTGTCACCGGCACGACACCATGATCTCCATCATCATGATCTCCATCATTGTGTCTTCATGAAGTTGCCTCGCCAACTATTACTTCTACTACTATGGCTAACGCTTAGCAATAAAGTAAAGTAATTACATGGCGTTTATGATTGACACGCAGGTCATACAATAATGTAAGACAACTCCTATGGCTCCTGCCGGTTGTCATAGTCATCGACATGCAAGTCGTGAACCCTATTACAAGAACATGATCAATCTCATACATCACAATGCATCACATCACATCCTTCTGGCCATATCACATCACAAGGCATATGCT
This sequence comes from Hordeum marinum, assembly GCA_022496015.1. Classification (NCBI taxonomy): domain Eukaryota; kingdom Viridiplantae; phylum Streptophyta; class Magnoliopsida; order Poales; family Poaceae; genus Hordeum; species Hordeum marinum. The sequence continues at coordinate 498,263,545 of CM039673.1, forward strand.
GCAAAAACAAGTTAGACGTCCTCTAATTTGTAGTTGCAAGTTTTTACGTGGTTGCTATAGGTTTCTAGCAAGAACGTTTCTTACCTACGCCAAAACCACAACGTGATATGCCAATTGCTATTTACCCTTCATAAGGACCCTTTTCATCGAATCCAATCCGACTAAGGTGGGAGAGACAGACACCCGCTAGCCACCTTATGCAACTGGTGCATGTCAGGCGGTGGAACCGGTCTCACGTAAGCGTACGTGTAAGGTTGGTCCGGGCCGCTTCATCCCACAATACCGTCGAATCAAGATAAGACTAGTAACGGCAAGCATATTAACAAAATCGACGCCCACAACTGCTTTGTGTTCTACTCGTGCATAGATTCTACGCATAGACCTAGCTCATGATGCCACTGTCGTGGAACGTAGTAGTAAATCAAAAATTTTCCTACGTGTCACCAAGATCCATCTATGGAGAAACCAGCAACGAGCAAGGGGAGAGTGGATCTTCATACCTTTGAAGATCGCTAAGCGGAAGCGTTACAAGAACGCGGTTGATGGAGTCGTACTCGCAGCGATTCAGATCGCGGTGGATCCGATCAAGTGCCGAACGGACGGCACCTCCGCGTTCAACACACGTGCAGCCCGGTGACGTCTCCTACGCCTTGATCCAGCAAGGAGGGAGGATAGGTTGAGGGAGAGCTCCGGCAGCACGACGGCGTGGTGGCGGTGGAGCTGCGTGGTACTCCGACAGAGCTTCGCTAAGCGCTACGGAGAACGAGGGGAGGAGGAGGTAGGGCTGCACCAGAGAGAGAGGGAGAACCGTGTATTGTGCAGCCCCAAATACCTCCACTATATATAGGAGAGAGGGAGGAGGGGTGGCTGCGCCCTAGGGTTCCACCCTAGGGGTGGCGGCAGCCACCAGATGCCATCTGGCCGGCGGCTAGGGCAAGGGAGAGGTGGGGCGCCCTAGGGTGGGCCTTAAGGCCCATCTAAGCCTAGGGTTTGCCCCCCTCCACCTTTGCCACGCCTTGGGCTGGGGTGGGAGGCGCACCAGCCCACCTAGGGGCTGGCTCCCTCCCACTCTTAGCCCACGGAACCTTCCGGGGCAGGTGGGCCCACTTGGTGGACCCCCGGAACCCTTCCGGTGGTCCCGGTACACTACCGGTGACACCCGGAACACTTCCGGTAACCAAATCCTCACTTCCTATATATCAATCTTCGTCTCCGGACCATTCCGGGACTCCTCGTGACGTCCGGGATCTCATCCGGGACTCCGAACAACCTTCGGTAACCACGTACACTATTTCCCTATAACCCTAGCGTCATCGAACCTTAAGTGTGTAGACCCTACGGGTTCGGGAGACACGTAGACATGACCGAGACACCTCTCCGGCCAATAACCAACAGCGGGATCTGGATACCCATGTTGGCTCCCACGTACTCCACGATGATCTCATCGGATGAACCACGATGTCAGGGATTCAATCAATCCCGTATACAATTCCCTTTGTCTATCGGTATGGTACTTGCCCGAGATTCGATCGTCGGTATCCCCATACCTTGTTCAATCTCGTTACCGGCAAGTCTCTTTACTCGTTCCGTAATACATCATCTCGTGACTAACTCCTTAGTCACATTGAGCTCATAATGATGATGTCTTACCGAGTGGGCCCAGAGATACCTCTCCGTCACACGGAGTGACAAATCCCAGTCTCGATTCGTGTCAACCCAACAGACACTTTCGGAGATACCCGTAGCGTACCTTTATAGCCACCCAGTTACGTTGTGACGTTTGGCACACCCAAAGTATTCCTACGGTATCCGGGAGTTACACAATCTCATGGTCTAAGGAAATGACACTTGACATTGAAAAGCTTTAGCAAACGAACTACACGATCTTGTGCTATGCTTAGGATTGGGTCTTGTCCATCACATCATTCTCCTAATGATGTGATCCCGTTATCAACGACATCCAATGTCCATGGTCATGAAACCGAGACCATCTATTGATCAACGAGCTAGCCAACTAGAGGCTCACTAGGGACACGTTGTGGTCTATGTATTCACACATGTATTACGGTTTCCGGTTAACACAATTATAGCATGAACAATAGACAATTATCATGAACTAGGAAATACAATAATAACCATTTTATTATTGCCTCTAGGGCATATTTCCAACAGATCTTTGCTAAGTTACTGTTCCATTGCTACTGTTACAATCACTACAAAACTTCTATTGTTACTTTTGCTACCATTACCGTTAATTCTATACTACTTTGCTACTGAATACTTTGCTGCAGATATTAAGTCTTTTAGGTGTGGTTGAATTGACAACTCAGCTGCTAATACTCGAGAATATTCTTTGGCTCCCCTTGTGTCGAATCAATAAATTTGGGTTGAATACTCTACCCTCGAAAACGGTTGCGATCCCCTATACTTGTGGGTTATCAAGAGTGCCTCACTGAAGAACAAGAGCGATATGATGTCAAATGGAAAGGCACAAAAGTGAGGTTTGTCAAGGCAGCTAAAGCTGCAGTCAAGGACCACAACACAAGGGCTGCTGCCAGTTCAGCTGCTCAAATTCCTCAAGCTGGATCATCTGCTCAGCCTGATAATGACTCTGCCAAGGCTGATGACTTCACTCGAGTGCATGAAGACTCTGCCAGGGCAACTTCCAATGTTGCGCCTGAAGAAACACAAAGGCTAGCTGAAGAATCTGCTGAGCCTGAAGAACCTAACAGGGCAACTGCATCAGTTGTACCTAAAGAAACTGCACCACCTTCCTCATCAGCCTGGATTGCAAAATCCTCAAAGATGAAGAAACTCACACTTCCTTCTACATCAAAAGCGAAGAAGACTAAGGCTGCTGAGAAGGAGGCTGCCAAGAAAAGAAAAGCATCAACTCCACCAAAGTCCTCAGAACCCAAACGGACGGAGACTTTGTGTAGTTCCTCAACTGAACCAATTGATGTTGTTTCAATTTCATCAATGCCATCATATGAAGTTGTACCATTTGGTGTAGACTACATCTTGCTAAATGATGAATCTGAAGATACCCATTCTGCTGCCTCCATAGAGCAGGTCGACGAAGAAATTGTTGTTGAAGACATTGCTTCAACCCCTCCTATAGCATCGCCCTAGCCTCAGCTCACCGCTGAAGAGGCTGGAGTTGAAGAAATTGAAGAAGATGTGGACATTGGCAACACAACACCATTGATCAATGATGAATATTGGGAAACTCAACACCCAAATTCGCCAATGGCCGCACCCCTCACTCAGGTTCCTTAGTCCCCAGCCCAGACTGAAGAAATTGTGACAGGATTTGAAGAAAAGGTTGAAAATAAAGAACTTCAAGCTATATCAGCTGAAGAAAGACCTATTGAAGAAGTTCTAAAATCTTCTCATGAGATTGTGGCTCACATTCCTCGGGCTGAAGAAACTGTTGTTGTGTCAATAGAGGTGTTCAACCCCACTACCGTGCATATTCAGCCTAAGCGAAGAACTCCTTACTCGAAGAATGTCAAATTCAACAAGGACATATTCTTTGCTGAGCATCATTTATTCACAGTAGTAAATCCTAATGACAAGCCAAGAATCAGATGCTAGAGGTTTTGGACTCATGCTCAGATGAACTTATATGCATTAGTCTTATTTGACAAGGAGAAAGTCTTCCAGCACAGGCATATTCCTCATATGGACATGGAGTCCCTTCCATGCTTTTCCCCTGTGTTGGCCATTCTTCATGATGCAGACCTTCTTTCACTCTGTTGGAAAATCTGCGATTGGAATGAAGAGCTTATTCTTTAGTTCTATGCTACTCTGCACATCCCAGGAACTGCTTACTCATCTCACAACACCATCCACTAAATTGTTCAGAGAACTTCCAGTCAGCCCTCCTTCCCCTGATGCAAGGATGATCTATGATGAACTTGAACTACAAAATTGTCTGATGCAAGTGATGATGAAGCCTTTGAAACCTGGCCAAGCTCCATGAACAACCTTCCTTGTGAAGGATTTGCTATATGTGCCAAGTACACTCTTCAGGATTCCAAGGAAAACTCTCTGTCCTATCAAAGACCACAATTCCGAAGAAGAAGAAGTTATGGGCATAATGAAGAATATGTTGTTCAACTCATCCATGGTATTCCTATCAACTACCATGACTTCTTCATGAGGACTTTGGGCAACATTGCAATGTCACCATTTGAACTGAAGCCTTATGCTCCTTGGCTTATGAAGTTCATCAGAAAAAGGACTTCAATTGCTTATGAAGCAGACTTCATGAATCACCTCAGCTACTTGCCCCCTCTTGAAGTCATCAAGAGACAGATTTCCTCATCTAAGGGTAAAGGCAAAGATCCTATCGTTTATTAAGGGAATCATCCATTGGATGGTCTGATTTGTCAGCCTGCCTCTTACTCAACCAATGATGACACTCCCAGCCAAGACACTGATGGAAAGCCTTCAACTCATATTCCTCAAGCCTTTGCCCCTCATGTGATGACCAATCGCAAGCTTCTCATAAGTCTTCATCCGAAGGTTGATGACAATCACAAGTGGGTCAAGCATCAGTTTGGTTCACTTCTTCGAGACATGACAATCATGCACAACTCTGTGAGGAAGAACCAATACTATCTTCATGAAGTCTTCAACCACACGTGGGTCATTCTGTCTCACCTCAAGACTCCTGAAGAACTCAAAGAGATAGACCTTGAGCAGAACCTTGACTGGGCTGGCCCTCCACAGAAGAAATTCAAGAAGCTTCAAGTTCCTCATCTGGTTTCAAGTTCATATTCTTCATCGCGTGAGACAGATGAAGCCGAGGACATTGACGACACTGCTGCAGGCCCTGCATCGACAAATGACCCCTGCAATGCTGGCGCTCCTCCACCACCTTCAACAAGAAATTCTTAAGGGGTGTTAGTCCTCATTTTTTGTCCCTTTTGGTCTTCGATGACAAAGAGGAGAAAATTTGAGTTAGTCTGCAAGAGGGTCTCTATATATGGGCTGGTTTTTGTTTAAGTTCCAACTCTCGCTCTTTTGAAGCTTTTCTTGGATGAGTTGTAAACTTAAGTCTGATGGTGGTCTCACACTTTTGAACTGCTTTCCGCTTGTTTATTTCCTCAAATACCTTAATGCATGCATGCTGAATTTCGTCAGCCACCATTTTCATCATGCATTTCAATTCCTTATGATATATTCTTAAATGCGTGTATGAATTACAAGATATAGGGGGAATTCTCCATGTTTTTAACCTGCCATGTGCATTTGCAGTCCAAATCAAATTCCTCAAATATGCACATCTTCAGGGGGAGTTCTTCTATATCTTGCAATCAAATTCCTCAAACTCTGTACTTACACTTCATATGTTTACCCCCCTTGAAATCTTAACCTATTTATCATCAATCACCAAAAAGGGGGAGATTGTTAGTGCATCTAGTTCCCCTTAGTGATTTTGGTGTATTGAAGACTTATAGGTTAAGGAACTAATGTGTTTGTGAGTATACACAGGTTCTATAAGTGAATGAGGAGTTTGATATATTCAGAGATTATCGACCCCTAAAAATGAATGTCTTTAGCTGAAGTCTTTGGAGAAGACTTTGGTATTCTATGAAGACTTTGAAGCTGAAGAATCCGTGTGACCTTGAAGATATTAACGAGGACTATGAAGCGTGAAGACTTTTGTTTTCGTAGTTTCATTTCCTTTCTTTGAGTCATAGGAAACACCGTACTGTTAAAGGGGGCCAAGGTAATACTAAGAAAAATTTCCAACTGATGCTCAACTCAAAAGCCTCAACCTACCCAATCCTTCGAGTGAAGCCTTTGGAAATATCTTGTAGTTCAGTCAAGTTGTTCAGTGATAGAGATGATGTTCTTCTGGTCTCTGAGGAAATTGGTTTGACTGAGGAGTTAGGATTTCGCCAGTGCGAATTGCCTATAGTGAGGAATATGATAAGCCCTGAGGACTTTCATAGTTCAAAGTTCCGACCGTTGTTGTGCTTACGCCAGTTGTCGGGAGTCATCCTATCCACATAACAGTCATATCATTGGGGGCATTTATGTCTTATCATGTCAGGTTGTGCCCTGGTTATAAATAGCCGCCCCCCCCCTCAACCACTAGTTGGTTGGCTGCTCCGACAGAGAACTTGACACTTGTCATTTAAGAGCAACCCATCCTCCTAGGACTTTGAGAGAAAATCATCAGTGAGGAAAAACCCCAACACCAAACCATCAAACCCAAAGTGATTGAGCATCACTGAAGAGATTTCTCCTGTGTGGAACCAAAGCTTTTTACCTTTGAAGACTGTGTATCTTCCAGACGGTTAGGGCCTCATGGTCTAGAGCATCCAACAGTAAATTGTGGATTGTCGGGTGACCAGTTTGTCAGGGTTTTGGAAGTCTACCCTGAAGACTTACCACGAGTGTTGGGCGAGGACTATGTGACCTTAGTTCAAGGAGAATACGGCAAGGACTATTTGTCCTGGGACTATGTGTTCTTGGTTTAAATACCAAGCTGCTCCAAACCAGACGTACAACTGTCACAACAATTGGAACCGGGTCATCAAATCATTGTCTTCATCAAGCTACCTGGTTGCATTTCCTAAACCCTTCTATTTCCTCGTATACCTGTTGATGAAATTGATCGTTACTGTTTGAAGAATTTGACTGAAGACTTTCTCAATTTCCTCATCTAATATTCTTCAGTCACCTTATTCTTCACCTGCTTATCCCGTATCATGCTACTTGTAATCTGTGCATGTTTTATTTCATGATGATGACTATGCTCTTGCTTTGTTTCACATGCACTTGAGTACTTATTCCGCTGCTAGTAGTTCATTGCATTTCAAATTTCTCAAGTTGAAATTCCTTAGTGATGAATTTGTAAAAATCGTTTACTCACCCCCCTCTAGTCGATATAACACACTTTCAGATCTGCGGATTGATAAATCCGGCACCTTTTCTTTCAGAAAATTTAAGTTCTTTCATGAAGGGCAGTGGGCTTCTTTTGAAGCGTACACGTTTGAGAAATATTTGGAAGATTGCAAGAGGGCCCATGCACACGCTTCCATTAGTGCAAAGAAATAAGAAACTATATTGGTAGATCAAAAAGGTAACGAGGGTGTTGCCGTTGTAGTTAAAAATTGCTCTCCACATGAGGAGCTTAGTAAGTCGGCGACAATGGTTTCCACTAAACTAAAGGAGGGAGAGGCAAAAAGAGCCTGTGCTATGAACATACAACTAAAGATGATACAAGATGGAAACAATAAGGGGGACAAAGGACAACGTCGGAGTTCGTTTCAAGCTCGATGTGAAATTAAGAGAGCGTCCGGCAAATTGATTATAGATGGAGGTAGCTGCAAAAATGGTATTAGCAGGGCCTTGGTGGCAAAGCTTGGTTTGTCCATGTGGCCATCCAACAAACCACGTCATTTGGAGTGGTTGAACAATTGTGGACGGATCAAAATTACACATAAAATGCGTGTGCCGTTTTCAGCTGGACAGTATATTGATGAGGTCGAATGTGATGTTATGCCATTGGAGGTTTGTAGTTTGTTACTTGGCCAACCTTGGCAGTACGACCTTAGTGTGCAACATGCTGGAGGTCTAACACATACACTTTTATACATGAAGGGAAGCAAATGACGCTTAAATTGATGGATGAGTAATTTATCTGCTCATATGTGATCTTGACCGTGCAAAAAGAAAAGGCTCCCAAAAACAACATGAAACTGAAAACGATTTTGAGTCAAGGATGATATTCTTTCAGTAAAGAAGAAGACCCTTAAATCTATCACGAACCCGAGGACGGTTTTGTTTCAAAAGGGAAAGGATGATTAGACCACCAGTGTCAACTCAATTGTTCTGCATCAAAATATTACTAAAGCCCCACATGTCCATAGGGAGTGTCCGACTGACATTTTTATCGGCTCGATGCTGATCCAAGTTATTCCATCGCAGGAAGAAATCATGCCAAATTTCAAGACTTTACCAGAAAAAGTCTTGATCTGATCGGACGCAAAGAAACACGCAAGTTTGGAGTTTGAAACTGCTACGGACGTTGCATCGTCAAAAGAGTACAATGCAAGGCGTACTATTTTGGTCAATACTAGTTATGTGAGGAATTAGAGTCTAGGTAGGTTCCAAGGTAATCAACGGTGCCAGATAATATTTTTTTTGAACAGGGGAGGGTCCCGAAGGACCCCGAAGCTTTCATTAGATCTCAGCGGTGGAGGCACATATTACAGCAAAGACCAAAAAGGTAATAGAAATTACACACAAGTCCTTACAATTTGCACAGATGACCCTAAACAAAATTTGGAAAACGCAATCGGGTCCAGCTCCTTCTCCACCACACTTGAGCATCGCAGCACAGCCAACCGCATCGCCGCCGAGGACGAAACCACTTGGGGCGGTGCAGCGGGAGCACACCGTACCGGAGCAAGAAGGCCTCCTTATTGGCATAGCAGCCTAGAGGTTGAATATCGCCTGATGACGCCGGCCGGAGGATACCGAAGCCGACGACAAAGCCGGGAGGGGTCGCCTTTCGACCATTAGAGGCGACAGTTGAAGAGGAACTGCTGTGAATGCCCTCCCATGAGAAGCTCCAGAGCTCCCCTACCGCAGACCCGCGTCGCCGCAGCCCAGCAGCACGAGCCCCATCTCCTCCGCATCACCAGGAGCAAAGAAGAAGAGCCACACACCTGGAACATGATGAACGAATCTGCCAAAACGAGCTTTATTGATGGAGGTGCCGGCAGAGCTTCTCCCCATCACCATCGGCTTCGACAACCGGAGCTCCGCGAAGAGGAGAATCGCCACCAGCCAGGCCAAGATCCAGCTCGACGGATCCGACCCCCACCTCCCGGCATAGAGCCGACGACCAGCATAAAGCCGAAGACCAGAAGCTTGCGAAGACACCCTAGATGTACTAGAACTACTGCTACTATGTACATCCCTAATTCCGGCGCCTCTCCAATCCCATTCCCGACCGGCTACTCCGGTGAAGAAGGCATCGGATTGGCCCGGTCGCCAGCGGTGGACTCCCACAGCGTGTTTGGTAGTCTTAAGGAAGGGGAAAGGGAATTAGCGATGGGAGTTGGCCGGGGGATTTACACGTGGGAAATATATTTCTAATCTCATTCCTTTGTTTGGCGATTTAAAGAAATTACCCGTGATAAAAACTAACTGAGAAAATGGGCCCACAATGATTGTATTCCATCCATACACATGCGAAACGGGAGCAACGAACACGACAATCTTTTTTCTCTCATTTCCCATTCCCTTCCTCAATTACCAGCCCCCCATAGGAAAGAAATAAGAGAAAGTTTGACCCGTAACTCCCTTTCCCCTTCCCTAATTAATTCCCATTTCCTGCAATCAAACAAGGGACTTCAAGTCCCACATGCCCTCTAATTCCCATTCCCTAATACTAATTGCCCCGAAACAAACACGCTGCCAAGGGAAAGGAGGAGACTTCTCGAGAGAGAGAAGAACGGCTTCTACTGAAGTAGCAGCTTCACGGTGCCAGATAATTAAATTAGTTATTGGACGAGACTAACTTCCGAACGTGTTGATTTTAAGAACAGATACTGGTTAGACTTGCATACGTACAGCTGTATATGACTTGTATTGTATCTCTTGGTACCCCTCTATATATATGAGATAGCCACACCCTATACGAGTGTCGAGCAGTTCCCAAAACCCTAAACTCTTTGTCTTACATGGTATCAGATTAGGTTATGATGGCTTCCGCTGCCACCGCCGCCATCGCGCCGGCTTCTGCCGCCTCCGTTGCGCCGACCTCCAACGCCGGCGCCGTGTTGGCCTCAGCCTCGTCGTTCCTCACCTCTCGGCCCCTTGCGTCATGGTGGCAGCCCCGCTTCCCTGGTGGTGCCTCTCCTGGGTCCCCGATCGGATCGGTGCCCCCACCCGCGTCGGGGCCTGGCGTGCATGGCGATCTGCAGCCGTCGGCTCCCGTTGGTGGCTCATCACTCTCGACCGACGTGGATGCGCCACCACCCTGTGGTGGTCCTGCGCCCGCGCCCACTTATGGCGCCTCGTCTGCACCGATCCATGGTGCGTCGCCTCCACAACCCTACGGTGTTCCGCCGCCGCCATCTGCCTGGCTGGCGGGTCACCCTTCATTGACCTACGTCGCGCTGCCTCCACAGCCCTATTATGAAGCTGCATCCGGCTACCCTTCGGCTGGCTACGGAGGACTCAGTGGCACCTCGGCCGGTTACATCGATGCCGGCTGCGCCTCGGCCGGCTATGTACCAGCCAGCTACCCCGGCACCTACCCGTCGTCGGTGTTCGATGGTGCAACCGCCCCCGCCTCCTCGCTAGAGATGGGTCTCTATGCGCCCCAGCCGTCAGCTACCGCTAACCATGCTATGGCCTCTTCGCCCTTCTACTTTTCGCACCTCCTCCCGGTGAAGCTCACGCCTGACAACTACTTGTCCTGGCGTGCTCAGGTGCTGCCTCTCCTTCAGAGTCGTTACTTGGAGGGGTATGTTGATGGCTCTCTCCCGTGCCCACCAACGTATCATCCGACACATCATGCGTGGGTGGCCTAGGATCAGGCTATCCCCTCTGCTTTACAATCGTCACTCACACCGAGTGTCTCGTCGCTGGTCCTCTTCACCGCCACGTCCCGAGAGGCCTAGGAGGCGCTTCATACCAGTTTCGCCTCTCAGTCCCAGGCGCGTGCTCACGCTATTCGCACTGAGTTGGGCGAGACCAAGCTGCGTGACCTCAGCATCACAGACTAATTCAACAAAATGACGAGCCTCGCTGACATGCTGGCCTCCATTGGTCAGCCGCTTCTTCCTGAGGACTTCACCACACATGTCCTGAACGGCCTCGATGACGACTATGACAATCTCATTGAGAATGTCCATGGTCGTGACGCCCCTCTTCAGCCTCGTGAGCTATATGCGCGCCTCCTCGGTCGCGAACAACGCATCAAGGCGCGTCGTGGCTCTCCTGGCTTCATCTCCGCCAACGCCGCGACTCGCGGCAAACCTCCTAAGGCGTCCCCGGCTAGTGGCAAACCGGCGTCCTCGTCTCAGCCGGCTCCACGAGCTGCTGCACCCTCCATCACGGGTGGTGGCCGGCCCCGTGCATGTTGTCCTTCCTGTGGTGCCCAACAGGCGTGCCAGCTGTGCGGCATCGACGGGCACATCGCCTCTTGCTGTCATCGCTGCTTCAAGCAGGACTTCCTCGGCATTGGTAACAATGGTAAGGGCAATGACAAGCAGGCTGTCGCTGCAACGGCGGGCCATGAGCACGGGCAAACTCCATCCTACTCCATTGACCCAACGTGGTATATTGACACAGGAGCTACCAATCACCTAACGAGTGATATGGGGAAGCTCTCCACCCAGGAGCCATATCGTGGTCATGATCAGGTTCACACCGCGAACGGAGTAGGTATGCACATCTCTCATGTTGGTCAGGCCTCACTCCTTACACGCAACTCTAAGTGACTGCATCTTCACAATGTTCTTCGAGTTCCTTCCACTACACGTAGTTTGTTGTCTATTCCCAAACTTACTCGTGATAATAATGTCCTTGCTGAGTTTCATCCTTTTCGTTTTTTTATCAAGGATCAAGACACGAGGGTCGTTCTGCTTAGCGGTCGTCTTCGCCATGGCCTTTACGCACTTGACGCACCACCCCCACCTCCTACAGAGTATGCTCCTCAGGTGTTCAGCGGCGTTCGTGTGTCATCTCCACACTAGCATGCGCGTCTTGGTCACCCTGCTGCTCCCATAGTTCATCATGTTCTGCATCGTCATGAGCTTCCTATTGTAGTTAATAAGAGCATTGAAACTATTTGTGATGCCTTTCACCAAGGCAAGAGTCATCAGCTTCCTTTTTCAGAATCGAGTCGTGTCGTCACATACCCTCTTGAGCTTGTTTTCTCTGATGTATGGGGTGTTGGACATATGCCCTAGAGGCAATAATAAATTAGTTGTTATCATATTTCCTTGTTCATGATAATCGTTTATTATCCATGCTATAATTGTATTGATCGGAAACTTAAATGCATGTGTGGATACATAGACAAAACCATGTCCCTAGTATGCCTCTAATAGACTAGCTCGTTGATCAAAAGATGGTTAAGGTTTCCTAGCCATGGACATGAGATGTCATTTGATAACGGGATCACATCATTAGGAGAATGATGTGATGGACAAGACCCAAACTACAAACATAGCATATGATCGTGTCAGTTTACTGCTACTGTTTTTTGCATGTCAAGTATATGTTCCTATGACCATGAGATCATGCAACTCACGGATATCGAAGGAGTGCCTTGTGTGTATCAAACATCACAACGTAACTAGGTGACTATAAAGGTGCTCTACAGGTATCTCCAATGGTGTCTGTTGAGTTGGCATGGATCGAGACTAGGATTTGTTACTCTGTGTGACGAAGAGGTATCTCAGGGCCCACTCGGTAATACAACATCACAATAAGCCTTGCAAGCAATGTGACTAATTGTTAGTTGCAGGATCTTGTGTGACGGAACGAGTAAAGAGACTTGCCAGTAACGAGATTGAACTAGGTATGGAGATACCGACGATCGAATCTCGGGCAAGTAACATACCGAAGAACAAGGGGAACATTATACGGGATTGACTGAATCCTTGACATAGAGGTTCGACCGATAAAGATCTTCGTAGAATATGTAGGAACCAATATGGACGTCCAGGTCCCGCCATTGGTTATTGACCGTAGAGGTGTCTCGGTCATGTCTACATAGTTCTCGAACCCGCAGGGTCTGCACACTTAAGGTTCGGTGACGTTTCGGTAGTGTAGAGTTATGTATGGTGGTGACCGAAGGTTGTTCGGAGTCCCGGATGAGATCCCGGACATCACGAGGAGCTCTGGAATGGTCCGAAGGTAAAGATTTATATATAGGAAGGTGGTGTATGGACTCCGGAAAGATTTCGGACACTTTCGGTAGTGTACCGGGAGTGACGAATGGGTCCCGGGGGTCCACCAGTGGGGCCCACCCACCCCATGGGCCAAAGTGGTGACCCACCATCCCCTAGTGGGCTGGTGGGGTCGGCCAATGTGGCCTGGGCACAGGGAGAGAGGCCCAAACCGAATTGGGGTGGAGTCCTCCCCAAGTTCCACCTCTCGTGTGAGAGGTGGACTCTCATGTGGAGGAGGACTCTTCCTCCACTTGGTTCGGCCGAGCCAGCAGGCCTTGGAGGCCAAGGATGCGCCCTCCTCTCCCTCCCTCCTATATATACTGGTGGAATAGAGGGTTTTTGCACAGAATTTACGGCCACGTGCTACCCATTCCACCGGTGCTCCTCTAGATCGGTTTTCTGCAGTGCTTAGGCGAAGCCCTGCCAGAATCACTCCACCACCATCACTGGAGCGCCGTCACGCTGCTGGTGAACTCTCTCTCCTCTCCACCTCCTCTTGCTGGATCAAGACGGTGGAGATCGTCATCAAGCTGCACGTGTGCTGAACGCGGAGGTGCCGTCCGTTCGGCGCTAGATCGGAAGGACCGTGATCGAGATCGCGGGACGGATCGTGATGAGTTCGCGGGACAGATCGTGATCAAGATCGTGAGACGGATCGTGATGAGATCGCGGGACGGATCGTGATGGGATCGCAGGACGGATCGTGATGGGATCGCGGGACGGATCGTGATGAGATCGTGGGACGCTCGACGATTTGGATCGCAAAGATGTTCGACTACACCAACCGCGTTTCTTAACGCTTCCCGCTTAGCGATCTACAAGGGTACGTAGATCCACTCTCCCTCTCGTAGATGCTCATCACCATGCATAGGTTTGCGTGTGCGTAGGAAATTTTTTGTTTCCCATGCGACGTTCCCCAACAGTGGCATCATGAGCTAGGTTGATGGTTCGATGAGATCTCGAGTAGAACACAAAAGGTTTGTGGGCGTTGATGCTTAGATTGCTTCCTCCCTTGGTCGTATTTTGGTTCAACGGGATTGTGAGATGAAGCGTCCCGGACCAACATTACTTGTATGCTTACGAGAGACCGGTTCCCTCGACGCAACTTGTTGCCTAGATGGCTTGCGGGTGACAGTTTCTCTCGCTTTAGTTGGATCGGATCTGACAAAGGCGGTCCTTGAGAAGGTTGAAAAGCAACTAGTGTATCACCGTTGTGGTTTTTGCGTAGGTGAGAATTGTTCTTGCTAGATACCCGTAGCAGCCACGTAAACATGCAACAACAATTAGAGGACGTCTAACTTGTTTTTGCAGGGTATGTTGTGATATGATATGGCCAATTACATGATGTGATATATGTGATGTATGAGATGATCATGTGATGTATAGATTATCACGACTTGCATGTCGATGAGTACGACAACCGGCAGGAGCCATAGGGTTGTCTTTAATTATTGTATGACCTGCGTGTCAATCATTAAGCGCTATGTAATGCTTTACTTTATGGCTACGGTAGCAATAGTAGTAGAAGCATGCAGGGCGTGACAACCCCGATGGCGACACGTTGATGGATATCAAGATGATGGAGATCATGGTGTCATGCCGGTGACGATGAAGATCATGTCGGTGCTTTCAAGATGGAGATCTAAAGCACGAGTTCATGGCCATATCATGTCACTTATGATTTGCATGTGATGTTAATCCTTTTATGCACCTTGTTTTTCTTAGGACGACGGTAGCATTATAAGGTGATCCCTCACTTAATTTCAAGATAAATTGTGTTCTCCCCGAGTGTGCACCGTTGCGAAAGTTCGTCGTGTTGAGACACCACGTGATGATCGGGTGTGATAGACTCTACGTTCACATACAACGGGTGCAAGCCAGATTTGCACGCGTAGAACACTCGGGTTAAACTTGACGAGCCTAGCATGTACAGACATGGCCTCGGAACACAAGAGACTGAAAGGTCGAACATGAGTCATATAGTACATATGATCAACATGATGATGTTCACCATTGTAGTCACCTCAACTCACGTGATGATCGGACTTGAGTTGGTGAATTTGGATCATGTATCACTCAAATGATCGGAGGGATGTCAATTTGAGTGGGAGTTCTTAAGTAATATGATTAATTGAACTCATTATCATGAACATACTCAATAGTGTCTTTGCAAATTATGTTGTAGATTACTAGCTCACGCTGTAGCTCACTTGTTTTTATATGTTCCTAGAGAAATAGAGTTGAAAGATGATGGTAGCAATATTGCGGACTGGGTCCGTGATCTGAGGATTGTCCTCGTTGCTGCACAGAAGGCTTATGTCCTTAATGCACCGCACGGTGCGCCACCCCCTCTAGCGTCGTCTGTAGATGTTGTGAACATCTGATGGGCACGTTCCGATGACTACTTGATAGTTTAGTGCATCATGCATTATGGCTTAGAATTGAGGCTCCGAAACGTTTTGAACGTCATGGAACATATGAGATGTTCTAAGAGCTGAGATTGTGATCTCAGGCTCGTGCCCGTGTTGCGAGATATGAGATCTCTAACAAGATTCTTTGCCTGCAAGATGAAAGAGAATAGCTCAATCGTTGAGCATGTGCTCAGATTGTCTGGGTGCTACAATCGCTTGAATCGAGTGGGAGTTGACCTTCCAGATAAGATAGTGATTGATATAGTTCTCCAAGTCACTGTCACTAAGCTACTAGAACTTGGTGATGAACTATAAAACGCCAGGGATAGAAATATTGATCCCTGAGTTGTTCGCAATGTTTTGACACCGCGAAGGTAGAAATCAAGAAGGAGCATCAAGTGTTGATGGTTAGTAAAACCACTAGTTTCGAGAAGGGCAAGAGCAAGGAGGGAAACTTCATGGATAGCAAGTCAGTTGCTGCTCCAGTGAAGCAACCCAAAGTTGAACTCAAACCCGAGACTAAGTGTTTCTGTTATGAGGTGAGCGGTCGCTAAAGCGGAACAACCCTAGATGCTTGGTAGATAAGAAGGCTGGCAACGTCGACGGAAGTATATTTGATATACGAGTTATTGATGTGTACCTTGCTAGTACTCCTAGTAGCACCTGGGTATTGGATACCGGTTCAGTTGCTAAATGTTAGTAACTCGAAATAAAAGCTACGGAATAAACGGAGAACTAGCTAAGGGTGAGGTGACGATATGTATTGGAAATGTTTCCAAGGTTGATGTGATCAACATCGCACGCTCTCTCTACCTTCAGGATTAGTGACGAACCTAAATAAATGTTATTTGGTGTTTTTGCATTGAGCATGAACATGATTAGATCATGTTTATTGTAATATGGTTATTCATTTAAGTTAGAGAATAATGGTTATTCTGTTTACATGAATAATACCTTCAATGGTCATGCACCCAGTGAAAATGGTTTGTTGAAATCTTGATTGTAGTAATACACATGTTCATAACATTGATGTCAAAAGATACACAATTAATAATGATAGTACCACATACTTGTGGCACTGCCGCAAAATGTCATATTGGTATAAAGCGCATGAAGAAACTCCATGTTGATGGATCTTTGGACTCATTCGATTTTGAATCGGTTGAGACATGTGAACCATGCCTCTTGGGCAAGATGACTAAAAACCCCGTTGGATGGAGCGGGCAAGTGATTCATTGGAAATGATACATGTTGATGTATGCAATCCAGTGAGTCTTGTAGCGTGCAGTGGATATCGTTATTTTCTTACCTTCACTGATGATTTGATGATTTGAGTAGATATAGTGTATATTTACTTAATGAAACACAAGTCTGAATCGTTTGAAAGGTTCAAGCAAATTCAGAATGAAGTTTAAGATCATCGTGACAGGAAGATAAAAATAACTGTGATATGATCGTGGAGGTGAATATCTGAGTAATGAGTTTGGCATACAACTTAAGACAATGTGAAATTTGTTTCACAACTAACGCCACCTGGAACACCATAGTGTGATGGTGTGTCCGAACGTCATAGCCATGCTCTATTGGATATAGTGCATGCTATGATGCCTCTTATCGTTTTCTACTATAAGTTTGGGGTTATGCATTAGAGACAACTACATTCACTTTAAATAGGGCACCATCTAAATCCGTTGAGATGACACCGTGTGAATTATGGTTTGATAGAAACCTAATCTTTCATTTCTTAATGTTTGGGGCTGCAACACTTGTGTGGAAAATGTTTTCACCTAATGAGGTCGAACCCATGGCGGACAAATGCATCTTCATAGAATACCTAAGAACAGTTGGGTGAACCTTCTATCTCAGATCTGAGTGCAAAGTGTTTGTTGCTAAAACTAGGTCCTTTCTCGAGAAAAAGTTTCTCTCGAAAGAATTGAGTGGGAGGAGGATAGAACTTGATGAGGTTATTGAACCTCTACTTCAACCAGAAAGTAGCGCAGCACAGAAAGATGTTTCTGTGAAGCCTACGTCAGTTGAAGAGGAAGTTAATGATGATGATCATGAAAGCTTCGGATCAAGTTACTATCGACCTACGAGGAAATTAGGGCTTGATAAGGTTATTGAACCTTTACTTCAACCAGAGAGTAGCGCAGCGCAGGAAGTTGTTTCTGTGAAGCCTACGTTAGTTGAAGAGGAAGTTAATGATGATGATCATGAAGCTTCGGATCAAGTTACTATCAAACCTCGTAGGGCGACAAGGATGTATACTGCTCCTGAGCGGTACGACAACCCTGTCTTGGAGGTCATGTTGTTGGACAACGATGAACCTAGGAGCTATGGAGAAGCGATGATGGGCCCGGATTCCGACAAATGGTTAGAGGCCATGAAATCCGATATAGGATCCATGTATGAAAACCAAGTGTAGACTTTGGTAGACTTGCCCATTGGACGGCAGGTTGTTGAGTACAAATGGATCTTTAAAATGAAGACAGACACTGATGGTGAATGTCACTATTTGTAAAGCTCGACTTGTCGCACAGATGTTTGTGACAAGTTCACGGAGTTGACTATGATGAGACTTTCTCACTCGTAGTGGTGCTAAAGTCTGTTGGAATTATGTTAGCAGTTGCTGTGTTTTCAATTATGAAATCTGGCAGACGGATGTCAAAACATCGTTTCCTTAACGGTTTACTTGAGGAAAGGTTGTATGTGATACAACCAGAAGGTTTTGTCAGTCCTAAGGATGCTAAAAGGTGTGCAAGCTTCGGATCCTTCCATGGACTGAAGCAAGCATCTCGGAGTTGGAATATATGCTTTGATGAGGTGATCAAAGTTTTTGATGTTTATACAAAGTTTACGAGAAACTTGTATTTGCAATAAAGTGAGTGGGAGCACTATAGAATTTCTGATAAGTATATGTGGATGACATATTGTTGATCAGAAATAATGTAGAATTTCTGGAAAGCATAAAACGGTTATTTGGAAAGTGATTTTCAAAGGAAGACCTGGATGAAGCTACCTAATTGTTGAGCATCAAAATCTATGGAGATAGATCAAGATGCTCGATGAGACTTTCAATGAGTGCATACCTTGACAAGATTTTGAAAGAGTTCAAAATGGATCAGTCAGAGAAAGAGTTCTCGCCTGATTTGTAAGGTGTGAAAGTTGAGTGAGACTCAAAGCTCGACAATGGCGGAAGAAAGAGAAAGGACGAACGTCGTCCACTATGCCTTAGCCATAGGCTCTATATTATGCCATGCTGTGTACCGCACCTGTGTGTGCCTTGCCATGAGTCCGTCAGGGGGTACAAGAGTGAACCAGGAGTGGATCACTGGACAGCGGTCAAGATTATCCTCAGTAACTAAGAGACTGAGGAGATGTTTCTCGATTATGGAGGTGATAAAGAGTTCGTCGTAAGGAGTTACGTCGATACAAGCTTTAACACTAATCCGGATGACTCGTAGTAGCAATCTGGATACGTATAGTGGAGCAGCCATTTGGAATAGTACCAAGTGGAGTGTGGTATCAGTGTTTACAGTTTGACATAGGTACTTGCAAAGTGCACACGGATCTGAATGTTACAGACACGTTGACTATAAGACCTCTCTCACATGCAAAGCATGATCGAACCCCAGAACTCATTGGGTGTTAGATTCATAACAATGCGAATAACATGGTGATGTGAACTAGATTATTGACTCTAGTGCAAGTGGGAGACTGTTGGAAATATGCCCTAGAGGCAATAATAAATTAGTTGTTATCATATTTCCTTGTTCATGATAATCGTTTATTATCCATGCTATAATTGTATTGATCGGAAACTTAAATGCATGTGTGGATACATAGACAAAACCATGTCCCTAGTATGCCTCTAATAGACTAGCTCGTTGATCAAAAGATGGTTAAGGTTTCCTAGCCATGGACATGAGATGTCTTTTGATAACGGGATCACATCATTAGGAGAATGATGTGATGGACAAGACCCAAACTACAAACGTAGCATATGATCGTGTCAGTTTACTGTTACTGTTTTCTGCATGTCAAGTATATGTTCCTATGACCATGAGATCATGCAACTCACGGATATCGGAGGAGTGCCTTGTGTGTATCAAATGTCACAACATAACTGGGTGACTATAAAGGTGCTCTACAGGTATCTCCGATGGTGTCTGTTGAGTTGGCATGGATCGAGACTGGGATTTGTTACTCCGTGTGACGGAGAGGTATCTCAGGGCCCACTCGGTAATACAACATCACAATAATCCTTGCAAGCAATGTGACTAATTGTTAGTTGCGGGATCTTGTGTTACGGAACGAGTAAAGAGACTTGCCAGTAACGAGATTGAACTAGGTATGGAGATACCGACGATCGAATCTCGGGCAAGTAACATACCGAAGAACAAAGGGAACGTTATACGGGATTGACTGAATCCTTGACATAGAGGTTCGACCGATAAAGATCTTCGTAGAATATGTAGGAACCAATGTGGACGTCCAAGTAACGCCATTGGTTATTGATCGTAGAGGTGTCTCGGTCATGTCTACATAGTTCTCGAACCCGCAGGGTCTGCACACTTAAGGTTCAGTGACGTTTCGGTAGTGTAGAGTTATGTATGGTGGTGACCGAAGGTTGTTCGGAGTCCTGGATGAGATCCCGGACGTCACAAGGAGCTCCAGAATGGTCCGGAGGTAAAGATTGATATATAGGAAGGTGGTGTTTGGACTCCGGAAAGATTTCAGGCACTTTCGGTAGTGTACCGGGAGTGACGAATGGGTCCCGGGGGTCCACCAGTGGGGCCCACCCACCCCATGGGCCAAAGTGGCGCCCGACCAGCCCCTAGTGGCTTGGGTGCAGGGAGAGAGGCCCAAACCGAATTGGGGTGGAGTCCTCCCCAAGTTCCACCTCTCGTGTGAGAGGTGGACTCTCAGGTGGAGGAGGACTCTTCCTCCACTTGGTTCGGCCGAGCCAGCAGGCCTTGGAGGCCAAGGCTGTGCCCTCCTCTCCCTCCCTCCTATATATACTGGTGGAATAGAGGGTTTTTGCACAGAATTTACGGCCACGTGCTACCTGTTCCACCGGTGCTCCTCTAGATCGGTTTTCTGCAGTGCTTAGGCGAAGCCTTGCCGGAATCACTCCACCACCATCACCGGAGCGCCGTCACGCTGCCGGTGAACTCTCTATCCTCTCCACCTCCTCTTTCTGGATCAAGACGGTGGATATCGTCATCAAGCTGCACGTGTGTTGAACGCGGAGGTGCCGTCCGTTCGGCGCTAGATCGGAAGGACCGTGATCGAGATCGCGGGACGGATCATGATGAGTTCACGGGACAGATCGTGATCAAGATCGTGAGACGGATCGTGATGGGATCGCGGGACGGATCGTGATGAGATCGCGGGACGCTCGGCGATTTGGATCGCGAAGATGTTCGACTACACCAACCGCGTTTCTTAACGCTTCCCGCTTAGCGATCTACAAGGGTACGTAGATCCACTCTCCCTCTCGTAGATGCTCATCACCATGGATAGGTTTTCGTGTGCGTAGGAATTTTTTTGTTTCCCATGCGACGTTCCCCAACATGGGGCCATGCCCAAACATCTGTTAGTGGCCATAATTATTATGTGAGTTTTATTGATGCTTATAGTTGGTTTACTTGGCTTTATCTTATTAAGTGTAAATCTGATGTGTTTGATGTTTTCATTCAGTTTCAAGCACATGTTAAGCGTCTCCTCAAGCATATAATTCTTCATGTTCAGTCCGATTGGGGGGTGGGTGAATATCACAACCTCAATATGTTCTTTAACAAGCTTGGGATCTCACACCGTGTGCCCTGCCCTCATACACATTAGCAGAATGGCTCCGCTGAACGTAAGCATCATCATCTTGTCAAAACTGGCCTGACCTTACTTGCTCATGCCTCCGTTCCTTTTCGGTTCTGGAGTGATGCCTTTTCCACTGCCTGTTTTTTGATAATAGGCTTCCTTCACGACTTCTGAAAATGAAGACTCCCCTTGAACTCTTGCTTCATGAGCTCCGAGACTACACCTTTTTTAAGGTGTTTGGGTGTGCTTGTTGGCCTCATCTCCATCCATATAACAAACACAAGCTAGAGTTTCGGTCAAAAAAGTGTGTTTTCCTTGGGTATAGATCTCTTCATAAAGGGTATAAATGTCTCCATGTGCCCACGAATCGTGTTTACATATCCCGCGATGTTGTGTTTGATGAGAACGTTTTTCCCTTTGCTGCACTTCCGCTCAACTCTACCACTCCCACACCGCCTGTGCATTCCATTGTGTCTTTGCCTGATCAATTTGAAGATGTTGCACATGCTCCTGCGCTGCTTCCTAATCATGCTGCAGGTATCGGACGCGGCACTCACCTTGAGCTCCTTGACCAGGCTTCGAACGATGGTGATGAGCAGTCATCCGGGTCAGCACCGACTACTCCTGTGCCGGCTGCACCTCGGCCGGCTACGACGGAGCCGGCTGCCCCTGAGGCGGCGACCCGGTGCCGGCTGCATTAGCGTCCGCAGCTCCTTGGCCGGTTACTCCAATGCTGGCTACACCTCGGCCGGCTACGGAGGCACCGGCTGCGCCTCAGTCGGCTACTCCAATGCTGGCTACACCTCGGCCGGCTACAGAGGCACTGGCTACACCTCGGATGGCTACGTCGGAACCGGCTGCTCCTCTGCCGGCTACATCGGAGTCGGTTGATCCTTCGCTGGCTACCCCGGTGTCGGTCGCATCTTCTCCACCGCCGGAGCCGGCACCGCTTGCTGCTGCAGCCCCTCGTCCACGCACATGTAGTCAGGCTGGGATCTTCCGGCCCAAGGAGTGCACTAATGGGACTGTTGCATGGATCGCTACGTGTGTGGCACATGCGGTTTCTAATCCCACAGCTGAGCCCCGTCATTTCGAGGCTGCTCTCGGTATCCCTCACTGGCGTACTGCAATGGAGCAGGAATTTCAGGCCTTGTTGAAGAATGACACGTGGCGACTTGTTCCTCCTGTTTCTGGTGTCAATATCATTGATTCCAAGTGGGTCTTCAAGGTGAAGAAGCATGTTAATGGGTCCATTGAACGATACAAGGCACGGCTTGTTGCGAAGGGTTTCAAGCAAAGGTACGGACTTGACTATGAAGACACTTTCAGTCCAGTTATCAAGCCCACTACCATTCATTTGCTGCTCTCTCTGGCTGTTACTCATGGCTGGTTCCTTCATTAGCTTGATGTACAGAATGCATTTCTGCATGGAGTTCTTGAGGAGGAGGTCTATATGCGTCAGCCTCCAGGTTTTGTTGATCCAGCACGTCCTCGTCATCTTTGTCGCCTGGTCAAGGCTCTGTATGGACTTAAACAAGCTCCTCGGGCGTGGCATGCGCGACTAGGTTCTGTGCTTCGGGCTCTTGGGTTTGTTCCCTCCACTGCTGACACGTCCCTGTTTCTTCTTCAGCGCCCTGAGGTCACGATGTACCTATTGGTTTATGTCGATGATATCATACTTGTCAGCTCCTCTGATGCTACGGCTGATCGCCTTGTGTTTGCACTGAGTGGTGATTTTGCTGTCAAGGACTTGGGTGCCTTGCATTACTTCCTTGGTCTGGAGGTCTCACGGTCTTCTGCTGGGTTGACTCTCACCCAGAAGAAGTATTCTTTGGATCTGCTGCGCAGGGCTGGTATGCTGAACTGTAAGCCTGCTCCCACTCCGATGTCTGCTACTGATCGGTTGTTTGCTCTTGATGGAGATCCTCTTTCACCGGATGATGCGACTGAGTACCGTAGTATTGGTGGAGGTCTACATGTATCACCAGGCCTGATGTCTCTTATGTAGTCAACCGTGTCTGTCAGTATCTTCATGCTCCCAGGACATCTCATTGGTCGGTTGTGAAGCATATCCTGCATTATATAAGTCTCACTGCCTCATATGGTTTGCTTCTTCAGCCCGCCCCGTCCCGAGAGCTCTCTTCCTTCTCTGATGCAGATTGGGCTGGTTGTCCCGATGACAGGCGATCAACGGGGGGCTATGCAGTATTCTTTGGTCCTAACTTGATCGCCTGGAATGCTCGCAAGCAAGCTACAGTATCTCGCAGCAGTACTGAAGCCGAATATAAAGCAGTTGCAAATGCCACTGCCGAGCTCATCTGGGTACAGTCTTTGCTGAAGGAGTTAAGTGTCTCTCCAGATCAGCCTCCAGTTCTTTGGTGTGACAACATCGGTGCTACATACCTTTCGTCTAACCCGGTATTTCATGCCCGAACGAAACACATTGAAGTTGACTTTCATTTTGTCAGGGAACGCGTTGCATAGAAGCTACTTTGTATCAAGTTTATCTCCTCCAAAGACCAACTTGCTGACATCTTCACAAAACCTCTTCCACAGCCGCAGTTTGTAGGTTGTAGGCGCAATCTTAACTTAGTTTGTACTTTAGGCCATAGTTAAGATTGAGGGAGGGTGTTAGACTTGTATACGTACAGCTGTATATGACTTCTATTGTACCTCTTGATACCCCTCTATATATATGAGATAGCCACACCCTATACGGGTGTCGAGCAGTTCCCAAAATCCTAAACTCTTTGTCTTACAATACTAACGACCGGTAGGAGCTTTGATCTACTACATGCAAGGGGTCTGTATGCATGCGACACGAGCATGACGCACCAGGGAGCACTTCAATTTTAAACATACATGCATATAGCAACAGATTTGATGATGTCAACTAATATTCCTTTGAAAATCAAACTTCCAAATGATTTGTAGTCAAACCGTCGAACGAATTGGAAAACCATTTTCACATAAAAAAATCATCAAATGAGAGTAACTCCCATGTTGGTATGTTTTGACGACTTTTTTCGGGTCAAAAGTTACTATGCTAGACTACATAAGTTATCACGCATGCAATACGTAACTTATCATGATGTTTATACTGAATTTATCAGGGATATGTTTCAACTACCTTTTTGCCAGGGTAAAACATTACCATGATATTTGGAAGTTAAGTATCAGGTCTGCAATACCACCTTCTAGCATCGATGTCATGCCTAGGCCGTAAGGTGAGGTCCATGTGCAAACATGACAAAGGCCTGCTTATGAAACATAACTTTGTGGTTCGTGTGAGGCAGGCCAGTTTAGGTGCGTGCTGAATCGGGCCGATCCCAGGTGGCCCTATTGCCCATCTATGATCATGTCTGTTGTGCGTAAAATATCATTATGTTTACTTCAAAATTGCCGGAGGTATGTTTTTTGACAACTTCTTTTCCCAGGGTTAATTGCCACAGTATTTGTACGTAGGTTATCAGGTATGTGATCGAATATTTTCATGTCATTTACACAGAAGTTATCGAAGTTATGTTTTTTTTTCTTTCAAAAATCCCCTGTTCAAAATAGTTATGCTGTTTATACATTAGTGATCAGTTATGTCGTGCATATATTATAATGTTACTAGTACAATGCCCGTGCGTTATAATGGGGGTATATGTATTTTAGTGGTTCAATTTCAATCGTGTCATATACATTTAGGATCTCCATGCACACCACCTGCATTGTCATCGTCGTGTACTTCTCCTCGTGCATCGATCTTCCCTGTTCTTTGTTGTGGTTGTCCCTCTCATCCTCGTTGAGTACCTCGATCAACAACACACTCTTCTTCTCGAGCAGGCTCCGATGCTTGAGGA
Organism: Hordeum marinum; assembly: GCA_022496015.1. Lineage (NCBI taxonomy): Eukaryota > Viridiplantae > Streptophyta > Magnoliopsida > Poales > Poaceae > Hordeum > Hordeum marinum. Next base: position 498,288,562 of record CM039673.1, read on the forward strand.
GCTGCCTCATGATCATCGTCATTGTTACAGTTGGTGGTGGTAGCCACGTCCAGCAGGACATCCTCATCTTTGTAGTTCCTGTTCAAGATATCAAATTCGAATACATATTTTTTTAAATGCAAAATGTAAATAACAAGTTATACCTTATTATGCATTTTAGAGCTAATAGCTCTAGAAACATTGATAAACGGTGGAATACTATTTCATTAGGATCTGCGTTACTATTTAGAGTTGTAGCTAAAATCCTTATGCCTTGTCACGGGCAACGAAATTGTTGAAAAAATAAACCTTCATGTGGAGCTACCAATCATGCTATATTGTGACACTGAATATTTGCACACTTGTGAAACTTAATTTTGTAGGAACATAAGTACAACTTTGCATCATAGGCATATCACACATAGCAAGAATCACACAAGCAAAATATCTCCCATTCCTCAATTCAAGCAATAAAACAAATTTATCAAACTGTTTTTTAATTTGCATACATATATTGGATGATCTTAACTTTTTACAAAGGTGACCAGGATTGACGTTTTTCCTTGAAGCATCATGGAGCGGGTGCCAAAAACATGATAACCTTCACTAACAAGAAAAATAATAATGCTCAAATATCTAAAACCTCCAAGATACCAATGTCCATCCACAAATCTTGGATTATCAGTGATGGACTCAGAAGCTGATGTGTGATCACTATACTTGAATATTGGTTGTATTGAATGTTGTCCAGCTTCATCGCATTGTAACTCTTCAAAGTATATATCAAGGACTGATTCAGGCCCTAGCACAAATCTCAAATTGTCGACGATGGACTCAGAAGCCTCCAAGATACCAAGATCCACCCAGAAAGCTCGAGTTGTCGATGATGGACTCAGAAGTTGATGTGTGATCAGTATACTTCAACACTGATTGTATTGAATGTTGCCCAACTTCATTGCAATGTAACTCTTCAGAGTATACATCAAAAACTTATTCATGCCCTAGCACAACAGTAGAAAAATGTCATAAGCAGCAAGCACACTTCAAATTTCACAACATTAATCAAAGGGATACATGGGTCATACCCACTACCTATTGCCATTCTAGTGTAGAAGTATGTTGGGCGCATCACCTGGAAAGCACAAACATGCATAAATTACGGTGGGCACTGAGCATAAACTTAATGTGCACAACTTTATCTACAACAAATGCCAACTCAAGTGTGATAGACATGGAATTTAGAGATACCTCTCCTAAACTAAATTAAAGAGTCGTGTTCCCCGTTCTGTTCTGCTTTTGTCAAGCCTCTTGCTAGCGATCAATCAATGTCCTCTGAGTAACCTGCGATCGATCGGCACTGGCTGGCATCAGCCCAAGCCCAACATTCCCTAGCAATCCATCGGCCCATTCAAATTTGGACGGATTAAATCAAGATATGGACGCAGACATCGATTAGAAGACCACAACCGTAACAAGATGGTTCGCTTTTGCCTACATACGTTCGCTAGAAGCGTAGAACCCAACAACAACATCCATAGTCATAACCGGTTAGGAGTTGAAAAGAAACAATAAGGGGTTTATTTTTTGAAAAAATTGGAGTTGAATAAGGAGACGTCTGCTCCTGTATTCTATTAGTTCCACAGGTTGTACTAATTTGTGGTCTAACCTTATGTCATCACCGGACACCGTTATCATCCCTGGCGCATCAGAGCTCACCTGAACATACCCTCGCACGACCAAGACCACATGGACGAGTATAATCCAATCAGACGAAAAAGAGCTCAAACTTTACATCATGGAGGACAAATTTTACCGTTCAATCTACACCAACCTTAGTAAGCCTACATGATACTCGGTGAGAGATTTGTCAGTTCCTCTCACCCATCTACTCATAAAGATTTCACCAAACTCCTAGACATGTCCATCATCATATTTTTGTTATGGGTCGCGTGCATCATTATCCGTGCCATCCACGAACATGAATTGGATGTCAGCCGATACTACGGGGTGTATCATTATCGCATGTTGTAATTCTTCATGGGGACTGCTCCCGCTGCATAAATATTATGATCTGGCAAATTAAACGATCTTGATTCACGCACAATGTGTTTGCTCTGTAGCAACGCACGGGGAAATTTCCTAGTATAGGAAAAATTGGTAATAATTTAATGAAATTGAGATCTTTCTTCTTACTCAATGATTAAATAAAATTTGTAATAATTTAATGAAATTGAGATCTTTCTTCTTACTCAATGATTAAATCTTCCTTCAAAAGTAGGAAGGAAAATTTTAGTAACACAATGCAAAATTTTGATAACAATGCAATGTAGTAAAACAAGTCGATATCGGTACAAAAGTAATAGATAAATTTTAGTAAAAGAAGCCTAACAATCTTAGCAACTCCATATTTAATTGTACGTATCAGTTTAGTACAATATTTAGATAAGCATAAAATCTATAGGAATGCTAGAATATAAACTATTATCAGATGTGGCATTGCATCAAAATAGCAGTAGTGATATGTTGAAAATATGCCCTAGAGGCAATAATAAATTAGTTATTATCATATTTCCTTGTTCATGATAATCGTTTATTATCCATGCTATAATTGTATTGATCGGAGACTTAAATGCATGTGTGGATACATAGATAAAACCATGTCCCTAGTATGCCTCTAATGGACTAGCTCGTTGATCAAAGGATGGTTAAGGTTTCCTAGCCATGGACATGAGATGTCATTTGATAACGGGATCACATCATTAGGAGAATGATGTGATGGATAAGACCCAAACTACAAACATAGCATATGATCGTGTCAGTTTATTGCTATTGTTTTCTGCATGTCAAGTATATGTTCCTATGACCATGAGATCATGCAACTCACGGATATCGGAGGAGTGCCTTGTGTGTATCAAACGTCGCAACGTAACTGGGTGACTATAAAGGTGCTCTACAGGTATCTCCGATGGTGTCTGTTGAGTTGGCATGGATCGAGACTGGGATTTGTTACTCCGTGTGACGGAGAGGTATCTCAGGGCCCACTCGGTAATACAACATCACAACAAGCCTTGCAAGCAATGTGGCTAAGTGTTAGTCACGGGATCTTGTATTACGGAACGAGTAAAGAGACTTGCCAGTAACGAGGTTAAACTAGGTATGAAGATACCGACGATCGAATCTCGGGCAAGTAACATACCGAAGAACAAAGGGAACGTTATACGGGATTAACTGAATCCTTGACATAGAGGTTCGACCGATAAAGATCTTCGTAGAATATGTAGGAACCAATGTGGACGTCCAGGTCCCGCCATTGGTTATTGACCGTAGAGGTGTCTCGGTCATGTCTACATAGTTCTCGAATCCGCAGGGTCTGCACACTTAAGGTTCGGTGACGTTTCGGTAGTGTAGAGTTATGTATGGTGGTGACCGAAGTTTGTTCGGAGTCCCGGATGAGATCCCGGATGTCACGAGGAGCTCCGGAATGGTCCGGAGGTAAAGATTCATATATAGGAAGTCCCAGTTTGGTTTCCGGAAAAGTTTCGGGCTCATCGGTAGTGTACCGGGAGTGCCGGGAGTGTACCGGGAGTGCCGGTAGTGTACCGGGAGGCCTCCGGGAGGGGTATTTCGACCTCAAGAGGTCCATAGGCTATGGGAGAATAATAACCAGTCCTTAGTGGGCTGGGAAAACAACCACAAAGGCCCATGGCGCAGGAGAGAAAGTCCTAAAGCAAAAAGTGGAAAATCAGCCAATAGGAGGCAATCCTACTCCAACTAGGATTGGAGTGAAGTAGGATTGCTTCCCACCTCCTATTTCGGCCGACCCAAAGGCCTTGGCTGCCTCTCCTCTCCTCTCCTCCTATATATACTAGTGGATTGGGTGGTTTTTGGACAGAATTTCCGGTCACGTGCTACCCGTTACACCGGTGCATAGTTTCTCCTCTAGATCGTTTTTTGCAGCGCTTAGGCGAAGCCCTGCCGGAATTGCTCAACCACCATCACCGGAGCGCCGTCACGCTGCCGGTGAACTCTCTCTCCTCTCCACCTCTTCTCGCTGGATCGAGACGGTGGAGATCGTCATCAAGCTGCACGCGTGCTGAACGCGGAGGTGTCGTCCGTTCGGCGCTAGATCGGAAGGACCGTGATCGAGATCGCGAGACGGTTCGTGATGTGATCACGGAACGGATCGTGATGTGATCTCGCAACGGATCGTGATGAGTTCGCGGGACAGATCGTGATCAAGATCGTGATGAGTTCGCGGGACGGATCATGATGTGTTCGCGGGACGGTTCGTGATTGGATCGCGGGACGCTCGACGATTTGGATCGCGAAGAAGTTCGTCTACACCAACCGCGTTTCTTAACGCTCCCCGCTTAGCGATCTACAAGGGTACATAGATCCACTCTCTCTCTCGTAGATGCTCATCATCATGGATAGGTTTGCGTGTGCGTAGGAAATTTTTTATTTCCCATGCGACGTTCCCCAACATGATAATGTAGATGGGGAAATTACACACTTATTTGTTCGAATATAATCAACACAAGATCTTTGAGAACATATATGTTCGGATATTATGAAAAGAGGCACCCTCATGCTTGCATTACCTCATAGTGTTGTTTTCGTACTCATTCAGAAAGATGGCTGCAATAATTGTCCAAAAAGATCCAAATTTCTCCTGAAACATAATAGAAACGCTGTTGGCTCCCTGATCTTTACTGGAAAAATATATTCTGAAACATCATTTTAAATAGGGTCACCTCCATCATTTCCTAATGGATATATGTGCAGGTCACCCGCTTAAAATGTATAGGAATTCTAGAGAACATAGCAAGTATCTATAACTGAAGTTGTGTATGAATCTAAGAAAAACTTCAAGCTCGTGTACTTGGAGATTCCTGTTGGTATGGTAGACTGTCAGGCCATCCAAGTTCATTAGCTTCAGAACCCCCTTTCCAGTCACATCTGCAGGTGTTGGATGCCATGATAAAACCAATGATACTCCATGGTACATGCCACCAGAAAATCGTGTTGGACGGTGCTCGTCGAAGATGACGAAGAAACCGCCGCGTCGCCGACCCTCGATCATCTTCATGCGGAGTCTCGGACAACCATGACTGCCCATGATGAAAAATGGTTTTTTCGACGTGAAGTCAACAATGAAAAGTTTGGAGTGCAAGAACAATGCTGAATATATTTTCAAGTGTCTTACTTCTATAATATTCAGGCACCAATTTAGCTGCAATCAAATAGACATTTACAAAAAACACGGTAATAATATTATTAATGTATCAAGCTCAAATCAAAACTCATATGGAACAGAAAGTTTCCAGAAAATACTGACCCATTGACCATTTGCTGAACGTGCACCAAACCATAATGCATATTCAAGTGTCGATAAAATAGTACTATTCAAGTGTAACATCAGTACATATTTTGATTCACTGAGAGCTTAAGGCAAGTGGCATTCTTCTAAAAATAAAAATACTAATACCAAGCTATTTTAGATGCAGTAGTTTTATGCATCAGTACCAACACTTCAGAACAAAACAAAATGCAATCTGTTTAGAAACAAAACTGCAGAACACCCCAGGTAGTAAAATAAGTTGGCTAAGTAAATGGGAAATAGAAAGAGAGCAATTTTCGACATACCTGATATTGACAGCGCTACGAAATATCACCTCACTGAAACTGTCGAGCTCGGAGAACAGATGGACAACGATGTCGACCGGGGAGACTCATGGCGACCATTGGGACCATGCTGGCGGCGACGGCGGCGCATCCCGTAACTGAGGGACAGGGGATTGAGAGCAAGCGAGACGGGGTTTTGAATTAGGCATCGATGGGATTAATAGATGGCTTCTAAATATCATGACAGAGACGGAGATACAAATAATTGAGAGGGAGGCGTCCCCAGCAGCTAGCTCAACCCACGCTGAACCCTATCACTGCTTGTCGATGCCTCAAACACTTGCAACATGTAGCAGAAAAATCAGAGAAGGGAGCACATCATCAGCTCCTCCGATGCAAGCGTTGGCTGCCATCACCGGAGGGGAGGATGGGATGCAACAGAGCACGAATCAATTAACACATAAACTGTACCAAAAAATTAAGCTCAAACAGTAGCAAGTTGATGAGCAAGGGAGGCACATGGACCTCAAACAATACCAATTTTTTTCCATCTTTTAGTAGCAGCTCCCTAAATTCAAGACTGAACAATTCAACTAACAACTGCAGTTCAGTCAGGCATCAATTCAACTAACAAATTCATGGTTAACCTTGCTGTTCAATTCAAGCAACAATCAACACTCAACAGTATCAACAAAATTGACCTCAAGCAGTAACCAATTGAACCCAAACAGTGGTAAATCCTAACCAAGAGAAATGCCTCAATGGCCACGTACAAGAGCAGAGAGAGGAAGGGGAGAACTCATCTGAAGACAAAAAAGAGGAAGCTCCATGGGTGATGCGTCCCGAGCTACAGCAAGGCAAGGCTGACCCCTCCTTCCTCAAGCATCCAATCCTTTTCCTGCACATCTACCATGGAGGATCAAACAAGATATTAGAGAGAGAAGGGGGGAGAGATAGGGAAGGGGATGAACTCACCCCATGGCCACCGGATGGAGGAGCAGCATCCTGAAGACGGAGCTGCGAGGGGGGGGCGTCGGAGAGGAGCCGCCGGGGCAACGCCAGTGTGGAGGCGCTCTAAACCCTAGCCATGGTGAGGGCTTAAGGTCATCGCTGGTGGCCGGGAGCGGCAAATCCCGCTGGGGGGAAAGACGTAGTGGAGCGAGGCGAGCTCGGGTCGGTGCTGCGCGGTGGCGGATGTCGCCGGAGAACGCCGGAATTGGCCGGAGAGAACAGAGGAGCCGGCGGCGGGCATGTCTGAGTCGCTGGAGGCGCTCACCGCAGGTAGGGTTGCTATTGTAAAAGTGAAACATTTTTTCAATTAAAAGAAGGACTGGGGGTTTAATTATCAGAAAACAGAAGGGCTTTTTGCAATGGGAGATAAAAATATTATGCCGTTGCCAAATAAGTATGGCTCAATACTTGATATACTCAAGTGTTTTTTATTTTTCTATTTTAACACGGTGTCCCATCATATTGTCACAAATGATGACCGCGGTGTCCATGCGTTCAAATTTTAACCGCGGTGTATCTTTTTTCTCATCCTCGTTAATGATGACTGCGGTGTCCATGTGTTCAAATTTTATCGATTGATGTTGATTTATCTTTTTTTGTGAAATGCATGGACATGTTTTTTACTTAGGGCACATTTTTTAAATTAATGAACATTTTTTTAAATTGGAGAAAAAAAATTGCAATTCACGTTTTTTTAGTTTTGTGAACATATTTAAAATTTCATAGACATTTTCTTTGAATTCACAAATATGTTTTGAATACATGATCATTTTCAAAAACATGAACGTTTATATTTTCTGAATATATTTTTCAAAATCATGAATTCTTTTATAATATGCGGACAATTTTTGAAAATCTTCAACATTTTTAATCCGTGAACATTTTATGATTTCCTAGACATTTTTTGGAATTCCCAATCTTTTTTTTCATGAACATTTTTTTCAAAACTTAAAATATTTAAAATGGCGAATTAGTTTAACAAAGGAAAAAAACAAATTAAAATAATAAAACATGAGCGCATGGTCTGGTTCATGAACCCATGCTGGGGAAGAGGAGGTGCATGCTGTTGCTATAATTTTGTCGATTGATGTCAATTTACCTTTTCTGTGAAATGCATGGACAGTTTTTTACTCAGTCAACATTTTTGAATCGATGAAGATTTTTGAGGTTGGGGTAGAGAATTTGAAATTCATGTTTTTTTGTTTTTGTGAACATTTTTAAAAGTTCATAGACATTTTCTTTCAATTGACGAATGTGTTTTCAATAGATGATCATTTTCAAAATCATGAACGTTTTATATTTGGTGAATATATTTTTCGAAATCATGAATTCTTTTATAATATGCGGACAATTTTTTAAAATTATCAACATTTTTTGAATCCATGAACATTTTATGATTTGCTGAACCTTTTTTTTGAATTCTGAAACTTTTTTTGTTTTTATGAACATTTTTTAACACGAATTTTTTTAAAAATAAAATAATGAATTAATTTAAGGGAGGAAAAAATTGCAATAATAAAACATGGGCTCTAATGGCGGAGGAGGGAGGAGGTGCAAGCTGCTGTTATAAATAGAGAAAAGGGAATGAAAAACCTGTAGGAAACAGGCATCGAACCTGGGTCTTCTTAGTGGAGGACTGGCGCTCAAGCCACGACAACTCACTCGCTCTTGTGATTATTTAGGGTCTCCGCCCATAAGAACAACGTGACGGCGATTTTCATAGAAAAAAAACTCGAATCGTTTTCTAAATTGATCGGTGACACAGTGGGTAATTTGGGACAAGTTTGAGGGCAAATACAATGACGTACGAGCAGAAGCAATAGGCTCTTTATTAGTAGGTATAGATTTACACATAAATTACCAATGGTATGGTTTTCAAGAACTATTTTGCTGGGTCAAAATGTTATCATGATGTTTGTACGTGATTTAACAACTCTGTTGTACATATATTATCATGTCGTTTACACAGAAGTTACCAGATATGTTTTCAAAAACTTTCATCTGGGAAAAAAAAGCTACCATGGTGTTTGAAAGTGAGTTATCAGCTCTGTAATATGTATATTATCATGCTAATTACACACAAGTTATCGCGGTGTGTATTTCAACAAGTTTTTCACCATCTAAAAGTTATTGTGCTGTATATTCTAGGTAATCAGGTACGTGGGGATTATATTACCATACTTTTTAGTTTTTACACATAAATATCCATGGGGTATTTTTTGCTACAACTATTTTTTGGATCAAAGGTTACCACGGCGTTTGTACACGAATTATCAGTTTTGTTGCATTTATAGTATCATGTGATTTACACAGAAGTTACCAGAGTGTATCAATGACAAAATTACCAAGTCAAAATAGTTACCGCCATTTGTAAATAAGTTATCATGCCTGATATTCGTAAATTATCATGATATTACACAAAAGTTAATAGGGTATGTTTTTCAACAAAATTAAAATCTTCGAGTCGCAAAATTTACCGTGGTGTTTGTAAATAAATTATCATGTTACTTAGACAAAAAATATTGGGTATATTTTTTAACAATAATATTCCTAGGGCCAAAAATGTTACCGTGGTGTTAACTAAGTTATAATGTCTGATGTGCGTCAAATTATAATGCTATTTTACACAGAATTACCGTGATGTTTGTACATTAGTTATCAGGTCTATGGTATATATGTTACAATGTTATTTCCATATAAGTGAATGGTGTTTCATATAAAAAAAAGTACCCCGGGTCAATTTTACCATGTTGTTTTTTTTCATGGAAATTTATCTTGGTGTTTCTACCTAAACTATCAAGTCTTCATTTCATAAATTAACAAACTAAGAAAATAAAACATGTACAAATATGAAGCCAACCCCCAAAGGACACATCGTAGAGAATGTTACACGGACGACCCAGGATTATTTTAGTGAGAACTACATTATAAATTAACACGTTGGGTTTCCTTACAATATATACAGAAGATGTCTTGTGTGACAAGCCAACTAACCCTACTATATCTTTAGAAGTTAAATTATACAGAGTACATGGCTAAAGATCATATAAAGAGATCAATTGGAGATAAATACAGATATGTCACGTTCAACAGTTATAATTGGTCGTTTAAAAAAAGTGATTCTGCGTATTTCACTTTTTATTCTCCACAACAAAAGCTTACGGAAGAGCTGCACGTGATCCAAACATCGGCACCATCCCAAGATCGTGTTCATCCCTATCAACGACAGAAAATGACTTTGCCGCAACGTGAACTTGCACGCTTCTGGCCTACATACTTGGTCTGGCTTGCTTAACACATGCGCGTGCTAGAGCTGCAAACTTATTTTGCTGAAGAAATGAACATAACACAATTAACTGACAAATCTCAGTTAACACTTACATAGATGGAAGTAACATTTGAAAGCAACTTCTTCAGTTGATGACTCCAGAATCTCCACTGTCGCCGGCGTTTCGCCACTCTCTTGCAAGTTGCAGCAACACTGTTCTTGACTCGCCACCGTCGTCCACCGCCTCCTTCGCCAGCCGCATGGCCGCGTGCGCCCGCTGCCGGAGCTCCCTCCCACCGTCAGACTCAATCAGCCACCTCACCTTCGCTGCCACTTCCTGGGCTTCCACCATTTCTTTGTCATACCCTTTCATGCCCACGGCGAGCCGCATCTCCTCAACCAAGAAGACCTTGTTTGTGCGCTGCTCAGCGTACAGAGGCCACGCCAGCATCGGCACCCCCGCCATGACCGCCTCCAGCACGGAGTTCCATCCGCAGTGCGTCACGAACCCGCCCACCGCGCCGTGCGCCAGCACTGCCTGCTGCGGCGCCCACGACATGACGACCAGTCCCCTCTCCTTGGTCTGATGCAAGAATCCTTCCGAGAAAAGCGTGTCGAGGTCGTCATTTGGAGCTCCAGCCTTAGAGTAAGTATTGATAGGGCATTTGGAGCTCTGAAGGACATGTTCAAGATTCTGGATTATAAGCCATTCCATCCTTACCCCATCCAGGTTAAGCTTGTTCTTGCATGTTGAATTCTGCATAACTGGATCCTGCAATGGGGTTGTGATAAACTGGTGCCTGAGGAGGAAGATGTGACGTCTGGCGATCTTTACCTTGGTTTCCATGGTGTGGAGGCATTTGAAAATGAAGCCTGGAAGACCAAAAGGTTGGAGTGAGCACAGGAAATGTGGGTAACAGAGGCCAGACAAGCATCTGAAAAAGAAAAAAAAGAAGAAAAGCAAGAGCAACAGCATAAGAGGAAGCAGCAGAAGAAGAGGAAGAGGAATAGCAACAGGAACAAAGGAGGTAAGAGGAACAACAACATCAAAAGAGGATGGATGATGTACTTTTCCCATTCAGCCATTTGGCTTTTAATAATGTGTACTGGTATTTGATAGTAGGTAGGATGAACCGTATATTTTCGTAGCTAGGAGTGAAACTGTTAGGATCGTGTGTGGTAAGGTCACCACTAGTGAGAAGTAGTGACAACACCTAATGACGGGTTGCACCCAAACATCGTTCCCTATGTGTGCCTAATGTTGTGCAAGCAACCAAACCGTGGGTCAAAACTAGTTCCCTCATGCAGCGAACCTATATGCGGGCAACCAAACAATGTGCAAATGGTGGTTTAAAGGTTGTTTTTCCTCAGCCAGGCCCATATGAGAAGTCTATACAAGCACCCCCAAATCGGTGCGGGCAACCAAACGTGGCCTTGGAGGCTGGAGCTATGCTGGAGGCTTTCGGCAATTGTCATGCAAGGAATTGGAAAACTGAAGCTGTAAGCTGGAATAAAGGAAACATGTTGGAAATCAAGGCGATCAACCTAACCAGCAAGAAGAACCCTTGCACGATCTACAAAAGTTAAAAAAAATCTAGGGTGCGCTTCTGTGGGTCAGTGCGTTAGTACGTGGAGTCGCTGGATTGACGCAATTCGGTGGGTCAATGCACACTCGATTTCCTTACACATTTTGCTCTTTCACTCCACTAGTAAGCGTGTATGTGCAACATACGTCTCAAATGTTGACCAAATGTGATACGCATCCATATAAAAAACAATCCCAAATATATATGAATTAAATAGAATTGCGATGTTTGTGGTGTTGCTCAAGTTGTATTTTCAAAAGGGGGATGCCATTGTAATAATGAAGCGGGTTAAATCTAGTAATTGCTCCTCTCAATCCCCATTGTAAAATATATTGAGTCATTAGACAAGTTAATTCTAGTGTGATACTGTTGGGAAACGTTGCATGGGAAACAAAAAATTTCCTACGCACATGAAAGATCTATCCATCACGGTGAGCATCTACGAGAGAAAGAGTGGATCTACATACCCTTGTAGATCGCTAAGCGGAAGCGTTAAGAAACGCGGTTGATGTAGTCAAACAACTTCGCGATCCAATCACGAGCCATCCCACGATCTCATTATGAGCCGTCCAGCAATCCCATCATATTCCTTCCGATCTAGCGCCAAACGGACGGCACCTCCGCGTTCAACACACGTATGGCTTGATGACGCCTTCACCTCCTCGATCCAGCGAGCGATGGTGAAGTAGTAGATGAGTTCCGGCAGCACAACGGCGTGGTGATGATGATGGTGAAGAACAATCTCCCCAGGGCTTCGCCAAGCACAACGAAAACTATGACGGAGGATAAATTATAGGGACGGGGTTGCCGACACACGGCTTGGGGAAACTTGATGTGTTCCAGGTGCTAGCCCCGCCCCTTTATTTATATGCTGAGCCCTGGGGTCGAAACTTGGAGAAAAGCCCTCCTCAAGGTCCGTTTGCCTGCAAGGCAAGAGTCCTCCTCGGACTCCAGGACCAAATGCCAAGGTCCTCGTCGTCTGGCCCCAGACGCAGGGTCCTTGGCGTCAGGCCCTTGGCCTCTGCAAAACACTTTTTGCACCTTCCTAAAGCCTCATGGGCTTTACCCCTTGGCACAAATAAAGTGTTCTTGTACTCCGAACATTTTGGGAAACATCCGAAACTATTCCGGTGAATTCCGAAACCCTTCCGGAGACCAAACACTATTATCCCATATATCAATCTTTACCTCCGGACTATTCCGGAGCTCCTTCTCATGTCCGGGATCTCATCCGGAACTCCGAACAACTTTAGGTCACCAACATAACAACTCAACTATACTTATATTGTCACCAAACGTTAAGTCTGTAGACCCTGACTATGCAGACATGACCGAGACACCTCTGCAGTCAATAACCAATAGCGGGACCTCGATGCGCATATTGGTTCCTACATATTCTACGAAGATCTTTATTGGTTGAACCTCTATGTCAAGGATTCAGTTAATCCCGTATAATGTTCCCTTTGTTCTTCGGTATGTTACTTGCCCGAGATTCGATCGTCGGTATCTCTATACCTAGTTCAATCTCATTACCGGCAAGTCTCTTTACTCGTTCCGTAATACAAGATCATGTGGCTAACACATTAGTCACTTTGCTTGCAAGGCTTTTTGTGATGTTGTATTACCGAGTGGGCCCTCAGATACCTTTCCGTCACACGGAGTAACAAATCCCAGTCTTTATCCATGCCTACTCAATAGACACCATCAGAGATACCTGTAGAGCACCTTTATAGTCACCCAATTACGTTGTGACATTTGATAGACACAAGGTACTCCTCCGGTGTCAGTGACTTGCATGATCTCATGGTCATAGGAACATATACTTGACATGCAGAAAACTATAGCAATAAATTGACACAATCAAATGCTATGTTTATAGTTTGGGTCTTGTCCATCACATCATTCTCCTAATGATGTGATCCCGTTATCAAATGACATCTCATGTCTATGACCAGGAAACCTTGACCATCTTTGATCAATGAGCTAGTCTATTAGAGGCATACTAGGGACATGGTGTTGTCTATGTATCCACACATGTATGTGAGTTTCCGATCAATACAATTCTAGCATGGGTAATAAACGATTATCATGAACTAGGAATATATGATAATAACTAATTTATTATTGCCTCTAGCGCATATTTCCAACAGTCTCCCACTTGCATTAGAGTCAACAATCTAGCTCATATCGCCATGTGATTTGTTATGAATCTCACACCCAATGAGTTCTGGGGTTCGTTCATGTTTTGCATGTGAAAGAGGTTTTAGTCAACGGGTCCGTGACATTCAGATCCATAGGTACTTTGCAAATCACTATGTCATACTGTAGACACTGCTACCATGCTCCACTTGGAGTTATTCCAAATGGCTACTCCACTATACGTATCCGGATTGCTACTAAGAGTCATCCAGATTGGTGTTAAAGCTTGCATCGACGTAACCCTTTACGACAAACTCTTTATCACCTCCATAATCGAGAAATATTTCCTTAGTCCTCTAGTTACTAAGGATAATCTTGACCGCTGTCCAGTGATCCACTCCTGGATCACTCTTGTACCCCTTGACAGACTCATGGCAAGGCACACACAGGTGTGGTACAACATCGCATACTATACATAGCCTATGGATAAAGCATAGGGGACAACCTTCGTCCTTTCTCTTTCTTCTGACGTGGTCGAGCTTTGAGTCTCACTCAACTCCACACCTTACAAATCAGGCAAGAACTCCTTCTTTGACTGATCCATTTTGAACTCTTTCAAAATCTTGTCTAGGTATGTAATCATTGAAAGTCTCATCAAGCATCTTGATCTATCTCTATAGATCTTGATGCCCAACAATTAGGTAGCTTTATCCAGGTCTTCTTTTGAAAAACTCTTTTCAAACAACCATTTATGCTTTCCAGAAATTCTACATCATTTCCGATCAATAATATGTCAACCACATATACTTATCAGAAATTCTATAGTGCTCCCACTCACTTTCTTGTAAATACAAGTTTCTCGTAAACTTTGTATAAACCCAAAACTTTGATCACCTCATCAAAGCGTATATTCCAACTCCGAGATGCTTGTTCCATCCCATAGAAGGATCACTGGAGCTTGCACACCTTTTAGCATCCTTAAGAGTGACAAAACCTTTCGGTTGTATCACATACAACCTTTCCTCACGGAAACTGTTAAGGAAACTATGTTTTGACATCCATCTACCAAATTTCATAAATGACAAATGCAGCAATTGCTAACATAATTTCAACAAACTTTTAGCATCGCTACGTGTGAGAAAGTCTCATCGCAACCAACTCCTTGAACTTGGCGGAAACTTCTTTATGACAAGTCGAGCTTTTATAAATGGTGACATTCACCATCAACGTCCGTCTTCTTCTTAAAAATCCATTTGTACTCAACAGCCTGCCTTTCGACTGGAAAGTCTACCAATGTCCATACTTGGTTTTCACACATGGATCCTTTCTCGGATTTCCTGGCTCCTAGCCATTTGTCGGAATCCAGGCCCATCATCGATTCTCCATAGCTCGTAGGCTCATCGTTGTCCAACAGCATGACCTCTAAGATAGGGTTACCGTACCACTCAGGAGCAGTACGCATCCTTGTCGACCTATGAGGTTTGATATTAACTTGATCCGAAGCTTCATGATCACCATCATTAACTTCCTCTTCAACTGACGTAGGCTCCACAGAAACATCTTTCTACGCTGCGCTACTCTCTGGTTGAAACAAAGGTTCAACAACCTCATCAAGTTCTATCTTCCTCCCACTCAATTCTTTCGAAAGAAACTTTTACTCGAGAAAGGACCCGTTTTAGCAACAAATATTTTGTGCTTGGATCTAAGATAGAAGGTTTACCCAACTGTTACGTTAGGGTATTCTATGGAGATGCATTTGTCCACTTTGGGTTCGAGCTCATTAGGTGAAAACCATTTTTCACATAAGCGTCACAACCCCAAACATTAAGAAATGACAGTTTAGGTTTCTGCCAAACCATATGGTGTCATCTCAATGGATTTAGGCGGTTCCCTATTTAAAGTGAATGTAGTTGTCTCTAACGCATAACCTCAAAATGATAGTGGCAAAAACGATAAGAGACATCATAGTACGCACCATATCCAATAAAGCACAACTACGACGTTCGGACACACCATCATAGTATGGTGTTTCAGGTGGCGTGAGCTGTGAAACAAATTCCACATTGTCTTAAGTTGCATACCAAACACCTAACTCAGATATTTACCTCCACGATCATATCGTAGACATTTTTTATCTTTTTGTCACAATGAATATTCTTGAACTTTTCAAACGATTCAGACTTGTGTTTCATTAAGTAAATATACACTATATCTACTCAAATCATCAGTGAAGGTAACAAAATAATGATATCCACTGCATGCTACAACACTCATTGGACCGCATACATCAACATGTATCATTTCCAATAAGTTACTTACCCACTCCATTAAATTGAAAACGGGGTCTTAGTCATCTTGCCCAAGAGGCATGGTTCGCATGTCTCAACCAATTCGAAATCGAATGAGTCAAATGATCCATCAGCATGGAGTTTCTTCATGTGCTTTACACCAATATGACATTTAGCGGCAATGCCACAAGTACGTGGTATTATCATTATTAACTTTGTATCCTTTGGCATCTATGTTATGAACATGTGTATTACTACGATCAAGATTTAACAAACCATTCTCATTGGGTGCATGACCATTGAAGGTATTATTCATGTAAACAGAATAACCATTATTCTCCAACTTAAATGAATAACTGTATTGCAATAAACACGATCTAATCATGTTCATGCTTAACGCAAACACCAAATAACATTTATTTAGGTTCGTCACTAATCCCGAACGTAGAGAGAGTGTGCGATGTTGATCACATCAACCTTGGTCACATTTCCAACACACATCGTCACCCCACCCTTAGCTAGTCTCCGTTTGCTCCGCAGCTTTTACATTGAGCTACTAACATTTAGCAATCGAACCGGTATCCAATATCTAGGTGCTACTAGGAGTACTAGCAAGGTACACATCAATAACACGTATATCAAATATACTTCTGTCGACGTTGCCAGCCTTCTTAACTACCAAGTATCTAGGGTTGTTCCGCTTCAACGACCGTTCTCCTCATAATAGAAGCACTTGGTCTCGGGTTTGGGTTCAACTTTTGGTTTCTTCACTGGAGCACCAACTGACTTGCCATCCATGAAGTTTCCGTCCTTGCCCTTGCCGTTCTCGAAACTAGTGGTTTCAATAACCATCAACACTTGATGCTCCTTCTTGATTTCTACCTTCGCAATGTCAAACATCGCAAATAGCTCGGGGATCATAATTTCCATCCCTGGTATCTTCATAGTTCATCACAAAGCTCTAGTAGCTTGGTGACGGTGACTTGGAGAAACATATCAATCACTATCTTATATGTAAGATCAACTCCCACTCGATTCAAGCGATTGTAGCACCTAGACAATCTGAGCACATGCTCACCGATTGAGCTATTCTCCTTCATATTGCAGGCAATGTATCTTGTTGGAGGTCTCATACCTCTAACACGGGCACGAGCGTGAAATCCAATTTCAGCCCTTGGAACATCACATATTCTCTGTGACGTTCAAAACGTATTTGAATCCTGAATTCTAAGCCATAATTCAAGATGCACTGAACTATCAAGTAGTCATCAAAACATGCCTGACAGATGTTCACAACATCCACAGACGATGCTAGATGGGATGGCCCACCGAGCGGTGCATCAAGGACATAAGCCTTCTGTGCAGCAATAGAGGATAATCCTCTGACCACAGACCTAGTCCGCAAAAATTGCTACCATTATCTTTCAACCTATTTTTCTCTAGGAACGTATCAATAAAACAAGGGACCTACAATGCGAGCTATCTAGAACATAATTTGCAAAGGCACTTTGACTATTTTCATGATAATGAGTTCAATTAATCATATTACCTAAGAACTCCCACTCAAATTGACATCCCTCCGGTCATTCGAGTGATACATGATCCAAATTCACCAACTCAAGTCCGACCATCACATGAATTGAGGTGGTTTCAATGGTGAACATCATCATGTTGATCATATCTACTATATGACTCATGTTCGACCTTTCGGTCTCTTGTGTTTTGAGGCCATGTTTGTACATGCCAGGCTCGTCAAGTTTATCCCGAGTGTTCTGCACATGCAACACTGGCTTGCACCTGTTGTATGTGAACGTAGAGTCTATCACACCCGATCATCACGTGGTGTCTCAACACGACGAACTTACGCAACGGTGCACATTCGGGGAGAACACAATTTATCTTGAAATTTTAGTGAGGGATCACCTTATAATGCTACTGTCGTCCTAAGAAAAATAAGATGCATAAAAGGATTAACATCACATGCAAACCATAAGTGACATAATATGGCCATGAACTTGTGCTTTTGATCTCCATCTTGAAAGCACCGGCATGATCTCCATCATCACCGGCATGACACCATAATCTACACCATCTTGATCTCCATCAATGTGTCGCCATCGGGGTTGTCACGCCGACTATTGCTTCCACGACTATTGTTAACTCATAGCGAGAAAGTAAAAGAAAAACAACGAAAATAATTAAAGACAACCCTATGGCTCCTGCTGGTTGCCGTACTCATCGTCATGCAAGTCGTGATATTCTATACAAAATATGATCATCTCATAAATCAAATATATCTCATCATGTAATTGGTCATATCACATCACAACATACCCTGCAAAAACAAGTTAGACGTCCTCTAATTGTTGTTGCAAGTTTTACGTGGCTGCTACGGGTATCTTGCAAGAACAATTCTCACCTACGCATAAAACACAACGGTGATACTCAAATTGCTATTCAACCTTCTCAAGGACCGCCTTTGTCGAATTCGATCCAACTAGAGTAGGAGAGACAGACACCCGCCAGCCATCTTTGTGCAACAAAGTTACGTCAGTCGATGGAACCGGTCTCTCATAAGCGTACGAGTAAGGTTGGTCTGGGACGCTTCATCCCACAATACCGCTTAACGAAAACACAACCAAGGGAGGAAGCAATCTAAGCATCAACACCCACAAACTCCTTTGTGTTCTACTTTTGATGTCATCTACACATAGACCTGGCTCATGATGCCACTGTTGGGGAACATTGCATGGGAAACAAAAAATTTCCTGCGCACATGCAAGATCTATCCATCGTGGTGAGCATATATGAGAGGGAGAGTGGATCTACATACCCTTGTAGATCGCTAAGCAGAAGCGATAAGAAAAATGGTTGATGTAGTCGAACATCTTCGCAATCCAATCACGAGTTGTCCCACGATCTCATCATGAGCCGTCTTGCGATCCCATCATGTTCCTTCCGATCTAGCGCCGAACGGATGACACCTCCATGTTCAACACACGTGAGGCTTGAAGACGCCTTCACCTCCTTGATCCAGCGAGCGATGGTGACATAGTAGATGAGTTTTGGCAGCACAACGACATGGTGACGGTGGTGGTGAAGAACAATCTCCACAGTGTTTCTCCAAGCACAATGGAAACTATGACGGAGGATAAACTAGAGGGACGGGGTTGCCGGCACACGGCTTGGGAAAACTTGATGTGTTCTAGGTGCTAGCCCCGCTCCTTTATTTATAAGCTGAGTCCTGTGGTTGAAACCTGGAGAAAAATCCTCCTCAAGGTCAGTTTGCCCGCAAGGCAAGAGTCCTCCTCGGACTCCAGGACCAGACGCCAAGGTCCTCGGTGTCTAGCCCCAAACGCCAGGGTCCCTGGCGTCTAGCCCCTGGCCTCCGCAAAACACCTTTTGCACCTTCCTAAAGCCTCATGGGCTTTACCCCCTGGCCCAAATAAAGTGTTCTTGTACCCCGAACATTTTGGGAAACATCCGGAACTATTCCGGTGAATTCCGGAACCCTTCCGGAGACCAAACACTATTATCCCATATATCAATCTTTACCTACGGACTATTCCGGAGCTCCTCGTCATGTCCGGGATCTCATCCGGGACTCGAAACAACTTTCGGTCACCAACATAACAACTCAACTATACTTATATCGTCACCAAACGTTAAGTGTGTAGAGCCTGCGGGTTCGAGAACTGTGCAGACATGACCGAGACACCTCTACGGTTAATAACCAATAGCAGATCTGGATGCCCATATTGTTTCCCACATATTCTATGAAGATCTTTATTGGTTGAACCTCTATGTCAAGGATTTAGTTAACCCGGTATAATGCTCCCTTTGTTCCTCGGTATGTTACTTGCTCGAGATTCGATCGTCGGTATCTCTATACCTAGTTCAATCTCGTTACCGGCAAGTCTCTTTACTCATTCCGTAATACAAGATCCTCTGGCTAACACATTAGTCACTTTGCTTGCAAGGCTTGTTGTGATGTTGTATTACCAAGTGGGCCCTGAGATACCTCTCCATCACACGGAGTAACAAATCCCAGTCTTGATCCATGCCCACTCAACAGACACCCCCGGAGATACCTGTAGAGCACCTTTATAGTCACCCAATTATGTTGCAACGTTTGATACACACAAGGTACTCCTCCGGTGTCAGTGAGTTGCATGATCTCATGGTCATAGGAACATATACTTGACATGCAGAAAACTATAGCAATAAACTGACACGATCAAATGCTATGTTTATAGTTTGGGTCTTGTCCATCACATCATTCTCCTAATGATGTGATCCCGTTATCAAATGGCATCTCATGTCTATGGCCGGGAAACCTTGACCATCTTCGATCAACGAGCTAGTCTATTAGAGGCATACCAGGGACATGGTGATGTCTATGTATCCACACATGTATCTGTGTTTCTGATCAATACAATTCTAGCATGGATAATAAACGATTATCATGAACTAGGAAATATGATAATAACTAATTTATTATTGCCTCTAGGGCATATTTCCAACGGATACTTATTAGTGCAACATGATTCAGTAGACGACATGAATTTATCCCAAGAAAGAGATCTGTTTGGAGAACAAAATAGAGCTATTATTTACACTCTTCAATATCATATATTGTAAATTGTTCCCTCTTTTCCTGATGGTTGGATGCAGATTTCTCCCACGGATATTCTGTACAAACCGTCCACTTCTTGTGATTCATTCAGATTGAAGGGGAAATTGTCAAAGAGGTATATAAATACATTTCTTAGAAGCTGAAATCATTAAGTAGGTACATCTAATTCTAAAAGAATTCATAACTATGAGTTTTAATTGTGTAGTGGCATCTACGGTTGGGTACAATATGTCATGATAGATAAAAGTATATGTGTTTTGGACTCTGACAATTCAACTATGCGAAACTATGAAGTGAGTATAGACCCGTGGATTGGATGACAATGTATTCAAAAGAGCACACTTGAAATTTTTAATTTGTAATGTCTTTCACCATGATATGTGATTAGTAATACTATCATGTGCTAGTACTACATAGTGCATAATTACATTCTAGTTGTTTTACAATCAGAAGCAACTGGAGTACACTTGTTCATTGTTCTCTCTAACTGACAAGAACGAACTAGGATATGCATTTCTTGCTAACAAATCTGAAAGTAAAGGATTAACCTAAATTCCATCAAACTGTCAAATCATGCGAGGCTACATAACAACAAGAGCATAAAACTCCACACACAAAATGGCCTCAACATTTTAAAAAGTCAATAATGGGATTAGGGCATCTCCAAGGCAGGCCATCAAACCTCTGGTATATGTCCGTACCACAGTGTCTGGACCACTTTTGTCATCCAATGGGGACCTGTATATGTCCGCTTAGCAGTCCGGACGTACGAATTCTGACAAAATGGAGACGGACGTGGGGGAGCTTTGCAAGAGTCCGGACATGCATTTTGAACAATACACACACGCCCCTCTCTTGTCTCTCTCCCCCCAACCGCACATGCATGGTCCCCCACTCCTCTCTCTCCACCCAACCGGACACCAAAACACAAATAGCCCAACACATGCATGCCCCCCAACTTTCCCCCCTCCATATGCATGGTCCCCACCTACTTTTCCTCCTCCCAGCCGGATAATTGGTAAATTGCCCCGTCCCGCATCATGTTCCCGGACCACGTCCGGACATATACCAGAGAAATTTGCGGGTCAGCCTTGGGGATGCCCTTATAGAAAATAGATGCACACAAACATTGTGCCTGCGAATAATTGCCAGTACCTAAATATCATTGAACTATTTAGTGTGATGCTCTTGTTTATTCAGTAAGTGGAGCGAAGAGCAAGATTTTTTCCTTTCAAGGTGATATTTGGAAATATTTCAGATGCTGAGTAGGAAAAATCTGTTTTCAACGCGATAATTGAGATGTCAAAAAGGACATATTTTCATGTGAAATGGAAGTAGCTTCGAGAAAATGTAGCTTATCTCACATAATTTACTCTGATGTGAGCGTACACTGTTTTACATCAATGCTAAATGGATTTGAAAAACATAATCTTTACAATGGAAGATGAAACAGATACATATAAATCTCAATACGAAACCACAAAGAAAGACAAGGATAGCCATCAATAGTACTCCATCGTTCGCCTAAGAGCTATCACCTGCCATGCAACCAGTAGATCTAAAATATGAAAGGACATAAGAGAACTTCCAACTAGACTTGTTGAGTATGCTTCGCTTTAACTACAATCAATCTTTGATTTGTCTTGTTTGTCTCCTTCACGGGCCATATTTTCTGTGTTTTTTCCAATTCTAATTCAATTTCTGGAGAATGATTCAATGGAGGTACATTTTTAAGATGAAAAGACTTGTGTTTATTTCGAAGACTATTTAGTTTATGGAACTGGAAAAAGATATAACATGGCAAAAGCTTTTCTATTGTCTTAGAGGGTACAAAACCATGCATCTTTGAGAAAGCTTCACAATCAGGTTGTAAAAAGAATACCTTGCTAGTTGCAAGACCTCCTTCAGCCATCAACATCATCTTTCTAGATCTATTAGGGCTAGGAGTGCGAACCATCAAATCTACTAGACTTTCACGTACTATCTTCTGGTTAATGTTAACCTACTCATGAGCAGGTATAGAGATTTGAATGGAATTCATTATTATTTAAAAATAAATATCATAGTTTTTGCATGTTGTGGTAGCCAAACTAGTAATAATCTTCCCGATACATAAAACCAGTAGAAATCAAGGCGATTGACCTAACCAGCAAGCAAAACCCTTGCATGATCTACACAAGTAAAAAAATCGAGAGTGTCCTTCCATGATCAAGGCGATTCCCTGTACATGGAGTCGTCGTATTGCATGAAATCCGGTGGGTCAATGCATGCTCGATTTCCTTACACATTTTGTTCTTTCACTCCACTACGCTGCACTGATCGTTGTAAAGGGAATGTGTGATGTTGTATGGCCGGCTGCCCGTGGTGCAAGATGGACGCACACCAATTTTGTTTTCTTGTTTTCATTGCAAAGCCTGATCAACCTGCTGTAAAAATAATCACACAATGTTGCAAGCTGGACTGGCACGACTACAACCTGACTGGTGTTGTTTTTTGTTTGTTGCAAAACCTTACCGCCATGTTGTAATAGCAGGACCCGGCGTCATTGCAAAGGTTGGTCAATGTTATTGTAACCAAGATAGGACATGTTCAAAAAAGGCCCTAGAGGCAATAATATTATATTATTATATTTCCATATTCATAATTAAACAAAACAAGGGAACCATATCCCTCACTTTAAAGGGGAAAGAGCCCGGGCCATCTGCGACATCAGGGAAGGCACCCTGCATTCGTGCTCTTCCAAGGGGAACAGGGCCGGCCCTGAGGGGGCGAGGGTAAGGGGGCAACTGCCCTGCCCCCCCATAGTCAAGGGGCCCCTCCCATGGCACGCAAGTAGCCCACAGGCCCTTGGCTAGCAACAACGAGGCAGGCCGGGATCACACGGATCTTGGAGAGCCACAAACGCCGCTTAATTTCCTTTGATCTTGCACGCAAATCATGAATGCAGACGCAACTTTCCTATTCTATCGTGGCTATTCCCCAACTAGTTGTTGGAAATATGCCCTAGAGGCAATAAATAAAGTGTTTATTATTATATTTCCTTGTTCATGATAATCGTTTATTATCCATGCTATAATTGTATTAATTGGAAACACATTACATGTGTGGGTAAATAGACAACACGTTGTCCCTAGTATGCCTCTAATGAACTAGCTCGTTGATCAAAGATGGTCAAGGTTTCCTGGCCATTGACATGTGATGTCATTTGATAACGGGATCACATCATTAGGAGAATGATGTGATGGACAAGACCCAAACTACAAACGTAGCATATGATTGTGTCAGTTTATTGCTACTGTTTTCTACATGTCAAGTATATGTTCCTATGACCATGAGATCATGCAACTCATGGATACCGGAGGAGTGCCTTGTGTGTATCAAACATCGCAATGTAACTGGGTGACTATAAAGGTGCTCTACAGGTATCTCCGAGGGTGTCTGTTGAGTTGGCATGGATCAAGACTGGGATTTGTTACTCCATGTGACGGAGAGGTATCTCAGGGCCCACTCGGTAATACAACATCACAATGAGCCTTGCAAGCAATGTGTCTAAGTGTTAGTCACGGGATCTTGTATTACGGAATGAGTAAAGAGACTTGCCAATAACGAGGCTGAACTACGTATGGAGATACCGATGATCGAATCTCGGGCAAGTAACATACCGAAAAACAAAAGGCACATCATACGGGATTAACTGAATCCTTGACATAGAGGTTCGTCCGATAAAGATCTTCATAAAATATGTAGGAACCAATATGGGCATCCAGGTCCCGCTATTGGTTATTGAACGTAGAGGTGTCTCGGTCATGTCAACATAGTTCTCAAACCCATAGGGTTTGCACACTTAAGGTTTGGTGACGTTTCGGTAGTATAGAGTTATGTATGGTGGTGACCGAAGGTTGTTTGGAGTCCCGGATGAGATCCCGGACGTCACGAGGAGCTCCGGAATGGTCCGGCGGTAAAGATTCATATATAGGAAGTCCTGTTTTGGTCGCCGGAAAAGTTTCGGGCTCATCGATAGTGTACCGGGAGTGCCGGTAGTATACCGGGAAACCTCCGGGAGGGGTATTTCGACCCAAGAGGCTTCATGGGCTGTGGGAGAGTGAATACCAGCCCTTAGTGGGCTGGTGGAAAACCCCACACAAGGCCCATGCGGCTAGAGAAGAAAATCCAAAGAGAAAAGGTGGAAAAAGGCAAAAATTTGGCGAATCCTAGTCCTACTAGGATTGGAGGTGGATTCCACCTCCACAACCTGGTTCGGCCGACTCCTTGTGGCTTGGCAGTTGGACCAAGCCTCCTCCTCTCTTCCTCCTATATATACTGGTGGTTTTAGGGTTTTTGCATAGAATTTTTAGCCACGTGTTGCCCGTTCCTCCAGTGCATAGTTTCTCCTCTAGATCAGATTTCTACAGTGCTTAGGCGAAGCCCTGCCGGAATAGCTCCACCACCATCGCGGGAGCACCGTCATGCTGCCAAAGAATTCTTCTTCCTCTCCGCTCCTTCTTGCTGGATCAAGACGGCGGAGATCATCATCAAGCTATACGTGTGCTGAACGCGGAGGTGTCGTCCGTTCGGCGCTAGATCGGAAGGATCGTGATCAAGTTCGTGGGACGGATCGTGATCAAGTTCGCGAGACAGATCGTGATTGGATCGCGGGACGCTCGGCGATTTGGATCATGAAGACGTTCGACTACACCAACCGCGTTTCTTAACGCTTCCCTCTTAGCAATCTACAAGGGTACGTAGATCCACTCTCCCTCTCGTAGATGCTCATCACCATGGATAGATCTGCGTGTGCGTAGGAAATTTTTTGTTTCCCATGCAACGTTCCCCAACAGTGGTATCAGAGCTAGGTCTATGTGTAGATGAGATCTCGAGTAGAACACAAAAGGTTTGTGGGCGTTGATGCTTATATTGCTTCCTCCCTTGGTTGGATTTTGGTTCAGCGGTATTGTGAGATGAAGCGGCACGGACCAACATTACTCATACGCTTACAAGAGACCGGTTCCCCTTACCGCAACTTGTTGCATAGATGGCTTGCAGGTGCCAGTTTCTCTCACTTTAGTTGGATCGGATCCGACAAAGGCGTTCCTTGAGAAGGTTGAAAAGCAACTAGTGTCTCACCGTTGTGGTTTTTGCGTAGATGAGAATTGTTCTTGCTAGATACCCGTAGCAGCTATGTAAAACATGCAACAACAATTAGAGGACGTCTAACTTGTTTTTGCAGGGTATGTTGTGATGTGATATGGCCAATTACATGATGTGATATATGTGATGTATGAGATGATCATGTGATGTATAGATTATCACGACTTGCATGTCGATGAGTATGGCAACCGGCAGGAGCCATAGGGTTGTCTTTAATTATTGTATGACTTGCGTGTCAATCATTAAGCGCTATGTAATGCTTTACTTTATCGCTAAACGGTACCAATAGTAGTAGAAGCATGTTAAGAGCGACAACCCCGATGGCGACACGTTGATGGAGATCAAGATGATGAAGATCATGGTGTCATACCGGTGACGATGGAGATCATGTCGGTGCTTTCTAGATGGAGATCAAAAGCACAAGTTCATGGCCATATCATGTCAATTATGAATTGCATGTGATGTTAATCCTTTTATGCACCTTGTTTTGCTTAGGACGACGGTAGAATTATAAGGTGATCCCTCACTTAAATTTTAAGATGAATTGTGTTCTCCCCGAGTGTGCACCATTGCGAAAGTTCGTCGTGTCGAGACACCACGTGATGATCGGGTGTGATAGACTCTACGTTCACATACAACGGGTGCAAGCCAGTGTTGTACACACAGAACACTCGGGTTAAACTTGACGAGCCTAGCATGTACAGACATGGCCTCGGAACACAAGAGATCAAAAGGTCGAACATGAGTCATATAGTAGATATGATCATCATGAGATGTTCACCATTGAAGCCACCTCAACTCACGTGATGATCGGACTTGAGTTGGTGAATTTGGATCATGTGACACTCAGATGACCTGAGGGATGTCGATTTGAGTGGGAGATTTAGTAATTTTATTAACTAAACTCATTATCTTGAACAATAGTCTAAGTAAAATTTGCATATTTATGTTGTAGATCAATGGCTCGCGCAGTAGCACGCTTGAATTTTAATGTGTTCCTAGAGAAAGCTAAGTTGAAAGATGATGGAAGTAACTTTGTTGATTGGGCCCGTAATCTGAGGATTATCCTCACGGCTTCCCAGAAATCATATGTCCTTGATGCACCGCTTGGTGACCAACCAGAAGACATGACCTCCGAAGACGTTAAGAACGCTTGGGAGGCACGTACTGGAGATTTCTCAATAGTTCAGTGTGCAATATTGTATGGCTTAGAACCGGGACTTCAAAGACGTTTTGAACGTCATGGAGCATATGAGATGTTCCAGGAGTTGAAGTTTATCTTTTAGAAGAATGCCCGGATCGAGAGGTATGAAACCTCCGATAAGTTCTATGCTTGCAAGATGGAGGAGAACGGGTCTATCAGTGAACATATACTCAGAATGTTTGGGATTCAACTCGTCTAGTGGAGTTGGGAATTGCCCTTCCGCCAGAGGCAATCACTGACAGAGTTCTTCAATCACTGCCACCTAGTTACAAGAGCTTTGTGATGAACTATAACATGCACAGGATGAACAAGTCAGTCGCCGAGCTGTTTGCGATGCTAAAAGTCGCTGAGTCTGAAATCCAGAAAGAACATCAAGTGTTGATGGTCAATAAAACCACTAGTTTCAAGAAAAATGGCAAGGTCAAGGTCAAGGGCAAGAAGGGTAAAACCAAGAAGGATGGCAAAGCAGTTGCTACTCCTGTAAAGAAGCCCAAGCATGGACCCAAGCTAGAAACTGAGTGCTTTCATTGCAAGGGAACTGGTCATTGGAAGCGGAACTGCCCCAAGTACCTAGCTGACAAGAAGGCGGCCAACGACAAACAAGGTATATATGATATACATGTTATTGATGTGTACCTTACTAGCTCTCGTAGTAGTGCCTGGGTATTTAATACCGGTTCGGTTGCTCACATTTGCAACTCAAAGCAGGAACTACGGAATAAACGAAGGCTGGTGAAGGACGAAGTGATGATGCGCGTGGGAAATGGTTCCAAGATTGATGTGATCGCCGTCGGCATGCTCTCTCTTCGATTACCATCGGATTAGTGATGAACCTGAATAATTGTTATTTAGTGCCTGCGTTAAGCATGAACATTATATCTGGATCTTGTTTATTGCGAGACGGTTACTCATTTAAATCAGAGAATAAAGGTTGTTCTATTTATACGAGTAATATCTTTTATGGTCATGCACCCAATGTTAGGGGTTTATTCATATTGAATCTTGATAGTGATGACACACATGTTCATAACATTGATGCCAAAAGATGTAGAGTTGATAATGATAGTACCACTTTCTTGTGGCGCTGCCGTTTAGGTCATATTGGTGTAAAATGCATGAGGAAGCTCCATGCTGATGGACTTTTGGAGTCACTTGATTTTGAATCACTTGACACATGTGAATCATGACTCATGGGCAAGATGACTAAAACGCCGTTCTCTAGAACAATGGAACGGGTGAGTGACTTATTGGAAATCATACATACTGATGTGTGTGGTCCAATGAATGTTACAGCGCGTGGTGGATATCGTTATTTTCTCACCTTCACTGATGACTAAAGTAGATATGGGTATATTTACTTGATGAAACACAAGTCTGAAACGTTTGAAAAGTTCAAGCAATTTCAGAGTGAAGTTGAGAATCATCGTAACAAGAATATTAAATTCCTGTGATCTGATCGAGGAGGTGAATATCTAAGTTATGAGTTTGGTAGTCACTTAAGACAGTGTGGAATTGTTTCACAGTTGACACCACCCGGAACACCACAACGTAATGGTGTGTCCGAACGTCGTAATCGAACCTTATTAGATATGGTGCGTTCTGTGATGTCTCTTGCTGATTAGCCACTATCGTTTTGGGATTATGCATTAGAGACAGCTGCATTCACTTTAAATAGGGCACCATCGAAATCTGTTGAGACGACGCCATATGAATTGTGGTTTGGCAAGAGGCCAAAGTTGTCGTTTCTTAAAGTTTGGGGATGTGATGCTTATGTCAAAAAGCTTCAGCTTGAAAAGCTGGAACCCAAAGTGGAAAAATGCGTCTTCATAGGATACCCGAAAGAGACAGTCGGGTATACCTTCTATCTCATATCCGAAGGCAAAGTGTTTGTCGCTAAGAACGGAACATTTCTTGAGAAAGAGTTCCTCTCGAAAGAATTGAGTGGGAGGAAAATAGAGCTTGATGAGGTTATTGAACCTTTACTTCAACTAGAAAGTAGCATAGCGCAGAAAGATGTTTTTGTGGAACCTACGACAATAGAAGAGGAAGTTAATGATGATGATCATGAAGCTTCGAATCAAGCTACTACTGAACCTCGTAGGTCGACAAGGCCACGTACTACTCCTGAGTGGTATGGCAACCCTGTCTTGGAGGTCATGTTGTTGGACAACAATGAACCTACGAGCTATGGAGGAGCAGAGATGGGCCTGGATTCCGAGAAATGGTTAGAGGCCATGAAATCCGAGATGCGATCCATGTATGAAAACAAAGTATGGACTTTGGAAGTATTACCTGAAGGGCGAAAGGCCATTCAGAACAAATGGATCTTTAAAAAGAAGACAGACGCGGACGGTAATGTCACCGTCTATAAAGCTCGACTTGTGGCAAAGGGTTTTTCACAAGTTCAAGGAGTTGACTACGATGAGACCTTCTCACCCGTAGCGATGCTTAAGTCTGTCAGAATCATGTTGACAATAGCTGCTTATTTTGACTATGAAATTTGGCAGATGGATATCAAAATAGCATTCCTCACGGTTTCCTTGAGGTAGAGTTGTATATGATGCAACCAGAAGGTTTTGTCAATCCAAAGAATGCTGACAAAGTTTGCAAACTCCAGCGATCCATTTATGGGCTGGTGCAAGCATCTCGGAGTTGGAATAAGCGTTTTGATGAGGTGATCAAAGTGTTTGAGTTTATACAAGTTTATGGAGAGGCTTGTATTTACAAGAAAGTGAGTGGGAGCTCTATAGCGTTTCTAATATTATATGTGGATGACATATTGCTGATTGGAAACAATATAGAAATGCTGGAAAGCGTGAACGAATATTTGAACAAGAGTTTTTCAATGAAGGACCTAGGAGAAGCTGCTTTCATATTAGGCATTAAGATCTATAGAGATAGATCGAAACGCTTGATAGCACTTTCACAAAGCACATACCTTGATAAAGTTTTGAAGAAGTTCAAAATGGATCAGTCCAAGAAGGGGTTCTTGCCTGTGTTACAAGGTGTGAAGTTGAGTAAGACTCAATGCCCAGTGACTGCAAAGGATAGAGAAAAGATGAGTGTCATCCCCTATGCTTCAGCCATAGGATCTAGCATTTATGCAATGCTGTGCACAAGACCCAATGTCAGCCTTGCCATAAGTATGGCTGGAAGGTTTCAAAGTGATCCTAGAATGGAACACTGGGCAGCGGTCAAGATTATCCTTAAGTACTTGAAAAGGACTAAGGAAATGTTTCTCGTTTATGGAGGTGATGAAGAGCTCGTCGTAAAGGGTTACGTCGATGCAAGCTTTGACACTGATCCGGATGACTCTAAGTCACAAACCGGATACATATTTATTCTCAACGGGGGAGCGGTAAGCTGGTGCAGTTCCAAGCAAAGCGTGGTAGCCGATTCTACATGTGAAGCGGAGTACATCGCAGCCTCAGAGGCGGCGAAGGAGGGTGTCTGGATGAAGCAGTTCATGACAGATCTTGGAGTAGTGCCCAGTGCACTGAATCCAATGAACCTATTCTGTGACAACACTAGTGCCATTGCTCTGGCCAAGGAACCAAGGTTTCACAAGAGGACCAGACACATAAAGCGACGCTTCAACTCCATCCGTGATTACATCGAGGAGAAGGACATAAATATTTGCAAAGTGCACACGGATCTGAATGTTGCGGACCCATTGACTAAACCTCTTCCAAGGGCTAAACATGATCAACACCAGAACTGCATGGGTGTTCGATTCATTACAATGTGAATCACATAGTGATGTGAGCTAGATTATTGACTCTAGTGCAAGTGGGAGACTGTTGGAAATATGCCGTAGAGGCAATAAATAAAGTGTTTATTATTATATTTCCTTATTCATGATAATCTTTTATTATCCATGCTATAATTGTATTAATTGGAAACACATTACATGTGTGGGTAAATAGACAACACTTTGTCCCTAGTATGCCTCTAGTGAACTAGCTCGTTGATCAAAGATGGTCAAGGTTTCCTAGCCATTGATATGTGATGTCATTTGATAACGGGATCACATCATTAGGAGAATGATGTGATGGACAAGACCCAAACTACAAACGTAGCATATGATCGTGTAAGTTTATTGCTACTGTTTTCTGCATGTCAAGTATATGTTCCTATGACCATGACATCATGCAACTCACGGATGCCGGAGGAGTGCCTTGTGTGTATCAAATGTCGCAACGTAACTGGGTGACTATAAAGGTGCTCTACAGGTATCTCCAAGGGTGTCTGTTGAGTTGGCATGGATCAAGACTGGGATTTTTTACTCCGTGTGACGGAGAGGTATCTCAGGCCCACAAGGTAATACAACATCACAATGAGCCTTGCAAGCAATGTGTCTAAGTGTTAGTCACGGGATCTTGTATTATAGCACGAGTAAAGAGACTTGCCGATAACGAGGTTGAACTAGGTATGGAGATACCAACGATCGAATCTCGAGCAAGTAACATACCAAAAAACAAAGGGAACATCATACGGGATTAACTGAATCCTTGACATAGAGGTTCGACCGATAAAGATCTTCGTAGAATATGTAGGAACCAATATGGGCATCCAGGTCCCGCTATTGGTTATTGACCATAGAGGTGTCTCGGACATGTCTACATAGTTCTCGAACCCGCAGGGTCTGCACACTTAAGGGTTGGTGACGTTTCGGTAGTATAGAGTTATGTATGGTGGTGACCGAAGGTTGTTCGGAGTCCCGGATGAGATTCCGGACGTCACGAGGAGCTCTGTAATGGTCCGGAGGTAAATATACATATATACGAAGTCCTGTTTGGTCGCCGGAAAAGTTTTGGGCTCATCGATAGTGTACCGGGAGTGCCGGTAGTATACCGGGAGACCTCCGGGAGGGGTATTTCGACCCAAGAGGCTTCATGGGCTGTGGGAGAGTGAATACCAGCCCTTAGTGGGCTGGTGGAAAACCCCACACAAGTCCCATGCGGCTAGAGAAGAAAATCCAAAGAGAAAAGGTGGAAAAAGGCAAAAATTGGGTGAATCCTAGTCCTACTAGGATTGGAGGTGGATTCCACCTCCACAACCTGGTTCGGCCGACTCCTTGTGGCTTGGCCCTTGGGCCAAGCCTCCTCCTCTCTTCCTCCTATATATATCGGTGGTTTTAGGGGTTTTGCACAGAATTATTAGCCACGTGTTGCCCGTTCCTCCAGTGCATAGTTTCTCCTCTAGATTGGATTTCCGCAATGCTTAGGTGAAGCCCTGCCGGAATAGCTCCACCACCATTGTCGGAGCGCCGTCACGCTGCCGAAGAACTCTTCTTGCTCTCCGCTCCTTCTTACTGGATTAAGACGGCGAAGATCGTCATCAAGCTGTACGTGTGCTGAACGCGGAGGTGCCGTTCGTTTGACGCTAGATCGGAAGGATCGTGATCAAGTTCGTGGGACGGATCGTGACCAGGTTCGCGATATGGATCGTGATTGGATCATGGGACGGATCGTGATTGGATCACGGGATGCCCGGCGATTTGGATCGCGAAGACGTTCGACTACACGAACCGCGTTTCTTAACGCTTTTCGCTTAGCGATCTACAAGGGTACGTAGATCCACTCTCCCTCTCGTAGATGCTCATCACTAAGGATAGATCTGCGTGTGCGTAGGAAATTTTTTGTTTCCCATGCAACGTTCCCCAACACTAGTATGTCGTCATGTACACATGTACTCCATGTCTCCAGTCTCCTTTCAAAATTGACACCGTTATTTAGTACTTCCAAGCCCCGATCTCGCTCTTCTTGTTTCTCTCGCTCGCAGCGATCGCTGAATTGATGGGTTGCTCAAGGCCGAGGGGATGCCTATTCTGGGCGATGATCATTGAAATTCAATGCACATAGCTTAGCGCTGATACGTCTCCAACGTAGCTATAATTTTTGATTGTTCCATGCTAATATATTATCATTCTCGAATACTTTTTGGGCATTTGTTTACCAATTTATAATATTTTTGAGCACTAACCTATAGACCTGGTGCCCAGTGCCAGTTGTTGTTTTCCGCGTGTTTTTGACTTTTCTGAGTTACAATATCAAACGAAGTCCAATTACCACGAAACTTTTTGATGATTTTTTCTGGAACAAAAGAAGACGTGGAAGCTTCAGGAGGAAGCAGAGAGAGCCACGAGGGGACCACAAGCTAACAAGGCACGCCACTAGGGGGGCACGCCCTGATGGCTTGTGCCTCCCTCGGGCGCCTCCTGACGCCCCTCTCTGGCCTACAAATTCACAATTACCCTAAAAAACTCCAGAAGCACTCCCGAAACACTTTTCCACCGCCGCAAGTCTCATTACCAACAAGAGGCCATCTACACCTCCGTTCCAACACTCAGGCGGAGGGGGAATCGATCACGGAGGGCGTCTTCATCAACCTTGCTGCCCTCACCATGATGTGTGAGTATTTTACCATAGATCTACGGGTCCGTAGGTAGTACCTAGATGGCAATCTCTCTATCTCGATCTTCAATACAACGTTCATTGCATCTTTGCCTTGACCTATCAGATGCAATCCCTTTGTAAGGTGCGTTTGTTGGGATCCGATGAATTGTGAGTTTATGCTCAAATTATTCATGAAAAGTATTTGAGTCACCTATGAATATTATGATTCCTATTTGCACGATCATCATAGCTTCATAATGCTCTTCGATATATTAAGATAGTTTGGCCAACTAGATTGATATTTCTTCAGTGGGAGTGGTGCATTGTAGTTGGTTCAACCTGGCGAGTTTCTATATCCTAGTGACATAAGGGGACAAGTTGCATCGTTGTGTTGTATATACTAAGGATAAAACGATGGGGTTTATTCATATTGATTGAGTTCACTTTGTCTACATCATGTCATTGTTCTCCAAGCATTACTCTATTTTACTTAATACTCTAGATGCATGTTGGATACCGGTCGATGGGTGGAGTAATAGTAATAGGTGCAGGCAGGATTCAGTCTATTTTCTTTTGGACGTGATGCCTATATACACATGATAATTTCCATGAAAATCACATAAGTATTCAGTTTTCTATCAAGTGCCCACAGTAATTTGTTTACCCACCGTATGTTATTTCTATGAGAGATGCCACTAGACAACTCTATGCCCCCGGGTCTATTCACTTGTATATTTACAAACGCTTACATTACCTTGTTGTTCTTATTTAATTTTTATTTTATTTTGCAATTTACAATTTTATACAATTATCTACACAACACACTTGCTTGCAAATAATGAGATCAAGGGGATTGACAACCCTCTTGCCGGCATTGGGTGCAAGTTGTTTATTCTTTTGTGTGTAGCCGCTGAAGACAGTTGAGGATTGGTATTCCTATTGGTTTGATAAACCTTGGTTTCATAATCGAGGTAAATACTTACCCACTTTGTGTTGTGATAACCCGTTGCTCTTCACGGAAAACCCAATGCTGATAACAAGTATCGGGAAGGATTTGTGGCGTTGTTGCCGGGGAATACCATCACCAATTATCAAGTAACTTTGCAAAAAATTCCATTCACTTGTTCTTCTTTTTATTTCCTGTTATATTTAGTTTGTCTCATAAAAATTTAAAATGGAAAAATATTTATCTTTCCTAGTACTAGTTTACTTCTTTGCTTGCTTTACTTGCTAGTTTACTTGTCTTTCTTGTTGTTTTTCTTGTGCGGTCACCATGTCTGAAGATACTACTAAGTTGTGTGATTTCTCAAATATTAATAATAATGATTATATTAGTACTCCGATTCCACTCGCCACTAGTGCGGTGTCATTTGATATTAATGGTGCATTTCTCAATCTTGTCATGAAATATGAATTTTCAGGAAGTCCTAATGAGGATCCCGCATCTCATCTTAATAATTTTGTCTAATTATGTGACATGCAAAATAAGAAGGACATGGATAATGATATTTTAAAATTAAAATTATTTCCTTTTTAACTAAGAGATAAAGCTAAAGCTTGGTTTTCATCGTTACCTCGTAATAGTATTGGAACATGGGATAAGTGCAAATATGCTTTTATTGCCAAGTATTTTCCTCCTGCTAAGATCATCTTCCTTAGAAATCAAATAATGATTTTTAAACATAAAAATCAAGAGCATGCTGCACAAGCTTGGTAGAGAATGAAATTGATGATAAGAAATTGTCCAACTCATGGCTTAAACTTGTGGATGATTATCCAAAATTTCTATGTTGGACTAAACTTTGTGTCTAGAAATCTTCTAGATTCCGCCGAGGTGGTACCTTTATGGATGTGACCGTAGGAGAGGCCACAAAACTTCTGGACAACATTATGACAAATTATTCTCAATGGCATACCGAAAGAGCTCCAACTGGTAAGAAGGTAAATTATGTCGAAGAAATCGCTACCTTGAGTGAAAAAGTGGATGCTCTTATGAATATGGTTGCTAGCAAAAATACTAATGTTGATACCAATGATATGCCTTTGTATACTTTTATTGATCAAAATAATGATGCTATTGATGTTAACTTCATCTCATGAAATAATTTTAATAACAATGCTTATAGAGGAAATTTCAATGCTAGACCGTAGCCCGGTAATTCCTCTAACAACTATGGAAATTCTTATGGTGATTCTTATGAAAATCCTTATAGAAATCCTAATAGGATACCTTCTGATCTTGAGAACACAATTAAATAATTTATTAATTCTCAAAAGGTTTTCAACACTACGGTAGAAGAAAAGTTGCATGTGATTGATACTTTGGCTAAAAACATGGATATAATTGCTCTTGATGTTGAAACTATTAAAAATAAATCTTTGCCATCCAAGCATGATTTTAATGAGACTATTAAGTCTATCTAATTGTCTATTACAACGTGTTTGGTAGTTTGAGGGAAAGGGAATGGGAATTATTAAGGGGGAATTGGCTGATGGATTAGGCGCGGGAAGTGGACTGCTAGTCCTAATCCCACGTTTGGTGTAGGGTGGGAATTGTTTGTGGGAATTTGGCAGGAATTTAAGTTCCTTTGTTTACTTCAGGGGTCTTGGCTTGGAATGGGAGTTGTTAATGATACGGTTTAGTAGCTACATAATATAAACCGACCAAGAGCAAGTAAAAATGACGGGCAGTATAGAAACTCAACAAACTGCATACAAACATCATTTTAATAACTCAAAATGAGCAAATGAAATTAAATAAAAAAACTGGGCAAACTAACTAAGAAAAAGAATGTACACTATCTCTGCACATGCTGTGATTATTCAGGTGTTGACCCAAAAACCAATCTTCCTTTGACATTTCAAGACCTACCTGAGCCAGCTGAGAATATTTACCAAATAATATACTACTGTAAATTGAATGCAAAAAGGAAAAGAAAATTAGTAAGCAATTCTAGATAATATATAATGTCATAAGATCATCGCTGTAGGTAGTAGTAAATGAGAGCAACACATGACACAGCAATACCCACACCGGTTGATGAAAGAGATGAAAATATCCTTTTCTTATAGCATTAGCATGAACCAATCGTTGAGTATATTTCCAGAAATGTACTACTAATGCACTGTATAAGACAACGCAACGTAAAATAAATTGGGAAGCATCAAATGTTGTTACTAACAAGTTTAAAAGCAGAAGAGTAGTCCCGAGCTAAAAAATAAAACTACGAAACTAGAGTTGTAAATCCGAATATTCACTTATTTTTTGGCCGCCTCGAGCTCCTGGCGAACAAACACCACTTTGTAATCATCACGCAAACTGATGAAAAGTTTTGTCTTTCCAGCATGACCACCAATTACATGAATAGCCATTACAACCTCTTCGGTTGTGGGACCTTCAAGATTCTGGAGAATATCAAGTAACTTGGTTCTATTGGCTGATGTTTGCTCAGGAACGTGTGATTCATGCATAAATGCCCTCTGCAAACCATTCATGGTTTTAGCATTCTCCTGCCGAGCTTCCAAAAACTTTGCAAATGTATTCGACACACTTAAAAGACCTGACTCAAGTGCATCATCATCAGGGTATGTTATCTTACGACCATGCCTAGAACCACCGGATGGGCTTGTGTTCTCATTTGATTCAAGAAGATTCTCCTTGGCTGGTTTGCTAGTAGGTTGTGCATCTATTGTTGATCCATCTTCTATGATTTCTTCTTCACCCGGACCTTTAGCACTCCCTCCTTTAGCCAAATCAATAGCATATACCTCACACAACTTGTCAAAGTTAACCATAGGCTTCATGTATAAAGGACTTGCTCCCTCACGAGACTACAAAAAAGGAGCATGAGTTTCCATTAGAAACTAAGTTGTTGTCGAAAATAACATGAAACAGAGCAAATTTATTTACAAATTGTACCTTTGCCCAGCCCATATACGTCTCCCTATCTCCAGTTACCATCTTCTTCTCATCATCCCATCCAAACCCACTACCATTTTGCATAATTTCCAGAACATACGAAAGTTGCTTCTTCAAAATCTTAACTTTAGACATGATATGTGGATCCGCTTTAAGATCAGCATGTGGTAGCACGTTAGACATTTCCTTCTCAATGTAGGTCAGATATCCAGACTTGTGGCCAGTATCTACTTTCCAAGAAGAATCATTCATGTTATGTAGAATGTCAATAAGTAACCTCTCCTCCTCTGCTGTCCACATTCTCTTGTCTATTTTTTTGATGTCAATTTCCCTCCTTTGACTTGGTTTTCTGATAGTTTCAATAGGATAGTAAAATGCGTGTGTACAAACAATACAAAATATACATGCTCATGTAGGAAATATGATGTTCATACATTAATCAATCTCTAGTATCATTACAAGAAAGTGAATGAAATGGCACATAAGCTACTATGATATTTGGACAATCTCTCCTATCATTACAAGAAAGTGAATGAAATGACACATAAGCTGCTATCACATATGGCAGAAAACAAATATCAATGTAGAACGTTTTGACACACATATTTTGTTGAACAAACATCTAATGTCCAGTAACTAAAGTTGTACTAGCGTGTATCAACACTGTTGTCTTTTGGCTATCCAAGCGTTCCACATTTTATCAGCTAACGTGTCTCTTTTCTCGGTCCACTGGGATGATGTTTCGGTGGACTGAATTACATCCTCATTTACTTGCTGCTGCCGAAGGCGTAGCATGTATTCATCTAGATATTGTTCACATGGATCAAACCGCATTTGTTGTCGTATCAGATTGTGAATATAGCAGCATGCCAGAATTATATCAACTTGTGTATCAAAAGGATAATAAGATGGATTTCTAATGATAGCCCATCGCATCTTGAGCAATCCAAAAGTCCTCTCAATCACATTTCTTGTTGATGAATGCATCATGTTAAACAATTCATCTTTTTTTGTTGTTTTTTTTTCCAATCATTTAGATGGTACCGTTGCCCTCTGTATGGAGCAAGAAAACCATCACAGTTCTTGTACCCAGCATCAACAAGATAATAGCACCCTACGCAATAGAAACATATGTATGCGTTTGTCAACTATGCATACAATATGTACATCTAACTAACATGGACCCTATTGTACTATCTCTTACCCCGAGGAACCATAAGGCCATTTGATCTTGATAAAGCATCTCGAAGCACCCTCCCATCAGCCGCGGATCCTTCCCAACCCGGATATACATAAATGAATTGCATGTCTGGCGCACATACGCCAAGAACATTTGTTGCAACTTCATTCTTTCTTGAACAAAATCTTGGTTTCTTAGTTTTTGGCACATGAACTTCTATATATGTCCCATCTAGGGCACCTAAACAATTCTATAGGAATAACAAAGTGTGTTAGACCATGAACTAAAATAGACGTACAAGTGTTTTTTAAGTTTAAATATTAAATTGATACCGTAAAGCACTTCCACCTTCCATCCGTGTAATTGGCTGGAATTGGTCGAGGATTCTTAAGCAACACTTTCCAGAGTTTTAAAACTGCGCCTAGTACTTCATGGAATTTTCGACTTACTACTTCAGGTGAACGTTGGAAATCATGATGGATTGCTCGATTTTTCTCATCATGTGCAAGTATGTGAAGGAACATGGCAACCGTTTCTTCCACGCTCATATGCCTAGTATCCTTCAACCCACCTATTTTTCTTACCAAAGAACATAACACTCTGGAACAACGCCTATCCATCCGTAGTTAGAAAATGCATTCCGTATCACTTACTCGTATATTGTTGTTCAGGGTTTGTGCTTGAGTAATTGGGTCATACCAAGAAGGTTGCCTAATTCGACGCATCCTATATCGACTCCTCCTAAGTAACATCATAAAGATTTGCAACGACATATATAAAATTACGAGTATTTTCACTCTTTGTTGGCTCATTGTGTGCCATAAGATTATGATTTCCCGGTTTGTTGGTGGACGTGTCATGTCGGTTAACAAAATCACATAAGAGTGCCACACAATCAGCTGTAAGAAATTAGGTACAATACAATAAATACCACACAAATGTATAAGCAATCAAACACAACGAAGCAACAAGCAACCAAAAAGTCACACATCAGCACCCAAGAAAAGTAATGCATGGATAAAAGAAGCTTGTTTTTATGTAAAGTACCTTTGCTGGAAGTTTCTCATTAGTGCCCAGACCAGATCTTGGATCAGCAGACATATTTTCATGGCCTTTATATTTAAGATAGATCTCTGCAAAGTTGTGTTTCTTTGCAAAGTTCAACATCTTAACGACATAATTATCATCATGAATTAAATTAATTCCTTTGTACATGCTACAGCCAGGGATTGTATAATATAACTCATCACCATCCTTGAAATCTACGTCTTTATTCTGCGAACTAGACGAAAATACAATGTACGCTCACTGTCACAGTCTCGAAAAATGGACACCTCGCCACCATCATAAGTAAGTGGTCCTTCCATTGAAAATGTACCCACATGATGCATTTCGATATGGATTAAATCCCCCTCCATTCTGTATTTATATAAGGCAATCGAATACATGAATCAAATGGATGCTTATTACTTAATGATATACTGATGTAGAAGACCATAAGGTGCAGCATTAATATGAACTAGTCGTGAACCCGTGCGTTCGCACGGGCTAGTTGCAAAATATTAGTTTAGAAATCCCATACCATGAAAAATAGAAATGTGTTGTGTACAACCAACGTGACCGGACATACACTCCGAACCTAAAGGATTTCAGATATCAGGACTAATTTATTAAGAGGCATGTATTCACCCCATAAGAATTTTAATTTTTATAGTACTTTGAATGCTGGAAATAATCTTTGCACTTCGTGACATTGAGAAACATGTATAATGGAAAGAGAAGAAAAAATTCATGGCTAAGAAGAATCAAGGAAAAGTACTAACTGTGAAGAATCTGAAGTATGTGATGCCAGACTCCTCCTCATATTTGTTCGTGTTCTCTTAGAATGAGAGATAAAAGGGCACAGTCTGCAATAGAAGTGAAAGACAGCTGAAGATATGCGTTCAAATAATTCTGAAAGAAGATGGTGAAAATAGCTCGTGTGTGAACTGCTTGGTAAGTCAACCACATAGCAAGAAATTATTAGCCAAACAGTTTGCAAATTTTGTAGCCGAGAAGGAAAAGCGTAAATATATGAAATTAACATTCACAACTATTTTAGAGATTGTAATACTTGGCATGTGGACTAATTAAAAAAAATTAAATAGAAGATATATAGTTCTCACGGGAATCATCACTGGCATATACCTTCTATTAAATCATGTTCGGGTAGAGCACTGAGATCCTTTGCTTTTGTTTATTCGGAACCACCGTGCTGTCCCGCTGGGACCCACTGCCAATGCAGATATGAAATTATCTGAAGTAATGCTATAACATTCTAGGAGCCTTTGTTGTCTCATCTAAATAGATAATAACCCATTATGTACAATCTTACATAAGTCATAAGATTATCAGTAATCTCATCTTGTAACTATACGTATTGCATAGAACTATGAAGCATCGAATGAATCAGTAGTCTAAAGATATAGGGATGACCAGAAATACAGAAAATTGCAGAGTTCTCAACTGTTAGCCTTTTTACCCAGACCCCACATGAGAGCAGGCCTGTAAAATAAAAAATAAAAAATAATCCTTTAGGTATTACAAATATGTTTACTTACGCGTCTTGTATAGCGTTCCTTCTTTCCTACCTACGGAATGCACTCCCAAATGTGACCAATGCCAGAAGGTATATGCAAGTTCAGCTAAATGAAAGAATTTTAAAGACTAAGGCATAAAAAACTCAATTTATGTATGTCACAAAGGCCAAAATGAGTTGCACTGTACACTAAAAGCTTTTAGGTGGAACCATCAAGCAGTGCATGACTATATATCAAGCATGCCATGGAAAGAGCTAGTGCTAAGACAATTGTGAACCTAAAAAATCAGCATTGGGAAAATAAACATGCATAATATGAGATATAGGTCATTATGCTCAGCTTAATGATAGGCGATTCTATCGGCAGAACTTCCAGTACTCTTTGCTATAATACTTAGCACGTCGTGCGTAATCTAGTCGATGTCCATACATCCTTCCCCATCTTCAGATCGAACGCTATCCTTTAGTCTTTGCTAACATGAAATACTTTCTCATGACTATAGCAAGGAAACAATCTCATATCCATATTGCTTCTGCACAAATTTCCAAAAAGAATTGAGCAATCGTGCTCCAGTTTCTTTTGAGAATCTTGACATGCTCATGCCTAAAGCTTGCACTGCCCAAAGAGGAATCCCTCTTTGTGCAGGCGGAGTGGGGTTTAATTACTCATGACTACAGCAAGGAAACAATCACATACCCTCTAAAAAGAATTGAGCAATCGTGGTCTAGTTTCTTTTGAGAACCCTGACATGCTGATGCCCAAAGTGTACACTGCAAAGAGAGGAATCCCCGTAAGTAGAGGCGGTCTGGGGCTTCTTTGCTGGCGGGAGGAGGGTGAGAGGGACTGCTGTGAGGAGTTCCGCAGCTGCCATGTCTCCAATAAATTGATGCTGATATACCTTTTCCACTGCACCTGCCAATCATGGGAATTGATCCGGCAGAAAGATGCTAAGTTTGTAAACTGGATGATATTGAAGCTGGGTCAATTCAGAGATTTGAAACGAAGGCATCGGACTGAAGCTTGGCAGATGAAAGTTAGAAGTTTATCAGGAGGAGCTGGAGGGTGCTGCAATGCTGATCATGAGGACGAACATCTCGAGGGTTCACAGGAGGATGTGAGGCGAGAGAGGCCAACTGAAGA
This sequence comes from Hordeum marinum, assembly GCA_022496015.1. Lineage (NCBI taxonomy): Eukaryota > Viridiplantae > Streptophyta > Magnoliopsida > Poales > Poaceae > Hordeum > Hordeum marinum. The sequence continues at coordinate 498,330,662 of CM039673.1, forward strand.
TCTCTATCGGGAGAGATGTTGGCGTATGCTCCCGAGTATCCTAGATTGAGCGTGAGGCCATATAGAGTCCAAAGGACGAAGGCTATGTTTCTCTAGATTGAATCGTAGAGGCAACATAGCTTCAAAAATCCCTCCCTAATATATATATATATATATACATATATATATATATATACATATATATATATACATATATATATATATAAAATAATAAAGCAGCTATCGCTTCTGGTCGTCGTACGTCGCGGTCAAATTTGCAGAAAAGCCCCTCGATTTTTTGATATTCAACCCGCAGTATGTTTTTAAGTTAAAAAACCGATTCATTTTTACGTAAACACCCCCCCCCCAATCATCACCGGGTGGCTTATCCATTCCCGTTCCCGTCCTCCACCCCCGGGCTGATGAGCGAGGAGGCGATGGAGGTTGGAGGCGAGGGAGCTCGAGGAGCCCCACGGAGGGGCCTTGTGGCCGGCGAAGCAAGGCCGAGGGGGCGGAGCGCGCGGGCGCGGGCGCGGGCGCGCGGAGGCGGAGAGGGCCGGGCACGGGCGGAGAGGGCGACGCGGACGGCCGGGCCGACACTGGGCGGCGCGGGAGAAGGCGGCGCGGCGACGGGGATGGCCAGGCCGGATCGGGGAGGGGCGGCCTCGGGCATAGTGGCGCGTGGGGGCGGCCTGCAGCAGCAGGTCCATGGCGAGGGGAGGAGGAGGTCGACCAGATTCACCTGCCAAGGGAGCTCCAGCGACGCAACGAGGACTTGGCAAGGCAATCGGGCACTGGATGGAGGAGACTCGGTTGGCGAGGAGAGGAGGGTGAAGCGCTGGACAGGGAGCTCCATGTCCAATTGGCCATCCATGGCGCAGCTAGGTCGTCGCGCGAGGAGGAGGGCTCGGGCGCCTGCAGATGCTGGGGGAAGCCGCGGGTAGGAGCGTGTGCGCTGGCTGGAGAAGCCCATTGACCATGGGTGCCGGCTTGCTCGGGCGCTGGCTGTTGCTGTTTGATTTTTCTGTTGCCATCAGAAGTATGTATCGCACTGACCCTGTTTGATTTTTCTGTCCCCTAGCTCCATGTCTGAATCCTCTAATCTGATCAACCGAGTTGAGTAGATCTCTTTTTGGTTCAGTATTGTCATGGTTAGAAGTACATCTCTGAATGTTTGGCGTATGTGTTGTGCTCCCTGTGGCTACTTGTGGGTGTGTGCAACTGGATGTGCGTGTGTGTTCATGTGTGTGGAGCTTTACAGGAAGGAAGTGAGTGGTTTCAGGCAAAGGAGGTTGCTGCTGTTGGCAGAAGACGATTAGGATTAGTATGACACGAGTAAAGCACCGCACTGTTATTTGTTTGGTGGTGCAGGAGCTCCACTGATTCGTCTATAATTTTTTAGCCAAATCTGAACTTAGTTACCCCTTACATTTTAATCCCCTTGACAAACCTGTCATTCATGTTTGGTTCAAGTATTATTAGGTTGAGATTGTTGCATGCGTAGAGTTGATGCTCTCTTCCAGTGCTTCACAGAAAATATATACCAACATTTGTGTATGGACGAGACAATTATGCACTTGTTTAGAAAACCATGATAATACTGGCGAGTTATATAGGGATTGTTGCATTGGCGATATTTCTGTCTGTAGTTTGTATTATGATTCTGCAGACCTCCTAACAATTCACATATTTTATGGGTACATGTGAACTGAGGGGAAAGGAATCATATTTTCTTTCATAGTCATGTTCTCTCATATACACATTTTCTTTAGGTTACGTGTTTTTTCTGGTGGGATCTATTTAATTTGAAGTACTTCTTTCTACAGAGACAACTTGTACACAAGGAGTGTGCTTCCTTCTACAAAGGCAGCTGGTACACATGAAGTTTCTATTGATACCTAGGTGCAATGAATTCGTGGGTGTGCTTAGGTGGAGTGCCACTGGATTGTGGAGGAACTGGCTAATTACTTTTGATAGAAGGGTTGTCTCAGGGAAAAGCTAGCAACGACCGCGACAACTACGAGCTTCAGCGATCCAGTGGCTATAAATCGGATCTAAATTAACATAAATTGCTTGCTAATCCTACAGGTTGGATCAAAAGCGAACAAGTGTCATGGCAAACAATTTCCAGCCTGTGGAGATGCACACATGATGGCATGGTTGCTGAAAGGTTGCATAAGGCTGGACCAAGCTTCTTTTTCATGTTCTCTGAATTTTTCAACTTATATTCTTTTTCTGTATGCTGTTTTTAACTTCTTTTATTAAAGGCTTAGTATTTTTTTCCCAATATCTTATGGTTATCATTTCAGTTTGCTAGACAGATGTGATGTTACAGTATTCACATGCCTTCTATGCCTATATCATTGTTTGGTTTATTATCAGTTTTTTCTCCACTTTGTTTTTCTCATAGATAGAAGTAATCTTAAAGTTAAATTAATGATTATATGTTCAGGAACAGATTGGGTCTACATTGAGTAAATTGATGTTGATCATACATGATGGGTCAGAGGTGAGTAGTAGTTGTCACAGTGAACTATTACCAACTTGAGGAGATGCTCACATGATGGCATGGTTGCCGGAGATCACATCCAGCTAGAGCAAGCTTCTCTTTCAAATTCTATGAATTCTTTTAGTTACCTTATTTTTCTGGCCGCAGCTTCCTTTTAAAGTTGTTTGGTGTTGTTTGAACCAAGCCTGAAGATATACTGTATACATGCTTATAGTTAGTATTTTTCTTTTATATCCCATGGTTACTATATCAGTTAGCTAGAAGGATGTGCTGCTGTTACAGTAGTCACATGCCTTTTATACTAATATCACTGTTTGGTTTATATAATTGCTGATGCATATGTTAACTTTCTAAACAGTGGTGCATGCAGGTTTCCTGTTGAAACAAACACTGAAAATGATAGAAATGCAACTATTTCCGACCTGGAGCGTGGATGAAAAGCAACATATGGGCCATATATATTCTAATTTGCTGGTATGCACGTTCTTTAACCATTCTGGCATAGTAGCCCACTGAATGTTTCAGAATTTATTATTTTTCATAGTTGTGTTATTGAGATGCCCAAAGAAATATGTTTCTGAATCACTGATTAGGGTGTAGTCTATGCTTCTCATTAATGCTCAAAGAGAATATGTTTAATAGTATTAATTTTTATGAAATAAAGTTAATAAACAGTGGCTCTTTTCTGCACTCCAGAACATGACTGCACCTATGAATAGGCTTACAGATTTGAAATTTAAAAATACATATAACATTACAAATATGGAATCCTGAAAAATACAACAACAGAACGACTTTGATTTGTGTAATGAGTTGCAGGAAAGTGCAGTATCGTTAAGTGGAAAATTGCAGCCGATTGAGACTTATAGTTTGTTCCTGATTCTGCTGTTACATATTATGTATATTCTCAATGCTTGATGTAGCCATATCTAATCCACATATGGGTACGCCTTTGAGATTTTAGACATTGTAGTGTGAGCTTTATGATTTTGTTTGTGATGAAATCATTGAAAGTTGCAGGCCTTTGTAGCTCTGATGTTCGCTCTATCTGTGGCTTGAGATAAGACTGCTACATTGTTCTTTAATTATAGGTTGCATTAACGGTGACGATGGTTTCACAAAAACAAGAATGCTAGGATAAGCACCTGCATACGTTGCTTATCATTACGGTGAATACATTATTGTGCCTTTTGTCTGTGGTCTGAAAAAACGTTACAAAATGATTTCTGCATCATACATTGTGGCACTCGAAAAGAGCACTCACATTTCCTGTTAATTTAATGATTTAAGAGATGTTTGCCTAATCTGCATATACCACCTTTATGTCAAGTGGGAGGTTTTGCATCATTATTTTCTTCTCTCTAATAGCTTACTCTTTATTTCGTATTAATAGTTTTTTGAACAATCTTTGGCATCGCTATCTCACTTAAAGAAAGCATTGATATATGTGTGTCAGATAAATTGTTGTACTAGGTTCTGACTTCGTAATATCATGGTTTCCCTTTTTTACTTTTCAGGTTGGGTTCATGACTCGTGGTGGCAAAAAAGATGAGACCTACATTATATCTTATTGTGGGTCAAGGATAGGAAGGGACACCTTGCAGATGGAAGAGGGTGTTCTAGGGCAGTTATTGGAAGTAATGTGAAAAAAAATGTTTATTGGCATGGTCAAAAACTAAGCTTTCATGCAATCATTTTATATAAATAATCATGTAACCAGCTTATATCGGTATTTTCATAGCAATGGAGAAATAAGACACAAGTAACATGTTAAACTAAAATAATATTTTTTTTGGTATCTCAAAGCTGGAAATGGACTGTATAGAGAGAGCGTGAGATGGTGAGAGAAGAAGAAGAAACACAAGAGGATCCGAAATGCATATATTATACGATTGGTATTGAACGGCTAGATTAGGTATATCTTTCCGTAGTAGTGCGCATACATTATACAGTTGATATTCACAACTAGATTAAATATGCCCCGTAGCAACGTACGGGCTCTTTACTAGTAAAATAATCATGGAGGCCATAGAGAGTCCAGCCGTGAAAGGCCTATGCGAGTTCTATGAAAAAACGTTGCATGGGTTAATCTCCCTATATTGAATCGTGGAGGCCAATGAACTTAAAAAAAGAATTATGGAGGCCATATAGAGTCCAACCATGAAATAATCATGCGAGTAAAAAAAATATTGTGTCGGTTAATCTACACCGTAATAACTCCGTCCCACCAGATAAACGGCTCATATTTTCTAATTAACGTGGTAATTTCTTGAGAGTGCCTAATTAGTATAAGTATAGAAGTATAGATTAAACTACTCTTTTTTCAGTTCACATGTACTGTTCAGACTGAAAATAGTAACATTTTTATAGATAATAAAGTTTCAGATCTTTCAAAGTGCAGGCTGTAGGAATTTCACATGATTTCAAACATAAGCAGAAGGAAGCAAGGACACAGTCACATAAGCTTAATCTTGGCTTGAACGAGTGTCGTACAAATCTGGTGCGCAACCACAACAGCAAGCCAGCCGCAAGCAAGAGTGTTAATTTCACCTAACATATCCGTTTGTATTAGAATTTAGGCACATACTATGTACATCCATTTTCTTTCCGTTGTCATTTGGCAGTTAATTGTGTAGTTAAAACTGTACTTAGAAAGTACAGAGCAAGAAGCAAACATCAGGGACAATATTTATTCTATACATGTGCAAGTAGCAGACACAACGGCAAGCAGCGATGATGAACAACTACAGCCGAAGAATAGCAAAAAAAATTGTGAAACTACAAGAGATTTCATCCACTAATTATACCCATCCATGTCCTACATATGCTTCTAAAAAGGCCATGACGTACTATGTAAGACACAGATCTCTTTACACTTTTCTATATGAATCAAACAAGGAACAAATTAAATACAAAATAAAGAATTACTTCCCACCTGTGACCTTTTGGTGACTGCTGCTCCTGATAGAAAAGGGGAAACGAAGTGCTGAAACAAATCTGCAACCTGTGAAGAAGGAGAAAAAAATTAAGAAGAACAGATCTGGATCAGTTTGTGAAGGGGAAAGCAACAAATCCAATTTTGTTTGCAAAATCAGATGGGATATAACTAGATGTGTACGTAACAAGGTTGGATTGGCAGGAAAATTTCCACCAATTCAAGATGGAAAGATGAAGAATAGGGCTACCTCAGCTCCTGTTCGTGCTTGCCGACATCTCTGCAGATTGAGGAGAAATCAGTGGGTTGTGGATTTGTTTGGAGGAAGAATGGCACCGCTGCTAAATAGGGGTAGTCTGGTAGGATTTTACCGCGCTTTTTCTAGCACCTTCGCGCCATTATCCCCTTCCGTCGCGGGACGTGGACCAGCTCGTGGTTTTTTTTTTCCGTCGATTCCCACTCCCAAGTTGAATTACTAGGGTCCCAGGGAAGAGTTTGACGGGAGTTGGGCCTCCGAACTCCCTTTCCCCTGCCTCTCTTAACTCCCATGTCCCTGACCCAATCAAGGGAAATTATGTCCCATGGACCTTAAACTCCCATTCCTCACCTCCAAATCCCCCCCGAACAAACACACTATTAATGAAAGTAAGGATAGGAGCGCTAAGTTGAGAGCTAAGCGAGAATTCTTGGAAAAAGCTCTTCCACCCAGTTTTCACCGGAATCATGATGAAGATCTTAAAATGATTGATTTTTCTCCTATTGAATATTTGTTTAGTTCTCTGAATATGAATGATAAAGGGACTGTAGATGAGACAACTTCAGTTGAGGAGCGTCCCGTTTGCTTGGAGGGTGATGATTTTAATGCTAAAACTGAAAAGGTGGGTTTGGAGAGGTCAAAACTTTAACTAGTGATGTGCCCACTATATTGTATTACAAGGACTTTAATTATGATAAATGCTCTTTAGTAGAATACATTTGCTTGCCGCAATCCATTATTAGCTCACCCAATGCTTATGAACAAAACAAAGCATTTACCGAGCATATAGTAGAAGGTATGATAAAATCGTATGATGAGAAACTTGAGCTTGAAGTTTCTATTCCTAGAAAATTGCATGATGAGTGGGAACCTACTATCAAGATAAAGATAAATAAATATGAACGCAATGCTTTGTGTGACCTTGGTGCTAGTGTTTCAACCATACCTAAAGCTTTATGTGATGTGCTTGGTCTCACAAATATTGAAGAGTGTTCCCTAAACTTGCATCTTGCGGATTCTACTATCAAGAAACCTTTAGTTAGAATTAATAATGTGCTTATTATTGCAAACAAAAATTATGTGCCTGTAGTTTCATTGTGCTTGATATTGATTGTAATCTTTGTTGTCCCATAATACTTGGAAGGCCATTCTTACGAACTATAGGTGCAATTATTGATATGAAAGAGCGAAACATAAGATTCCAATTACCATTACAGAAAGGGATGGAACACTTCCCTAGGTTGAGAATTAAATCACCTTATTGATCAATCCTGAAAGCCACTTATGGGTTGAGTGTCAAAGATGACAACACTTGAAACAATGCATTATGCCTAGCTAGGGGCATAAAACAATAGCGTTTGTTGGGAGGCAACCCAATATGTATCTTTATTTTTGTTTTTCCCTTCTGTTATTTTGTGATAACATGATTTTTTCCTATGTAATGATTATTTTTTATGTTTTAATTAGTGTTGTGCCAAGTAAAGCCTTTAGGATGACTCATGAGATGAGTAGAAACGATGCTGAAACATAACAGTAACTTTGACTCAAGTAAAGGAATTTTCGTTTTTTACTGGAGCGTGATAATGATCTGAAATTTTAACACAGTATCGATATGCAATTTTTTTTATGTTTTTCTAATTTTCTAGAATTTTTAGAGTTTCATAAGTATGGGTCCTCTATAGATTGCTACAGACTTTTCTGTTTTAAACATATTCTGTTTTGCTTGCATAGTTTGCTTGTTTTGATTATGCTATGGATTGTATTGGGGGGAATATACCATGAAGAAGTTAGAATACAATACCTATTATGCAAAAGTAAATTAACAATCAATTTATCACAACACCTCAAGTATGTAATATGTTGCTTATACTAATGGATTTCACGAAGTTTTGTTGTGTTTTGTGTGATTGAAGTTTTAATGTTTTGTGTGTGATCATGATGGACCACAGAATAAGGATTAGCAAGATACTAAGCTTGGGGATGCCCAAGGCAACACAAGTAATATTCTAAGGATACTCAAGCGTCTAAGCTAGGGGATGCCCCAGAAGACATCCCCTCTTTCGTCTCTATCCATCGGTATGTCACTTGGAGCTATATTTTTATTCATCACTTGGTATGTGTTTTGCTTGGAGCGTCGTTTGCCTTTACTTTCATTTTCCCACAATCATAATTTGTTGGACACACCTACTTGATAGAGACACACCTTAATGATAATTTGCTAGAATACTCTATGTGCTTCACTTATATCCTTTGAGCTTGGCAGTTGCTCTAGTACTTCACTTATATGCTTTTGAGCACGACGGCGTGTAGATTTTATAGAAATAATATGCTCTTATTCTTCACTTATATTTGTTTGAGAGCTGAATAAATAGTAACGGTAATTTTCATGGGTCATAAGACTACTCCAAAAATGTTAGGTATTCAATGAATGATAATCAAAACCATCATGTGGCACATATAGAGAAGTTGTGGGTTAATGACATTGATGTGGTAATATGAAAAAGGTGTGTGTCCACAATTATTGATTCATAGAAGTGTCAGTTTTTAGAGGTGTTAACTTGTTATTCATCTAAAAATTAAAGAGGCGTGGTGATGATGTGTGAGTATTTTTATTCCTCGTTGAAATCCTAGTGTTGTTTCGAGTCGGGGGCGTGCGATGGTTAAATCCTACCAACCTCGTCCCTCGGGGCATGCGAGGAGTGCTTTGATTTGTGATAAAACCAATAAAACTTTGCAATAAGTATGTGAGTTCTTTATGACTAATGTGATACCATGGACATACGCATCGTCACCTTCTCATATTTTCTAGCCTCTTCGGTACCGTGCATGGCCCATTCTCACCTTGACGGTCGATGTAACTTTCGCTTATGCATCCAAACCCCATGACATGATACACTCTATTGCATATAAGCCTCATTATATCTTCCTCAAAACATCCACCATACCTACCTATTATGACATTTTCATAGCCATTCAGAGATATATTGCGACGCAAATTCCATTGCCACTTCACATGAATAGTTCGTTCATCATCATATTGTTTTGCATGATCATATAGAGCTAACATAGTATTTGTGTAAAATCCACCGTCATCATGTTTTTGATACATGTCATGGTAGATCATTGCACATCCTGGTACACTGCCAGAGGCATTCATATAGAGTCATATCTTCCTATCAGTTCTTCATATTGAGTTGTAAGTAAATAAAAGTGTGATGATCATCATTACTAGAGCATTGTCCAAGTGAGGAAAGAATGATGGAGACTATGATTCCCCCACAAGTAGGGATGAGACTCCGGATGAAAAATAAAAGAAAAATGGGGGATTCCAAATGAGCCCACCATATAAAAAATATGAATGGGGGAGGCCAAGAAAAGAGAAAAGCCCACCATGAAAAAAAAATAGAATAAAAATAATAAATGAGAGAAAAAGAGAGAAGTTACTTTGCTACTATTATTTACCACACTTGTGCCTCAAAGTGGCACCATGTTCTTCTCATTTAGAGAGTCTCCTATATTGTCACTTCCATATGCTAGTGCGAATTACCTTTTCATATAATAAACTTGGCTTGCATATTCTGATGAAGGGCTTCCTCAAATGCCCGAGGTCTTCATGAGCAAGCAAGTTGGATGCACACCCCACTTAGCTTCATTTGAGATTTCATACACTTATAGCTCTAGTGCATCATTTGCATGGCCATCCCTACTCCTTGCATTGACATCTATCGATGAGCATCTCCATAGCTCGTTGGTATGCCTAGTTGATGTGAGACTATCTTCTCCACTTTTTACCCCTTTGATATATACCATCATATTTGATGCCACCTATATGCTATGTCCAATGGTTCACGCTCATGCATTGCGTGAAGAATAAAAGTTGATGCATATTGAAAAAGTACGATCTAATCACCTGACTTGGACACCGTGCTGCTTAACATTTGTATTGATGTGATGAAGATGGAGTAATGCCTTGCTAATATAATAAGATGAGTAGGGGTAAACATTCTTTTAGGATCATATACTTTCAAAAATCAATGATTTTGTTTCTTATACTTAAAAATATTACTATGTTGCTGTTTGTTAACTCATCATTTCTCAATGAGCATACATACAAAAGATTACATAATGGGTAGCATGTCAAATCAAAAAATCTGTTCTTATCATTTACCTACTCAAGGACGAGAAAGAATTAAGCTTGGGGATGCTGATACGTCTCCAATGTATCTATATTTTTTTATTTTTCCATGCTAATATATTATCTAGGATACTTTTGGGTATTTGGTTACCAATTTATAATAATTTTGAGCACTAACCTATTGACCCAATGCCTAGTGTGAATTGTTGTTTTCTGCGTGTTTTTGACTTTTTACAGTTATAGTACCAAACGAAGTCCAATTGCCACGAAACTTTTTGATGATTTTTTTCTGGGCCAAAAGAAGACCTCGAAGCTTCGGGAGGAGGTCGGGAGAGCCACGAGGGGCCGACAAGCCAACAGGACACGCCACCAGGGGGTGCGCCCTGATGGCTTGTGCCTCCCTCGGGCGCCTCCCGATGCCCCTCTCTGGCCTATAAATTCAAAATTACCCTAAAAACTCTAGAAGCGCTCCCAAAACACTTATTGCGCCGCCATAAGTCTCTGTTCCGACGGGAGGCCATCTAAACCTCCGTTCCGGCGCCCTTCCAGAGGGGGATAGGTCACGGAGGACCTCTTCATCAATCTTGCGGCCCTCACCATGATGTGTGAGTAGTTTACCACAGACCTACGGGTCCATAGGTAGTACCTACATGGAAATCTCTCTCTCTCTCTCTTTCTCTCTCTCTCTCTCTCTCTCTCGATCTTTGATACAATATTCATCGCATCTTTGCCTTGATCTATCCGATGTAATCCCTTTGTATGGTGCGTTTGTTGGGATCCGGTGAGTTGTGAGTTCATGTTCAGATTATTCATGAAAATTATTGGAGTTACCTCTGAATATTATGATTCCTATTTGCAAGATCATCATAGCTTCGTAATGCTCTCCGATCTATTAAGATAGTTTGGCCAACTAGATTGATATTTCGCCGGTGGAAGTGGTGCGTTGTAGTAGGTGCAACCTGGCAAGTTTCTATATCACAATGATAGAAGAAGACAAGTTGCGCCTTTGTGTTGATGCTACTAAGGATAAAACAATGGGGTTTATTCATACGGATTGAGTTTAATTTGTCTACATCATGTCATTGTTCTCCAAGCATTACTCTGTTTTACATAATACTCTAGATGCATGCTGGATAACGGTCGATGGGTGGAGTAATAGTAATAGGTGCAGCTAAGAGTCGGCCTATTTGCTGATGGACGTGATTCCTATATACACATGATCATTGCCATGGAAATCGCATAACTACTCGCTTTTCTATCGATTTCCCAACAGTAATTTTTTTACCCATCGTATGCTATTTCTATGAGAGATGCCACTAGAGAACTCTACGCCCCCCCGGGTCTATTCACTTATATATTTACAAACGCTTTCATTACCTTGATGTTCTTGTTTACATTTTATTTTATTTTGCAATTTACAATTTTCTACAATTATCTACACTTCTCACTTGCTTGCAAATAACGAGATCAAGGGGATTGAAAATGCTCTTGACGGTGTTGGGTGCAAGTTGTCTATTCTTTTGTGTGTAACCGCTGAAGTCGGTTGATGATTGGTATTCCTATTGGTTCGATAAACCTTGGTTTCCTAACCGAAGGAAATACTTAACCACTTTGTGCTGTTCTTACATGTTCCTCTTCACAGAAAACCCAACGCAGATCACGAGTATCAAGCGTCTCCTGCCAAGGCCAGGCACCAGTCCACTTTCTGTCATCATAGAGCGCCCGTCGTCCGGTCACTGGCGCTGATCCAACCAATTTCAGGTACATCATATTACTGTTTCTCACTTATATGGCTAGCTAACTAATTTATTTAACCATAGACAATGCATATCTAGCTTCATTGTACCAAAAAATATTCTTTTTGGATTTATCTAAGTATATATTTGTACTGTTCTATGTTTGTGTATGTTAATTAGAATTCAAATACAACGAGATGGTCGCTCTACATGACATTGCAAACTTCCTTCATTTGAATTAACTAGTCCCCTTCGAATATTAAGCCTAAAGTTGACAAGAATTTTACCCACACATATATTATTATATTCCAAAAAAACTATCATTGGGTTATTATTCGTAGAATATTTCCAATGATCTATATTTTTATGATATATAACACATTGTTCATTAGTCAAATATTATGTCAAAAGTAGGCTTAAACCCCAAATAAGACAGTGCCAGAATTATAACTGAGCACACATTGCCAGAATTATGACTCTATGACAACTCGTCATGGGACAACAATTGTGAATATCACAAGAGGATCATCCTCGCCAAAAGTCATAGTTCAAGTTGCGGCGATAACTATACGAGCCAAAGTGAGCTCGTTATAAATCTCATATCCATTATCATCGTTATAATTTCTATATTATATAAGGAGCCACGAGTTTTAGTTTTGTGTTGGGCCACCAAAATCTAAAGACTGACCCTGGAGGGAAGGGCCCATCTGTGACATCATGGAGGGCACCCTCAGTCGTGCTCTTCCAAGGGGAAGGAGCCCATCAGTGACAACAAGGAGCGCACCCAGAACAATGCTCTTTCAATGGGAAGGAGACCATCTGTGAGAAGTGAGGAAACCCATGTCATGTTTAATTATTTCACTCATGCAAAATGTATGGATTGTGCAGTTTAATTTCATCAATACCAGTTTCAATGGCCACATGTGGTTCCTGTTAAGCCTGGTGTAGTTAAGACACCCACTATTTATTTCAGTTTTTTCATATGTGATGTTACTTTATTCAGTTTGATGTTTGAGCACAAGCTACGTTCTATGCGATTTCAACAATACCACTATGAATGACTACATTTGGTTGATGTTAAACCTGTTGTAGTGAGCATATGCCTTGTTTAGCCATGTTTGCTTGCTCAGTTGTTTGTAATGGGCATATGTCCAAATTCAGTTGATATATAGTATGCCTTATTTATTTCAGTTATTCACATTGTGAAGTTTTATATGTGCAAGTATGGACTTTGTTGTTCAATTTCATTAATACTAATTTCAACAATACCACTATGAATGACTACATTTCGTTGATGCTAAGCCTGCTCTACTGAGCATATGCCTTATTTAACCGTGTTTGGTTGCTCGGTTGTTTGTAATGGGTATATGTCTAGATTCAATTGCTATATAGTATGCCTTGTTTATTTCATTTATTCACATTGTGAAGTTCTATACGTGCAATTATGGACTTTGCTGTTCAATTTCATCAATACTAATTTCAACGGCCATATGTGGTTCCTGTTAAGCCTAGTGTAGTTAACATGCCCATTGTTTATTTTAGTTTTTTTTCACAATGTGATGTTCAATTATACAATTGGATGTTTAAGACAAGCTATGTTCTATGCAACTTCAAAAGTACCACTATGAAGGACTATATTTGATTGTGGTCAAGCCTGTTGTAGTGAACATATGCCTTTTCATTTTTGTGTAAGAGTAACTAGTGTGCCAAAACTCGCACAATACCAGTTCGAATGAATATATTTTGTTGTTATTAAATATTAAGCCTACTGAAGTGAACACACATTGCCACTTCTTATTTGTTTAGCTACCGTGCTTAAATCTGCACACAGAAGCTATCAGTTTGAGATCATGTTGCCTACCATGCATATATTTGGTTGATGTTTAGTCTGTAGTACTTAACATGCCTCTCGTTGTACTTATCGAGGACAATATTGGGAATGGCTGTTATTTTCCATCGAGGTTAGTTTCATCTAATGACTTATATATACTCCCTCCGCCCCATAATATAAGATGTAATACATCCAATTTGTGAGTATTTTGGATGTAATAAGATCTTATATAATGGGACAACAGGAGTATTGTGCTATATCATTGTGCAAGTTCAGTTTAGCTTATAATATTAACTTGTTGCTTGTAGGTACATATGTCGCTGGTAAAGATCTGCGCTTTGACCTTTTTTGCAAATAGGGCAATGTAGTCGTTTTTTCACGACAAATGCCAGGGGGTGGCTAATCGAGGTGAGAGCAAGGCTGTCGTGGAAGATCCAGGACGGGATAGGGTAGTAGCATGCGGTGGTTTACCCAGGTTCGGGGATCTCCGGAGAGATAATACCCCTACTCCTGCATGTCTGGTATATATGCGGTGTATATGATGATACAGAGATGCTCCTAGGGGTGTATGGGATAAGAGAGCTATGTGCCTCTTGCCTCATGTGTGTGCGTCTGAGCATGAGTGAGAATGAAGGAGCTCGGGAGAGTGTGAGCTCCAGGGAGCTCTTATGTGTGTGCGTGAGTGCCCTTGGAGGCTTGACCATGAGTGATCTCCCCTGGTGCCTCTTATAAAGGGAGGCCCAGGGGACAAGGGGTGGCCCACATGGTAAGAGCTCTCTCGCCCTCACACTACACTACTCTGACGGTTTAGAGTCAGATTTTGAGTTTTTTAAGATGTTGTAGTTGAAGAAGTGAAATATCAAGGTAAGAGCGGTCCATTTTTGTTGGTTGTGTTTGCATGCATGTTGTTTTTACTTTGTTTGATTAGTTTCTAAGTATGTATTATCTGTTGTTTTAGGTAGTATTTCATCACTTTGTGGAGTAATTTGGAGCTTCAGGAGTACGATTTGCCGTGTGAAGTGAACTACTAAGTTGAAGATCAAGGTATGATCTTTGCAATACATGAATTTTTTTGTGCATGCACGTTGGAAATTATTTAGTTTTTTAGCCCGTCATTAGCTATGCGATGTTTACTTCTTGGAAGCTATAAACGTTTTCTTATGAGATATTTTGCATTTATAGTAATATTTGTCAGAATAGTATGATGAAGATGTTATAGATCAATGTTAGCTATGTCCATTAGTACCTTTTTTTGCACATGCAAGATGTTGTTATTTTTGTCAGTAAGATGAGCGTTATGACTTTAAGATGCATCATTTTAGTTAGACATGCAAGTTCTAAAAATGCTAATTAAGATCTATAGTTAGGAAATGTGTTGTTATTTCACATGATTAAACGTGTTCTTATTTCATGTGTCATGTTTATTAATAAGTTATATAGTTGGGAAATCGTAGGTCAATTTTATTAGCTAATTTGGTAAACTGGGAAACCGTACATGACATGCAACATAAGTGCTAATATCCTTGGTAATGTATGTAATTAGGTAAGGAAAATATCGTCTGAGTAATAAACAAGGAGGATATGACGTGATTGAATAAATTGTTTTTCGGTCTTCGATGTCCCTTGTGAGGTGATGAGCACATGCATTCAACTGTTATTTTGATACTTTTGGCAGCGGAAAAAAATGGTGTGTATAATATTTTTGTTTAGGTGATAATAGGTCGACTCTGTTTATATATTACTAGTGATATGTTCATGCTGACGAACATTTTTTATTCAGTAGGATAACCTTATTGAACCAGAGGTATAATAGGTTGACTTTGTTGATGTATTACTCGTGTAATTTTTCGATTTTTTATGTTGATGTACTATTGTGAATGATGTTACTGTTGTGTTGTGAATATTTGTCGAATTATTATTTGTAAATAAACGATTATTATCAGAATTTATTAGAATATAAATATAATAATATGATTTTACAGATGATATTAAAATTTTAAATAAAAATATAATAAATAAATTTCAACAGAAGTCCTAACAATGTAAATATGGATGCTCGTTCTATTATTTGTTTAAAGTTTTAATCGACTAACGATGTAAATATGGCTGCTCGTTAGGTACTATGGAAAATTTATTAGTGTTCTATCGGGACATCGTACGCGACACTCCTTCCGGTGTGGATGTGCCTAGGTGCGGGACGACTACGGCTGTAGTGAGAGACATGGTCAATGTAGGGTATGCGGTAGTTAGAAGGTGCATCCGAGCGGTGTTTGGGTCAGCAATGGATGGGAAAAAGATGACCATGGAGGCTTTCATGGTTGCGGGAGGAAATGATGGGACAGTTTCCTGTTGGGGTCTGCGGTCGGTTACTGGTGAAAGATCACGGGGGTCGTACATGGGTTTGCAAGCAATCCCAATAACTGTATGTTTGAACAACCCATGGTGTATGTGGAGTTCATTTCTATCACTGATGTCACTAGGTGCAGTAGCGGGGGCGGTGAGGACTAGTTGGCCATAATTGTAGCCCCCAGTGTTGGCCCATCTGAACCGATAGGCGGCCAACAAGTGTATGACACAGGATATTGGTCTGCGGTCGTTGACATCAGCGAACATGTGGAGGGGTTGCCGGAGGCGCTAGATGATGACGATGGTGGTCATTCTTCTGCATCTTTAGAGTTAGATGATGAAGAAGTTGTTCCTCCTCAGAGGGCAGATGCTGCACCAATCAACCCTGACTTTTTACAAGTGATGAGCATCACCAAAGAATTTCATTCCATTTCTGGCCTAGAAGCCGGTAGTCTGGCCATTGGGCAGATTTTCCCAGATCAGAAATCTACTTACCGGGCTATGAATATCTATGCAATTGCCATACACCGCAGCATAGAGTGAAGCAGTCTGATAAAAAGGAGTTGAAGGTAATCTACATCCATCACAAAAAGGGTTGCCGCGGAAGAGTTATGGCTCGCCAGAAGCCTGGGGTATGTCAGCCATGGCATATCATAAAAATAGTAGAACATGGCTTCGAGCAAACCGGGACTCTTTCATAGCACTGCAATGTGACTGCAGAATATGTGTCACAGAGGATGCAAATGTTGGGGAACGTTGCATGGGAAACAAAAAATTTCCTACGCACACGCAGATCTATCCATGGTGAAGAGCATCTACGAGAGGGAGAGTGGATCTATGTACCCTTGTAGATCGCTAAGCGGGAAGTGTTAAGAAACGCGGTTGGTGTAGTCGAACGTCTTCGCGATCCAAATCGCCGAGCATCCCGCGATCTCATCACGATCCGTCCCACGATCCAATCATGATCCGTCCCGCGAACTCATCACGATCCATCCCACGATCTCTTCATGATCCGTCCCGCGAACTCATCACGATCTATCCCGCGAACTCATCACGATCCGTCTCGCGATCTTGATCACGGTCCTTCCGATCTAGCGCCGAACGGACGGCACCTTCGCGTTCAGCACACGTACAACTCGATAACGATCTCCACCTTCTTGATCCAGCAAGAGGGAGCGGAGAGGTAGAATAGTTCTCCGGTAGCGTGTCGGCGCTCCGGAGATGGTGGTGGAGCTATTCCGGCAGGGCTTCGCCTAAGCACTCCAGAAATCCGATCTAGAGAAGAAACTATGCACTAGAGGAATGGGTAGCACGTGGCTGAAAATTCTGTGCCAAAACCCTAAAATCTTCTAGTATATATAGGAGGAGAGGAGGAGGACGGTTGGCTGCCAAATAGGCAGCCCTTGGGTCGGCCGAACCTAGTGGGATTGGAGGATTCCTCCTCCAATCCTAGTAGGACTAGGACTCCTCCTTTATTTTTGCCTTTTTGCCTTTTTCCACCTTTTTCTCTTTGGGCTTTTCTTCCTAGCCGCATGGACCTTGTGTGAGACTTCCACCAGCCCACAAAGGGCTGGTATTTACTCTCCCACATGTTGGGAGACGTAGTAGTAAATCAAAATTTTCCTACGTGTCACCAAGATCTATCTATGGAGAAACCGGCAACGAGAGGGGAGAGATTGCATCTTCATACCTTTGAAGATCGCTAAGCGGAAGCGTTGCTAGAACGCGGTTGATGGAGTCGTACTCGCAGCGATTCAGATCGCGGTAGATCTGATCAAGTGCCGAACGGACGGCACCTCCGCGTTCAACACACGTGCAGCCCGGTGACGTCTCCTACGCCTTGATCCAGCAAGGAGGGAGGAGAGGTTGAGGGAGAGCTCCGGCAGCACGACGGCGTGGTGGCGGTGGAGCTGTGTGGTACTCCGACAGAGCTTCGCTAAGCGCTACGGAGAACGAGGGGAGGAGGAGGTAGGGCTGCACCAGAGAGAGAGGGAGAACCGTGTGTTGTGCAGCCCCAAATACCTCCACTATATATAGGAGAGAGGGAGGAGGGGTGGCTGCGCCCTAGGGTTCCACCCTAGGGGTGGCGGCAGCCACCAGATGCCATCTGGCCGGCGGCTAGGGCAAGGGAGAGGTGGGGCGCCCTAGGGTGGGCCTTAAGGCCCATCTAAGCCTAGGGTTTGCCCCCCTCCACCTTTGCCACGCCTTGGGCTGGGGTGGGAGGCGCACCAGCCCACCTAGGGGCTGGCTCCCTCCCACTCTTAGCCCACGGAACCTTCCGGGGCAGGTGGGCCCACTTGGTGGACCCCCGGAACCCTTCCGGTGGTCCCGGTACACTACCGGTGACACCCGGAACACTTCCGGTAACCAAATCCTCACTTCCTATATATCAATCTTCGTCTCCGGACCATTCCGGGACTCCTCGTGACGTCCGGGATCTCATCCGGGACTCCGAACAACCTTCGGTAACCACGTACACTATTTCCCTATAACCCTAGCGTCATCGAACCTTAAGTGTGTAGACCCTACGGGTTCGGGAGACACGTAGACATGACCGAGACACCTCTCCGGCCAATAACCAACAGCGGGATCTGGATACCCATGTTGGCTCCCACGTACTCCACGATGATCTCATCAGATGAACCACGATGTCAGGGATTCAATCAATCCCGTATACAATTCCCTTTGTCTATCGGTATGGTACTTGCCTGAGATTCGATCGTCGGTATCCCCATACCTTGTTCAATCTCGTTACCGGAAAGTCTCTTTACTCATTCCGTAATACATCATCCCGTGACTAACTCCTTAGTCACATTGAGCTCATAATGATGATCTCTTACCGAGTGGGCCCAGAGATACCTCTCCGTCATACGGAGTGACAAATCCCAGTCTCGATTCGTGTCAACCCAACAGACACTTTCGGAGATACCCGTAGCATACCTTTATAGCCACCCAGTTACGTTGTGACGTTTGGCACACCCAAAGCATTCCTACGGTATCCGGGAGTTACACAATCTCATGGTCTAAGGAAATGATACTTGACATTGAAAAGCTTTAGCAAACGAACTACACGATCTTGTGCTATGCTTAGGATTGGGTCTTGTCCATCACATCATTCTCCTAATGATGTGATCCCGTTATCAACGACATCCAATGTCCATGGTCATGAAACCGAGACCATCTATTGATCAACGAGCTAGCCAACTAGAGGCTCACTAGGGACACGTTGTGGTCTATGTATTCACACATGTATTACGGTTTCCGGTTAACACAATTATAGCATGAACAATAGACAATTATCATGAACTAGGAAATACAATAATAACCATTTTATTATTGCCTCTAGGGCATATTTCCAACAGTCTCCCACTTGCACTAGAGTCAATAATCTAGTTACATTGTGATGAATCGAACACCCATAGCATTCTGGTGTTGATCATGTTTTGCTCGTGAGAGAGGTTTAGTCAATGGATCTGCGACATTCAGATCCGTATGCACTTTACAAATATCTATGTCTCCCTCCTGAATGTAATCACGGATGGAGTTGAAGCGGCGCTTGATGTGTCTTGTCTTCTTGTGAAACCTGGGCTCCTTCGCAAGGGCAATAGCTCCAGTGTTGTCACAGAGTAGAGTCATCGGGCCCGACGCATTCGGAATCACTCCTAGGTCGGTGATGAACTCCTTCATCCAGACTCCCTCCTTTGCTGCTTCCGAAGCAGCTATGTACTCCGCTTCACATGTAGATGCTGCCACGACGCTTTGCTTGCTGCTGCTCCAGCTCACTGCCCCTCCATTCATAATATACACGTATCCGGTTTGCGACTTGGAGTCGTCCGGATCTGTGTCGAAGCTAGCATCGACGTAACCCTTTACGACGAGCTCTTCGGCACCTCCATAAACGAGAAACATGTCCTTTGTCCTTTTCAGGTACTTCAGGATATTCTTGACCGCTGTCCAGTGTTCCGCTCCGGGATCACTTTGGTACCTCCCTACCAAACTTATGGCAAGGTTCACATCAGGTCTGGTACACAGCATGGCATACATGATAGAGCCTATGGCTGAAGCATAGGGGATGGCACTCATCTCTTCTCTATCCTTTGCCGTGGTCGGGCATTGAGTCGTACTCAATCTCACACCTTGCAACACAGGCAAGAACCCCTTCTTGGACTGATCCATATTGAACTTCTTCAATATCTTTTCAAGGTATGTGCTTTGTGAAAGACCAATGAGGCGTTTTGATCTATCTCTATAGATCTTAATACCTAATATGTAAGCAGCTTCTCCAAGGTCCTTCATTGAAAAACACTTATTCAAGTAGGCCTTGATACTTTCCAAGAGTTCTATATTATTTCCCATTATCAGCATGTCATCCACATACAGTATAAGAAATGCTATAGAGCTCCCACTCACTTTCTTGTAAATACAGGGTTCTCCATAAACCTGTACAAACCCAAACGCTTTAATCACCTCATTAAAGCGAATGTTCCAACTCCGAGATGCTTGCACCAGCCCATAGATGGAGCGCTGGAGCTTGCATACCTTGTTAGCATCTTTAGGATCGACAAAACCTTCCGGCTGCATCATATACAGTTCTTCCTTGAGGAAGCCATTAAGGAATGCCGTTTTGACGTCCATTTGCCAGATTTCATAATCATAAAATGCGGCAACTGCTAACATGATTCGGACAGACTTTAGCATCGCTACGGGTGAGAAAGTCTCATCGTAGTCAAGTCCTTGAACTTGTCGATAACCCTTAGCGACAAGCCGAGCTTTATAGGCGGTCACATTACCGTCTGCGTCAGTCTTCTTCTTAAAGATCCATTTATTTTCAATGGCTCGCTTATCATCAGGCAAGTCCACCAAAGTCCATACTTTGTTCTCATACATGGATCCTATCTCGGATTTCATGGCCTCAAGCCATTTGTCGGAATTCGGGCCCGCCATCGCTTCTTCATAGTTCGAAGGTTCACCGTTGTCCAACAACATGATCTCTAGGACAGGATTACCGTACCACTCTGGTGCGGAACGTGTCCTAGTGGACCTTCGAGTAGCAACTTGATCTGATGTTTCATGATCATCATCATTAACTTCCTCTCTAGCCGGTGTAGGCTCCACAGAAACAACTTCCTGTGCTGCGCTACTCTCCGGTTCGAGTGAAGGTACAATTACCTCATCAAGTTCCATTTTCCTCCCACTTACTTCTTTCGAGAGAAACTCTTTCTCGAGAAAGGATCCATTCTTGGCAACAAAGACTTTGCCTTCGGATCGTAGGTAGAAGGTATACCCAATAGTCTCTTTGGGATATCCTATGAAGACGCACTTTTCCGCTTTGGGTTCGAGCTTCTCAGGTTGAAGTTTCTTCACATAAGCATCGCAACCCCAAACTTTTAGAAACGACAGCTTAGGTTTCTTTCCAAACCATAATTCATACGGTGTCGTCTCAACGGATTTAGACGGTGCCCTATTTAAAGTGAACGCGGCAGTCTCTAATGCATATCCCCAAAATGATAGCGGTAAGTCGGTAAGAGACATCATAGATCGCACCATATCCAATAGAGTGCGATTACGACGTTCAGACACACCATTTCGCTGAGGTGTGCCTGGCGGCGTGAGCTGTGAAACAATTCCACATTTCCTAAGGTGCGTGTCAAACTCGTGACTTAAATATTCTCCGCCACGATCAGATCATAGGCATTTTATTTTCCTGTCACGTTGATTCTCGACCTCACTCTGAAATTCCTTGAACCTTTCAAAGGTTTCAGACTTGTGTTTCATTAAGTAGACATACCCATATCTGCTCAAGTCATCAGTGAGGGTGAGAACATAACGGTAGCCACCGCGAGCCTCGACACTCATTGGACCGCATACATCGGTATGTATTATCTCCAACAAGTCAGTTGCTCGCTCCATTGTTCCGGAGAACGGAGTTTTGGTCATCTTGCCCATGAGGCATGGTTCGCATGTGTCAAATGATTCGAAATCAAGTGACTCCAAAAGTCCATCAGCATGGAGCTTCTTCATGCGTTTGACACCAATATGGCCAAGACGGCAGTGCCACATGTAAGTGGGACTATCGTTATCAACTTTACACTTTTTGGTACTCACACTATGGACATGTGTAACATCACGTTCGAGATTCATCAAAAATAAACCATTGACCAGCGGGGAATGAGCATAGAACATTTCTCTCATATAAATAGAACAACCATTATTCTCGGATTTAAAAGAGTAGCCATCTCGTATCAAGCGAGATCCAGATACAATGTTCATGCTCAAAGCTGGTACTAAATAACAATTATTAAGGTTTAAAACTAATCCCGAAGGTAGATGTAGAGGTAGCGTGCCGACGGCGATCACATCGACCTTGGAACCATTCCCGACGCGCATCGTCACCTCGTCCTTTGCCAACCTTCGCTTATTCCGCAGCTCCTGCTTGGAGTTACAAATGTGAGCAACTGCACCGGTATCAAATACCCAGGAGCTACTACGAGCGCTGGTTAGGTACACATCAATAACAAGTATATCACATATACCTTTAACGTTGCCGACCTTCTTATCCGCTAAGTACTTGGGGCAGTTCCGCTTCCAGTGACCCGTACCCTTACAATAGAAACACTCAGTCTCAGGCTTGGGTCCATTCTTGTTCTTCTTCTTCCCGGAAACTTGCTTACCGGGCGCGGCAACAACTTTGCCGTCCTTCTTGAAGTTCTTCTTACCCTTGCCTTTCTTGAAACTAGTGGTCTTGTTTACCATCAACACTTGATGCTCCTTTCTGATCTCGACCTCTGCTGATTTGAGCATCGAGTACAACTCAGGAATGGACTTCTCCATCCCCTGCATGTTGTAGTTCATCACAAAGCTTTTGTAGCTAGGTGGAAGCGACTGGAGGATTCTGTCAATGACTGAGTCATCCGGGAGTTTAACTCCCAGCTGAGTCAAGCGGTTGTGAAGCCCAGACATCTTGAGGATGTGCTCACTAACATAACTGTTCTCCTCCATCTTACAGCTGAAGAACTTGTCAGAGATGTCATATCTCTCGACTCGGGCATGAGCTTGGAAAACCAGTTTCAGCTCTTGGAACATCTCATATGCTCCGTGTTGCTCAAAACGCTTTTGGAGCCCCGATTCTAAACTGTAAAGCATGCCGCACTGAACAAGAGAGTAATCATCGCAGCGTGACTGCCAAGCGTTCGTAACGTCTTGGTCCGCTGGGAGAATGGGTGGGTCACCTAGCGGTGCATCAAGGACATACAATCTCTTGGAAGCTATGAGGATGATCCTCAAGCCACGGACCCAGTCCGTATAGTTGCTTCCATCATCTTTCAGCTTGGTTTTCTCTAGGAACGCGTTGAAATTGAGGTTGACATTTGCGTTGGCCATTGGATCTACAATATAGATATTAAAGGCAATTTTAGACTAAGTTCATGATAATCGAGTTCACATAATCAAATTATTCAATGAACTCCCACTCAGATAGACATCTCTCTAGTCATCTAAGTGACACATGATCCATGTCAACTAGCCCGTGTCCGATCATCACGTGAGACGGACTAGTCATCCATGGTGAACATCTCCATGTTGATCGTATCTTCTATACGACTCATGTTCGACCTTTCGGTCTTCCGTGTTCCGAGGCCATGTCTGTACATGCTAGGCTCGTCAAGTCAACCTAAGTGTTTCGCGTGTGTAAATCTGGCTTACACCCGTTGTATGCGAACGTTAGAACCTATCACACCCGATCATCACGTGGTGCTTCGGAACAACGATCCTTAGCAACGGTGCACAGTTAGGGTGAACACTTCTCTTGAAATTTTATTGAGAGATCATCTTATTTACTACCGTCGTTTTAAGAAAATAAGATGTAAACATGATAAACATCACATGCAATCAATATAGTGACATGATATGGCCAATATCATCTTGCTCCTATGATCTCCATCTTCGGGGCACCATGATCATCATTGTCACCGGCATGACACCATGATCTCCATCATCATGATCTCCATCATTGTGTCTTCATGAGGTTGTCTCGCCAACTATTGCTTCTACTTCTATGGCTAACGCTTAGCAATAAAGTAAAGTAATTACATGGCGTTTGTGATTGACTCGCAGGTCATACAATAAATAAGACAACTCCTATGGCTCCTGCCGGTTGTCATAGTCATCGACATGCAAGTCGTGAACCCTATTACAAGAACATGATCAATCTCATACATCACAATGCATCACATCACATCCTTCTGGCCATATCACATCACAAGGCATATGCTGCAAAAACAAGTTAGACGTTCTCTAATTTGTAGTTGCAAGTTTTTTATGTGGTTGCTATAGGTTTCTAGCAAGAACGTTTCTTACCTACGCCAAAACCACAACGTGATATGCCAATTGCTATTTACCCTTCATAAGGACCCTTTTCATCGAATCCAATCCGACTAAGGTGGGAGAGACAGACACCCGCTAGCCACCTTATGCAACTAGTGCATGTCAGGCGGTGGAACCGGTCTCACGTAAGCGTACGTGTAAGGTTGGTCCGGGCCGCTTCATCCCACAATACCGTCGAATCAAGATAAGACTAGTAACGGCAAGCATATTAACAAAATCGACGCCCACAACTGCTTTGTGTTCTACTCGTGCATAGATTCTACGCATAGACCTAGCTCATGATGCCACTGTTGGGAGACGTAGTAGTAAATCAAAATTTTCCTACGTGTCACCAAGATCTATCTATGGAGAAACCAGCAACGAGAGGGGAGAGATTGCATCTTCATACCTTTGAAGATCGCTAAGCGGAAGCGTTGCTAGAACGCGGTTGATGGAGTCGTACTCGCAGCGATTCAGATCGCGGTAGATCCGATCAAGTGCCGAACGGACGGCACCTCCGCGTTCAACACACGTGCAGCCCGGTGACGTCTCCTACGCCTTGATCCAGCAAGGAGGGAGGAGAGGTTGAGGGAGAGCTCCGGCAGCACGACGGCGTGGTGGCGGTGGAGCTGTGTGGTACTCCGACAGAGCTTCGCTAAGCGCTACGGAGAACGAGGGGAGGAGGAGGTAGGGCTGCACCAGAGAGAGAGGGAGAACCGTGTGTTGTGCAGCCCCAAATACCTCCACTATATATAGGAGAGAGGGAGGAGGGGTGGCTGCGCCCTAGGGTTCCACCCTAGGGGTGGCGGCAGCCACCAGATGCCATCTGGCCGGCGGCTAGGGCAAGGGAGAGGTGGGGCGCCCTAGGGTGGGCCTTAAGGCCCATCTAAGCCTAGGGTTTGCCCCCCTCCACCTTTGCCACGCCTTGGGCTGGGGTGGGAGGCGCACCAGCCCACCTAGGGGCTGGCTCCCTCCCACTCTTAGCCCACGGAACCTTCCGGGGCAGGTGGGCCCACTTGGTGGACCCCCGGAACCCTTCCGGTGGTCCCGGTACACTACCGGTGACACCCGGAACACTTCCGGTAACCAAATCCTCACTTCCTATATATCAATCTTCGTCTCCGGACCATTCCGGGACTCCTCGTGACGTCCGGGATCTCATCCGGGACTCCGAACAACCTTCGGTAACCACGTACACTATTTCCCTATAACCCTAGCGTCATCGAACCCTAAGTGTGTAGACCCTACGGGTTCGGGAGACACGTAGACATGACCGAGACACCTTTCCGGCCAATAACCAACAGCGGGATCTGGATACCCATGTTGGCTCCCACGTACTCCATGATGATCTCATCGGATGAACCACGATGTCAGGGATTCAATCAATCCCGTATACAATTCCCTTTGTCTATCGGTATGGTACTTGCCCGAGATTCGATCGTCGGTATCCCCATACCTTGTTCAATCTCGTTACCGGCAAGTCTCTTTACTCGTTCCGTAATACATCATCCCGTGACTAACTCCTTAGTCACATTGAGCTCATAATGATGATGTCTTACCGAGTGGGCCCAGAGATACCTCTCCGTCGCACGGAGTGACAAATCCCAGTCTCGATTCGTGTCAACCCAACAGACACTTTCGGAGATACCCGTAGCGTACCTTTATAGCCACCCAGTTACGTTGTGACGTTTGGCACACCCAAAGCATTCCTACGGTATCCGGGAGTTACACAATCTCATGGTCTAAGGAAATGACACTTGACATTGAAAAGCTTTAGCAAACGAACTACACGATCTTGTGCTATGCTTAGGATTGGGTCTTGTCCATCACATCATTCTCCTAATGATGTGATCCCGTTATCAACGACATCCAATGTCCATGGTCATGAAACCGAGACCATCTATTGATCAACGAGCTAGCCAACTAGAGGCTCACTAGGGACACGTTGTGGTCTATGTATTCACACATGTATTACGGTTTCCGGTTAACACAATTATAGCATGAACAATAGACAATTATCATGAACTAGGAAATACAATAATAACCATTTTATTATTGCCTCTAGGGCATATTTCCAACACCACAGCCCATGAAGCCTCTTGGGTCGAAATACCCCTCCCGGTGGTTTCTCGGTACACTACCGGCACTCCCGGTACACTACCGATGAGCCCGAAACTTTTCCGGCGACCAAAACAGGACTTCCTATATATGAATCTTTACCTCTGGAACATTCCGGATCTCTTCGTGACGTCCGGGATATCATCCGGGACTCCGAACAACCTTCGGTCACCATCATACATAACTCTATACTACCGAAACGTCAGCAAACCTTAAGTGTGCAGACCCTGCGGGTTCGAGAACTATGTAGACATGACCGAGACACCTCTACGGTCAATAACCAATAGTGGGACCTAGATGCCCATATTGGTTCCTACATATTCTATGAAGATGTTTATCGGTCGAACCTCTATGTCAAGGATTCAGTTAATCTCGTATGATGTTCCTTTTGTTCTTCGGTATGTTACTTGCCCGAGATTCGATCGTCGGTATCTCCATACCTAGTTCAACCTCGTTACCGGCAAGTCTCTTTACTCGTTTCCGTAATACAAGATCCCGTGACTAACACTTAGTCACATTGCTTGCAAGGCTTATTGTGATGTTGTATTACCGAGTGGGCCCTGAGATACCTCTCCGTCACAGGGAGTAACAAATCCCAGTCTTGATCCATGCCAACTCAATAGACACCCTCGGAGATACCTGTAGATCACCTTTATAGTCACCCAGTTACGTTGCGACGTTTGATACACACACGGTACTCCTCCGGTGTCAGTGAGTTGCATGATCTCATGGTCATAGGAACATATACTTGACATGCAGAAAACAGTAGCAATAAACTGACACGATCATATGCTACGTTCGTAGTTTGGGTCTTGTCCATCACACCATTCTCCTAGTGATGTGATCCCGTTTATCAAATGACATCTCATGTCCATGGCTAGGAAACCTTAACCATCTTTGATCAACGAGCTAGTCTATTAGAGGCATACTAGGGACATGGTTTTGTCTATGTATCCACACATGCATCTAAGTCTCCGATCAATACAATTATAGCATGGATAATAAACGATTATCATGAACAAGGAAATAGGATAATAACCAATTTATTATTGCCTCTAGGGCATATTTCCAACAGCAGACCATGGAGGAAAGTATTAATATTAGTATTAGAGCTTTGCGGGAAACTGCAGTCAATCAGATTGGCTTCCCTGTCAGCTACAACAAGGCTAGGAATGAGAAGGAAAAGATATTCCAAAGGTTGTATGGAACCTATGGGGAGGCCTATTCTTTTGCCCCCAAAGTCCTGCATCAGATAGCAACTGCTAACAGGGGACTCAAGTTTGGCGGAAAGATCGTCCAAACCCAATGAACCCGGCAGAGCTAATCCTGGACTGCTTATTCTGGGCATTCGCCCAGACTATACAAGCATTCAGGCACTATCGTCTGGTATTATCAATTGATGGTACATTTCTCACTGGAAAGTACAAGGGCACACTCTTGGTGGCGATTGCAGCAGATGCAAATAATCAACTTCTTCCTATTGCGTATGCACTAGTTGAGTGTGAGAACAAACAAAACTGGTTGTGGTTCCTGAGCTGCGTGAAGATGGGGATAGTGAAAGATCATGAAGGCGTTTGCATCATCTCTGATCGTAACACTGGGTTATTGCGCACGCTCGAGATAATAAAGGCGTTAACAAATCTAGACTGGAGGTGGCCCGATCTACAGACAAGGTGGTGCATGAGGCATTTGGCAGCAAATTTTTACTCCAAATTCAAAAACAAAGATTGGTTCAAGCTATTCAAGAGGATGTGCATGCAGAAAACTACAGGCAAAATGAATGCTATCTGGGCTGGTATCAATGGTGAGATCGAGCGTGCATCCGTGCCACAGAGAGAAGACCGAAGGGGCCGTCATACGGCAATAAATTTGAGTCAGTGGATTGCCAAGAATTGCCCTGATTTGCACAAGTGGTCGCAGTGTCAAGACACCGGGGCTCGGTACGGAATAATGACCAGCAACATGTCAGATGTGTACAATGGTGTTCTTAAAGGGGTCCGAGCCCTACCTATCACAACCCTAATTGATGAAACTTGTAACCAGACTCTATAGACAGAGTCACCATCGCGAAGGCACGATTTGAATTGAACAAGCCCTGGTCTGAGAAGATGCAAAGACATCTAGATGAGAAAGCAAAGAAGTTGCAAAGCCATGGTTGCAGAAAAGTGGATGCACTTCGGAATAAACCGGAAGTCAACGTGCGAGACAAGTATGTTAAGGGTCACCACAGAGGATCAAAAAACAAGTTGTGACCATCGGTACAACATCGTGTGAGTGCAGTTGCAGTAAACCCAAACTTCTAGGATACTCATGCAATCACGTCCTCCGGGTAGCTGCAGATCAAAAAAATCAGTGTCGAACCATACGTGTCCTCATAATTCAACATGTATAATTTGTACAACACCTGGAACGATGAGTTCTGGGCATGGGGCATTGATATGCACTACAAGCTATTATGACCAGATGGGCCCAAATGGGTTCCTAATGCCACGTTGAAGAGAACTACCAAGGGACGACGTCAGTCAAGGCGTCATCGCAATGACATGCATGGACCATAGCGAGCTGGGAGAACCAACGAGATGTCACATTTGCAGGTGCACTCAGCACTCGTGCACGGAATGCCCGTATCGAAACAACAACACCGCATGATGTTGTTTCATTTGTAATCGTGATGTAATATTCAGATATTTAATTTAATTTGAACTCCCTTCGTATTTGTACTCATGCGTTCATATGTATATTTTATTTTTAGCGATGATGTAATATTCAGATATTTAATTTAATTTGAACTCGCTTAATATTTGTACTCATGCGTTCATATGTATATTTTTATTTTAGGGATGATGTAATATTCAAATATTTTATTTTGACTGCGGGTTATAGCCGAATTGTCAGTCCCTTTGCAGGAGCAGCACGGCGCCCACCACCGTTGCCATAATTTTTTAAACCCAAATCATGAAAGTCCTCCTCGGACATTTAGGCTTCGAACCATAAAAGAACAAATGGAAAATAGAAAATTGTTTCCTTGCACACCTTGAGGCTTATAGACTATTTTATTTTGCTACCCTCGCATCTCGTGAAGGCACATTCACTTTGGACCCATCTCTTTTGACATGTCTCGTTTGACCGATGGAGACCTGAGACCCACACTTTTCACTTTCGTTGTGGGGAGCTTGCACATACGCTGAAAGATGTGTCAATGATCACTGCTCTACCAATTAGAGGTGAGCCATTGGTCCCTCCACAAGTATCTGCTTGGGCAGAAGCTGTCTCGGACCGTCTTGGGATTACAATGCCCGTATCACATCGTTCCGGTCCGGCTCGGGGTGTACCATTCGCCTGACTTCGTCTTCACTTTGCTGAGTTATCTAACTATGTTGATCCTGAGACGAGGAAGAGGCACCTGTTTGCCTATTTGTTGTGTCTATTGTGTGTGATGTTTCCAAATTCGCAGGGTGAGGTGGGTCTCCCTCGTCTCATCTACTTTGCAGAGCAGATAGCAGACCAACCTTTACCTCAGGATCCAAAATAGAGCTTTGGTTCTACTATCATTGCTCACACATATAGAGGGTTGTGCGATGTCACACAGAAATCTTCGTTTGATACAAAAGGTCCGTTACTTTGTGTCTCATACGAGTTTCTATACTTGTGATCATGGGAATACCTACCTGTTGGACGACCTCGGATAGTAAATTCCGTACACCCATACGACTATGGTGAGGGTTTTGTAACTATGGCGAGCCGGTGGATCCTCGCTCAAATAAAATGTTCTCCAAAAATCAGATGGAACCTGTGGACTGAGTTTGACATTAGCATAGTATTTGGTGGACAACGCAGCCCAGTCGAATGTGTGAGAGATAGTGGCTTCTGGCTGACACGCTGCAACTTATTATACATGTGGTTTGTTCAAGCATACAATCCTGAGCGTTTCATGAGACAATTCGGTCTCTATCAAGATATCCCACCACCTCTTCCAAGATGTATCGATGAATAAACTCATAAGTAAGATGTGACCTCACTAAATAGTCAATGTCTTTTAAATCTACATAACTTACATTTGTTACATAATTTTTAGGATGAGTAATATGGGGAAAACTGGTTATGATTGGAAGGCACAAAATATTCAATGGGTAAACCAGTGAAATGATGAAGCAGTACTAAATATTGTGCATCAACCTAGGTAAATTTTATTTATTGTATTTTGTGTACATACACAGGTTGATGTAATTATCTGATTATGCAGACCATACATGCTACTATAACTCAGGCGTATAACGAGTGGTACTGCATGAGCACGTGTACTCGCCTAACCGGTCAACCACCTTCGAGGCGAACACACCTAACACACATGGAACAGTTGCAGGAACGAATTGGCACATCATGAGCTTACTATCGTGACTCCATGGTAATCATAATTAAATTATTCAGGTCTATTATTTCATGAACAGTTCAATCTAACAACAATCAAATTTTGTTCAGATTGATATTTGCAATCAAGCAGGGTTGTTGGCGAATGAAGGCGTGCAGGCCCGAGGCGTCGCTCAACAACAATCACAAAAATTTGAGAGTTCGTCACCACAACGATGAGATGCGGTAGACGCAACGACGTCACCGAAGCGCACAACATGCCGGAACCGAGGTCAGCCCGAACGGGTCCGGCGTCGTCTGTGTCGTCCAGACGGTGGGAGGAGGGTCCGAGTGGTACTATGACATTGCCACGACACGACTTATCTCTCCCACTACATCGCTCTCCTTCGGTGCAGCTTCGTCAAGGGCAGTCAACCCACGGACTTGGTGCAGGCTTGGATTCGGTGTCCGAGCAGACTCATTTCATGGACCCAAATGCATACACAGGATATAGCGCATACACTCAAGGTGAGGGATCTCAGTCGTATCCCTTCACGCAAGAGATTTTGATACCAGAGGAGACTCGTGTGTCAGATATAAACCAATACACTCGAGTCTATGGATCTCAACAGTTACTCATGTCTGCATTTTTACTGTATTCACAAAGATATATTATGCTTACATGGTTTATTTTTACAGTACGACGAACAATGGCCATACACTGGAGGCGAGGGTTCACAAAGCTACAACAGCGCTCAAGTATGTTCAACCATAATAAGCAACTACAAGCATACAATATTTTCATGAATTTTATTGACATACGGTTTTTTTGTGCAGGAAAGTGTTGATCCAACATGGCATGATGACGAAATCCAATGTGCTAGCCTAAACCCAGCCGTCCTTAGAGATTCAGTGGATCCTACGTACACGGGAATAATTACAGTCTTTTTTTTTGAGAAAGTTATTTTCCCATCTTATATCCCTTCAGATGCACAACCAAACACCTATAATTTTGCATCAGCATCTTAATATGGATTCTAGACTCCACCACCTATGCACGAGTCACAGACACAGCAAGACGAGGAGCAGTACGGCCGTGGTCTTCGTGAACACCGACCACCTAATCGTTTGTTGCCTTCCGGTCGTCAGGAAAGGCCAGCTAGCCATCCTCGAGTAGGGTGATTGATTTATGCATGTGTGCGAACTACTCTACCTATCTATGTCAGTTTGAAATTTTCGAGTATAGCCTGCCTCGGAATGAGCGCCATCATCCTCGAAATCAACGTTGCCAGCATCGCTTTCTGCGCGTCGATGTCGACCAGCCTGCCGCCTGTTGCGGTGGCGGCAGGGCCCACGCCCTTGTACGTTTCGTGCCGCAGCAGTGCCGGCAACAGAATACGCAGTTGCCGCCTCGCCTGCTGGTGGCAGGTGCCGGCCGCCTCGCCTGTTGGCGGCAGGTGACACGCGTCGCCTGGCGCCACGCTAGAGGGGTCCTTTCTGTCATTTTTTTTAAAGATAGTCCTTTCTAGCAAATGCGTTCGGTAGAGGGTCTTTTCGGACAAAAATTCCACTTGCGCTACTGCGTACTGTAGTGATTATTGTAGTGATAAGGGCACTCGCACCACCGGAACAAGCAGAAGGTCACGGCGCAGCCGCACGGTGACTCCCATCTCCTCCGTCATGTCGAGCTCCCCGGCCTCTGCCCCGCCGGGCAGCTCCCAGTCGAAATGGTACAGCAGCCCGGCGAGCGCGAGCTCCACGTTGGCTAAGCCGAACGACATTCCGGGGCACATCCGGCGGCCCGCCCCGAACGGCGTGTACTCCATGTCCGCCCCCTTGAAGTCGACCTCGCCGCGCTCGAACCTCTCCGGAATGAACTCCTCGGCGGCGTCCCAGTGGGCAGGGTCCCTGCTGATGGCCCAGGCGTTCACGAGCACCATGGTCCCCTTGGGCACGTCGAAGCCCAGGACCCGGCAGTCGTTCATGCACTCGCGCGGCAGCAGCAGCGGCGCCGGAGGGTGCAGCCGGAGCACCTCCTTGATCACCAGCCGCATGTAGTTGAGGCCGCCTAAGGAGTCCTCTGTCACCTCGGGTTGTCCGGCGAGGGCTCGCCGGACCTCGTCTTGCGCCTTCTGCATCACCCTTGGGTTCTTCAAGAGCTCGGCCATGGTCCATATCAGCGTCGTTGCCGCCGTGTCACTGCCCCCGGCGAACATGTCCTGTACGAATATGGCAGGATACATGCATGAAACGACTTTTTTTCATGGATTGATAGAAGAAGTTCTGCGGATTCCGGGAGTCAGGTGCTTCATTACCCCGAGGGCCGACTTGATGTTGTCAATGGACATGGGGAACTGCAGGTGGCCTTCCCGCTGGATCCTCAGGAGCACGTCCAGCAAGTCCTCCTTGTCATCGTCGGTTCCTCTGTTCTCCTGGTGTTCCTGGACGACGGCGTCCATGAACGCGACACCTTCTTCACGGTGCCGCTTCATCCGGCCCGGCATCCGGCTGACAAGCATGGCGAAGCGCGACGACGGGTAGAGGTCCGGCAAGCTCATCCTGGCAAACAGCTTGATCCCGCGCTCGAGAATCATCAGGTACTTACCCCGGTCCTTGAACCTGCTCCCGATGATGGCGCGCACCGCTGAGTCAGCTGCGTACGCTGACAGCCGCTGGCTGAGGTTCACCGGGGTAGACGACGCCGCCGCAGTCGCCACCGCCTGGAGCAGCCGGCCGGCCTCCTCCTCGCGCACGGGCCGGAAGGACTGTACGCGCCGGGCGCTCAGCAGCTCGACGGTGCAGATCTTGCGGAACTGCCGCCACTTGTCTCCATACGGCGCAAAGATGATCCCCTCTGCTCCCTCGGGGATGCAGAGACGGATCATGCGGCTGATGGGGCGCGTGGCGAAGTCAACGTCGCGCGCCACCATGACCTCGCGCGCGGCGTCCGCGGAGGAGGCGACCACGACGGGGAGCCCGCCGAGGCGGAGCAGCAGGAGCGGGCCGTGGCGTTGTGCCAGGTCGCGCATGGCGCGGTGCGGTAGGTTTCCGGCGAGGTGGTGGAGGTGGCCGATCACCGGGAGCGTCCACGGAGACGGAGGCAGCCGACGGGCGCCCACGCGGCGGCGCGCCGTGCGGCGGAGGCATAGGAGAGGTACGACGATGGCGAGGGGGAGGAGGAGGAGCTCGTAGAACTGCAACGACGCCATGACTTTCGCCGTAGCTGGGCTCGACAACTTGCAGTTCGGCGACGACACGCAATCAGAGTCACCTACCGCGCTGTATCTTGTAATGTACGGAGTACTACTAGATCTGGATGCATGGAGCCCAAATGCATGTAGATCCACGGCCGTTACCGCAAGTTGCATGCATGCTGGCACAGGTGATGCGGGCCAGGGCGCCGCCGGGTGCCAGACAGATCCAAGCCCGCTGCTGCAAGGTGCCGGTGATGCGGGCTAGGGCGCCTCTCGCCGGTCGCCGCCATGCTACCACAAGCTGTCGTCGTTGCACAACGGGAACTGTTGTTGTAGGCCGGCGTCTCCTTGCGCCACTCAGCGCGATGTTGCAATATAGATGACTAAGAGCATTGTAACATGTAAAATATAACATTTGATGTAAAGACTGTTTTATGCACTAGCAAATGAGTCCGTGCGATTGCAACGGGTAAAAAATAACTTCCTAATCTAATAACCATGAGTACAAACTTAAGTACGTTCATGTCCTTTATTTTAACACACGATATCCTATCCGTGTTTCTATTTATCCTTCTTCCCATTCTCGTTGACCCTGCTCTCAGTATTTACATCATCACAACACGTTTGAATGTTGTTAATTTAAGACGTCTTCTTCTTGGCATAGGATGATGAATCTATTTTTTCCGAGGTTTTGATGAGGTGCGCATGGTTATAGGTATATTTTTACTTCCCATCGTGATTTTGTCGAAATGTTTAATTTTAGTCCGGATCGGCACCGGTATGAAGGAAAGACTAATCATGCACTATTAATTATGGTTTCATCGTAAGTAGCATTTTTAAATGGTTAACATGTAAAATAATATGATATTCAGATTCTTCGTATTTTTCTAATCAAATTTCATATATAACATGTTAAATTTGAAGTTAGGGTTAAAAAGTTATGGATTTAAAAAAATCGATTAATATGTAATATGGGTTTGATTATTAGAAACTTAAGAAGGTTTTCGGCAAAATAGCATGACGGACCAAGAATACCTATTTCCTTTATTAGTAGGTATAGATTACCATGACCAAGAACGAGCCTCAACAGGTGTTGCAAACGTATATTTTCGTGTTCCCATTTTAGGGTTGCCCAAAAAAATCACCCTTAGGTGAACGTATATTTTTGTGGTCCTTATTTGTTTCTGTTTGTGGCCGAGGCTCTCTCTTTGTTGTTAAAGGACGCTTGTGAGAAAGGTGCTCTTAAAGAGTTTAAGCTAAACAGACAAGGGCCAGGTATTTCTCACCTTTTGTTTGCGGATGACAGCCTCCTATTTTTCAAGGGGGGCATTGACCAAGTTTTAACCATTAAAAATATTTTATCCGATTATGAGAAGGGTACTGGTCAGCTTCTTAGCTCGGATAAGTGCTCCATAAAATTTGGTAAAATGTGATGTATGGAGGATCAGGTGTCCACGCTGGTTATTCTAAATACTACTGCTGAAGGTTTGGAGGAGAAGTATCTTGGTCTTCCGGTGCTTGAGGGTAGAATGAAGGTTGGGAAATTCCAAGCGACCAAAGATAAGGCTTTAAAAAAGCGTCAGATTGGATTGAAAAGTATGCTTCTAGTGGTATAAAGGAATTTCAAATCAAGGTTGTTGTGCAAGCGCTACCAGTTTATGCCATGGGACTCTTTAAATTTCCAGTCCCTTTATGTGAGGAGCTAGCGCATATTATAAGAAATTTTTGGTGGGGAGACGAAGAGGATAGGAAGAAAACACACTAGTTAGCTTGGGACAAGCTAAGAAAACCAAAAGGACAGGTTGGCATGGGGTTCCATGACCTAAGGTTATTTAATCAAGCGCTCTTAGCTAAACAGGCCTTGCGATTATTGGTGTACCCAGACTCGTTGTGTGTTAAGATTTTGAAGGCAAAGTATTATCCCAGTGGTCACATATTTGATACCGTATTCCCACAAGCCACGTCTGTGAATTGACAAGGTATTATGCATGGGCTGGAATTGTTAAAACAAGGGGTCATATGGAGAGTGTTCGATGGTTAAAATGTTAACATTTGGAGAGATAACCGGCTCCCAAGAAATTCAGGGCTAAAAATTATAGCTAAAAAGAATCAAACTAGACTAAAGCGGGTGTCGGAATTATTTATGAGCGGGACGAGAAGATGGGATGAAAACTTGATTAGGCATTCATTCTTTCATCATGATGCCAAGGAGATCCTAAACTTATGCATTCAATATGTGGGAGAGGGTGATTTAGTTGCTTGGCACTATGAGAAAAGTGGTATGTTCTCCGTTAAAAGTGTGTATAGACTAGCTTTAAATCTCAAGGACTGCAGGGGTGAGACAGGAATATCTAGTGGTGTTGTTAATGAGGAGAGAAGAATGTGGGACGTTATTTAGAAGGCTAAGATTCCACAAAAAAATTTAAATAATTGCGTGGAGAGCCATGACCAGCAGCTTGGCGGTCCAGGTGAATAGAGTAATTCACCATCAAATAGTATCCAGATTGTGTACTATATGTGGTGTTTAGGATGAAAATATTTTCCACGCATTGGTGACTTGCCCTAAGGTGCGTGCCTTGCGTATTGCCTTGGGGGATGTGTGGAATATTCCTTGGAAGGAGTTGTTCAGATTTATGGGCCGGATTGGCTTCTCATCTCGCTTGACCAATTGGTGTCTCCGGTATGCGAGCAAGTTTTATTTATATTCTGGAGAGCTTGGCATATGAGGAACGAGTTGATTTTTGGAAGAGGAAAAGAATCAGTGACTGCTTCTGTTATCTTCGTCGAAAATTATTGGAAGACATTCTCGACTTACAATGATGGTGTGCAAATGGACCTGAGTATCAAAGGCAAGGGGATGATAGGGAAGGGGGGATGTTAGTCCCAAAAACATGTTCAAGCTATTTGGAGGCCTATGGATCCGAAGTATATTAAGATAAATGTTGATGCTAGTTTTGTGGAGAGCATGAGATCTGTCAGCGTTGGGTTGTCGCCAGGAATCATCTGGGAGAAGTCCTGGTGTCATCTTGAGATTTTATTCGAGTGTGTTCCGGAGCGGAGGAAGCGGAACTTTGTGCGTGCCTAGTCGGGCTATACATTGGTATTGCTCTTCACAAACCAATTATTTTAGAAACTGACTGCTCCTCTGCTGCTTCTTTTCTAGCGAAAGAAACTGTTGAGAGGTCTCCTTGTGTGCACCTAAAAAAGGAAGCGATGAGCGCCTCCAAGTTTATCGAGGAACTCAAGATTGCTAAGATTGATAGGCAGGCGAACAAGGCGGCGCATGAGATAGCTAAATTTAGTTTTGACAGCAGGTCCAGTGGTGTGCTTTGTAATTCTGTTCCGCCCTGCGTGGCTAATTATGTAAGGGACGATTGTAAGACTCTTGTTATTTGATCAATATATAGGGAGTTTCAAAAAAAAAATTGTTTGCCCAAAAAAAATCACCCCTAGGTGATGAAAATTTGCATCAAGTGCGGCTGTGCCTGGACAAAAAAACTACCCTTTCGCGTGGTAAACCACAACAGAAAACCTCAGGGCGCACAACTGCACCCGTCTCTGCCTCCCGCGCGACACCGCATGCTTTCGGTTGCTACCATCGCCGCCCTTCCTCCTCCTGGCTCCGCCGCGGCTCCCTTGATCTATCCCGACGGTGTGGGGGTTTGGGGGCGTCGTCTTAGCTAGCGGATTTGAGGTTGGTTGTGGCACCGCCATCCAAAGTGATTCCAGCCGTGAGCTGCCATCGGCCGCCAACAATGGAGCTCGTCGCTCCGCAGTAGGTCGCCAACACGGACAAGTAGTTGTCGAACGGCTGCCGCTGCCTAGTTATGTCGCCATCGAGTTATGCCGTTTCGCTACATCGGCCATCGTGGACGGCGTGGAGGCGTTTTTCTTGAAGAACGTCACCCGTTGGCGGCTACAAGGCCCTCCGGACGTCTATGCGGTTGATTCGTCCTAGCATGGTTGCCACATAGCCGCCGACGTGTCACCGGCCGATGTGCTCCTCCTCTCACTTTAGGCATTTGACGAATTGTGTGCAAGGTATTTTTTGCTTTCTTTCCTTTTTGTTGTGAATAAATGAGTAGATGGTAATTCAAAATATTGCATTGTAGAAGAGTTGATGTGATTCGTGTTTTTCGTGGGATGATTCCTCATCCGAAGAGGATTATGACATGACCGAAGAGGTGGATGTTGCTATGATGCACAACAACAAGAAGCCGAAGCATGGTGGTTACATGAGGTGATTCGGAGGATAGGCAAGAGACGCACGTTCGATTGATGCGCCTCTACTATGGCCATCTCCAACATATCTAATTTCGCCGCCGGTTTAGGACGTCTTCATATATTTTCCATCACATTGCCAATTGTGTGAAGCAACATGATCACTACTTCGAGCAGAGGAGGAATTGCGCCCGCAATCTTCGACATAGCACCATCCAAAAGGTGGCAGGTGCATTCTTGACCGAATTTGATGCTTTGCTGGGGCGTACCATGACATTTGAGATGCCGATGCACATATAGATCTTCTAGAAGATGTCATGAAGGAGCGGTGTAAGTGGCAAGGGGAACAGTTTGGAGTGACATTGTGGTGTCATATGCATCCATACGCATTTCTAATAATGGCGTCACTCGAAACCAAGCTAAAGCCATTGTATATGTGTATATTTGGTTTCCTACATCCCCATCAGCCAGGCCCTGGGGATCCAATTTGGACCCATTTGGTTGCCTGCGCATCCACCTGGGTCTCATTGCATGAAACTCAAAGCATCCCAAAGCATGGCTCTAAAGGATTAGCCGGATTAGCTTTTCCAGCGAACCAGGCCCGAGTGAGCATTAGGAGGGCATGCGCCAGTAGGCGATTGCACATGGGGAAACGCGGGAGACACCGTGTTGTATTCCGAAGCAGCACTATAAATCCCATCACCCCTTTCTCACCGCTCACCCTCCCCTCTCTCTTTTTCAACGACATCGACAAACATCATATGAGGCACGATTTGGACGGCGAGCACCATGTAATCACAAAAATGTATTTGTTTCACTAATAGTACATATAATACTTTAATAATAAGAAAAATATGTACATGTTGCAAATAAATCATGTACACCAAACTAAGGGCCAATTCTTTTGGTCGATTCTCCGAAAATCTCGCCTACCTCCGGAAGATCCTCAGCTTCTCCTAAAATTGCCAACCATATATTTTTTACAATCCTATCTAGTTAATGACCAACTAGATAGGATTGTAAAAAAGAGATGGAGTGGCGATTCTAGGAGAAGCTGAGGAGGGGGCGATCCTAGGGGAATCGGTCAAAAGAACTGGCCCTAAATATTATGCATTTAAAAAACAGAAAATATATACTCCTTTTGTCTGGAAATACTTGTTTTAGAAATAAATAGAATGGATGTATCTATAACTAATATAAATCTAGATACATCCATTTATAGGACAAGTATTTTCGTACGGAGGAAGTATTCGTTTAAAATGTTCTTGTATGCGTGAAAATAAATATTCATGTGTTACAAATAATAAACTTTTCACATATATAGAAAAACGTTCATGCATTTAACCAACTTATTGTGTTTCTAAAAAGGTTCAGATTTGCGAAAATGCTCGCACACCTTAAAGAGATGCGAACTATTTAGAAAAATGCTTACTGGTTTGAGAAACGTGTTTATATATCTTGTATAAAATATTTAAGTATTTATCTCTATTTTACAAAATTGACTCAAAACAAATAAAAGTACAATTAACGAAATGTGAGAAAGAAAATACATAAATCAAAAAAAGGCGAACAAGAAAAAACATCATAGGAAGGAAAAAGAAGATGAAACAAACAAAAACGAAACATGTAGAAAGAAGAACGTAAATGCCCGCCCAACGAAGAAAATCTGTAGGCGGTATTTATTTATTTCCACCCCTTGTGTTACCTTTTATTTTTTCCATTTCAAATTTTGTTCTGTTTTACTTTAGTTTTTTAATTTCCATTCTTTAGAACTTTCTTTTATATATACACCAATTTGTTACACAATTTCATTTCCACTCCCTCGGTTCTTAAATATTATACTACCAAAACGTCTTATATTTAGGCATAGAGGGAGTACAATATATTATCCCTTCATTTAAAATTGGATTTCACCA
This sequence comes from Hordeum marinum, assembly GCA_022496015.1. Taxonomy (NCBI): domain Eukaryota; kingdom Viridiplantae; phylum Streptophyta; class Magnoliopsida; order Poales; family Poaceae; genus Hordeum; species Hordeum marinum. The sequence goes on from CM039673.1 coordinate 498,370,546, forward strand.
ACATTTCTACATTTTCCTTAAAAAGAAAAGAGATGGTTGCTAAAGGAGAAGACGTTAATGGCCCCAATACCGACTCAGATACCAGGTTGTCTTCTTCAAGGGTTGCCCAATCGTAGAACTCTACCAACGGAAAAGTCTTAATAGTGGCTTAGGTTGAAGGTGCACAACTCATGGGCAACTAATCAAGGAGTACCTTTTGTGGGAGACCCACAAGGATCACTTCAGTGTGTTGAGATTGTGCCACTTGGGACGCTTTCACTATCGTCATGTGTTGCATGTCGGACGCTCCCTCATGGTTTATTTTTTAATTTTTCTGTGCGTTTTTGGGGTTTTAGACAACTTTTTGGTTTTCTGACTTTTAGCTTTTCGCCTGGTTTTCCCAAGGTTTTTTAAAAAAATTGTGCAAATAATTACATTGTTTTGGCTTTCACAGGAGCCATGGATTTTGTCTTGTGTAGACACTAATTTACTTCCTTTTATAGAAAGGAAAAAACTCACAGGAGGCACGAACTTGCTTCTTGTGGAGGCACAAAATTGCTTCCGTGAGAATCACCATTGCGCTCTAGGAATAAGAAAAAGAATGTTTTTTTTGCTTCGACGGAAGGCATAGATTTGCCTCTCGAAAAGGGAAAAACACATTCTTTTTTTCCACGGAAGGCACAAATTTGCGTCTCGTGAAAAAAGGAAAAAAATGTGCTTACGGCTCGGGTTTCTTTTTCAGATTTTCCATAAAAAGGATGTCAAGAGATATTAAAGTAGGCCCTAATTTTAAAGATCTCAACATGAGAAATCCAACCATGAAAATGGTTCGAGGTTAATACACTAGACACAAGAGCCCATGATGCATCCAGGGGTGGCTGCACCGCCTGCCTGGGGCCCTTGGGCATCATTTTCTGTTGATTTATTCACCAAAACATCACATATATTTTATAAAAAATCATATTAAATCGCCAGTGTGTTTAGACTTTTCTAGATATTGATTTTCTATAAAAAAACATGCAGAAAACAGAACCTCGCATTGAGCACTAGATTAATAGGCTAGTGCAGAAAATAATACAGAAATAGACCAAAACAATATATAATGGTATAAATATAGTATAAATACATTATAAATTATAAATATGTTAGAAACGTATCACTCCGTGAGAAGCAAATTTGTACCTCTCATGAAAAAAAACAATCATTTCTATTGTGAGAGGCATAACTACTCCTCTCACGGAAGCAAACCTATGCCTCCATAAGAAACAAATAGCTGCCTCCCGTGAAAGCAAAAAAGAATAGTTTTTTCTATTTCATGTGGCACATTGCCTGTCGTGGAAGCAAATATGTGCATCAATGACAACAAAATATGTACCTCATGTAGATGAAAAAACACTTTTTAATACAAAAAATTATTTTTGAATTATTTCCTTCGAAATCTAGGAAAGAATGGACGAAAACCGAAAAATACTATCTAAACAACAAAAACACGTAAGAAAAAAACAATTTGAGGGAGCACCCATCACGTGACATTTGGCGGCGGCTAAGAGCGCGCCAGGTAGTGTCTTCTCAGCCCAGCAAAAGTGACCTTTGAGGGGCTCTGCAAGGGGTACTGCTTAGTTAGTTACTCTCTATGTATTGCTTTATGTGAGAGGTATCTTTGCTTCACATCTAGCACGGTCTATGTGCACGACCCAGTATTGTAGCTGTTGCATGAGTTTTTATCCTATGTGATTTTCTTTGGTTTTTCCTTTTATTGGTTTTTCCTTTTGCTTCACGGTTTTCTTTTATTTTTATTACTTCGTATTCTTTAAACACCTGTATATGTTTTTCATATACATCAGCGTCATTTTTTTATAGCAAATTTACATTTCTACAATACATGATTAACATATTATCTAATAAAAAATTAATTTCTATTTTTTTGTATACATCTAAAGTAATTTTACACAGGAACATTTCTTAAATACATGATTTGCAAAAAAACACTATGGAACACTTGTTAACGATTATTTAAATAAACGTTGAAGCTTTTTCTTTTGAAAGGCACCACAATTTTTTTGAGAGGATGACACAATATTTTTAAAAATATGCAAACTTTCTTTAACATTATACAATTGTCTTTCTAAATGCCACCAAAATATTTTTAAAAACTCATGAACAGTTTTTAAAATGTAACATACATTTATTTTGATAGTACGAGACAGTTTTTTACATTAAACGAACATATTTTTACATTCCATAAACTTTTTTTCCAAATTGTGGCGTACATTTGTTTGGATGCTATAATTTCTTTTGTAAAATTACACCAATAGCCTCTTTACACTTCGTTACTATTTTTCATATTCGCCGTGAATTTTTTAATAAAAAATAATAAATGAAATAAAATAATTTCTGGAACATATGTATTTAAAATGGGTCTCTAAATATAGAAAAGTAATAAAGAAAAAATGAACAAAACTGATGAACTAACGCTACTGGGCCGACTCACTTAGTGTAGGCGAGGCGAGGCGCGCACAACCCTAACGCTCGTTCATTCGTAATGGGTTGGCCCGTCTAGGGTAGTAGGAAGTTCCCAACAAGTTTTGAGAAGCTTTCAGACTTATATTTTTCATTTTATGTCTACTCCTAAAGTCTCAGTTGGTATGCCGGTATCTGCAGGTTTTTTCCGCCTCACCTCCCACTACTCCTTCTCACTTGGTTTTTTTTCCGCCCCACCTTCCACCACCCCCTCCCACTCGATTTTTTCCTTCCATTAATAAAAAACACAAACCCCAGTAAAAACCATAGGATGTCACTTTTTTAATTTTTACTCTAAAAAATAGGAATCACCTTGATTTGACTATCAAAAATAAAGAATCATCTTGATTAGACTTCTAAAAACAAAGATATTTACTCCCATAAAAGTGAGGAGCTTTGATTTGACTGCCAAAAAAAGGAATCTGTCTTGATTTGGTTATCCAAAATAAAGAATCGCATTGATTAGGCTTTCAAAAACAAGAACGCACCTTGATTTGGCTTCCAAAAGAGAGTCGTCTTGATTTGGCTTCCAAAAACAAGGACATTTACTCCCATAAAAGGGAGGCGTGTTGATTTGGCTGCCACAAAAAGGAATTGTCTTGACTTGGCTATCAAAAATAATGAATCGTGTTGATTCAGCTTTCAAAAACAAAGACGCGTCTTGATTTGGCTTCAAAAAAGAGGAGGTGCGTGTGACCAGGTCGGTACCCACGGAACCTCCGATGACGGCGTTGTCTCGCGTGCTCCGCCATGCCTGGAGGGAGCATGGCGCGCCTGCAAGGCCACGGTGGACTCCCTGCCACGGACCGAGGGAGGGAGCTCAGAATGTTGCATCAACCTTCTTACGTCTTGAGGTAGCAAGCTCGGACTGTCGCGGCGGCTGCAACGAAATCACCATCACCTGGTACGTCTTCATGCCACGAGCCGGCGGCTAACCTTAGCCTACTTCTATCTGTGTCCCCCGTATCCGCTGCTGAACATGGTATGACTCTGTGGAGTTTGTACATCACGTTCTTAGACAATGCTTTAGCTCCTCATTTACTTGCAGGGACTCTACAACGCATTATCCATATGTAGCAGTATATTCCATTTGTTTTTTTATGTAAGGTGTATAATTTTTGGCATGGTGACCAATGCACATAATTATAGACATGTTAAGACTAAATTGCTCTTGTAAAATTTGTTGGTTAGTGGAAAGTGAATCAATTAGTATAGAAAAATGTGAGATACATGCAATCGACAAAGAGATAGCTTTCTCCTTTTGCTAAGGAAAGATACAAACAATTAGGAAAAAGATACTTTCCATTTTTTAGGAAGGCTAACAAGGGGATTATGGGAAATTAGAAAAAATGCACCTTACATTCTAAAATATTATTAGAAAACAAATACATCTTAGACAGAGGAATGGAGGGAGTATGCGAATATTCTTCAGTTCACACGTTCAAAATCATCACTAGTGAAAAAAGACTCATTTGTCCCGATTTCAGAGGCCCATCTGTCCCGGTTCAGGATCCAGGACTAAAGGGTGGGGACTAAAGCCCATGACCTTTAGTCCCGGTTCGTAAGCCAGGACAGATGGGGCTACACGTGGCCGCTTCGCCGAGCCCAGGCAGGAGGGCCTTTGGTCCCGGTTAGTAACACCAACCTGGACCAAAGATCGTCCACGCGTCAGCAGCTCAGGAGCTGTTTTTTTAAAGAGGGGGGGTTGAGGGTTTTGGAGGGTTAATTTAGGGGTTTCATATATTTTGTTAGCTAGCTAGTAGAGAGAAGTAACCTCTCTTATCTCCGTGCTTGGTCGTGACGCTACGTACTATATGTACATATAGAGAGAACATATAACACTATTTAATCATCATTTTCGTCAATGAGACATCGTATAACAAGTTGGTCACTAGTCATAATCACAACTCCTCATCATCATCATCTTCAACTCTAACACATTGCAGCACATAATAACACATTGTACCTAGGACCTAGTTCTCTCTCATGGGACCTACTCTACCCTCTCTTAGGTACAATATCATAAAACAAGATAGGCTTTGACTCTCCATTATGGAGAATGGAGATCATCTTGTCTCTAATTCTTGGCCTACGCACAATGTTGCTTCCAAGTAGCTCTCTACGATTGATCATACATTTTTTTCCAATTTTTGATTGTCATGTCTTCATCGGTTTTAGAAATTCGGTATGGACAGAAGTGATGCGTAGGCTGACCTTGCCGTGGTGGCCCTAAGCTCATAACAACAACGCGACCTCTCGGAAACATCACATAAGGCACACAATCCTTCGGGATTTTCTGTTGAAAAACATAGTAATAACTTTGTAGTTAGCAATGCAGTTTAGTTTTAGAAGAATTTATGCAAAAGATGCACGGATGTCGTAATAGTAGAAAATTCTTACCATGCAATCTCCATGAATGTTATCGTAGTTCACCACGTGCACTAGTGACATGTATTGACCATAATGTGGAGGAGTTTGATAATAGCTATTGTAATTCTCAAGATGACTAAGAAATGCGGTAAGATAATCTTTCTCCTTATAAGTTAATTCTGCTTCATCACTGTAGTAGTAGGTTCTGTCTACCATCTTCCGTACATTTTGAAGAATGAAAATAAGTTGTCAATGCAAATAAGTTATCAACTATTTTTAAATAAACAATATAAATTACTTAATAAATATGGTTGAGAAATTCACATAATGGTAGAACTAGAGGCGTCTGCACATCGACCTAGATGTCAATATTACCTTCAATTTCATCTTCCAGACGAATATCAAAAGTGATAAGCATATTAGGCTCAAATGCATAAGCCTTGCATAGTGCTCTCCAACTTTTGCATTCAAAATAGCAGTAGTGTCTGCATTGTAAAATTTTACCGCAAAAGTAAAACCATGTTCGGTCCTGAAGTGAACTATCTTTACCTCCATAGTTTTTTAATATTGAAACCAATCTTATCCAAGAAAACAATTCTTGCATGGCAGGGGATACGCTAGTAGAATAGTAAAAAATTAAAATTATAAGTTAAAGCAAAAGAAGCACAAGTCATGTTTAATTACGAAAAAGACTTGTCGTTGTGACTTACGAAAAAAGAATATTATAGTTCATAAAATAATATTTAAATTGATTATTTTTAGTTCATTGTTTTTGCTATTTGGGTTTCATAAAAGTTTTTTAGTTGATTCTTTTTGCTATTAATTCATTTTTGAGCTAAATGACCCTGAAATTGAAAAGCACTATAAATACGCTCTGAAAAGGTTGAAAGTTGGCATGGTATCATCATTTTACCCACATAGCATGTGCTAAAAAGTTGAGAGGGTTACGTCAAAAACTGGATGTACTTCGTGTACAAAACGGACAGTCTCTTTTGAAGTATCAGGGGTTTGAACGAAAACTCATCTGTTACAAATGGATTTCATTTTCTTGAACTTATTTGAACTCCAGACTTTTTGTGTGTTCACAATGCACCATTCAAAGCCACATCATCAATTTTCAACCCTTTCTGACTTCATTTGTTATTTTTCATGCAATTATTGATTTTTTAAGATAAATGACACTAAAATTGAAAAGCACTATAAATGAACTCTGAAAAGGTTGAAAGTTGGCATGTTATCATTATTTCACCCACATAGCATGTGCTAAAAAGTTGAGAGGGTTACCGCAAAAGCTGGATACACTTCGTGTACAAAACGGACAGTCTCTTTCGAAGTATCAGGGTTTCGGACGGAAAATCATCTGTTACAAAAGGCATTTCATTTCTTCACATGTAATTGTAGTGATATTCTAGATCAAAGGCATCATCATAATAGTTGTGGAGAGAAAATCTTTACTTTTTTTTCGCTTGTGTCCTTTGCTTATTGCGTCGTAACCATGGATAATCTTCATTGTTTAACATGGTGCTTGGGTCATCCTTGACTTTGAAGGGAGGAATTTCCTGAAATTTTTCATATTCTTCAGACATGTTTGTCTTGCCCTCCAATCCCACGATGTCTCTTTTTCCTAAAAGAACTATGTGACGCTTTGGCTCATCGTATGATGTATTCGCTTCCTTATATTTTTTTTCTCGGTTTGGTAGACGTGTCCTTAACATAGAAAAACTGCGCCACATCATTGGCTTGGACGAATGGTTTGTCTGTGTACCCAAGATTGTTGAGATGCACTGTTGTTATTCCGTAATGTGGGTCTACCTGTACCCCGCCTCTTGTAAGATTGACCCATTTGCATCGAAACAAAGAGACCTTCAAATCATGTCCATAGTCAAGTTCACATATCTCCTCTATGTAACCATAATATGTGTCGACCTTCCCATTGGTCGTTGCCGCATCTGTTAGCGTACATTCATTGCCGGTTCATCTGCGTGCATTATATATAATTAAGTGTGTCGAAAACCATTACAGAACATCAGGAACACAGAAGTGACCAAATTAATAGAAGTTCATCATCACATTAAAACCAAACCATGGCACTATATAATAACAAACAATAATAAAAGTAAGAAAATCATACGAGTAAGTATATTTTTTTTAGAAAGAAGATAAGATCAAGAGGCTCACCACGCACGGGCGATCGGCGGCGGTTTCAGGACGGGGACGGGATAGGACGGACCGCCAAACCTAGACAAATCTTGACGAAAATGGAGTTTGGACAAGGAGCTTCGAGAGGAGAAATCTTAAGTGTGGCTCGGTCATTTCATCGAACACCTCATGTGCATAGGAGGTGAGCTAGAGCACCACAAAGCTCTAACACTGCTGTCCTGGAAAAACAGAGCACTCCACAGCTCTGCCAGCGGTGGGTGAGGGTTTATATAGGCAGCTCATTGGTCCCGGTTCGTGGCTGGAACCGGGAGAATAGGTCTCCCTTTGGTCCCGGTTCTGTCCACAAACCGGGACCAAAGGGGCTAGACGAACCGGGACCAATGGCCCACGTGGCCCGGCCGGCCCCCTGGGCTCACGAACCGGGACGGTTGCCACCTTTGGTCCCGGTTCGTGAGCGAACCGGGATTAATGGGATTAGGAGGTCCGAACCAATGCCCTGTTTTCTACTAGTGCATGGTAGGCCGATACCCGTGTTTTTTTAGCTTCACGTCCCAACACCCACTCTCACTCGGTTCTTTTTCGCCTCACCTCCCACCCCCCCCTTCCACTCCGTTTTTTCTTTCCATTAATAAAAAAACCAAACCCTAGTAAAAACCATAGTAAGCCGCTTTTTTTTGTAATATTTACTCCCAAAAGAGAAATCACCTTGATCTGGCTACCAAAAATAAAGAATCATCTTGATTAGGCTTCCAAAAACAAAGATATTTACTCCCATAAAAAGGAGGCACGTTGATTTGGCTGCAAAAAATGAACCACCTTGATTTGGCTATCGAAAATAAAGAATCAAGTTGATTAGGCTTTCAAAAACAAGGACGCACCTTGATTTGACTTTCAAAAAAGAATCATCTTGATTAGGCTTCCTAAAACAAGGATTTTACTCTCATAAAAGGGAGGCGCGTTGATTTTCCTGCTAAAAAAGGAATCGCCTTGATTTGGTTATAAAAAATAATGAATCTTGTTTATTTAGCTTGCAAAAACAAAGATGCGCCTTGATTTGGCTTCCAAAAAAGAGGAGGCGCATGTGACCAGGCCGGTACATGCGGAACTTCCGATGACGGTGCCGCCCCGTGTGCTCCGCAACGCCTAAAGGGAGCACGTCGCGCCTGCAAGGCCACACCGGACCCCTGCCATGGACCGAGGGAGCGAGCTCAGACTTCCGCCTTAACCATCCTACGTCTTGAGGGAGCGAGAAGCGAGAAGGGACTATTGCGGCGGCCACAATGGCATCACCATCACCTGGTATGTCTTCCTGTCACGAGCTGGCGGCTAACCTTAGCCTACTTCTATCTGTGCCCCCTGTATCCGTTGTTGAACATGGTATGGCTCTTTGAAGTTTGTACATCACGTTCTTAGACAATGCTTCAGCTTCTCATTTACTTGCCTGGACTCTTCAACGCATTATCCATATTTAGCAGTATATGAGAATATTGTTCAGTTCACACATTCAAAATCATGGACCCTGCTCCTACTACATAAAATTGATCGTGTTTTGAAATGAACTGGTGGCTGTGATCCGCGCCGGGAGCAAATTGCTTTATTAGAGCACCAGGTTAACAATGGCTGCAGAAGAAGAATTAGAGCTCTCCTTAACTGTTGGATCATTTAAACAATAGAATAATGTAAATTTAAGTCACGGTTCGTGCCTTTCCTTAGAGGTATAAGTATAACCAACATGCAAAGCGGTAAAACCATATATTCTTCTCATACATGTGTGTATTTCATTATCTTCACAACAATGTAATGCATCCATCTAAATGGCATTGGTGATCTTGGAGACCCAGTGGACACTTGGCCGACAATGGTAAAGCTCTCATAGATGAGCAAGCCCCCAGAAATTCACTCCTGCACAACCATGTCGTATCCCCAAAATTTAGTTCCTTATCTAGGCACACCTAATGATGTGACCGTCGAATATAGTTTTGATGCTCGCAATAATAACATTTAATTAAAATTGAAGCATGAAATAAGTAAAACAAACCTGGAAGGAAAAATATCTCCATTGATAAACGGCAATATTTTAGCATTACACCAAAATGTTAATAGTACTCATAAATGACAAATGTTCATATCAAATATAATCCCTCCATTCCTAAATATATGTCTTTTAAGTGATTTCAATATAAACTACAGAGTGTAGATTTACCTAGAAAGACATATGGGATTTAGCTAGATTTAGGCGTCCTCCCGCGGGGCATCCTCTCATTTTTATATAAACAGAACAGGAGCTGGCGATTAATCCTGGCGTTTATTAGTGCCATGTTCAACACACTTTGTGATATCCAACTCTCTAGAAAATGTTAGTGTAGTTACCTTGCCACCATAATTATATGACCAATCACGATCCACATGTACACAGCTAAAAAGTCAAGACCCACATGTATACACCATGTAACTTTCGCAACTTTCTTCTGGAATCCACATGGAGTGTGTTTTTAAGTTTGTGCAATGGCAGAAAAGTACAAACCTTGTAGACAGATCAAGCTTCTGGTGCCAATAACTAATGTTGTTTGATGTTGAAAATTGATAGGTACGTATGAGAAATTCAACTATCAAGGCACACGAAGAGACAAACGCGTCAAATGTACCTCTACCACCGCATGTTGACCTACATTCCAGAGGGAATCCAGGTATATGTTCGGCTATCAAGTTTGTTATACATGGCAAACATCATTCCCAGCTAATTATTGCATTCTAATATCACTAATGTTTTATAGGCCAGGGTGAGGGGATAACTGGTGACGAATACAACGCAGAAATCTTTCCCGAAGCTGACAATGTTGATGAATATTACCCAAGGAGTCCAGGTATAGGGCTAAGTATATATCGTCAACATGGTTTCACCCATTTGTCGTAAGGTTTTTATGTGATCAATCATCCTTAACAGACTTGAACCCACACACCAAATCAAAAGTATCTTTGGACGCGTTTGGTTCCCTGCATTAGGCCTAGCCTGGTCCGTGCGGGAAGGAAATGACCCGTTTGGTTGCCTGCGTTTATTGTGCGGTCCGCATGGCACGAACCTTAAAGCAGCTCTAGGGCAGGCCCAGGGGAAACCCCCGAATCGGCAGTAGCTCATGAGCCTGGCTCGGGCGATGCAAGGGAGGGCTGTTGGGAGACATAGTAGTAAATCAAAAGATTTCCTACGATAACCAAGATCTATCTATGGAGAAACCAACAACGAGTGGGGAGAGATTGCATCTTCATACCTTTGAAGATCGCTGCGGAAGCGTTACAAGAACGCGGTTGGTGGAGTCGTACTCGTAGCGATTCAGATCGCGGTGGACTCCGATCTAAGCGCCGAACAATGGCGCCTCCGCGTTCAACACACGTGCAGCCCGATGACGTCTCCAACACCTTGATCCAGCAAGGAGGAAGGAGAGGTTGAGGGAGAGCTCCGGCAGCACGACGGCGTGGTGATGGTGGAGCTACGTGGACTCCGGCAGGGCTTCGTCAAGCGCTACGGAGAACGAGGAAGAGTAAGAGTAGGGCTGCGCCGAGAGAGAGAGAAGTCGTGTCTCCAATCAGCCCCAATACCTTGCATATACATAGGAGGAGGGAGAGGGAGGGCTGCCTTGGCCCCTCCTCCAAGGAGGAGAGGTTCGGCCGAACCTAGGGAGGTGGATCTCTTCCTTTTGAATCCTTTTCAGCCTTATCTCTTATCCCTAGCCGCATGGGCCCTTCCGGAAGGTCTTGACCAGCACATTAAGGGCTGGTACACCTCCTCTAAGGGCCCACGAAGTCCTTTGGTCGTCACCCCCTCCCGGGGTCCTCCGGCACCCTCCCGGCACTCACGGTACACTACCGATGAGCCTAAAAACTTTTCGGTGACCAAAACGGGACTTTCTATATATCAATCTTTACCTCCGGACCATTTTGGAGCTCCTCGTGACGTCTGGGATCTCATCCGGGACTCCGAACAACCTTCGGTAACCACGTACAACATTTCCCTATAACCCTAGCGTCATCGAACCTTAAGTGTGTAGACCCTACGGGTTTGGGAGACACATAGACATGACCGAGACACCTCTCCGGTCAATAACCAATAGCGGGATCTGGATACCCATGTTGGCTCCCACATGCTCCACGATGATCTCATCGAATGAACCACGATGTCAGGGATTCAATCAATCCCGTATTCAATTCCATTTGTCTACCGGTATGATACTTGCCCGAGATTCGATCGTCGGTATCTCTATACCTTGTTCAATCTCGTTACCGGCAAGTCTCTTTACTTGTTCCGTAACACATCATCCCGTGGCTAACTCCTTAGTCACATTGAGCTCATTATGATGATGTCTTGCTGAGTGGGCCCAGAGATACCTCTCCGTCACACTGAGTGACAAATCCCAGTCTCGATTCGTGCCAACCCAACAGACACTTTTGGAGATACCCGTAGTGTGCCTTTATAGCCACCCAGTTACGTTGTGATGTTTGGCACACCCAAAGAATTCGTACGGTATCTGGGAGTTGCACAATCTCATGGTCTAAGAAAACGATACTTGACATTGAAAAGATTTAGCAAACGAACTACACGATCTTGTGCTATGCTTAGGATTGGATCTTGTCCATCACATCATTCTCCTAATGAAGTGATCCCGTTATCAACGACATCCAATGTCCATGGTCATGAAACCGTGACCATGTATTGATCAACAAGCTAGTCAACTAGAGGCTCACTAGGGACACGTTGTGGTCTATGTATTCACACATGCATTCTGGTTTCCGGTTAATACAATTATAGCATGAACAATAGACAATTATCATGAACAAGGAAATACAATAATAACCATTTTATTATTGCCTCTAGGGCATATTTCCAATAGTCTCCCACTTGCACTAGAGTCAATAATCTAGTTACATTGTGATGAATCGAACACCCATAGCATTCTGGTGTTGATCATGTTTTGCTCGTGAGAGAGGTTTAGTCAGGATCTGCGACATTCAGATTCGTATGCACTTTACAAATATCTATATCTCCCTCCTGAATGTAATCACGGATGGAGTTGAAGCGGCGCTTGATGTGTCTTGTCTTCTTGTGAAACCTGGGCTCCTTCGCAAGGGCAATAGCTCTAGTGTTGTCACAGAATAGAGTCATCGGGCCCGACGCACTTGGAATTACTCCTAGGTCGGTGATGAACTCCTTCATCCACACTCCTTCCTTTGCTGCTTCCGAAGCAGCTATGTACTCCGCTTCACATGTAGATGCCGCCATGACGCTTTGCTTGCTGCTGGACCAGCTGACTGCCCCTCCGTTCAAAACATACACGTATCCGGTTTGCGACTTGGAGTCGTCCGGATCTGTGTCGAAGCTAGCATCGACGTAACCCTTTACGACGATCTCTTCGACACCTCCATATATGAGAAACATGTCCTTTGATCTTTTTAGGTACTTTAGGATATTCTTGACCGCTGTCCAGTGTTCCGCTCCGGGATCACTTTGGTAGCTCCCTACCAAACTTATGGCAAGGTTCACATCAGGTCTGGTACACATCATGACATACATAATAGAGCCTATGGCTGAAGCATAGGTATTACACTCATCTCTTCTCTATCTTTTGTCGTGGTCGGGCAATGAGTCGTACTCAATCTCACACCCTGTAGCACAGGCAAGAACCCCTTCTTGGAATGATCCATATTGAACTTCTTCAATATCTTTTCAAGGTATGTGCTTTGTGAAAGACCTATGAGGCGTCTCGATCTATCTCTATAGATCTTAATACCTAATATGTAAGCAGCTTCTCCAAGGTCCTTCATTGAAAAACACTTATTCAAGTAGGCCTTTATACTTTCCAAGAGTTCTATATCATTTCCCATTTTAGTATGTCATCCACATATAATATGAGAAATGCTATAGAGCTCCCACCCACTTTCTTCTAAATACAGGGTTCTCCATAAACCTGTACAAACCCAAACGCTTTAATCACCTCATTAAAGTGAATGTTCCAACTCCGAGATGCTTGCACCAGCCCATAGATGGAGCGCTGGAGCTTGCATACTTTGTTAGCATCTTTAGGATCGACAAAACCTTCCGGCTGCATCATATACAGTTCTTCCTTCGGGAAGCCATTAAGGAATGCCGTTGTGACGTCCATTTGCCAGATCTCATAATCATAAAATGCAGCAATTGCTAACATGATTCGGACAGACTTTAGCATCCCTACGGGTGAGAAAGTCTCATCGTAGTCAACTCCTTGAACTTGTCGATAACCCTTAGTGACAAGCCGAGCCTTATAGACGGTCACATTACCATCTGCGTCAGTCTTCTTCCTAAAGATCCATTTATTTTCAATGGCCCGCTTATCATTAGGCAAGTCCACCAAAGTCCATACTTTGTTCTCGTACATGGATCTTATCTCGAATTTCATGGCCTCAAGCCATTTGTTGGAATCCGGGCCCGCCATCGCTTCTTCATAGTTGAAGGTTCACCGTTGTCCAACAACATGATCTCCAGGACAGGATTGCCGTACCACTCTGGTGCGGAATGTGTCCTAGTGGACCTTCGAGGTTCAATAGTAACTTGATCTGAAGTTTTATGATCATCATCATTAACTTCCTCTCCAGCCGGTGTAGGCTCCACAGAAACAACTTCCTGTGCTGCACTACTCCCCGGTTCGAGTGGAGGTACAATTACCTCATCAAGTTCTATTTTCCTCCCACTTACTTCTTTCGAGAGAAACTCTTTCTCGAGAAACGATCCATTCTTGGCAACAAAGACTTTGCCTTCGGATCTGAGGTAGAAGGTATACCCAATAGTCTCCTTGGGATATCCTATGAAGACGTACTTTCCGCTTTGGGTTCGAGCTTCTCTGGTTGAAGTTTCTTCACGTAAGCATCACATCCCCAAACTTTTAGAAACGACAACTTAGGTTTCTTTCCAAACCATAATTCATACGGTGTCGTCTCAATGGATTTTGACGGTGCCCTATTTAAAGTGAATGCGGCAGTCTCTAATGCATATCCCCAAAATGATAGCGGTAAGTCGGTAAGAGACATCATAGATCGTACCATATCTAATAGAGTGCGATTAAGACATTCAGACACACCATTTCGCTGAGGTGTGCCAGGCGGCGTGAGTTGTGAAACAATTCCACATTTCCTTAGGTGCGTGCCAAACTCGTGACTTAAATATTCTCCACCACGAACAGATCGTAGGCACTTTATTTTCCTGTCACGTTGATTCTCTACCTCACTCTGAAATTCCTTGAACCTTTCAAAGGTTTCAGACTTGTGTTTCATCAAGTAGACATACCCATATCTGCTCAAGTCATCAGTGAGGGTGAGAACATAACGGTAGCCACCGCGAGCCTCGACGCTCATTGGACCACATACATCGGTATGTATTATCTCCAACAAGTCAGTTGCTCGCTCCATTGTTCCGGAGAACGGAGTCTTGGTCATCTTGCCCATGAGGCATGGTTCGCACGTGTCAAATGATTCAAAATCAAGAGACTCCAAAAGTCCATCAGCATGGAGCTTCTTCATGCGTTTGACACCAATATGACCAAGGCGGCAGTGCCACATGTAAATGGGACTATCGTTATCAACCTTACACTTTTTGGTACTCACACTATGGACATGTGTAACATCACGTTCGAGATTCATCAAAAATAAACCATTGACCAGCGGGGCATGACCATAAAACATTTCTCTCATATAAATAGAACAACCATTATTCTCAGATTTAAATGAGTATCCATCTCGCATCAAACGAGATCCAGATACAATGTTCATCCTCAAAGCTGGTACTAAATAACAATTATTGAGGTTTAACATTGATCCCGAAGGTAGATGTAGAGGTAGCGTGCCGACGGCGATCACATCGACCTTGGAACCATTCCCGTCGCGCATCATCACCTCGTCCTTTGCCAGCCTCCGCTTATTCCGCAGCTCCTGCTTGGAGTTACAAATGTGAGCAACTGCACCGGTATCAAATACCCAGAAGCTACTACGAGTGCTAGTTAGGTACACATCAATAACAAGTATATCACATATACCTTTAACGCTGCCAGCCTTCTTATCCGCTAAGTACTTGGGGCAGTTTCGCTTCCCGTGACCGGCACCCTTGCAATAAAAGCACTCAGTCTCAGGCTTGGGTCCATGCTTGTTCTTCTTTCCGGCAACTTGCTTACCGGGCGCGGCAACAACTTTGCCGTCCTTCTTGAAGTTCTTCTTACCCTTGCCTTTCTTGAAACTAGTGGTCTTATTCACCATCAACACTTGATGCTCCTTTTTGATCTCGACCTCCGCTGATTTCAGCATCGAGTACAACTCAGGAATGGACTTCTCCATCCCTGCATGTTGTAGTTCATCACAAAGCTCTTGTAGCTAGGTGGAAGCGACTGGAGGATTCTGTCAATGACCGAGTCATCCGGTAGATTAACTCCCAGCTGAGTCAAGCGGTTGTGCAACCCAGACATTTTGAGTATGTGCTCACTGACAGAACTATTCTCCTCCATCTTACAGCTGAAGAACTTGTCGGAGACGTCATATCTCTCGACCCGGGCATGAGCTTGGAAAACCAGTTTCAGCTCTTGGAACATCTCATATGCTCCGTGTTGCTCAAAACGCTTTTGGAGCCCCGGTTCTAAACTGTAAAGCATGCCGCACTGAACAAGGGAGTAATCATCGCAGCGTGACTGCCAAGCGTTCGTAACGTCTTGGTCTGCTGGGAAAATGGGTGGGTCACCTAGCGGTGCATCAAGGACATACAATCTCTTGGAAGCTATGAGGATGATCCTCAAACCACGGACCCAGTCCGCATAGTTGCTTCCATCATCTTTCACCTTGGTTTTTCTCTAGGAATGCGTTGAAGTTGAGGGTGACATTAGCGTTGGCCATTGGATCTACAATATAGATTGTAACGACAATTTCAGAGTAAGTTCATGATAATTAAGTTCACATAATCAAATTATTTAATGAACTCCCACTTAGATAGACATCTCTCTAGTCATCCAAGTGACACATGATCCATGTCAACTAGCCCGTGTCCGATCATCACGTGAGACGGACTAGTCATCCATGGTGAACATCTCCATGTTGATCGTATCTTCTATACGACTCATGTTCGACCTTTCGGTCTTCCGTGTTTCGAGGCCATGTCTGTACATGCTAGGCTCGTCAAGTCAACCTAAGTGTATCGCATGTGTAAATCTGGCTTACACCCGTTGTATGTGACTGTTAGAACCTATCGCACCCGATCATCATGTGGTGCTTCGGAACAACGATCCTTAGCAACGGTGCACAGTTAGGGTGAACACTTTTCTTGAAGTTTTATTGAGAGATCATCTTATTCACTACCGTCGTTCTAAGCAAATAAGATGTAAACATGATAAACATCACATGCAATCAATATAGTGACATGATATGGCCAACATCATCTTGCTCCTTTGATCTCCATCTTCGGGGCACCATGATCATCACTATCATCGGCACGACACCATGATCTCCATCATCATGATCTCCATCATCGTGTCTTCATGAAGTTGTCTCGCCAACTATTACTTCTACTACTTTGGCTAACGTTTATCAATAAAGTAAAGTAATTACATGGCGATCTTGATTGACACGTAGGTCATACAATAAAATAAGACAACTCCTATGGTTCCTGCCGGTTGTCATACTCATCGACATGCAAGTCGTGAATCCTATTACAAGAACATGATCAATCTCATACATCACAATGCATCACATCACATCCTTTGGCCATATCACATCACAAGGCATATGCTGCAAAAACAAGTTAGACGTCCTCTAATTTGTAGTTGCAAGTTTTTACGTGGATGCTATAGGTTTCTAGCAAGAACGTTTCTTACCTACGCCAAAACCACAACGTGATATGTCAATTGCTATTTACCCTTCATAAGGACCCTTTTCATCGAATCCAATCCGACTAAGGTGGGAGAGACAGACACCCGCTAGCCACCTTATGCAACAAGTGAATGTGAGGCGGTGGAACCAGTCTCACGTAAGCGTACGTGTGAAGTCGGTCTGGGCCGCTTCATCCCACAATACTGCCGAATCAAGATAAGACTAGTAGTGGTAAGCAAATTAACAAGATCGACGCCCACAACTGCTTTGTGTTCTACTCATGCATGGATTCTACGCATAGACCTAGCTCATGATGCCACTATCGGGAGAAGTAGTAGTAAATCAAAAAAAATCCTACGATCACCAAGATCTACCTATGGAGAAACCAGCAACGAGTGGGGAGATATTGCATCTTCATACCTTTGAAGATCGCTAAGCGGAAGCGTTACAAGAACGCGGTTGGTGGAGTCATACTCGTAGCGATTCACATCGCGGTGGACTCCGATCTAAGCGCCGAACAATGGCACCTCCGCGTTCAACACACGTGCAGCCCAATGACATCTCCAACGCCTTGACCCAGCAAGGAGGAAGGAGAGGTTAAGGGAGAGCTCCGGCAGCACGACGGCATGGTGACGGTGGAGCTACGTGGACTCCGACAGGGATTCGCCAAGCGCTACGGAGAACGAGGAAGAGGAAGGGTAGGGTTGCGCCGAGAGATAGAAGTCGTGTCTCGAATCAGCCCCAATACCTTGGATATGTTGGGAGACGTAGTAGTAAATCAAAATTTTCCTACGTGTCACCAAGATCTATCTATGGAGAAACCAGCAAACGAGCGGGGAGAGATTGGATCTTCATACCTTTGAAGATCGCTAAGCGGAAGCGTTGCTAGAACGCAGTTGATGGAGTCATACTCGCAGCGATTCTGATCGCGGTAGATCCGATCAAGTGCCGAACGGACGGCACCTCCGCGTTCAACACACGTGCAGCCCGGTGACGTCTCCTACGCCTTGATCCAGCAAGGAGGGAGGAGAGGTTGAGGGAGACCTCCGGCAGCACGACGGCATGGTGGCGGTGGAGCTGCGTGGTACTCCGATAGAGCTTCGCTAAGCACTACGGAGAAACGAGGAGAGGGAGGAGTAGGGCTGCACCTGGGAGGAGATGAACTCGTGTGTTGTGCAGCCCCAAATACCTCCACTCTATATAGGAGGAGGGGAGGAGAGGTGCTGCGCCCTAGGGTTCCACCCTAGGGGCTGGCGGCAGCCACCAGATGGCATCTGGCCGGCGGCCAGGTCAGGGAAAGGTGGAGGCGCCCTAGGGTGGGCCTTAAGGCCCATCTAAGCCTAGGGTTTGCCCCCTCCACCCTTGCTGCGCCTTGGGCTGGGGTGGGAGGCGCACCAGCCCACCTAGGGGCTGGTTCCCTCCCACTCTTAGCCCATGGAACCTTCCGGGGCAGGTGGGCCCACTTGGTGGACCCCCGGAACCCTTCCGGTGGTCCTGGTACACTACCGTAGACACCCGGAACACTTCCGGTAACCAAAACCTCACTTCCTATATATCAATCTTCATCTCCGAACCATTCCGAGACTCCTCGTGACGTCCGGGATCTCATCCGGGACTCTGAACAACCTTCGGTAACCACATACACTATTTCCCTATAACCCTAGCGTCATCGAACCTTAAGTGTGTAGACCCTACGGGTTCGGGAGACACGTAGACATGACCGAGACACCTCTCCGGTCAATAACCAACAGCGAGATCTGGATACCCATGTTGGCTCCCACGTACTCCACGATGATCTCATCGGATGAACCACGATGTCAAGGATTCAATCAATCCCGTATACAATTCCCTTTGTCTATCGGTATGGTACTTGCCCGAGATTCGATCGTCGGTATCACCATACCTTGTTCAATCTCGTTACCGGCAAGTGTCTTTACTCGTTACGTAATACATCATCCCGTGACTAACTCCTTAGTCACATTGAGCTCATAATGATGATGTCTTACCGAGTGGGCCCAGAGATACCTCTCCGTCACACGGAGTGACAAATCCCAGTCTCGATTCGTGTCAACCCAACATATACTTTCGGAGATACCCGTAGCGTACCTTTATAGCCACCCAGTTACGTTGTGACGTTTGGCACACCCAATGCATTCCTACAATATCCGAGAGTTACACAATCTCATGGTCTAAGGAAACGACACTTGACATTGAAAAGCTTTAGCAAACGAACTACACGATCTTGTGCTATGCTTAGGATTGGGTCTTGTCCATCACATCATTCTCCTAATGATGTGATCCCGTTATCAACGACATCCAATGTCCATGGTCATGAAACCGTGACCATCTATTGATCAACGAGCTAGCCAACTAGAGGCTCACTAGGGACACGTTGTGGTCTATGTATTCACACATGTATTACGGTTTCCGGTTAACACAATTATAGCATGAATAACAGACAATTATCATGAACTAGGAAATACAATAATAACTATTTTATTATTGCCTCTAGGGCATATTTCCAACAGTCTCCCACTTGCACTAGAGTCAATAATCTAGTTACACTGTGATGAATCGAACACCCATAGCATTCTGGTGTTGATCATGTTTTGCTCGTGAGAGAGGTTTAGTCAACGGATCTGCGACATTCAGATCCGTATGCACTTTACAAATATCTATGTCTCCCTCCTGAATGTAATCACGGATGGAGTTGAAACGGCGCTTGATGTGTCTTGTCTTCTTGTGAAACTTGGGCTCCTTCGCAAGGGCAATAGCTCCAGTGTTGTCACAGAGTAGAGTCATCGGGCCCGATGCATTCGGAATCACTCCTAGGTCGGTGATGAACTCCTTCATCCAGACTCCCTCCTTTGCTGCTTCTGAAGCAGCTATGTACTCCAGTTCACATGTAGATGCTGCCACGACGCTTTGCTTGCTGCTGCTCCAGCTCACTGCCCCTCCATTCAAAATATACACGTATCCGGTTTGCGACTTGGAGTCGTCCGGATCTGTGTCGAAGCTAGCATCGACGTAACCCTTTACGACGAGCTCTTCGGCACCTCCATAAACGAGAAACATGTCCTTTGTGCTTTTCAGGTACTTCAGGATATTCTTGACCGTTGTCCAGTGTTCCGCTCCGGGATCACTTTGGTACCTCCCTACCAAACTTATGGCAAGGTTCACATTAGGCCTAGTACATAGCATGGCATACATGATAGAGCCTATGGCTGAAGCATAGGGGATGACACTCATCTCTTCTTTATCCTTTGCCGTGGTCGGGCATTGAGTCATACTCAATCTCACACCTTGCAACACAGGCAAGAACCCCTTCTTGGACTGATGCATATTGAACTTCTTCAATATCTTTTCAAGGTATGTGCTTTGTGAAAGACCAATGAGGAGTTTCGATCTATCTCTATAGATCTTAATACCTAATATGTAAGC
This sequence comes from Hordeum marinum, assembly GCA_022496015.1. Classification (NCBI taxonomy): domain Eukaryota; kingdom Viridiplantae; phylum Streptophyta; class Magnoliopsida; order Poales; family Poaceae; genus Hordeum; species Hordeum marinum. The sequence continues at coordinate 498,390,883 of CM039673.1, forward strand.
AGCTTCTCCAAGGTCCTTCATTGAAAAACACTTATTCAAGTAGGCGTTTATACTTTCCAAGAGTTCTATATTATTCCCATTATCAACATGTCATCCACATACAGTATAAGTAATGCTATAGAGCTCCCACTCACTTTCTTGTAAATACAGGGTTCTCCATAAACCTATACAAACCCAAACGCTTTAATCACCTCATTAAAGCGAATGTTCCAACTCCGAGATGCTTGCACCAACCCATAGATGGAGCGCTGGAGCTTGCATACCTTGTTAGCATCTTTAGGACCGACAAAACCTTCCTGCTGCATCATATACAGTTCTTCCTTGAGGAAGCCATTAAGGAATGCCGTTTTGACGTCCATTTGCCAGATCTCATAATCATAAAATGCGGCAACTGCTAACATGATTCGAACTGACTTTAGCATCGCTACGGGTGAGAAAGTCTCATCGTAGTCAACTCCTTGAACTTGTCGATAACCTTTAGCGACAAGCCGAGCTTTATAGGCGGTCACATTACCGTCTGCGTCAGTCTTCTTCTTAAAGATCCATTTGTTTTCAATGGCTCGCTTATCATCAGGCAAGTCCACCAAAGTCCATACTTTGTTCTCATACATGGATCCTATCTCGAATTTCATGGCCTCAAGCCATTTGTTGGAATCCGGGCCCGCCATTGCTTATTCATAGTTCGAAGGTTCACCGTTGTCCAACAACATGATCTCTAGGACAGGATTGCCGTACCACTCTGGTGCGGAACGTGTCCTAGTGGACCTTCGAATAGCAACTTGATCTGAAGCTTCATGATCATCATCATTAACTTCCTCTCTAGTCGGTGTAAGCTCCACAGAAACAACTTCCTGTGCTGCGCTACTCTCCGGGTCGAGTGGAGGTACAATTACCTCATCAAGTTCTATTTTCCTTCCACTTACTTCTTTCGAGAGAAACTCTTTCTCGAGAAAGGATCCATTCTTGGCGACAAAGACTTTGCCCTCGGATCGTAGGTAGAAGGTATACCCAATAGTCTCTTTGGGATATCCTATTAAGACGCACTTTTCCGCTTTGGGTTCAAGCTTCTCAGGTTGAAGTTTCTTCACATAAGCATCGCATCCCCAAACTTTTAGAAACGACAGCTTAGGTTTCTTTCCAAACCATAATTCATACGGTGTCGTCTCAACGGATTTAGACGGTGCCCTATTTAAAGTGAATGCGGCAGTCTCTAATGCATATCCCCAAAATGATAGCGGTAAGTCGGTAAGAGACATCATAGATCGCACCATATCTAATAGAGTGCGATTACGACGTTCAGACACACCATTTCGCTGAGGTGTGCCGGGCGGCGTGAGTTGTGAAACAATTCCACATTTCCTAAGGTGTGTGCCAAACTCGTGACTTAAATATTCTCCGTCACGATCAGATCGTAGGCATTTTATTTTCCTGTCACGTTGATTCTCTACCTCACTCTGAAATTCCTTGAACCTTTCAAAGGTTTCAGACTTGTGTTTCATTAAGCAGACATACCCATATCTGCTCAAGTCATCAGTGAGGGTGAGAACATAACGGTAGCCACCGCGAGCCTCGACACTCATTGGACCGCATACATCAGTATGTATTATCTCCAACAAGTCAGTTGCTCGCTCCATTGTTCCGGAGAATGGAGTCTTGGTCATCTTGCCCATGAGGCATGGTTCGCATGTGTCAAATGATTCGAAATCAAGTGAGTCCAAAAGTCCATCAGCATGGAGCTTCTTCATGCGTTTGACACCAATATGGCCAAGACGGCAGTGCCACATGTAAGTGGGACTATCGTTATCAACTTTACACTTTTTGGTACTCACACTATGGATATGTGTAACATCACATTCGAGATTCATCAAAAATAAACCATTGACCAGCGGGGCATGAGCATAAAACATTTCTCTCATATAAATAGACCAACCATTATTCTCGGATTTAAATGAGTAGCCATCTCGCAACAAGCGAGATTCAGATACAATGTTCATGCTCAAAGCTGGTACTAAATAACAATTATTAATGTTTAAAACTAATCCCGAAGGTAGATGTAGAGGTAGCGTGCCGACGGCGATCACATCGACCTTGGAACCATTCCCGACGCGCATCGTCACCTCGTCCTTGGCCAGCCTCCGCTTATTCCACAGCTCCTGCTTGGAGTTACAAATGTGAGCTACTGCACCGGTATCAAATACCCAGGAGCTACTATGAGCGCTGGTCAAGTACACATCAATAACAAGTATATGACATATACCTTTAATGTTGCCGTCCTTCTTATCCGCTAAATACTTGGGGCAGTTCCGCTTCCAGTGACCGGTACCCTTACAATAGAAACACTCAGTCTCAGGCTTGGGTCCATTCTTGTTCTTCTTCTTCCCGGCAACTTGCTTACCGGGCGCGGCAACAGCTTTGCCGTCCTTCTTGAAGTTCTTCTTACCCTTGCCTTTCTTGAAACTAGTGGTCTTGTTTACCATCAACACTTGATGCTCCTTTTTGATCTCGACCTCCGCTGATTTCAGCATCGAGTACAACTCGGGAATGGACTTCTCCATACCCTGCATGTTGTAGTTCATCACAAAGCTCTTGTAGCTAGGTGGAAGCGACTGGAGGATTTTGTCAATGACTGAGTCATCCGGGAGATTAACTCCCAGCTGAGTCAAGCGGTTGTGAAGCCCAGACATCTTGAGGATGTGCTCACTAACAGAACTGTTCTCCTCCATCTTACAGCTGAAGAACTTGTCGGAGATGTCATATCTCTCGACTCGGGCATGAGCTTGGAAAACCAGTTTCAGCTCTTGGAACATCTCATATGCTCCGTGTTGCTCAAAACGCTTTTGGAGCCCCGATTCTAAACTGTAAAGCATGCCGCACTGAACAAGGGAGTAATCATCGCAGCGCGACTGCCAAGCGTTCATAACGTCTTGGTCCGCTAGGAGAATGGGTGGGTCACCTAGCGGTGCATCAAGGACATACAATCTCTTGGAAGCTATGAGGATGATCCTCAAGCCACGGACCCAGTCCGCATAGTTGCTTCCATCATCTTTCAGCTTGGTTTCTCTAGGAACGCGTTGAAATTGAGGTTGACATTTGCGTTGAATATTCGATCTACAATATAGATATTAAAGGCAATTTTTAGACTAAGTTCATGATAATCGAGTTCACATAATCAAATTATTCAATGAACTCCCACTCAGATAGACATCTCTCTAGTCATCTAAGTGACCCGATCATCACGTGGTGCTTCGGAACAACGATCCTTAGCAACGGTGCACAGTTAGGGTGAACACTTCTCTTGAAATTTTATTGATAAATCATCTTATTTACTACCGTCGTTCTAAGCAAATAAGATGTAAACATGATAAACATCACATGCAATCAATATAGTGACATGATATGGCCAATATCATCTTGCTCCTATGATCTCCATCTTCGGGGCACGATGATCATCATTGTCACCGGCACAACACCATGATCTCCATCATCATGATCTCCATCATTGTGTCTTCATGAAGTTGTCTCGCCAACTATTACTTCTACTACTATGGCTAACGCTTAGCAATAAAGTAAAGTAATTACATGGCGTTTATGATTGACACGCAGGTCATACAATAATATAAGACAACTCCTATGGCTCCTGCCGGTTGTCATAGTCATCGACATGCTAGTCGTGAACCCTATTAGAACAACATGATCAATCTCATACATCACAATGCATCACATCACATCCTTCTCGCCATATCACATCACAAGGCATATGCTGCAAAAACAAGTTAGTCGTCCTCTAATTTGTAGTTGCAAGTTTTTACGTGGTTGTTATAGGTTTCTAGCAAGAACGTTTCTTACCTACGCCAAAACCACAACGTGATATGCCAATTGCTATTTACCCTTCATAAGGACCCTTTTCATCGAATCCAATCCGACTAAGGTGGGAGAGACAGACACCCGCTAGCCACCTTATGCAACTAGTGCATGTCAGGCGGTGGAACCGGTCTCACGTAAGCGTACGTGTAAGGTTGGTCCGGGCCGCTTCATCCCACAATACCGTCGAATCAAGATAAGACTAGTAACGACAAGCATATTAACAAGATCGACGCCCACAACTGCTTTGTGTTCTACTCGTGCATAGATTCTACGCATAGACCTAGCTCATGATGCCACTGTTGGGAGACGTAGTAGTAAATCAAAATTTTCCTACGTGTCACCAAGATCTATCTATGGAGAAACCAGCAAACGAGCGGGGAGAGATTGGATCTTCATACCTTTGAAGATCGCTAAGCGGAAGCGTTGCTAGAACGCGGTTGATGGAGTCATACTCGTAGCGATTCTGATCGTGGTAGATCCGATCAAGTGCCGAACGGACGGCACCTCCGCGTTCAACACACGTGCAGCCTGGTGACGTCTCCTACGCCTTGATCCAGCAAGGAGGGAGGAGAGGTTGAGGGAGACCTCCGGCAGCACGACGGCGTGGTGGCGGTGGAGCTGCGTGGTACTCCGATAGAGCTTCGCTAAGCACTACGGAGAAACGAGGAGAGGGAGGAGTAGGGCTGCACCTGGGAGGAGATGAACTCGTGTGTTGTGCAGCCCCAAATACCTCCACTATATATAGGAGGAGGGGAGGAGAGGTGCTGCGCCCTAGGGTTCCACCCTAGGGGCTGGCGGCAGCCACCAGATGGCATCTGGCCGGCGGCCAGGTCAGGGAAAGGTGGAGGCACCCTAGGGTGGGCCTTAAGGCCCATCTAAGCCTAGGGTTTGCCCCCTCCACCCTTGCTGCGCCTTGGGCTGGGGTGGGAGGCGCACCAGCCCACCTAGGGGCTGGTTCCCTCCCACTCTTAGCCCATGGAACCTTCCGGGGCAGGTGGGCCCACTTGGTGGACCCCCGGAACCCTTCCGGTGGTCCTGGTACACTACCGTAGACACCCGGAACACTTCCGGTAACCAAAACCTCACTTCCTATATATCAATCTTCGTCTCCGGACCATTCCGAGACTCCTCGTGACGTCCGGGATCTCATCCGGGACTCCGAACAACCTTCGGTAACCACATACACTATTTCCCTATAACCCTAGCGTCATCGAACCTTAAGTGTGTAGACCCTACGGGTTCGGGAGACACGTAGACATGACCGAGACACCTCTCCGGTCAATAACCAACAGCGGGATCTGGATACCCATGTTGGCTCCCACGTACTCCACGATGATCTCATCGGATGAACCACGATGTCAAGGATTCAATCAATCCCGTATACAATTCCCTTTGTCTATCGGTATGGTACTTGCCCGAGATTCGATCGTCGGTATCACCATACCTTGTTCAATCTCGTTACCGGCAAGTCTCTTTACTCGTTCCGTAATACATCATCCCATGACTAACTCCTTAGTCACATTGAGCTCATAATGATGATGTCTTACCGAGTGGGCCCAGAGATACCTCTCCGTCACACGGAGTGACAAATCCCAGTCTCGATTCGTGTCAACCCAACAGATACTTTCGGAGATACCCGTAGCGTACCTTTATAGCCACCCAGTTACGTTGTGACGTTTGGCACACCCAAAGCATTCCTACGGTATCCGGGAGTTACACAATCTCATGGTCTAAGGAAACGACACTTGACATTGAAAAGCTTTAGCAAACGAACTACACGATCTTGTGCTATGCTTAGGATTGGGTCTTGTCCATCACATCATTCTCCTAATGATTTGATCCCATTATCAACGACATCCAATGTCCATGGTCATGAAACCGTGACCATCTATTGATCAATGAGCTAGCCAACTAGAGGCTCACTAGGGACACGTTGTGGTCTATGTATTCACACATGTATTACGGTTTCCGGTTAACACAATTATAGCATGAATAACAAACAATTATGACGAACTAGGAAATACAATAATAACTATTTTATTATTGCCTCTAGGGCATAATTCCAACAGGATATATATAGGAGTAGGGAGAGGGAGGGCTGCCTTGGCCCCTCCTCCAAGGAGGAGAGGTTCGGCCGAACCTAGGGAGGAGTCCACCTCCCACAAGGCAGGTGGATCTCTTCCTTTTTGAATCATTTTCAGCCTTATCTCTTATCCCTAGCCGCATGGGCCCTTCCGGAAGATCTTGGCCAGCCCATTAAGGGCTGGTACACCTCCTCTAAGGGACCACGAAGTCCTTTGGTCGTCACCCCCTCCCGGTGGTCCTCCGGCACCCTCCCGTCACTCCCGGTACACTACCTATGAGCCCGAAAACTTTCCGGTGACCAAAACTGGACTTCCTATATATCAATATTTACCTCCGGACCATTCCGGAGGTCCTCGTGACGTCCGGGATCTCATCCGGGACTCCAAACAACCTTCGGTAACCACGTACAACATTTCCCTATAACCCTAGCGTCATCGAACCTTAAGTGTGTAGACCCTACGGGTTCGGGAGACACATAGACATGACCGAGACACCTCTCCGGTCAATAACCAACAGCGGGATCTGGATACCCATGTTGGCTCCCACATGCTCCATGATGATCTCATCGAATGAACCACGATGTCAGGGATTCAATCAATCCCGTATTCAATTCCCTTTGTCTACCGGTATGATACTTGCCCGAGATTCGATCGTCGGTATCTCTATACCTTGTTCAATCTCGTTACCGGCAAGTCTCTTTACTTGTTCCGTAACACATCATCCCGTGGCTAACTCCTTAGTCACATTGAGCTCATTATGATGATGTCTTGCTGAGTGGGCCCAGAGATACCTCTCCGTCACACTGAGTGACAAATCCCAGTCTCGATTCGTGCCAACCCAACAGACACTTTTGGAGATACCCGTAGTGTGCCTTTATAGCCACCCAGTTACGTTGTGATGTTTGGCACACCCAAAGAATTCGTACGGTATCTGGGAGTTGCACAATCTCATGGTCTAAGAAAACGATACTTGACATTGAAAAGCTTTAGCAAACGAACTACACGATCTTGTGCTATGCTTAGGATTGGATCTTGTCCATCACATCATTCTCCTAATGAAGTGATCCCGTTATCAACGACATCCAATGTCCATGGTCATGAAACCGTGACCATCTATTGATCAACGAGCTAGTCAACTAGAGGCTCACTAGGGACATGTTGTGGTCTATGTATTCACACATGCATTCTTGTTTCTAGTTAATACAATTATAGCATGAACAATAGACAATTATCATGAACAAGGAAATACAATAATAACCATTTTATTATTGCCTCTAGGGCATATTTCCAACAAGGGCGACGTGCTTCTCTCCTCGTGCGACGAGGGAGATGGCGCAAGCTCGCCCGCGTCGCTGAAAAATTGGCGGGAGGATTTCGGATCACCTCCCGCCGAGTCCGCCCCTATTTAGCCCCCTCCATTACTGCCACAAATCCCGCCACCATTGTCCCCCCTTTCGAGATTTCCCACCGACGTGCATCGGCACCGATGAGCAGGTAAGTGACGCATCTTCATCTGCCAGTGGTCCACGGCATTGGCGTTCCTTCACCGGTCGGCGATGATCTTCTATGACCGTTCCCCCCTCGTCCTCAAGCTGCATCCATGGTCTTTGTGATTTCAATCCCCCTTTCTCTCTGTTCCTTCTATCTAGATCTAAGCTGTAGCTAGAGTTTGATGTAGATGCATGGTTGATTAGTGCTCTTATCTGTGAGCTCATATGGTTGATTGCTATGCCGCGGTTGCAATTTGTGGTAGGGTTAGATGTTCAAGCATGTGGTAGGCTAGATTAGTAGTAGAGTTTGAAGTTCAACCTTCTGCTTGTGTTGATTCGTGCTTATATCTGTGATTTATAGCAATTGGTGGTCCATTTGTAGCATGTTGTATGTTGTAGATGTATGTTCCTTCTCATAGATTGTCTGGTATGCTTAGTATGATAGTGATGAAGCATGTGCTTGGTATAATAGTGATGAACCATGTACATGTACGCTCCTGTTTTCATGGATTGTCATGTATGTTGTGTGCTATGCTTACTGTCAATGCGTGATACGATTGTAGGACATGACCACACAGACGCAAGATCTTAGTCAGGCCCTTGTTCTATTGGACAGTCAGTTTCCTCCATCGTTTGTCTAGGACTCGCAGCCTATGTCCGAGATGGCACCTGATTCAGAGGTGTTCGCGTCTGATTCTGTCTATGTGCCAGTAGTGCTAGTTTAGTAAACTCCTATTGCTGCTGCTGCTGCAACAGCAAAGGCAAAGAAGGATGGTAGGTCGAACAACATGAAGTGGCAGCCGTTCATGTCCACGTTCATGCTCAACAAGATGTGTGAGATCATCTATAGTAGAGTTAGGACTGACAAGGGCTTCAAGGAGGTGTACTTGAACATTGTTGCAAAGCAGGTGTTCGAGTTTTGTGGGCAGGAGGTGTCCGCCACCCGGGTGTACAACCACCTGAGGAAGTGGAGAGGTCGATGGATCCATGTGTACAAGCTGAGAGACCTTAGCGGCGCCTCATGGGATGAGAACACTTGCTCCATAGTTCTGGAGGCAGAGCACTACGCGGGCCATGTCTCGGTTAGCTCACAACCCTCTTCCTTTTCATACTGTCCACCATTGCCTACTCCTAATCGCAACTAACAACACTTGTGTTTCATTCTTAGGACCACCCAAGGGATGCTGAGTTCCTCAACACACCCATACAGAACTACAACTAGATGCAACGCATCTTCTCCTTCGGGCTGGCAACTAGGAAGCATGCCATAGGCTCGGGGGAGCTTCTTGGTTCTCCCATGCCATACTTCCTTGCGACCCCGGACGTTGAGGTAGTTGATGGCCCTGACAAGCCCTTCGACAAGCCCTTTGACCCCGTCCGTAGCAGGAAGAGGAAGAGAGGAGGCCTGATGGAGGAGAAGATCAATGTCTTTTGCAACATGACTGGGGCGGTGAAGGAGGTGGCAACAACCATTAGGGAGTGCAATCCCCTCGACGTCCATCCTGACCAGTATGGTGCTATCATGACCCAGGGTGGCTTCAGCGATGAGGCTCTCATGGCAGCTCCCAGCCACCTGCTTGACAACAAGGCCCAGGCTGTTGGGTTCGTTGCCATGGCAGACGCTCACAGGGTGATGTGGCTTAGGTGTTGGCTGGGCAAGCACTACTACTAGAGTAGTGTTGCGTGTGAGCGTGCATGATCCCCGACGGTGATGGCGATGGCGGTGGCGACGACGACAATGATGATGATGACGTACATTTTGTGTAGATAGGACTGGAAAACTATTTGATGGTCTGTATATGTTGGTGAGGTGGTATATATTAACCCCTCATGATGATGGTGAACTTGCGGTGGTAGGACGACACCCTCTTTTGGATGTGGTGGTAGGATAACACCATGGTAGTGTTAGGTAGAACTTGTTATGCCGTATGATCATGCATGCTTTACTTCTTCTCTTCTACTTGTGTGCTCCATTGATTTGCTTCTTAAACTCTTGCTCTTGTGCATTGCTAGGGCAAGTGGGATGCCGTGTTCATCGGTAATGCTCCAGGGGTTGAAAAAGCCAGTCTACAAGTGGCATCCCATAGCAACAACAGTCATAGAGGGTTCAAGACTAGGCAGGCAACATAGCAAGCTTACTCCAACTGGGTGCGAAAGCACGGAGGCAGAAGTGTTGACAGTGGCAAGGTTGGAGGTGTCAAAGTGGAAGGTGCTATGGCGGATCGTCAGTTTGGGCTAAAGCTGAAGAACTTCATCATCTTCGCTCAGTTCATCGCCATTGTTGTGTTGTGGCGTTGGTGTACTAGGTGTGCTCATTGTGGGTAAGCTCACCAAGTAGGGTACAAGGTAAGCACACCATGTACGTCATATGCAACCAAACACCATGTTCATGTGCCGCTTGGGCCAATGCAGGCAACCAAAAAAAGTGCATTTGCATATTACCTAATGCAGGGACCCTAGATGCAGGCAACCAAACAACTTGCAGATGACGCATTTGGGGTTGTTTTTGCTCAACCAGGCTGGGTTGAGATGTGTATGCAATGCCGCTACTATTCACTAATGGAACCAAACATGCCCTTTAGGAATGCATAGGGACCCTATCAAGGGATGATACTTGAACTGACCGAACAAGCAAGTCTTCCACAACGCAAACTTGGTGATATCACAAATGTTCATCAGCCTTCATGTTCGAGTTCACGTACGTATATGGATGTGCACACACAACAAATCAAAAGTATCATTCGTTGTGTACATTGACTTAATTTGGTTAGCATGAAACAACCTCGTTCTCATCAAGATTTGTTGTTTAGACATGATGCATACATCCCATCAAGCTCCATCACACGTAAAGATGCTTCTTGCCAGCTTCGACTACTCTCACAACTGGTTACTCCACATGTTGGGGATATAACCCCGTGGTAAGACCCGCCCAGGAGGGGCCGGGTCATACCTAGGCGGCTCGTTAGTATATGGGCTAGAAGAGGAAGATTGGGCTGCACGACAGCTCACCGGATGGGCTGTGACGGAGGCCTAGAGTGAGGAAGAAGATGCAAGACCCAGGCGCGTAATTTGCCCGAAGACAAGCCTACCAGAGTCGGCTAGGTGGTTTAGAGACATAATCAGATACGTCGTAAGAGTCGGTATGAGACTTGTGTAGCCCGTGGTCTTGACCTCCTATATAAAGGCGAGACTCGGGACGACTTAGACAGGATCCAACAGGTCGAGAGCTAGGTCAAGCGAGTACGCTCCCTTGTAATCTATACTCCAATCAACACACACAAAGCATGACGTAGGCTTTTACCTCATCTCGAGGGGCCGAACCTGGGTAAATCACTGTCTTTCGTCCCATCCAACCCGACCCTTTGAGTCCACCGCCTTAGCGATGGCCTCGAATCCAAGTCTTTGGACATCTGCCATGACAAAACCACGACAGTTGGTGCCCACCATGGGGCTAGCGCGCGGTGGTGTTGAGTTCTCAATGGGCTTTCTCTCAAGGATCGAAGGATACGCCGTCGGCTTGATGACCAAGAGTCGCCTTGACAAGCTCTACATCGACGACTCAGGATGGGGGCTTGGAGCCGGCTAAGTCGAGTACGGTTATTGGGTTCCCATTGGCAAGATGCACGTGTTCATCGGCAAGTTGTATGGATCTACACCCGAGCCGGACATCTACACCAACATCGTCGAGTCGGCCCGGCGCACGACACCCGCCCGTGTTTAACCCGGGCGGAAGAGCGTCTTTGTTGGCTTCACACAGGCAGCGATGACTCCTTGTCCCGGAAACCTTGGATTTTTCAGATAAAGGATCCTCCAGTGAGGATTGGGGTTCGATCTATCAACTTCATGACAACGGGTTAAGGGGCTATACCAATGGCTACAATATTCTAGAGCCTTATGACTCGTCGAGCCAAGCATCATATTCATGGCGGGCCCGGCGCCAGCTTCCAATGGTGCGACATCAGGAGCGGCGACTGGAGCGGCTCCCCGGATGCGGAGCCTCCTAAGGCACCGACACAGGTTCTACTAGAGCTCATGGAGGAGTTGGCGGCTCTTATGGCTATGGAGGTGACGGCTGAGAATCAAGAAGAGCGTAACGCTGAGGTCAAACGAATCAAGGGACAGATGGCTCAGGCCCAGGAGGATATCAACGCATTGCAAGCCCAGATGAATGTTGAGTCAGAGCGTTTGAGGGTGGAGGCTTTCCGTTTTGATCTGGATCAGCGGGCGTCAGAGGCGGTTCAGCGTAGAAGGACTCAAGTCGGTTTACCGATTCAAACTCGAAATCTTTTCAATACTCCGGGGCCGGGCCAAGTACGCCGCCAGTGGTGACCCGGGCGGCAGAGGTGTCGTGGCAGTTAGACCCGTCGCGGAGGAGCAGACCTTTGTCACGACACGTTGTGGCGCCGCCTGGCCATTACTCGAATCCGGTGGAAAATATGATAGCGGCTGCTGCTAAGCTTGATGATCTCCCTTTGGCCAAAGGAACGCCATTTGCTGAAGGGGCAAGGAACGCGATTAGCCTGTTGCAGATAGCAGTGGCTCAGCAAGAAAGGTATACGCACAGCCGGAGCTAGGTACACTCCACGTCGGTTCATAGCCATAGCTACAGCCGGCGGATTCAGTCGCCCGCGGTCTCCAGCAGTGAGCAGAGGCGAAACCTTCCCAATAACAACCCTCCTGAGATGGATATTCAGGGGGCTATGGATAGGGGCCAGGCTCAGCGAGGGTCGACACCGGTGAGTGATTACCCGGAGGTCCTTGAGTCGGCGCTAGCAACACCCGTCGGCGTGTCAGCCAGGGGATTTGGTGTGCAGTGTCTTGTAGCAGATTTGAGGAGTGCGCACCTACCCAAGGAATTTAACGGGCCACGGAAGGTGCCCAATTACATGGCGGATCTGCCCCCAGAGGCTTGGATTGAAAGCTATGAGCTTGCTATGGAGATCTTAGAGGTCGGCGAAGCAGTCTGTGCGAAATACTTCGTCATGATGTTGGAAGGACCGGCCCGTACTTGGTTAAAAGGGTTACCACCGAATACTATCACGTCGTGGGCCGAGTTGAAAGCACGGTTCATCAAGAACTTCAAAGGAAGATGCAAGCAGATGATGACGATTGTGGATCTGGACCTTTGTGCGCAGCCGGAAGGTGAGTCGGCCCATCATTGGGTGCGGCGGGTCTCGACGGTGATCCACTCGTCTGAGAATATTTCGGCGTCTCAGGCGGTTCTGATCTTGGAAAGGAACTGTTGTTTTGTGCCCCTGAAGTAGAGGCTTGGGTGGTTGAAGCATTCTTGTCAAGATATGGGTGAGCTCATGACGGCTCTCACCAAGTATGCGGATTCAGATACCACCAAGGACCCAGACTCCGACGACGAGAAGTTAGGACAGGGTAAGAAGGGTGGCAATGGTAAGAACCAGCAGGGAGGTGCTGGGAATGGCACCCAAGGCAAGCGGAAGAACCCGGATGGCGGGTCAGAATTTGTGGCGAACACCAACGCACAACCATCTAGGGACAATCGCCCTAGAGGCAACATGAACTTCAGGCCGCTGTTCGACAGGAATAGGGCGCCTGTATCCCCCACGCCCTACACCTTAGAAGAGGCACTGAACAGACCTTGCCCGATGCACAGCTAGCCGGACAAGGAGGCCACCCACACTTGGAAGGATTAAAGTGTTATGCGCGCGTTTCGGGAGCAAAGCCTTCGTCAAAATGATAACAATGGTAACGGCCCGTCGGGCAGGTCAGGACTGGACGGCCCGTCAGCAATAGAATAACCACTCAGGATATCAGAGCAACCTGAAACAGCTTAGTGGGGGACAGTATCATGTCTTCACGACAAGTCTGGATAAGCGGGATCATAAGTTGCATAAGAGGGCGGTCAATGCGGCCACGCTGGCTCTCCCACGATACTTAAAATGGTCAGAGTACCCGATTACGTGGAGCCGGGAGGATCACCCGCCACGGGTCGACAATCCGGGTCACTTAGCTCTGGTGGTCACTCCTCAGCTTGGAGGGTACAAATTCACAAAAGTACGCATGGACGGTGGTAGCAGTATCAACATCCTATACTATGACACCTTCCAACGGATGGAGGTAACCGACAAGGCTCTTAAGCCATCATCGACCGTTTTCCATGGAGTGGTGCCAGGCAAGTCGGCTTACCCAGTAGGAAAGATTGCTTTGGAAGTGGCGTTTGGGGATGAGTATAACTACCGGGTGGACACCTTGTGGTTTGAGGTGGTAAAGATTAAGAGCCCATATCATGCTCTGATTGGCCGGCCGGCTTTCGCAAAGTTTATGGCCAGGCCCTGTTATGTTTATTTGCAGCTCAAGATGCCGGCTCTCAACAGAACAATCACGATCCATGGTGATCGGAAGGTAGCCGTCGAGTGCGAGGAAGGAGACACAGCTTATGCGGAGTCAAGCTACGCAGAAGCAGAGCTTAAGTTTAATAAGGATAACGTTGACCCAGTAGATATGACTCCGTTGAAGAAACCCAGTACAGAGTCTGAGTCGCCTTTGAAGTTTACGGCTGATGACACGAAGCTGGTAGATTTTACCCTGGGCGATTCATCCAAGCAGTTCACTATTGGAGCCAACATGGATCCTACATAGGAAAGCACGCTCATCGAATTCATCCGTGAGAATTGGGACATCTTTGCATGGAAGCCATCTGACATGCCAGGTGTACCGAGAGAGTTCGCTGAGCACCACCTTAATGTGGATCCTAAGTTTAAGCCGATCAAGCAATTCCTTCGTCGTTTCAACGAGGAGCGGCGTAAAGCAATTGGAGAAGAGGTGGCCCGGCTCTTGGCAGCAGGGTTCATTGTGGAGGTATTTCACTCGGAGTGGTTAGCCAATTCTGTGCTGGTACTCAAGAAGAACGGCACATGGCGTATGTGTATAGACTACACAAATCTTAACAAAGCTTGTCCAGTTGACCCATTTGCTCTCCCCTGTATCGACCAGATTATTGATGCAACAGCGGGTTGTGAGAGTTTATGTTTCCTAGATGCCTATTCATGCTATCATCAGATCAAGATGGCAGTTAAAGACCAAGAGAAGACCTTCTTCATCACACGTTTGGAGCTTTCTGCTATGTGTCCATGCCGTTTGGACTCAAGAGTGCACAAGTGACTTACCAACGTTGTGTGCGAAATTGTCTTCACGGTCAGATCGGACGTAATGTTCATTCCTATGTGGACGACATTGTGGTTAAGTCAAGCAAGAAGGAGACATTGTTGGATGACCTGAAGGAAACATTTGATAACTTATGGTTCTATAAGATGATGCTTAACCCGGCTAAATGTGTCTTTGGAGTCCCTACAGGTAAGCTTCTAGGTTTCTTGGTTTCAGAGCGAGGTATCGAAGCCAGCCCGGACAAGATAAAGGCTGTCACATCACTAGCCAAACCGGCGAGCGTCAATGATGTACAGCGCTTGGTGGGTCTGTTGGAAATATGCCCTAGAGGCAATATATAAAGTGTTTTTATTATATTTCCTTGTTCATGATAATCGTTTATTATCCATGCTATAACTGTAGTGATCGGAAACACATTGCATGTGTGGATAAATAGACAAACACTATGTCCCTAGTATGCCTCTAGTGAACTAGCTCGTTGATCAAAGATGGTCAGGGTTTCCTAGCCATTGACATGTGATGTCATTTGATAAAGGGATCACATCATTAGGAGACTGATGTGATGGACAAGACCCAAACTACAAACGTAGCATATGATCGTGTCAGTTTATTGCTACTGTTTTCTGCATGTCAAAGTATATGTTCCTATGACCATGAGATCATGCAACTCACGGATATCGAAGGAGTGCCTCGTGTGTATCAAACGTCGCAACATAACTGGGTGACTATAAAGGTGCTCTACAGGTATCTCCGATGGTGTCTGTTGAGTTGGCATGGATCGAGACTGGGATTTGTTACTCCGTGTGACGGAGAGGTATCTCGGGGCCCACTCGGTAATGCAACATCACAATAAGCCTTGCAAGCAATGTGACTAATTGTTAGTTGCGGGATCTTGCATTACGGAACGAGCAAAGAGACTTGCCGGTAACGAGATTGAACTAGGTATAGAGATACCGACGATCGAATCTCGGGCAAGTAACATGCCGAAGAACAAAGGGAACGTTATACGGGACTTACTGAATCCTTGACATAGAGGTTCAACCGATAAGATCTTCGTAGAATATGTAGGAACCAATGTGGACATCCAGGTCCCGCCATTGGTTATTGGCCGTAGAGGTGTCTCGGTCATGTCTACATAGTTCTCGAACCCGCAGGGTCTGCACACTTAAGGTTCGGTGACGTTTCGGTAGTATAGAGTTATGTATGGTGGTGACCGAAGGTTGTTCGGAGTCCCGGATGAGATCCCGGACGTCACGAGGAGCTCCGGAATGGTCCGGAGGTAAAGATTCATATATAGGATGTCCCAGTTTGGTCGCCGGAAAAGTTTCGGGCTCATCGGTAGTGTACCGGGAGTATCGGTAGTGTACCGGGAGTGCCGGTAGTGTACCGGGGGACCTCCGGGAGGGGTATTTCGACCCCAAGAGGTCCATGGGCTGTGGGAGAATAATAACCAGCCCTTAGTGGGCTGGGAAAACAGCCACAAAGGCCCATGGCGCAGGAGAGAAAGTCCTAAAGCAAAAAGTGGAAAATCAGCCAATAGGAGGCAATCCTACTCCAACTAGGATTGGAGGTGAAGTAGGATTGCTCCCACCTCCTATTTCGGCCGACCCAAAGGCCTTGGCTGCCTCTCCTCTCCTCTCCTCCTATATATACTAGTGGATTGGGTGGTTTTTGGACAGAATTTCCGACCACGTGCTACCCGTTCCACCGGTGCATAGTTTCTCCTCTAGATCGTAGTTCCGCAGTGCTTAGGCGAAGCCCTGCCGGAATTGCTCCACCACCATCACCGGAGCGCCGTCACGCTGCCGGTGAACTCTCTCTCCTCTCCACCCCTCTTGCTGGATCAAGACGGTGGAGATCGTCATCAAGCTGCACGTGTGCTGAACGTGGAGGTGCCGTCCGTTCGGTACTAGATCGGAAGGATCGTGATCAAGGCCACGAGACGTTCGTGATTGGATCGTGGGACGGATCGTGACGAGATCATGGGACGGTTCGTGATTGGTTCGCGGGATGGTTCGTGATTGGATCGCGGGACGCTCGGCGATTTGGATCGCGAAGAAGTTCGACTACACCAACCGCGTTTCTTAACGCTTCCCGCTTAGCGATCTACAAGGGTACGTAGATCCACTCTCCCTCTCGTAGATGCTCATCACCATGGATAGGTTTGCGTGTGCGTAGGAAATTTTTTGTTTCCCATGCGACGTTCCCCAACAGTGGCATCATGAGCTAGGTTGATGGTTCGATGAGATCTCGAGTAGAACACAAAAGGTTTGTGGGCGTTGATGCTTAGATTGCTCCCTCCCTTGGTTGGATTTTGGTTCAGCGGGATTGTGAGATGAAGCGGCCCGGACCAACATTACTCGTATGCTTACGAGAGACCGGTTCCCTCGATGCAACTTGTTGCTTAGATGGCTTGCGGGTGACAGTTTCTCTCACTTTAGTTGGATCGGATCCGACAAAGGCGGTCCTTGAGAAGGTTGAAAAGCAATCTATGTATCACCGTTGTGGTTTATACGTAGGTGAGAATCGTTCTTGCTAGATACCCGTAGCAGCCACGTAAAACATGCAACAACAATTAGAGGACGTCTAACTTGTTTTTGCAGGGTATGTTGTGATATGATATGGCCAATTACATGATGAGATATATGTGATGTATGAGATGATCATGTGATGTATAGATTATCACGACTTGCATGTCGGTGATTACGGCAACCGGCAGGAGCCATAGGGTTGTCTTTAATTATTGTATGACCTGCGTGTCAATCATTAAGCGCTATGTAATGCTTTACTTTATCGCTACGGTAGCAATAGTAGTAGAAGCATGCAGGGCGTGACAACCCCGATGGCGACACGTTGATGGAGATCAAGATGATGGAGATCATGGTGTCATGCCGGTGACGATGGAGATCATGCCGGTGTTTCGAAGATGGAGATCTTAAACACAAGTTGATAGCCATATCATGTCACTTATGAATTGCATGAGATGTTAATCCTTTTATGCACCTTGTTTTGCTTAGTACGACGGTAGCATTATAAGGTGATCCCTCACTTAAATTTCAAGATGAACTGTGTTCTCCCCGAGTGTGCACCGTTGCGAAAGTTCGTCGTGTCGAGACACCACGTGATGATCGGGTGTGATAGACTCTACGTTCACATACAACGGGTGCAAGCCAGATTTGCACGTGCAGAACACTCGGGTTAAACTTGACGAGCCTAGCATGTACAGACATGGCCTCGGAACACAAGAGACCGAAAGGTCGAACATGAGTCATATAGTAGATATGATCAACATAATGATGTGCACCATTGAAGCCACCTTAACTCACGTGATGATCGGACTTGAGTTGGTGAATTTGGATCATGTGACACTTAGATGACCTGAGGGATGTCAATTTGAGTGGGAGCTTTAGTAATTTGATTAACTAAACTCATTATCTTGAACAATAGTCTAAGTAACCTTTGCATATTTATGTTGTAGATCAATGGCTCGCGCAGTAGCACCCCTGAATTTTAATGCGTTCCTAGAGAAAGCTAAATTGAAAGATGATGGAAGTAACTTTGTTGACTGGGCCCGTAATCTGAGGATTATCCTCACGGCTTCCCAGAAGTCATATGTCCTTGATGCACTGCTTGGTGACCAGCCAGAAGACATGACCTCCAAAGACGTTAAGAACGCTTGGGAGGCTCGTGCTGGAGACTACTCAATAGTTCAGTGTGCAATATTGTATGGCTTAGAACCGGGACTTCAAAGACGTTTTGAACGTCATGGGGCATATGAGATGTTCCAGGAGTTGAAGTTTATCTTTCAGAAGAATGCCCGGATCGAGAGGTATGAGACCTCCGATAAATTCTATGCTTGCAAGATGGAGGAGAACGGGTCTATTAGTGAGCACATACTCAGAATGTCTGGGTACTCAAACCGTCTAGCGGAGTTGGGAATTACCCTTCCGCCGGAGGCGATCACTGATAGAGTTCTTCAATCGCTGCCACCTAGTTACAAGAGCTTTGTGATGAACTATAACATGCACGGGATGAACAAGTCAGTTGCCGAGCTGTTTGCGATGCTGAAAGTCGCTGAGTCTGAAATCCAGAAAGAACATCAAGTGTTGATGGTCAATAAAACCACTAGTTTCAAGAAAAATGGCAAAGGCAAAGGCAAGAAGGGTAAAACCAAGAAGGATGGCAAAGCAGTTGCTACTCCTACAAAGAAGCCTAAGCATGGACCTAAGCCAGAAACTGAGTGCTTTCATTGCAAAGGAACTGGTCACTGGAAGCGGAACTGCCCCAAGTACCTGGCTGGCAAGAAGGCGGCCAACAACAAACAAGGTATATATGATATACATGTTATTGATGTGTACCTTACTAGTTCTCGTAGTAGTGCCTGGGTATTTGATACCGGTTCGGTTGCTCACATTTGCAACTCAAAACAGGAACTACGGAATAAACGAAGACTGGCAAAGGACGAAGTGACGATGCGCGTGGGAAATGGTTCCAAGGTTGATGTGATTGCCGTCGGCACGCTCTCTCTTCGATTACCATCAGGATTAGTGATGAACCTAAATAATTGTTATTTAGTGCCTGCGTTAAGCATGAACATTATATCTGGATCTTGTTTATTGCGAGACGGTTACTCATTTAAATCAGAGAATAAAGGTTGTTCTATTTATATGAGTAATATCTTTTATGGTCATGCACCCAATGTTAGGGGTTTATTCATATTGAATCTTGATAGTGATGATACACATGTTCATAACATTGATGCCAAAAGATGTAGAGTAGTTAATGATAGTACCACTTTCTTGTGGCACTGCCGTTTAGGTCATATTGGTGTAAAACGCATGAGGAAGCTCCATGCTGATGGACTTTTGGAGTCACTTGATTTTGAATCACTTGACACATGTGAACCATGCCTTATGGGCAAGATGACCAAAACGCCGTTCTCTGGAACAATGGAACGGGCGAGTGACTTATTGGAAATCATACATACTGATGTGTGCGGTCCAATGAATTTCGAAGCGCGCGGTGGTTATCGTTATGTTCTCACCTTCACTGATGACTTGAGTAGATATGGGTATATTTACTTGATGAAGCACAAGTCTGAAACATTTGAAAAGTTCAAGCAATTTCAGAGTGAAGTTGAGAATCATCGTAACAAGAAGATTAAATTTCTTCGATCTGATCGAGGAGGTGAATATCTGAGTTATGAGTTTGGCAATCACTTAAGACAGTGTGGAATTGTTTCACAGTTGACACCGCCCGGAACACCACAGCGTAATGGTGTGTCTGAACGTCGTAATCGGACCTTATTGGATATGGTGCGTTCTATGATGTCTCTTGCTGATTTGCCACTATCGTTTTGGGGTTATGCATTAGAGACAGCTGCATTCACTTTAAATAGGGCACCATCAAAATCCGTTGAGACGACGCCATATGAACTGTGGTTTGGCAAAAAGCCGAAGTTGTCGTTTCTTAAAGTTTGGGGATGTGATGCTTATGTCAAAAAGCTTCAGCCTGAAAAGCTGGAACCCAAAGCGGAAAAGTGCGTCTTCATAGGATACCCGAAAGAGACAGTCGGGTATACCTTCTATCTCAGATCCGAGGGCAAAGTGTTTGTCGCTAAGAACGGAACATTTCTTGAGAAAGAGTTTCTCTCGAAAGAATTGAGTGGGAGGAAAATAGAGCTTGATGAGGTTATTGAACCTTTACTTCAACCAGAGAGTAGCGCAGCACAGAAAGATGTTTCTGTGGAACCTACAACGGTAGAAGAGGAAGTTAATGATGATGATCATGAAGCTCCGGATCAAGCTGCTATTGAACCTCGTAGGTCGACAAGGACGCGTACTACTCCCGAGTGGTACGGAAACCCTGTCTTAGAGGTCATGTTGTTGGACAACAATGAACCTACGAGCTATGGAGGAGCAGTGATGGGCCCGGATTCCGAGAAATGGTTAGAGGCCATGCAATCTGAGATGGGATCCATGTATGAAAACAAAGTATGGACTTTGGAAGTACTACCTGAAGGTCGAAAGGCCATTCAGAACAAATGGATCTATAAGAAGAAGACGGACGCGGACGGTAATGTCACCGTCTATAAAGCTCGACTTGTGGCAAAGGGTTTTTCACAAGTTCAAGGAGTTGACTACGATGAGACTTTCTCACCCGTAGCGATGCTTAAGTCTGTCAGAATCATGTTGGCAATAGCTGCTTATTTCGACTATGAAATTTGGCAGATGGACGTCAAAACGGCGTTCCTCAACGGTTTCCTTGAGGAAGAGTTGTATATGATGCAACCCGAAGGTTTTGTCGATCCAGAGAATGCTGACAAAGTTTGCAAACTCCAGCGATCCATTTATGGACTGGTGCAAGCATCTCGGAGTTGGAATAAACGCTTTGATGAGGTGATCAAAGCGTTTGGGTTTATACAAGTTTATGGAGAAGCTTGTATTTACAAGAAAGTGAGTGGGAGCTCTGTAGCGTTTCTAGTGTTATATGTGGATGGCATATTGCTGATCGGAAATGATATAGAAATGCTGGAAAGCGTGAAGGAATATTTGAATAAGAGTTTTTCAATGAAGGACCTAGGAGAAGCTGCTTTCATATTAGGCATTAAGATCTATAGAGATAGGTCGAGACGCTTAATAGCACTTTCACAGAGCACATACCTTGATAAAGTTTTGAAGAAGTTCAAAATGGAACAGGCCAAGAAGGGGTTCTTTCCTGTGTTGCAAGGTGTGAAGTTGAGTAAGACTCAATGCCCAGTGAGTGCAGAAGATAAAGAAAAGATGAGCGTCATCCCCTATGCTTCAGCCATAGGCTCTATCATGTATGCAATGCTGTGCACAAGACCCGATGTCAGCCTTGCCATAAGTATGGCTGGAAGGTTTCAAAGTGATCCTGGAATGGAGCACTGGCAAGCGGTCAAGAATATCCTTAAGTACCTTAATAGGACTAAGGACATGTTTCTCATTTATGGAGGTGATGAAGAGCTCGTCGTAAAGGGTTACGTCGATGCAAGCTTTGACACTGATACGGACGATTCTAAATCGCAAACCGGATACGTATTTATTCTTAACGGGGGAGCGGTAAGCTGGTGCAGTTCCAAGCAAAGCGTGGTAGCTGATTCTACGTGCGAAGCGGAGTACATCGCAGCCTCGGAGGCAGCGAAGGAAGGTGTCTGGATGAAGCAGTTCATGACAGATCTTGGAGTAGTGCCTACTGCACTGAATCCAATAAATCTGTTCTGTGACAACACTGGTGCCATTGCTCTAGCCAAGGAACCAAGGTTTCACAAGAGGACCAGACACATAAAGCGACGCTTCAACTCCATCCGGTTCTACATCGAGGAGAAGGACAGAAATATTTGCAAAGTGCACACGGATCTGAATGTTGCAGACCCGTTGACTAAACCTCTTCCAAGGGCTAAACATGATCAACACCAGAACTGTATGGGTGTTCGATTCATTACCATGTAAATCACATAGTGATGTGAACTAGATTATTGACTCTAGTGCAAGTGGCAGACTGTTGGAAATATGCCCTAGAGGCAATATATAAAGTGTTTTTATTATATTTCCTTGTTCATGATAATCGTTTATTATCCATGCTATAACTGTAGTGATCGGAAACACATTGCATGTGTGGATAAATAGACAAACACTATGTCCCTAGTATGCCTCTAGTGAACTAGCTCGTTGATCAAAGATGGTCAGGGTTTCCTAGCCATTGACATGTGATGTCATTTGATAAAGGGATCACATCATTAGGAGACTGATGTGATGGACAAGACCCAAACTACAAACGTAGCATATGATCGTGTCAGTTTATTGCTACTGTTTTCTGCATGTCAAAGTATATGTTCCTATGACCATGAGATCATGCAACTCACGGATATCGAAGGAGTGCCTTGTGTGTATCAAACGTCGCAACGTAACTGGGTGACTATAAAGGTGCTCTACAGGTATCTCCGATGGTGTCTGTTGAGTTGGCATGGATCGAGACTGGGATTTGTTACTCCGTGTGACGGAGAGGTATCTCGGGGCCCACTCGGTAATGCAACATCACAATAAGCCTTGCAAGCAATGTGACTAATTGTTAGTTTCGGGATCTTGCATTACGGAACGAGCAAAGAGACTTGCCGGTAAGGAGATTGAACTAGGTATAGAGATACCGACGATCGAATCTCGGGCAAGTAACATGCCGAAGAACAAAGGGAACGTTATACGGGACTAACTGAATCCTTGACATAGAGGTTCAACCGATAAGATCTTCGTAGAATATGTAGGAACCAATGTGGACATCCAGGTCCCGCCATTGGTTATTGGCCGTAGAGGTGTCTCGGTCATGTCTACATAGTTCTCGAACCCGCTGGGTCTGCACACTTAAGGTTCGGTGACGTTTCGGTAGTATAGAGTTATGTATGGTGGTGACCGAAGGTTGTTCGGAGTCCCGGATGAGATCCCGGACGTCACGAGGAGCTCCGGAATGGTCCGGAGGTAAAGATTCATATATAGGATGTCCCAGTTTGGTCGCCGGAAAAGTTTCGGGCTCATCGGTAGTGTACCGGGAGTATCGGTAGTGTACCGGGAGTGCCGGTAGTGTACCGGGGGACCTCCGGGAGGGGTATTTCGACCCCAAGAGGTCCATGGGCTATGGGAGAATAATAACCAGCCCTTAGTGGGCTGGGAAAACAGCCACAAAGGCCCATGGCGCAGGAGAGAAAGTCCTAAAGCAAAAAGTGGAAAATCAGCCAATAGGAGGCAATCCTACTCCAACTAGGATTGGAGGTGAAGTAGGATTGCTCCCACCTCCTATTTCGGCCGACCCAAAGGCCTTGGCTGCCTCTCCTCTCCTCTCCTCCTATATATACTAGTGGATTGGGTGGTTTTTGGACAGAATTTCCGGCCACGTGCTACCCGTTCCACCGGTGCATAGTTTCTCCTCTAGATCGTAGTTCCGTAGTGCTTAGGCGAAGCCCTGCCGGAATTGCTCCACCACCATCACCGGAGCGCCGTCACGCTGCCGGTGAACTCTCTCTCCTCTCCACCCCTCTTGCTGGATCAAGACGGTGGAGATCGTCATCAAGCTGCACGTGTGCTGAACGCGGAGGTGCCGTCCGTTCGGTACTAGATCGGAAGGATCGTGATCAAGGCCACGAGACGTTCGTGATTGGATCGTGGGACGGATCATGACGAGATCGTGGGACGGTTCGTGATTGGTTCGCGGGATGGTTCGTGATTGGATCGCGGGACGCTCGGCGATTTGGATCGCGAAGAAGTTCGACTACACCAACCGCGTTTCTTAACGCTTCCTGCTTAGCGATCTACAAGGGTACGTAGATCCACTCTCCCTCTCGTAGATGCTCATCACCATGGATAGGTTTGAGTGTGCGTAGGAAATTTTTTGTTTCCCATGCGACGTTCCCCAACTGGGTCGTATTGCCGCTTTAAGACGCTTCATCAGCCGCCTAAGGGAGAAGGATATTCCTCTATACCAGATGATGAAAAAGACGGATGACTTTGTGTGGAGTACGGTTGCAGATGAAGCTCTTGAAGCGCTTAAAAAGCAGCTAGGTGAGCCGCCGATCTTAGCCGCTTCGCCTGAGAAGGAACCCCTGCTCCTTTATGTGGCGGCTAATAATCAGGCGGTTAGTGCTGCGATTGTGGTGGAACATAAGGAGGCAGGGAAAGAGTATCCGGTCCAGAGGCCGGTCTATTATGTCAGTGAGGTGCTTATTGAATCAAAGCAAGATACCCACACTGGCAGAAGCTAATATACGGGGTGTTCATGGCGAATCGTAAGCTGAAGCATTATTTCCTTGGACATCAGATCACGGTGGTTAGCTCTACTCCGTTGGGAGACATAATACAGAATCGAGAAGCCACTGGTAGAATTGCTAAGTGGGCTCTGGAGCTTGGGCCTCTGAATTTGAAGTATGCACCTCGCACAGCCGTGAGGTCTTAGGCATTGGTGGATTTCATAAACGACTGGACGAAGTGTCAGTCGCCGGAGGAAAAGTCGGACAATACGTACTGGATGATTCACTTTGATGGGTCCAGACAGTTGGAGGACTCGGGGCTGGAGTTGTCTGAACCTCTCCCAAAGGTGATAAGTTTTGTTATGTATTAAGGCTGATGTTTCCTTGCACAAACAATGCAGCTGAGTACGAAGCTTTGCTTCACGGACTTCGTGTGGCCAAGGAGATGAACCTGAGTCGGGTTAGGTGCCTCGGCGACTCTGATCTTGTGGCATAGCAGGTGTCAGGCACGTGAGATTCCAAGGACCCGCGGATGGCGGCTTATCGGCAAGAGGTAGATATCATTGCTGGTCATTTGAAGGGTTATCAGGTAGACCAAATCGATCGTCGCAAGAACGAGGCGGCGGATGCGTTATCAAGGCTGGGCTCTCAGCGTAAGCCGGTGCCGCCTAATGTTTTCTTGAATGTGCTTTATCATCCGTCTGTTAAACTACCGTCGGAATAGGATCTGTCCATACCTGACTCGGAGGGGCAACTAGTGGCAGTTTTGCATGCTATTCCTGACTGAACATTGCCATATTTGGCATACTTGACCCAGGGCAAGTTGCCTGAAGATGAGACTCTGGCGCGGCACACCGTGAGGTGTTCTAAATCCATGACCATCATTGGAGGGGAATTACACAAGTGCAGCATCACCGGCGTCTTCCAGCGTTGTGTCTCACCGGAGGAAGGCAGGGAAATCTTATATGAAATACATGCTGGCGATTGTGGACATCACGCCGGATCAAAATCTTTAGTGGCCAAGGCCTTCCGACATGTCTTCTTTTGGTTGACGGTTCATAAGGACGCAAAGGATTTGGTTGCTAAGTGCGACGGGTGTCAGAAGTTCGGAAGACGTGC